>CM061257.1:31992500-33242500 GCA_030848825.1 Tadarida brasiliensis | reverse complement strand
CCGATACCTATAGGTTGAAAGTGCCTAGAGAGAAACACATAATGTGCCTGATTAGTGTCACTTTAAATTACTGACCATGAACCACAAGTTGGCCACACATGCCAACCGCAGTCATACAGGATTTCTAGTCTCTTTACTTTCCCATTTCATTTTATTTATTTATTTATTTTTAATCCTCACCCGAGGATATTTTTACATTTATCTTCAGACAGAGTGGGAGGGGGAGGGAGAGAGAAAGAGAGAGAGAAACATTGATGTGAGAGAGACACATCGATTGGTTGCCACCCGCACGACCCCATCCAGGGCTGGGGACGAACCGCAACTGAGGCCCTTGGCCAGGACTCCCTGGGCCACCAGCCAGGGCTACTTTCCCATTTTAATAGGCAACTGTTTCATACCTTCTCTAACTTGGTATCTCCCTCTCAACTTTCTTCCTGCTGGTTATCTTGTTTCTATTTTACTGAGAAAACTAAAACCATCAAAAGAGAGCTTCTACAGGCTCCCCCAATAACAATCCTCCAGCTCAGACCTCTTTCCCAAACTCCAGACTCGTACATCTGACTGCCAACTAGGCAGACCATCTCCAAATTGTAACATATGGAACAATGAGCTCCTGATACCCCCCAAAACATGCTGCCCCCGAGATTGGCCCTGTCAGTTGACGGCAGCTTCATCCTAAATCCTCTGCCTCAAGGCCTTTGAGTCATAATGAGGTCCTGTCTTCCCTCAAAACCCACACACAATCAGTCAGCAAATTCTGTTGGCCCTACCTTTAAAATAGAGGGTGTCCCAAAAGAATGTATACACAAAAAAAGTGTAATTTTACAGCCAGTGAATATTAAAATACATTTCATTTTCAAAATAGAATCTATAGATACCCTGTATATATATTTTTGGGACACCCTATATATCCAGAATCTCAACACTTGGCATCACCTCCCTAGTCCAATACTATCACCTAGTCATGTTAAAACCTAAGTTAGGCCCGGCTGGTGTGGCTCGGTGGTTGAGCATCGACCCATGCACCAAGAGGTCGCTGGTTCGATTCCCAGTCAGGGCACATGCCCAGGTTGTGGGCCCAATCCCCAGTGGAGGGCATGCAGGAGGCAGCCAGTCGATGTTCTCTCTCATCGATGTTTCTATCTCTCTCTCCCTCTCCCTTCCTCTCTCTCTAAAAGTAATAAAGATATTAAAAACAACAACAACAACAAAAAACACACACAAAAAACCTGACATTTCCACAATTTAAACTCTCTAAAGGTTCTCATCTTCGTTATAATAATAGCAGCCAGTGCCTCACTATCTGCCTCCCAATGCCCTCTCAACCTGTTACCCCTCCCCTCCTTCACTCCACTCCGCACAGCCTTGTCTCAGCAGCCCCTACTCCCCTTCCCTGTTTCATTTTTCATAGAACTCACGTCACTTTCTAATAATGTAAAATGATTCTTGTTTTTGAGCTCTGCTGTCTTCTCCCTCCATCAGAGGAAGAATTTTGATCTTTTTTGTTCACAGATACAGCCTAGTTCTAAAACAGTATCAGGCACAGAGTAGACTTTCAATATGTATTTGTGGAATGAACATATTACATGCAGAATATCTGTAGCAATCTTATATACACTGGCTCTAGAAGTGATATATGCTTAGTTATTTCATGTTATCTCATTACAGCTTTTTTTATGCATGCTAAAGTTATTACAGTTCATATTAAAATCTACAGCATGTCAGCCTAAAATGGCCACTAACAAGAAAGACAGGAAGACATAAAAAGGGAAATAAAACAAGTAGAATCTGTTTTTAAAAATAGCCAAGATATTTCACTTTCAAAACTCTTAGGAAGTTCTTCTGAGTAACTCCCCCTTTTTTTTCAGACAGTTTAAGGTTAATTCCTTTAAGTACCAAAACAATTTCATCCAGGATGAAAATCATTTATAAATGTGTTCTCAATTTTCCTGTACTTTATATAGCATTTTTAATAAAAATTTCTTCTCTGAGAATTCAGCACCAATGCACTTAGCACCAATGATTGCAAAGTGCTCTATATGGTGATGCCTTCTTCAGGGTCTTTAGAAGCCTATCCACGGGTTTTCTTCCACAGTAGTTGAAGACCACCTTGTTTTGAATGCTCCCGTCTAGTTTGATAGCTTTGTTTCTCCTTTGGCTGACCAAATATCTGCCTTTATCAAGCCTTAACTCATACTTCCAATTACCTTAGAATAGTTAATAAACATAAATAAATTGAATTAGTGACCTCAATGGTCTTCAGAGAGCAGAATATAGAAACTTACAAGACTTAGTGAACTCTATTTTCACTTTTCAGAGATCTCTTGTCCTCGTATCTGTATAACAAATAGGCACTGATAGGCTACCATGTGTCAGCCATGCACTTTTCCAGGCAATGCAACCGAAATGATGAAATATTCTATGTAAACTCCGTGGTTCTTGTCTTCGAGGAGTACACAGTCCAGCAGAGGTATCAGGTATGAACTTCATGAGATTCCCTCATTACCTGAAATTCTACAGAGGTTAATCCTCACGAGGCAGGCTTTGACAAGTGTATGGCCAGCTTTCAGAACAGCAGACACCAAGAACATTGAAACACTAGCCAACAGATAAACAAGTAAGCTCTGAAATGAAGCTAGCCCCCGGATAAGGGCTCATTTTGAAAACCAGAGCCAAAATATCTTTTTAAACTGGCATAAGAACACAAATTGCCTGGTTTGCTATCTTTACTCATTCATATGAAGGAGGGCAAACTGTAGCTCTATGGGATAAGCTGTGTGTGTGTGTGTGTGTGTGTGTGTGTGTGTGTGTGTGTGTGTGTAAAACATGATAAACACACTGGGTTGTGATTCTAGAGATGTGCTTTAAAAGATTATTAGAAAGATAAAGAAAAGGGAATGAACTCTACTTATTTGTTTAATATCTACTTCCCCTACAGGACCATCTTGTTCACTGTTTTAAACAGGAACTGGAAAATGCTGGGCACATGGCAAGTACTCAGTGAGTATTTTTAAATAAATTAACTAATGTTCAGTCATATTTATGATGGTATACTATGCATCCTGGGAGTGTGAATACTCTTCAAACAAGAAAAATCTTAAGTGTTTAAAGGCTGAGCAATCAATAAGTGTGCAAAAATATTGTAAAATGATGGAGTGGGGTCTTCTGCTGAGATTCTACTTGGTCAAAAATTCCATGTTGACTTTTAAAATCCAAGTTGGTCTAAAGCCTCTGCCTATCTTTGCCATAGATAACAATTATATTTGTCCTCAGACTATTGATGACTAGGTTGTATTAAATCAGTGGTCCCAACTGTAATAATCCTGCCCGCTGCCCCCCCCCCCCGGGGACACTTGGCAATATCTTGAGACACTTTTGGTTGTCACAGCTGAGGGTGTGAGTGCTAATGGGTAGATGCCATTGCCCCACAACAAATAATCTGGCCCAAAATGCCAATAATGTTATGCTGAAAACCCTGGTCTAGAGCGAGGCAGCACATTTGTTCAAGAGAGAGGTAAGTAGCAGAGCAGAAAGAGAGGGACTTTTTGGTCAGTCATGGGTTCAAATCTTAGCTCTAAGTATTCAGCATTTGGGGAAATAAAAACTGCTCTTTAGGTTTGCTGTGAGGAGTTAATGAGACTGTATGCAAGGTAAATGACATACAATAGAATAAATGACAGCTATTCTTACTATTATGAGAGCACTTATTAATCCTTTGATGCCAATATTTCTTCCAGGTAGGAAAGCACTTTAAAGATGATAAGGTTTAGCAACTGAAATAGAAAATTCAGAATTAAAAACAATTTTTTTTTCCTTTTATTGATTTCAGAGAGAGAGAGAGAGAGAGAGAGAGGAAGTGCAAGGGAGAGAGAGATAAAAACATTGATGAGAGAGAACATCGATTGGCTGCCTCCTGCATGCCCTCACTGGAGATCGGGCCCACAACCTGGGCATGTGTCCTGACTGGGAATTGAACCAGCAACCTCTTGGTGCATGGGTCAACACTCAACCACTGAGCCACACCAGCTGGACAAACATTCAGAATTTTAAAGCTGGGGAAAAATTTTAAATATCCAACTAAATACTTTATTTATACACACACACAAAACTGAGACAGTGACATGTCCAATATTACACATCAAAGTAGTGGTAGGTCCCATAAAATAATCCAGCTGTTCTCTCCACTATAATTTTATTACTCATACATATATAGGGAGTCATTTAGTAATTCCTAAACTACATCATTATTTATGAATGTATCATAAATTGCTTAAGTCGATTTGAATACTAGATTTTGTTTCCTAAATTTTTTTTTTTTTTTTTTTTTTTTGTCCTCACCCAAGGACATTCCTTCATTTATCTTCAGATAGAGCGGGAGGGAGAGAGGAAGAGAGAGAGAGAAACATCGATGTGAGAGAGACACATCGACTGGCCGCCACCCACACGACCCCAACCGGGGCTGGGGACAAATTGCAACTGAGGTATGTGCCCTTGGCAGGAACCGAACGCGGGACTCTCTGGTCCGCGGGCCGACACTCCAACTGCTGAGCCAAACTGGCCAGGGCTGTCTGCTAAAATTTTATATGATAGCATGTTTAGACTCTAAAAGAACTAAGATTTATTCAGCTAAAATTTTCACAGCTAATTTGCAGGATCTGTCCTATTATTTCAGTTTCATTCTAATAAGTCCTATTATCACTCACAATGGCCTACTTTTTACATTGATACTTTATAAAGGCAACATTACAAAGTATTCATTTCTGGTTTAAATATTTGCAAGAAGAGCATTCTTGGGAAAAGAGCATAAACAAACCCACAGAGCTGACAACCGACAAATAAATAGGAAAAAAACTTTTTTTCCACTTTACTAGTAACCTATGAAAGGAGAGTTATTTTTTTGCCCTGAATGTAGCAAAGGGTTTCTTTACTCATAATGCTCAATGAAGGCAAGCTTTCATATAGTGCTGAGTGAGTCTAGGCTGCTTTTACTTTTCTGAAGCCAAAGGTAAATATGCCTTAAAAATGTTCATTCTCTGACTCTGAGTAGAAAGATGACCAAGTGAGCACTGGAAAGGACACTAACACAGATGGCCAAAATGGGAAATTATTAAATTGTGGACTATCTAAATGAAAATAATACAGCTATTAAAAATGATTTTAATATAAATTTTATAAGTAAAAATTGCTTCAAGTTTATAAGGTTTTAAACCATGATTCTGACCTGTAAACAGGTATGCTCTCAACTAGCATATGTATGAAAACTATTTATATATATTATAAATTTGGAATAAAATATTTTTAAAACATTTACACTCATTATTTTGGGGTAGAATATTAATAAATTATTTTTATTTTTAAATATCTTTTGTAACTGTCTACATTTTCACCCTGAATATCTTTATTTACTTTGTAATTAGAAAACAGATCTTCATTTCAAATAGAACTCTAATCTCTAAACTTTGTTTAATCACAAAACCTATGCTTATGGTGGAGAAAAGCATACAAAGAAGTTAATGTACTGTTTCTATATTTAAAATGTAGGGGAAAGACAATTATTTGTTTTCATTTTGTTTTAAGAACCTTATAAAATGCAAGACAAACAGGCTGCCTCAAAACTGAAAAAGAATATTCATATCCAAATCCACAAGCAGCATGTGTATGTATTAATAATATTCCATATTATATCAGAGAAAACAAGAAAACCATAATTTAGTATATAAGCTTCATCATAAAGGCAAATGTGTGTCTCTTTCAAGAAGTCTTAAGTGTAATTTAAAATGTTGCAAAGACAACTAAATCCTTTAGGTCTCTTTTGTACAAAAGACAATTACCAAGAATATCTCATAGAAAAGGCTGGTTAAATTTTAACAGATAGCTTACTTAAATGCCAGATAGTTTTGGAAGACTGTCTTCTTTACGAAAATAAGATGTGAAATAGAATTTAAATGATATCCTGCAAAAGAAAATTCAGCTGATTGTTGCAGTAAAACATATACTTCTCTATGGCATATACATTTCTAGATATCAAAGTAATCTCAAAATCTCAAAAAAAAAAAGTCTGTTATACTTCTTAAATATCATCTTCATTGCTCTTTATATTAGAAAATTTAAGTCAGTGGGAGGAAAAAAAATACACTTATTGGTCAGAAGGTTCTCAATTCCTACTTAAGAATCTGTTTGAAGGTTCTTTCTGCTGATCCCTAATATCTACACTATTCTGAAACGACCATGTTCAACAGCATGTGGGCCTGGTAGCATAAACACAGGTGGCAAATAAAATTACCAGCAATAAATGAGAGACTTAATCTAACTTTATTAAATCCAAAGTATATTAAAAGAATATAGTCCAAGTTGTATATAGATGTGCTATGAAGATATTTTTATGCTGGGATTTTGACTTTATACAGAATTAATTAATTAGAACTTTAATGATCACTGTGGGAACCTATATCATTCCCCACCTCTATGAAGACACTCAGAACCTCTGATAAGAAAACTTGATTCCCTAGGCACAACAAACTCTCTGCCGAGAATCATGCGGACTCATATTTCTTTCCATAATCATCCTCCAAAAATATAACCAAGATCAAAGGATGGGGAAAATGTCCCCCTTTTTTTCTTATGAAACACTAACAAAAATGTTTAGTGTAATTATGTCTTGAAAGGGACTCTGTTGTCAGAAAGTAAATAATAAAACCAGCCAACACAAATCTTCAAGTGTTAAACTTTATCTTTTTGGACTGTTTTTAAAGTTCTGTGTCTCAAATTAGCGGCTTTTGTTGTCAGCTCAGTGATAGCACAGAAGTATTTGAAATGGCATGCAGGAAAAGTCAATGGCATTGTCTTTCCTGGAGGCCTTTTAAAGTAGACCAAGCACCTGCCTATCAAAACCCAGTGACTATGGCCTGCTCACCAAGGGTTTTACCCAAAGCCTATATTCGCAAGCTAGCATAGATCAGAGTCCCCTGGAGAGCTTGTGAAAACACAGATTCCACCCCTAGACACACACACACACACACACACACACACACACACACACCCCAGTTTCTGGTTTGATAGGTCTCACTGGACCCTGAGAACTTGCACTTCTAACGAGTTCAAGTGATGCTGATGCTCTTGGTCTGGGGGCCACACTCTGAAAACCATTGACCTAGTCACCTCAACTGTGCTCTGGAAAGACATATTTTTAGTTTCTAAATATATTTTTTCCATAAACTCAGTATCATTAAATATTATTTTTATGCAACTAAACATTTCTCTCCTAGTGGATATATCAATATACAATTGTTGTTTAAATAATTAATGAAACTCTTTTTTTTTTTTCTTTATTGATTTTAGAGACAGAGAGGAAGGGAGAGGGAGAGAGAGAGAGAGATAGAAACATCGATGAGAGAGAACATCAATTGGCCGCCTCCTGCACGCCCCCCACTGGGGATTTGGCCCACAATCTGGGCATATGCCCTGACCTGGAATCAAACCGGTGACCTCTTGGTGCATGGGATGATGCTCAACCACTGAGCCACACTGGCCGGGCAATGAAACTCTTTTATACACAAAAAATACAGCAATTATTTATTTTCAGGATGAGAAACCACAAAAATTTTTCAAAAGCAAAAAAAAAGAAAAAATAACATGCTTAAAAGAATGAGGAATGATAAGAGAAAAAAATAAATAGAAAAGTGAATTTATTTGTAGCAAAATGGAAAGAATTTAGCTGCTGAATGATGGCATATGTTTATAAAACTAAAGGTTAAATCAATAGACTACATGAAATGTTTTCTGAAGGTCTCTTGCAGATTATTAATCTGAGCTATAAATATGAATCAAACACATCAAAGACTAAAATTTTAAATCATATATCTTTTCTTTGAAGTATATGGTATTACTGGATATATGATGAAGATGGGTTTACTTTAGTTGATCTATAAAAAGAATATTTCAGTATAATAGATGAGAGGTTTGTGAATTTCTGAAAACTAAAGATTCACTTCTGGAAGAATTCAGGTGACTTCAAATATGTTATAACTATTTCATAAAAAAGTATTATTTACAAGTAACAATTACTTCATCACGACTTAATGTAACGAAAGCATAGATTACATATGTCACTTACTTAAATTGTCTCAATGCAAATATTTAAATTGTCCCAAGGCCTGTAAGTTTAAGTAATACTATATACAGTATGTAAACACCAATAAGGGACAGATGAAAACTAAAAATTATATTAAAAAGAAGTTGATGGTGTTCAATGAAATTATAAAAGAGATGTATGATAAATGGTCAATTCCAATAGTTATTCAATGCTACCCATTCTCCAAAACACATTCATTTTGAATAAGAAGCTATAATATTATCGGCTGTTTTCAAAACAGCAACAAATGTTATCTGCAGTAGAAAGAACACAAGCTCTAACAAGTTCAAGTGATACTGATGCTCAGTCAGGTACACAGTCAGCCACTTACCACAAGCTCTTAGCCTCTCTGAGCCTCAGTTTCCACATTTGTAAATGGAAATTACATCACCTACCTCACAGTTTTGTAAAGAGGTTTATTAGATAATGTGCCTAACACACTGAAAGTGATCAATAACTTCATTCTCTCAACTAATAGAGATAAGAGAGATAAATCAGGGGGGAAAACAGACAAAAATCTCTGCCTTCTGGGAGCTTACCTTCTGGTGTTCATTTATTTTACCTTGCCTTAGGTACAGTGCTGGGTAGTTTGAGAATAAATAAATGTGCCCTGAACAAGTCAAAATACTCAGCTCAACACTAGGGTGATCATGCAGTATATCAACTTTGGGACACAGAAAGTTCTATGAGAAAGATGGCATGAAGTTGAAAGATGGAAAGGGAGAGGTGGGTAGGTTTCCCAAAAAAGATAGCATTTTAAATGAGTCTTGGGAAATGTCTATAATCTGACAGAACAGATTCATAGATTTTAGAAAAGGAAATATTACAAATAAAAGCAAGGAGACTAGAAAACCCCATGTGTATGTAACACTGAGTAGTTTAATATGGCTAGAGTTTCAAGTATAAATTAAGAAGTGATGGGAAACTAAGATGGAAACTTGTTAGGACCAAATAATTCCTTCCTCACTAAAATGAAGAATTTATACTCAGTTTGAAGAAAATTAGAAATCAAAGAAATTTGAGAAAGTGTGATATGATATAGACATTTAAAGAATTTCCCTTTTTGTCCAAATATTTTTCCTTTATTGATTTTAGAGAGAGAGAAAGGGAGAGAGAAAGAGAGATAGAAACATCGATGAGAGAGAACATCGATTGGCCGCCTCCTGCATGCCCCCCACCGGGGATTTGGCCCACAACCTGGGCATGTGCCCCGACCAGGAATTGAACAAGCAACTTCTTGGTGCATGGGTTGACGCTTAACCAGTCAGCCACATGGGCTGGGCTAAAGAATTTCTTTTCAAGAAGTATGAAAGCCACATTGGCATTGGAGGAGAAAAGGCAGGGACACTAGAGCGGAAAAACTGAGTAATGCTTCAGAACACAATTTACCAGTAACCTAACACAGAGGGGGACCATTAGATTTCCAAAGGCATCTCTGATGGACCTCTGTGACAACAGCAATATCGATGGCTGGAAAGGCATGAGCCACATGCCATATTTCCCACTTGGCTCTGTATGTCCTGTCCTAGCTTCACTCCTGTCCTCCGCCTGCTACCAATACTGCAACCTTCATAGTACACACCTTACCCACACATTCTTCTCATCACCCTTTCCATCCTGACCATGACCCAAATCAAGCAGGCAAAACATATGTGACAAATCGGGCACTGGGGACCACCACACACCCTCTTTTGCACTAGCATGGCCCAAATAAAATGTGACAATTTGGGAGAGGAAAGCCAATTTAGGACTCAAGAGTTGAGATTACTTTCAAAATTCCCTTGCCCCATTGCAAGGATTTCACTTCTCTCTCAGTCCTTAGTTTAGGAATCTAAATGTAAAATAATGCTTCAGATTCAGGTATTTTCTAATACGGCAAGGTAGAAACATTGATTTGTTGGCTGAAGGAAATCACAGGTAAGTAGAGAGAATTTTTGTGATGAAACATCTGAGAACACCCCTCTAGGAAAGACTTCAATAAAGAACAAAGGATATTATAATTAAGACTTTTAACTATAACCTTCAATATATTATTGTCTATAAGGATGAGAATGTTTAAAATAGTACTAAATAATTATGAGAACTATAAAGAAAAAGACTTTACAACATTTTTGAATAATTTAAAACTGATTTTCCCCTTCCTTCTCATGACCAAGATATTATCATTTTTTTTATTACTTATCCTACATAGAGCTGAAATTTTGTAAGTTTGCTTTGCTAACGGAAATGTAGTTGTACTCATCTTCCTCATTCAGAAAGGCCTTACACAGAATAAGCTGACCTTAGAAAAGTAAATTAAGAAATATTTAATGAAGGCCTATCAGCACAAGACCGAAGCAGATGTGATCAACAGGAAATGAAAAGGAAGAAAGCTCGAATCAGTCCAACACTGCTTATTATTCCAGAAAACAGTGGGAGACAGAAGAGTAAATGTGACTAGAATACATTTTATCTGGTGATTTCCCTTATAAATCAAGTGTTCTCACCAGCAAATATAATTCAGAAATACTGACACCTGACATGAAATTATACACAAGACTGTGGGGGCTTTGTGAAGGGGGGGAGAAGTAATATTGTCCATGTGCTCTTCAGTCTAGGACACACTGCTTTATTAGGAGAGTGAATTTTCTCCCTCATAATTAAAATATATTTACTGTAAGAAATTTTAGAAACTACCAATTAATCCCACTACCCAAACGTAAGTACTATTTACATTTGGTTTATTCTCCACCAATAAAGCAGTTTCTGTACATAATCATTGGAATTTTTTCAAAGGCAGGACATAATTTTGTAAATTAGTTTTTTCATTCCTAATATCATGAGCATTTTCCCATGTTATTAAATAGTCTTCTCAATAACCTCACACATTTTGAATTGCTTCCCATGTTTGTTAATGTGATGTGTGAAAATACGGTACATAACGTATTTCTATGTTGAATAGTCTCCAATTATTGGGAGGTGAACATCCCTCTCCCTGTAACCTTAGAAAAGTCAAAATTGATTTTCCTTTGTGAATTGCTCATTTATGTGTATTTTTCATTGGGGATCATTTTCTATAAAGTATCGATCAATCTCTCACTGCTTTTTATAATATCTATTTTAAAGGGTGTACTGACATATAAAATATAGAGCTTAGAGCTGGTCTTTTAATTTTGGTTATAGTATTCATGGTGATATTTTTTTAATGGTATTTTTGTGATTACAAAAATAATAGTTGCTGTAGAAGATCTGGAAATATCAGGAAAATATTTAAAAATAAAAAGCTACAACTCTGCTACCTAGAAGTTCAATTTTTTTGTATGTGATATATCTGTGGTCGAATCCACTGAGACAAACAGGAATTGTATGCAAGTGGGAAGTGCAACAGCCTTGTCCAATGTTGTTCAGCACTTGTTAATTTAGAACAATGCCTGATATACAGTGAGCTTAATAGATATTTATTGAGTAAATGACATTTTATATGTATTTATATTTCAAAATTATATTCTATACATTCAAGATAATATGGTATTAAATCCTGGTTTTTCACTCAATACACTGCAGAATCTTTCTGAATCATAAAATTAAAAATATATTTTGAAAACTTTTTTTTTTTTTTGCATTTATCTTCAGATAGAGCAGGAGGGAGAGAGGGAGGAAGAGAGAAAGAGAAACATCAATGTGAGAGAGATACATCGACTGGTTGCCACCCACAACCCCAACCAGGGCCGGGGACAAACTGCAACCCAGGTACGTGCCCTTAGTGGGAACCGAACCCGGGACTCTCTGGTCCGCGGGCCGACACTCTAACTGCTGAGCCAAACCGGCCAGGGCAAAAAAATATATATTTTCGAAACTAAATTTTATCAATATAGATATATAGTACATTCATTTATTTTAAAAGTTTGTTACTGTGGGATTAATTTTGTTTTAAGTAATTTTCCATATCACAGATAACACTGTAATGAACATATTTATAAATCTTCATATGGAATTCAGATGATTTCCTTAGGATATATATCCAGACCAAGAATTATGAGGTTTAGTACATAGTCCCATATTATTACCTCAAATAACTGTATGAACATACTCTTCACTGAGCATCATAAAAGAAGATTCCATTAAGGCCACAACTCTTTTATGAAACTAAAACCACTATTACTTCTTACTCCAATAGTGATACTAGTTTCATGACAAATATTGTTTCTATGACTAAGGAAATTTCTGAAATTAAATACATCTGCCTAAGATAACAGGAAGGGAATAGTGTTTTCAAGAGACTATACTCACAACAAACGTCTTCTAAACTATAAGGAAAGTTGCTCAGCTGCTGTAACAACTGACCAGAAATAATGAGAGCATCTACCACACACATGATTGTTCCAAGACTTGATAAATCGAGTCTCCTTATTTCAAGCACTGTCAAGCTATTAAATTTGTCTTCACCAATGTGTTGGGTTTTAATCCCTAAGTGATCTTGCTTGTATTAATAGCATTATCTTTGATTTTCCTTCATTAAAAAAATACTTCCAACTAGATCAGACAATAAGACATCTAATGAAGACTTGAATATGTGGTCATTTTTTACCTCTAAATTTTTAAAATGATTCTAAGACGTACGTTTGTCTAACAATGAGTTATCTCTGTTCTATTATAAATAATAATCAAATTCTGAGCATTTCCTTCATTTTACTGGCATCAAAATAAATGATATCCTATTCAATTTCTATTTAGTCACTAAGTAATTGTATTCAAAAAGTATTGAGTTCTTGCTGTGCAAAGGTCAAACATTCCTAACATCCATCCTGTTTTAGACTGCCTGGATTCTCCATCTTTTTCATACAATTTAACAAATGTTAAAGTAGCAGTTGCAATATCATTGTTTAAATTGCTTAAAACTTTTCAATGTTGTTGTTTTCCAATATATACAGGTATCCCCGGCTTTTCAAAAGTTTGCATTACACCACTTGTTTTTACAAAAGACCTACAGTAGTACCTGTTTTCGCTAATCAAAAGAAATTCAGAGGATATTTAATTTTATGAAAAAAGCAAAAATAGTATTCAGTGTGTGTTTGGCAGCAACCATTACAGAGGCAGTGGTATTCCTCGCAGGGAGTGGCCTGGCCGAGCTCCTTCCCAGGGAACTACGCTCAGCATCTAAGCATCAAGCCACCAGAGCTGTGTCTGTGAGCATCTGTGCTTTATCTCAGTTTATTTTGTGCATCCCTTAGCAAGATGTGACCTAAGGTAACCAAAAAGCCTGAGTGCTCCTAAGGGTGTTACATTGAGTGTAGAAGTGGACATAATTAAGAGTATTTGGTATGATTTGGTAGGTTATTTTTTTGAGTCTGGGTATGCTCAAACTTTTTTCTGTGTAAATTAATGTTAACTGCTTATCTGCTTTATGCCATTTTGGCTTACAAAAGGCTTCATAGGAATGCTCTACTTTCGGATGGTGGAAGAAACCTCCATAGTGTTGACCTGAAGGAAGCTCAGAATTGTCAGAAGAAGAGAGAGAGGGGGGAGAGAGAGAGAGAGAGAGAGAGAGAAAGAGAGAGAGAGAGAGAGAGAAAGTGAGTTTGAGTTTAATGGGGAATAGCAGAGGAACTGTGATTTGGAGCACACAGACTGTAGCAAGCTACAGGCAAATCCACTGAGGGTCTGGGGTAGGTTGTATTTATTTATGGGCAGGGAATAGAAAGTGTGGAAAGTTCAGAGTCTGTTAAAATCAAAACAAACAGAGACCAGCTTTGAAAATTCCCCTAGCAGACAAAGCCACTCCAGTCATACACATATAGCTCAATTTAGACCAATTTGTGAGACCAACCCGGCCTGGGTCATCTCTTATTCACGTTTCTGCAAACAGAGGTTTATAAGCTTATGGATTATGAGCAAAACTGTCAAGGCTGATATGAAGCAACCTCTGATGAACTCCCTAATACTTAAGAAAATGCCAATATTATCAGTTTTCTGTAAACCACGCATTTACAGGAAATCAGTCTCTCAGTCCTTAAGTTTCGTTTTCCTGAGGGCACATGCATGAGATTTTCCATTTTATATCCTCTGGTTCACTTTAGATAGAAATTCTTTCACAATAGTATGATCTCATTTTGATAAAAACAAACTATCTCCATGTAGGTATGTAATATGTATTTGTAACGAGAACAGGAAAGAGTCCAGAAGGATTAGACATTACCTTTTTGGGTAGATTGTTGTGGGGATCACACTGGGATAGTGAGTGAGTTTACTCTGTTACCATGATTATGTGTTATATGTTTGGTCTTAAAAAGCCAATAAAGATTTTTTTTTTTATGATGGTACTCTTCACAGAAATGTGACCTAGCCAAATTTAAAAGTAATTGTCTACTCTGGACTTACTTTTCCGATACAGTATATAATACATATTGGTGAATAAGGAGCCCTTGTGGGTCCATCTTTCAACGTTGATTTTAGTCAAAGGCTTGCTCTCAGACTCTAGTATTATTTTTCTCCTTGCAAAGAACTAGGTGAAAAGAAGCAAGAAACTTTGCTCTTATTTAGATAACATTGTAAATACCTGCGTTAACATGCCCTTATAATTAAGACTAGTTTAAATACATCCTTTCTAAAGGTACAGGGAGGTCAAACCTCCAGACTGGAGGGTTTCACTAACCAGCCAGATGTCTCTGCTATACATAGTAGAGTGTGACTATGTGTTTTATAATGTAAAATGAAGGGTGCCCCAAACAACAATGAAGTTCTGCAAAGTGAGCGTTTGGAGGGAAGAGTGCCGGCTTTTTTTGCAGCTCTCCCTGAAAAACTATTTCTGAGCAAGCTCCAACACAAACATCTTTTTTCTCTAAAGAATGAACCCGTGGTTTTTCGACCCCTACCCTCTTCATTACCTTTGAGACAGAGCCAGAATTGCCTTAAACTGCTGGATTTCAAAATGAGATGACCAAGGTAGGTGCGTATGTATATGTGTCTGAGTGTGCGCGCGTGGGAGCACATTTACCTTTTCACAAAACCCAGCATTCAGAAGAGATCAAATAATCCTTCTTTTAAAATCAATTGACTGAAAATTATGTTTCTCCTTTAATAAAAAAATAAATAAAAAACCCAAAAGTTCGACAGCCCTGAACTCTAGTTTGGAGGCACTTCATCAAACCTGAACACAATTAATGGGGGAGGGAGGGGAGACAGAGAAGAAACAGAGAAAGAGAAGAGGGTGGATAATGAAACAGGAGGCAGGGAACAGCCAAAGGGGTTCGCTCTTCGCCCTTACCAATTCCTCCCTGGGCACACATCACAGCATGACGATCCCGTGTCCCAAGGTGCAAGAGAAGAACCGAGCACAGATCCGAAGACTAGAGACGGGTTATGCTTCCATGCCAGCCATGTGCCTTGGGGATTTTTTTAAAAAAATCACTTCTCAGACACCTCCCAAACTCAGCTGCCAGAGCAGAGCCGAGCCCGGGCAGAGCCGGCGACCTCCTTTTCCCTTTCCCACTCCTCCCTCTCCGCCCGGCTCGGAGCAGCCGGGGCTTCAGCCAATCGCGCGCCGCCCCGCCTCCCGTGACGCAGGGGGCGGAGCCTGCCGCGGCCAGCTGCGCGGCTCCAGGTGTTGGACACAGCCGCCTGTCGCCCCGCTCAGGAGTCCCAGCGGCCCAGAGCTTTAAATTCCACATTTGACTTGCACACTGCAGTGCAGATTGCCTACGGTTGCCGGTTTGGTTCGCTCTTGTTTTGCTGAAACTCTGTTTAACAGTTCACATATTTTCCAACACTTGAAAAGCTGGCAATTTTTTTTTGAAATGTCAAAGAATCAAATCTAAACATTTAATGTTATTGTTTTCGAACTAGAAAAGAAACTGAGAAAAATAGCTCACTCCTGATTTGGTCTTTGGTCATTTTTCTCACTCCCTGACATTTATTCCTTTCCTCATTAACTATAATGTGGCTTTGTCCATACACCTGCCAGGCTCTGTTAGCTTAAAATTCACTTTAAAAAAAAATTTTTTTTTAAATATTTACTCCTAAGTAAATTCCTGTATAGTCTCTCAAAACTTCTAACCAAGTGCTTTGAGAAGGGGAAATGGGCATTTGTTGAAGGCAGAACCAATGGTGGCAATAATTCAGACCAAAACCTAATAGTCACTGGCTGCCAATTGTTTTATCCCACAGAAACAAAATAAAAAGAAGAGCCAAAAACCTCCATAACTCTCCTATTTTGTGCCTCTATCTTCCAGTTTCTCAAATGTGTATCGAAAGTGAAGAAAACGAAATGATCACACAAGTGTTTCACTATTAGTGAAGAGCTCACCAAGACAGACACACGGAGCTGACTTGCAAAGTCTCCCAGACCAGGCTGAGAGGCTGAACAAGTTCCTTCAGCAGTGAGAAGGTGCCTCTCCCAGACCCGGAAAAACAAGTTCTGGGTGTGACTTCCTGTGACAACCAATTTGGGAAAACTTCTGCAGGCAAGGGAAAACCTCTTGAGTTTAGTCAGCTAAGGGAATAAACTCAGCCTAGCAGAGCAGACTGTCACTTATGTGGCCTCTGAAATTCCTGGACCTGGTTACACTTTTTGCAGTCATGTGACGGTCCCTAACAGAATTTAAGAGAAAACAAATTTCCTATCAAGCCAATCTTCTTGGGGGAGACTTACAATATAGGTGGGCCTACAAGAGTTACCCCAATCAGCTCTGATGCTGTCTCCTAGTGGAGGGCCTTCCTCAGAGGACTGTACCAGAACCAATCAGGCAGAGGCTGACGCTAGCAGCTTGTCGGATTGCTTAATTCAGTGGTTTTAACTAGCTACACATCAGTCAACTGGGGAGCTTGATGCCAAGGCCCCACCCAGGCCAATTAAACTGGAATCTCTGGGGGTGGGGCTCGGGCCAATTTCTTTTTGTGTTTTTCTAAGCTCCCCAAGTGATTCTAATCTGTAGCAAGCACTGAATCACTGATTAAGATTTAAATTATTGTCTTAGAGGAACATCTACATTCTATTTAAGTAAAACTAAAAATGCAGTAGCAGAATAATGTGAAACATTTTGAAATACAACTTATCCATATATATTCGTATATTTTAATATAAATGTAGAAAATATGTGCTAAGATACACATTAAAATTGTTTAATCAATGGAGAAAAATGAAAGAGTGAGGGGATATTATTAGCTTTCAATTTGTGTCTGTGTCATTTGACTGAACAAAAGGAGTATGCATCCCATTTATGATTTAAATATATCTAATCAAGTTTTTTAAATTAATGCTTATGAAGGTCATTGCAAATAACCACTATGAAAGTAGGCTTCAGTTTGTTCGTTTTTGCAAATGTTCCTCTAATATCTAACTTTCTCCTAAGGGTCATTTCCATTATGTAACTAAATAAATAAATAAATCCTTAAAATCTTTGATTTAACACATTAGCTACCAAAATGTAAGTATTAATCCATACAGTCATTGCCAAACTTTCTGTATTCACTTTCTTGTAATTTCAGAAATATATTCGATTTTTATGTACCTATCTTCTCATGAAGTTTTTTTAAAAATTGTATTTAAAGTATATCATATAGATGTAAGGAAATTTCATCATTTCCAAGGGAAAATTCTTTATAATTAGTATCTCAATACAAATAGCTTTATAATTAATGGCCCGTAGGAAATATATGACATAGTAGTCAAGTATCTAGGTTTTATCTGGCTTTAAATCTTAGTTCTGCAAATTTTTGGATATATGATCTTTGGTATCATCTCTAAGCCCCATGGGTAAAATGAATCCAATAATATCTACTTCAGTGTTATTAAAATTACATCAAGTCATGCAGCTAAAGCGCTTATGAATGTGTAAAGCAAATAATAGGTGCTTAATAAGTGATAGTTATCAATTCACTGACTTCTATTTTTTCCTCTCTTTTTTGAAACATACTCAAAGATTATTAGCATGGCAGCAGTAGACTGAAAATTTATCAGAAAACATTTTCATAAAAGATTAAGCATGATTATTTCTGTGACCAATGATGCTGCTTATCTCGTTATATGTGAAAAAGAAACATATTCTTTCAGGCCACTGCTTTAACATGTAACACATAAAACAATGTCTTGTTTGTTTGTTTGCCTCAAAGTATTTGACATTTACCACTGTTTCCTAAACACTGATATTTCCTAAACACACGCTGAGTTTTCATGATTGATAATCTTTTTCTCCCTGTACTTATTAACAGAATGTGACTCAAGCACAAATGAGGCTATTTCCCAGGAACAACTTTCTTTTTTTAAATCCTCACCTGAGGACACTTTTTGCATTTATAGAGTGAGAGGGAGAGAGGGAGGAAGAGAGAGAGTGCAGAAACATCAACGTGAGAGAGACACATCGACTGGCTGACACCCACACAACCCCAACCAGGGCCGGGGACAAACTGCAACCGCAGCACACGCCCCTAGCGGGAACCGAACCCGGGACTCTCCAGAGGGCAAGCCGATGCTCTAACTGCTGAGCCAAACTGGCCAGGGGACAGGAACAACTTTCTGACTAATATTTGGGCAAAAAAAAAAAGAGAAGTCAATGCGCCAAGCAGTAAGGGCTTATTACTTATAGATGAACCCTGATTTGAGTAACATCATCACTGGATGTTTTTTTCCCTCTCTCTCTATTTTTTCCTTTCCTTAATATTTACTGAGCAGTAATAAAACATTTGTATGTTAGGCACTGATCTAAGTAGTTTACAACTATTACCTCATTTAATCTTCTTATCAGCCCTTTGAGCTCAGTGTTCATTTAGAGACGAGAAATCTGACACGCAGAGAGACACATGGCACAGCTAGTTGGTGAAAGACACGAGGACCCGCATTCTATTGTGGACTATTCAGCATAGCTTTCAATGACTTAGGAAGGTGAGCACTAAATGATTTTTGTTGTGGGAAGGTAAAATGATGCTATGACTATATGGGGAGGGCAATAATAGGATCATAGTTGTTTGTATGGAAAAAGACATGCAGGTTATGATTATTGCAATAGCTTTATTAGCTTAAAATAATGTCATAATGCAACTGTGAACCTACTCCTGCCCACTCCTGTATTTTGGAAACTACAAGAATATATCTACATCATTATTAGCAGTGGTAAACTGGCCTTAATTTTATGTGTGCAATTCTTAAAAAAGAGGAATTACATTTCCTTCCCTTTATATCAACTGATTCACTTTCTTTCATATGAGAACAAGTTGGCTTTTAATTTTCTAAAAACCCTTGACATTCAACGATTACACAGAACACCAGAAAGGGAAACTCTGTAATGGTGGAGATTCATACTGGTCCCAGAGTTCTAGATAAGTCCATCGACCCCTTTTTGATCTGTTTGCAATGTGATGAAAAATCCTGTTAATAGGACAGTAGCAGAATTCTCACATGGATCAATGGCCACTTAGTTCAGGAAAGATAATTCATCAGTCCCTTACTTAGACAAAGTTAGACCCCAGAGCTTTTGTGTGAATTTAGATGTAATTATGACAAAGACTTATAGATTTCTCTGGATATTATATATTTTGCCTACTGGCCAGAAAAGTCAGGAGCCTGGGAGCTTTGGAAAGGTGAGAAGACGGGTGATAGCTCTGCCTCAGGAGAGATGGGATCCTGCCTCTCAGGAATGGCATACAAACTCGGACCACAGCTGGAGGAAGGCTGATGGCTAATTCCCTGAGCAGGTATGGCCGAGAGACTTTAAGAAAGTGGTCTAATATCCATTTTTAAGCTGTTTCCTTTTCTGTGGTGCTGAATTGCTTACAAATCAGAGCTCCCCAAACAACAGGCCATGGATGTATTGCAAAATAACAATCTCTCAGCCCCTGGGGCCGCAGCATGGAACCTGGGGGGTTTCTGGAGCTCATCATGGACAAGGAACCATGGAGCTGATGAAGGGGTCTGTGTTCCAGGTTCCCAAAGAACACAGTGACTAGGCCAAGGGACTATTTGGTGGGGTGGGTGAGGAGCCTGGTCCAGGCCTGGTCCCGGTCCTCTTAACACACATGTTCTGCAAGTTATAGCTTGACATAAAAAGTTGAATTGGATACAAAATCCATTCACATTATCACAAAGAATTTCAATATTACATTACTCATTGAACTATTAGGTTGAACCATAATATTCAACCAAAATTGACATCCCAAAATGGCAATTTTATATGGTTCAACTAATTAAAGGAAGGGCTATTAGTCTTTAAATATAATTTCAACTGTTAAAATTCTGGTAAGGTTGTAAAAAAAGTTTCTCATTGATGGTAATTATGAAAAATTTGAAGAAATTTTTATATTTACCCAAAATTATAGGTAACCATTTCAAACATAAAACTTCATATGAAAATGCTCATGTAAAGAGACTAGACACAACAGTCCGTGTTTGGTATAATTCCATTTTTATGAAATGCCAAAAATAGGTAAATCTACAGAAACAGGAAGTAGAATAGTGGTTATTAGGGGCTGGGGAGAGGAGAGACAGTGGGTACAAGGTTTCTATTTGGGATGATGAAAATATTCTGAAATTAGATAGTGGTAAAGGTTGTACGAGTCTACTAAAACCAATTAAGAAGGATGCTTATTTTAAAGGGATGAATTTTATGATACGTGATTTATATCTCAATAAAAATGTTCACAATTAGCAAAAGATACTCAATAAGAGTTTTAAATACTTTATAAAGAAATTTTATGTAAATTCAATGTTTTTAATACCTTCATCAATACTTGGAATTTTAAAATTTATTATAATTCTGTTACATAAAAATAGATATTATGAAATGTTATACCAAGCCCCATTTAGATCAGTTAGTTTACTTCACTGGGCTGTACAAATATCATCATTTTTCTATGAATGCCAACACATAAAATGTGATGAAAATTTCTGTGCTATATCTCCCTCCAACATTTAATAAGAGTCTGTGTACCCACTGAGCTCTATTAATAAGTTTGAAGAATTGGACAGGAATTCATCTGCTGAGAGGAGGTGGCCAGAGAAAAGATGGCAAACTCAGAGGCAATGTGATCATCTGGAGTTGCAAATTTAGGGGGAGCACAAATTCAGGGCAAGAGGTGACCAGCCACCCTTTCTCTAGGAACTTATAAACAAGAGGAAGTTCTAGTTGTTTTATTTGAATTTTAAGGGATAAAGTGGCCTTAGAAGGCAGAAATAATTTTAGACACTTTGGTGACAAGTCAATTCTACAATCACTAAAAAAGTTGGAGTCCATTGAATTAAGTCTTCAGGTTCAACCTCTCTGTACCCCTATATTTCTGCTTATTCAGTCACTTATTCATTTCACAGAATTAATAGAGCACCAATACATGGCGGACATCATTCCAGGTACAGGGAATACAGGAGTAAACAAAACAAACATAAAACCCTGCCCTCATTGGATGGATGTAAAATATTTCATATGTCAGATAGTAATACGTGCTATGGGGAAGACAGTGAGAAAGAGGAAAGGAAAGTGCCAGAGTTGGAGAGAAGATGACTTTCAATTTTTGGAGGTCTTACCAAGAAAGATCTTTGAGCAAAGATCACAGCCCTGGCCAGTTTTGCTCAACGGTTAGAGCGTTGGCCTGTAGACCAAAGAGTCATGGGTTCGATTCCGGTCAAGGGTACAAACCTCATTTGCGGTTCGTCCGGCCCTGGTTAGGGTCGTGCAGGAGGCGACCAGTCGATGTGACACATCAATGTTTCTCTCTCTCTCTCTCTTTCTCCCCCCCACCCCCGCCCCATTCTATCTGAAGATAAATAGAAAAATATCAGGTGAAGATTGAAAAGAAAAAGATCACATGGAAAGAAGAGAACACGCCATGAGAGTATCTGGAGACAGAGTATTTCAGGCAAAGGGGACATCCAGTGCAAAGACCCTGAAGCAGGGCTATATAGGCCTGGAATGTTGGAGGGACATCACAGCACCAGTGTGGCTAGGGCATCATGACTAAGGGATCAAATAGATTGACTCAATACCAGAAAAAAAGAATATATGAGAAAATAAGATACAGCAAGGTAATTCTACTTTTAATAGGAGTGAAAAATAACCAAGTCCAGCCAAACCCCTTCCTTTCTTGATGAGACTGAAGCTTTGTGAAGTTAACAGGATTTCCTGTTCTAACTCAAGCTCTCATATTTACCACCAAGAGAGGTCACTTTGCAAATGGCAAAATGGACTTCAAGTCCATGCTGGAGCATATTGCTCTGGATGTCTCCCTTTATGGTGCCAGGGACTAATTACAAGCCAGGAGGATGTCTAAACCTCATACTTCTTGTCTGATTCTTTCTGGTTTAGAACATCTCCCTCTCTGGGAGCTGTTGGGCATTCTAGCACCTGCTCTTTCCCAGCTAATGAAAAGTGTGCAGAGGCTTCATACATTTATACAGCAAATATTTACTAACAGCCTACATGGTGGCTGGCTAGGTGCTAGGGACTGAAGAGTGAACAAAATCTTTGACTTCATGGACTTTGTAGCCTAGTCTGAAACAAGAACAATAAGCAGACATTTTAAACTGATGGAGAAAGTTCAAGTACTGTGGAAGCAACCTCGGTGTGGTAGACAAGACTTCCTGGAGAAAGTGACATCTAAGCTGAAATGTGAAGGATGAAAAGAAGTCAGCCAAATGAAAAGACGAATAAGGATAAGACTGTTTCAGACAGGAAACACTCTGGAGATGAAAGGGCTATCCTATTTGGGGTTTATGGCATGTTCATGTTACCAGCATGGAGAGTTTGATGGACATTGGAGGCTTTAGCTTGATTAGGTTGGCCATCTTTGTGATGGTATGACATTTGGGGCTCCATAGCTCAAGGGCCTCCTATATGATCATGGTCAATTCTTGGTTACACTCCCCTTTTCCTACTTCGTCAATCCATCTAATCATCAACCCTGGGGAAACTACCAGCTGCTTTCTTCCCTTATGTTTCCAGGTTGTATTTCGGGAGAATGTTATGAAAACAACACAACTGGTTTCTGTGAAAGCCTTATTCAAGTCAATGGAGTCCCCAGTCTTAATTAACAATCTTTTTGTTTAAATTATTCCTTATCACAGTCTCAGCCAAGCCTTCTTCTAACTGAGCACCCACCAAGTGCCAGGCACCAGACAGTCTCACCATCCTCACTCACTACAGTTGATGATGCGATACGCTGCTGGAATCGAAGCCACCATGACGTGTGAATCCCATTCATTCTTCTCTCTTTCTATTTCCTACAGTTCTATGGAGGTGGTTCTCCCTTCTTTAGAGAAAGGAGTTCTATTTCTCTTCGAAATTCTTTGGTCACCAGCTCTTGGCCAGGGCTTTATGTTATCAATTATTGCCTCTCTTTTTTTTTATCCTCACCCGAGGACATTTTTTCATTTTTTGTTCAGATAGAGTGGGAGGGAGAGAGAGGAAGAGAGAGAGAGAGAAACATCGACGTGAAAGGGACACATCAAGTGGCTGCCACCCACACGACCAACCAGGGCCGGGGACAAACTGCAACCGAAGTACATGCCCTTTGCGGGAACCGAACCCGGGTCTCTCTGGACCACAGGTCGACACTCTAACCGCTGAGCCAAACCGGCCAGGGCAATTATTGCCTCTCTTTAAATCACTCCTTTGTTTCTCTTCACTGGGTTATTCCCCTCAGCCTACAAATATTTAATTTAGAGATGAATATATATGTTCTCTATACAAAGAAGAACAAGGAATAGGAGGAAGAGAGGAACATAGGAAGGGAGAGAGAGAAGGAAGGAAATTCATGGGGGGAAAAAAGAGCAAAAAAAAAGATAAACCTTTCTCTTGGTCTTGATCTTGCTGTTCCTTTAGATCACACTCTATTTTTGTTTCTTTCTCTTTACCACATTACCAAAATTTGCTAGAAACTGTCTTAAACATTTGCTAATTCCTTAAGCTTCAGAAGCCTAGTTTTGAATCTTTTCTCCCCTGAAACTTATCAAAAGTCACAATTCCAACTATCAAATTTAATTGTTTCTCTCCCATTGTCCACTGTCACAACTGACTTTAATGACCATTCCCTACTACTGGGCCGTATTCTGTTGGAGAGTTGCTGGTGTTTTTCCTGCATTTTTCTATTTTTTTTTTAATTTGTTTTAAAATAAAATAAAAATTTTTTTTAAGACTCCTGTCTGGCTCATCTGCTTTTTTCTTTACCTTAGACATAAGCAGTCTTTCCAAGGACTGCCCTGGTAATCTTATTCATTATCATTGATTTGGTTTTGATATCTTGGCTGAGGACTTCCAAACTTCTTTCTGCCCTCTACTGAGCTTCAGGTTTGCATTTCCAATGTCTGGCAAGCACCTCCTCCTGATGGCAATGTCATCTTAGTACCTCCAAAGCAATGTGTCCTTCTTCCTGCATCTGTTCTTCCCATTTCTTCTTCCTATTTCCCTATCAGGCTTTGCTGTGTCCACAGCTAGGGTTCAGTCATGCATAGGCAGGTCTGGAAAACTAGTGGGGCAGAGTACCAGAAGCTGATTAGCATGGGCAACCCAAGAACCTTTTGAGACTTAGTCATTAAAAAAAAAAAAAAAAAAAAAAAATTCCAGGCCAATTTGATCAGCTCAGTAAAAAACCTTAATCCTTGTAGGGGTTGGATGATTCTAAGTGAACATGATGCCTTTTATTTAGAATCATCTTTGATCCTCTCCCTGTAAAGTGCTAATAGAATACATTTTTATAATGGAGCTTTGAATCAGGTGTTATGGGCATGTAAAAGATAGGGAATTAATTCTTCTCATGGGACAGGGGAACTAGCAAAAGTTTTATATAGGATTTGTCATCTGAGTGGGCCTTATGAGTAGGAATGCCCTGATGGAAAAATAAAGGAAAGGCCCCTAGCAAAATACAAAACAACAAACAGATAAGAGGAGAACACAATAAGAGTATATGGCACCTTTGAGGATTTGTTAGTTTTTATTTGACCAGTGCACAGCACAGAAGGAGAGAAAGAGAATCAGGACTGCACTGCGAAGGTTTTGGAGAAGAACGAGAGTTGTACTAATCCCTAAGCCATGGATAGGATGGATGCTGCAGACCGAGGATGATGAAATGACGGCCTGAAACAAGGAACTGGCAGTGGTATGGAAAGGAAAGGATGCATTCCAGAGTCTTTGCAAGGTCAAATCTTTCTGGTTTTGATAAAAATGAGAAAGAACAGAGCTCCGCCCAACAATGTAGGTTGTGTAGCCTGCAGGAGTGTTATTGCCCTGCAGTAATGGGGTCAGTCAGAGGGTCCTGAGCTCCACAGAAGAGCCCAACCTGGGCAGGCTGACTGGCATGTGATACATGACTTAAACAGTGATGGGAACTGACATTACTCCATTAATTTAGGTGCTCCATTAAGCCTAGTGCATATGCTGAATGTAGTGATAGTCTTGCCATTGACTGGGTGAAGTGCCAAATCTCTTCCTTGAGTGATCTTGCTGATTAAGCATCTCCATTACCAGGAAAAATCACAACAGAAAGTCAATATGACCAGGGAGGGGCATACAGTGGACCTCAAAGGTGCTGAGGATGTTCTATTATTTCTTAGGCTCAATGGTAGCGTATTAGTCAGGATTCTCTAGAGAAACAGAACCAATACCATGTATAGAAATTTTAAGGAATTTTAAGAGATTTTAAGGAATTGGCTGACACAATTGTGGGGACTGGCAAATCCAAAGTCTGCAGGGTGGGTGGGCTGGCTGGAGCCCCAGGAAAGAGCTGATGTTGCAGTTTGAATCCAAAGGCAGCCTACTACCAGAATTCTCCCTCTTTTTAAGGCTGTCAACTGATTGGATGAGGTCCACCCACAATGTGGAGGTTAATCTGCTTTGCTCAGTCAGCTGATTTAAAGTTAATCTTACCTAAAAAATTACCTTCACAGAAACATCTAGAATAATGTTGAACCTAATATCTGGGTACTGTGGCCTACCGAGTTGATGCATAAAATCAACCACCACAGTCCGGCCAGTGTGGCTCAGTGGTTGAGCCTTGACCCATGCACCAAGAGGTCGCCGGTTCGATTCCTGGTCAGGACACATGCCCCGGTTGTGGGCCTGATCCCCAGTGGGGGGCATGCAGGAGGTGGCCAATCGATGTTCTCTCTCATCGATGTTTCGATCTCTCTCTCCCTCTCCCTTTCTCTCTCTTTAAAATCAATAAAGGGAAAAAAAAAATCAACCATCATAGGTGGGTACATGGGTTCCTTTTAAACTTTTATATACATTAAAAATGAAAACAAAGTCAGTGTCTTTCTTTTTCCTGGAGGCTGAGATTATAATTTGGAATATAAACTCCCAAGGTTGGCCAAGAAAGTTGTGAAAGTCCCTGTGAGCAAATAATAAAGCAGACTTAAAAAAAAAAATATGCCAATCAAGAACCTTTGGAATGCAAGGGAGTCAAATATGTAAACAGGCAGTACCAAAACAGAAGGGCAAGGAGAGGCAGGTCTTTCCTGCTCTCACATGCTTGGTCCTGGCCCACATTTTTATCTCCAATCAATAAGCTCCCAGTTGGAAGTTCAAGGCACTTGCTGAAGTGTTAGTTGGAACCTGAAGGGAAGAATCTAGAAAATATCCTAGCAATTGCTGTTATTGATCAGACAGGCAGAATTAAGGGGCAGAAAAGAGGCCTGGCTAGACCCCAGGTAGCTGACTCTCTTTTTGTGCCTAAAACCACTTCTGTTGGCACATGCTGGCATTGACAATTCCTCTGAAAACTGTTATTGCTTAAGTCTACCCAGGGCATAATGTTTAATGTTCAGACTAATTTTGACCATCTGTCATCTAGGAGAGACACATTTACTGAAGGCAAAACGAGTGTAGAGCAAGACAAATATTTATTTTTCTGTTTACCAAAATAATGTTTCTTGAAATTGATGTGCTTGTTGATGTTCCATAAATCAGAATTTATTTCACATGCCTTAGAGAAGTTAATTATTAAAGGAGCCTGGTGATGAATCTTTTCATAATGTTAAATTTCGTTATGTCTCTTTTCTTAAAAGAGGGCACTAATCATGTGCAGTGTGCTACACAGGCCTGCTAAGTTCTGAGTGGTCCTTCACCTGGTCCCTTGATAGGTTATTACTGTCAGCAGAAGATCCATTTGCTGTCATTGACAAAGGGCTTTTATAAGAATTCTTAAAAATATCATGTGTGTGGTCCTGGTTGGTTTGGCTCAGCGGTTAGAGTGTCAGCCTGTGGACCAAGAGTCGCAGGTTTGATTCTGGTCAAGGACATGTACCTCGGTTGCGGTTTGTCCCTGGCAACCAGTCGATGTGGCTCTATCACATCGATGTTTCTCTCTGTCTCTCTCTCTCCCTCCCTCCCACTCTGTCTGATAATAAGTAGAAAAATATGCTCAGATGAGGAATAAAATATATATATATATATAATGTGTGTGTATGCATTCTATTAAATCAGCTCTTACGGATTATAACAGGACTTATTTTATACTTTTATATGTTCTAAACATTCATAGTTTAATCGATGCTAAAATTTCTTTGATTTAAAAAAAAAATCTTTCTTTGCATATAAGTAGATTAGGATAAAATGGATTTAATGAAAATGAATTCACGAAAGTGTCCATGTTTCATATGTGGATTTTTAAAATTTACTGTCTAGAGCATACATTATGATTTCCACTCATCCTCCTCCTTACATTGCAGCATGTCGAGTGGCTAAGTCTGTCCTACTATAAAAGTCAGACACGATTAGCCTGACTGAATTGTGTTCTGGTGACTGATGCTATAGTCAGAGTCTGCACTGGATTTGACCACTGGTGGCTTTAACTCCTGGGAGCTTGTTTCCTCTTCTGTAAGAGGAAGTGAGATTAGATGCCTTCTGAGCTTAATTTGGCTTCAAGCACTGTAATTGCCTAACTGAGTTCTTGTTTCATCTTGCTCTGCTCTATAATTTAGCAAAAATGCCAACAGAAGAGCTTAGAAAAAGCCTACCTGCTTTTTCTACCAGCTTTGCTCTGGAGCTGAATATTCCTCATAATACTATATATAGAAATTTCTTTTTTCTTGGCATCAAATTTTGATTTAAAAATTTGCTCATTTTGGGGTATATTCTGACATTGGGTTCTATTATCTACCCTTTTGGTTTGTGTGATTCCTTGGAACTAAGTTGCTATGCTCATTCTTTCTGTCTATGGTTAATCAACCCATCTTTCAAAGCATGCTAATTCCTTCACCAGGATGAGTCTGATCACCCTGATAGTGAGTTCCCCTTCTTCTGAACTCCCAGCTTGGGCCTATCGTGTGATCTTTGCTTTAAGTTTTGTTTTGTTTTTGGAAATTTAAAAAATCTAGAAAAGTATAAAGAACATAAAGCAAATGTACACTCTCCTACCATGTGGAATTCATTACAGCTACCATTTTGGATTCTGTGCCTCCAGTCTCTTGTTTCTTTAATGAAATATTAGAGATATCACTAAAGTCCTTTCAAGATGACTGACTCCAAGTCCTATTTCCAGAAGCTGCAGGTAGAAGTTGTGTAACTTTCCAGAGTTTTTAAAAACATACACATATATATGCTGCAGCTTTTATTTTTGTATTTTAACTAATGTACATTATAGTAATGATTGCATAACTGTATAAATTTATGAAATCCCAATGAACTAAATGGCAGGATTTTGTGGTATGTAAATTACAAAGCTATTTTAAAAAAAACAAAAGTGTAGCACATTTAAAGTGAAAAATCATCATCACTCAAAATTTCCTGGGGTGACTCTAATGTGCTATCTTCTTGATTAAGAACCACTGGCTGGAATCCTAACAGCTCACAGATGTGGAGCCTTTCAGTACAGTGATTAAAAGAGGTGGCAACTGAGAAAAGGGAGGTCTTACAGGCACAGAACCTTCATCAGAAAGACTAATTGAGCAGTTGACATGCCATTAGAAAAGACTGCCAACCCCTGAGGATATTGTATAGATTACAATGCATTATGTCTAAGGTCCAAAATTGCAGTTTACTCAAGTATTTCACTTGAACAGAGAAATTTCAGAGCTTTTAAGATGTTGCATTCTTTAGTGGTGTACTGAAATAACTCGTGTGCAATCTTTACTGCCCTTTTAAAATCAAAATGTCTATTTGTCTCAAAGATCTCTGTTATGGTGAACTCAGATGGCTTGAGATAAAAACATTTTGATAAACAAAATATGGAATAAAGAGGTGTTAAAAGCATTTCTTAATTATGTATAAAGCTCAGAAAGAAAGACATAGGCCTTCAGTTTCTTAAGTTTGTTCATCAGAATGAAATGAGAGATTTATCCAACTGACTTTCTAGAAACTGTTTTTCTAGGCAGCCAAATCTATTGGAGTTTATACAGGTAAGACCAAAAATAATACCTCCCAAATCCTTACAAATTAGCTATTCATAACTTCTTTCAATGCAATAGAACCAAAGCCAATGTAACATTTAAATCTTTCCTGTGTGGTTATACAATAATAATGAAATGTATTTGAACTTGAAGGCCCTTTTCTCTCAATGATTTATGAACAAGAATAATTTTACATAGATTGCAATGCAAATCACTAAGTAAATCTATACTGTAACACATCTAATTAAGGTGAACAAATTAGTCAACCTTAAGTCATAAGATAACCTGAAAAACAGGTTTGAACTGATTAAATAGGTGTGGAAAGCCACAGACCCACTTCTTTTATTAATGGATGCCATAAACTCTGAATAATGAATTAATAGCTTTTCTTAATTTCTCAAACATTTGTTAGAAATTATAATCACTGAAGCTGATGTTGTCAGTTCATGGCTGAACTTTAAAGACAAAGGAAAGTTCTAATTTAAAATTTACTACTAAGACTCAATCCACAGTGATGTAGAATAGAAATTTCCAGAGTAACCTTGTGGAACAGAAGTGTTTCCTAAATCTTGGTCAAGAGTCTATATGAAACAATTGTAAGGGTATATAGAATCTGGTAAACAGGAGAGCGAAAGAAACAAAGTTTTTTCTTCACAGTTGAGATGAAAGAATGCTTTGCTCCTTCTTTACCCCAAAATGTCCCTGGAATGAAAAGGGATGATTAATTTATCATAACTTGAAGGAACATCTTTTAGATCTATTGTTAAAGTAGTTAGCCTACTCTGACCAATACCAATGCCGAAATTAGTACGAGTGAAAGGCTGCTGAACCATAATCTAAACTATGTAGGCAGTGGTTGGCAGCAGCCTGAAAGATAGGATTCGTGTTACCCAGTGCCTTTGACAATTTGGAAGGCAGAATCCATGCTGCGACTACAGTCTAGGCAACAGGATTGGAAAACCGATTATTATCAGTGTATACTGTTGTCGTTGGTTGCAGTTAGCAAGATGTTGGAAGAGGAGGATGAGTTCAGGTAAGATTTGGCTAGTTTTAAAGCAAAAATCAAGGTGTTGGCAGGACAGGTTCCTTCTGAGGGCTGTGAGAGAAGGATCTGTACTAGTGTCCTCTCCTTGGCTTGGAGAGCGAAGCCATCTCCCTCTCTTACATTGCTTTCCCTCTGTGTGTATCTCTGTGTTCAAATTTCCCTGTTTTATTAGGACACCAGTCATACTGGATTAGGACTCATTCTAATACCCTCACATTAACTTGACAACCTCTATAAAGACCCTATCGCCAAACAAGGTCATGCTTTGAGGTACCGGGGCTTATGACTTCAACATATGAATTTTAGGGGGGATAGAATTCAACCTGTAACAGAAAGAAGAGACATTGGGGGACAAATGGCAGTCTGTGCCACAATGCCCAGATTATGATGGCTCTCAGCTTATGCCTGAATGATTGGCACAATCCATCTCCCCCTGCCCAAGATTTATGGGAATTCACAGGGATGAGTCAGCTCCATTTTCCTCTTTAGCTTTCCTTATCAAGGCACCTCACCAGATCCTTTAGCATAAAGTATACGTGTGTCAATGTTTTATTTTGTCCCCAGGACTCCACACTACTACTGCTACTAGCTAAAAACAACAGTTAACCTTTACTATGGGCAAATTACATTCTAGGTGCTACGCTAAACACATTACATGCATTAATCCATTTGAATTTCACAACTTTATTACGTAGGTGGTACTTTCATCCCTATTTTCAGCAGGGAAAAAAACAACAACAGATACAGAGAATTTACCCAAGGTCATGTGACTGGTAAATGGCAGAGATAGGATTAGAACCCAGGTCTTTCCAACTCTAGAGCCTGTGCTCTTAACCACTACAGCACTCTATTCCTCAAAAGTTATCACTAATGTGGCAGCTACAGTTTATGGCTCAGTCCCTCAGTCAGGGCCTACAACCTCTAGCTGGATCAGAGAACACACGCTTTACCTTCTCCTAGAGTCTGAATGTTATTTCTGCATCTCTTTCTCTCACAAAAGCATCCAACCCAACATCACATTCTATAGATCTTCGTTCCAAAATATATTTTGAGTCTTTCCTTTTGTGTGTGGCTTCCACTGCCACCACCGATCATCTAAGCTCCTAGGATTCTACAGTCCGGGGATGCAAATTAGGCCATATTAAGATTAATGCCTTTATTAGTTAGGATTAGTCTGGAATATCCTCTAAACTGGTTCTTCCACTTCCACTCTTGCCCCTGAGATCTAGTTTTCCAAAGTAAATTTGTTTTCCTGAGCATCACCATTTAAAAATGCAAACTAGTTCACGTCAATTTACTGATTAAAATCTCTGCCTAAATCTCTGACATCATCTCTACCTCTCTTTTTATTTTTTAATCTTTTGAAACATTTTTTTCAATTAGTTTACATTCAATATTACTTGTATTGGTTTCACGTGTACAGTATAGTGGTTATGCAATCATATGCTTTACAAGTGTTTTTCCCCATATTTCCAGTACCCATCTCCAACTCTCTTGCCTTGCTCACAACAGTTTGACCACACAGGTCATTTGGTTGTTGTCTTGAATACGGTAGGTTTTCTCCTGCTTCAGGGTCTCTATATTCTACTAGCTACTCTCTTTTCCCAGATGTTTGCCTCAATGTCTCCTTCTCATCCTATATGCCTTCGTAGTAAATGCCACTTCTTGGCAAGGTATTTCTTGACCAATCTAAAGTATGTTTCTACCACCCCTCTCTATTTAATTACCCTGTTTCATTTTTTTCAAGACACTTCTCAAAAGTTGACATTATTTTAACTGTTTATTTGTTCATTATTTGAGGACCCTCCTCCCCACCCCAGACACAACTAGATGGTAAGTTAATGTTCTCTGCCTGCAGTCCCAACGTCTAATGCATGGTAGATATTTAACCAATAATTGTTAAAGAATGAGTGAATAAGTGACTCTCCCAAGGCACAAACTCCTTCTTCTTTCCACTTCAAAATTAAAAAATATCCCAATCAAATACCCTGAGAAAGAAGCACCAAAGTAACAGTCCCACAAAGAGCCAGCTTGAATTCTAGTTTCAGCTCAGCACATATACAGAGTGAGGTTTTTCTGAGATCTTTTTATGTCTCCCCCAACTGTGATCACAGACCTAGATTGCCTATACAGTACTATATAGCAGCCTAGATGGCTTTTAGAGGCAGATCACATTCTCAAGGTGGAGGCTGTCAAACACCCTGCTTTGTGGAACCAACTGACCTTTGGCCAGCAAACAGGAAAGGCACTTAGAAGGGAACCTAATGTTTTCCTTGTGTCAGGTCAGATTCATTTCAAGAACTTTACATATATGAACTTACAATGACTTCGTAAATTCTGTGCTATCATTACAAACAATTACAATTGAGGAACCAGAGACACAGAGAGGTGAAACAGCTCGCCTAACATTACATAGATAGTAATATGCTGAGTTGGGGTTTGAACTGTAGTTTAGCTCCATGTTTTTAACCATCACTACATGTAAAATTTGGAAGATGGGGACTAGAACACTAGTCTAATTTGGACTAGAAGAGACAGAAATATATTTTGAAAACTTCTTGGCTTACACACGTAAAAACATCCTCTTACAAATCAAAAGTAAATATTAAACTCTTTTTCTCTCTCAATTTGTGAACAATATTAGCTATATTTGTTAAAAGTTAAATTGTGTTACAACCAAAATCCAAAGGAAAAACCAAATTCTTGGTATCCAGTGTTGTTTGAAAGAGAAATCAGGACAATTCTTTGTCCTCTGACTAAATCTTGTGCCCTGCTTGCTGTGTCTATTTGCTTTTTGTAATCTGTTGGACGGCGTTAGGTAGGTCACATCACCTTACAATGCCTTTCCTTCTTCATTCAGGCCAGGGAAGCACACGGACTGAGACCACCAGTTTCAGACTCAGACCTGTGACTTCGCAACTACTACCTACGTGACCTTGGACAAGGTCGATATTACTTCACCAAGCTTCTTTCCTCATCTTTAAAGTTGCAATAATAGCCCTGGTCAGTTTGGCTCAGTGGTTAGAGTGTTGACCCGCAGACCAATGAGTCGCGGGTTTGATTCCGGCCAAGGGCACGTACCTCGGTTGCAGTGTCCCTGTGCAGGAGGCAGTCGATGTGGCTCTATCACATCGATGTTTCACTCTGAATCTCCTGAATCTCTCTCTCTCTCTCTCCCTCCCACTCTATCTGATGATAAATAGAAAAGTATCCTCGGGTGAGGAATAAATAAATAAATAAATAAATAAATAAATAAATAAATAAAGTTGCCACCACACAAGGCAGTAGAGAGGATTAATACGATAAAATATATAAATTATTTGGCATATAGTCCTCTTATAAAGATTTTACTGCAACTATTACAATATATAAAATGTAGTTTTGTCTTACAAAACAGACCCTGCCTTCAGTCGCCTTATTAACAGACATAAATTTGGTAGTTTTCCAGATTCCTCCTCATTTATTAAATATTACTTGTGGAGCTCCTATGCACAAAGACAAAATGTCTTAAGACAATTATGTTTCATTTGGGACAACAAGAGTTGTACATACTTACCTATATTAAAAACTAGAAAGTGATAAATATTTTCAGTGAGGGGCAGTCATGACAATTTAGAGGAGGAAGAAATTGCTTTCACCTCCAAGAGGTGGGGCACAGAGCAGAGAAAGGGCATTTGAGCTACACCTTAAAGGATGTTACTAATGAGTACTTTTTCTCTGCCTAGCCAACCGACTAAAATAATTACATTCTCCTCTGTGGTATGCATCATCACTTTGCATTACTTTTTAGAAACTGAATTTATATTAGACTATAATTCCTGTTCCAGTCTCCTATTTGTGCACTTCTGGATGGCGGGATTGTCTTATCACTGCTGACTTCTCCAGCACCTGATTAAAGGAATAACTAATAATGAGAGAAATTACAGAAAAGCTCTTTGGGCTTTAGGGTTAGTCCTGCGTTGAGTGTGGCTCTAGAGTCTGACTGATTTTAACTTCAGGCTGTGCCTCTTAGCTCAGGTAAGTGACTTTCAAGATTGGCAAATAAAAACGGGACACCCAGCAAAATGTAAATTTCAGATAAACAAAAATAGTTTTTTGGTATAAGTATGCCCCATGCAATCATTATGGCACCTTATAACAAAATATTATCTGTTGTTTATCTGAAATTTCTTATATAACTGGGCACCCGGACATTTTACTTGCTAAATATGACAACCCTAGCGACCTCTCTTATCTGTTACTTGGAAATGGGAGTGAAAATAAGTACCTTGTTAGGATAATCTATACAAAGAATATCGCCCATGGTAAACCCTTAACTCACCTTCCAAATCAGGATACTTTAGTAAGAGATATATGTCAAATCTCTGGGACAGTGGCCCAGGTACACCCCAAATATGGTTGCCCTTATTAGGTAGATGGCTTTCTTAAGAATGCAGAAAAAGTTCAGTAGAACTCTGAACAAAGTTGCAAACTGCTTTCAGAGATTTGCAAATTTGCCTTAAAGTTCAAAGGTGTTTAAGCGACGTCGTATCAAGCAGAAAAAGATCCTTCCAGGCTTGGCGCTGATGCTACGCATGCGCACAAAAGCTCCAGCGTCTGCTCTCCAGGTCACGCCCCACCGGAGAGAGTCACGTGGGGGAGGAGCGACCGGGCCGAGTCACGTGACCCAGGCCACAGCTTCGCCCAGGGATGGAGCCGGAAGAGGGGACGCCCCTGTGGCGGCTGCAGAAGCTTCCAGCCGAGCGGGGCCTGCAGGTGAGGAGGGCGCAGGCGGCGGCGGCGCGGGGCCGGGGCTCGGGACGGCCTGGCGAGCGGGTCAGGCCCGTCCGACCGAGACGCGTTCTCGGGGCTGGGCTCGCGGCCCAGGGAAGGCAGGGTCAGGGGCTCCTGCTTCTCTGGAGAGCTGTGGAGGCCGAGGTTTGGGGCGCCACCTCCGCGCCGCGGCTTGGAGTCGCCTGTCGGGGGCTTTGCGCGCAGACTCCGCCGGGCCGCGCCGCACCCCGGTGCCGGAGGCCCGTCTGTGCGGGACCCAGGGACCCTGGGCTGGGTTTGCAGCTTCTCACGTTTCATTCATTCCTTCAACACATGCCTCCCTGACGCTGCCCATGCACTAGGCGCCCTGCTAGGGCCAGGGGTACCGTGGACACCTAGAGAGGCATACCCGGCCCCCAGAGGGAGACAGAAAAAAAAAAGGTAAACGCTACTAATAACTGGGAGACCCACCTTGGTAGGGTGTTCTAAGGTGGCCTTTTCCTCCAGAGGTGACATACACGCAGGCACTGCCAGTCTGAGAAGAACCTGGCTTGTGCGGATCTGCAGAAAGCCTCGTTCATTTGTTCCGCCAGCTTTCCTGGGCGTCCACCAGGTGCCGAGTGCCCTGGTGGGACACGGTGACGGAGACCCTGCCTGCGCCCTGGGGAGCTCGCTGTCTACCAAGGGAACCAAGAGGTATCCTGTAATGAGCTTATGGGAGGGGTAGCAACCCAGATTTGAAGGGGCAAGGGAAGGTTTTTTCAGAGCAGCTACGTCTAGATTTATTCCTAGGTCCAGTCCTGAAGGGTGAGTAGGAACCAGACAGGCTGGAGGGGAATGTTTCAGCCCGGAAGAACAGCTAGAAAGGCTAGAAGACCCCTCCCGCCCCCGCCAGGGGGGCTCTGAGGACCTGCTATAATTCTTAGATGCCGAAGTTCAGAGTGAGAAGCAGAGGAGGGGAGACTGAGGCTGGACAGATGAGCTGGAGTCAGGTGGCTGAGTCTTCGGCCATGCTCCCGTGTTTAGCCTTACTACCAGAGGCACTGGCATTTTAAAGTATTACTTTTGGCAGCGGCAACATTTTAGTGAGTTTGAGAGATAAGAGAAGTGTGGAGACAGTAAGTACATATAACAGTGTTTTGACTGTGAACTGTGAAAGGAAGAAAACCCAATGGTTGCTGTAATAGGAAAATCTGACTGAGAAGTGCCCCCCCCCTTGGGCTTTCAAGCAAAAAACTTAGCACCCCAAGTATTAGACCCGAAGGAATCTTGCCACCCCATGGAAGAGAGCAATATATGCAACTTGGAGCTTCACCATTAACTCTGGGAGCTGTGACTCTGTTTGCCCACTGACTTCAGACTGCTGACTGACAACTTGATTTGTAATTAATATGTTTCTCCCACTGTCTCTATTCCCCACAGTTTAGGCCTTGTGGAAGTCTTCCTTAAATACAACTTCTTAACTGGTCCTCTTGCCTCTGGTCTCTCTCTTATTCTGAACTCCTTCGGGGTAGATACTTATAGCCCCAATTCTTGAAAGTTGTCTGGCTCAAGGTGGTTCTTAAATCATTGTTTGTTGAGGGAAGGAATCAATTATTGTACATTAAACTCAGCTTTATCATTGGGGCAGTCATCTGGATCCCAAGCTTTGGTAGGCTGGCCTTTGGTGTCAGTGACGGGCAGCTTTGCATAAATTCCATTTACTATGGGTGAAGGGTGGGCATGGGCGCTTAGCCTACATAATGTGATAGAGGGGTATGCGTGGGTAGCTTTTATAAGTTCCAAAGTTTGGCTTTCCTTTTTCCTCTGTATATGAGGAAAGTCATATAGTACATTAGCCATGCTTTGCAAGTGGGGTCGCCAGTTGCTCATCTCTGTTCTGATCTGTGTGGTGGTATAGAGAAGGAGTTATCGCTTAAGATGGAGTAGAATGTTAGCCCGGGGAAAAGAGTTGAAAATGCATTTCCAAGTTATTTGGGTTGAAGTACTTTTCTTACAAGACGTAAGTATCCCTGAGAAAGAATACCATGTTAATCATTCGCCTAGAATAGTGCGGGCATAGTCAGTTAATATATGTTAAAGGCTTGGAACACAACACTAGTAGTAGTAGTACAAACAGTGATAATAAATAATAATAAGAAGAAGGATGATAATGGCTAGCGATGTTTAAGTGCCTTGTATAAGCCAGCAATGTGCCAAGTGATTTGTATGTATTCTGATTTAATCCTTATCCTCATTTTACACATGAGGAAACAGGCACAGAACTTTTAAATAAATTGACAAAACTAGTTAAGTAATGGAACTAGGATTCATTCAGGCTTAGGCAGTTCCACTCCAAAATCCACAGTCTTACTTACTATGTTCAGTTATGTATGTGTTAGAATTTCCATTGCTGATATTAAGGTAGAGTAGAGAAACGGGAGTGTAAAAAAGGAAAAGGAAGGTACTGAGGGCTTTCTTGGAGTGTAATTATAAGTGTTGTGAAAAATGGAGGCAAGGGAAAATGAATTTTGTAGATCTACAGTAAAAGACTTTGCTCTAAGAGTTATATTTTTATTGTTGTTGGTATAAATATGCTGTCTAAGGAATCCCAAGGTGAAACTTTTATACTCACCATCTTCCTTTCAGGAGCATTGGGAAAACAACAGTGTTATCTATAAAAAAATTTAACTTCTGCCCTGACTGGTTTGGCTCAGCCATTGGAGCATCAGCCCAGGGACCAATGAGTTCAGGGTTCGATTCTGGTCAAGGGCACGTACCTCTGTTGCAGTTCGTCCTGGGCCCTGGTGTGGTCATGCAGGAGGCAACCAGTCGATGTGACTGTCACGTCCGTCGATGTTTCTCTCTGTATCTCTGTCTCTCTCTCTCCCTCCCTCCCACTCTATCTGGTGACAAATAGAAAAGTATCCTCGGGTGAGGAATAAAAAAAAAAAAAATTAACTTCTGACCATGGACAAAATGATAGACTTTTTTTGTGAAGTTTTAACTTTTAATTAATAAAATAATGTTAAAAGTAGTTACATTTCAACCTCAGCTGTACTTGTAGATAACATAAACTCCAAACATTTGTTTGCTACAAAGGAGATAAATCTGTTTTATAATTTTACTCATAATTACACTTATTTTCTTTTCTCTCTCTAGCTTCTTCACAAAATAATTGACGGCATTTGTGGCCGAACTTATCCTCTCTATCAGGATTATCAGAGTGTTTGGGATTCCACAGAGTGGATTCATGTTCTGGAAGATATTACCAAATTTTTCAAAGCTGTAGTTGGTAAAAATTTATCTGATGAAGAGGTAACTTTAGTCTAAATTTCTATATATTATAATAAATAATAGTGTTCAGATTTTTTATTAAATTGGTCTTTAGGGCACTATGTAAAACAAGGGTCATCATTAGTAAGAATCTAATTAGAAAAACCTCATTATTGTGAGCAAGCAGAATTGTTGGGCGTTGTGTTCTATGTGTAGATTAGATTAAGTAGAAAGAAAGTGTTTTTTAATTCTATATTGTTACTGATTTTTTGGTCTCTGTCAGTTACTGAGAGGTGTATTAGATTAATTTTCATAATCTAATTATAAATGTAGAATTACCCATGTCTCTTTTTAGTTCTTCCAAGTTTTGCTGCTTTATATATTTTGAAGCTGTTACTAGGTACACACAAATTTATGATTGTTGTATATTTCTGTTGAGCAACCACTTTGCAATTCTTCTCTATTCCCTCCCCATAAATAATTTATTTTTCTTCTTTTTATTGAATTTATTGGAGTACAGGTTTCAAGTGTACAACTCAATAAAACATTATCTACACACTGCATGATGCGCCCATCACCCCAAGCAAAGTCTTTCCATCCCCATTTCCCCCCATTTGTACACCTCCATCTACTCCCCATGCCCCATTTCCCTCTGGCTATCACCATGCTTTTGTCTGTGTCTATGTGTTATATATGTGTTATATATATATATATATGTTTATTTGCTTAATACCTTTACCTTCTTTCATACAGTCCCACAACCCCTCTCCCCTGACAGCTGTAAAGTCTATTCCATGTATCTATGCTTCTGTTTCTATTTTGTTCTTCAGTTTATTTTTGTTCATTAGATTCAGCATATAAGTGAGAATATTTCTTGCCTCAAAGCCTATATTGTCTGATATATTAATATAGCTGTGCTAGCCTTTTTTTTAGTAGTCTCCAGATGTATTCACTTTTATGCTCTTCATCAATCAGCCCTTTTCCTTTACTTCCTGTTTTGCAAATATTTGTTAAAAACTGTGTGAAGGAGAGAACTATGTGTTTACATTTTAAACAGAAAGGCCCTTTCACTTATTTTATAACCATTTATTTTTATTTTCATAGATATCTCAGCAGTTGAATCAGTTGAATTCATTTCATCAAGAAGCTATGATGAAATGCTTGAAAAGTAGAAAAGATGAAATTAAGCGGGCTCTGTTAGACGAAATAGTCGATATTTCCTCTGCACAGCTACAGGATTTTGATTGGCAGTTAAAGGTAAGAATCTATGAGTATGTTTTTTGTTTCCATTTTTGAATAGGTATAAATGTTTATTTTTTATAATATACATCTAAAATTTCTGTTACTTTGAGAATGCAATGTCCCATAAAGTTATCAAAGATAATTAAAATTGTATCTTTTGTATTAACTAGGCATCAGTATACTATAAATATCCAAACCATGTGTAATAACTTTACAGTGATACATTTAATTAACTGGAGCTGTACATCATTACATGTTATAAATAGTGGAGCAGTATGTATGTATTTAACTTTTTTTTTTTTTGGCTAGAACTTTCTAGACCTTCTAATCTTCCCAAGATTGGTAAATGTGATTCCGCCAGGGAAAAATCTATAATGTTATTAAAACAGCATTTAAAAACATTTTTAAAGGAGAGTCATGATCAGCAGGGTTCATAAAGAACGGTTTTCATTATCTTAGAACCATTGGATGCATATGTTCTACTCAGCCATAACTCTGCTCTAGACTTCTGTTGACTGGCTGTCTTTCTTTCCTAACCTATCTTCTCACTGTTACTCATTTTTTCTCATTCTGTTCTTCAGAAATATGTTGGCTTGAGATGGGTTTAATTTTTTTTTTTCTTCCACTTTTCCCTGTACTTGACAGCAAACAGGAGTACTTTTTTTTTTTTAATGTGTTGTTCATAAGCTTTGATGCATATTTACTATAGTCCTGCTTAGTATCTATTAATTCCTATTTTCCTCATTATAAACAGCTTGCACTTTCCAGTGACAAGATTGCTACATTACAGATGCCACTTCTAAACCTGCATCTAGACGTCAAAGAAAACGGTGAAGTCAAACCGTATTCTATCGAAATGAGTAAGGAAGAGCTGCAGAATCTAATTAATTCCTTGGAAGCAGCTAATAAGGTATTTGTTTTAATTTTGTGTTGTGGTTTAAAACGTTTACGTTTTGGTTGATAACATTAGAACCATGTAAGAAAAACTCATAGTTTGCTTTTAATATTTCTTTTCTTCCTGATAATTTATGTCAAGCATAGAAAATACTTTATGTTCTACATCGTTAGAGTTAGACATTAAATTAATTATAACTTGTAATTTTAATTACTTAGTTTTGAACATCATTTTTCAAGTAGTTATTTTTGAAAGAATAATAGTGCTGTTCTAACCGCTAGATTTGTTTTGCTCCATTGCCCATTAATGATAAAAATTAATTTTTTACCTTAGGGCTATGATATTAGTTTATTCTGAAGAGTTTTTATGATTAAAAAAGTATGTTCTTGAAGAAAAGAGTGTCTCATTTAACTGGACAAATAATGGAAAAATGCTTTAACTACAGGAGACAAAATAGGCCTTGTGGTTATGACAAAATAAGGTTGAGACAAGAAAGAATGAATGAATGACTAAAAACTTGACATTTACAAAGGAATGGCTAAATAACAGTAACCATTTCTAGTGTTCAATCAATGAAAAAAAAATATTTAAACAGTAGAAACTGCTGCTGTGAGGAAGAAATAAATATAATTATCTTTGTTACATATATTTCTTCCATTATCGCTCTGCATTTTCTCTACTGATTGAGTCTTAATGATTAAAGTCAGTTTTTCTTCCCAGCCTCTTGCCACTAATCAATCTTCTTAGCTCTGACTTTTTTTAAACCCTGATACACTTCAGCTTCCCTCCATACTCTGCAGTTACTCAGCTACAGCAGTGCCTTGATGACTGGTCCGCACGCCCAGTCACCAGACGTACTGCCTTGCCTTTGGATGAGGCTAAATGTGTAATGGGATGTGTGTGGTGGAGCCTGGAGTAAACGTGCAATGGTTCCAACCATGGTCCTGGCAGGCATGTGCCCTCAGTTACTGAGCCGTGTACTCGCTCTCAAGGCACTTCAGAGATTACAAAGCATCTCATTTAGCATATGTTGGCATCATTCTGGTATAAACTGATTCTCCCCTTCCCCTTTTGTTTTTAAGGTCATCCTGCAGTTGAAATAACTGGCAATGATGAATACCAACATTATCAGATTCCACTGCTACAACTGATATGACAGAGTGAATACTGTGTGTTCAGAAAACCTGCAATATACTATTATGCCAAGCTGAGAAAGCAGCCGTGTTGAGATGACAAAGATAAAAATTTATCAACTTCCCTAAAGAACAGGAAATTACATGGTTGACAGGAAAGGCATTAAAAAAATTAAAGATAAAAAGCTATAGTAGCAGTTTATATTTTCATAATGACTGTTCTGCTTCATTTATTAATATCTGAGATTTTTATAAATATAGTGTTACTAAAAACTAAGAATAGGCTCTAAAGTAATGTAAACATACAAAGCACAAATAAACTTGACTCTTGCTTAAAGAAGAATGTGACTAGCAAGCATGTATAGTATGGATATATATGACTAATTTGTGATATTAAAAAAATAAAGAATGTATAAGCTATATATATAACTCAGGAGATTCCATATCTTACTCATATTGCAAAGGAAAGATTATAAAATGTAAAAATTCCTAGAGAAAGAATCTCTTCTAACATGAACAAGAAAAGAAAATCTGTGTGAATAATTTTGAGTTTGTGAATTCTAGAAACTAAAATCTTGTACTAGAACATAGAAAAAAATGCAGTAACACTGCTGCTCTTCTATTTCTGGGTCTGATTGGGAGAGTGGGAGCTGATAGAAAGAAAGTGTATCATTGTATAGTGTATCTATTACTGTTCAGATGTTAGCTAAGATTATATATATGTCCATTTTTGTTATAAACTCTTAATATTGAATTTAACAGTTTTGTATGTTAACTTTATTGGCAAACAGGTCATTTTAAATTTCAGTTAAGTTTAAAGTTAAGCATTCTGAACAAATAAAAAATACAATTGTATTATATTGCTTTATTTCAAATGACTTTCCACATAATGCAATAATACATAATTAGCACCTGCTATTTGCAAGCTCATTAGAGCATCAAACTATTATTTGAGGTGTCCAGAGCAATTATTACTATTCTCATCATATAGATGAGGACAGACTTGGAGAAGTTAATACAGATAGGAATGTAATGAGGATGGTGCATGTATCTTAGACTAATGCCAGTCTGTGAACTGTTTATTATAGGTCAATGATAGATGAGGAGCTGGTGCCAGAATGTTCATCAATTACTGCTTTCTTCACTGGTTATGAAAAAATGTGTATCAGCTGAACTAAGCAGTGTGCGTAGGGAGGTAGTTGATTTATCTTGTGCAAGTTCCTTAAGTCATTATGGACCAGTAATAGCACTAAATAATGATATACGGTCCTTCTGAATTTCAGGCCTCCATACAGTTCTTCCTCAGAAGGAAAAAATCTTGCTCTACTTAGTTCCCTCTTACTACATTATCGCTATATTAGCATATTGAAATCTGACTGATACAATATAAACTGCACATATTTAAAGTTTACAATCTGACAATTTTTGATATCTGTACACCCGGGAAAGCATCACCTCAATCAAGGTGGTGAATATCTCAATCACTCCTGAAAGTGTCCTATTCCTTTGTAATCCCCACTTCTGTGCCCTTCCCCTCCCATAGCCACTGATCTGCTTCCTGCCATGAAAGATTCTGATTTGTTCACATTTTAGAGAGTTTAGTATAAATGCAATCATGCAATATGTACTGTGTGTGTGGGGGTGTGGGGGTGTGTGTGTGTGAGAGAGAGAGAGCTGGCTCCTTTAAGCATTATTTTGAGTTCATGTTGTTGCATATAGCAATAGTTCATTCCTTTTTATTGTTGAGAAATACTTGGTTGTACAATTCTGCTGTGGTTTATCTATTCACCTATTAATGAATATTTGGGTTGTTTAAATTTTTGGCTAGTACAATACAGTGAATGCTGTGAAATTCTTGTATATGTCTTTATATGGACATAAAGTTTCCTATTAATAAATACCTAGGAGCAAAATTAGTGGATCATATGGTAGGTTTATGTTTGTCTTCTCAAGAAGTTGCCAAACTATTTTCCAAATTGATTTTACCATTTTACATTCCATACCAGTCTATGAGAGTTCTTCCTCCACTTCCTTACCAACACTTGATATGGTTAGTCTTTAATTTCAAAAATTCTGATAGGTGTGTAGTGTTATCTCATTGTGATTTTAATAGAACTAATGATATTGTGTGTCTTTTCATGTGCTTATTTGCCATCTGTTTATCTTCTGTTTTTAATTTATCTTTATTGTTGAAAGTATTACAGATGTCCTTCCCCTCTCCCCCTGTTGACACCTGCCTCCCTGCTCCATCCCCCCCTGCCTTAACCACACTGTTGTCTGTGTCTATTGGTTATGCATATATATACATATAAGTTCTTTGGTTTATCTCTTCCTGCCCCCCCCCCCCGCCCCCACACACACACCCCTTCCCTCTAAGGTTTGTCAGTCTGTTCCCTACTTCCATGTCTCTGGATCTGTTTTGTTCAGCTTATTTTGTTCATTATATTCTACAAATAAATGAGATCATGTGATATTTGTCTTTCTCTGCTTGGCTTGTTTCGCTTAGGATAATACTCTCCAGGTCCCTCCATGTCGTCTCAAAGGATAAGAGATCTTGCTTTCTTACAGCTGCATAGTACTCCATTGCGTATATGTACCACAGCTCTTTTATCCATTCATCCACTGATGGACACTTGGGCTGTTTCTAGATCTTAGCTATTGTAAATAGTGCTGCTATGAACATGGGGATACATATATTCTTTCTGATTGGTGTTTCAGGCTTCTTAGGGTATATTCCTAGAAGTGGGATCACTGGGTCAAATGGCAATTCAATTTTTAATTTTTTGAGGTAACACCATAGTGTTTTCCACAGTGGCTGCACCAGTCTGCATTCCCACCAGCAGTGTACTAGAGTCCCCTTTTCTCCACACCCTCGCCAACACTTGTTGTTTGATGCTTTGTTGATGGCGGCCATTCTGACAGGTGTGAGGTGATACCTCATTGTTGTTTTAATTTGCATCTCTCTGATGATTAGTGATGTTGAGCATTTCTTCATATGTCTCTTAGCCATTTGTTTGTCCTGTTTGGAGAGGTGTCTATTTAGTTCCTCTGCCCATTCTTTAATTGGGTTCTTTGTCTTCCTTTTGTTGAGTTGTATGAGCACTCTATATATTTTGGAGATTAACCCCTTATCTGATGTATCATTGGCAATTATGCTCTCCCATACAGTGTGTTGCCTTTCCATTTTGATGGTTGTTTCTTTTTCTGTGCAGAAGCTTTTGAGTTTGATGTAGTCCCATGTGTTCGTTTTTTCCTTTGTTTCTGTTGCCTTAGGTGATGTATCAGTGAAGATTCTGCTGTGTATGATGTCCGAAATTTTGTTGCCTACATTTTCTTCTAGGATTTTTATGGATTCACGAGTCACATTTAAGTCTTTTATCCATTATTGATAGGTACTTATTTATTGCCATTTTAATTCTTTATGCCTGTGTTTCTCTCTCTCTCTCTCTCTTTCTTGTTCTTCTAACAACAGTCCCTTTAGCATTTCTTGCAATGCTGGTTTGGTGGTGATAAATTCCTTAAACCTTTCTTTTTTTCTTTTTTCTTTTTTTTTTTTTTTTTAAATCTGTGAAGCTCTTTATTTCCCCTGCAATTTTGAATGATAGCCTTGCTGGATAGAGTAGTCTTGGATTTAGTTTCTTGCTTTTCATTACTTTGTATACTTCATGCCACGCCCTTCTGGCCTGAAGTGTTTCTATTCAGAAATCAGTTGACAGTCTAATGGGAGCTCCCTTGTAGGTAACTTTCTGTCCCTCTCTTGCTGCCTTTAAGATTCTTTCTTTGCCCAGCCAGTGTGGCTCAGTGGATTGAGCATCGTCCCATGGACTGAGAAGTCCCAGTTTGATTCCTGGTTGGGGCGCATGCCTGGGATGTGGGCTCGATCCCCAGTAGGGGGCATGCAGGAGGCAGCTGATTGATGCTCTCTCACATCAATGTTTCTATCTTTCCTCTCTCTAAAAAATCAATAAAAATATATTTAAAAAAAGATTCTTCCTCTGTCTTTAACATTTGCCATTTTATATATTTTTTTATTTTTTAATCCTCACCTGAGGATATTTTTCTATTTATCTTCAGATAGAGTGGGAGGGAGAGAGAGAGAAACATCGGCGTGAGAGGCACACATTGACTGGTTGCCTCCCTCACGACTGCAACCAGGGCTGGGGGTGAACCACTACTGAGGCATATGCCCTTGACCGGAATCAAACCTGTGACTCATTGGTCAGTGGGCTGATGCTCTAACCACTGAGCAAAACAGGTCTGGGGAACATTCGCCATTTTATTATGATGTGTCTAGGTGTGGGTCTTTTGGGGTTCATCTTGATTGGGACTCTCTGTGTTTCCTGGACTTGTGTGACTTTTTCCTTCACTATATTAGGGAAGTTTTCTGCCATTATTTCTTCAAACACTTCTCTATCCCTTTCTCCTAGTCTTCTCCTACTGGTACCTCTATGATGTGAATGTAGTTACATTTTATGTTGTCCCAAAGCTCCCTTAAACTCTTCTGCTTTTTAATTTTTTTTCCATAATCTGCTCTAATTGGGTGGAGTTTTGTTGTTGTTGTTTGTTTTTTTTTATCTTGTCTTCTAAGTTGCTGATTCGGTCCTCAGCTTCTTCTAATCTGCTATTGAATCCTTCCAGCGTATTCTTTATTTCAGCTATGTCATTCTTTATTTCCACTTGATTTTTATTCATAGCATCTACCTCTTTTTTCATGCTGGTGTAGTTCCCACTAAGTTCTTTATAATTCTCATTATTTGTAATTCTCTCTAAGTTGTTTGAGCACCCTTAAAACCATTTCTTTGAATTCTTTAACAAACTGCTTGCCTCCATTTCATTTGGTTCCTTTTATGCTGATTTCTCCTCTTTCATTTGGGGTTTTTTCTTTGTCTCACCATTTTATCAGTCTTGTAGTTTGAGGCTAGGTGAAGCACACCAGGGTGCATAGGCAGGTCATTGTGTCCAGGGGCCTCAGGTGGTGGTAGAGCTGGATCTCAGATTCAGTCCAGTCATCTAGGTGTGCTGGTGCCTCTTAGCAGCAGCAGTGGCGGCAATGGGGTAGATGGCTCTCAGTGGCGGCAGTGGTTCTCTGTGTCAGTGAAAGTGGGGCCAATGGCTCTTGGCTGCAGCAGGGCCTGTGGGGTCAGCTGCCCTGGGCTCATGAAGGCTTTTGGGGCCAGCGCCTCTGATCAACTGCGGTCCAGGAGGACTGATGGCTGGCAACTCATATCTGTGTGTTACTGGAGGTGCTGCTAGGGTGTGCAGGTCTGGCAAGGGTGGGGCTAGGGTGCCCGGGTCTGGAGGAGGCTGAGGTTGGAGTGCTGTGTCCTGCAGGGCTGGGGCTAGTGTGCTGAAACTCTATGCATTGAATAGCAGCTCTCGAATTCCCATTCCCTAGTGACTACTTTAAATACTTCATATAAATGGAATCATTCAGTATTTTTCCTTCTGTAACTAGCTTATTTCACTTACCATAATGTCTTCAAAGTTCGTCCATGACTTAACACGATAATTTTTAACACTGGTGTGCCATCAGAATTTTTAAAACATGCAATACCTGACTATTTAGTCAGGGGCACTGACCTCTTTTTCCTTAGATTGTCAAATAAAAATAAATGACAGCCCTGGCTGGTTTGGCTCAGCGGTTGGAGTGTTGGCCTGCAGTCCAGAAAGACCTGGGTTCGGTTCCCGCTAGGGGCATGTACTTCGGTTGCAGTTTGTCCCTGGCCCTGGTTGGTCATGCGGGTGGCAGCCACTTGATGTGTCGCTTTCACATCGATGTTTCTCTCTCTCTCTCTCTTCCTCTCTCTCCCTCCCACTCTATCTGAGCAAAAAATGAAAAAATGTCCTCGAGTGAGGAAAAAAAGAAAAAGACAACAGTCTACACAATAGCCGCCTGGTATGAATGAATCAAAATTAAACCTATTTTTTTTGTCATATCAGCAAAAAATATACTTTTGGGTGTGCTGTAGAATTTTAGTAATTAGTTTATGTATGCCATGAGATGAAAAAGGTTGAAAATCACTGACTTCACATATGATAGGATTTCTTTCTTTTTTAGGGCTGAATAATATTCCACTGTATGTACATACATTTCCTATATCCATTAATCCATCAATGGACATTTAAGTTGTTTCCATTTCTTGGCCGTTGTGACTAATGCTGTAATGAGCATAGGAGTACAAATATCTGTTTACAATCCTGTTTAACTGCTTTTGGATAAATACCTAGAAGTGGGACTGCTGGACCATATGGTAGTTCTATTTTTACATTTTTGAGGAACCTCCATACTGTTTTCTGTAGTGACTACACCATTTTACCTTCCTGTCAACAGTGTGCAAGGGTTCCAGTTTCTCCACATCCTTGGCTGATATCAGTGACAACACAGAGATACCTACCTACTTTATGTTACCTTAAAACTATCGATAGTCCTTATAGCAAATCCTAAACACGCTACAAATATATGTGTTCTTTTTCTAATTTAAATAAAACCCATGGCCATTTATTTCTCCCATTGTATAACATAGTTTTCTGGAAACAGTAGCCATTGTAGGCTGTCTCTAAAACCCCTAGTGACACTGTAGGTCAAGGACCTGTTGGTAAAGTGCTGATTCCCAGTTATCTGGCTGGATGAATGTTAGTCCTCCCTACTCTGGAATTTAGGCTCTTATTAACCAGCAATTAATGGATAAATAAGCTTCACACCTTTAATCTGTTAATTATTTTATTGTCAACATATTTCTGAAGAGAGAATGAGTTTGGAGGTTGGAAGTTTTCAAATTAGGAAAGACTGACAAATAGGCCAACTCTAGTATTTATATTTACAGTGAAGATTTTTTAAAAAATTTGACATAACATACCTCACAAATGGATGCTATTGAAGTCTGTTTTAGGCATCACTTTTTAATACAAGAGGACTTCATTTTTTTTTCTCATGTATAAATTCTCCATTTGTTCAAATGTTTGTAAGGCGTGTTATCTTAAATAATATATATTATTTTTAAAAATAGTTAAAGTGGTACAGAAATAAGCTCCTGGAAAAGTGCTGGTGTTTTCCCCCAATTGTTGGATAATACTGCAAAGACTTTCTTCCAAATAAAAGGGATTTTGCTTTGTATTAAATTTTACCATAAAAGCTCTCAAATGATAGATTTAGAATTTTAAAAATTTTAAAGATTATAAAAAGAAATGTCTGAAATCTTGCATGTTTTAAACAGTACAAAGTAAACCTTTTATATGTAGGCATTTTTAATTAAAAAAGTTTTATTTGTTTTAGGAATAAACAAGCTAACATAAATAGTACATATTTACAGCAATAAACTACATCTTAGAAGCTGCACAACGGCTTTTGTGGAAATAGCTGATGGTTTTTGACATCAGCCTTCAAATGTGTTTTCTTTAATTCACTGCAACATGTAAAATCTTATAGTCCAAAGTAAAGAAAACAGCAACTTATCTGATAGCAAAGCCACATCATTAACACGACTATCAAGTGAACTACAGTCCTGTGACTCTAAGGGTATCTGTGAGTCCTGAAATTGAGGGCACAAGTGTGTCTTGTGTCCATACCTGATTGCATGTAAGTTGATTTTGCATTTTACAAGAATACACAATTACTCAATGAATGATTAAGAATAGAAAAGAGAGGCCATGAAGGATAAAAGGGTCAGGAATCAGAGGATACTGAACAGTTTCTTATTCTCTGATTCACTGCTTAGAGGGAAATGTATTTCTTCTTTCATGTGTATAAATCACAGTCTACAGGCTTCATGGATTCTGTCTACAGATAGTTTTTGAGATAGCAAAGGCATAACATCACATACTTTAAGCACATAAAGAGGAATTAACGAAACAGCTAGAATATTTTAATCAAATCCCTAACAGAAAGGGTACAATCAAGCACACTTTATGAAAGGTTGATTCCAAATGTAAAAAGCAACTACAGAAAATCACAAATTTTATCAGACAGAACAGCAGTTTCAATCAGAAAATGCAGCATCGATTAATACAAAATAGAAACTTGAATTATAAAAGTAAGGAGTCTACCTTTCCTTTCTTGATATTTGTTAAACCTGTCTCATTTTATTAAAATTTCTATAGGTTTCCAGAAATACTCATTCTTGCCACTTAGCTTTATTTGGGGTCTGGTAGATATACAAAAGTATCTGCTTATATAAGAAAGCAAATGCTTATGTCAAAAGAGAAGAAGAACATGAAAATATTGTGACTTATGTTACTTTGCAATGCAAGGAGTTCTGCCTGCTGAAAAATAAAGAAGGAGAAAGCGTTTACAAGAACTGTAATACCAATCCGGTATGAACGAGCTAAATCATGTTTTGTAGGAGGGTGACTAGACAATTCAGTAAATTGATTAGTGGAGTTTTAAAAACACAAGGAGTAAAACATTTAACGTTTTCTAACATATTTGGTGAGTTTAGCATAACGGATTTTGCGAGGCAACGGAAAGTATGAATTTCTTTCTGTAGATATGTAGCACCTGCTTTTGAAAGCCCCAGCTATTTGGTACAGGGTGCTAGGAATTAAAATAGCAGGAGACTGATTTGGAAAGTTTAGCTGATTTTTGGATTTAATCAAGTTTTAGATGAGGTGGTAGCCAAAGAGGTGTTCCATTGCTGGCAGGAGAGTAATTTTCTCATTCTTTAGCCTAATGAGTCCTGCTTTCCCAAATGTCCAGAATCACCATATAAAGACCTTCGCCTCAGGTTTCCCTGGGTCAGGTTAAAGGACTGAAATAACTATTCGGAAATGATGGACAGCCAAGAGAATTTTTCAAGCAAGCCACCCTAACCCAGATACATTTCTCTCAGAAACAGTTTTATTTGTATTTATACAATATTAAACTTTCCAAGTTACATTTCCATTAACCTTTTACATGACATGACGACATCGTTTCACATTAGCCATTAGGTTCCAATCACAATGGCACAAAATGCTGCCTGGTGGTCAAAAATAATGAGCTTACTTATTTCAAGATGTCAAAACATGTTTGGTCCTTGTAAACATTTATATCATTTGGGATTTCCAGAAACTTCATGCAATCTAATGACTTTATAATAATGCCACATGGTAGTTTTTATCAAGAGGGTTCCCGGTCCTCTCTAAAATGAGTAGAGCAACACGGTCAGTGAATGTATGCGTATCTAACCACGACCATTCCTTACTTGGAGAGTAGTGGATGTTCTGCATGGGAAATGTCACTTGTATATATAATTCTATTTTCCATGACACTGCAGTGAGTCAGAATTATCAAGGGGCTTACTTTAAAATGTCTAAGGGGCATTGTTGCAAAATATAAAATATTTCAAGCTTTATCCAGTGAGTATTTAAAAAAGATGTAGGAAACAGATTAACGTGAGTTGATTAGCTTAAAAAAAGTAGATACGCTGCAATTCAATGTATTTGGGGGAATATCAAGTAGAAAAATACGTTATCTAGTAAAAGTGGGGTGGCTGGTTGCCACTCTGAGGTAAGGCTTGCAAATGATATATTTTTATGCTAATATGTAATAATATAACAGGAGAACAGGAAAGTTAACAACTGAAAAGGGCAGGAGAAAAGGTATTTTTCTGTACATCTATGTATGCAGTCTTGAGGGACCGTGATGGATTGTCAAGAACTGCCCATTCCTCTTAGATAGCTCTAAACCTTCTATTTTTTTCGTGGCAGAAATGAAATTTGGTGTGCAATGCTCTCTGGAAGTATTCTCCAAATTCTCATGTGTCTCAACTATGCAGTGTAGTCCCAGCTTTGAGCACAAACACCCCACGGGACTTCGATTTAAAAGGTGTTTAAAAAGGTAAATGTGGGTAAATGGAGGAAAAAATGAACTTTAAATAAAGATTTTCCTTTTTCCATCAGGAAAAGCAGTAGTAATTGGCACAGCAAGTTCAATTCTGCCAGAACTGGTAGAAGTTAGAATGGGGGTATTAGGATTCAGTCTGCCTAGTTAGAAGCAATGGAAAAAAATCTCAGTGACCACTTTGCACAGACCCCAGCCTGTTTAACTTTGGCTAGTTTTTACTTAGAAGTTGGCTTTTTCATTGATGAGTGGTGTTTCTTGACTTTTCCTGACTGACATCTTCCAGAGATCTAAAAATAGAGACCATACTGATTTATGTTATCTGAGAGTCTCTAGTGCTCTTAAAGGGAAATGTACTATAGACCATTACTAAAATCATGAAATAATTTTTTGCCACTTGCCTGGCAATTTAACTTTATGTTCTACATACTTTTTAAAGGGATATGAAAAAGTATTGAATTTGATTCACTTGACACCCTGATGGCTTATTCCCAAAGATGTGTAACAAGGAACATTACTAAATTTGTGAGGCTACGTTAGCAGAGGCCAAGGTACTCCTGTATCTTTCTGGGAATCTCCTAGACAAGTGACAAAAAACTCCCTTTGAAATTTAGTTCTGGGGGGCAAGCTGGAGCTCATCTGATGGTATATGTAGAGACGCATAACGGCCAGGGCATGCAGTCAAATTCCCAGGTGTTATCTAACCCACTGTAATTTCCCTCTCCCCGCCACGCAGCTCATTTATCATTAACTTTTAGCATATACCATGCTTTCCATTCTTGGTATATGTTTAGAGAACTCTAAGTATAGAAATGCTATCTAGAGGAAAAAGATGTTCTACATATTTTATAGGGGCAATTTAGACAGTTTGCATTATGACGTGTCCAGTTACTAACTCTAATGTCTGCTGGAAGGTCAAGGAGGATTCGGTAGGATGATGCATAGAAGTGAAAATCTGTAACAGGAATAAGGTGCAGAAAGGATAAAGTGGGTCAAATTCCTAGAGGATAGTCTGTAACTTGTGGTGTGCTACCTGAATGACAAGCCATTCTGGGAGGAATAGTAATAGATTTTTAAATGGTGTACAGTTAAGGCTGAAGGAGGGTGTGGATAAATGAGTTTGAGAAAAAGAGTTAATACTGTCTGAATTCACCATATTACAACTCTAATGTAAAGAGGTGGCGTGATCATCAAACATTGGTGTAGATCATACAATTTTTCCTAGGATTCAGCTAATGCTTTCTATTTCCACTTTAGTTTGAATTACACTGGGAGAGAAAAGGTTTTGTAAACACACGCACTCTTCAAATAAGGGACTGAAAAGCAGAAAGAAAAAAAAAACCGAGGCAGTTCAGAGGAGGCTGCTGTGATGACACAGGACATCCCCAAGGCCTTTTCAAGGCAACAGGAGTCGGAATTTAGGGAAATTATTAAAATTTATTATTTTTGTGTGGATTCAATTGAAGATGTGCAGTATAGGTCCACAGAAGCTGAAGATTTCAACTGTTCATGGGCAAGATAGCTTACGAGGTTTGAAATGAGAAAGAGGAAAAATAAATGAATCCGCTTTGTTGGGTTAAGGCATGAGGCAAGATGGTTATATGGTGCTGGGAAGGAATGAACACAAGAGAGGTAATCTATTTTACACAGCCAAATCTGCAAAATGCACACACACATCATATTTTAATACTTTTCACTTATAAAAATTATACTGGAAAATGTCCCCCCTCTCCCATTTCTCTTCAAAAGGAAACCCAGGGAGAAGTAGGAGCCAGATAGCAATACCGATTGCTCTTATTTGTCCTTTGGCTTCCAACTGGGGCTGTTTTAACCTAGTGAATCTGTGACCCTGTATACCTAAGGCAAATGCATGAAGTTATTTGGCCTCTCTTTTATTGATTTATTTTTCTGTTGTCTGCAGAGGAAATGCAGGTAGAGTTGTTGAATGGTTTTCTTTCCCAGCTGGTTCAGAAATACTACGCTGACTTTTCCCACATTTAATCCCTACTGAAGCCTTTGTGGTGAGTGCTGGTTGCTCCAGGAAGTGCAAGGTGTGTAGGGACCCATCAGGGACGGTGTGAGCCCCTTGATGTACCAAGGACTTTTTGATTAGAAAAAACAAAGCAAACTGTTGGACATGTTGAGTTTGAATAAGGAAATTCTTGCTACTGCAGAAGTAAAAGCAAACACTTTCCCTAACCCTTCCAGAAACGTAGCATTTTCAGGGTCGCAATTCTTCTCTTAAAAAACATTCCCTTTCAAATGTTTGCTTTCGAGTTGTAACCTCTAACAATTAATTTTCTGTCAGTGTAGTTGATTTCAGTTAACTAGAAAGAGCATGACTAAAGCAAAAAGCACAATGTATTTTGAACCTAGAAATTGATTAGTTCCAACAGGGCATTTTTCTTAGTCAATTGATGGTGGACCCTAGTTGGCATATTTTGGAAACAAAATGTCTCACAGTGATAGCTCCCCACACCTTCCTGGCATTTAAAATGCTGGCTCGAAAAGCCCTGACTTGCCAAGTTCTTACCTCTAAGAAAGACACTGGGCACTCTAAAATATTACTAAGAAAAAAATCAATCTATGTCCCTGCTTGCTTGGATATTATGAATTTCCGTGGACACTATTGCCCTGTTTGGGACTGCCAGTCTGCATGGAAACACATCTTATGGCATAATATCCCACCATTCTGATTTTTCTTCAAGGATGTCAGGACTTGGGAGAAATATATTTGAGAATACATAATTATCAAATTCTCTTTTAAGTGTTTCAAACATATCTTAGGCCCCCAGTTGAAAAACATTTGTTTTAATTCCCAATATTTCTCTTTATCTTTAAAAATAGTGACATGATTACCTCTGGATCTTTCAGAAATGAGTCGGCCAGCTGGTGTTATCAAAGTCATGTTCTATCTCTTCCTTTTCTCCTTCCCATCACTTGAACAGTTGACCGTTTACCCTGATCAAACCCATCCATCCACTTCTAGTCTTATTAAAAGTTCTGGGAGACATTGTGGAAGGGAAAAAAGTTAGAAGCTAAAGCCATTGGTGCAAATGAAGCTTTGGATTACCTGTGGATTTCGATGGTCTCTTCTACTGCTTATCCCCTGAAAAGCACGATAATTCAGTATCTGAATATATAAATAGCCACAAATGACTTAAAAACACGTCCACTTTTCAGGACACATTTCCAGGAGCAGCTCGCTACAGTTTCTGTCTCTGCTGGTGCGCTGTTCCCGAGCCCCACGGGCATGCAGCCTTCTCGGCAGTGACTGTCCCTTCCAGTGGGGTTGGGCATGAGGCAGTGATCACAGACACCTGGCAGAGTTACACAAGTGCACATAGAAAATGGCAGAGAGAGAGCCAGAGCTAAAAAGATTCTGGTTTGGACCCAAATCACTAGTCATTTCACTTCATGAATAAAAGCAAGTGCCTTAGAAGCTTACATTATTTACAATGCTCAGATTTTTCAAATGTCCACCCAAAGCTGAGGACCACCACGCAACAGGGAACAGTTCCATGAACTATGTACAGAATTTACAAGGAAGTTTACATGATAGTCTACATTCCATTACGAAGTTTACCTTTGTGTTTACTTGTTGGCTTTCAGAAAACTGAGATAGTTTTTGTTTGTCTTTCCTCCTCATCCCAGTAACTGCTGCTTGAACCCACATGAACAAATGCTTGCACATGCCTTTTTCTTCCCTCTGGGATATAAGATTACATTTTGTTTAGGAGAAAAAATTGTGGCATATCACCCTTTGGTAAGATACTATTCAAAATTGTACATTTAAGAAATCTTGGAGATCGTTTCCTTCTAGCATCATAACTATATCTTATTTTTTTTTTTTTTGTTTAACTTGGCAAGTTTTAATTGAGCTCTGTGTTAAATGAATATTTATAAAGTAGTCATTGATTTTAGAAAGATGGAATTTAGTCAACATTTCTGTGTATTGTGCATACTGTTTGTTTAAGGAAAGTCTATCCTTGGATCCATAAACCAAACTTTATTCTCTGCACCACATTTTTTTCTTGGCACTTTCAAAATCCTTCATTGATTGCAATGCACAATCAGATGGTATGTATGAAAACACACATCGTTTAATCAGCAGAATTACCAACCAGTCTGCTGTTTCTATTTGGCAATGTAGAGGATGGAGGCAATAATTCTGGGTAATTCAAGCCAAAAATATGTCTTTACCTGCGTCTTTGCTTCACGAAGCTGGTAAGCGTAACACACATGTTACCCCTGATATTTTAAGCCAAAGAACATGAGTGGAAGGAATGAGTGTGTAGTCATCCCTGTTAAGTCAAAGATGAGATTTATGCTGGGTCTCACAGGTTAAGTTTATGACACAATATATGTCACAGTTTATGAATTGTGAACATGGCGTCCCCTGGACAAGACTATAGCATAAGAAAATCCGTACAATTTTCAGCCTTGCTGCCACTTCAGTAGTGAAGAAGATTATGGCTATTTTCATGGCAAAGAGAAAATAACCAAATAATAGTTAAATAGTAACCCCTGCATTATGTGTTGATATGAATCTTTCAGGAATGGGGTCAGTTTGAGGGCACTTAAGAATACCTAACAACTTTCATGTGTTATTACATCATTTTGGACAAAACAAGGGAGAGAGACAGAGAAGGAAGGATTTTGTCCTATGCATTGTTCAGCCTGGAAGAAGAGTGGGTGGGGACCAAAGAGGGGAGGAGTTGGCTAGGAGGCGTCCAGAAGAAAGAAGTGGGGACAGAGGTCAGTAACCAGAAATACGGCAGCTTCTCAATTTTTTGGCCGCCATGGCCTCTAAAATCAGAGCTATTTAACAGGATTTGCATAATGGTGGCTGTGACCCCTTTACTATCCAAGAGAAATACAGTGACATCATTCTGTGCCTGGTGGAATATTCAGGCTTATGAATTTTACATTTTACAAAGATAATTCAAAATATTCTTTTTTTTCCCCCTTAGAGATACATCCTAAGCTACAAACATAAAACTCTTTAGACTTCTAAGGCAAGATAAAAATAAAAATAAAATAAATTACCTCAGTCTTTTCCAAGAAGAATGATCTAAACAGATAAATAAAGAAAAATTGTTTTGTTAAGGAACATGAATTACAGATACTTCCTTTCTGATTTAGCATTTTGTCCTTAAAAGCTTTTTAAAGAGCTTTGACATCAGAATAATTTATTCCTGCTAGGCATTAGCCCAAAGTTTCCCTTTCTGTGTTTAAAATAGATGGCTACACAGTGGTTCCTGGGTGGTCATTGGGAATATTAACCTTACAGTCATTGCTATGGTAATGTTCCACTCTATTTGGGCATTTTTACAATGGCAAAACATCTCTCCCTGCCAAGGAACTAATCAGTTTCAAAATGGATCACTTATCCCCAGAGGGTAAAGATCTCCTTGACCAGGGAACTGTGATTATACAATTAAAACCTAAATAAAAATTTGGTCCCCATATCCTGTTAATTTCTTATGAAACCATTGAGATAATTTTTCCAGTTAAAGCAGAGTTTTTATACTTTTACTACTGTATATTATTATCTGTAGCCATAACCATTCATTTGTTCTGGGATTTCCTTTTTTACTCTTGCTTTCTAAAAAAATATCTTAAAACTCTTTCTCCTTGGGCTCATCAATAGGAATTCAGCCTTATCTCTCAATTAAGACTACAATTTCTAGCAGCTGATGCTATTGTAAACATGGGAGAATGCCAACTCTTCAAACGAGGCAATCATTCCTATTATTACCTCATCCCTTATTTTATATCCAAGAAGTAGATCCCAATCACCTCCATAAGTGGTTGGTAAACTTAGGGTTTCACACAACCTTGCAGATAAACATATAGAATTCTTTGATGCTCAAGCTAAAGAAAAAAAAATGCAATGTGTCTTTAATGACGTAAAATGGGGCGCATCTCATCTACAGCTGGTTAGACATATTTAGAATTGCGTGTTGGGCTACAGAGAGATGCTCAGTTCTATGACGACCATGACCAAAGTAATCTACGAATAGAGATAAGGCAGAGCAGTGATGACAGTGAGTAATGAGTGTAGACAGGGTCTGGTGTAAATGTCTGAAGGCCCACTGAGTTTGTCATTGTTGTTGTTATCCGTGATTTTGCCCTTTTGAAGGTTTTCTTTAAAATAGAAATCTGGCTTCAGAGAAGTATGACACCAAATTGGGTGTATGTGCATTTCCTGAAGCAATCGTTTCATATTTTGGAATGCAGAGCTCAGAGAGCAGAGCCATACAGTGCTAGCTGAGGCTTGTGCAGCTAGCCTATCACACTAGATACTGCTCTCTGGAAGGCTAAGAAATATATACTATTTGATTTAAGATTTGGCAGTTCAGGTAACTGCCCAGGCACCCTTTTCACAGCACATAAGTCTTGCCTTCTTCATGGAAAGGGCAATTATTTTTCTCAAGCAAAAATTGCTCATGATCCCCATCTCTGAAGCCCTCTCCTCCCATCCCCCTTTCTCTCACTCTCTCTGGAGCAGGAACTAGGGAAATGTGATGGTATGGCTTCATGGCACAGCATCAAGTGATTCCAGGTTAATGAATGAGTTCAGGGCTGCTCATTTGAAATAGTTAAAAAAAGAAAAAGTCACCAATCCCGAAACTCCTTATTCTCAAGAAGAAAAGAAAAATGTTCTCAATGGTTACCAGGTTGGATTCTAATGTCAATTTTAAATCATCCTGGAAGTCTGAGAAAGAAGCATTTTTCAGAATATCCGGCTTAACGGTGAGGTGAAGCTGGCAGATTGGGTTTGCATGACCTCCACCAGCGCTTGCCAATCCCTACCCCCTTCCGTGGAGCTGAGACCCCTTCCACATGAGAATCAGGGGCGGAGAGGAGTCTTCCTCTTCAGGGCTCCTTTTTGTTGCCTCTTCTTCCTGGAAATCTGTAACTTGTCAATGGCTTTATTTTTTTCTTCTGAGATCCTGGAAATTGTGTTGTTTTTTGGCAGTATGAGATTGTTACAGTTTACCAGGAAGCGGTTTGCACAGAGAGCTAGGTCCTCTTTTCATTCTTATTTAAAAAATAAATCAATAAAATCCAGGGCAACTAGGAAGGACTGCTCAGGAGCTGCCTACCTAACTTCTCTTCGTGTGTGTGTTTGTAAACATGGCAATTAACAGAGCTCCGAAAGAGCTGATAACCTGGACCACAGTAGACTGGAAAACAAGTTTTTTTTGTTTTTGTTTTTTTTTGAAGTCAACATGGTGCAGTAATAAAATTGATACGCAAGACCTAAAACCGATTAGATGGCTGAATCTCTTACCTCAAAAAGCACAGCAGTATCGCTGCTGGGGACCTGTGGGGTTAAAAATCAAGAGGAAAGTCGTGGTTAAGGAACCATTAGGACAGACCTTAGTGTACATAGTAAAGCCAATAAACGACGTTGAAAAGAGAAAAGGTGATGGGGAAAAACATTCGGGACCACTTGTCTATGGAATTCACATCAGTCAAGTCGGGGATCTTGACTTTGAGCTGCGACGCGCGCCTGCGGATGCGCCCCTTGCCGTGCGCCCCGTGCCGGTCCAGCGCGCGCCCGTACGCCTCGCGGCTGCTGCGCGGCTTGCGGTAGTGGATGCTGGCGCTGTCGTACGAGTACATGGTGGTGGTGGGGTCGCTCATGCCCGTGAGCACTTCCGAGCCGCTCGTCTCGTTCCTGATTTCCAGGGTGCTGAGGAGAATGTTGCCGTGGGTGTCGACCTGATGGAGAAAGGACACGCTCAGGCACAACTGCCAGGACATGTGTTTATTCTCATGAACCTGTAACTGATGACACCAACTGGGGCTCCTTAAATACTGTCACCCAGACATCTTGCTTGCTCTGCGTGCCTCCTGGGGACGATCTGTCTGTCTGTCTATCTATCATCTATCTAATTTATCATCTATCTTCTTCATCCATCCATCCATCCATCCATCCATGCATCCATCCATGCATCATTGATCTCCACCCACAGAACACATGTATGTGTGTATATGCAGAGACTATATATATTTATACTTATATTTACATTGATATACTATTTTTATTGTTAATAACTACCATTTATTGACTCCATATAGGTGCCTATATACATATATTGTTTGCATATGTGTATACATACATATGGTATTTTTCTTGTTACGAAAGTGGCACATGGAAACTTTTAAAACCTGAAACAGGAATCAACAAATAAAAAGTAAATATCCATGATCTCACCTCAGAGTCCATTGTTTTTAGCATCTTGCTAGCTTTCCACTGTATTTTCTATTCATAAATATTTACACACACAGGTTGTCTGGGTGCATTTTGCTTTGTAACCTGCTTTTATCAGTTAACTGTATAGCCTGGTCATCTTTCCATGTTAATAAAAATTCCTCTGTGATATCATTTATTAATAGCTGATATGGATAAACCATAAATTAATTAATCTATTGGTAGATGTCAAGACTTGTTTGACTTTTGTAGTATCATGTAAATAAACCTGCAAAGAACATCTTCAAGCTGCATCTTTGTGCATATCCATAAGTATTTCCTCAGGCTAAATTGCCAGAAGTGGGATTCTTGGGTCAGAAGGACACTCCTGGTTGTACATTGACTTTTGTTTCTCCACCATTGTTCACTGTTGCTTCCTGCCATTTTGGTGATCCCTACTGTAGATTTTCTGGTTCTTCTCTATGCTGTGCCACCACACACACTTTGGGAACTACAAAAAATGTGAGTATATTTGGTCTACAATGTGGTTTTGTTGGACTTCAAGGTAATATACTTTGCAAATTGATTTACCTAAAGGGAACCTGGTTCATCCATGCAAAGGAGGTTGAAGTACTTCCAAGGGCAACACTGGCAGCACAGTACCTGATTTGTAGTAAGTGCTCCATAAATGCTTTTGAATGAGACTAGTCTCAGTAAACATGTATTGAAAGCCCAAGGTGTAGGTATGCAGGCAACAACCAGGTTATGAAGAAAGAGATAAAGGAAAAACATAGGAGGAGGTAAAGGTAAATAAGAAAGAAAGAAAATAAAGGTACAGGGGACGGGATGTGATGTTGGTACATCACAGATGAGAACTAAGATTTATTGTGTCCACCATTGTGCCTAGCATCATGGCAGGTACTTGGTATATATGACTTGTTTAATACTTAACAACAACAAACTGTCTCAAGTGTACTTCCTTAGGAAGTGCCAGACCTGACATTACAACCCACATCTTGTTTGATTCAAAGCTCAGGTGCTTTTTGCTAAGAAAGGACTACTTCACAGTCCTTGGCCTTCACAATATCCCACAGAGAATTTATGAAGCAGTGGATAGCTTTAAACTTTGAGTTAATTGGAGAGTAATGGTGACTGAATGTTGTCTCTCTGCATTTTCATCTATTATCATCTCCCTCTGTGAAGCATTTTGCTCTAGTGTAACTAACCCATTATGCCCTCACCGGTATTTCTGGCTTCTTTATTCAGGGAGTTATTATTGACTTTTGTTGTTGTTAACAACAACTATTATTGAATTTTACTGTGAAATTTATCTCAGTTATTTATCATAACAACATGAGAGTATCTTAGTTCAGCAGAAGGGGAAACGGAGGCTCAGAGAGCTTAAGTAAATTGTCTAAGATTAAACAACAAACAAGCACCCAGTTTGGGATAAAAACACAGGATACTCTTTGTCTCAAATAAAATTTTCCCTCTTCTTTGCATGCTAATCAATAGGTTTTCTTTAAGGCTCACTTTAAATCCTACCTCCTCTATGTAACATTCCTGATCAAGAACACACACACACACACACTCTCTCTCTCTCTGTCTCTGTCTCTCAACAAACATTTATTGAATGCACACTACTTTCCAGATACAGTGTATTGTGTCAATGATGTGTGCGTGTGTAATATATATACACATGTATTAAGTCTATGGTTGACAAAGTCATGTATATGGAAGTTTAGTTTTTTTTCCTTTATTGATTTTAGAGAGAGAGAAAGTGAGAGGGAGAGAGAGATAGAAACCTCGATGAGAGAGAACATCAATTGGCTGCCTCCTGCATGCCCCCAAATGGGGATCGGGTCCACAACCTGGGCATGTGTCCCGACCGGGAATCAAACCGGCAACCTCTTGGTACATGGGTCGATGCTCAACCACTGAGCTACACTGGCCGGACAAAAGTTTAGGTTATTAAAGAGGGTGGTAGATTTGAAGTGACAAGGAGAAAAGTGCTGAATTTATTAGAAAATGGACACATATATTAGATGACAAGGTAGTGTACATGATTTTGCTAAGTACTGTAGTGTTTCAGACAAGAGAATCATAATACATGGATTTTGTCCTTCAGATAATAATATTTTTAGAGATACAAGAGTAAGACATAATATTGGGAGTGACAAGAGTTTTTAACTGAATGATAAATAGTACGTTATAGACCATGAATAGAGGTTCATGAAAGTGACAAGCCATGGGAGTCAAGCAAGGCTTCATGAAGTAGGTGTGGATGTATTGGGTCTTAAAGGATAGCTAGAGGACAGAACAAAGCAGTGGGCATTGAACACTGTTTTCTCATCCTGGTTTTATTATTAATCCAGTTTCTTCATTTATAAATGAAAGGTTTTTACCAGGTAACGTTAAGGGTTTGTTTCTAATTTTTGAGAGGCTTTGAGTATGAAGAATATTCCAGGCAGAGGACAGAACATACTAAAAAAATACTTGTAAATCTGAGTCACTTGATCTGTATGCATCATTAAGTTATATTATTGTGAAATCTCTCTAAGTAAACAAGTTACAATTTAGAATTGGCCAGTGAAGCATACAGATGCTCCTCATTAAACAGAAGTCATGGCAAACAAGGTACATTTTATTAAGATATTTTGGTTAACCTTGGTGGAGACTCAGATACACTTATAAATTGCGTGTGGTTTATTAGTATGTGCAAATCCCCCAAATAGTCTGTCCTTGAGCTAGAAATCATAGCTTTACCTGGTATGACATGTAAAATAATGGCTCCATTTCTGCAACTATCCATGAAAGCTGATTTCATTACTGTATAGTTAAGTCAACATCATGTTAGGAAAATTTAAGAAGTGTCATATAACAGTTCTTGCCCTTCTCCAGTATCTCTCCTACACAGTCTAGATTTTATCCTAAAAGCTGTTGTTACCGACTCTGTGTGTGTGTGTGTGTGTGTGTGTGTGTGTGTGTGTGTGTGTGTGTGAGAGAGAGAGAGAGAGAGAGAGAGAGAGAGAGAGAGAGAAAGAGAGAGAATGGTGTGCTCATGAATTATTTCTGAGGTGTGAGGTTTTATCCCCCACCCTTTAAGCTTTTTGCTGCCAGGTAAAGTGGATGTGTGGTATCCACACCACTGCTGATATCAGCAAGGTTTTGGTTGACTCTGCTCTAACCTCTGCTCTTTGGAAAAGAGTGGTTTTCACTTTGTCTCAAATATTAAAAACATCCAAGATACCCCAATATCTGTAGTGGGCATGGCTTTCCAAAAGTAATATCCACAGAGAAAGCAGCCATTGTGGTGCATTGCTTCACCGTCTGTAAAGGTCAAACACTGTCTAGTTAATAAGGAGATGTTAACATCTGATTTGGACACATCCAGACACTGAAGATTTTAAAACCTTGAAGCAGAGGCAAATGAAAATGTCAACACACTGGATTTCTAGGGTACATATGGACTAATAGGTTTCCTAAAGCACAGCTGATGTTCTAATAACTGTTCATTGAGATGATCATCTATTCTTCGTGGGGCCATAAAGAAAGGGACTTTCCGCTCGGCTGGTGTGGCTCAGTGGTTGAGCATTGACCCATACACCAAGAGGTTGCCAGTTCGATTCCCAGTCAGGGCACATGCCCAGGTTGTGGGCCAAATCTCCAGTGGGGGGCATGCAGGAGGCGGCCAATCGATGTTCTGTCTTATCGATGTTTCTATCTCTCTCTTCCTCTCCCTTCCTCTCTCTAGAATCAATAAAGGAAAAAAAAGAAAGGGACTTTCCACTCCAATCCTCAGGAGAGAAACTCTGGGAAGAATACTTCCAGATTCTTTGTCTTCTCCTCTTTCACTGCCCCCTACTGGCCTATCTGATAGGCACAGGCATACTTGGTTCTGTGCCTTCTGGATATTTCTTTCCCTCTGATCTGTTTACTGGGAAGGTGTAATCCACTTAGGGATGTTCAAATTGAACCTGCTGTGTTGGTGGGTAAAGCCTGCAGTTACTAGGTAGTTCCAGTGATTGAGGAGACAAGCCTGTTCAATACTGGGGGGAATGACTGTAGTAGATTAACCTCATATTCCTCAAACCTATGTTACTGATTTTTAAAGTATCACTGAACCTAAATTTAGAGATTATGAACACACTTTTTATTAATGCTTCAGGAAGGCCAGTAAATGAACCCTCTCTCCGAAGATCAAAATGCAAGCTACAGATGACTAATAACGGGGAGCAGAGAATGAGGCCTAAGGTCTGCAGCTCCAAGGGCTGCTAGTGCTTTCCCCATACCCCAGTCCGTAGTAGGCAGGCATATTCTCTGTGCTAGAAGAGGTCATTTTAGTTTTTTTTTTCTTTCTTTATTGATTTTAGAGAGAAAGGAAGGGAGAGGGAGAGAGAGATAGAAACATTGATGAGAGAAAACATCGATTGGCCACCTCCTGCATGCCCCTCACTGGGGATCGGGCCCACAACCTTGGCATGTGCCCTGACTGGGAATCGAACTGGCAACCTCCTGGTGCATGGGTCGACGCTCAACCACTGAGCCACACTGGCCGGGCATGAGAGGCCATTTTAGGTGGATCATAGATAAATGTTTAAAATATTAATAGTTCATTCATTCATTTATTTATTCATTCATTCACTTATTTATTTAATAAGTGTTTATTGAGTGGTTACTATGTGGTAGCAGTGTTCCAGACACTGATGAAGAAATCAGCCTCTCTATGCAGTGGGACATTATATTCCATATCTTAGAAACTGAAGATCTCGACAAATAAAATCTCTTAATCTTGCATTCTCCTGTACAAACGCCGTGACTTCCTCATCCTCTATTGGTTCTCAGTGTTTTATTAGACAAATACTATGACTTCTTTCAAACTCAGATTTTTAGTTCTCTTTCAACAGACTTTTATAAATGTGTTCACTATGACCATGAGCTCCACCTTCTCCTTGCCTGATGAGCCTTTCTCTCATCTTCCCTCCTGAAGGTCATGATACCTGACCTTGAGGCCTGCTGACCACAGGAGAATCTTGGAGAGGCTCCTATGTAAAAGAAAGCCTGAGATTGCACTGCCCAGACATGGATTAGGGGACCCTCTCCTTCCTTCTTGCTCTGCAGTACTTATCAACCACAACTCTTATTTTTAAATTATGAGGACACATGGTCTGGGGAAGACAGTAGTGAACAAAACAGACAAGTCCTTGAACTGTTGGTGCTTACATTCTTATGGAGAAAACATTACCACTATGGGAAACAGTATGGAGCTTCCTCAGAAAATTAAAAATGGAACTCCCAGTGACCCAGCAATTCCACTTCTGAGTATTTCTCTGAAGAAAATGAAAACACTAACTCAAAAAGATATCTGTACCCCATGTTCATTGCAACATTATTTACTACATCCAAGATATGCAAACAACCCAGTATCCATGGATGGATGAATGGATAAATAAATTGTGTATATATAATTCAGCCATAAAAGAGAATGAACTCTTTCCATTTGCTACAGCATGGATGGATCTTGAGGGTATTTTGTTAAATGAAATAAGTCAGACAGAGAAAGGTAGATACCAAGTACCAAATGATCACACTTATATGGGGAATCTAAACAAAGAAACAATAAAATAAAACCTCCCAAACAACAACAAAACCAAAAAACCAAAAACAACCATCCCAAGCTCACATGAAGAGAAGAGATTGGCGGTTGTCAGGGGTGGGAGGTGAGCGAAATGGGTGAAGGGAGTCCGATGATACAGACTTCCAGTCATAAAATAAATAAGACGGGGATGTAATGTACAGCATAGCAGCTACAGTTAGTAATACTATATTGCATATTTGAAAGTTGCTAAGACAGTAGATCGCAAAAGTTCTTATCACAAGAAAAAAAATTCTGTAAATGTGTATGGTGACGAATGTTAACTAGGCTTGTGATCATTTTACAATACATACAAATATTGAATAATTATATTGTATACTTCAATAAAATGTTGTATGTTGATTATACCTCAATAAAAATAAAATAAAATAGAAACGATGTGAAATCTTAACATCTTAAACAGAACTGGTCAGAGCAACAACAAAGAGCAGAACTGAAGTTTTGCAACTAGAAGAGATTCTGCCTCAAGACTATAACATAGACATCCCGCCCAAGTTTCCAGCATGCTTTACAGATTTCAGACCTGTCATTTTTCACAATCACATGAGCCAATTCCTTAAAATCAATCTCTTTTTGTATGTCTGTTTGTTCTGTTTCTATTGGTTCTGTTTCTTGGAGAACCCCGAGTCAAAGAAAGGGTAGGGTAAAATTCACGAGGGTGATTTTCAAGTGACTGATGTCCAGAAAACATTGATCGGATGGCTGTATTTCTTCCCTTAATAGAAACCCTAAATGAACATACAATTCATTTTCTAGCTTGATTCTATCCTTTCTCCTACCCTCTCACTCTCTCTCTCACCCTGTACTCTCTGCCCCCAATATCCCCTAAACAGTGCATTAGGCTGTGAAAAATATTACCACTCACTGAATTTAATTGTTCCGGATATGTTCAATGTATAAACATAGCAGAACTCATTTCAGTGTAATTGGAATAAAATATAATCTTGTTTTCAGTGGCAGTTTTACAGCCCTGTTGAGAAATACCTCTGGGCTCAATCTACTTTGCAAACAGAAAATTATTTCCTTCTTGCTAACTGATTAAATTAGATTCATATTCACTAAGTGAGTCTGAAGCACAGAGCAGGAAGCCAAGTGAAGCGAGGCTGGCCACAGATGAGCTGCCCTCCAGAAGCCTGCAGTCTGCACGATGAAGCTGCCAGGGGGAATGCCACCTGCGCCCACGGAGAACAGAGCGCCTCGCGCCACAGCTCCTCCTGCCCATCGCCCCTGTAGTGTTCCACATTCACTCTGTCACTGTCAGTCACTTGTTCTCTCTAGGGCTGCCAACCTTCAACCCCTTGGCCTCGAATTCCTAAAACCTTTTTTGGGGGGGAGGGAGTGGGGAGTTTGAAGGGGATCAGAGGCTTTGCTGGAGATGATTTGCATGTCTCTTTGCTTGTCTTGACAACTACTGGCAGAAGTGGAAACTTCAATATTTCTAGACACAACAGAAGGTTAAGCACAAACCTACATAAATCTAACCAACTGCACATATTATTCAAGAGATAGAGAAGACAAAAGATGGAGATCAAAGGAAACAACTGGCCATTTTCCAGGATGTTGCTCAGGTAGATACATTTATCCTGGATCTCCTTGTTTCCCTCATTTCTCACTCAATGTATTAGCAGATCAAAAAAATCCTGATTCTGACCAGTTCTCGCCAAAGTCACCTTTTGATGCATAATCGACCTTTCCCTTTTCAGGAATGCAGCCCTCTAGTCTACATGGCATCTGGAGTGAGCCTTTCAAAATGTAAATGAGAGCATGTCTCTTCTGTTTGAATCTTCTAGCTACTTCCCATGACACAGAATAAAATCCAAATTTCTCATTGGAATCCACAAAGCACCATATGGTTCGGCTCCTGCTGGCACCTCTGCCCTCTGTTTCCACCACTCTGCCCCTTGAACTCACTTCCTGAGAATATGACTCAATTCTAAGACATTTGTTGTGACTATTTGCTGTAAGAAAGTACTTTTGTTCTGGGGTTGTAGAACTTTGACACTCTAAACTCTGGCGTTGTGGGGTGACCATGAGAGAAGGGTCTACTGGAAATAAAGCCAATGCAAAGGAAAGCAGAATTATGAGATGAAGAGAAATACTTTCTAATGACATTGTTTGAACATATGGATGTAGCCACGTGTGAAACTACAACCATGCCTGGAACCTTCAGTTATATTGGCCAAAAATCCTCCTCTCCTTTTTTGTTTTTTAAGCCAGTTAAGTAAGTTTAACTTCTTTCTTGTTCACCAAACCATTCCTAATTGTGAAGGTATAGAAGAAAATAAGCAATAGAAACCAGACAGAAAATGAGAAAGAAATAAAGAGATAGATAAGATGAGATGAGATGAGATGTGTGCATTTTGTGTGTGTGTGTGTGTGTGTGTGTGTGTGTATGAGAGAGAGAGAGATTTGGAGTTTTTTGGAAAGGAAAATTAGACTGCCACAGACTCTGGAACTATATAGGATTAAGCAAAGGCTGGAGAAAAAGTGAACCAAGCCAGATTTGATTTAGGCAGGGATTTGAGTGCTAAAGAAGATCATGAACTGTCAACACAGATTTCTCCGGAATCCAAGATGCTATGTCAAATAGTTGAGTTTCATCAAAAGCCGAGGGAAGTGTCCTAGTTGGTCTGAGGGTGACACAGTGATGTGGGGCCCCAGGCCTAGGCTCAAAAGCCAATACAGATATCCAGCTGTTCCAACCCAGAGAGAAAGAGAGAGAGAGAGAGCGCGCTATTTACTTTCATGATGCACTTTGTATTTTGGAATTAGTCATAATACAAAGCAGATTTGCATTTATAGGTTTGTCTAAAAGTGTAGGTGTTTAAAATGTAGATGACTCACTACAGAGAATAAAAATGGAGAGTCCAGATTACAGTATCATTATCAAATTTGAAGGGAAAATTCTATTTTTTGACTGTTGGGATTGCAACTGCACATTTGGTATGAATCTTTGGCATTCCACCCATATCCTTCATGACTTAGAATGATTTTGAATCAGTCTTTAATCACAGGTCATCCATGCAGCAACCATTTAATCTTAGATGGATCTATTGGCAAATGGGCAGGCACTGTGGCCAGCAGATACAACCATATTTTTTCCAAGTTAGTATAAAAGTGGCCTGGAACCAGAAATGACTTACTTATAGCCTCGTTGTATTGTGAAATGTGTCTTTCAAAACTCTTAATACCATCTCTAGTTTCAAATGATGCCTCAGGGGTTCATGAATCTGCAGTTTTTATCACCTTGGAGGTTGAAACTCTCCTAATGTCTGGATTCAGCATCTGTACTCATATAAAAAGATGCTTCAGTGCAGCTGGTGGCAAAATAAATCAAGACAAAGCAAGCACTTCTGAGGCTTCAGTACAGCTACCCCTTGACATGATCGGCCAGGCAAGGCTATCAAAAGTAATCTGTAATAAATGATCAATGCCATTCTATGCTCCAGGGTACTGAGGCAAATATTAGGGATCCCTCAGATGAAAATTCTCTGGGACCACAGCACATATGTCATTTGAATTAAACTGTTTACGAGTATCCAAAAGAAAAGAAAAGGATCACCCAACCATTAAATGAAAGAAAAAATCTAATGTCATTCTCTAGTTTTTAAAAATTCAACCAGGGGGTAGCATTTTTAAATACTACACAGGTTGCATTATTATCTTAACTGCTGGAGATGATACACTAAACAGATGAATAAAACACTTGTATTGTTATTGACACATTGTCTGCCTGAGCCCCTGGTTTCAGAAGAGGATAAAGAAGTTAGGATCTGGAAAAGCCAAGTAGCTGCAGGGATGATTATAAGTTGCCTGACATGGTAACGCTGTTATTATTCCATGTAAATATGAAGAAGTTTATAAAATCTTAGCCATGACACTCCTTTGAAGATTATATCTATCTGAAGTCATATAACACTGTGATTCAGAAAGAATAGCAGTGGTTTGTTGATATAAAACATGCATTAGGAATGTTAAAAATCAAAGTGATAGAAATGGTAAGAAAGTCAGGAGCAGAAGCTAAAGAGGGCTATAGTCTCTTTTTCTTACTTACTATGAATAAAAACATTATGATGTAACACTCAATACCTTGTGTGGTATCTAAGAACTCATCTTGGATAGAGGCCACTCTAGCATTCATTCATTCATTCATTCATTCACTCATTCATTCATTCAACAAGTACTTATTTGGTATTTTCTCTGTTCCAGCCACTAAGGAAAGAACAATAAACATAAAGAGTGCCTACTGTTGGGAAGCCTGCAACTCTAATAAAGAGGTAGACATTAAAAAATAATTACACAAATAAACATATACTCACATTATGGTAAGTCCTATGGAGGAAGAACAAAGGATGCCATGAGAACAAATAACAAGGGTACCAAATATAAACAAACAGAGGGGCATCGGTTAAGGCATCCCATGAGGTAGTAGCATTTATGATAAGAACAGGTACAATGGAAAAATTGAAAGAAGGACAATTTTGTGTTCAATTTTACCAATCTTTTCTTCTGCTGTATAAAATCTGGTGCTAATCCATCTAATAATTTTTTTCAATTCTAGATTTCCATTTTTTTTATAGTTTCTTTTTTATTTTCCTGAGACTTGCTATCTCTTCATGCATTTTATTAATGTTTTCCCCTGGTCTTTATTTTAACCATTTAAAAAAAATTATTGTAGATTCCTGAGAAGTTTCAAAAATAGCAGAGAGGTTCCATGTACCCTTCACCCAGCTTCTCCCATTAATCATATCTCAGACCTCTATTCTATGACAGCAAAACCAGAAAACTGACATTGGTGTAGAGAGTGTGTATAGATCTGTGTAATTTTGGTACATGCATAGATTCATATAACTGTCACACCCCTGTGAAGCTCTCCCTCATGCTATTCCTTTACAATAAATCACACCCTGCCCCCCATCACTAAGTCCTGGCAACCACTAATCAGTTCTCCATCTCTATAATTTTATTTCAGGCGTGTTATATAAATGGAATTATACAGTATGTAATATTTTAAGATTGACTTTTTATAGTCAGCATAATCCCCTTAAGAGCTATCCAAGTTGCTGCATGTATCAATAGTTTATTATTATTTTAATATTATATATATATTTAATTGATTTTAGAGAGGGAGGAAGGAGGGCAAAAGAAGAGAGAGAGAGAGAGAGAGAGAGAGAGAGAGAGAGAGAGAGAGAGAGAGAGACATTCATTGGTTGCCTCCCATACTCATCCTGACTGGGATCTAACCTGAAATCTAGGTATATGCCCTAACTGGAATCAAACCCAAGACCTTTCTGTGTGTGAGGCGACACTCCAACCAACTGAACTACATTGGCCAAGACAGTAGTTTATTATTTTTTACTGGGCTAGTATTCCATGGTATGAATGTACCACAGTTTGTTTAACCATTTACCTATTATAAGATATTTTGAGTCTTTTCAGTTTTGGGCTATTTCCTATGAACTTTAAAATATATTAATTATAGTTATTGTTATTATTGATAGTCTTTACCTTTTAAGCCAACATCTGAGACTTTCATAGGTCTGGATTGTTGACTAAATACCACACAGGTTGCATTATTGACTATGGGCATATTTCCCTGTTTCTTCTCATGTCTAGTAACTTTTTACTATAGACTAGATACGTTGATGATGCATTATAGATAATCTGGATTCTGTTATCTTCCCTGAAATATGTTTTGATAGTTAAATTACTAGCAGATCACCTAGAAAGTGTAGAGACATTCCAAGCCATGCAGAGGACTAGCTAACAAGCTTACAAGGTAACTAAGATGGGGATGGGAACAGAAAAGAGGTGGCCTTGAGAACTGTGGCTCAAATATTTTTAAAGCTATTAGGGTTGCAATCAGACAGTGGGGAGCTTCTTCCTTTCAGATATAGTTCTCAAAATAAATGCCATCCTATATCATTGTATAATCTAATCACCTCATATGAGTATGATTTTCTTTCCCAGCAAGATTAGAAGATTGTTTTTGGTTAATCCTCACCCAAGGATATTTTTCCATTGATTTTTTTTTTTAGAGAGAGTAGAAAGGGGGGAGGGAGGGAGGGAAGGAGAAGAGAGAAACATCGATGTGAGAAAGACACATTGATTGGTTGTCTCCTGGACAAGGGATGGGAGAACAAACCTGCAACCCAGGTACATGCCCTTGCCTGGGAATTGAGCCCAAGACCCTTAGGTCCACAGGCTGATGCTCTAACCACTAACCACTGAGCTGAACTGGCAATGGCAAGATTAGAGGATTCATGAGGGCAAGTATCATGCTTATTAGCATTGGGCATAGTGTTTCACACAAGAGCAAAAATTTATAGAATGCATTGCTTTGAATTTTGACCACATGGCTGAGTCTGTATGTTTCCTTTGCTTATACTTTTCTAATTACCTGACAGTGTTTGTCCAAATTTGCGATCCTACTAAAAAACATAAAGATACACCTTGGAGATTCATAACTTGGCTTCTGCCTGATTCTCCAGCCACATCTCATTACCCGATTTTCTCTCTCACTTACTGTGCTCTTGCTACATTGGTCTTCTCTCAGTCCTTTACAACATCAAGCCATTCTGGCCTCAGAGCCTCTGTGCTTATTCCTTTGCCTAGATGGAACATGGTTGCTGCTTTTTGTCTCTCAGGTCTCACATCGAATGTTAATTTCTCAGAGAGGTCTTCCTGATCCCTGTCAAAATTCCCTGTTCCCTTGAATCTGAACCAAATCATTATCATTCCCATTACTCTGTTTTACTTTCTTCATAACACATACTGTTGCCTGAAATTATCCTTTTAATACGGGTTTGTGTGTATACTGCCTGTCTTCTCATGTTAGAATCTAAACTCCATGAGGGCAAGAGACTTCGTCTCCTTCAGAGTATCCCCAGTGCTGAGGACAGTAGCTAAATGAATACATATTTGAGTAGTCTGTGTGCCATCTTGAAAACAATTTGTAGTGAATAGAGTATTTCAATGTACATTATTTAAAACTCATTCCAGTGAAAATGGTGTAGAAGTAGAAACTACAGAGATGTTTTATAAGAATAAACAGAGCACTGGTTTTAATTTAATTCCACCCAGTGGAAGTATAGGTCATAAGATCTACCAATAAAAAGAAAAAGAGTGACAATGTCTTGTATATAATGATAATAGCTAATACTTACTGAGCACTTACTATGTCCAGGTACTAAACTTAAAAAACAACAACAACAAAAAACAAACAAACACCTTATTTACTTCCTATAACAACTCTGTGGTATAAGTATACCATAATAATCTCCATTTATAGATGATGACATTGAGAACTGACATTAGGTGAGGAGTTACATAGGTTGATTGGCCTGAAGGTATAAAGTCAGTAAGTGGCAGAGCTGAGACTGAATCCACGCAGTTTCATTCCAGTCTGTGGTTGTAACCACTGTGCATATTGTCTCATTTTCACTCCAGAGTACAGAGTTTATTTACTTTAATTCTCATTTATTTATCAAGCAGACCTGGAATTATCGTTTTGCATATAGTTTTACAACTATGTAATTTGGAATAAAGAGTAATAAGCTTGTGGTTGAATTTCAAGCTGAGGTAGGCTATTAGTCTATGTAAGCTTCAACTTAACTTTTTCCATCCTCAGTTCTCAAATATGTAAAATGAAGTATTGTTTGAGCCGTATTAATGATAAATAATATTTTGGTATTTTTTTCTATTATGGGAGACCTGAGCACCATGCTGCTGACAAATTTCAGAAGAATCTTGTTCGGAATATTTAATATGTTACCTGGACTTTATTCATCTCCAGTTTGTTCTTCTCGTTGGCGCTCTGGTTTTGTTTGCCAGCTCCCTTTTTCTGAGGACCTTTCCCGAAGAAGATGTAATTTACGAAGGCGTATTCCAGCAGAGCCAGGAACACAAACACAAAGCAACCCATCAGGTAAATATCAATCGCTTTGACGTATGGGATCTTTGGCAGGGTCTCCCTGAGGTGAGTGCTGATGGTTGTCATTGTCAGCACCGTGGTGATTCCTATGAAACAGAAAGACACAGCTTAGCTGAATGCACTTGCTAAACTGTCCTTTTTAAGATTGAGAAGACAGATGCCATTCCCTTACTGAGGTCCAGAATGACGGCAGTAATGCCATAAACCACTGGCTAGAAAGGGCAAACATTTTGAAAGACAAAACTGCGGACTCCCTACATAGTCCATGAACAAATCATAAAGTGAGATGCACCATTAATGGAGAGTTAAAAAGCACTAAAAGTAATGCACAAAGAAAAAAGATAAGTAGATGGAAAGGCATATCAAAATCTCATTGATATGCCTACTGATTAATGTCAGATACCCCTCATTCTATTGTATGCCACATATTTCTTCTTCCTTCTTGGAACATCTCAAGAAACTAGAGGTAATATTTGAAAAACCAAAGCAACAAAATTTTATTATATTTAAAAAATACATCAATCAAATGCTTACTGCTAATCATGAACTTTCTTATATGATTCGCCTTTTAGTGTTGTCTCAATATCAATTTATTTTACAATGTTTCTTGATTCCAGAACCCAGAATTAATTAGTTCACTGGAGCCAAGAAAAGACTTCTTAAAACATTCAACTTGAATTTGTTAAAGAAGTTTAAGGCTATAATTTCTTAAAAGGAAGATTACACATTATCTACTTTGTTAAATATAGCATTCTTAAACATATGTTTATGTGGCTGCACAAAAATATTTGGGTGTTGATGAAATGGTAGTTGGAAAAAATAATAAGAAGAATAAAAGAAGCTGAGTCTCATGTAGATAGTTTGTGCTGTAATACTAATATTACACATTTGTATGATGTTTTATAGCTTAGTTACGAATTAGCTTATTTGGCTGTCGTAGCATCTTGCTGAGTGTGATCGGGCAGGTATGTTATTTCCATTTTATAGCTGCACAGAGAGAAACTCTGAGATTAGTTATTTTGCTATAGATCACCCAGCTAGGGGGGAAAAAGCAAGGAGTTTTTAAACAAAGGCATTTAAAATAAAGCAGAGAGATGAAAAGGAAAAACATGAAACTTGATGGCACTCCTTAAAAATAAAGACAAAAAAGATATGCAATGAATATTGCAAAGGAAAGCTGGCAAAGTGTATGGAAGGTAGAAAATGAAAAGGGAAAAATAATTCAGCCCTCATTTGCCAATCAGATTATTCTAGATAGATTCCTTGATTTGACTATTCATCTTTTAGGAGAACAGATAGAGTAGGAAGTCAAGACTACCATACAAAAAATTAAAATGGTTTAGATCGGTGATGAGTTCAATTGTGCTGCAGTGATATCAAATACCATCATGAGTGATCTTACTTTCGAATAAAATTAAAAATTTCACCTACTATAATTCTAGCTAATGTCTTTGACAGAAACAAACAATCCATTTACAAATCCATTAATTGCATTTCTGCTTTTATTCCTAGGTTTAAATTATTTAAGCAAGATACATTGGTAAATTAATGTCTTTTCTACTTAGATAAGTGTTAAAATATCACAGGTTTTACATTTCAAAGTATATGTTAAGTCAGCATATTTATATGCCGACATCGCTAATCAAAATATTAGCTTTGAGGATAGAAGTGTAAGTGGAACCACAATTTATTACCTTGATAGTTGTTATTCCTTGCTGTGGACATCATTTAGTCAGTTTCCTTAACCACGGCATACACATATTCATATTCATTTTCAAATAACACATGGATACATACGTATGATATGATAAACTATTTGTTTCCTTTCCTTAGTCTTGGAATGTTCGAAGGTTGATAAGAGACTGCTAACACTTGACTTTGTGAGTCTTATGTACTCAGCCATTAGAAATAAACCTGTAGAGCCCAGCCGGTGTGGCTCAGTGGTTGAGCGTTGACCCATGCACCAGGAGGTCGCCGGTTTGATTCCAGGTCAGGGCACATGCCCAGGTTGTGGGCCAAATCCCCAGTGGTGGGGTGTGCAGGAGGCGGCCAATCGATGTTCTCTCTCATCGGTGTTTTTTCTGATACTCTCTCCCTCTCCCTTCCTCTCTCTAAAATCAATAAAGAAAAAAGAAAAGAAATAAACTGTAGAGATGATAGTCTAGGTATGACAGGGTACTCTGGTCATCTAACCCAGTTTAATAATATCAGAAGAGAAGAGACGTGTATGCCAGCTTAGCCAGAAAGTATGCTCTTTTGTGTGTGTGTGTGTGTGTGTGTGTGTGTGTGTGTGTGTGTGTGAGAGAGAGAGAGAGAGAGAGAGAGAGAGAGAGAATATAAGCCCCAGAACGTGATAAGTGAAATGTCCCTATGAGAAAACAATGAGACAGAGCCACACATGCTCAGATTCATCAAACACTTTATACATTCTCACTTTGCAAGGAACCATTTAAAGCCTCAAATATAGCCTTCCAGTTTGCAGCAACTACTCAACCATGGCAAGATTGATTCTGAATTTTGTTCCCACAGGAAGGAAACCATTTTTATTCTGTGCTGATCATAGATCATTAATACAGCTGATGAATTATCTGTGCCTTACTCAAGTGCACTGAGCTCCATTTAAGGGAAACTCAGATCAATAAGATTTAACTTTAGTTAACGTTTAAGAGAGAGTATTTCCCAACATTCAACACAGCTTGCTAATAGTCACCATGTCTAGCTTTCTTCAAATCTATTTGAGAATAATGCATTGTAAATGTTCTCCACTGTAAAAAGCAGGGACTGAAGAGAAAATCATCACACAGTTAATAAACATTAGTGCAATAAGAATTTTAAAATATATTCTAAGGAGCACTTACATAATATTGAATATACTCCAAGATCTTCTTTTTTTTTAATTTTGGTAAAATACTGAAAAGAGATTATACTGTAAAGCATTCACTCTGTAAGTGCTTACACTTCGAAGTTTTATTATCAAGCACTCTTATGTTAATCTCCTTCTTTGGCTTGCTGTGAGAGAAGACCCTTGCCTGTAATTCCCAACATCGGCTGTTTGTTTGAAGCTAAATTCCACCAGCTCTCCGCAGTACTGGCAATACATTACCTAGTGCGACTCTGGCTGCAGAAGCATCATAGTTGATCCAAAAAGATACCCAGGACAGAATTGTAATCAGCGTGGAAGGCATGTAGGTCTGCAAAATGAAGTAACCAATGTTTCTTTTTAGACGAAAACTTAGTGACAGTCGTGGATATGACCCTGAGTTGAAAAAAAAAGAAGAAAAACAAAATCAGGTCATCATTTGGGCGAAGCCATCTTCTTCCTTTCTTTTCGGGAAACAAACTCACCAGTTGTGAATTCCACCTTCTTGGACACCATCTTGTAGTCGACAATTGAAAACTGAGGAAGCTCAATTTTATTTACTCCTGTTACTGCTCCCTCTCCTCCATTCCAGTAAAACTCAATGTCATCAGTGGTATAGCCATCTGAAACCAAGAAATATAGCATAGTTAAATCGAGTTAAGTTGGTCCAGGAGTTCATTTTGAAGACTGGGAGCTGGAGAGTTCATTTTGAAGACTATCCCAGAAAGTGACAGTAAGATGACAATGCTTTAAATCAGGATCCCATATAGGTCTCATGATGAGAGATCTTCCTGATGGGTTGCTGGTAGCTGCATTGAGAAGATGGATGCATCTGTGATCGTTCAGTGATATCTCACATCACTGCTGCATGTTCATTCTCCTTGTGTCTACCAATGGGCACTGCTTGGTTAGATTGGGAGCTGGGTGGCTGGATTCCAGGTACCTGGGCATAGATTTTTACTATGAATCATTTAACAACCAGTAGAATAATAATTGAGCACATATTTGTTAAATGGGAAACAGAAAGGGTAAAGGATGGAGTATAATGAAAGATCAAATTTGCACATACCCATTAAATGATTGAGACATTAAAAAATACATTTCTTTTAAAAAATCAGGCAAGCTTCTATTCATATATTGTTATTACTGCTGATATGTAGGTAAAACTTTTAAGAACTATATGAATTCTTGATAATACTTTTATATCTTAATACTTGTGATGGTGAGCTTTAGTTAATTTAAGGGGAATGTGTACAGAACTGTAGATTATAGTAGAAGGGTCCACCCTGAAGTCTATTCTCGTCCTTCTTCCACTTCTGCTTCCATTTGCCATTGGTCTAGCTGGGATATGGTCATATTTAAGAGTAACTTGCATAAAAACAATACATTTTGCATATATTTAAAAACTTAATAATCATTTAAGGCATATAGAAGACCATATTTGTATCTTTCTACCTGCTAGAGACAAAGATCTTTCTAAGTTCATTTCCTATTTATATTCACCTCCAATGAAAAAGCATTAAATCTTTTTTCCATTAGAATTACTAGGGTTTGTGTTTCAAAGGTATAATGTAGCAAACATTATGTGGACTTACTTTTGATTAAAGTCAGTGAAATTTTTTTGAGAAATAAAAAATATATATAAAATTTAGAAGTAGAATGTCAGGACACTATGAACTTATCACTGTAAGAATGTAAGAAATTTTTAGCTGTTCCTTTTTTTTTTGAAGGAAAATAAACCTGTCAACTTTATTGCTTTAAAAATTTCTAACTTCTCTTCAAAATACTTAAAAAATATTCTTAACTTTGAATTAATTAAACTCACAACTGTTTTATATTTGTTGCTTTTGCCACTCTATTAAAATTATTATTTGTAGTAATATATTTCAATTTATTTTATTTTATTTCTCTTTATTAAAAAAAAATTTTTTTTCTTTATTGGTTTTTTAGAGACAGGAAGGGAGAGGGAGAGAGAGATAGAAACATCGATGAGAGAGAACATCGATTGGCCGCCTCCTGCGTGCCCCCCACTGGGGATTTGGCCCACAACCTGGGCATTTGTCCTGACTGGGAATCAAACCAGTGACCTCTTGGTGCATGGGTTGATGCTCATCTGGGTGCATGGGTCGATGCTCATCTTGGTGCATGGGTCAACGCTCAACCACTGAGCCACACCCGCCGGACCTATTTCTCTTTAAATCATCTCCTTCTAGGTCCAAGAACTTTCCCTTTCTTCACAGGGTAATCTTTCATATTCAGTAGCCATTTCATAATGACCCAAAGGCAGACATAGAAATAGAAGATATATACTTTTAGATATAATCCTGATATCTGAGAGGCTGTGAGACTCTCTTTACTTATTGGACTTAGAGTGATCTACAGGGGACTTATTGGCATATTGGGGATTTATACCAAATTTGGGTATGGATCTGTACGACTGTGATTCTTAACATTTTTTTGAGGCTCTGATAAAAACGTCTGCACTCAAGATGATGAGAAGACAAAGCACAGATTGGGAGAAAATATTTGCAAAATACACATCTAATAAAGGACTGTTATCCAAAAATATACAAAGAGTTCATAAAACTCAACAATAAGAAAACAACAACCCAATTAAAAAATGGGCTACAGCCCAGCCAGTGTGGCTCCATGGATTGAGCATAGGCCCATGGACTGAGAAGTCCCGGTTCGATTTCCGGGCAGGGCACAAGCCCAGGTTGCAGACTCATTCCCAGTGAGGGATGTGCAGGAGGCAGCCAATTGATGTGTCTCTCACACATAGATGTTTCTATCTCTCTCTCCCTTCCTCTCTCTCTAAAAAAAAAAAAAAAAAATTAATAAAAATATATTTAAAAAAAAAAAAGAAAAGGGCTACAGACCTTAACAGACACCTCACCAAAGAAGATATATAGAAGGCAAATAAGCACATGAAAAATGCTTCACATTATATATTGTCAGGGAAATACAATTTGTATCAATGAGACACCTCTCCACACCTATTAGAACGGTAAAAGTCTGGAACACTGACAACGCCAAATGCTGACAAGGATGTGGAGCAACAGGAACTAGCATTCATTGCTGATAAGAATGCAAAATGTTACAGCCACTTTAGAAGACAGTTTTGCAATTTCTTACAAAAATCAAACATACTCTTACCACATGATCCCATAATGTGCTCCTTGGTATTTACCCAAAAGAGTTGAAAACTATGTCCACAGAAAACTTGCACACAGATGTTTATAGAAGTTTTATTTATAACTGCCCAAACTTGGAAGCAACCAAGATGTCTTTTGGTAGGTGAATGGACAAATAAATCATGCTGCTTTTAGACAATGGAATATTATTCAGTGCTAAAAAATGAGCTATCAATCCATGAAAAGACATGGAGGACACTTAAATGCCTATTACAGAGTGAAAGAAGCCTGTCTGAAAAGGATGCATACTGTATGATTCCAATTCTGTGACATTCTAGGAAAGGCAAAACTATGGAGACAGTAAAAAGATCAAAAGCAAATAAAAAGCAAAAAAGAATTGCAGTACATATTACAGATAAGGGCTAATTTTCTTATATAAAGAGCTTCTACAAATAAACAACAACAAAAAACAAAACCTAATGACAAAATAGGGAAAGAATATGAAGACAGTTAATTAAAAAAGAAAAAAAAAAGCCCAACTTCAATCATAATAAAAGAAATGCAAGTTCAAATTAAAACTATATTAAGATACCAACTTATAAATTGGCAAATATCCACAAATTGATAATAATTGTGTTGCTGAATATGTGGGAAAGCAGATACTTTTATATACTGCTGGTGAGAGTATAATTTGGTATCATATGAAATACCATTTAGCTTTATCTATCAAAAATATAAATGTATACGTGTATACCCTTTGACCCAGTAATTCCTACTGTAGAAATGTATCCTATAGATTGACTTGCACAACTGTAAAGAGTTTATGTATGAGATTATTCATTACAGTGCTGTTTCTGATAATGTTTGAAACAATATAAATGCTTCTCAATAGAGAAGTAGTTAACTAAATTATGGTACATCAACCAATGAATGCATCGACAGGTGAAACAACAAATCGATGTCCCCATCTCTCAAAATCAATACAAAATTAAAGCCATAAAAAGAGTGAGAATGTTCTTACATGTAATATGGAAAACCCTCCAAAACAACTTTTAATTAAAAAAAAATTTCAAAACAATATGTTTATAACATGCCAACATTTGTGTGAAAAATACGAGAAAAGCCGAACTATATTTATATGTACTTGCATATGCATAAAAAACTCTGGACAGTCAGATAACAAACTAATAATAATTATTATTTATTTTTTAAAATTAATTTTTATTGTTGAGAGTATTACAGATGTCCCCCATTTTCCCTCCTTTCCCCCCCTCCACCTGGCTCCCACTCCAACCCAGGCCTTCTGTTGTCTGTGTCCATGGGCTATGCATATATGCATATACATTCTTTGGCTAATCTCTTCCCATCCTCCTTTCCCCCTTCCTTCTAAGATCTGCCAGTCTATGTCATGCTTCCATGTCTCTGGACCTATTTTGTTCATAAGCAAAAATATATTTGTATGTACTTGTATAAGCATAAAAAACTCTGGAGGGTCAGATAACAAATTAATAAATAAACTTATTCCTTTCAGGTGTCTAAGTTAACGGGTGATAGGGATGGAAGGGAAAATTTTACTCTATATATTTTATATTTTAAATTCTTGAATCATGAAAATATATGAACAAATCAAAACATTAAAAACAAAAAAATTCTAGAATCCTGTATATTTTTTACATGTGAACAATGAGGTTTCAAATATACAGCATCGCCCTGGCCGGTTTGGCTCAGCTGTTAGAGCGTCGGCCCGTGGTCCAGAGAGACCCAGGTTCAGTTCCCGCTAGGGGCACATACCTCAGTTGCAGTTTGTCCCCGGCCCCGCTTGGGGTTGTGCGGGAGGCGGCCACTCAGTGTGTCCCTTTCATGTCAATGTTTCTCTCTCTCACTTCCTCTCTCTCCCTCCCACTCTATCTGAACAAAAAAGGAAAAATGTCCTCGGGTGAGGATAAAAAAAATAAATAAATAAACAAATACACAGCATCAGTGTGACATGGGAAAGATACAGAATGGGGTTTATTTTGGGGAAACATACCAGCAGAGACACAGTGGAATGCACATTTCCCCAAATTCTCATTGCTCTACAGCTTAGGCTCATCAGAGGTGGACCGAGTGCACTGTGGCCAAGATTTCAGTAGAGACGAGCCGTCCTGTAATGCTGTATTTTTTATAGAATCGGATGGACATTTGTCTGATTATGTGACTGTGTGACAATGGAGGGACCTGGTGGAGGAGGTGGCTGGTCAGAAAGGCATAGCCTTAGGAATCTAGCACCTGGGACCAGGCTGTGCTTCTCCACTTAACTCACATCTACTGAGTCTGCTCTCTGCCAGGAAGAAGGAGATGAGCTTTCAGGACCACGTGGACCTTTCTGTCTTCAGAGACATAAAAGTGCCTTTCTATCAACACAGAATAAGGTCAGTTAAAACATTGACAGTGTCCATGAGATGGAAACAAACCAATTGGCCTGGAAGAAGAAGTGCTGAGGCCAGGCCTGGGGAAATTTCTCCTGTGCACCTTTTTTATTTATTTATTTTTTATATTATTTTTATCCTCACCTGAGGGCATTTTTGCATTTATCTTCAGTTAGAACAGGAGGGAGAGAAGAAGGAAGAGAGCGAGAGAAATATTGATGTGAGAGAGACACATTGACTGGCTGCCACCCACACGACCCCAACCGGGGCCGGGGACAAACTGCAACCGAGGCACGTGCTCTTAGCGGGAACCGAACCCGGGTCTCTCTCTCCCACGGGCCGACGTCAGGGCCTGTGGACCTTTTTTATAGGGTGAAAAATGCCCCAGCATCATCCAGTTAGGAAAATGGCGTGTGAGAAGTAAGCTTTGTTTTTTTAAGATAGATGGAATAAAAAGAAATACAGTTTAGTTTTTTAAAGACCCTTTAAGAAACCAAGACAATATATCCAAAATTTAAAGTTGTCTTCCTGTCGGACTTGATCTGAGTGTGGCTTTTAGACTAGTCTGTCTCTTAGCCTTTGCTCCCTTTATCTGGACCTGGGTGGTCTTTCATTCAGGCAGGTTGTAGGCAGGCTCCTCGCATTACACAAAGCTAGACTGAACATGAATTTCCTTTTAGTTGGCGACATAGAATATTTGAATTGTAAGTATTTGTTAGGGAGAAAGTTCTTAAACCCAGTATCTAGTTACTGTTTGTGGAGAGCGGCACTATTTATATTAATACATAGAAGCCTACATACCAACATTTGCCCTCCTTCTAATTTGGGGCTGGATTCACCTACAGTTTTTGATTGCATTATGTCTCTGTCATTAGCTGGATGGCCCTGGGTGTCCCCTTTCTAGTAGGCAGTAAAAACAGGACTGACAGAACACAGCTTCTATGAGCTGCCCAGCAGAGACACCTGCTTGCTCACCTCCCCTTCCTGAGCGCTCTAACATGTGGCTTTGCTGACTCTTCTACGCTTCCATGGACAACCTTTCATCTTCCTAGACATCTATCAGGACTCCTGCTGAAGCACCGAACACCACCACCTTTAAACTGGCAAGGCAAAGCCATGGAAACGATACCCAACCTTCCAGTACACATATTCCGAGTACCTACTATACGTCAGGCACTTTTCTAGGCACTAAGGATACAGAGTGCTTAAGAACAGGCTTAACGCGGCTTTGCAGGATCTCATGGCCTGACAGAAGTCTCGGCAAATTGTCGACCTGAGGGAATTAGAGATGGCTCTGCAGAGGGCTTGGCCAGATGGCTAGAGCCGGCTTGCCTGGCAGAGAGGTGAATATATAGAGTGAATAACATAAAGGAAGCTGATGTCAGGGGCAAACTGATTTCCTTCATAAAGTTTACTCAATAAGCAACTTAATTTTAGCAAGAAAACTAAAATGTATAGGGCAAAGTTGAATATATACAAACACTATAACATCCTTAAAGATTTCAGTAGGCAAATGTAAAACTGGGCTGAGAAGGATAAAGTGGTCAGGTAGCTGTGACTGAGTGTAGGAAGTAGTGTGGACAGATACCCAAGGCAACGTCACAGTCCTTCCTGCCCACAATTGCGTTTTATCAATTAGACAATGCGCTCGCTTTGAACAAAGCACAGAACCATGCTGAATTTCACTTGCCTTATCTGTCTTTCTCCCACCAGGCTCCGAGGTCTTTGATCAGGGACTGGCTCTCATCCTTTTTGTACCTCAGTGTCTAGCATGTGGACCAAGCTCCTAGTATATGGTCAGCATCCAATAAAAGTTTGTGGAATGTTGCATTCTTGCTTCTTGTCATCAAGAATCCTGGCTTTGTGTTACCAATCCTAACTTGACAACCAAGCACTAACCTATGTACGTGTCCCTACTCATTCAATGACTAGATATTTAGAGTGCTAAGCGTCAGGTGGCAGAAAAGTCCTGAGGGTGAATAAAACTGACATGGCTCTTGTCCTCTTGGAACTTGCAAATGCCATCTAAAATGTTATACATCTCATAAAATTCTTCTTGTGGCAGGTACTGTGTGGCTTGGCTTCCTTTAGCATGTGTTCTCATCTCCTTCAGGAAAGATGAAAACTACATTTCCCAGATTCCCTTGCAAATAAGGTTGTGGATGTGATTTAAATTCCCTGGATCAGAGGGGATTAAGTGATGTCAGAGGTGGTGTTTGAGGCACTCATCTTGTTGATGCAATTCTGACACCAGGAATCCTGGTTTTAGATGTGCGGTCCTCACGTTCAACACCAGCTTTCTGACTGTGGTGGAGCTACCAGTCCCCGGGAGGGCGGTCTGCACTGTGGTCGGAGTCCTTTCCGGTGGTCCAGCCTAGAGCCTACTGCTTTAGCTCTTTACTTCTGTGAGCACCACTTGTCTCTATTCAATCTTTTTCTACTTAAGCTAGCCAAATGGATTGATGCATTCTCTCTTCTAGGGAAGAATTATTTGCTCCAGGTTTGGGATTAGCAGAGCTTTACATTAAAACCTCTGTTGTGGGTTGCGCCAGCTATTTGTTTGATGTTTCTCATATCTTGCTTTCTACACATTGCTCTGTACTGTTGGTCCGAGGCTCCCGGTCTCACCGGCTTCGTGTTAGATGCTGCCCTTCGGAAGAACTGGCTGACGAGTAGAAGGTGGGAGAGGGAGGGAAGGCTCTTGGTTCTGGCTCTGGCAGTGGAGTGGTGCTGCAGTCACTTGTGATTACTGCCAGGGCGGTGGGGTGATCCCAGACTGTCGCAGCTGAGGAAGTGGCAGCTCCTCTTTAGGCAAGTCGCGGACATCTAGAACAGCGTCTCTCACAGGATCACGGGGGAGTCAGGCCTGTGGGCTCCAGCACGGGGCTGTTAGCACCCCTGGCTTTTGCACCCTTTTCTCCTCCCCTTTGCTTTTCCAGCCCTTCCCAGTTTTGCAACCAATTCTCTCAATTAAATTCCCTTTTGGAAAACCTTGAGTGGGTTCTGCTTTTTTGATGGGATCCTGTCAATTATACAGTACAGCTTGTAATTCAAATATTTTGTCTGTGCATGTAACTCTGCGTTTACCTCTGCCTTTGTCACCTCCGTTGTATATTACTATTATACTATGTTATATTATATTATAAATTTTTGAAAGCAAGGGCATTCTTTTATTCATTAAAAAAATTCCTGATGCCTAGAACAGATTCTTTCTATATGAAGTATCCCATGCATATTTTTGAATCAGTGAATTAGTGAATACTGTTTGCTGCTTGGAATTCTAAATTTATTGTCCCAAACTAGTAACTGATATAGGTAACTTATTTGGTAGGGTTCTTGAGCTAGATTTATTCCTTGGTAAAGATGATTCTGCTAAGAGGGGCTTAGGGGTGGATCTGGGCACCAAGGAAATGGAAAAAGCTGCTTGTTAATTTTAGGCTTACTGAGTAACTGGGTGATAAATCATAACCTCAAGCTGGTTTTTGATTTATAAAAATCCCAGGGGAGAAACATGTAAGCAACAATTAGAGTTGAGAGTCTGGAGATGGTTTGCAGTTTGGGGATGTGAAGGGCAAAGGCGGTGGGTGAGCCCAAAGGGCTCTCAACGTCTCCCACTTGTGAAGAGTGACAGAGTACTTCACGGCATGGACAAAGAGCGGGGATACGGCTATCAGTCAATGCAGATTTCAATAGTATTCAGCAGTTTATATAGTCGGTGGTCTGGGTCTAGATTTCCAAGCTCACTTGCACTTTGTTTAACTAAAACCCGTTAGGCTTAGTGTTCAAGGCACTGAGATAATTATGGATGACTTGGGGGGAAAAAGAATGCTCACTCCATTTCAGGTAGAAGTTTGAGTTCTCGTGGGAGCAATAATGGCAGCTGGATTCAAAGGAGAGAATAAAGGCCTAGAAATACACTATTATTCAAAGGTTACACAAGAACATTTGCTACAGAGAGAGAACATCAATTTACTCACACCTAAACAACCTATTTACCAAAGGTTTTCCTTTATGAACCAGTGACTTCACACAGTGTCTCAAAGCCCGAACACTTGGATACCAAGGATGTTGTTTCCTAGCAACAATAACTACAGAGAAGCTCTCAAAATTTCCTCTCAGCCCCTGGGGACTTCTTAGTGGTGCAGAAAGTACAGATAAAATTAAGTTGATGTCAGTGGATAAAGATGCATGGAGCTAGTACGAATACAGAAGTATCTGGATGTTATTGTTCCTCTTTGCTATTTAAAACACTTTATTTAGGATGCATTTTCTAATCAGGAAATAAAAATTACTCCCCGCTGTGCTTAATAGAGCTAGGAGGATGGTCTAAAACTGTACTTAACTGGGTTTTAGATAATGTAAAAATTTAAGCTTTTAATCCATGAGTGAGTCTGAGTAAAATGTATTTCCCCTTGTGGAGCAGGCGTAGCCTCGTCTCAGATTTCATGGTGTGGGGCTTGACTGGCTTAGGCCAGTCATTAAAATATTATCTCTATGGTATTTTGCTATGGTGACTGGCTCAGGATTAGGCAATAGCAGGTCTAAGACAATTAGTTCATAGTAGTTCCCTGGCGAAATTAATTGCTTGAACATAGGCATGTGACCCAAGTTGGTCCAGTCCTAGAGAAACCTGGGACTTTCATTCAAATGTTGGAGGACAGAGATTTCCCCCTCTCTTTCAGTTGTTGGCAAAGAAGAAACGCTGCGTGGAGAGTGGCTGGGCCAGTTACAGGAGCCAACAAGTCCCTTCCTGCTTGCATCAGTCATTACTAGCACCTGATTGAAGTCACACTCATGATCAGCATTTTTTTGTTTGTTTATTGAATTTTTGGGGTGACATTGGTTAATAAAATTATATGGGTTTCAGGTGTACAGTTCTGTAATGCAAGATCTCTATATGGTATTGTGTGTTCAGCACTGCAAATCAAGTCTTCCGTGATCAGCATTTCAACTGTGGTTAGAAAATGACCCATTGAAATAATCTTAGTTGGCCACTCCCCATTTCCTCCTACTCCTCCCACATGAGGGCAGAAATATTAGAAAGTTATCAGCAACTCCACTCCTGTAGCTGTGTAGAGCCTTTCCACGGCAAGGTTATTAGGTGTTTGTAATTGTGCATCTTGGCAGCGGATAAGAAAGCCAACTGGATCTAATCCTTCCGGTGGCTCCATATCTGCTATAACATTTATTCTAATGGCTATTTTAGATTCTTTTCTCACCCATATCTGTATCTCCATGATATCCTAAGAAGCACCAAGCAAACCATGGAAACCAGATTTGTAAAGCATTCTGGTAGCATTAAAAATCCTTAAGTACAAATCTATGCAATAATCTACTGACTATTTGGCTTCTACCTGACAACCCACCACTCGAGTGGTCATTCAGTCTTTAGAGATGGCCATCTCACTATTTTTTGAGTCAACTCAATGGTTAATTAGGATTCTAGATAATCTTTAGAAAGCTTGTCCTTATAATAAGTAAAAGTTCCTCCTCTTGGAGAGCATTCACCATCTGATCCTTGTCTAACCCCTGTTTTAGTAGAAGACAAACCCAGCATCATTTCTACATGACAGCACCTCCATTTTCGAGGACACCTCTCATGACCCCTTTCATTTTTTCCTTCTTCAGGCTCTGGTCTTTTGCAGGGTATCGCAGTCTGTGAAGCTTTCCTCTGCTTGGTAGTTTCCAGTTTGCTTTTATCGTCTCTTGAAGTGTGGAGTCCCAAGCTGAGCGGTGGCCATGTCTACCTGTCTCTTCTTCCTCTGAGTTCTCTGGCTCCTTTCGCTGTGTTGACTTGCTCTGAAAGTTAATCCTGCTCTGGTCATTGAGCCACTCCTGACTGATTTACGAATTAGGCAGCAACAGATTTGGAATTATATCATGTCCTTCAGATTTGGAAACTTAGAGTTTAGACATGTTTCCTGGTTTCTTAAGGGGCCCCCTTATTTCCAACCAGGCCTAGGACCTGATACACCAGGAACAAAGTCTGGATTCTCAGGTTTTCCCCTATTCCAGTCAAACCTTGGCATTCCCTATATTTGGTCAATATGTAAATTCTCAGAATGACTTTTCTAGAGTCTGCTCCTTCATATCTGATTGCTTAATACTGCCTAGTCCTTCAATCTTAATTACACCAGATCATCCCTATTTAAAATCTTTTAGACCCCAGGCACTTTTGCTTCTGGATACACTTTTGCACAGCATAGTAAATACATTAAAATGCAATCACATTCCATGTTAAATATTATTGACATGTCACTATAAAAGCATTAGATCGCAGCTGACTTGATACCATAATGTTATATTATTTTTAACATTGGAGATTTCTTTATGTATTTTGGAGTCAATGATTTGTTTAAGACCCTTGAGAAACTCATAGCACGTAGACATTTTGCCTATAGTGCTTGATGGAAAAATGATTTGGCTGAGCCCCAGATACCAATAGGGTTCTAGTGTGTGGCCTAAGATCTCCTTCCAAGCTCTCTTTATTTGGAATACATCCAGTTCCTCTCTAATTTTCCACTGGTGGGAATCCTACTGCCATCGTCAGATCTCTTGACCCTGATTGTGGCACATCTTGACTTCTAAATTAGCCAGCCACCTGAAATTTCTCAACATCGAATTGCCTGCCAGTTTGGACTGCTTGTAAGAGCTATCTCCATGGCTTGTCCAGGAGCCCTCTCTGAGCCTCTGTTTGACCCTGTTCTGACCTTCTCTACCATTTTTCTGGCCTCACGCTGATACAATTTTTACATGCTTTATGCCATGCCTGTTCCACTCATGATGTTCTCGGTGTGTGTGGCTAGCAAAGATCAGGACTTTTTACATTCTGGTTACCAGTTTTCTATTAAAGTAGCACAAGTTCAAATTAGCTTTCTGCCAGTCACATTATTATCGTTTCCTTTGGACTCAAATATAGGATCTAATATTGTCCCCATTAAATTTTATCTAATTCAATTTGACTCGCTGTTCTAGCCTATTGACTTTTTTTTTTTAATCCTTATTTGCTCACCCTCTTAGTTTTGTGTTATCTCCAAATTTGATAAACATGCCTTTTATCATTATTTTCTTGATTGAGACAAATGTGGAATGGCAGAGACAAAGACAGAGCCCTGAACACTCTCCTGGCAATATCCCTGTAGACTGATATCAAACGTCTAATCAGCATTTTGCAGGGTGGCACCATCATTTATCTATTTAATATTTGCCCAATTGCTTTAGCCTTAAGTCTGCATCTTGATATTTATCACATTTTCCTTAGTCACTGATTTAGCAATCCTATTAAGTAAAAAAGTAAGATCTGGCATGACTTTGTTTAGAGAAGTCAAGCTGCCTCCATAGGTTATTGATCCCCCTTCTGTCGGATCCAGGGCTAGAATCTTGCCCAGACTCAATCTCATCAGCCTAAGTTTCTTGGAATTTACCTTTCTTACCTTCTGAAATAATGGGATGGGGTATTCCTTTCTGTCAACACCAATAACCATTTGGTGCACTGATTTAAGTGTATAAGCTCATGATAGTAACTTTCCCTTTACAATGTCCAACTTCCTTTAACAAATGCGAATAAAGCTATATTGCATTAATTTGTGGAGGAGCAAATGTTTTCGGAAAATTATTGATCACAGATAAGAAAGAATCAGTGTTCCTCTATGGCCCAGATCAGTGGTAGGGAAAAAGATAATCATACCTGGAAATGCCAAAATCTTTTTATTAAATATTTGTCTTATATGGTTGTTACCAATAAAATTTTCTGAAAATAAACCACTACCGGCCATCTACATTTTCTTTGTCTTAAAAGTCAAGGAGAGAATATTTTACATCTCAGAAAAAATTCACATCCATTTATTTCCAATTTATATGAACAATCATGGAGTAGATTTTTCTGGGATGTTTATGGTCAGATTTTTTTTTTTATAGTTTGAAACCCCTATGACAGTGCCTATACATTTAATCACAGTCTAAACTCCACACGCTCCCTTATTTATTTATTTATTTATTTATTTATTTATTTATTTATTTATTTATTTTTTAATCCTCACCCAAGGATATTTTTATGTTTATCTTCAGACAGAGTGGGAGGGAGAGAGAGAGAGAGAAACATCGATGTGAGAGAGACACATCGACTGGTTGCCACCCGCATGACCCCAGCTGGGGACGAACCGCAACTGAGGTATGTGCCTTTGGCCAGAATCGAACCCGGGACTCCCTGGTCTGCAGGCTGACGCTCTAACTGCTGAGCCAAACCGGCCAGGGCAACACCCTCCCTCCTTTAAAAACAGAAATTGGGCTCAGCCGGTGTGGCTCAGTGGTTGAGCGTCGAGCCATTCACCAAGAGGTTGCTGGTTTGATTCCTGGTCAGGGCACATGCCCAGATTGTGGGCCCAATCCCCAGTGTGGGGCATGCAGGAGGTGGCCAATCGATGTTCTCTCTCATCGATGTTTCTCTCTCTCTCTCCCTCGCCCTTCCTCTCTCTAAAAAAAAAAAAAAAAAAAAAAAACACACAAAAAACAAAACAAAACAAAACAAAAAAAACAGAAATTGGGCAAGAGATGGAAATTAACTGTGACTGTTAAATCTTGTTCTGAAGTTCTGTCAAGCTCTGGGTACAACTTTCTCAAAACGATGAACTCCACACTACTGCAACCGAATAAAAGCTGTGCTTTTTACAAAGTTAAGAAATCTCTGTTCAAACATGGAGACAGCCTTTTGCTTAATACTGCGTCATGGAGTAGAGAGGGCCTTGCTTGTTCAACTCACCCCAGATGATGTCTTGGAATAATCGTGATTGAATGTCATCTCTGCATCAAATAAAAAGGAAGATCAAAACCCCTCTCCACCCTGAAACAGTTGCTTGGTTGTGGGCAGAGGCCTTTCCACCTGCATTCTCTAAGCAGTGGAGTGACCACCCTCACTTAAACATATAACAAAATAATTAACTCCATGAGCAGGGAATCTAATGTAGTGTGCCAAAATCAGAAAGTCGTGAAAGATCGTTTTAAAATCTGCTTTAAGATTGTATATTATTTAAGACTGCCTGATCTCTTTGGCATCCTTAAAGATATTCACTATTGTTTTATGTAAAAGAATATAAAAATAAAACCAGGCCTAGTTTAGAGAAAGAAGTCACCTCTGGTGGACAATCACCTGACAGGCCACCTGTGCCTTCATTTTCTCCCTTGGAGGATAAATAAGATCATGACTAGTATAGTAGAAACCTAGGCTATTCAGCTATTTCAAACGCAGTATTACTTTAACCTTACTGCTCGGCAATGTTATTGTTGGCCTGAAACCCTAGATTAATAGTTTAGATGATAATGCTAATTATATAATTTAATTTTAATGACCACTTTATATCTGAAAGGAAAAAATGATTTATAACATCTTTATGATATATTTATTTGCAATCCTATCAAGTAAGAAAGTGAAGTCTGGTTTGACTGATGTTTAGAGAAATCAAGCTGCCTCCATAGATCATTGATTTGCTTCCTATGGGATCCACTCCTTAGTGATTATTGAGTTTTATTTTATTTTTTAAAATTCTTCCTCTTCCCCTCCCCCTTTTTTGGAGGGTCACTTTTCACCGAGAAATTCTGATTATAAGAAATGATGATTTGTCAATAAAACACATTTTGGGGTAATGCATTAAAATACTTTTTAAAAAATCCACCCAAACCAGTCACAGTAAAATATTTACACTATGTTTCCAGAAAAAAAATGTATGTGCTTGTGTATATTAACCAAGAATATTTATGAAAATAATTAATAGTGGTAATCTCCAAATGTTAGAATTATAGGTATTTTTTATGTCAAAAATTTTATGTGGTAAACATGTCATACTTTTAAAAATAAGAACCCAGTAAGTTATTTTTATGCTCTAAAATTGCCCAAACATATTTTGGGAGAGTCAACTTCAAATACGTGAAAATTATTTAAATAACCTGTAGAGGTCACTCAAGACCTTCCAGATTCACAGCCAGAGACTCGGGCTATTGTCTGAAAACGTATTCCTTTCAGTTGCAGGAGTTTTAGATTTTTCATGACGATTTCAGCTTTGGACCACTGATTCTCACAAGGTTTTATTTTAAAATTCATTTATGTTAAGTAACATTAGAACAATTGTGATTTACATACCTTGTCACAAATTCAGATTTCCAGCTAAAAATATCCGTTTATATTTAAACACATGCAACTCTGATTGATTACTAATTATAAAAAATTTTCTGTTTTACTATATTTAATGCTTAAGTTATAATGTTTTCACTAACGTCTTGAAAAGGACAGTCCATGCCCTTTTAGCTATGCATGTAAGTTAACAAATAGCTTTGTGCAGCAAGTGATGTGGCCTTATTCTTCATATCTCAGTTATTATGATTAAGCAGCTGGCAGCAATAAAATACACTAAGTTAAAAAATACCATTCTATCAAATCAATGTTCATTTTCAATTTTTACTAATTTATTTTCCTAGTTTCTGATATCTTTTAGGTATAATAGATGTATTTTTATCTCAGATCCCTTATTCACTCACACTTAGATGACATTTGTTGAGACCTATTCAATTCAATTCTAAACCTGATTGATGCCTTCCCCATTTGTGGATACAGAGTTATGCAGTCCCTGGCCTGGGTTTTCACAGGTGTATCACATATAACCTACAATATCATATAGTAGCAAGCTATCATATTTTAAAAAGGTGTATTTTATTTTCCAGCAAGATAGATTTTTCTGGCAATTCTCAGGCATCTTAAAATATCCCATATTATTTTGGATCCCATATAGGATCAAGTTGGATAGCCTTAGCAAACATAAAGCCATGTGCTTTTTTAAACTTTTTTAAAAATCCTCATCCAAGGTGCATTTTTTTTTTTAATTATTGATTTTTTTTTTCAGACAGAGATAGGAAGGGAGAGAGAGAGAAAGAGGGAGAGAGAGAGAGAGAGAGAGAGAGAGAGAGAGAGAGAGAGAGAGAGAGAGAGAAACATCTATCAGTTGCCCCCTATATGCGCCCCTACGAGGGATCAAACTTGCAACCTAGGTATGTGTCCTGACCAGGAATCGAACCCGCAACCTTTTGGTGTATGGGACGACACTCCAACCAACTGAGCCACCTGGCCAGGGCTGAAGCCACGTACTTTGGTGACTCACAAACTATTATACTTTCTTGTATAATTTCTTAGCCTTTGAAATCCATGTGAATACAGCACAGTAGAGCCAACAGTTCACAGGTGTTTTTATCTATAGCTTATCTGCACTCATTCCCAAGCGCTAGATTGGTGTCACAGAGGTTATTGTGGTAGGCATGTCGGGCACATTAATATCTGTTTTAAAAATTGTACTGTGTCTGGGCATGATGGGAAAAAAACTATTTGATTATTACTGGTTTTGCTGGAATTGATTTTTCACTCTGTGTAATTTGGCAGTTACATTGATGAGACATGTGCCTCGCTGCCATTTTATTTATGTTGAAGGCTTTATTTCTGATGTCCGTGAAATAGGAAGACAGGCAAATATCGATTTATCTTTGAAGCTGCCTGGTATAGAAGTTTGGGAACAGCAGTTATGAAAGGGCAATTCTCTCTAGTTATTGCCTGATCTCAGGCCAGGGGAGAAAAACAATGATTATCATTTTCATTTTTCAGAGGGGGAAATAAAAGTACAGACTTCCACGACCTGAGTGGGAAAGCTGAATGCTTCGAAGTTCCCATCTGTAGAAATGGGGCTAATAATTTGCTATCTGACTCACAGGGAAGATAAAAAAAAAAAAAGGTCATTTTGCGTAGTTATAGCTACACAGTGTTTCTTAGAAGCACTTTATCATCAGAATACTTAGAAGTGTTACACAGCCTCACATGTTGCTTCAGGATGCGTTTATAACAGTGGTTCTCAACTGAGGGTGGTTTCCCCCACCCAAGGACATTTGGCAACATCTGGAGACATTTTTGGTTGTCACATCTTGGGGATGGGTACTACTTAGTAGCTAGTGGGTAGAGGCCAGGGATGCTGCTGAACATCCTACAGTGATCAGCATAGCATTCTACATGAATTACCCAGCCCAAGAGTGTCAGTAGTGCTGAGGATGAAAAACCCTGGCCCATAGCTGTAGAATGCTGCGGTTGATGGAAGGGCTCATATTAGGATCATTTGTACCAGTGATGTAACAAGTGGTTCATAATAATACCTAGGTCTCATTCTAAGTTGATAGTCCTTTTGGGAAAGGAAGATGCAAAATGTTCTGTAATCAAATGGCAACTAGAATTTCTTCGCTTATAATCTAAGGGCCTCATCCCCAACTCTGGCCTAGATAATAAGATGGTGGTCACACACTACTGGGGCTGGGTTGAAGAGAAAGGGTCCTTGGGGAACCTAAATAATTAGCATGGCAAACTTTTGGTTCTTTGGCTTCAGAGATGCTAATCTGAAAGTCAGATAGAAGGATGTCTACACATGCAAACTTTCTGAAGAATTGTTTTCACCCTGAACTCCCACAACACATGCACTAGTTAAAGACACTTCCAGGAAGGAAAGAGGGGAAAGAAGTGGAGAGGAAAGAGTCAGATGTGAATTTGGGAAGCCCTGTGTCTGCCTCTGCCCCTTCAAACTGGGTTCTGGGGTGGGAGTATGATGCTGGACAGCCTCTCAAAGTTTTGGACTTGAGCAGAGCCTGTGCCTTATGCGGAAGGCAAGCAAGACTTGTCGAGCAGGCTTTCTTTAAAAAAATTTTTTTTTCTTTATTCATTTTTAGAGGGAGTGATTTTAGAGAGGGAGAGAGAAATAGAAACATTGATGGGATCAGGCCCACAACCTGGGCATGTGCCCTGACTGGGAATCGAACCGGCAACCTCTTGGTGCATGGGTCGACATTCAGCCACTGAGCCACACCGGCTGGGCTAGAGCAGGTTTTCTATTCCATCATTTGAGAGATAGGCAGTATGGTCTGTTAAGGCTGCAGAGTGCCAGAGACTACTCTGAGTTCCTTGTGGGTTTGTAATAGTGAGGGAGGATTTCAGAGGGTCTCTGGTTATGGACTTGGAGTGGGAGAGAAGCCATGGTCCTCTAAAAGATCTCAGGGTTACCTCCCTAAAAGGATGCAGCAGGCACAGGGGTCAGAGAAAGACCCAGTTAAGTCTTGGACACGTGACGAGTGCTAGAGAGTTGAGTGGGAGCTGAGTCAGCACCCACAGAATGTCCAGTCACCATTGCAGGGAGACCGATTTCACCTGTGCTGAGTCCCAGACAGGCCACGCTACCTCTGAGGTAACTTGAGGCCAGTCAGAGGCCCAGGACCCAGCAGACTGAGCATGAGAGGTGGACCCCTCCTCACCCACTTGTGGGCACAATGTCTGTAAGCACTTGCAGAGCTTAGAATCAACTGCAGGGGGAGGGGTGTCACAACTGAAGTATGAATTGACTACGGCGCATCTCTGTTCTCCTAGTGGCATTTACCCTGGTGCCCTCTGAGCTCAACGTGAATGCCAGTGGGCAAAGAAGGAAGATAAAAACAATCCTGGAATTGCTGCATTTATACCTTAAGTGTCTGAGAAATTAATTGCTGAATTTAAGAGAGTACGTAGAAATTATTAGATTGAGACACACAGCCTAAAATTAAACTGTAGTAGATAAAGAATTCATTTGGACACATTTCAGTTTGTAGACTGAAATTCTTACCCATTTCAGCTGTATCTATGAGAAAAAAGTATAGAGATCATAAAGTCTTATCTTATAACCAATGTCCATAGACTATCCAAGGGCCATGTTAGAATTCTATCAAGAAGACACAGTTAGATTCCCATGAAACAACATGGTTGGGGATTTAAGAGTAGATGGAACTACTTTTTGTCCCCCAAAGAATCTCCATTTTCATCTTTCTCAATTATATAGATGGGTGCTCAGTTTCCAGAAGTTCATGTTACTAAAACATAGATTTTAAAATATAATAATACTGGTCTTATTTTCAGAAACAATTTGGTTTTGTCCACATACTGCTGACCAAAGAACCCAGGAGTGGAGACAACACTGGCCACTTATCCAGATTGCTTTTGGAGCAGCCTCATCTGGTTATTAATTTCAAAAGGAGCATTTTGGCTGGGTTGATTTTCTAGAGCTTAGAGCAGTCAATGCTCCTGAGAATTCTTTGAGAAATTTCATATAAATATTTTCCTTGAAACCTTACTACTTGGCCAAGGTGAAGGTTACCTTTTAAGGTAACCTTGGCAGCAACTGTTCGTGACACGCTCCGTATAATGGACCTTTTACTTCTGAGGCAAGTAATATGCATTATCGCAAGAAATGCCAAAGAAATAACATAAAAATATATGTATAGCAAGTTAGAAATTCTGCTGTAGAATAAACCCTGGAAATAAATACCAGTGATTAAATAAACATCTTATATCGAAAGCATCCATGGTGTCTTGATTATAATTATAGCTGTCATTGATTTAGTGCCACTTATGGGTCAGGGCCAGAGCTAGACATGTTACACACATGACCGCATCATTCAATCTTTACAGCAGCCACTTTGGAAGGAATTATTATCTCCATTATAATGACTAAGAAACTATCTTTAGAAAGTTTAAATAACATGGTTACAGACCTTGTTAGTCTGTTTCCAAAAATCTTTCTTCCCCACCACACAGCTTAATCCACACTAATGAATTCATATTACTAGTTCATATTTTTATTTTCATACCATAGAAAGAATTACTCTATCTCCTGTTAGGTTGAATCACATGAAAATGCTGACATTTGACCTTTTTTGGACATAACACAGCAATTTCATATGGTTAATGTTAATACAGCATAGTATACCGTGGCTCAGCCCAGTCGTGACTGTAGGTTTGGGCACTGTGGGAATGTGCAGACTGATTTTTTGATCTGTGGTACTATCCACATCTCAGATTGCAGTGCTAATCTCGAATAGAATGAGGTATTTGACAAGCAATGAATAAGTCATTTTGAATCCATCACCCCAGGAGAAAAGACGTCAAAGCAGTTCTGGTGTGATGAAGCGAAACAGGCGTGGATCCAAAGCCTGGATTCTGGCCTCAGCTCTGCCACCTACTGCTTGTGACCTTTGGTGGGATGCAGCCACCCGGAGTCTCAACAGCCTCCTCTGTGAAACGAGGCTAATCATAACTACTCACAGAGTTGTGAGGACTAAATCATCTAATTAAAAAATTTATTGCATGCTTACTATGCCCAGGCCTTGGGATGAGCTTTTGTTATAAACAGATCAATAAAATCTTTCTCCTGTCTCTATCCCAAAAGAGCTCATTGTCTTAAGAGAGATATGAGAAATAAATAAATACGATATGAGGCTCAAGTGCTAAAATAAAGGAATGTACACAATGTCACAGGAACAGCAAAGAGGAAATGTAACACTCATCCACTAAAACAAAATCTCAAGAGAAGAATGTCCATGCACCTCGTTTATACTCTAATAAAGTCCTTAGTAAATCTTGGGTGAGTGAATGAATGATTCCTGGGGTTAAGAATAAAACTTCACTTTCTTTGCCTCTTCTGTTTCCTCACAGCCCTCTCTCACTGATCAATTCATGGCAGCCTAGCTGTGTCTACTCCTCTCATGAACTTTTCTCTGCAATAGCTTCTTCTTCTTCTTTTTTTTGCAATTCAACAAAGAAGAAAAATATATTTCCAGTGTGATTTTATTTTTATTTTAAAAAAATGTTTTAATTGATTATTTTTAGAGAGAGGAAGGGAGAGAGAGATAGAAACATCAATGTGAGAGAGACACATCAATTGGCTGCCTCCTGCATGCCCGCCAGGGGGAATGAGTCTGCAACCCCGGCATGTGCCCTGACTGGGAATCGAACCAGGACCTCTCAGTCCATGGGATGACACTCAATCCACTGAGCCACACGGGCAGGGCTTCCAGTGTGATTTTAAACTGGGAAGACTAGGAAATATTTTACTAGGAAAAAATTCAAATATTTCAGTAAAGGAAACAATCAAATAATCGACAGAGTGAAGAGGCAATCTGTGGGATGGGAGAAAATATTTGCAAACGATCTACCTAATGAGGGGTTAATATCCAAAATATACAAAGAATTCATACACCTCTATAGCAAAAAGCCAAATAACCCAATTAAAATATGAGCAAAGGACCTGAGTACACATTTTCCCAAAGAAGGCATACAAATAGCCAACAGATCATTAATCATTAGGGAACTGCAAATCAAAACCACAATGAGCCATCACCTAATACCTGTTAGAATGGCTGTTATCAAAAAGTAGACAGATAAGTGTTGGTGAGAATGTGGAAAAAAAGAAACCCTTGTGCTCTGTTGGTGGGAATGTATGTTAGTACAACCATTATGAAGATTCTTCAAAAAATTAAAGAAGAGAAACACCTTATGATCCAACAATCTCACTTCTGGGCATATATCCAAACGAAATGCAAACACGATCTTGAAGAGATGTTAGCACTACCACGTTCATTCCAGCATTACTCACAATAACCAAGATATGGAAACAACCTAAATGTTTGTTAATGGTCGAATGGATAAAGACAGTGTAGTATACCAACCACGAAATATTACTCAGCTTTTAAAAAGAAGAAAATCTGCCATTTATAACAACCTGGATGAACCTGGAGGACATGGTGGTAAATGAAATGAGTCAGAGAAAAACAGAAAAATACTGCAGGATCTTACTTATATGTGAAATTAATGAATCTTAACTGCCAAGTCAACTGGGCCCCTTTCAACCTCTGTGTTACCCGACTTATTAGTTGTGTTTGTTGTTGCTGATTACTTTTTCTCAGAAACCCTCACTTCAATTATTTGAAATGACATTTCTGGGTATTCTCTTGTCTTCTTGGGGTTTTCTCTCAACAAAAAAACTCTGAAGTTCCTTAGGGAACATCTACTCTTCTTGGATGGTACTTCCACTATTGGTTTTAAGTATTGATGATGATTCTTAAATATTATTCCCAGGATATCATTCTCTTTTAAGAGATAGACTTTAAACTTCCAACAATCTACTTGTTATCCTCAAATGAAAATTGCTTTGGTACATAGAACTCAAAATGCTCAAAAGTGGGAGTCACCATCTCATCTCCCAAACATTGTGTCCCGCACGTAGTTCCTCACGGAAAGCATCCTCGATTTGTCCTTCATTTATGGTGAATGGTATTACCAATATTTGGTTTTCCTCCTATTCCCAGCACATGGAAGGTCATGTTTCCAAGGCCCTTGCAATTAGCCAGGACATTCTGACTAATTCTGAGCAGTAGGCCGTCACCAAAAGTGACAGTTGTTACTTCAGCCCAAAGATACTGTCTCAATCTCTGTGTTCTTTTCCCTCTTTGTAATGACACAAGGAACGCTCTTTTCTAGATGGTGCTGCTATAATATCACAGAATCTTCACCCTCTGGGTGATCCTGTGGAGTAGAACCCCACATCAACATATGATCGACAGCTAGTGTAAACAGGGTAGAAACCTTTGCTGTGGTAAGCCCTGGAGATTTGGGTGTGTTTCTGACCGTAGCATGACTTAGCTCTCCCGCTGATATATTTACCTCATCTAATACGTAGAAGGGTCTTTCAAATTTTTCTTTTTCTTGTATCTATTATCTTATTTCTATTCATGTTTGCTTTCCTGGATTGCTTCCACAACCTGGCTGGGTTCACTGAATACTCAAATTTTTATTCTTTCAAATTTATCTTCTACATATCTACCTGAGTGCTTAATTTAAAATACAAATATGATAATGTCACTCCCAGCTTGAATCTTTTAATGATCCCTCATTACCTATAACAGTGATTTTAAAAATTCATTCCCTGGAACAGTTAATTGGTGTTCTGGGGTGGTGGGGGGGGAGCCCAAAAGACTAATGTCCCCAGGCTCAAAAAGGTTGAACCAGTAATGCAGTCTTGGAGGTTTACAAATGCATCTCAGTAGAATATTATAATATCATGTGGTATAAAACAAAAATCAGTATAACTTGTTTTAAATGGTCTTTCCCTGATTATTGGACCCCTAACCATTTTTAGAAGAATGCCTTATAGTATCAGAATATCAGAATATTGTCTAAGCTCTTTCCCTGTCCCCAAGGCCCTTTATGATCACCCTCTGTCTATCCCTCCAGCTTCTTTTCCTACTACCTTCTTCACAGTTTATGTTTCAGCAACATGAAATGCCGAAAGGTCTTGCATACACGGTGCATGGAGGACATCTGCCTTCAGCAATGCTGTTTGCTTCAGCTGGAATGCCATGACCTGAAATCCATGCCGTATAAATGACGGTCAGTCATTTAGACCAAGTTCGGGTGATGTTTGCTGCAACAGGCCGTGGTATAAGATCTAAAATTAAGGCTCAGTAGTATGTGATGCCTTGATGTCTGGTGAAATCAGGAGGAGGGTTTCGATCTGTTTCTGTGGATAAAGTCCCCTGGACAAATAACCCTCCTTGTCATGGGGACCAGGCATGAGTCCTGCTTATCCCTGAGTAATGGCTTTCAGTTCCTTGCCAGCTTGTGGAGTTATTCAAACAAGCCAAGCATATGCACACCTCCTCCCTGTGGGAGCCGGGGAACATATCACCCTCTTGATGCTACACAGCCTACCTCCCAGCCCCTGACTGTTCACAGTGTTCCTGAGTGCAACCCTCAAGTGACCTTTATGGACACCAACATGACTGATAAACTGTTGTTGATGTCTTCCCTCTGCTGTCAGGTATCACCTGTTCAGCCCCCTAGGGCAGCAATCCTCCTCTTGCCAACAGAATGAATAGGAGGCAATTAAATCGGAGATCTTCATAGACATCTCGCCTCACAGTTCCCTTAATTCAACTTGACCTAATGAGCACTTTGTATGTATCTTTCCTTGCACTTGCCACATTTCATTGTAGCGATGTCTTCATGTGTCTGTCTCTCTTTTAGATTGTGAACTCCTCCATGCCAGACACCAAGCCTTACCCAGTGTCTTGCAGACTGTTTTCACAATGCTGCTTGTGAATCTAATGGAAATATTCAATAATGTGTCTTAATGAGCACTTTTGTAAGTCACAGCTCAAGGTTCCACGAGGTTGATATTGTCCTTATTCTAGAGATGAGGAACTTGAGCCTTAGTTGAGCAATTAGCCTTCAAACCACATGGTAAGAGGCAGAGCTGAGTCTTGAATCTAGGTATGTCTCTTAAGACTGTGGTCTTTGTATGCAGACAGATGACTGCTCAGTCACTGTGTCTGTGATGTGCCCAGTGATTTGGTGATGTGGGAGTAAAACTCATGCAAGAGTGACTTTCCCTTTGTCCGCCAATTGGTGATGGAATCCAAAACTGGGGCAAAAGAGGTACAAAGTATCTCACATTCTGAAAATAATCACCAACAGGTGGGACTACATGTCCCTTCCCGGGTTTACTGGGAGGCGGCAGACATTGTCATTTCAGTCACCATTCTCACACCAGCCCAAATAAAAAGAATGAAAGAAGAGAGAAAAGGGGGTATGGAGAGAAAGTAAAGGAGAAATGGAGCGCTTGAGATAATTGTCAGGACGTGAGTTGTCAGCTCATGGAGAAGGTTACGACTTTCTCTTCACCTCTTCAGGGGAAGAAAAGAGCAAACCACTAAACGAACTTGCAGGAAGCCCACAAGAAAGAGACACTTTGCACCTCCTTCCTGCAGCGACTGCTCACTTAGGCACAGACTTGTTGATGTGCTCCTGCGCCTGCAGGACAAGGATGCTAGACCAGGTAGAAAGAAAGAGGGAAAACAGGGCAAGAACCTGCCCGCCACTGGTTAGCAAGGTCAGGTTTCCAGTGGCTCAAGTGGACCATCTAAGAGGGCTGCCTGCAGGGAAGTGAACCCAGCAGAAAGAGGTTTGGTGAGTCTCAGGGTTAGGGTGTGTGTGTGTGTGTGTGTGTGTGTGTGTGTGTGTGTGGTAATTGGTGGTGGTAGCTGCTTATTTTCATATCAAATACTGTGTAGTAAGGAAACCCCTACCTCCCCAGAACTCACTCAAACCCGAAGAGAGAGGCAGTTTCTGGATGTCTGCCATGCAGAGGGCGTGTTTGGTCAGACTGGGTTAGCTGGAGAAGCATCACCATCTGGCACAGGATTGCAGTCACCGAGCCATGAAGCAAAGACCATTTTCTTTTTTCATGCACATTCCTCCTCCCAATATCTAGTCCCAGAGAGGAAGGCAGGGTGACAGCGCAGACCCCGCCCCTTTCCCTCCTCCTGCAATTCCTTGAGCTGTAGGGCGGGGAAGGGTGGTGGTGGGAAGGGATTGGAATTTCATTTCATTTTATTGTATTTTACTACACGAATAGAAGAAGCTTTATATGACAAAGGTAGAGGCAGAGAAAGGGACTGGAATTTTAAACAGGACTGAGTTTTGTTGGTAAATAACCAAATGTAGACAGAGGTTATGGAACTGGCTAGAGATGAAAGGATAGAAAAGGGAGAATTACTAGCACAGGGCCAGGATCAGAGAAAAAAATAAAACTTCTTTTGTTTGAATCCAACCAGTTCTGGCTGTTTAGTTAACCAGCCACCTAAAGAGATTGTTAAAGTGATAGCTTCCTTGCTTTACATGCAGTGAATTTAATTCAATCAGTGGAATGTAGGAGAAAGTTTCGTCTACTCTTCAGGGGAATGCCTGAGAACTCATTCCTGTCCACTCTAAATCCACTTATGAGCAGCTTGGTGGTGTCCCTGAGACGCCAAAGCCCCGAATTGAAGGCGACTGCTTGCTTCTTCCGGGAGACCCTGGAAAGACCAGCAGCTGAGCACTGAAGTCCGTCTCTAAGGTTCCAGGTTTGAGCCCACACTGGAGCACAGTGAACACCTGCAGGTCACCTGGTGTACACGGCAACCTCCCAGAGACCCAGAAGTCACAAATATTGTGATGTTTCTTTCATCATGAACCTTAATTTTAGCCAAATTAAGCTTTACTGGATCATTATGCTGAGCGTCACCTAAAGCCTCCCATGATCTATCCTGAAAGTGGAGGTGAGTTACTGGGATACAAAAAGATGTGCTTACCAAATCCGAAACAGCCATTTTTGCAAACCTTGAGGACAAAAATAAAATTATGTGTGTTTTTTTCTTTACAATATAGGAAATCAGGTTTGGGAGAGTTAGTTGGGGAACTGAAGAGAAGCTTCTCTATGATATGTCTATATTTAAATTTGATTTTCGCTCTCTGTTTCTTTTAGTGTGGGTTGTAAATCGAGTAAAAAAGAAAAACAAGGACTGCAAAGATAAAATCACAAAATAACCACCCGTAAGTCCGTGTTCCTGGTCAGGCATTATTCTTGAAGTTGCGGAAAACAAGCATTTTTCTGCTGTTACGTTATGCAATGCTGATGTCTTCACTGGTTAGGGTCATTATGTTTTCACGACACCGATCATCACACAGGCCTGGGAGGGTGCACGGTCAGGCTGAAGGAGGTCCTGGGTAGGCAGAGTATACCAGGGCTAGAGGGAACTTGGAAACTGGCTCGCTCACTTTGCCAAGTGGAAACGAAGGCCCAGAGAGAGTCAGACTTGGCTGAGCTCACACAGTTAAGATGAGGAATGGTAAGTTTGAAATTAGAGAAAAGAAGTCAATGAGAATACGGATAGATTTGCCTGTTAGTTTAATAACTGTTGTTGCAAACTACTACTGGCTTAATTCCAGGAAATGTACATTTAACTCAGAAAATTACCTCTTCTGTAGAAGTGAGTGTGTGTGTGTGTGTGTGTGTGTGTGTGTGTAAATCGAAAAGAGAGAAGTGAAAGATAATTATTGCAACTGGGAACTAGACATAACAAAAACAATTTAGTGACTAAATGAGTCCAACTCTTCATTTACTGAGTGGGAAAACGGACGCTCAGAAGGGCTATGATTTGCTCAGGATCACACAGCTGGTTAAATGGCAGAACAAGATCAAGAATTGGTCCCCAGTCCCGTGCTCTGCCCACTACACTGACTGCCTCTACTCATTCTCTGTTAGTATTGAAGACACATTTTAACATTCCCTAACAGAAAATAAAATTTTATTTCACTCAAAAATACCAACTTAAACAATGTTAGTGGTCATAGACTACTGAGACTCTTAGCTGTTATAAGGACCTAGAAAAACAGGCCAAGCTGTGGATAAAAAAAGAAACACGCTGCTGACTACAGCTGGGGGCTGAGGGCTGGTGGCCTGTACGATTTCAGGGGGAATCAGGACTGTCCTAGAGTGGGTTTCGCAGCCTTGCCACCACTGCAGTTTGTGCTGGATACTTCTTTGCCATGGCAGTGTGTGTGTGTGTGTGTGTGTGTGTGTGTGTGTGTGTGTGTGTATGAGTGTGGTTTCCTGTGTATGGTAGGTGTTTAACACCATCCATGGCAAATAACATTTTCTTTCTCCAGTTAGGACAACCATACATTTCTCCAGATGTTGCCAAATGCCCCCTAGGGGGCAAAAGTGCCCCAGCGGAAGAACCACTGGCTTACAGCGTTAGGCCTGAGCCCAGGGGTGCTGCAGAGTGGATGATACTGATTAGATACAGGGCCAAGGGCCTGGAGGAAGGCCATGTGGCAGTAATGGACACCTTCACTTACAAGGTATTTATATATTAACTCATATTTGTGCTGCACATACCCTCAAGCTGGGATTGGGATGCTAATTGTGGCATATGCTTTTGGGTTTTTACATACAATGACTTCAGGTTTCTGGGTGGTAGTGGTGGTAGCACACTGATCTTGAACCCTCCATGCCCAGAGCACAGCCTACCTCCCTGATGCCCATAGCTAACCATGGCTGACAACCTGGGGAGAAGGTAAGAAGAGAACATTACCTAGTGACAGAGACTGATCAAAAGAAATCGATTGCCCTCCACTTGCTTTCTCCTCACTTCCTGTGAACTAGAATGTGGATATGATCAACCAGCCTTTACCATGAGGATAAAGGCATCTGCTTAGGGGATGGCACAGCCAAAAGATAAAAGGAACCTGGTCTCTAGAAATCCTTTTGGAGCAGAGCCACTTACTCATCCTGGACTACTCACCTGCCTCTGAACTGTCATAGAGGAGAGAAACAAGTGAGTGTTTGAGCCAATGAGTTGTGGGGTCTCCTTTTCTTGCAACATAGTTTGTGTCCTACTTACATGGCGGCACGATGAGATGAACAGTGAGAAGATGAAGGCTGGAGACAGAGTGAGAACAAGTTGCTGCCAAGTGGCACAGCAAAAGGGTTCACTGGGCAGAGAGCGTGAAAGGTTTCTAGGGAAAGCATAACATTTACTTGATTAGACTCTTCCTACATTCATGGGCTTTAATCAGGTTGAAGGTCAATTATCAACACTTTACTGGAGCCATTTAGGGTCTCTACAAGCAGACAAGAGAAATACAGTGATTTTATTATCCCTTTTCTGTCTGGTTGAGAGGTGCCTCCTTAGAGCTGCCTTTCATAGATAGAGGAAACTTTGACTTGAGCTATAAATTATTTATTGAGCATCTATTTTCAGTCAATTCCTGGGGAGGTGTGCTGATGTGGGATACAAAGAAATATTAGACAAGGTAGCTCCTTAAAGGTACTTACAGTCTAATATGGAACCCTGACCTATATTAAGAGGCCATGCCATAATGTAGTATATGAGAAATGCACCAGTCCGCAGTAAGGTGTCTAGAGAATGGTGCTTGAAATGAGTTTTAAATGGCAGGTAATACTAATAATAGTAATGCCTACTAATTATTTAGCACATGACATGTGCCCACAGTATTTGGATAAGCAGAGAGGAAGACAAAAAACATTTCACGCAAAGGAATAAAGAGGCTTGGAAAGAAGGAAGTCAGAAAGCACATGGTGGGTATGTCCAGGTTTGGCAGAAGGAATGCAGCACTGAGTTTGGGAGACATCACACAACCTTGGTACCTCAGGTGATAACCAACCCATTTACAGTGCGGCAACCTAAAGTCACAAAATCTCAGAAAGCATTTTAATCGTCTAAGAAGCAATAGAAACTGAACGTTGATGGCACAGAATCAGTTAAGTAACTGTGAAGTGTAAGTCATGGTAGTCTCTTCCATGGCAGTGTAAACCTTGCAACTTTTAATCATGATAGAAACTAAAGTCAGAGAAAAATTATGAATGCCATCTCATGGAGAAGTCTGCTCCTGCTGTGTGATTTTATTCTTCTGTTACTGAAGACTACAAGGAGAAAATAGTGGGGGTGATGCTGAGATTCTTTCCCCTCCCTACTTTATGCTATCCCTTTAATGCCAGGACTCTCTGTAATGGTGGATAAAGCTGAAAACTTGTTCAAAGGCAGAAACTTGTGAATATTACGTGGCTGAATTTATCCCTCGGACATTGAGAAGCATTTGAGGCTTTTAAAATCAGTTGGTAGCATAATGAAGATGTCTTTATATATAAATTAATGGGTGAGTGGGGGATAAATCTGGAGGAAGAGATACTAGATTTTTTTTTTTTGCAATGACTAATTCACCCCAATTAATTTGAGGGCCATTAGGCAATATCCCACTACCAGAGTGACAGATGATCCCTTTTCTGGCAGAGACTAGTTACGGGGATCACCGACCGGCATGCAGTTACTGAAGAGATCTGGGTCTCGGAGAAATGGCTCAATATATAGATAAGTTTGGATGAAGGAGGAAGTCAGATGCATTCTAGATGATGCAATGTCCCCACAGGTATGTCAGAATGGGGACCTATGGGCCATCTACGGGTACTACAAGGTCACTGAATGTTACAGTGGAAACAGCCAAAGTTACATTAGCCTATGACATACCTTTATCTACTGTGTCAGTCAGGGTCCCAGCAGAAAACAGATGGTACATCCAACATTCGAGAGTTAATAAAAGGCTATTTACAACCTCAGCGACAGGGCTAAGAGAAACCAGCAAGGGCTAGCCAGCTAGGCATCCCAGGGCCAGTGACAGCCAGCGAGCCAGTTACCAACCACTCCTAGGACTGAAGGGTCAAGAGGAGAGAGCAGGTTACCTGTGCTCACAACCCAGAGGTATTGATTCTGCAGGGAAGAGCCAGCAGGAGCTCTGTGGCCTTGGTAGAGGGATGAAGTCCATCCATGGCAGTGAGGGAACCACAGGAATAAACACCTTGATCTCTGTCCCCTCTCATTCTCCGATGTCCTGCCCAGGCCTCCCATTAGTGAAATCAGCCAGAAAGCTGAAGGTAAGCAAGCCCGCAGACACAGTCTATGAGAGTCAACCTCCCAGAACACAGACCAGAGTGGAGAAGGGTGGAGAGACAAGGGGAATGGTGGTGCGTGGTGGGGGTGGAACACAGGGAAGGCATCTACCATGAATCTTCCTGGTGCTACCAACCACTAAAAGCCAGGATGGGGAGAAATGATCCCTATCCAAAATATCTCTCCAATAGGCCTCCTTTGAAAATGAAAGATATCCTGGAAATGGTAGAATTAAATTAATTGAAGCAAAGTGACAATTAACTAATAAATGAACAATAGATTAAAAAGTAGGAGGATATTGGAAGGATAAACAAATTAAAAAACGTAGACCCTGTATGTTTTGCAGTTTTACCTAGGATTCCACCATTCCCAAGCTGCTGAGGCTTTGTCTGTGTTTCTTAGTGTAAGCAGTTGGAGAGGCTGAGCTGAGGACAATAGCACTGGCAAACCTTGTTTTATTGCACTTCGCTTTATTGAGCTTTGCAGAGACTGCATTTTCAACAACACTGGGGCAAGACTTTCCACCAGCAAAAAGGTTACAACTCGTTGAAGACTCGGGGGGGTGGTTAACATTTTTTTATTTAACAATAAAGTATTTTAAAATTAAGGTAGGTACGTTGCCTTTTTAGAAACATCCCACTACCAGGGTGCTATTGCACACTTAATAGACTATACACATAACTTTTATATAAACTGGGAAACCAAAAAATTCCTGTGACTTGCTTTATTGCAATGGACTGGAATCCAACCAACAGTATCTCCAAGGTGTGCCTATATAATTTTCTTTCTTTTTTTTTTTTTTTTTTTTTCCAGATGAGGACTGAAGAGGTGAAAGAACGGACAGAAACCAAAGATACACTTTCAGAGTGTGGTTTACTAGTTCCTTTCTTTCCCTTCTTTGGCTTATTGTTTTTGTTTCCTTATTGCATCAAGAACATATGCTGAGGTACAAATCAGCATCTCAATATTTTAATATCACTTGTTACCACGGTATGTGCCGATTACTTAATTTTTTCTCTATTTCTATTTTAGTTTGTTCTGCTTAATTCATTAGGATTCTTGTTTTTCCCTTGTCTTCACTTTCTATCTCAAATTCTTTTCTATTTTGTTTTAAGGAAAAAAGAAAAAAACACACTAATTTAATACAGTCTTTAAAAGAATTCTATGCTCAACTGGTAAGTATTGCTTTTAACTTGGATACATTTGTTTTAGTTTCTAGCTTTTATCCCTCTGACTTTCATGTTTCCAGTTTTTTATCTCACTGGCTCTAGGTTATTTTTTTTTAATTTATGCTGGGCTTACCTTTAATTTTTTTATACCTTTTATTTTCATGTTTTGATTTTTTTAAAAAAATTTAGTGGTTTAATATTTTTCCCTTCTATTCCTTAGGTTTATCTTTAATTAACTTTATAAATATTTTTAGGATAAGTTTTTTTTTCCTGTATTTTATTATCTTTTAATTTTATTCTTTGACTTAATTCTAAGCTTTGCTTTTAAAATTTCTTCTCTGCCTTCATCATTTTACTATAACATTCTTGCTCCTCCCCAGACTCCATCCTCTTTCTCTTTTTCTTTCTCCTTATTCTTACATCCTTTATTTTGTACTTTGCTTCTGTCATTTCAAGAAGGCAGGAAGCTTGGCAACATGAGAAACCCATAAAATAAATGAACTATCTGGAGGCCTTCTTCCTTCTACCTGTCTCTCAGCCACTTTTCTACTCTCCCCTCAATGACCTCTCAGTTCATTGAAAGATAATCTCCTCCAAACTCGCTCTCCAGAATCCTCAAAAAAAAAAAAAAAATCACAGCAATACCAGCTTCTTTTAAGTCTCTCCTCTGTGGGTTGAGGCCCTGTCCTGGTCCATGCACACTGTAATAACAGAATAGCATGAACTGGGTGGCTTATAGACCACGGAACTTGATTTCCCACAGTGCTGCAGGCTGGGAAGGCCAAGATCAAGGTGTCAGCAGCTTCAGTGTCTGGTTAAGTCCTGCTTTCTGGTTCATACAAGGCCATCTTCTTGATGTGTCTTTACATGGTGGAAGGGGCAAGAGAGCTCTCCGGGGTCTCTTTCTAAAGACACTAATGTCATTCATGCCATCACACGGGGATTCGATTTCAATATATGAATTTTGAGGGGACGCGCAGATCCAGTCCACTGCAGGTCCTAAGGATAAACTTCTGTGATGTTGCTTTCCTGCTGCATGCAGTTTCTACTGTGTGATTTTAGACCTTTTCTACCTTCAGTGATTAGATAAGAGTAGCACTGGGGAGAAGTCGATTAGCCTCTTTCCTCCCTTGACCTCAGGGCTGTTACTGAGGTCCCCAGCTCATAAGGGAGAATTTTCTTCTATCCTGATTCAGTATTTTGGAAGCTAGCCATGATTGATCTTAATGTGTACCTGCTGCTGTCAAAGTGAACACTGTTTCTCTCTTTTGATTTTCTGCTTATTTCTTCTTCAGAGCCTACAGTGGTGTTAATCACCTATATTACCCTAAGTGCCATGACTGCCAGGTGGTCTCATGGAGCCTAACTGGGAGTCATTAGGGAAGGAGCAGAACTGCTTCTCTGTGAGCTGTTTTTCTCAAAATGGACTTATTAACCTAAATAGAAAATTATCCTCCTGTCCATCCTTACCAAACTCTACTTTAAAGTGGACAGAATCTGTTGTTCATTCTCTTTCTATGCTGCATTGGTAAACTGGGGAACAGAATAACAGATTATATTATAATAAGCCCTTTTCTGCTTATTAATATTATAAAAGTAATCTGGGAAAGTGGTCCTATCTCCTTTTTAACCCTGGGATAGCTGTTTCATCTTGCTGTCAGAGTGGGATTAGAAAACAGAGAAGAGTAAGAGGGAACCATTTTCGTGCTAGGGACCTGCCCTTCACACTGCCATTACCCCATTAGCAACACACACAAAGCTGGGCTCATTTCCAATTGTATGTCATGGTACGTGATGGTCCATGGTGCATGGTGTGTATGACATGGTTACAGAAGACAGGCTCTAAAGGAACACTGGACTTGAATTCCAGCTCTTGCACTTATTCAATAGTTCTATCATGAACAAGTTAACCCTTTCTGCCTCCATTCTTTATCTCTAAAATAGGTATAATAAGTTGGTTAAGATAATAAAGAGCTTACCACTTTACCTGGCACAGTATAATTTCTCAATAATGGAAACTGTTAATATTACTTAAGACTCAGTTCAGGGGATTTCATCTCCATGAAATAATCCATGACTGAGTCCCATAGGTGCTCACATGTGCATATGTTCAGACGCAAACCCTCTTTTTTCAACTGGGTGTTTCATATTCCTTTTCTAGATAGCATTTTGTGCATATCTCGTTATGGCATTTTACTATGTACTAACTAATGGCATCTTTTTACATGTATTCGTCTTCTGTTGTTAGATAAATATCCTGAGGTCAGAGAGCATGTCTTTTTCACCTTTATATTTTCAACATCAAACACAAGAGCTAGTGCATAGCGTGTTTAATAAATATTTAACGAAAATGGTAGTGAATGGTTGATGCCTGAAGACTTTTAAATAATTATACCTTAGGCGACTTAAAGGAAAGTTTCTTCCTTTTACTTCTTAAGCAACAGATGGATAATAACCTCAACTTCTTTCTGTCTTCTGAGTATCCAGATGGATAAGGCTTCTCTGCAGTCAAAATCATGGCTAGGTTAATGAATCACTATATAAGAGAAAAATGAGACTCCTAGGACCCTATATAAATTTATGATAAACTATAAACTATGAATTTCTTTGAAAATATTACAATTCTCTGTGTGATCAATAGTCTAGAAATGTGGGTAGATTCTGATATCCTGTCACTGGGGATTAGAATTCTATGTCTGAGGTCATCATTCGCTTTATCCAATTATCTCTCTCTTGCTTTCACCTAACTCCTCTCTGTCTCAAAGCCACATTTCTATGGAGTTGTCCACAGTTCCTGCTTGTCCTCATTACCTATTCAGCCTACTCAAGTCTGACTTCGGGGACCTTATGCTAATAGAGCCAAGCCGTTTACTCTCATTTTGCTATATTCAACTTTTCAGTCCTCATTTTACTTGACCTCTCAGCAGCAGTTGACCTTGTCCTTGCCTTCCTTTTGGAGACTCTACTCCATTGGCTTCCCTCACACCATTTTCTTCTGGTCTTCCCCCTACTTATCTGGAAGCTCTGTCTTATAATTCTTTATTTTATTTTATTTATTGATTTTTTTAGAGAGAGAGAGGAAGGGAGAGGGAGAGAGAGATAGAAACATTGATGAGAGAGAACATAGATTGGCCACCTCCTGCATGCCTCCCACTGGGGATCGGGCCCACAACCTGGGCATGTGCCCCAACCAGGAATCGAACCAGCGACCTCTTGGTGTTTGGGTCAATGCTCAACCACTGAGCCACACCGGCTGGGCTGTCTTATAATTCTTTGCAGACATATCCTAGACCTTCTTCTCTTCCCACTCATTTTATATTTTCTCCCTGGATGAGGATCAGAGCCATTGGCTTTTATAATGCTCTGTGCCTTGATAGTCTCCAAATAAGTACGTCCAGGCTAGACCTCACCTCTAAGCTTCAGACCCATAGTCTCATTGTGAACCTGACAAATTCAATTGATGACTAAAGCCACCTCAAGTTCAATGTCTTCAACATGACCTCTTGAGCTTCTCATCTAAACTTATCACCCACACAGTTGCACTAGTCAGATATTTGAAAGTCATCTTTGATATCTCACTCCAGTTTCCAATATCTAATTTGTTGTTGTTTTTAGAATTTTAACACAGGAGCTGCTGTTGAAACCAGTTCCGTTTTCCCTGTCTCCACTGATAACTCTGTCTTCATCATTTTTGGCCAAAGCTATGGCAATATTTTCTAAATGGCTCTAGTTGCAACCACTCTACGTCTCTCCAAACTGTTTTCCAGAGTGGCAGCCAGGTGACTGGTTTCAAAGTACACCTGTGTTACCCCTCTGCCTAAATTCTCTCAATGATTTCTTACTTCTTTTAGGGCACAGACCAAGACCTTTAACACTGTCTACAAAACCCTAAGGGGAATGCTTCTTCTCTTCTCCAAGCTCTTCTTTCTCAGGCTCCCCTCACTCAGACTCCAACCACTCTGGCTTCAGCTTCAGCTCCTCAAACACCCATGTTTCATCTTGCCGCAGGTTCTTTGCATATGCTGCTATTTCTGCCTGAATCTGGAATATGTTTTATCTCATCCTTTTGGCCAGTTTACTATCCGCTCATAAGATATTTTCACAGGCATGTTTTCATTGAGTCCCCAGGAGAAATTTTCTTTTTATATTAAGGCAAACAAAAAACAAAAAACAACTACACTTGGAGTTCTCTTGACCATTTTGTTTTATTTTATTTTACTTCAATATTGCAGGCACAATAAACCATGCAATGCGCCATGTTCACTTCCTGCCACCAGCTTCTCGAGTGTCCATGTTGTATAGTGGTTACTGGCCTGGCCTCTGGATCTAAATGAACTGGGTTTGAGTTCTGCTTCCTGTATTCACCAGCTGTTTGATTCTTGTAAAATGACATAACATTTCTGTGATTTCATTTTCTCATTTATAAAATAGAAATAATAATAATACTTATTCTCAAAAGGTCGATGTGAGACATAAATGAACTAACATGCATTTCGAATGCTGTCTGGTGCATAGCAAGCACTCAATAAAAATTGGTATTATTATTATTTCCCATCTCATCACAGCTTGAATTGCCAGGGAGCTTTACGTGAAAGTGACTTTTGGGTCTTAATCATATGGATTCTTGACTCAAAGCTCCTTTTTACTTTGCATGTAAGAACACACATCATATTTAAAGAATAGTGTTGATTATTCAGATTCAGATTCTAAAGAAATACAATAGACCCCCCATTGTAATGATAGACACTTTATATTAAAATAGGAGAGATGCTATTTGTAGGACTAACTGTAAAGACATTACGATTTGCTCCATAGAACAATATAATCAACTTAATAGCAGAAAGTATCTTTGAAGCAAGGGTTTATCTGCACCCCCACCTCCACAGAAACATGGCTGCACCCCCTACCAGAACCCAGGATTAGGGGCATGTTGTATTACTAACACAGGCAGTGCCTTCCACACTTGTTACATGACATTTCTATTTCCTTGCTTATTTTAAGAGATTGGATTTCATTTTTGTTTTTGAACACCAAATAAATGGGGAAAAAATGTCTGAATTGCAGTACTCCCTCAATCAATCATTTAAAAAACATATGGGCAAAGAATACAGTTGTTTCTTAGATTTTAAATCCTAAAAACAATCTTCTACTCTCTGTACTCTTTGTATTTCAGGAAAAAAAAGAAAGGTCTGTCTTATCCCACATCACAGATGTCTCCGTAGCTACAGACTCCACCAGCAGAATAACAAGAGGAGTCTCAAGATTAGGCTGCCTGTGTTCATTTTTTTTTTTAAAGCTTTCCTGCAGAGAGTTGAAACAGCCAATGCCTTTGTTGTACATTGCGTGATTATATTTAGACAAATTAGGTGATCTCCTCCTGCCCCCCAAAGCTGGTCAATGTAACAGGCTCCCAGAGTGAAACAAAATAGAAATTCACTTTCATTTCATGTCTGATTCAGAAGGCACTCAGGCAGAAACACAGATCACTATTTTGTTTAAAAAAGAAATCACCATCTGCTTTGTGGAGGGAGAAATATTTGGGCCTCATATAATTGTGACAAGTATTTTCAGTTTAGGATCTTTTGACCACAAATTACCCTCGGTATTTCTTGAAAGGAAATACGTAGGTTTGGATATGAACGGAAAAGCAGAATGGAAACAGAGGCACGCTTTTGTCTGAAAATCTTAATAAGGTAAAATTGGACTTAAAAGCTAGCCCTACAGAAAACGGTGTTAAAAAACAAAGTAAACAGTAAAGATTGAAAATCTTGGGATATTCCCCACAATTCCCTTATGGATTTAACTTAGCAGCTTCACTATTTATGAATTTGTGTAATAAGGGAGCCTTGATGTTACAGAATGCTTTCAGAGCAATTCCCTCACTCTGGGTCATGTGCTTTCAGCTCCGAAAGTGCTCTCTAAGATCGTTAGTCACGTTGGGAAGCTGATTTAACTTTCAGGCCAATCAAGGACCATTAGAGGAAATGAACTAATGCATGCACAAGCACTCTGGAAGCACAAAGCACTCTACAAATGCAAAGAGGCTTCATGGCTATTAAATCACTCACGGAAGTGACAAGGTGTCTTTTCCAAATACTCACCTTCACTAGCAACCACTGAATCACAAATGTACACATGAGAAAAATGACAAATGTTCCTGTCATGATGTTCATTGCTAAGAGGTGTACTGCAGGCCTCACAGCACTGCCGGAGCCCCTCGAGGTTTGAAACCCTTGCAAGACCTGAGAGGTTATAGCCAAAAGCCATCAGGTCTCGAACAAGAAGACTGTTTGGAGTAGCCCTGTCACTGTGCCATAATGTAGTTTATTTCACTTGATTCTCCCAGTGGGTTAAGGTACTGGGAAACTGTGGTACAACTAGTTCTTGGACTTTCTGTGGAAAACACAATCTAAAATGTCCATGTAGCTGGGCATCATCAGACCCGAGCTATTTAATCAGGACATAGAAGACCTTGGTTACCAATAATACTATGGTTATGGGAAGGACTGGTCTTTTAAAAACTGAGCCTCCCCCCACCCCCAAAAAAACTCTAGGTATATTACCCAAACTCAGCCTTGAAATTACATTTACATTAGGGTTCTTTCAGAAATGTTGCATTGAAATTATTATTGTTATAAAATAAATTACGTCCCCTCCAAAATTCATGTGTTGCAGTCCTAACCTCCAGTACCTCAGAACATGAACATTTTTGTAGATAAGGTCTTTAAAGAAGTAACAGAGTTGAAATGAAGTCATTAGTGTGGATCCTAGTCCAATATGACGATGTCCTTATAAGAAGAGGGAATTTGGATACAGACATCTACAGAGAGAATTCTGCCTCCAAACTACCTCTGGACTTGAGCTGCAACATTAGTTCTTCCCCGGGTCTCTGGCCTGCCGGCCTGCCCTATAGATTTCAGACTTGCCGGCCCTCACAATTTTGTAAACCAGTTTCTTAAAATAAATCTCTTGTTTCACACACTCTATTTGTTCTGTGCCTCTGGAGAACCCTGACTAATACGACTACATATAGACATTTACATTCTTAAAAAAATATGAGTACAACTACTCCTAAATTATACATTCAAGTTTACTGACGGAGTGAATAGATTTTGGAGCCACACTGATGGGTTCAAATCTTGGTTCTGCCACTCTCTGCTATATGTCTTGGAGCAAGCCACTTAACCCTCAGTTTCCTCATCTGTAACATGGGAATAATTGGGTTGCACTGAGAACTTAAACAGTAAAATGTTTTTAAAGCACTTAGCAGAGTGTACTGTCATATCATAAGCTCTCAAGTTATGCTAGTTATTATCATTATTGATATTTATATATTGTTTCAGTTAGGATTCTTAGCTGTGGGCAGTAGGAACTGACAGAGGCTAGTTTATTTTATTTTATTTTTTTTATCCTCACCCGAGGACATTTTTGCATTTATCTTCAGATAGAGCGGGAGGGAGAGAGGGAGGAAGAGAGAGAGAAACATCGATGTGAGAGAGACACATCGAATGGCTGCCACCTACGTGACCCCAACCGGGGCTGGGGACAAACTGCAACCGAGGTATGTACCCTTAGCGGGAACCGAACCCGGGACTCTCCGGTCTGTGGGCTGATGCTCTAACCGCTGAGCCAAACTGGCCAGGGCAACAAAGGCTAATTTAAATACAAAGGAATTTACTAAAAGTTGTTTAGGAGCTCACAGATTCCCTAAAAGTGTCATTGAACCAGGCTCTGAGGTCACAGAACCAGGAATCATTACCAAAACAGATGTCACAGAACTGGTCCTATGAGATCCTATTGCTACTGCCCTGGACATCACTTCTACCATTAATAGCATTAATGCTGAAGACAGAGGGGCCACCAGAACCACTCCAGCAGCTGCTGTTATGAGACTACTTTTGTTGTGGTGGCTTCTCCGTGTTCCTTTCCTCTTCACATCACTCATTTCTGATTTGGTGTATGCAACGAGCTTGAGTGAATGGTAGAACCAAGGTCTGCCTCATGCCCAGATGCAAGGGGTTCTGGGAAAGTAAGTATTAGGCATTTTTCAGTTCTGATAGTAAGAAACAGGCTCTGCCTTACAAAGTAAGGGGTTACATAGACATAGAATGCTGGGCATTCAAAAAGTGACAAATATTCACCACATGCATGAATGGACATTTAAAATAAGCTGACCACTTGTCACAGAAACTCTTCTCTTTATTTCAGTTTTAACAATTATTTTCTAATCTTCTCTCTGTTTCTTTCTCAACCACTGCTACCTATAACCCCCATACTTTTACCCTTAAACTTCCTATTTGTCAATATTGAGTTGGTTTATGAAATTTGGCATGACAGGTGTCACATGAAGGTCTAACATTATTTCATTACCTGTGATGATATTTCATTATGATTGCAAGAAAAAAACCCGTTACAAGAGAAAAGCTATTAAGAAGCATGAATTTTGGAATCAGAAAGAATAGGGTTTGTATCTTGGTTTTCTGCTTAGCATCATAGTGACCACTGGAATGTTTCTTACCTTTGTCTCCATCTCTCCATTTAGTTAACAGAAGTAACAATAAATACTGACCCTGAAGGATGTCTGTGAGTACTGGACATAATGTATTATAGGATGTATTGTAATAATAATGTATTATATGGTGTAATGTGGGACTGGACACAACTGAGACCTATTGTAATCATCCCTCAGCCTTAAAGGGCATCAAAAAGACCAACAAAACTATATTCTTAATCTGGTGGTTTCAGGTTTGTATCCACAAAACAACAACAAATAAGTGTCAATTATTGTTGCATGGCTCCTTTTTTCCCCCTGGATGACATTATTAGTGAACATTACATGATAGAAGCTTTCTGGATAAAAGAACCTGTTTTTTTCTGCTTCCAAGGCATTTTAAGGTTTATGCCCTGCCAAAGCACTAGCATCGTCATCACACAAGTAGCACAAAGACCATCTTATCTAGGACAGGCACTTTCCACTACTAAATACAGCATTTCCCCATTTCTCCTTTTGTCCTTAGAACAAATGCAGCTAGAGAGGGCATGGCAGGCAAGATTGAGTGAATACTTAATTGGCCATGGCCAGTCAAGAAATCTTTGCCTAAAATTTGCTCCTTGGAAGAGTCTTTTCAGAGACCAAATTTTGAGCAACAGAGGATGTTCTTATAATTGCAAACTGACTTTCCTAAATACATGCACTTGAAAATGTTCTTTTCTTTCTTTCTTTTTTTTTTTGCATCCTGAAAACTAATGTGAACAAGACACATCTTTTTGTTCATTCTTTTATTGAAAAATTTATTTAATGAGAATTTGTCAGTTTCTGCTATGAGCCAGGGACTTTGCTTGGCACCAGGATATAAGGAGGAGTTGCAAAGACTGGATTTCTCTATTCATGGAGTTTATAGACCAGTTAGGGATCCAGACCTTAGTCAAATTCAGTCTTGTTGTGGAAAGGAAGTATTCATTCCATTAATTCCTTGAACAATTATTTATCTATCAAGTGCCTACTGGGTGCCAAGCAGTGGGAATAATAGCCACACTCATGGCAGGCTGATAATGTGCCAGGCCCTGGACTAGTTGCTTTACATGCATTTGCATTTGATCCTCACAACTAACCTAGAAAGTGCACATATTTTATAAATGGAGAAACAGGTTTAGAAGGGTTAAGTAACTTGAGTTAGGGGATATAATAGAAGGTGGGATAACCATGGGGTCTGTGTGTCTGCAGGGCCAAACTCAATCGCTGCTCTACAACCTCTCAGGAGAAGTCTATTTTGTGACGCGCACAGTTGATGAACCAAATGACTAGATCAATTTAAGTGTACAGCAGGAGAATTACTGCTCCCTCAGGGCCCTTGATGGATCTGCATTAATGGTGCTAACAATTTCTATAAATTAGGAAAACAGCAATTAGACCTATGCAGTTGAAACCCAGAGGCAGAAATGGTGTTGTAATAGTCACAGCCACAGATAGGGAGACAAAAGCCAGAGAAAGAAATGTATTGCCTTGCTTGATGACCCCAGGAAATCTTTAGACCATATTGTTTTTCTGCTTTAGTCTCCAAAAAAAGTAAACAATTCTATCCCCCACCCTTTAATTCTAAGATTATTCTCATTTGTGAAAGCTGAGTTGCTCCATTCTGAAAGCATGTGATGAGAGCCTGGAAAAGTATAGAGGAAGTAGATGAGATGAGAGTGAACTTAGCCAACGACATCTAGACACTCAGGCAAGTGTTCCTTGAGTTTAAAAATGATTCTAGTATGCTACTAAGTGCTGAACAAAAGGAAGTCTGGATGTCAGAAAGCAGATGGAAAAGAGGAAATTGTTCTAGCCTATTCAAGAAAACCAGAACTTAAGATGTCAGTGCAGGGAAAAGCTAGGAAGCACCCAATTTTCACATGGAGTCTAAGAAAATCTCGGCAATTGGGAGCACCGGGTACCTTTGAAAGTCAGGGTGACAAGTGTCTGGCAACAAGGGGTTTCTAAACTCAGTCATGGTACATCCATCCACACAGTGGAACATGATGCAGCTGCACAAATAGATGGGAAGAGCTCTATGGTGAGATTTAGCGAAATACCCAAAGTACGATGTTAAGTGAAAAATCAAGGTGCAGAATGATGTATACAGAATGCCACTTTTGTTAAAAAATGGGAAAAATAAAAATATATATTTGTATTTGCTGGTGTGATATTATGATTTGTAATGAGAAGTATATATTTATAAGAAATATATATATATATATATATATATATATATATATATATATATATTCTTCATTCCTTTCCTGGCTCACAGCTCCTCAAACCCCTGGAATTGCCTGAGGGATGAAGAGCAATGGAGCATCTTTTGTCGAAACATCTGATCTCTTGTCCTCAGTTCCAGAAATTGCTTCAGAGCCATTAAGGTGAACAGGTATTTTGTTATTCATAAGAAGCCCCTTTCCACCACAACTGGGTTTATGTAAATGAGGTGACTTTTGGCAAGCACCTAAGGGTGGGGGCTGGTTGCTAGGAGAAGCAGCCATGAATGGAGGGTTAGAACTTTCAGTCCCACCCTCCTATTTCTAGGGAGGAGAGAAAGACTAGAAGTTGAATTAATCACCCATGGTTAATGATGTAATCAAGCATGCCTATGTAATGAAGCCTCCATAAAACCCCCAAAGGGTTTGGAGAGCTTCCAGGTTGGTGAACACAAGCACATTCAGGAAGAATGGTGTGCCCAGAGAGGGCATGGGAGCTCTATGCCCTTTCCTTATGCCTTGCCCTCTGAATCTCTTCCATCTGGCTGTTCCTGAGTCATATCCTTTTATAGTGAAGGGTAAGTATGTGATCTAGTAAGTAAAATGTTTATCTGAGTTCTGTGAGCCATTCTAGCAAATTAATTGAACCCAAGGAGGGGTTTGAAGGAACCTCTGATTTATAGTCAGTTGGAGGTAAAAGTAACAACCTGGGCTTACGAGTGGCGTCCTAAGTTGGAGGGGGTCATTGGAACCTCTAATTTGTAGCCAGTTGGTCAGAAGCACAGGTAACAGTCTGGGCTTGTGATTGGCCTCTGAAGTGGTAAAATAATTACCGTTAAAATAATTTAAAAATAAAGTGGTGCAAAACACACATCTGATAAAGGACTGGTGCCAAAGTATACCGAGAACTCTTAACACTCAATGCTAAGAAAAAAAATGATCCAATTCAAAATGGGCAAAAGATCTGCACAACCATCTCACCAAATAAAATACTCTATGGCAAATAGGTATATGAAAAGATACTCGCCCTGGCCGGTTTGGCTCAGCGGTTGGAGCGTCGGCCTGCGGACCAGAGAGTCCCAGGTTTGGTTCCCGCTAGGGGCACATACCAAAAAAAAAAAAAAAAAAGAAAAGAAAAGAAAAGATGCTCAACATCATATATCATTAGAGAATTATAAATTAAAGCAACAGTGAGATAGTAAACACCTATTAAGATGGCTAAAATCCAAAACACTAATAATATCAAATGACAACAAGTATGTAGAACAAAGGAACTCATTCCTTGCTCATGGGAATATAAAATGGTACAGCCACTTAGAAAGACAGTTGGAAGTTTCTTATAGAACTAAACACACCATACTACCCAGCAACTGTACTCCTTGGTATTTACCAAAATGAGTTGAAAACTTATGCTCACGGAAACCTGCACATGAATGTTTATAAGCAGCTTTATTCATAATTGCCAAAACAGGGAAGAAACTAAGATGTCCTTTAATAGGCAAATGCATAATCTGTGGTATATCTATAAATGGAATATAATTCATGTTAAAAAGAAATGAGCTATCAAGCCATGAAGACGTGGAGGAATGAGATCCCTTGACCCTTCCACCATGTGAGAACACAGCGAGAAGACCGCTATCTGTGACCTAGGAAGCAGGCTCTCACCAGACACTGAGTCTGCCTGCGTCATGATCATGGACTTTCCAGGCTCCAGATCTGTGAGAAATAAACTTCTGTTGTTTGTAAACTACCCAATCTATGGTATTTTCTTAGAGCTGCCTAAATGTACTAAGACACTTAGGATTCCAATTACATGACATTCTAGGTGTTTCCAGATTGAATGTCTTATCCTATCTGGTACTTAACATGATCAAAAAGGTTTAACATAAGGCTCATCATTATGAAATTTAGAATATTAGGGAGCAAATAGAATATCCTAAAATGTTGCAAACAGAAAAAACTACATACATATAAAGATTCAAGAATCAGAATAGCACTGGCTTTCTCAACAGCAATATCAGAAGCTAGAAGACACTGGAATCATGCCTTCAAGAGTGAAAGAGGAATTGATTTCTTAAATAGGAGTTTCTATATGTAAAAATTCAATCAATTGTCAGGAGAGAATAAAGGCATTGTCATACATGCAAGGTATCAAAATTTTATCTTCCTTGTTGCCATTTTCAATATGTAAATTAAGGAAGATGATACTGTGAGATTCAGGAAACAGATGCTCCCATGCAAAAGACAGAGGACAAAAAGTCCTTTGGGTGAAGGGAAAGGAGATCCTAAGATGACAACAGTGTAGGCAGACCTGGGGAGCAATTCGTTCCAATGGGAGTGAGAGAACAGGGTTCTGGGAGCAATGTCTCTAGGGAAATTAATCTTATAGACCACCTGTGTGTTGGAGAAGAAATATCTACCTAGAGCAAAGAGTTTGTGGATGATTTAATAATGGGGAAGAGGCAAATTTGTACAGTGAATTTAAAAAAAGTGAATTTAAAAGTAAATTTAGTCATAATATACCAAGTAGCTCAGCTGTGAACAATGTTCTCAGAGTTGTAATAATGTGAACATTGAATACCAGTATAACCAAAAATTGTCATATAACCAGAGATTATACTAAAAATATTAAATATTTGCCAACTGGTCTGGGTATGGGCCATAAACCAAGGCATGCTGGACACTGGGTAGTGCTGAGGGCACCCCACTGTGACAGGCATTACTCTGTTCATTGCCGAATTATGGAAGGGGACTACCTGGGGGTTATAGGGGTGGGGCTGGGCTTTTATAGTGGAGGTGTCACTTGAGAGCCTCAGAGAAGTCGCTATTTTCCAGTCTATATGGGAGATTTTCAATATGATAATACTAGTGAATACTGGTTGATCATTAGACATCAATATTAGGAGGATGAAGGAGAAAGAAGTGTGTGTATGTGTGTGTGTGTGTGTGTGTGTGTGTGTGTGTGTGTTGGGGGATGTGGAAGCATGTTAAAAAATGTATACTGTGCCTTGGTGGGTTTGGTACAGTGGTTAGAGCGTTGGCTTAAGGACCAAAGAGTCGCAGGTCCGATTCCGGTCAATGGCACGTTGTGGTTCAGTCCTCCGCCCTGGTCGGAGTCGTGCAGGAGGCAATAAGTCGATGTGTCTCTCTCACATCGATGTCTTTCTCTAACTCCCTCTCTCCCTCCCATTCTATCTGAAGATTAATGGAAAAAAAATATCTTCAGGTCAGGATTTAAATTTTAAAAAATGTATAATGTGTAAACTTAAAAAATCAAGAAGCAGCGTGACCAGTGATGCTATATTTAGAAATATGAAAGTAAATAACAAAACAAACTAAAAGAGTTTTAATCAGTTACCACTGGTAATGGAAATGGAGGGAGACAGGGTATAGAGGGGGATAGGGGACTGCTGTTTTCCTAACAGTCCTTGACAAACTTTTGAATTCTTAAAACATCTACATCCATTACAGATAAAAATAAAAATAGAAAGTGAATGCTGACTATGTTCCAGGCTCAGTGATATTTCAGGATAAGTATTATCATTCCCATTCTACTTTAAGGAGCAAAGGTAATTGGTAGAACTGGTGTCTTTTCTCCTACACTGTTTTACCTATCAACATGGCAAGACAAATTTAAGGCATTTATAGCAATAAGATTTCTGAAAGCACTAACTTAAATTAATTAAAGATTGATCTTTATTCACCTTAAACTGAAGTTGGCAGTAATTAAGTTATGTACTTACTTGTGATGAAAATATCAAAGGAATCACTTAGCATAAACTTCCCTGAAATTTGTCTTGATCTCTCTGTCAGAGAAAATATTGAAGTGGAAGGACCTTTGATGAAATTCATTATTACGTTTTCATACTTTTGAGTAGTCCTTGCTTAATTAAAAACATTGGAAAGGAACTGGATCTAGAAGTATATGAGCTTCCTATAATTTCTCTTTATCACACACTCACTACTAAGAAAGAAATAAACAAAATATCCAATATAAGCAAAGCCAAATGTACAAACCAAAAAGAATAAAAGTGTGATTGTCAAAATATCAATTAAGCAATAGGGAAATTAGAATGTACCTATATGCTCAGAAGAAAACAGTATCCTACAGAAGACAAAATTATATGGTAAAGTTAAAAGAAAGGGAATCAACAATTTGTCTTGGTATTTGGATTGAATGGAATGAATATTGTCTTGTTGGGGAAACGTAATAGACATATTTGGCCTAAAATGGAAGGATGAGAGGAAGATTAGATGAGGGAGATTACATTATTGGGCTAGTTTTGGAAATAATCTTGTGATTTTCTGGTTCACAATTTTTCTATCTGGTACTAGGCAGAGATCCACAGATATGATTCTGTTTTCAACCATCATGGCAACTAATTTGTGAACTTTGTGGTCGGGCGTCATATCTGTTGGGTTAATGAACTGCAGAGCCCAGCATGGCAACAATTTTCCACAGGCTGTGAAGTTTGCAAAATCGGCATAATCTATAATATATACATTTCCTAAAATATGAGAAGAAACTTTTATCTCATTTTGTTTCACTTCTTCATTCACTCTACAAATCATGATTGAAAGAGTTCTCTATGGAAGGCTCTCAGTTGGGTTTCTTTTCCTGAAAACTAGTGCAGAATAAACCATCACTTTCTTCTCTCAAATCAAATGGAAGTGAACTATCCACATTGACTAGATCATGAAATGTTTCAGCTCACAGGCTATGAGATGACCATAAACCCAAAGTCAATTTGTTATCAATCTCATCAGGGCTCATAGCACCCTGAATATATTGAAAACAATGTGAATGTTTTTTCTGGATGGCATATATGTTAGTTAACAGCTTACAAAACAGTCAAAATTTGTTACAATGTCAGGAGGCAATTTTTGCATTTCTTGAGGCTACTATCCTGGCTTCCTATTGTTATTTTGATGTTAAGAGGTATTAACATTTATTGAGTAGCTATGTATGGTAAACATTTCCTTACAGCAACTTCATGAGGTAAGTATAATTGTCTCTATTTCACAGATGAAGCAAATGAGGCACAGAGCAAGGTAATGATGACTTGCCCTAGTAGCAAAGTTGGGATCAAACTTTGATTCTTATGCCAGCCATGACTTTTCTACTATGCTATAGAGGAGTTGGCCAGTAGGGCATGTTATCTTTTTAATAAACGAAGGCTAGAAATACTAAAATAAACACATACATTTAAATTACTTAAGGAAACATATATTAAAAATCCAGTCTTTAATAGGTTGAGATATATATTCATTAATGAGTGTCTTAACATCTTAATATTATTATATATATGAAATCTAAGCCCAAGAGGGAAATACTTTAAATAATGAGAAAATAAGAACTGATGTTAAGTAATAACTTTTTTAAAGCATTAAGTTAGCTGAGACCGAAAAAGCCTATTGCAGTCATTTTGCATTTTTTCAGGTCAGAGCTGTTGGACCTAAATTTTACTTTACTTTCTTGGCTTCTGCAATGTCACACTCCATGGTTTTCTTCCTATTTCTCTGGCTGTTCCTTCCTTGTCTCCTTTCCATTCTCATCTTATTCTACCCAATTATTAAATATTGGAGTTTTTCAGGCCTCCTAAATCCTCTTCATTCCTTACTTTGAATCACCTGCTTAGGGAAACTTATCCATTCCTATAGCTATAATTATCATAAAAGTATTCAGATGATTCACAAATTTATATCTTTAGGGCAAACCTCTCTCTATGCTCCCTACTGGTATCATACATCAAGAAGTCCAAAATTAAACGTGTGATCTCCTCCTTTGTCCCCATTCAGAATCTCAAACATCTCTTTCTTCCAATTTTTGGCAAATGGCATCCTTATTCATCCACTAATACAAGCAAAAAAACCTGCAAATAGCAGGAGTAATCCTTCCTTCCTCCATCGTTATCATTCATAGTGAATCCTTCACCAGATCCTGTCTGTTTCTACCTTCTAACTCTCCCCTGCATCCATCTACTTTTCGTTTTCATCCTGGTTTAAGTTACCATCCTCTCACCCTGGTCTGTTCTGATATTTTTGACAAAATGGTTTATTTGCTTTCTCCACCTGCATCAATTTATTCTCAACATGACTTCTATAAAGTGATTGTTCAAACACAAATCTTATCATGTGAGCTCTCCTTCCTTCAGATGGAAAATCTCCAGTGACCCACTGTTCTTAGGATAAAGATAAAACTCTCACAAGATCCTACAAGGTAAGTCCTCTACCTATATCTCCAGCTTCAACTCACATCATGGTCTTTTTTTTCTCTTGCTACTATAACCTCATGCTGGCTGAGATTCCTCTTGCCACAGGTCTTGTGTTTGAACTTCTCTGTGCCTGGAATGTGCATTCTTCCCTTCTTTGCCTAGTCAACTCCTTATTCATTCTTTTTTTTATCCTCACCTGAGGACATTTTTGCATTTATCTTCAGATAGAGTGGGAGGGAGAGAGGGAGGAAGAGAGAGAGAGAAACATCAATGTGAGAGAGACACATCGACTGGCTGCCACCCACACGACCCCAACCAGGGCAGGGACAAACTGCAACCGAGGTACGTGCCATTAGTGGGAACCGAACCCAGGACTCTCTGGTCCGCAGGCCGATGCTTTAACCGCTGAGCCAAACCAGCCAGGGCCTTATTCATTCTTTAGACCTTTAAACAACAGACATATTCTCAAGGAAACTCTCTTGACCTCCATAAATCCAATTCCCTTAATTTACCCTTGATTAGCACAAATAGCATAATTTACCCTTTAATAGCATTATTAAATGTTTACTGATTTTTCATTTTTTACAAAATCAAGAGATGTTTAATTAAATTCATGTATAAACTTCATTAATTTAAAAATTTAAAGTATATACAAATTTTATTACATTTTTTTCAATGTTTACCTTTATTGGTATTTATCAGAGACTTATAACTGATTGGGGCTGCACCTGCAACCCAGGTACATGTCCTTGACCAGGACTCAAACCCGCGACTCTCCAGTCACACACCCTTTAGTCTTGTACCCTTCACTCCGTGGTGGGAAGCTCCAATCACAGCCAAACTGGCCAGGGCTAGGTTCCCTTTTATATAGCCAGCCAGGTTCAGTCCATTTCTCACATTCTACAACTGTTGACCAGCCCCAGATAAAACAGCAGGGGGCAGTGTTGAGCACAGTACTGTGAACTGGCTGGCCTGATACTCCATTAACCAGCGGCAGGCCTCTGGACTGCTCACGTTTGGTATCTCATAGCCAGAATTAGAGGATTGGGTTAATGATCCCACAGGTCCTCAGTTATCCTTGATATTCCATGGTTCTTCTTTTAGGAATTGTTTTTCTTTATTGTTCTTTATACTATCAAAGTGCTTTAGTAATATAAAGCAACAGCTCCAAGAAGCTGAGAATCTATGTTCTGTAGAGTCAGAAGTTTAAAAAAAATCACTAGCTTTTGAGTCAGAAAGATCTGGATTCAAAGTCTTTGGCATTAACTAGCTGTGTAGCTTTGAGCAAGTTACTTCAAGTTTCTGAGCCTTTGTTACCACATCTAGGGACAGTTCTTTCTTCATGGAGAGGTTGTGAGGATGAGATGAGACATGTACTGCGTGCAATGCACAGTAGCTGGCACATAGCCTACAATTAGGTATGAATGTAATGGAAATTTTTATTTATAAAAAGAGATTGTCCTTATTGCTTCCTCTGACCCCGTGAATGCTCTCTGGTAAGCGGAGACATTGTTTTCTGGGATATATGAGACATACTAGGCTACCAGTTTCTGAGCCTCATTGTGGAACCAGAGTCCATCAGTCATTGCCAGCCATTCTCTGAATCAGAACAGCTGACAGAATCTTCAGTGAGGTCATTATTTTTAGCTTTGGAACTGTTAGAAAGTCTGCAGGGGGTTACCTGGCATTGAACAAATTAGCAAAGGTCATGAAAACAAATCCACTTACGGAATTCATTGGCTGGAAATCCTATCAAACCAGGCTGCCATATTAAATTAAAGAACGTTTTACTGGAAATATTCCATAAAAGGATCAAGCTTTCTGTCTAAATTGGATCAGGTTTTCTGTTTAAACTTGCTCTATTGTCACTGCATTTTAAATTCACAAATTTGGTGGCAAATCTACTTGTCTCCTATCTGCAACCTCCCCACCATGTGTTCATGTGATTCTTTTCTAGTCTCTGTCTGTCCAAGTTTAAGTTCCATCTCTGTCAGGAAGCCATTCCTAAATTCTTTAACTCCTGATCGCAGGTGTGTTTTACTCTTGACCCAGAATAACCCCCCTCTTGTTTTTATGTTGGATGGTGTGGTTTTGACCTTATTCGGCCCTGAACAAAGGCATTAAACATAACAATTAGGCTCCTGCATTTTCCCAGATGCCCTTAATGACACTCATTTCTGCTTGGTTGATTCTCCAAGCTTGTGGAGCAGCCATCAACCAGCACGACAGACTATCTACACCATAGGCACTTGCCACATATTACAATGCTGAGCTCCTTACTTTCCATATTGCCATAAATAATGTTTGGAAGAAATACCTGAGGCCAAGGTAATTGATCCATTTCTCTCCATACCCTGAATGATGCCTTTGAACTGAGCTGGACCAAAAGGTTGCTGGATCCTTCAGCAGCAGCATTTTGGATTAAATAGAATTGCTTTACTGAATTGTACTTTGGTATTATGCCAATGGACCACATTGATGGATTGCATAAGAAAGAACTAGAAAAAAGTCAGAGCTCTCTTTCTGAATATCTTATTGGAGAAATAATACTGTAAATTAGATTTTGTTATGTGGAAAGTTTGAATCTTATAAATTGGTTGTATTTACTTTGCCTTGGCCATTAGAAAACTTAATGATACATCTGAGGTCCATTATTTTTAACTGTATAGTTCACCCCTAATAGCAAGTATGGCTTTATTATTTTTCTGCCCATAGTTTTCTTTTGCCCTGGTTACCACACCTGCTTACTTTATTCCGTTTGCATTGAAAGTATTTTTGTAAAGTGCCTCACATCTTTTGTATAATGAGGTGGAGATCAAAAATAAGTTCTTGATCTATTTCTTCAGTGAATTACAGTAGTTATAGCTTATGCACCATTATTTAGCAATTATTTCCTGCCTTATGTTCTTCTTTCATAGTTTTATGTCCACAACTTGATATTAAGCCAGAGTATAGTCATAAAATTTTCTTAACCGGCCCCCGCCTCCCGACACACACATACATACGGGCAGCACAGTAACTCACTAAATCTTTAAACCAGACTTCTGTACATAGATCTGCTTCTAAGTAACTGGCTGTGTGACTTTGACCTCAGTGTCATTGAGCCTTACAGGATTTCACTCTCCTCATCTCAATATGAGAGAACTGGCCTAAATAAACCTCAGTATCCTCTCTTGTTCTAAGATCTGTCATAAGTGCTTGTGTTCTTTGAAAGGATTTTGCCAGACACAGATATTTGTGGATAGATCCAACTTAATAAACTACTCGTAGATAAGAATGTGACCAGGTGGCCTATTTATTGCAGAGGATGTTCAGGAAAGAAAGGGCTCTGTCCAAAGGAGATTTGCTCATTTTTTCATTAAACAAAGAAGATGGCACTATTAGACACTTCAGTTCAGAATGTAAGCTGGAGAAATAATTAATTACAAGTGGACAATAAAAATGATTAAGAAGGCCAGGTTCTTTTTTTTTTTTTTTTTTTGGATATTTTTCCATGGAGGGAGAAAGAGACACACATCAACTGGCCACCTCCCACATGACCCCGACTGAGGCTGGGATCGAACCTGCAACCCAGGTACATGCTCTTGACTGGGAATCAGATCTGTGACCCTTTGGTCCATGGGCTGATGCTCTAACCACTGAACCAAACCGACTAGGGCAGAAGTCCAGGTTCTTTTTAATTCTATAATTTTATATATAGCAAGTACTAATTCCAGATCTTTTATTACGAAAGAGGCAGTGTGGTGCTATAGAAGGACACTCAATTGAGAGATAAGACCTAGTTTCAAGTCCAACTTGGTGAATAATTAAGTAAATAATTTATTTCCCTTTTCTGTGTTCTTAGTTTTTTGTTTGTTTATTTTTTAATTCATTGACTTTTAGAGAGAGAGAGAGAAACATCAATGCGAGAGAGAAACATGGGTCAGTTGCCTCCTGTATGCACCCTGACTTGGGATTGAACCCACAACCTGAGTATGTGTCCTGACCAAGAATCAAACCCAAAAGCTTTTGGTGTATGGGACGATGCTCCAACCAACTGAGTTACCCGGCCAGTGTTGTGTCCTTAATTTTTTATTAATGTATACAGAACAATTATTTGCTCATATCTGCAAGGTGTTTTGTGAGGGTCAAACAAGACAATTCTAGAGAATATCTTTTAGTAATTACAAAGTGCTATACATATGTTGTAGACTACGTATTGTGATAATTTCCTGAGAGCATGGCTGTAAATCAAGAAATGACATCTGATATCTCAGTGGGTATGTTGGATTGCTTTTCTGACTAAACTGGATGATTTTGCAAAGTTGGTCATTAAAACGGGTGAAGCAATATTAGATTCTTGATATTCCCCAAATTTATGAATAACTCCAGAATATATAAATTCCCCCCAAAGTGCAAATTCAGTGGAATTGAGGACACAGCTTTACCAAGATGTAGGCTCCACAAGGGCTGGGTCCATGTCTGTTTTGTTCATTGCACATACAAAGTTGTATCAAATATTTATTGAATATATGGAGGAGAAGTTGGATGAGTGGTGAGGCATCCTGCCTGTCTATGTGGCTTGCTCTTTTACTCTGCCAGCTGGGACATAGGATTCTATGTTGTGCTTCAGAAAACTTATAAACAATGAGACCGGGAATTCCGGGATCACTTCGACATGACTGTGTTGTCAACTTGGCATCACCACCCTAAGTACCACTGAAGAGATGTTAGAAACGATTTTTCTAGAATCTTCTTCTTCAGGTTAGAGTTTTCCAGAGAGAGGCATTGGTACCAGATTTAGAAGATTGTGAAGTAGAGAACATTATTTTCTGGAGGCCATTGTTGCCATGTGTGGGCAGATGTGAGATTTACAGTGATTTACAGTGACTTGCTGGGAAGTTCTTGAGTACCTCTACTTTAGAGACAGAGATCATTGGTTCAAGCTTCCCAGAGATCTCTGAGTATTGATGCCTTCCATGCTCGAGTGCTTCAGGCTGAAACGGCAGAGGTTGATCTGTTTGACCTCTGCTTGCCAGCTTTTCCGATCTCTGCGTATGCTCTAGTTGCCCACATTAAAGCCTTTAATAACTTGAATATATTGAGTGGCTCTTCTGTTGCCTTGACAGAACCTTGACTAGCAACAAAATATCAAATGTTAAATTTGGGAATGTTAAGGTTCAACTAAATGCATTTATATACACAGAGTTGTAGTTAGCACTTTGGAGGACACCATAGTATTTAAAAAAACAACCCATTGAGATATTATTTAATGAACTATTACTTTTCAGCATTCAGAAAAACCTTTGAGACCTAAGAAAGTCAATGAAGTTTTCCAGAGAGTCTTATTTTGTTCTTTTAGAAGAAACAGTTTCCATGGGACAGAGTTTTCTATAGTAGAAAGGACAGATTAAAAAAATTTTTTTTTTCTTTATTGATTTTAGAGAGAGAGGAAGAGAGAGGGAGAGAGAGATAGAAACATCGATGAGAGATAACATCAATTGGCCGCCTCCTGCATGCCCCCCACTGGGGATTTGGCCCACAACCAGGGCATGTGTCCTGACTGGGACTCGAATCAGTGACCTCTTGGTGCACGGGTTGATGCTCAACCACTGAGCCACACCAGACTGGCAAAAGGACAGATTTTAAACTCATATAGCCCATAGTTTAGTTTGGGCCCAGCCACTTTTTAATGCTGTGTATTTGGCAAATTCATTTAACTTCTTGAGCTTGAGACTGCATCAGCATGATGGGAGTCATGACAACTGTCTTGCTTTCTTTTCTTATAGGTTGTTGTGCGACTCAGATGGAAATGTGTGAAAGCATTTCATGTATACATATATGTATACCATTATTCCCTAAGCTCACATTCATAATCAGTCAAATGCAACTAACCATGGAGATTGATAAAGATTCAATAAAAGCAACTTCGAGAGCACTGAAGCATTTCTCTTACCCTTGAGGGTAAACATGGTGATTGTGTGCACACCTACTACTCTGAGACGAAGCCCAGTGTGACCTGTCATCGTGAAGGGCAGTGGCTGAGAGAGGACATTATACTGTGGGGCTGAGACTCCGTGGGTCAACAGCGGGCCTTTGTTGCTCCAGTGTTGGACAGTTCTCCTACTGCTTGAGCCTTGGTTCAGACCACAAGGAGGGAGGTGTAAACTGCTCTCCACCTGAAGGTTACTATTAAAACCACATTTTATCTTGAGGTAATTGTGCAGGGATATCAAATACGCTTCTCAAAGGTCTGAAGGTAACTTCTAATTCTATATACTCACTGACAGTGACACTATCCTTAAGTTATTGAATAAACATGGTTAGGATTACACACACGTGACTTCTTTAAAGCTGACCCTGTTTGAGAATATAATCAATAATATTGTAATAACTATGTATGGTGCCAGGTGGGTACTATACTTATTGGGGAGGTAATGTATGTAAATGTCTAAACACTATGCTGTACACCTGAAATAATGTAATATTGAATATCAAGTGTAATTGAAAAATAAATAGAATTTTTTTAAAAAGCAGGCCCTTTTAATTAATTGCACTGAGGCAAGACAGGGCTATAGATTAGAGCAAGGGAAGAAGGCAGGAGCCAGCAGTTCAGAATTGCTGAGTGTCCTAATGGCACTGACCAGATCTTTCAACACCTCAGTACCTGGTGCTCATGCTCATGAAATGTCGGCACGCTCTAGCCGATCATGCTTTGAGCAGTGTTGAAATTATTGGCTTTTCATAACTTCCAGATCCAAAACAGTGTGCATACATGTCTGCATATACACACCACATACACCTCTCTGTTCCCCTACCCTGTTTTTCTTTTCTTCAGCACACTGGTCACAGCATAGCAAACTCCTGCATTATATTTTACATTAATGACCTAGTTTTTTATTATTTTATATTCTCCTGTGATAGCTTGTATGTTACATCTGAGCAAGAGCTTTATTTTTCCTAGAAAAGTTCGTAATGCATGATAAAGACTCCAGAAATTTTGTGGGTAAATGAATAAAGAATAAGTGTCTGAATTACCAAATTTTTTTTTTTTTTACACATTCTGCTTGATTCCCCAAACTCTTAGCTAGAAATTGGACAGTTAAATCCACAAGGGGATATATTTTTTAAAATATCCCAACAGATGGGTATCCACCCCCTACACTTTCTACCCTTAAGGAAATGGAGGCTTTATCTACAATTGTGTAGGGGCCACAGTTCTTCAAAGCTACAAATAGTAAACATTTCCTTCCTGAGAATTAGGGAGAGGAACCATGGACTAAATTCTTTGTCAGATCACTTCTTGTCTATAAAGCAAGTTGAGCAGTCATCTTCATAGTGATTCACATGACACACAACAGAATGTTGAAAAGTAGTCTGCTTAACAATGAGATGCGCAGGAAAGTGCTGAAACCAGTAGCTGCATTTAAGCTGCCAGTGACAGGGAGAAAGATGTGCCCACAGAGTCTCATCAAGTGATTTCAAATTAACCTAAAAGGAATGGAGGCACTGGTCTGTGATCCTGACAAGAAAGTGCATTGGACTTTCATGTTAAGTTAAAATACCAACAGAATGTTTCTCTAGCTACTGGTCAATGATCTAGTTTCCAATAATCTGAAACTCTTGAGAATGGCATTAGTGCTTCTGTACAAATGCTATTTTAGGAATGCAGCCTTTGGGGGACTATGATATAGTCATCTTGTCAGCCTAGAAGTTCTGACAGTGTTGGAGATGGAGTCAGCACAATAAACACTTGTATATTGTGAAAGAATCAGAAACCTCTGGGAACCTGGAAATAGACAAATAGAGCCGAGAAGAGTGACACAAGTAGTTGCTCCTGGCACTCTGTCACCAGTCAGCTCGAGAGCAGAGGAGAAGAGAGCTTTGATTGCTTGGTGATGTACAGAAAGCTTAGCTTTTTAGGTAAAAGCCCAGAGAGATGGGAGCCCGTGGTTAGAAATGAAGAGGGGAGAGTGATGAGGACATTGACAGCAACAATGGTAACAATCAGAGTGATGACAAGTGTGACAAAAGGAAGAAATACAGCACTCATACAGAAGTGGGAGCAGTTCAGAATTTTGGGGGAACAAACATCTGATTGCCCTTTACTTTGATGATAGTTGTGACCACCATTTATTGAGTAGTGAAGCTGTGCTAAGCACTGTTCAAGGCACTTTACATGTTGTCATAATGAGATCCCATAAGGATCTGTACGTCTATTTGGTTCCCATCTCCCAGCCCTCCGTGATACCCCTCCCCCACCTGTGCCCAATGAAAGGCACAGTATGGCAGAAGCAGAATCCCCTCCATCCTCAACCTCCCATTCCTCACCATGTGCTCACACCAAAACCTTGCTCTGTCTTACAAACACAGTTTACCTGACAGTTCTCTCAAAGTCCTGGCTGCTTTTCCTCTACACCTCTGGTATTGGGTCTGGGAGCTGCATTAAGTGACTCTGTGTTCCTCATTATCTTTTTCTAGATTATTCTCTCTCCCTTCCTACTAGAAACCTTTAACTTTGAATTGCATGTCATCTTATTGTTGTCATCTGCCAATCCAAGGTTAACTCTTCTCCTTTCTCTATACGTTTAGCTTCTTTCACCTACACGCTCTGTCTTAATTCTTTGTGAATCCACTTTGTGTATAGATTATTTTTCTGTACATCAGATTTTAATTCTTTGATTTTTTCCCCCTGCAATGTTCATTTCCTTCATTTCATCTTACTTAAAAATTAGATCTTGACTGTCTAAGAAAAAACTTAACACAAAAAGATGTTTCCCATGTGAATTCTATTGGGCTGATAAATAAGTCTCAGAGCTGGTGTCCTGTGCCATCTTTGTCATGTTTACACTTTCTGCATGCATTCATACCTCCATATCTATTCAACACATAACTCACCTTGACCCAGGTGAGTTTGCCTTGACCCATATGGACTGCCCTTTTCATGGTCTAAATTTCGGCAAGTGAACAGAGTATCTGAGACATCCTATCTCAGTATGGTTTGGCTTCAGCTTTTGCTACTGATATCCTAAAAATTATATTGTTATTATTATTATTATCATCACCATCATTTTATTATTATTGTTGCTATTATTCAGCCCCAAATGGAACAAAAGATACAATTTTTAATATTGTTTATGAATGAAATTCTCTTCAAAGTAAAATTTTAAGAGTACTATGACCAAGAATCACAATGGCAGAAAGATACTTTTCCTTCTTAAATTTCATGTAATGTAGGAAGAAAATTTAGTTTTATTATGACTGTACAGACTGATCAGGAAACTGAAATTTAGCAAAGTCAGGATTGACTTTTTTTTTTGTTTTGTTTTTTTATCCTTACCCGAGGACATTTTTCCATTTTTTGTTCAGATAGAGTGGGAGGGAGAGAGAGGAAGAGAGAGAGAGAGAGAAACATGGACATGAAAGGGACACATCGAGTGGCTGCCTCCCACACGACCAACTAGGGCCGGGGACAAATTGCAACCGAGGTACGTGCCCTTAGCGGGAACCGAACCCGGGTCTCTCTGGACCGCAGGCCGACACTCTAACCACTGAGCCAAACCGGCCAGGGCAGGATTGACTTTTTGATTATGTTACTAGATAATGGGTCTGAAGTAAAAAATCAGAAAGACAATAGGGAGCATATCATATTGCATTTCTTCAGGGAGACACGTCTTAATGTTTCTAACCTAATATGAGATGACAATTATGTAAAATATCTTCCCCCTAGGATCATATCTTGACATCATAAAGGCTATATATGAAAAATCTACAGCCAACATCATACTCAATGGGCAAAAACTAAAAGCATTTCCCTTAAGAACAGGAACAAGACAAGGATGGCCACTTTCACCACTCTTATTTTAACATAGTACTGGAAGGCTTAGCCACAGCAATTTGAAAAGAAGAAAAAATAAAAGGGATCCAAATCATAAAGGAGGAAGCAAAACTGCCTTATTTGCTGACAACGTGATATTGTAGATAGAAAACCCTAAAGATTCCTTCAAAAATCTACTAGATTTAATAAATAAATTTGGCAAAGTAGCAGGATACAAAATTAGCATCCAGAAATCAGTCGCGTTCTTATATACCAATAATGAACACTCAGAAAGGGAAATGAAAAAAACAATCCCTTTTATCATTGTAACAACAACAACAAAATACCTAGGAATAAACTTAACCAAGGAAGTAAAAGACCTGTTCTCAGAAAACTACAGAACATTGGAAAAAGAAAAAGAGGAAGATATAAAAAAGTAGAAATATGTACATGTTCATGGATTGGAAAAATCAACATCATTAAAATGTCCATACTACCCAAAGCAATCTACAGATTCATTGCAACCCCTATCAAAGTACCAACGGCATATTTCACAGATCTAGAATAAATACTCCAAAATTTTATATGGAACCATAAAAGACCTCAAATAGCCATAACAATTTTGAAAAAGAAGAACAAAGTGGGAAGGATCACAATATCAGATATCAAGTTATATTACAAAGCCACTATAATCAAAACAGCCTGGTACTGACACAAGAAGAGACATATAGATCAATGGAACAGAACAGAGAACCCAGAAATTGACCCAAGACAGTATGCACAATTAATATTCCACAAAGGAGGCAAGAGCATACAATGGAAAAAAGACAGTCTCTTCAATAAATGGTGATGGGAAAATTGGACAGCTATATGCAAAAAAATGAAACTAGACCACCAACTTACACCATACACAAAAATAAACTCAAAATGGATAAAAGATTTAAATGTAACCTGTGAAACCATAAGAATCCTAGAAGAAAATGTAGGGAGAAAAATCTCAGACATACGTAGCGGAATTTCCACTGATACATCACCTAAGGCAACAGAAACAAAGGAAAATATTAATAAATGGGACTACATCAAACTAAAAAGCTTCTGCATGGCAAAAGAAACTAGCATCAAAATGAAAAGGGAAGCCACTCTTTGGGAGAACATATTTGCCAATGATACATCGGATAAGGGGTTAATATCCAAAATATATGGAGTATGCATACAACTCAACAAAAGGAAGACAAAGAGCCCAATTAAAAAATGGGCAGAAAACCTGAATAGACACTTCTCCAAACAGGGCATACAAATAATCAAGAGACATATGAAAAAAAAGCTCAACATCTCTAATCATCAGAGAGATGCAAACTAAAATGACTATGAGATATCACCTCACACCTGCCAGAATGGCAGCCATCAACAAATCTTCAAACAACAAATGCTGGTGAGGATGTGGAGAGAAGGGGACTCTAGTACACTGCTGGTGGGAATGCAGACTGGTGCAGCCACTATGGAAAACAATATGGTGTTTCCTCAAAAAATTAAAAATGAAACTGCCATTTGACCCAGTGATCCCACTTCTTAGAATATATCCTAAGAAGACTGAAACACAAATCAGAAAGAATATATGCACTCCTATGTTCATAGCAGCACTATTTATAATAGTTAAGATCTGGAAACAGCCCAAGTACCCATCAGTAGATGAGTGGATAAAAAGATGTGGTACATTTACACAATGGAATATTATGTAGTTGTAAGAAACAGAGATAGATCTCTTACCGTTTCAGACGACATGGAGGGACCTGGAGAGTATTATGCTAAGTGAAATAAGCCAGTCAGAGAAAGACAAGTACCACATGATCTCACTTATTTGTGGAATATAATGAATAAAATAAGCTGTCAAGCAAAAGAGATCCAGAATCTTGGAAGTAGGGAAGACACTGACAAACCTCAGATGGATGGGGACTTGGGGGAAGGAAGAGATAAACCAAAGAACTGATATGCATATATGCACAACCAATAAACAGGGACATTAGGCTGGGGAAGGCAGGAGGGGGTTGTGGGAGTGGGAAGGATGGAGGTCAATGGAGAAAACAGGGGTACATCTGTAATACTTTCAACAATAAAAAAAATATATCTTCCCTCTAAAACAGCGGTTCTCAACCTATGGGTCGCGACCCCTTTGGGGGTCGAATGACCCTTTCACAGGGGTCACCTAAGACATAACAGTAGCAAAATTACAGTTATGAAGTAGCAACAAAAATAATTTTATGGTTGGGGGTCACCACAGCATGAGGAACTGTATTAAAGGGTCACAGCATTAGGAAGGTTGAGAACCACTTTTGCCCTGGCCGGTTTGGCTCAGCGGTTAGAGCGTCGGCCTGCGGTCCAGAGAGACCCGGGTTCGGTTCCCGCTGAGGGCATGTACTTCGGTTGCAGTTTGTCCTTGGCCCTGGTTGGTCGTGCGGGTGGCAGCCACTCGATGTGTCCCTTTCGCGTCGATGTTTCTCTCTGTCTCTCTCTCCCTCCCACTCTATCTGGACAAAAAATGAAAAAATGTCCTCAGGTGAGGATAAAAAAAAAAAAAAAAAAAAAAAAAGAGAACCACTTTTAGAGTCTAAAAGAACAAGGTACTAATTTGCCTTAGGTAGTATGTACCAATTTAAAGAGGAAGAGATAAAATAATGGCAGGAACAGTAAGAATAAGGTATGACATGTAGAAAATGCTTATAACTCAGGAATGGATACTGAGTGAAAGCAGGTGACTTGAGAACCCATCACCACGGAGTCGGGATGAAGGAGGTGATGAGGGGGTGGACACTGAGGATCTGGCCAATGACGGAGGCCTTGAAGGTAACAACTTATGATAGAGCTAATATTGGTCCCTAAAGAAGAGATTAGATTACTTAAAATGAGAACGATGCCAGGAAAACACCTTTGTCTTGAGTTGTAAAAATATGCCTAATTGAGTAGAGATGGACATTTGTTGTTGACACTTTTAATTATGTAGCTAGGAGCCTTCCACACTCCTTCTACGAAGACCTTCACAAAAAGGCAGGTCTTAAGGTCACCATGAGGACAGAGTGTAAATCCCTTATATCTGCCTTGGCCTCAGATGGAGCTAGAGCTTCAGCACATCATGGAAAATCCTGTTATGATCCCAAATCATCAAAAACAAAACAAAACTAAACTAAACTGCCCTGGCCAGTTTGGCTCAGCGGTTAGAGCATCGGCCCGCGGACCAGAGAGGCCCGGGTTCGGTTCCTGCTAAGGGCACGTACCTCGGTTGCAGTTTGTCCCTGGCCTAGTTGGGGTCGTGTGGGTGGCAGTCACTCGATGTGTCTCTCTTACATCGATGTTTCTCTCTCTCTTCCTCCCTCTCTCCCTCCCGCTCTATCTGAAGATAAATGCAAAAATGTCCTCAGATGAGGATAAAAAGAAACCAAAAAACAAAACAAAACCCCCACCATTTTTAGACTTCCCTATTGAGAAAGATCCACATCAAAATAGTTAATAAAGTCTGGGGAACTCACGTTCTTCAGAAGGACTCATTAAACCGCAGATGTCCAGCTAGCTGAGCTGGAGCAATGTGTCCCTTCCACTAGAAAGTCTCTCGTTAGTGAACATCGAGTCAAGTATTATAAAATCATTAGAATACTTTACACTATTTTTTCCTTTATTAAAATCAAATCACTTCCACATACAAAATATTCGCCCAAGTATTATCTTTAAAGTGGGCTTCAGAGTGCTAAAGGCGTACTGCTCCCAGAATCCCCCACATGCAAAACAGGGAGGCACACAAGTCCCACACAGGCACTTACAAAATCTAAGCTGTTCAGATCCCAGTGTTTCGGAGTCATTCATGTCACCTGAGAATGACTTTTTTTACTTCAGGTAATTTGAAACTCAAAATTCTCCTGAATCAAGTGCTGAGCAACCAGTGTGACAAAGCCTTTTAGCTAATTATTTAAATCTCAGTAGGAAGCAAACAGGCTGGGAAAGTAGACTGAGGAGCACAGGTGAGACAGGTTGTTGTTTTTTTTTTACCTACCCCAGATTCTTACTACTCAGTGTGGTTCGTGGACCAATAGCATAGGTATCACCAAGTATCATGTTAGAAATGCAGACTCTCAGGCCCCAGCCCCAGATCATGAAACCAGAATGCATTTTAATAAGATCCCTTTAAGCACATGAACACTTGACAAGCACCACAGGGAGCACATCAGACAAGTGGTGGGTTGCCACTGACAGTTTCTAAGGTACGAGCAGGCAGCCCTTCGGCTCTATTCGGTGACTTTTTTTTTTTGTCTGAATTGTAGGTCTACAGAATCTAAGTACTGAGAATACAATCTACTTAGAATCAATGCAGACATCTAGTGAGAGCTCTGTTACAAATCTGCCCTTTTGCACAATCAAATATCCATGCCTATGGGACAGGGTGTGAGGAGACAAGAATGAATGTAGAAATTACGATTATATTATTTTTATGGGTGAAACAAATAGACTGTGCTTGATTTCAGTTTGATTAAACTATTCCTGGAAAGCCTGTTGCTATGCAGTCACTCAAGTGTACATTTTCACCTTCTCTTTTTCTTAACATGATAAAGAATGTTACTAAAAACAGTACATGTTCTCTCTCTCTCTCCCAAGTAATAACTCCATTCACCACAGACAGCTTCATTATGCAAATTAATGTTTTGTTGATTGCATTCATATTAATATGTGGTATTTATATTGGGGGTTTTAAAATAGAGTAGTGTCTTATAACAACTGGACCTGTTATTACATGGATTTAAATATTTGGTTGAAGTATTTAATGAAAAGCAGGGTCTACTGGTCTACCTATTTATTTCAAGGCATGTATTTTTAAATAAAAAGAAAAAAATGGAGGCCTTCTGCCAGAGAGGATAAAAGAAACAGTAGTTTAAATTTTCTCCTTTGATCATTTCAATGACTTCTTTCTTTGAAAATCATGCTATTTTTTGTTCTCTGCCGTACTTTCTTCACCTATTTCCGTTCACATCTTGCTTCCCATTTAGAGAACGGGGTCTATTAGAAAAAGAGAAGAGCAGAAATTCAAAGCATAACAGCCTTCCAGCAGCGTCTGTCAAACTTGGCTGCATATGGAAATCACCTGGAGAGCTTAAAAATGCTTTGCAAGGGCACCTTCCACAAATTCTGATTGTGGTCCAGGGTGGGGTCATGGTATCAATATTTTTTTAAAGCCCCCTTTAAAAATCTTTGATCTTAAAGATAAGAATAAAGCCATCTAAATGTTGAAATTGACACTTAAATGAAAACTAACTTGTACATATTCTCACACGGTCCCATATATGGATGTGGTTCACAGAACAAGCCAAGTCAAGACCTCTCAAGAGAATATGTCCATTTCCAAGATTATAGCCGTTCATGCGATACCATTATGAGAAATGAATGGATTTGAAACTACAGCGGCACTGCAGTCAGTCGGGCCTCACACAATTCTAAAATGATGTGGGAAACAGCATCTGTAGCCATTTAGAAGAGAAAGGATTTCTGACTGTTGTGTGACCTATTGCAATTATAGAAGCGACCTGGTAAAATAATGGCTATCCTTAAATTATATCAATATTCAGTTTAGTTGGCAAGAATGTTGGAAAAATAAATGCTTATGCAGAAACTGAATTGAGAAAAGAAGGACCAGTTAAAACCTGCTTTGTTCTCAGGTGAGTGCTTTGCATTCACAGAGCATACCTAGTTATCACCCAAGTCACCCATAGTGGGAAAACCAGGGAGGAGAGTTTTATAAGGACACTATGGAGTTTTCTTAAGAGGTTATACTACATGGGTTAAATCTTAGATTTTCAAGTCAGATTGCTTGAGTTCAAATCCCATTTGGACCACTAGTTTTGTGACTTGAAAGAATTATTACCTGGTGTTTTGATTTCCTCTGTAAAATGTGGTTGAATGATCAAATTTTGGTGAAGATCCATTAAGTGTCTGGCCCATAATATATAATCAGTAAATATTAGCTATCGTTATTATCAAGTTTTGATCCCAAGTGAACCAAAACCTCAGTTTAACAAGGTTGTCCAGTTCTTGAAGATCAAAATTCCATTATACAATGTCTCCTTAAATGTTTGGGTAATATCTAAAACCTTTATGCAAAAACAATAGCTTTATTTAGATTTCCTCTTAAGAAGCTAGCCTCAAAATGGTCATTCATCAGAGCATCATGGAGAGAAGAAACTTCCAGAAATCTATATCTGTAAATCTAAGATATGCTCATCAATCTAGACAGCTACTTATCCCTGCATAGAAAATAAACGTAAACCGTTTATAGGGTGGAAGTGAACAGCTATGAGGCTAACTTTGTAGTTAAGTTGATTGCAATACTAATTTTCATAAAAGGAACTCCATTCTTTCACTGGCTTTTATTTTATAACTTAAAAAGATCAGAGACTTTTCAGAAGGAGTGTTTTTCACAGTTTCAAAGAAGCAGTCTGGGAAAAGGAATAAATTAATTCAGAAAATATTTTCTTCTTCCCTACACCCATTCCTCTGCTCATCAAAAAAGCTACAGGCACTAAAATTCATTAACATTTCTATGAACATAAATGTGAAATATTCATTTTCATTAAGTAGTCTACTGAATATGGCAAAATCAAATTTATCTAAGGAGATATCTAATGCTGCTAATTTTCTTGACAATGGGGACATAAAGCAATGACAGCCATGAATCATTCATGAAGTTCAATTTACTTCTGTTATTTTTGGTGCTTAGCATCCATGAATAGAAAGTGTGTGGCATGTTGTAGATGCTATTTTTAAATTACTTCAGATCAGAATTAATGATTTGACAGGCAGCAATAAAGTAAGAATGATTCAAAGTCTTTGCTGGTAATTGTCCTATATTTCATATTTTTCTTGTGAGTATTTATATGTTCATGTATTCATAACTTTTTGTTATATTCTAATATCCTTTATAAATCAGGATTACTTTAGAACCATTATTTTAGGCAAGCTTGTAAAGTAACTTACTGGCAATGTAACTAAATTGAATAAACTCCCAGAGTTTTAGATTTTAGGGCTGAAAGAGATTGTTAAGGCCATATAATTAACTGGCATCTCAGTGAAGAATATCTTCTACATTAATGCTGGCAGGTGGCCATTTCCAATTAGCTGAAGTGTCTTTATGGGAGGGGATGTCTTTCTTAAAAAAGGACTTATTTCATGAATGAGCACCTTGGCTCATTGGAAAGTATTTTTCTAAAATTCTACATCTACCTTCCTGTAACTTCTCACTACCCGTCCCTCAGAAACACCACCACTTAGCACACAGAGCACATGTAGTCACCAGTTAAGAAATGCTAGTTGAATTGAATAGAATTGAATTGAATGGGTTCAAATCTATCATTGAGTGGGTTTTCTGTGTCAATTTGAGTGAGCCACACAGTACCTAGATATTTGATCAAACATTATTCTTCCTGCTCCCGTGAGGGTGTTTTTGGAAGAGATCAGCATTCAACTAATAAAGATAGTAGACTGAGTCTGCCCTAGCCAGTTTGGCTCAGCGGTTAGAGCATCGGCCCGCAGAACAATGAGTCACGGGTTCGATTCCGGTCAAGGGCACGTACCTCAGTTGCGGTTCATCCCCTGTCCTGGTCAGGGTCGTGCAGTAGGCAACCAGTCGATGTGTCCCTCTCACATTGATGTTTCTCTCTCTCCCTCCCTCCCACTCTATCTGAAGATAAACAGAAAAATATCCTCGGGTGAGGATTAAAAAAAAATGATAGTAGACTGAGTCAAGTAGATTGCCTTCCCTAATGTGGGCTGGCCTCATCCAGTTAGTTGAAGGCCTGAGTAAAACAAAAAGACTGACCTTCAGAGGAAGAGAGAATTCCTCCTGCCTTTCTTTGAATTAGGACAATCAGCTTTCTTATGCTTTCAGACTCAAATTGAAACATGGGCTCCTCCTGGGTCTCAAGCCTGCTGACCTTCAACTGGAATTGCACTGTCCACTCTCCAGTTGGCCAACTCACTATGCAGATCTTGGGATTTATCAGCCTCTATAATTACATGAACAAATTCTTTATAAAAATCTCTGTCAATATTTGTCTTACTGGTTATGTTTCTCTGGAGAATCCTGACTAATACACTGGGCATCACCAAATCTAAGGTTTTTCTTCTTTATGATAGTATATAAAGCATTCAGCAATGGCTATTATGCCTCCCTAAATCCTCCCTCCCCCCACCCAGATATCTTGGTACCCTCCACTAAAGGAAATTACTTTTAATACGGCATTAAGAACTGGACGCAATTCTCCCTGTGGGGCTTTACAAGGGCAGACTTTTGTAGAACTGCTCCTGTCTCATGTCTGGACATTACACTAATTTTGATTTTATTTCCAAGTGTTAATGTATCACATTATATAAATAGAACTTAACATTTCAACTGAAGAAATCATATTTTCACAGGGAATTTTCCATAGTTAAGTTAGGCCATTTTATTTCGGTAGACACAGTTTTTTTATTACTTGCTATTTTTGTGAATAAGAAAATATTGAAATCAACACAATGACAATATTCTGAGACTAAGAGATAGATTGAGTGGCTGATTCACTAAGTTGAATACATTAAGACAATGCTTAAGTTAAATGTTTCCAAACCATTTTTTAAAAATAAGAAACAAATATAAAAATTACCAGGTATCACTAAATGTTACCTTTGTTTGAGAGATTGGTTGTTTCAGGTAGGAGGGTTGTAGACAGCTAATGACTTAAATGAAACAAAAAATGCCATAGGGATTGATCACATTTACCAGCCTATCAATATATATAAAGTAATTAAAATGTTAGGTTTTCCCATATCTGACTCTTGGTTGACACATTTACAATCTTAAATTTTGAGATAGTCTTAAAGCATGGATATAAAATTGTACAAATGAAAGAGTATTTCATGGCAAATAAAAAAGTCCCTGCCTTAACTCTTACCCGAGAAAACTAAAACCAGACTTCTATCTTCTAAAATTTTTAAAACCTGAAAAGTTTGGAGCTAAGAAATTTAGCATATATTCACTTCACAAGTATTTATTAGGTACTACACTAGTTTTAATTATTCTTGTGAACAAAATAATGATCCTTTTTTCATGAGGTTTATAATCCACAGAGGGAAGAAATAATAAGCACACAAGCATGCAAATACTACTAAATGCTACATGGGAAACTGACAGAACTTGGAAAGATCATAACTCGGGATTTCAGGAAAGCCTCTTATTGGAAGAGCCATCTTAGGGGAGAACTGAATGATGAAAAGAGAAAAGCCAAAAGAACCCTGATGGATAAGAGCATTTCAGCCAGAAGAAACAAGATGGTGAAAATAATGAGATAGAAGAAAGACTGATTTGCAAGAAACACAATCCGTGATGGAGTAAAGTGTAGTAAGCAAGGGAAAGATGGCCGCAGATGAGCCTGAAGATACCGAGGGAGAAAGGTCACATAGGAGCTTGAAAGTCAAATGAAGAAGTATGACACTTTCCAACCTGTGCTTTGCAGAATGGCTCCCACAAAAAAGGGTGGCCAGAAGAAGGACTGTTTTGCCATCAATGGGGTAGTGACCAGAGAATACACGATCAACATTCAGAAGCGCATCCATGGAGTGGGTTTCAAGAAGCATGCCTCTAGGGTACTCTAAAGTATTGGGAAATTTGCTACAAAGGAGATGAGAACTCAGATGTACGTATTGACACCAGGATCAACAAAGACGTCTAGGCCACAGGAATAAGGAATGTCCCATACCGAATCCAGGTGCAGTTGTTCAGAAAACATAATGAGGAGGAAGATTCACCAAATAAGCTCTGTACACACCTGTCATCACTTTTAAAAATCTACAAACAGTTATGTGGATAAGAGCTAACTGCTGATCATCCAATAAAGTCATACATCTGCCAAAAAAAAAAAAAAAAAAAAAAGTGTGGAGAATTTTCTTGGTGCAATGGGGAATTTCTGAATATTTTCAAGTGTAGAATAATATGATCCAATTTATAGCTTGCAAAGATCATTCTGGCTGTTGGGTAGAGAATGGTTTGAAGAAAGTCAAAGGTTAAAGCAAGAAAACCAATAAAAAGATTGCTACAACGACTCAGTAAGAAGTGATGGTGGTTTGGTTGCAGCAGGGTTGGAGAGATGTAGAAGGTTTTAATATTTTGCAGATAGAATGAATGGTACTTGACAATAGATTGGATTGTAGGAGTGTAAGGGAAATGTCAACAATTAATTGGAGGATTCTGGTTGGATAATAAGATTAAGGAGACTGGAAAGGAAACTCATTTGGGAGGGAAAATGATAGTTAAATTTTGAGCAAATTAAGTTTAAGATGCCTCTGAAACATAAAAATAGGCATGCCAAGAAAAGTGCTAGGTATTTCAATCTGGGGTTTAGAAGAGATCTGAGCTGGAGATGTATATTTGGGGATCGTTGGAATGAAGATGGTATGTAGAGAGATGTATTGTGACCTTTCTGAGAACAGTGTCAGTGGAGGTGAGAGATGGGTAGACAGGTTCCCGATTACAGTGGGTTGAGAGAAAGATGAGGCACTAAACAACAGATATGGACCACACTTTCAAGTAGCTTGAAGAAAAAGAGAGTAGAGAGATTATGAAAAGCTTAAGGGGAGGTGGGGGGGGGGTAGGGTAGAGGTGTTTTATGATGAGAAGAGTTTTAAGCTTGTTTTTAGGCTGAATAAAGGACTAGCACAGAGGGTGAGATTGAGGATCTAAGTGATTGGGGGTCAAAGTGTATGTGAACTTGAAAAAATCAATTCTCAGAGGAGGCAGGAAGATGGAATCCTGGACCTAGGGGCTAAGGTCAGGCTATAAAAGACATAGGAGCATATCTTCCTCTGAAATACAGAGGGCTTGCTTAGAGTGGTGAAGATATAAGGAAGCTTAGGAGAAGATGGGTGTGCCCACCAAGAGATTTCAGGCCTGAAATGGCTTCTACTGTTTCGGGGTGTAGTGACAAGTGATACTATCTTCTTAAACTGAGAGGATGAGATTAGGGTTGAGATCTTTCTCAGTTGTTGCTGTAGAGAATGGGAAAAGGCACCTGAATCCTTCATGATTATTATCCCAAGCTCTTCTCTATCTCCATGAAGCTTGTGGCTATCAAACGTTTACATGATAGCTTTATTGATTTCAAATTCCAAATCCTCTTAATACTAAATTTCTTGATTGATTTTTCTATATGCCATTAACTGTTTTTATAGCATCCCAGGGCTAGAAAGCTATTAATCTGCTCCAAGTTCAACTAAAATTTCAATTTAACAAGGCTTTATGGTCTTTCCAATTTTACTTGATTAGATGACATTAAAGAAAAGCAAAACATGTTTAATTTTTCTCAAAGGACCTAACCACGCAAAACCTTGCCCTTTCCTTGGGATTGTGATGGAAGAGAATACAAACTAGTACATTTTGTAAGGTAGGCAACATTTCTACTCTACTGTTCACAAAAGTATAATCGGTTCAACCCTACATTGGTGAAATGTCTACTTTATCATTCTTATTTCCCAACAAACACCACAGTCTCTCATTGTAATCACTTTATAGCTCAGTTATAGTCTTCATAAATTCAGGGAGAGCTGTTTCAGCAAATAAGGCAACACATGTTTCTTTATGAAAAGTTAAAAATAGATGAATAACAGATTCTGTATTTATTAGTACCTAACAACCTATTGATTGTGTACTTAGGCAGGAACAAGCAAAGCTCATTTGAACTCCATATTATTGCCATATGTTACTTCTTGCTTGGAGTTATTCTTCATATTTAAGATCTCTTTATATTGATGTATCTATTCTTAAGAAGGGATATATTTTAACTAAAATATTAAAGCTAAACAATATTGTCATTTGAAGCTTTATTTATTTATTTTTTTTTGAGGTTAACATCAGTGGAATCAAGGACTATTTGGCTTCCTACATCCACAGACTACCCTCTCTGCAGTTGCAATCATTTGACCTTTGACCTAAAAGCCAGTTTTGCCTCAACTTGTGGGCTCTATTTTAACTTTTATTAGGGATAATTTTAGGAAATACAGACCAGTCTTTGGTTGCGTCAGCATCCTCAACCTAGCGGAGAATGGTTCCAATTGGTGCTGTACTTCTAATCATTGATCATCCGCTCCCTTGCTCACCTGTTGATTACAGGACTCTGTGATAATAAGACAGACTGGGTTTGAATCCCCACTTCACCACTATCTCTGCCCTGGGTAAGTTATTTTACTTCTCTGAGCCTCAGATACATTATCTCTCAAATGTTGGTAGAAATATCTATGTTACAGAGGTGTTATATTAATGTGTAGCTTTGATCTGGCAAGTAGAAGGCAGTTCTGTGTTTTTTCCCCCTTTCTCCCAAGTTCCTGCCTTTATAGACTTCTCATTACACGGATTCTTACACACCCAATTTTCTCCTTTGTTTTAGGTAAATACCTTTAGGCACTAGAGTCTGTGACCTGCTGTTGGGTCACTTTAATGATGGCCATCATCTGCCTGTAATCCTACCTATTAGTTGACTTTAGGGTCCCAGTTACTCTGCCTCATCCAACTGTCCAGACAACTGACTGAATATTACTGAATTGCCTCATTGATTATCATATACTGGAGTCATTTCCTGATATCATATTTTATGATTATTTTGGACTATCTGGCTGTTTTTGCTTCCCCCATCCTTGCCCCACAAAAGTTATGTTTTATTTCTGCCTCATTTATAGTTTTGTTTTGGTCATTATATATGATAAATGTACCTAAAAGTCATCTATTTTCTAAATATAAATAAAGTAAATTGCCTACTTAAAGAAAAATATAACCTATAATAATAGAAAAACTAAATATGTATTATAAAATAAAATATCCATGTTAGGAGAAATAAATGCTGTTAATTTTAGCACTTGATAATTTACAACACAGAATAAATTCAAGTAATTGTCAAATTCATTACTTCTTCAACTGAATGATGTAAACCATAAGATCTTTGAATTTTGAAAGGATGTCATATCTTATTGCTGTCCGGCAGAAGTAAAGATTAAAAATCACAGTCAATGGAAGAGATGTCAAGGGTAAAAGGCAACCCTTATGAAGTAACCCATGAGTTAACCTCTGTCAATGTCAAGTTCTAAAAGCTAATGGTTTACTTGCTTAGCTCAAGTTCTGTCTTATTCATAAACTATCACTGGCCATTAATAACTGATTGGGTTCATATTTCATTTCTACATTTTGAATTTGATTGTCACTGGCATTTAAACCAAAAGTCATCATCAATATGTTCACATATTAACGCCTATCAGCCAACTTAAATTTATGTAATACATTTTAAAATTAGAATATAAATAACTCATAAATGTTCCCACTCATTCTAGTTTCTAGTGGTAATAGATTAACATCTGTATCTGAATCTATATCTACATAAGTACCTTTATGTATTTTTATGTCTATATTCAGTAAAACTAGAAAATGAATGTAATTCATTAATTCTCAGATAATTGGGAGTGTAGTACATTTATTCTTTAATAATACTATGAGGTCACCTGAAATTTTCCCATTTTCTCTTACTGTTTTGATGTTTAGATCTGGAAAGTATTTTAGATGATTTACATAAATATGTATCTATTTCTCACATTACATTAGGTGGTGTTGCAATGCTCTGAATTAACTACTGCAACTTTCTGTGACCCTTAAAACCAGGGAATGGCTTAGGCCTGGTATTCACAATAAATGGACTTAAATGCCTGCTGGTTGACGGTTATGAAACAACGAAACAAAGTCAATCAGATTAAATCTTGGTGACTAAAAGATTCAAATTGTTAAGAAAGCAATAAATGAAAACCAACCCTAGAGGACAAACCAAAATCAGTCACTAGACCTGAAACCTATCAAGTCGTTGACCTGATGCACCATCATCATGAAGCTTGTTCTTCCAATGAAGCAAGACAAAAGTACACAAGACTCCACTGTCATGTTTTTCTAAAAGACAACAATTTACAATCCTTCAGGTGGGCAGACCATAGAATAAAAACAATCTCACAAAGTCTCTACATGTTAAAATGTTTTCCTCCTCTTGTTAATGCAGCTTGGGAATTAGAATGCCTTGGGAGAAACTCCACACTGAGAGGAAGAAAGCATAAGTTTATGGATGGTCTAGTTAAACTAAGTAGTCTTTTCCCAATGGTTCAAACGTTTAACTGCATTGAAATGACCTTGGAACCACCAACATAAGGGAAAATATCACTGGACTGGGAAACCCTTAAAAAGTTGGCAGCATAGAATAGCTGAAAATATCTTAGTACCAATTATCCAGTGCAAGGTTGAATTTAATTGGGTCAAGCAAACACCCCTTTTTCTCATTCCCCTGTCCAAGGAACTCACAACTTTCAATCTCCAGAGTGCAGTTTTGTTCATCCAGAGGATATCTTCGTAGATCCATCATACACGCAGCTGTGGTTGTGATTCTGTCAGGATGAGAGAGAAAAGATAGAATCATAAGGATGATGGCTTCCATTTCCAGGCTTCACAGCCCTGAATCATGTTACCAGTGGGCACAAAATTTTGTGATTAAAAATTTTGAAGGCAGACAGATTGAATTTGAGTCTTTCTTTGCTGCTGACTAGTGGTGTAAGCTTGGGCTATTTACTTTATCTCCATAAGCCTCAGTCTCCTTATACATCAAAACATATATTGCGTAGAATATCAGTGAGAATTAAAAGAGATGTGTGCTCCACAACTGCTGGTCATTATTATAGCTATTTTTATCCCATGGCGCTTCTTATAGCATCCTGGCAATATCTCCACCAATATCTGCAGCAAGTCTCGCCTTATGAACAGGTCATCCACATTATGCATCAAAGCCTACCTTTTTCTCCTGCTACAACCTAATAATAAAACATCAAAAGAACAACAACAACAAAATCTGTATTCTATAACTTTTGGTGACTAACATTACTTACTACTAGAAGATTTATCAGATTCATCTCTGAGACCCTGGTCCACCTACACTCAATATAACCAAGAAAGAAACTCTATCTTAGGATTGGTGTTCATGCCACATAGTTACCAACTTCAGTTGAGCTTGTGTGTTTATGCAAACCCCAAGGCCCTGATTCTAGATATTTTACTTGGGTTTTCATCATCCCTCTATTCTCACTTGCATGGGCTGATTTTCTGGACTATGGAGTCTGAGAGTAACTTAAATTCCTAGGCTGTCCACTCTTACGAACATTGCATATTAGTATGGAATTGACAAAGTACTTTTCTTAAAAAAAAACAAAAAAAACAAATGGACCTCTTTCACAATGTGTAATCATAATTTAAAGAATTCAAAATATTCAAATTTAATAATAGGTAGTTTTCTTTCTAAATTTATCTCTAGGAGCTACAACATTGGAAATTTTCCATAAATATTCCACATACAAATACAAGCCCAGCTATATCCTCTTAAAAGACGACCTCTTAGACACCTGTCTACCTGTTCTGAACATTGCTTATTTTTGTTCACAGTGCTTCTTGGAATTGGTTTTGTATCAGTAAATAATAAGCTCTCTTAACATTTTTACTGTGACGGGTTCACTTGTATGGGAATACCATAATTTATTTTCCCAGTCACTGTTTGGTGGCATTTACATTGTTTCCTATCTCTTATTTTTACAAATGAAGATTCTCTGAATATAATGATACACTTTACTACGTCTCACTACTATCTGTTGGCTATTTCTAAGAAAAGGAATGGTTAGAAAAAAAGGTATATTCATTTTAAGTTTTGCCACATTGCCCTTGGTAGAGGTTATGCCAATTTATACTCCCATCAACAGTGTATCTAAATTTGACAGAGTACTTTTCATTCTTATGTCATTGAGGCTGCCAAGGTGACATTGGTTTGGTCATTTGTGTTAACCTAACAGAAATCTTCTTCTTAAAAACGTTATTATGAAAAACCCTGGCCCTTTCCAATTTCTCTTTGGCTTTCCCTATGAAAGATAAAAGTTCACAGGATGAACATTGGGACATTCTCTTTGAAGCCTTTCTTACACAGGATGTTGGTCAATTTAACCAGATTTATCTGAGCAATAGGCAAGAACAAAATACATTTCAAGTTCAATTTTTAAAAACACTGCTTCAGTGCTTTACAAAAAATTTAAAGACAAGTTGTATTCCAGAATATAGCACACAAAAGGATTTTACTAGGTTCTTTCTTGCTTCCTGCTCCCATAATTACATGAATTGATTATTTTTTTTACTTAAAATGTCTATCATGCAAGTAGGGAACAGACGAACAAAACTCAGAGGGATGAGGGGGTGGGAGGGGTGGGAAAAGATAAACTAAAGAACTTATATGCATATGTGCATTACCAATCAACACAGATATTGGGTTGGGGAAATCAGGAGGGGTGTGGGAGTGGGAAGGAGGGGGTCAATGGGGAAAAAAGGGGACATCTGTAATACTTTCTACAATAATAAAAAATATGTATATTATGCATATCTTTTGTTTTCTGAAAATACAGTTCCACAACATTTTTGTGGACTGCATAGTGTTTTCAACACCTTAATGAGACGACAGAATAAATATTTTAAAATGTTTTAAAAAATTATCTCTCTACTCTAGTATAGTATTTGTTTAATAGCTTCTTATGAATAAAAAACTGTGAGCCCGACTGGAGTGGCTCAGTGGTTGAGCTTCGACCCATGCACCAAGAGGTCGCAGGTTGATTCCCAGTCAGGGCACATGCCCAGGCTGTGGGCTCGATCCCCAGTGCGGGGCACGCAGGAGGCAGCCAGTCGATTTTCTCTCTTATTGACGTTTCTCTCTCTCCCTTTCTCTTCCTCTCTCTCTAAAATCAATAAAGAAAAAAATATTTTAAAAACAACCAAAAAAAAGACAACCACCTGTGAAGATGTGAACATTATAAATTACTGAAGTGTGACCAGCCCTATGCTCCTATGACTTAGCCAGTGGATAATTTCCCCCCCAGGGGACATTCACAATATCTGTGGACAGTTTTGATTGTCAGGCTGGTGGTGGAGGCTTGATGCTTGCATCTAGTCAGTGGAGGCCAGGGATACTGCTGAACACCCTGCGATGACCAGGAAAGGCCCCAACAGTAAGTAGTTATCTGTTTCATAATGTCAGTAGTGCTAAGGTTGAGAAATTCAGCTATAATGGTGGTTTTCAAACTTTTTCCTTTGAGGTAAACATTAAGGAAACAAAATATTATATAGAAGCTCAATATATAAAATACAAATGAAATAAGTAAAAGCAGTATTTTGTTAATATAAAACTACCTTATAATTCAAACATTGATATCCATTTTAATGAGCATACAAATTTGAAAGCAAGGATTATAATTTGGGCCTTAAATCTCCCTCAGCAGCAATATTTTTTTCTGTTGTATTTTATTAGCATAGTGTTGATAAAATCCTAAAAATCTTACACACCTAGCCATAGGTTACCCTGAATTAGGTGAAAAACAAAAACCTGTGTGCCAAGTAATCACCTCTGTGATCAATGACACCTTTATAAACGGTTCAGGTACATTTATAGGTAGATGCTTAATGATGGATTAAAAAGAAGCTTTACTTACTTCCAAGCAAAAATGCTCCATGCTCTGCATAAATCAACCTGGCTGCATAAGTTAATATTGTGGTGGTATTGGATGCATTAAAATGTAGCATAGGACATGATTTAGTGCACTTGTTTTTATTACAGTTTTAGATAATTATAATATTTAAACATAAGATTAGAATTAAATATTATTTATGGGACTACTAAAGAGCTTTAGAGATACTTGAGAATATCATTTGAATCCCATTGGTCAGCATATCTCAACTGCCTTCATTCTCAGACATGTGTCATCTGGTTAGTTAACTACATCACATCAAAATCAGGACCTGCATTGAAATCTTACTCTGAACTACTGATTCACTCATTGTGAGGCTCTGGAGTTTTTACAAATCAATTTGAAAAGCTAACAAAGCCTTGTGTGTAAAATGAATAACTAATGTCTCGTGTGTATGGATCCTACAGCTGGAAAGCGTAACTGAACTTACTATTGCTACCTATTATGATCAATTCATTAAGCAATCAACTGATATAAAGAAATATAACTGCTATTACCTTGGGAAACTGTACATTACACCAGAGGTTTGCCCATGACTTGATATTTTTTCAACTATGATCTCCTGGACCAGTTAACTTCTTTTGCCCCAAATCCTATTATGATACCAAGAAAAGTTGAATAACCATAACCCAGAAAGGGAGAGAATCAAGGTAGCTCCAGGAAGTTGAGCAGTAGGAAATGCCCAACTTCCTCTGGACATCTCTGTCATTAGTGAGACAACTTCCTTCTTGGGATCTATCTGCTCAAAATGTCCAGTTCCCCAGAGTATTCCATTGGCCCAACTTGCATTAGGTGCCAACTCTCCCAAAATTATTTAGTAAGGGCTGGAAGGAAAGCCACAGACATACAGATATGGTCACCAGGGACCCACAAGGATCCTGAGAAGGGAGGGATCATTGAGACTCAGAGAGGAACCCCTATATGAGCAGGTACCCATAGATTCATGTTGCAGCCTGTAGAAATTTATGCAACAAAGTATTGGTCTCTGCTAATTTAAGGGTTTGGCATTTCTAGAGTTTGTAAAGCTTATGGCTAAGTGAGCTGAATGCCTTGAACTCTTTATAAGAAAAAAAAATGCTCAGAAAGAATTTCCAGGATCATCAACAAAAAGAGAGGTGTTCCTGGACATCTCTTCTGTCTTCTGGGTGAGAAGCAACAGAAGACATCTCTAAGAATGATGCTCCCTCCCTGTTTTTCCATTTGTTCACCTTGCTGAATGTAATTGCTCAGCAGTAGTTAGTCACCTCTGCAATTAATTAACACTTCCATATGGAAATGTACTCACATTGTGGCAAAGCAGCCTGACAGTCTAAATTTACGGAATCAAAGGTGCCAAAGATCACAAAACTGGATGGGTTGAAAGCTTCAAGATTAAAGCATTTTTTTTTTTAAATTTTGTTTTTAACTTTTCACACTCAAGTCATTCATTCTGAGTGTGTGGAAATATTATTATTGGCTGATAGCAAATGAAGGTACAATAGAGTAGTACCAGCTAAAGGCAAAGCATTAACTGCCTGTTTTTCTGAACATACACTTCCCAGAGTGCAGATTCACGACAGCATAACATTCATCTGTCTCCTTTCAAAGACATTTAGAATGGCTTACATTATAATCCAATTTATTGACATTTTGAAGGTTAGGTCAGAACACTATAATAGGCTGTTAGAAACTACGGTCCCATGATACTTGGGAATGAATGGAAATCATATTGCTGTAGTATTCATTTATTAAGGTGTATTCCACATGGCCACTGACCTTAAAAGTCACTGTAATTACAAATCATGTATATTTGATGTCTAAGGGCAGTGTGACCCTCACTGCTGACAAAACACAATACAGAAGGACCTGGCCCATAAATAGCTTAAAATCTAGCTACACACACACACACACACACACACACACACTAGTACATATAAATAGCACTTTGCAAATAAGAATGTGAACTTAAGTGAATGAACTATATACATATGGTTGGGATTTCAATTTTATAGAAATTAGCTCCTTTTTAAATTTAATTTCTGTAGAACATAACTATAACAACTTAGAATTTGTATTAAAAGAATATGAGAATAGGGGTGGGGGGGGCTGAAAATACTGAGTTCTAATCACACTCCTAAGATTGGTGAGATTGATGGTGAGTAGCAGTTATGAGGTTGATATCAGTATCACTTAGTAAAGTTTGTTTGAAGAATGGCTTCTTTGGCCTCGAGGCTGCACCGTTAATCCATGTGAGGTTTATCACCCAAGGAAACTGATGAGAAAAGATGGATGGGCTAGTCTAAGTTATAACCAATGAGTACATGGATTTTTCCCCCTTTAGCTAACATATACTGAGTGGTGAAAAGAATATGTATTATTTTCATAATTAGCATCAAATTTTATTTTTGGTAGGCTACTTTGTTTAGGAAAACACCATAGTGATTGAAGGTGAAATCCTGAGGGCATGAGACAGGAAGGATAAGAAAAGAAAAGGAGCCCGGCCAGAGTGGCTCAGTGGATTGAGCATCGTCCCATGGACCAAGAGGTCACCAGTTTGATTCCTGGTCAGGGCACATGCCTGGGTTGCGGGCTCCATCCCCAGTAGGGGGCGTGCAGGAAGCAGCTAATCCATGTTTCTCTCTCACATTGATGTTTCTATCTCTCTCCCCCTTCCTCTCTCTCTAAAAAATCAATAGAAACATATTTTTTAAAAAAAAGAAAAAGAAAAGGAAATAAACTGCTGTGTGAGATTGAAGAGGAATTTAGGTATGGGAAGCAAAATGATGGAGTAGCAAGAATATTTTAAGAACAGTCATATTGTATATTAAATTAAAAAATTTTTGCATACCATGATGATAAATTTTTCTCTACTTATCTAAAGCAAGCCCTCCCCCCAACATAGAACAAATCCTTATGTAAATGTTTTATTTTTATTCTTGGAGGGGCTGAATTCCATATCTTGGCAACTTTCATGGAACAGTATTTTATAAACTGAACCAATTCAGCAAAAACTCAGTTCTGAAACCAATTCAGAACTTCAAAGCCAGAGACAGCCAAATCATGTAAGCCCTATGGGAGGCCTCAGTAATCATGGGGAAGGCGTGGAAGTCTCACAAATAATGGATTGTGGGTTTAAGCTGCTCTTACCTGAACTGCAAAGGGTAGCATGACCTGAGCTAATATTACACTAGAATCTTATATGGCAGGCACTGTTCTAAATGCCATAAATACTGTAATAGTTTCCTATTCTAGTGTAACAAGTTACCACAAATTTAGCAGCTTAAAACAACACACATTAATTTCCTTATAGTTCTGGAGGCCAGAGTCCTAAAATCAAGCTTTTCAGCAGGGCTGTGTTCCTTCTGCAAGTGCTTCTGTTCTCACATCTCCTCGCCTACTGACTCTTTTGCCTTCCTTATATCGGAAAATGTGTGATTACATTGGGCTCATCCAGATACTCTAATCTCAAAATCCTTCCATTAATCGCATCTGCAAAGTCCCTTTTGACATGTAAGGTAACATATTCACAGGTCTGGAGAAACAGAACATGGATATCTTTGGAGGGCCATTATTCTGACTAGCACACATGTATTATTTAATTTATGTAAAATTGCCTTTTTATGTTGATGTCATTTAAAAAAATTTGTAATGTCCCATTTATGATCATTTTATTTAAATTGTGCTTCTGAAAATCTTTACTTTCTTATAAACTGCAATTTTTACTTACATATGATTATTTAAATCTTTTTTCTTAGGGATATGTGATTATGATGAACAAATTCTGATTTGGTTTCACAGATTTAGATGCCATTTTTTTTTAATGCCATGTTCAAATATAAAGAAACTGACACATGATGGGATTAAAATTGTTCCCAAATGTACAGAATCTGTAAGTGGTAGCCCTGGGATTCAAATTCAGATTATTCTAGACTCAAGAAGAGCTATGGTTTATTTTCTTTCCAGTTATTATATTCAGGCCAGTCTAAGCAGAGAATAATTGATTCAGTAAAATTTCTTCCACAAGCAATAAAATAAATTAAAAAAACTATATATACCATATAGTTTTAGTGATTTTTTCATGATCAGTAATCCAAGACATCCTTTACCTAATCAATAACATGTATAAAAGTGATGGAGTACTCGTACCAGCAACCAGGCAGTACTGTGAGCAGTGAGGCCCCCCCACTCCGTTTTGTACTCTTAGTGCTGAATGTTAATGATACTCTTCTCAGTGCAATCCCAAGCATTTTCAGGTAATTAGCTATATACCAAATGTTGTGTAAATGGGCTCATTTTTATTCATTTCTGTCGGGCTGGGGTGATTCATGACCCACTTTGTGAATATGAGCAGCAGTTCATAAATCAGAGTGGCCAGGGGGCGGGGGGAGTAATGATAAGGCAACAGTAATTAATAGACCCTTGTCAAGGATCCAATGCCAATCTCAGTCATGTTTTACCATAGATGTCTGGATGAGTTCAAGAGAGGCTATTTTTCCCCAAATTACATCACTATATTCATATATCTGTGAAGTATAAGAGCACGTATTAAATTTGTACTATGTTTAATGTTTCCTAACAGTAATTAGCTGAAATATGTGTTAGGGGGCAGAAAAAAATAAGGCTACATATTTATTCCCATCATCTTGATCATCAGGAATTTCTATGGTGGACAGATTGTGAGGAATTAAAATAATAACAAGCCCTTAAACAATGGGAAGGGACTTAGAAATTGAAGTGAAAGCCAAAATCAAGGTCAAAGGAAATGTCTACTTTGAATTGGATGCCATGACTCGGTAATAAGTAAGTACAGGATAGTTAAACAGGGACTCAGACAGAATTAGGAGGTAAAGTAAAAGTATGGGTCTTCTTTCACAGTTATTATTATTTTTTGATTATTTGCAAAAAATGCTCTATTGCTTTGCCACATGATGATTTCTCCCAGGATGAAGAGCGGACACACTTACTGAAAGGTAATCAGAATAATCTTGAAATGTTACTCCTGAAGGAGCAAAGGAAGATTCAAGAGGGATAGAACATTAAAATACTGCACTGTTTTAGGACACAGCTTTCCCTTGAGAAATAAAACGAAACCCCAAACAAATATAAGTAAGGCAGGTGTATAAATTGTGCGAAATGTTGAGCTCTCTATGGGAATGAGAGCAGGGCTTGAGAACATCATTCTTTTTTCTTTTTAGATAAGTAATACATTTGAAAATATTCTGAAAGTAGTAGAGGAATATTACTTCTACCACAACAGCTATTAGCACTGTGGTAATTTACATTCCATCACCCTTCTAATGTCTGTTGGATTTTCGCATTTTTGTAACCATGGTCAAGAATATGTTTTCTTCCCTTTGATTCTTAATATCATGACATTTCTTCTTTGGTATCAGGATTGTAATTTTTTTTGGTAGAAAACAATATACCTTATGTTGGACACTTAGATGGTTTACAATTTTATCAGTTTAAAATAGGCTAAAATAAACATTTTAATGAATATAAGGCTTTTGCCACATTTTGGATTTTTTTAGGATAGGAACACAATAAGTAGAATTATTATATCCAAAGATGTAAAGATTTTTGTTTTTTTACAATATATATGGCCAAAATACTTTCTTAAAAGATTGTCTGAAGTTGTAATGCAAAGGAGTACTAATTTCCCTATACTATTGCTTAATTGGGTGTTGTTCTTTTTTTTAATAGATAAAAATTGATACTTTCAATTTATTTAAATTTTTGATTACTAACATAGTAAAGTATTTTTTTTTAAATTTGCTTACAAAATATATTTGGAATTATACTTTCTCTAGAAACTAAATTATTAATTATGTATAATTTTATGATTAAAAGACCAATAATAGAATTTTATCAAATATCAGGCAAGAGTGAAGAGAATCTCATTATAGATGAACTCTGCTGCTGTTGTGTTCAGTTAAAATTGGGTGAATAAATATATAATATGTATGTTTAATTTAATATGTATTTTCATGGTTTTACTATTATTTTTTGAGGTATAATTACAGAAAAATCTAAGATAAAGCTCATATTGCTTTTAAGATAAAGCTCATATTGCTTTTTGAGGTTCATAATGAACACCATCAAAATTAAACTAATTGAAAAGTGATCACGTACTCTAAAAGGCAAACATAAGAAGGGGATTTTATATGTCTCCAAGTTAATGATAAAGCATCCTATATATCGTAATAATAACACAAATATAATATCGATCCCAAGGCTTTTGTAAAGCAAAAATTTCTAAAATGGAGTTACAAAATATAATTAAGTGTCTTTTCTATTCATTTTTAGATGTCCAATGTTAAAGAGGTAAAACCTGATGGTTCAGCATGATCTAGTCATTCTGCACCTAGATGTCTACTCAGGTATACACAGGAGAGAGGAGAGACGTTTATTCATTAACCACTCCTGTAATAGCAAAATGGGCAAAGGTCCAAACTCTCCAGCAAAGCAAAAATGGATACAATGGGCTACTTAACAGAAGCTAAAATGAATAAACTAGATCTATATGTATTAACATGTGTATACTTCATATAGTGTTGTGTGAAAACAAACAAACAAACAAACAGAAAGAATGCCTACAAGAAACTACATTTAAGTAAAATTTGACAAGACTGAATAATATTTCTTAGGAAATCATGAGTGTGCCTGTGTGCGTGCGTGTGTGTGGTAAAATACAAAAATCAACATTGAAATGATACTACATATGGTGATTTTGGCATAGTAGTTGTGTTGGGGGAGGGGAGGTAGGGGAAGGAGAGACAGGGTGGATGGAATTGTAGTACTCTCTGGAAGTTCTCTCTCCTTCCCTCCCTCCCTCCCTCCCTCCCTCCCTCCCTCCCTCCCTCCCTCCCTCCTTCCTTCCTTCCTTCCTTCCTTCCTTCCTTCCTTCCTTCCTTCCTTCCTTCCTTCCTTTCTTCTTTCCTTCCTTCCTTCCTTCCTTCTTCCCTTTTTCCTCTTCCTTCCCCTTCCCTTCCTTTCCTTTGTCCATCTTTCTAAATTCTTTCTTGAAAGAAAGATGAAGCAAGTAGGGAGGTACATCAACATATTTTTAATCTGTTCATTACTCTCCAATTTGATATCTTCAGATAAACAATAAATCCCCAAGTAACCCACTTATAATCTTACTTTAAATGTTGTTTTGAACTGTGTGTAGCCACCTTCCTGAGCCCCATCCTAGAATTACATTTTTTAAAAAGTAAAGGAATACAAAATCTCTCTCTCCCTCACATTGGCTTTCCACCTGATGGGCATTTAATAGTGGGCAATGTTATACTTGGAAATGAGTCCCTTCAGTCAAGAAATCTATCAATTTATATAGATCTCAGTGTTTGAAACTGATATATCTTTCCTCACATTTCTCATCACAATTTGCAATTACACATTTATTTATTTGATTACTTGTTTCTCATGTGACTGCTTGAATAGATGGTAAGTGCCACCAGGGAAATGACCTCTCAGTGATTCATTTACCAGCTTCCAGTCCAGTGTCTGGCACAGAATTGAAGTGTAAATTAATGGAATTAATATGTAACTTAAGGAAACACTGAAATCATCACTTCTCTAAAAAAGACCGAAAAAGACCAGTATGCTACCTTTATTAAAAACTTTGCTAGTGTTGCTTGGAATACAAGTTTAGGATAAAGATCTATTGCCCCCATCCCAATTCAGTTTCTTATTAGAAATCATCTTGGGTGCGTTTGCTAAATAAACAGCTACAGGCTGTAGTCAGGATAATTTCTAGGACCATGAAGCTGCTCAAAGCATGCTTAAATTAAGCTATGTATCATGGACCGCTGGTCTGTTACAATTTGTAGATGCTATCTAGCTTAAGAGAGAAGTGGTGATAATACTGGCATTTCCATAAAATAGTTCAAATATCAACACATATGGGTACTCTTTCCCCCCTTGTTTTTGAAAGTACAGGTCGATAAAGCACAGAAAGTTGGTTTTCATTCCAGGAGCAAAATAAAGACTGTTCTTGCCAAGAGGATGGATGGAAGGGGCCTTCAGTGGTTAGTCTGTGTCAGACTGCCCTCTCATGTTAGGCTGGACTTTTCTATGTGAAAAGCAAATATTTATATGGCATGAGAGAATTAAAAAAAATCATCAAAACATCAAATTTACATCAGCATTATTAGAATGTTAACTTCATAAGCAGTTAATAATAATTCATGTTGTCTGACTTTTCCATTTAAAAAGTGAAGAAAAATGAAGGAATATTTAGATAATGTAGGAACTGAAATATATATGGACATAAAGAAAAGAAACTTAAAAATATCTTGTAATAGGAAATAACATGATGTTCTTCTCACACATGGAAAAATATATATAAATAGCACACCTTCAACATTCAAAGTATAATTTCAACAATCATTATTCTCCATTGAATATTAATAATGCATACTTATCTATATTTACATCCATTTATATGCGAATACATAATTTATAGTTATACCTCAAGAATGCTGTGATTTGTTTATTAAAAGACAAGTGCAAGTAAATTACATAATTCACAGAAGTTCTATGAATTTCCTGCTTTTTTTTAGGGTAGTCCTTTTTTTTTTAAAACCAGTTTTAGTCTCTAGAAATTCAGAGTAAATAAATGTACATTTCTGGTGCTCGGTGGGTATTAATCTTCTTTGGGCGGATCACTTTTCAAGTTATCTAAATGTCTACCAGTGTGCTGTAATATAATATTTGATGTCAACTGTAATTTAAGGGGAAAAAAATGAAATAGAATAAAAAAAAACAAAAACCGGGAGATTCCAAAATGGTGGCGGAGTGAATGGAAGCTACACAGACCATCTCCCAGGACCAAACTGGAATTACAACTAAAATAAAGACAAATCATCGGGAAACAGCAACAGAAAAGCAGCTTGCGAGGATCATACAACCAGGGACACTGAATCGATCCTGGTAGGATTGCAGAGGCGTGAGAGGGGGGCTGGGAGCCCATGGATAGCAGTGGCCTTAGCTGTGAGCAGTGCCCTTGGGGTAAAAGCCCAAGCCGGCTCTACAACGCAGAGGGCTGGGACAGAGCACTAAAATAGCCACAGTCAACTCACCTTGGGCTCCAGCAGAGGGAGGGCGGACTGGACTGGAACTGTCTGGGGAACTCAGGATTTGGAGGGTGCTCATAGTTTTTGCTGAGTTGTAGCCACACAGGACAGTGGCCATCTTACTCCTCCCCAGGGCTCTGGGGAGAGGCAGCAACCCCTCCCTTAGAGATTCAGCCCCACCCAGGCGGACAATTGAAATGCAAATTGAGGCTCATTAACTACCAGCATCTGCCCCACCCTCAGGAAATCCTCTCACGCTAAACACCTGAGGGAGGTTTTCATACAACTGAGAACCCAAGGCTCTTCAAGTAACCACAACTAATAGACTGTAGGCAAAAAGCTAGAGGATAACTTAACCTTTTCTGAGCTTGCAAATCTACCCAGGAAAGTAAGACTTGAAAGTGGTGTTTAATGTGGGTCCTCCCACGCTTATCCAAACCCAGTAGAGGGAGCCACAAACAACAGAACACCAACATCCACAGGGAAAATTTGGCAGGCTCCAAAACCCACTGAGATAGCCAAAATGGTGAAACAAAGAAACAAATCCCAAATGAAAGAACAAGAGACCTCTACCAAAGATGAGATAAATGAAACAGAGTTAAGCGAGTTAACAGAGCTAGAATTCAGAGCCCTGATCTTGAGGAAGCTCAACAGCACGAGTAAGGACATCAACACCATGAGAAAAGACATAGAAACATTGAAAATCAACCAATTGGAAATAAAGAAGCACCAAGAAGAAATGAAGAATGACATAGCAGAAATGAAGAACACATTGGAAGGACTAACCAGCAGAGTAGAGGAAGCTGAGGACCGGATTAGTGAATTAGAAGACAGGGTAGAAAAAAAATCAACCAATCAGAAAACCAAAAGGAAAAAACAATTAAAAAACAGGAAGATAGCTTAAGAGAACTGTGGGACAACTGGAAATGTAGTAATATTCACATCATAGTAGTCCCCGAAGAAGAAGAAAATGAGCAAGGGTTAGAGAATATATTTGAAGAAATAGTGACAGAAAACTTCCCTAATTTGGCAAAGAAAGAAGGCATTTAAGTTCAAGAAGCACAGAGAATCCCAAGTAAGAAGAACCCAAACAGGCCCACACCAAGACACACAGTAATTAAAATGCCAAAAATTAAAGACAAAGAGAATCCTAAAGGCAGCAAGAGCTAAGCAACACGTTACCTACAAAAGAACCCACATAAAGCTATCAGCTAACTTCTCAACAGAAACACTACAGGCCAGAAGGGAATGGCATGAAGTAATCAAGGTCATGAAAAACAAGTATCTGAATCCAAGACTACTCTACCCAGCAAGGCTATCATTCAAAATGGAAGGTCGAATAAAGAGCTTCCCAGACAAAAAAAGGCTAAGGGAATACATTAGCACCAAACCAACACTGCAAGAAATGTTAAAAGGACTGCTGTAATTAGTGGAAGAAATAGAAAGTAAAATAGAACCACACTAAACAAAAATGGCAATAAATATGTACATATCAATAATCACCTTAAATCTAAATGGATTGAATGCTCCGATAAAAAGACACAGAGTAACGGATTGGATAAGAAAGCATGACCCACATATATGTTGTTTACAAGAGACCCACCTCACAACAAAAGACTCACATAGGTTGAAAGTGAAGGGATGGAAAAAAAATCTTCCAAGCAAATGGAAAGGAAAAAAAAGCTGGGGTAGCAATACTCATATCTGATAAAATAGATTTCAAAATGAAAGCCATAACTAGAGACAAAGAAGGTCACTACATAATATTGAAAGGATCTATCCAACAGGAAGATATAACCTTGGTAAACATATATGCACCCAACACAGGAACACCAAAATATATTGAAAATCTTCTAGAGGACTTCAAAGGAGAAATCGACAGCAATACAATCATAGCAGGGGACTTCAACACCCCGCTGACATCACTGGACAGATCCTCTAGACAAAAAATTAACCAGAAAACAGAGACTCTAAATGAAGCACTAGACCAAATGGATTTAATAGATATTTACAAAGAATTACACCCCAAAACTGCAGAATTCACATTCTTCTCAAGGGCACATGGGACATTCTCAAAGATAAACCACATGTTAGGGCACAAACGAAGTCTCTACAAGTTCAAGAAGATTGAAATCATATCAAGCATCTTCTCAGATCACAATGGCATGAAACTAGAAATCAATTGCAACAAGAACATGCAAAGACATCTGAATACATGGAGGCTAAATAGCATGTTATTAAACAATAAATGGGTTACCAAGGAGATCAAGGAAGAAATTAAACACTTCCTGGAAACCAATGAAAATGAACACCCAACAACACAAAATTTATGGGATGCAGTGAAAGCAGTTCTGAGAGGGAAGTTCATAGCACTCCAGGCCTACCTCAAGAAACAAGAAAAATTTTTAATAGACTTTCTAACCTCACAACTTAAAGAACTAGAAAGCAAACAAAAAGGAAACCCCAGAGCAAGTAGAAGGAAGGAAATAATAAAGATCAGAGCAGAAATAAATGACATAGAGACTAGAAAAACAATTCAAAGGATCAATGAAACAAAGAGCTGGTTTTTTGAAAGATAAACAAGATTGATGGACCCTTAGCTAGACTCACCAAGAAACAAAGAGAGAGAATCCAAATACACTAAATCAGAAATGAAAGAGGAGAAGCAACAACTGACACCACAGAAATACAAAAGATCGTTAACAAATACTATTTATATGGCAACAAATTCGACAATCTATGTGAAATGGACAAATTTCTAGAAACACATAGTCTCCCAAAACTGGACCAGAAGAGATAGAAAACTTGAACAGACCAATAACAATGAAGGAATTTGAAGATGTAATCAAGACTCTCCCAGCAAACAAAAGCCCAGGCCCGGATGGCTTCATGGGGGAGTTTTACCGAACATTCAAAGAAGAACTAACACCCATTCTCCTCAAACTATTTCAAAAAATTCAAGAAGAAGGAAGACTTCCAAACTCGTTTTATGAGGCCAGCATAATTCTAATTCCAAAACCAGAAAAAGACACTACAAAGAAAGAAAACTACAGGCCAATATCCCTGATGAACATAGATGCCTAAATCCTAAACAAAATACTAGCAAATCGGATTCAGCAATACATCAAAAAAGTTATTCACCATGACCAAGTGGGATTCATCCCAAGGATGCAAGGCTGGTTCAATATTCGCAAATCAATAAATGTGATACACCACATAAACAAAATGAAAGATAAAAACAACATGATCATATCAATAGATGCCGAAAAAGCATTCGACAAAATCCAGCACCCATTTCTGATAAAAACGCTCAGCAATTTGGGAATAGAGGGATCATATCTCAACATAATAAAGGCCATATATGAAAGATCTGCAGCCAACATCATACTCAATGGGCAAAAACTAAAAACATTTCCCATAAGAACAGGAACAAGACAGGGATGCCCACTTTTGCCACTCTTTAACATAGTACTGGAAGTCTTAGCCACAGCAATTAGACATGAAGAAAAAATAAAAGGAATCCAAATTGGAAAGGAGGAAGTGAAACTGTCATTATTCGCAGATGACATGATATTATACATAGAAAACCCTAAAGACTCCATCAAAAATCTGCTAGACTTAATAAATGAATTTGGCAAAGTAGCAGGATACAAAATTAACATCAAGAAATCAACGGCATTCTTATACACCAATGATGAACTCACAGAAAGAGAAACTAAAAAAACAATTTCATTTACCATGCAGCAAAAAAATTAAGATACCTAGGAATAAACTTAACCAAAGAAATAAAGGACCTATTTGCAGAAAACTAGAGAACATTGAAAAAAGAAATAGAGGAAGATATAAAAAAGTGGAAGCACATACCTTGTTCATGGATTGGAAGAATTAAATCATTAAAATGTCCATATTACCCAAAGCAATCTATAGATTCAATGCAATCCCCATCAAAATACCAGTGACATATTTCACAGAACTAGAACAAATACTTCAAAAGTTCATATGGAACCAAAAAAGACCCCAAATAGCCACAGCAATCTTGAAAAAGAAGGACAAAGTAGGTGGGATCACAATACCGGATATCAGGTTATACTACAAAGCTACTGTAATCACAACAGCCTGGTACTGGCACAAGAATAGGCATATGGACCAGTGGAATGGAACAGAGAATCCAGAAATTGACCCAAGACATTATGCTCAATTAATATTTGACAAAGGTGGCAAGAGCATACAATGGAGTAAATACAGCCTCTTTAATAAATGGTGTTGGGAAAATTGGACAGCTACATGCAAAAAAATGAAACTAGACCATCAACTTACACCATACACAAGAATAAACTCAAAATGGATAAAAGACTTAAATGTGACTCGTGAATCCATAAAAATCCTAGAAGAAAATGTAGGCAACAATATTTCGGACATCATATGTAGCAGAATCTTCACTGATACATCACCTAAGGCAACAGAAACAAAGGAAAAAATGAACACATGGGACTACATCAAACTCAAAGCTTCTGCACAGCAAAAGAAACAACCATCAAAATGGAAAGGGAACCCAATATATGGGAGAGCATAATTGCCAATGATACATCAGATGAGGGGTTAATCTCCAAAATATATAGAGTGCTCATACAACTCAACAAAAGGAAGACAAAGAACGCTATTAAAAAATGGGCAGAATAACTAAACAGACACCTCTCCAAACAGAACATACAAATGGCTAAGAGACATATGAAGAAATGCTCAACATCACTAATCATCAGAGAGATGCAAATTAAAACAACAATGAGGTATCACCTCACACCTGTCAGAATGGCTGCCATCAACAAAGCATCCAACAACAAGTGTTGGCGAGGGTGTGGAGAAAAGGGGACTCTAGTACACTGCTGGTGGGAATGCAGACTGGTGCAGCCACTGTGGAAAACACTATGGAGTTACCTCAAAAAATTAAAAATTGAATTGCCATTTGACCCAGTGATCCCACTTCTAGGAATATACCCTAAGAAGCGTGAAACACCAATCAGAAAGAATACATTTACCCCCATGTTCACAGCAGCACTATTTTCAATAGCTAAGATCTGGAAACAGCCCAAGTGTCCATCAGTGGATGAATGGATAAAAAAGCTGTGGTACATATACACAATGGAGTACTGTGCAGCTGTAAGAAAGAAAGATCTCTTATCCTTTGAGACGACATGGAGGGACCTGGAGAGTATTATCCTAAGCGAAACAAGCCAAGCAGAGAAAGACAAATATCATGTGATCTCACTTATTTGTGGAATATAATAAACATAACAGTCTGAGGAACAGCGTAGACCCAGAGATGTGGAATTAGGGTACAGACTGACAACCCTCAGAAAAATGAGTGGGGAGTGAGGGAAGAGATAAACCACAGAACTTATAGGCATGTACGCATAACTGATGGACATGGACAACAAAGCTGGTGATGGGGTGGGGGGATGGGGAGGTGGGTCTCAATGGGGAAAAAAGGAGAAACATCTGTAACAAAAATAAATGAATAAAAAAGAATAAAAACACCAAAAAAACAAAACAAAAAAGCCCATGTCCTTGCCTGTTTTCCCTCACCCCCTCTGCTTCCTGACTAACCCTGGTGCTCCCCCATGTGGCTCTGTGTGGGGTGGTGTGCCCCTTCTCTGGAACTGTGAGAACAAACCATCTTTTTTGTGATAATCATGTCCTGATCTGTTGGTCTCATCATACCTGAATAAAAAGAAAATCCCAGGTACCTTGAAAAACAGAAAAAAAAGCCAAATGTACATTTCTTGTTATCTTCCCTTTTCTACCTACATTTCTCAAATTAAGTAAATCACAGAAAAGGAATCCCTAAATATGCTTTATTCAGAAATGACACTGGGGCACATATATGGGTTCGAGTTAAAATATGTTCTCTTTAACAAGGGAAATGATATATATAGCTTTGTCTATGTTACATTAAACATGAAGTGATTTCTCTGACCATTACCCTTGAGAATAACAAAATTCATAAGGACCATTTTTAGGTTTATGAAAACCTGAATGTTCCAATTAACTCTGGTAATTATTTCTCTGAATAAAATACTGTTTTAGTACCTTGACTATTCAAATGAATAAACAAATGGTGCAATTCTATTATTCAAGGAAAAAACTGCATAAATTAGAACTGCATTTTGGTGAAAACCATGCTCTAACTAAGCAAATTTAAAATGCTGTATCCAATAAATTTTATTCTTAAATTCTAATTATGTGTTAAGAAAATATTGTGCAATATACACATTGAATTTAATTTTGAATATCCATATACATAATAATTGGGTTTAAAAAACATGATGACTCGAAGTAAAGGATGACTGAATTTTGAATATTTAAAACTATTTGAATGAAGTTTATTAGTTTAATATTTATGAATCTTGTACTAATTAATCACCAATAATCTTACAGCAAATGGTATATTTGACAACATTTAGAACTTATAACATCACTTATGTAAATAGAAAGTATTACTGATAGAAGTGTAAATAACATCTACATCTTAAAAATCAGGTCTTAAAATTCCACATTCAAATTTTCTACCAATAAATTGCTGTATATAATAGAGAAATTTACATGTTACATTAAATGCAGCAAATAGAAAAATGAGAATGGAAGGAATAGTGCTGGGTACTTTGCATATATTATCTTCCCAAAGCATCAGCATCCCTCCGTGCTGAGAACTGCTGTTGGGTCAGAAGAAAAATCTGTTAATCTGTTATATCAGAGGAGGGAAACATATCATGACCATTTGTTCTATATTTCTATATTTCGTTGTGGTTTTTTTTTTTAGAGAGAGAAAGGAAGGGAGAGAGAGACATAATGTTTCAAGAGAGAAACATTGATTGGCTGCCTCCTGCACTGGGGGTCGAGCTGGCAACCCAGGCATGTGCCCTGACTGGGAATTGAACTGGGACCTCTCAGTCCACGAGACTGAGGCTCAATCCACTGAGCCATACCAGCTGGCTACTCTTGACCTGGGACAAAATTGTAGATCTGAATTTATAAGCACTCTATTTCTTTGTATCTATAATTCAGGAAGGCTTTGCTCTCTCCTTTTGTAGAGCAACTTGTGAAAGATTTTGAAATGAACCAGAAAGTTGACTAAATGTCTTTGTCTAGTGGTCTGAGTAATCTCCTCTTTCATTGTCTAAGAGATATTTTGCAACTCTGTACATTATAGACACATGACAGTAATGTAAGTGATTCTTGTCCATAGAATTACGATGGTAATTGATTATTGCCTTGAGGATATTGGCCAGTTTTGCCAGTTTGCATCTATTTGTACATTCTTTCCAGTGTGCTATGCCTTTTCAGTGTATCCATCTTTGGATTTCTTTTTGAACTTGTTGTAACATTTTACTAGTTCTCTCAATGAGTAAATTGAAATTTTTGACGTATGTTTTAAAAATATTTTCATATGATTTTATCCTTTTTAAAATGATTGTCATTTTACAGCTTTGGAGGTAATCTATCAAGATGACTAATGGATTTATCTAACACAGCCAGGTAAAATGTGTTGCCAGCATGTCTTTCCTTGGTTCCCAGAGGTAAAGTATGTATTTATTGATTCATTTTAAGGTGAAACCCCCAAAACATAACTTTGTTGACTCTGTTCCTCTCTTTTCTTTCCTTCTACGGATTTTTTGTTTTTGTTTTGTTTCTTTTTTTTTTGCTTACAGCCAGTATGTTATTTCCTGTTGGTGACAGCTATGATTGAGAATTGGTTTCATGGTCTAGCCATGTAACAATTTTTGTAAATAGGTTAATGGATTATAGAGTTAGAATTCTACACTCTGTTGGATAAGGGACAACAGAGAATGTCATTTGTTAGTCTTTTTTGTTTGTTCTATCTATTTGTCCATTTTGAGCTCAAGTCAATTAAGAATCTTGTGCCCAGTGTAATGGAAAGCAGTTGTTTGATATCTGGACCATGCATTTTTGTGTTTCTGTATTTACTTTTGACCTATGGCAAAAGTGTAGATCTGCATTTATAAGCACTCTAAGTCTCTTTGTACCTAAAATTCAAAAAGGACTTTACCTCTCATTATGAGAGTATTAATAAATTAGATTATAAAGTCTTAATATAAAAAAAGAGCTCTGTCATGATTTAAATCCAAATGTAAATAAAGTATTTCTAAATTCCCCCCAAATAAGAAAAACTGTACTTTTAACATTTTTAATATTCTAGACTTAAGCAAAATATTTTCTTTATCAAAAGTAACACAGATACATTTTATGGATCCAAGTTCACCTAATTAAGATAAATCTTTGGTAGATGGACCTAATTTAATAATTTTGGTTTACTGTAAAACAGCTACATCTTTTCTGATTTATCAGTATTAAGTGTAATGAAAGCATACATTTTGTTCTACTTTGGTTTGTTTTCCCTAAACTTACACAGGTTTCCTGATCAAATGTACTAATTATAAGACTTATGATTTGAAAAATGTAAATTTATGTTCAAATAAATTTAATCATTATTCTGACAAACTTTATTTCAACAGCAATTCTGTTTTGTAATATGTCATTCTGAAGATAATTTTCTTGATATTTAGCTTAAAACCTTGGACTAATATTAAACTGAATGAATGAATGAATAATCATTGGTTACCTAGATGGTTTTGAAGTAAATAAAATGCTTTAACATTGATTACAAAAAAGAAAACAGAGAAAGAACTCATGGACAACAGTGTGATGATTGCGGTGGGGGTGGTGGTGGTGGAAATGAAAGATGTTATTGGGGGAATAAATGGTGATGGGAAAAAATATAAATAAACAAACAAACATAAAATTTATATACCTTTTCTTCTTATTTTTTTAAAGCTATTGAGTGGCTATAGCTTTGGGCAATGTTAATGAATGTGTTTATTTTTGCCGCTTTAGAAAAGATGTTAAAAATATGCATGGATATGTCTGTAAAAAGTTGGGTTAAGTGTGTTCATGAGTTCTGCTAGTTGGCTGGAATACTTGCATGGGAGAGAGAGTTTTCAATTTTCCATTCCCTAGTTTTCTTTGTGAAATACAAGTTAATTTCTTTGGTTAGAAGTTATTAATAGGACTGGCTGAGACTGTTCTAGAAGTAATAGTGACAAAGAAATATGCCTGTATATGTGTATCTTTATTATTTAAGAAAAAAGGAATAGTTTTATCCTAAAGTCATGGTTCTCAAATTTTTGGTCCCCAGATCCATTTATATTCTTAAATCCCATCAATATTTACCATATTTGAAATTAAAACCAAGAAAATATTTAATATGTATTTATTGATTCATTTTATTTATTTATTTTTTATTATTATTTTTTAATCCTCACCCGAGGATATTTTTCCATTTTTTGTTCAGATAGAGTGGGAGGGAGAGACAGGAGAGAGAGAGAGAGAAACATCGATGTGAAAGGGACACATCGAGTGGCTGCCTCACGCACGACCAACCAGGGTCGGGGACAAGCTGCAACCAAAGTACATGCCCTTAGCGGGAACCGAACCCGGGCCTCTCTGGACCGCAGGCCGACGCTCTAACCGCTGAGCCAAACCGGCCAGGGCTATTGATTCATTTTAATTGAACATGATGAGTGTGTTGCTTGTTAACATCTTCGTGTTGTTATGAAAACTGTGTTGACCACATAGATCACTGGGTAAAGAAGCACTAAGTGAGGTGAAGTGCATGCATGTTCCAGAATAGGAAAGAATATGATGCAGCACAAACTCTGAAAGTACATTTTATTTGTCTTTACTTATAATACCTGAATCTGACAAGCTATGAAACATATTACAATTTTAGCAAAGTTTGACTAAATCATAGTGGGTTTGCTTACTTGATTTACTTATTAATGCCTTTCCTACCGTGTGAAAGATTATTCTTTAACTTTTGTGTAATCAGTTACTTAGATAGCAAAGACTCTGTCTCTTAATTTTCTGTGCTTTATATTGACCTTATTATGTCCTGAATTATTTTTAGAAAAGAACAACAAAGCTTGCACTCATGACCCTATCTTAATCAAATGTTCACATCTCCAGTGACTTACTTGATTTTGCAATTCTTAAATCAGATCATATATATCAACATCTACATCCATATTTACATCTACACCTATACTTAAGTATCTTTTACATGTAAAAGTACCTTTTAATTGTCCCAGAAGGCTCCTGAAAAATCACTTAGTAATTTTGTAAGAACTGCATGTGAAGAACTGTCAAGTAGGCAGATATGCTCAGTCTACCCCCAATTAAGTTTACATAGGTAAAATATTACCACTACAAATATTTCAGGCAGTGTAGGCCTTACATGAAGTCCCTGGAAATGGGTCAGTGCCTTCACTTTTCATAGTAAGTATTAATCTCAGAAGAAACACTGTTCAAAAGTCTTATCAAATAATTCTCTCTAGTTTTTCTATATTTACCATATATGTCTATATTTCTTGGAGTACTGATAGGGCTTTGCCTGAAGAGATTAAGCAAAAATAAATAGTATAATGTTTTCAATCATAATTTTAGTTGCTTTTAAAAGTGTTTACTTATCCACAGTTTTACTTCATTAATTTTAATCTAGCATCTTCTAGACAGTAAGGTCCCATTCTGGCCCCACATGTGCTATTGAGATTTATTTCTAGAAAAAATTGCAAAGTAGAGGTAATCGTTTAGCATTTCCTGCTGCATTTGGTGGCCATATGCTTCATTTGCTAGATCTTCTGAATTTCAGTACAACTGAGTCCCATTCCCCAAAGGCTCCCATTATGCATTGCTATCTCATTGCTACTTCTGGGTCATGCAATGCTTTCTACAAAAGTCCCAAGGATAAAAATGGTAGAGACACTGGTGGGGTCAGGTTTGTGGCTCATTTGTCTCTTGTTATGGATTAACTCTCCAACCTAGTCTATGTGTAGAGGCAGTAGGCTGATAAACTGTTCAGTAGCACGCTTAGGCTTCCACTGTTTACCCAGTGTTCCTCTATACTGTTCACAGTTGAATCTACTAATTGGTAGATTAAAATTCTAAAAATAAAGCACATACTCTTCTAGGGAGTGGTGAATCTACCATAGTGAGCACAGATAAAAGACCAATAAAAAAGAAATTTTGTGTAGTGGAGTTTAATTTTCCCAGAATGCAGGCTGAAGGTTGAGAACAGATTAGATAGGTGTTCACACAATTTGGTCTGTTGTAATCTATGAGTAATCCAACCCCCACCCCTCCCCAGCAATAACAGTGAAGGCTTTGATTTGTGATTACCACTGTTTTAGATTTAACTTGTAATGATAATGTAATGAGATTTTTATATGCTAGTTGGATCTTATTTCAAAGATATAATGTACCTTAATTTTTTGAGTGAGCTCATTTAAAACAATAGCTTCAAAATGGAGAAAAATAGCAGAAATAAAGACTCTTGAAAATGTGGCAATTTCTTTTTGTTTGTTTGTTTGTTTTAATTTTTACTCAGACAGAATGGGGAATTGAAAGGGTCTCTGTGGACTGACAGTCTCTGTTTCACATCATCACAGATGATAATAGATCCTCAGAGAAGAGTCAAAGGATTCCTCCATTGCTGATGTGCATGCCTCCTTGGCTCCAAAGATATAAACCCAGCTAGAAAAAAATCTCTGGTGCTGATTTCTTCATTCACTCACTCACTCATATTTATTGATCCTCTCTATGCAAGGCACTAATGCTGGTGAATGCATGTAAAGCAAAACATATGCAATGTACATATGGTATATATAATATTAGAAACATATAGATATGGGTGTAATCTTTGTCATTGAGAATGTGAGCTCTAGATAGACTGTGTTTATAGCCAGGCTCTTTTAGCTATTGACCTTGGGCTAGTGTCCTGATTTTTCTGTGACTCAGTTTCTTTCTTTCTAAAATGAGTTGATATTAAAATTAGATAAAAGAATACCTGTAAAGTATTTAGAAAATTGCCTTGTAGGGCAAGGACTCAATTAATACTTGCTATTATAAAAAGTGTTTAGAAAATTGCCTTGTAGGGCAAGGACTCATTTAATACTTGTGATGATTAAATTATCACAAGGAGTCTCCAAATCACTAAACATCTCAGACATGAACCTGATACATTCCAGGAGCTCCTAGAGCCTAGGAAAACATCACTAGGATAGAAGTCTTATCTTTAAGGTGCAAATAATCTCATCATTGAACAGACATAGCCCATCAGTGCTCGGTAATGTATGTCTGGGGAATCTATGAGCTATCATTGCTGCATAAAAATTACGCCTCATATTTAGCATCTTAAAACAATAAAACATAAATTTTGGGGCTAGGAATCTGGGCTTAATGTAGTTTGGGGCTTCTGCCTCAAGGCCTTTCACAAGGTCAAATCAAGGTGGTGTTGGCGGAGACTGTGATCTTATCTGAAGGCTCAAGAAGCAGGATCCACCCCCAAGCTCATGCATAAGGTATTAGTAGAAGTCAGTTCCTTATTGGTTGTTGGCTGGAGCTCTTCCTTTTCTTTGTCACATAGGCATTTCCATAGGGCAACTCGACTGAATTCCATGAGAACAAGTGAGAAATAGCAAGGAAGGTCCAGCTAGACAGAAGCAAGAGTCTTTTTGAAGTCTAATCTCAGAAGTGACATACGGCTTTTACTACATTCTGTACATCTGAAGTGAGTCACTAGATACAGCCACACTCAAGGGAAAGGAATTACACATCATGGGATGACCAGAAGGTAGGAATCACTGAGAACTGTTTTAAAGGTTATTTAACACAAGGTAAAGTGATGAAACAAAGAACAGAGATGGAAATATAGTAGTATGAACTGAGTTTTTAGAGCACAAGTAATTACAAATATGTATGGAAATGGCATTCTAGGTAGGGAGAGTAAAGCATGTGCAAAAGCACGTGATGCAATCAGGTGTCATATGATAAATTATCTTGATGCCATAGTAGCGTCTAAGTACACTAATAAGCAAATTTCCCAGAGGTCCTGGAACAGAAATATTCACAGACAAAATTAAAATACTTGAATCATAGGACATATGAAGTCAATTGAAAATGTAGTGAGAAGCAATACAAAAGAAATAGGGCAACCTATGCGTAGGATAGGGTGCAAGTAGGTATAAGAACCATACTACCTGAATTCTGGGATATATATATATATATATATATATATATATATATATATATATATATATATATATTTTCCATATTAAAAATTATATACTTTTCCAAAAATAGCTTTTATAACTTTGCTTTTTCTTTTAAAGTCCAGAATTGAGTCAAAGACCAGACATTGCATTTTATTGCCACGACTATTTAATCTCCTTAGTTTAGATTAGCCCTTGGCCTTTGTTTTTCTTTCCAGATATTGAAATATTTTAAGAGTTCAGGTCAGATGTCTTGTAGACTGTCTCACAATCTGGATTAATTTTACTGTTAATCAAGTTTACATTCAGGTTTAACATGCTTGGTAAAATTATTACTTAGGGGACGTGTTGTACCCCTCATTGCTTCAAATCAAAAGGCACTTAGTATAAGTTTATATTAATGTTTGTGATGCTAAGTGAGATCACTTGGTTAAGGTATTATCTGCCTCTTACTTTATCTAGATCATATGGTTTATCATTGGAACCACTTTTTCATCTAGATTCAACTCCTCTGAATCCTTCTGGAGTAGACATTACTTATTAGCACACTAAACCAATTGCCAGCCTTTCCTCAACTATATGGGGAACTCCAATTCCTCTAAGAGTGTCAGTGAGATATAAAAGTCTGTTTGGGCTTCTAGGAAAGATTTTGCCTTCCTAATAAAAGGCACTTATAACACAGGCACCATCTTTCCTCCACTCTCTTCTTAATGGATCAAATGCAAATGCAGTCAAAATGCCAAAAGAGTTGCATAGAAACTGGTCTTATTACCTTCATTGAGTTGCTAAACCGGTGTCCACAGCCATCCACTTTCAGAATTCATTATGTGAGAAAGACAGACTCACTTTTGTTTAGACCTAATTCATTTTCCTATTTCTTACAAGCTGAATGCATCCTAACTGATTGACTCCACCATGGTGAAGAATACTAAATTGGTGGGAGCAACTTGACAATCTATCTTTATGTTTTAATCAAATACTGAAGAACAATGTGGCCTGGCTGTATAGGACAGTTTAACTACAAAGGCATGGTTGTTAACCTCAGTCATGACCTATATCCAATTCTACATTCCTTTAATTATCTTTGGTGAACTCTCTCTTCTACTGAGCTGAAGTAACTATTTCAAATATTATTTATTACTATTAAATTTCTTAGATGATAGCCACCACATATAGGACATTGCCTAGCAGATAATCTCCTCAAGAGAAGTGAATCCTCCTCCCTTCACACTGTTTACCCATACTTACCCTTCTATTTGAAGTAAAATCCTCAACTGCTTCCACAATCCTATCCCCTCTCACCAACACAGAACCTTAAACAGTCAATTATCTATCCTTGCCCTTTACTGAAATATTTCTACTTGTCCTTTACTGAAATATTTCCCTCATTATACCCTATGAACATGTTTCAGACTTTGCAAATCGAACAGACACACAACAACAACAAATACCAATAACAAAACTCTTCTCTTGGTCATGCCCGCTGTTCTAGCTATTGCCTTCCCTCTTTCCTTCCCTTCTTGGAATAGGGTCTACATGCTCCTTTTAACACAAAGATCAATGACTGCACTTAGCCTTCTGCACTCAGAGATCATCACTGACTGTCATACTTTCAAATTCAACGGCCACCTTTCGGTTCTTACCTTACTGAATGTCTCTGAAGCACAAGACACTGTTGATGACTTACTGCTTCATAAAACTCAGTTTTCTTGGTTTATATTCTACTGCTCTTTTTCTTTGCTTTATGACTTTCCTATTTCTTCTTTTTTAATGGACTCCCTCTGATTTGTCTGTCCCTTAAATAATGGCATTGCCCTCAGTGTCTGCTTTAGCCCACTGCTCTTCCTGTATACATATGTACTGAGATTCAGTTTTTTACTTGCTCTCCTCTCCTCTGCATTCAGCTATTTTTACTGACTGATAGCCACATTGACCAACACATGCTTGGCTATGGACCTACAGAAGTAATAGCTCAGCAGAAAAAAAATATTTTCATTGACTTTTCACCAGTTCTGCTTTGTTGTTGAACAATGGCTGCTGAAAGTATCTGGTTTCCCAGATCCCCCTGTAGTATACAACTTGTCTACTCACACTAGTGCTCCAGGAGACCTCATTTGAGGCTGTTTTCTGATGACCCAGAATCCCCATCAAGACTGTAATTTCCCAGGCTCTCTCCCAAATGATAAGGTCTTATTTCTTTAATAAATCCCTTGTTCCCCAAACTCATGATAACCCAGTTTGTACTCTTATACTACCACCTACCTGGACATTTATGTAAGAAAAATAAACTTTGCTTTTATTTCAGGCAGTAGGTTTCTGATACATGAACCTAACTGCATCTTATTAACTCAGAGAGGATCATTAAGAGTTCTGTTTTGGACACATGGATTTTGAGATGCCTACTGACTTTGAAGTGGAGGCTTTAAATAAGTAGGTGAATAATCGATCCTGGGCTAAGTGAGAGGTCAGAGTTAGGGAAAGAAATTTGGGACTGATCAGCATATAGATAACACTGCAAGCCATGTTACTGGTGGTAGATTGAGAAAAAGTGTTCAGGACTGGAGGGGAATACAACATTTACAGATCTGGCAGAGGATAAAAAATCAGTAAAGGCAATTGAGAGGAAGAGGTTAGTCAGTTATGAAGGTATAATTAGAGGTTACAAGGCGTGACATCCTCAGAACAAGGAAATATAATGCATTAAGAAACAGCTTGAGTCAAATGGTGCTCAGAGTTCTAGTAAGATGAGATTGATAACTTTCCACTGAAATTAACAAAATGGGAGTTCACTGATCACCTTGACTAATGGAGTGGTGGGGAGGACACCTTGAGGGATTGGAGAGGCAACTCTTCCAGTGACTTTGACATAAGGCATAGAGTGCTATCTGGAGTGTGCAAGGTCAAAATGGATATTACAGAATGTTTGTGTGCTGTAAGGAATAGTCTAAAATAAAAGGGGGAATTTGGTGATGCAAGAAAGAGAGTGGGCACACCTGTCAGAATGGCCACCATCAACAAAGCATCAAACAACAAGTGTTGGCGAGGGTGTGGAGAAAAGGGGACTCTAGTACACTGCTGGTGGGAATGCAGACTGGTGCAGCCACTGTGGAAAACACTATGGTGTTACCTCAAAAAATTAAAAATTGAATTGCCATTTGACCCAGTGATCCCACTTCTAGGAATATACCCTAAGAAGCCTGAAACACCAATCAGAAAGAATACATGTACCCCCATGTTCATAGCAGCACTATTTATAATAGCTAAGATCTGGAAACAGCCCAAGTATCCATCAGTGGATGAATGGATAAAAAAGATGTGGTACATGTACACAATTGAATACTATGCAGCTGTAAGAAAGAAAGATCTCTTATCCTTTGAGACGACATGGAGGGACCTGGAGAGTATTATCCTAAGCAAAACAAGCCAAGCAGAGAAAGACAAATATCACATGATCTCACTTATTTGTGGAATATAATGAACATAACAGTCTGAGGAACAGGGTAGACCCAGAGATGTGGAAGTAGGGTATAGACTGACACCCCTCAGAAGAGGGGGTGAGGGGGAGGGAAGAGATAAACCACAGAACTTAAGCGCATATATACATAACTGATGGACATGGACAACAAAACTGGGGACGGTGTGGGGGGATGGGGAGGAGGGTGTCAATGGGGAAAAAAGGAGAAACATCTGTAACAAAAATAAATTAATAAAAAAAAAAAAAAAGAAAGAGAGTGCGTAATTACAGGAGCAAAATCCCTGCATAGCTGGAGGGTATGGAAACTAATACCAAGATAGAGTCCTCGGCCTTCGATGACTAAAGCAGACACAGTTCATCCACCATAACTGGGTGTCAGTTTATGTGGGGATATTTTCTGGTTTGGTAGATTTGCCTCTAGTAGAAAATTGTGATAATTCTCTTCTGATTGTTCCCTCTTTCTTAGTGAAATATTGGCAAGAACAGTTGTTAAAAGTGAGAAGATGGGGTGGATAGTGAAGACTTGAGGAGAGAAGAAAAGATGTGGAATAGTTTCAGAGCATCAAATAGTCAATTGATTGAGAAAATTTAGCAGGATTGCTGGACAGTGCTGAGGACTTTGTAAAGTTTGGTCATACATTTGTAATTGATTAGTTGTCACTGTTAGGATTTTTCCCTCAGTTATGTTCCACTATTCATACAGGCAATGAGTAATTGCTTTTAGTGTGAGATGGAGATTTTCTAGGCAAATGTTATGGAACCAGGCATGAGGGAGTTGAGTACATATGCAAATGAATGATCATAGTGATGGACAATGGATTCTAAGCTCAGAAAGGGTGAATTGAGCTTATTGTTGGGAGAAGGGTCAACGGATTTGAAGATCAACGGAATTCATACATTACTGAAGAGTTTTTGTTGCAAAGCTGGGAGGAATTAGAGAAATATGGGATAACAGATTCTCCCAGCTAGCAGAGAAAACTATAGGAAGTTTGATGTCCTTCAGTAACACTCTCAAGAATGACAACTGACAAAGTCCTACACTATGTGGTTATTATAGACTCCAGTGTTTCCCAAACTACAGTTGTTTGTATGGTATCATCAAAATTTTTGTCAAATAATAATAATAATAGTGATAACTAATATGTATTGAATATTTGCTATATGCAGATACTATTCTAAGCATTAACTAATTTAATCTTTAAAATAAAAATATTAGATATATACTAATATTATATTCATTTTATAGAGATAGTAACTGAAGCATGAGAGTTTAAATAACTTATTTAAAGTCATTTGATCCCAGAGGGTCTGGCTTTGTCTGTCCTAACCAGCATACATATGGCCTCCTAATATTTGTACCACTGTTTTTTAATTTTCTCATTTTCCTGTAATAGACTTAATATATTAATATATTTTTAATAAAAAATTTACATTACTACTGTGAGTAAAAATAATTTTGTTGTAAATAACAAAAGGTAAGTATAATTCTATTTAGTCATTACTGCATGCCAGAGGCTCTGAGAGAGCTTGCTCTCTCTCTGTTATAAAAAAGATGAGCAATAGTTGGAGGGAGATTAAAGACTTGTGACAGTTGGGAAAAATTATGAAAGACTTTGAAATGGACCAAAAAGATAACACTTCTATGTTATCTCAGCCTTTCATTGTTCTTTGAGTTAAGTTGTAGAAAATGATGATAATGCAAATAATTCTTATCCATAAAAACACATATTAGTTGTGTCAAGTGAATTGAAACTGATTATTGCCCTGTGAATAGACCCATTTTCCATCTTACTTGTCTAGATGCATGGTGCCCTTTGAACCTTCCTGTGACCTTATTGCTGCATCTTACTGGTTCCCTTATTAGCCAATGAGTTCTGTCTTTCACACATGTTCATTTTATATTGGTATGAGAGTCATCAATTTACTTTTAAAAAAAACCTATCCTTTAACACACCAAAAATATTTTTCTCCCTATTGTAATTGGAAGGATGGGTAAGATTTGCAAAGGAAATAATTTCCTCGCTGTGTTATTCAATACTATTTAATGTTATTGTCATTTAATGTCCTTAGTATCCACTCTCTAGACAAAAGTTATCTAGTATCCCACCACTCTTAAAAAGCATCTCACACTTCAACCACACTGAACTAGATTATTGTTTCTCTGGCTTATCTGCTCTTCACAGTTACCTGTGTAATTTAAAAGCTGCAACTACAACAACCAATTATACATAACTATTATCTTCAAGAGCATATAGTTGAAAGAAGTATGGAGGTTCCTGAGAGATGAAAACTAGAGTTATCACATGACCTGGCAATCCCTCTTCTGGATACCCCATAAATTTGAAAACATTTATTCGTTAAGATATATGTACCCCTATGTTCATTGCAGCAATATTCATGGTGGCTAAGACATGGAAACAACCAAACTGTCCTTTGATAGATGATTGGGTAAAGAAGATGTGGTACATTTGTACAATGGAATACTACTCATCCATAAGAAAAGATGAACTACTGCCATTTGTGACAACATAGATGGATCTTGAGATATCATGATAAGTGAAATAAATCAGATGAACAAAAGTCAAGAATCGTATGACTTCACTCACATGTGGGATATAAAACTGAAAGCAACAAACCAACAAAAAACTAACAAACCAACAAAAACTCATAGACACAGACAAGTGTACGGTGGTTACCAGAGGGAAGATGGGGTGGGAGGGAGGTTGAAGAGGATAAAGGTGGTCAAATATATGGTGATGGAAGGAGACTTAACTCTGGGTGGTGAGCACACAATGCAATATACAAATGATGAATTACAGAATTCTACATGTGAAACCTATATAATTTTATTAACCAATGTCACCACAATAAATTTAATAAAATTAAAAACGAACATATAGTTGAAAAGATGAAAGATAATATCAGTTAAAATATATGTATGTGCTAGGACCCATAAAGGGCTTATAAGCTGCTAGAAGGAGACTCAACCCAGGTTGATGGGGTGAGAAAGGCTTCCTGGAGAGGCTAGAGGTAGGGCCAAGAGCAGCATTGTAAGGCAGGCAGTGTTGTAAGAGAAAGTAAGAGTGCCTTGTGCAAGGGTCTAGAACCACAAGAGAATGTGTGCTTTTGGAGAACTGAAGCAGTGCAGCACGATTAGAAAAAGAATTTTGATGTAGCATTTGGAGATAGGGTTGGGGAGTGAGTAAAAGGGCCTTTGGCTTTCAAACTTTTTCTTAACTTCTCTCTATAAGACCTGCATTTTAGCTTTCAACCCAATACAACATACAGAGACTATTTAAGAAAAGATTCATGAGGTAACATTTAATCTAAATACTTAGAATGCACTTTTCTCTGTTCTATTGTATTCTATTCTCTTATAAAAATGCTTGTCACCACCCACAAAATTGATTTCACCCATTGAGTGGATGCAGTTTGGACACCATTGAATTTTGTTTATTTACTAAACTAAGGAACTTGGACTATCCTGAAATGTTTAAACATGGAAGTAAGCTGATGTTTAAATTCTTAATAATTGCCTATTGACTGATTGACTGAGTGAATGATTGAATCCATCCATCCATTCATCCATCCATCCATCCATCTATCCATCCATCCATCCATCCATCCACCCATCTATCCCAGAGAAATAAAAATAAAGTGAAATAAAGACTTTTCTATGCTCAGATCACACTTCAGTTTGGTTTCCCAAGTGATTCAAAAGGAAGATGCAAGTAAGAATAATGAATAATGAATAATGAATAATGAAAATAAGCAATATCATCCCCAGGGCTCTGGTTGAAGGAACACAAGTACAGCTTGAGCTTGCTGACCCCCAGAGGCCATTTCTAATGAGCAGTGAAACAGTTCATCCAAGTCACGAATTGTCACCATAGCTTCTGTTTCCTTAGAAACAGGGCAACTGGTGAAGCTTTTGGCTCTAAAACCACGGTAAAATATCCAGTGGCCAGATGGTCTGGCAATCGAAATTGTCATGCCTTTGTGAGCATTTATCATGAATTGGCGTCACAGGAGAAAAGAAATTCTTTCAAGTGAGAATTGAGCAGGGCTGGAAAAGTGTGACCAGCAGGGTTCTGTTGGTAATTGGCACTGAGGGGCAGGCAAAAGGCAGAAACCTGGGACTGAAACTCCACCCAGTCCGACAATCCCCGGTTTACTTCTGTTGTCATTGTTCCTACTGCTTCCTCACCCACCGAGCACAGCACTGTGAAATAAATGCTCTTTCCATCTTCACAGTGCCTAGGAACAAATGGAATCTTGAGCACATTTCAATACCTCTTCCAGGAAATACATTTTTTTATATATCCCTTGCAAATAGAAAATGCTAACCACCACTACGAGAGACTAATGTATTTTATTATGCTCTGGCATATATTTTAGAGATTTCTGTGCTTTGTTGTTGCCACTGCTATTGGCAAAATATTTGCTAGACAATTACATCTGAACTTTGCCATATTACAAGACAATAAAGCAGTAATAATAATAACAACTTCCGGCTCTTGTTTACTATGTGCCAGGCACTGTATTAAACATGTAACCTTATGAAAGCTGCTATGAGGTAGGTACTAATATTATTCCCATTTTACAGATGGAGAAACTGAGGTTTACAGAGCATTGAATCTAGTTAAGGTTATAGTCAATAATTCAGGTGCAGGTGGAGTAGAGCCTGTGCTTTTAGCCACCAAACAACTTTACCAATTGTCTCCCCAAACATAAGGTCATAAGATACCAGGAGCTTTAGACTAGGGCTTTGTAAATTTTTTGTGTCATGGACCCTTTTGACAATCAAGTTAAACCTAGGAATGCCTTCTCAGAAAATGTATAGATGCAAAAAAGTAAAGAAAGAGTTACCAAAAACCAAAACCAAAAAACAAACCAACAACAACAACAATAAAAACAATTATTTTGAAATACAGTTAACAAAATTTAAGAAGTATAGTAATATATATGGTTCTTTTGTAATGTCTTGAATAAGATGAGACAATGGGTCAAATATCTACCATAATTTTGAAGTAGTTATTAGAGTCAGTTAACCTAATTTTCAATGATATATTGAAATATGTGAAATAACTGGTATTAGATATAAAATTTGGCATTGCAAAGCTTTCTGTTGGTTAAAAGTCACAAGTACTGATAATTCACTAATGTCTGTTGCCTACATTTATCATTAAAAAAATGTTAAATTTTTGATAGAGGTTAGTGAAAATAAATATGTAAACATTTCCCATTCAAACTCAAGGACACCTAGATTCTTATACATCCCCTTGGGGGTTCTATGGATTCCAGAATAGTACCTCTGGTTTGCCACCTGGGGCCATTTTGATTCCCCACCTCAGTCCATTGGTAATGTCTGAGACACTTTTGGTTGTCAGTTCAGGGGTGATATAGTATTGGCTTCTAGTGGGTAGAGGCCAAAGATGCAATTAAATATCCTATGATATGTAGTGACAATGTTAAAAAAACTCTGCTTTATAGCAAGGAGATTTGGGTTTGAATTCAAATGCTGACACTCATAAGCTGAGTGAGCTTGGAAAATATTTAACTTCTGGTTTTTTGATTTGTAAAATGAGGGTGTTAGGATCACAGGGCTTTGGTGAAGACAAAATGAAATGGTATAAAAGTGAATAATAAAATAGTGCATCACACAGTTGTTTTCAAACTATGTTGTTTCGAGTCCTTGGATTACAGAGAGTCATTCAGGGGCATTTTCTCATGACTGATGGGGAGGCTACAAGGTCAGAATTTCAGGTACCTAACCTACACATTTAGCAGGAAATTTATGCTTTTTTACTTATTATATAAATTAACCTTTGTGAAAGATACAGAAAAAAAAAACTCTTTGCTGCTCAATATAATGCTAGACATAATTATTTTAAGTATGTCATGATAACAAAACACAAGAAAAGTATTCTGACTCCTTTATTTCTTAGCATTTAATCCCTTGAATGTCCATATTATTGAAGGGGTTATGTTAGCTAGCATTACTTGCGTTCAAAGTTTGAACACAGCAACTTGAAAAGAAAAAGACATACTCAGTTTGCTTCTATGTGTCCTATTTTAGTGATTATTTTCTCTATACAAGCATTGAAAACACATCAAAATAAAAGTAGTGAGACATTCATTTTTCAAACCACCTTTCCTCCTACTGCTGACACAGAACAGAACTTTCTCTTTCTCAGTTTCATGCATATGGAAATCAGTTTGCTTTCCTTTGAACTAGATAATTGTAAGAATCACAGAATACCCAAAGCCTGTCCATGTATATTTATGTTCACTAACACGGTTACACAAGGGATCAGCAGAAATACTACTGGTTCTGTTGGTTAAAATTAAATTCCCTAATCAATCCCTTGAGAAGTGTTATCCAGGAGGTAACTGCCGAATCTGCATGAATCTTTTATGTGCTTCATTCTATCACAGTTTCTGGGAGGCCTGCAAACGTGAATTTTGTACAACAAAAACGATCTGCTGACATCAGACAAGGCATCTAGTGCTTCCCTCATCTTGAAAACCTAGTAACACAGGCTTGGCACAGCAGAACACAGATAAACTAGAGGTTTTTTTGTTTTTTTTGTTTTTGTTTGTTTTACTTAAACCTCCCTCTATCCAAATCCCTTAAAAGTAGAAGAAGCTACTTCTTCTACTTCCGTATGTCAAAACTTTATTATTACTTAGTTTCCAAAATAGCTTGTGGAGTCAGAACTATCATTATCATCCACTTTATCAACTGAGCATGCCATGGCTCAGAGAGGTTGAGTAATTTGCCCAAGTCACTTAGCTTATATGTAGTTGAAGGAAGACAAGAACCAAAGACTTAAAAAAATTTTTTTTTATTTTTATTCAAAGTATATGGTCTTCCAATTATTTGTATATTCTTCAGTTTCTTTCTTCAGTGTCTTATAATTTTCTGAGTACAGGTCTTTTACATCTTTGGTTAAATTTATTCCTAGGTTTGTTTTTTTTTTAAATGCAATTACAATTGGGATTGTTTTCTTAGTTTTCCTTTCTGATAGTTTATTATTGCTGTATAAAATGCAATTGATTTCTGGATATTTATTTTATATCCTGTTACTTTACTGAATTCAGCCATACTACCCAAAGCAATCTGTAGATTCAATGCAATTCCTATCAAGTTACCAATGGCGTATTTCACAGAACTAGAATGAATATTCCAAAAATTTATATGGAGTCACAAAGGACCATGAATAGCCACGCAACAATCTTCAGAAAGAACAAATTGGAGGAATCGTGCTACTTGATATTAAACTAAACTACAAAGACATAGTCATCAAAACAGTATGGTACTAGCATAAAAACAGACCTATAGATCAATGGAACAGAATAGAGAGCCCAGAAATAAACCCACAGTTTATGGTCAATTAATATATGACAAAGAAGGCAAGAATATACAATGGGGTAAAAACAGTCTATTCAATAAATGGTGGTAGGAAAATTGGACAGATACATGCAAAAAAATGAAAAATAGGCTACTTTGTTAAAACACAGACAAGAATAAATTCAAAATAGATTAAAGATTTAAATTAAGACTTGAAACCATAAAAATTCTAGAAAAAAACACAGGCAGTAAAATTTCAAATATTTCTTGTAGCAATATTTTTTCTGATATATCTCCTTGGGTAAGGGAATCGAACAAACAAACAAATAAACAAGTGGGACTATATCAAACTAACATGTTTTTGCACAACAAGGAAACCATCAACAAATGAAAAGACAACCCACCAAATAGGAGAACCTATTTGTTAGGACTTACAAGGCAATATAATTCTTAATGGCCATTTTGTAAGCTTCCCTTTCACAGGAGAAAAAAGACCAGGAGGACTTGTCAAACAGGAAATGCCTGACACCAGTAATCAAACCATATAAGGAACTAAAGCTGCCAAAGAAGCACCTGATTGCACATCTGAATTCCTGTTAACCCAATCCCTCTGCTCAAGCCCACCAACCAAGACCCCAAAACCCACTGATGACAAAAGCTTCCTGCTAGTGGCTGCATATAAGGAAGAGACTCCAGCTCCTAGGGACTGCCATTATTGACCCAATACTCTTTGGCTCAGTAGCCATTCCCTTTGGATATGCCCATTCCCCATCCCCTTTTCTTAAAATAAATCCAATTTTTCTTCATTCACAGTCTGGGATTGCTCTTCGGCCTGCCCGAGTACAGCCAACTCTAACCTTTCAGTATTCACCAGGGATACACCTGATAAGGGATTAATATCCAAAATTTATAAAGAACTTATACAACTCAACACCAAAAACAACAATAACAACAAAAACCCCCACAAACAATCCAATTTAAAAAAAATGGGCAAAGGACCTGAATAGACACTTCTCCAAAGAAGGCATATGGACAGCCAATAGACATATGAAAAGATGCTCAAAGTCACAAGTCATCAGAGAAATGCAAATTAAAACCACAATAGCTATCACCTCACACTGGTCCAGAATGGCTCTCATCAGTAAATCAACAAACAAGTGTTGGTGAGGATGTGGAGAAAGGAAACCCTTGTGTACTGTTGCTAGGAATGCAGATTGGTGCAGCCACTGTGGAAAACAGCATGGAGTTTCCTCAAAAAGTTAAAAATGGAACTGCCTTATGACCCAGTGATTCCACTTCTGGGAATATATCTGAAAGAAACAGAAACACTAATTTGAAAGAATATATGAACCCTTATGTTCATTGCAGGTATATTCACAATAGCCAAGATTTAGAAGCATCCTAAGCGCCCATCAGTAGATGAGTGGATAAAAAGCTGTGGTACATTTACACAATGAGATACTACTTGAGCATAAAAAAGAAGGAAACCTTACCTTTTGCAACAACATGGATGGACCTGGAGAGTATTATGCTAAGTGAAATAAGCCAGTCAGAGAAAGACAAATACCATATGATTTCACTTATATGGTGGAATCTAATGAACAAAATAAACAAAATAGAAACAGACTCATAGATACAGAGAACAGACTGCCACCTGTCAGAGGGGTGGGGGACTGAGGGGTTGGGTGAAATAGGTGAAGGGATTAAGAACAAAAAAACGCAGAGACATGAACAACATGATGACTACCAGAGGGAAAGGAGGGTGGGGGCAGGTAGAAATGGGTAAAGGGGGGATAAATGGTGATGGAAGGAGACTTGACTTTGGGTGGTGAACACACAGTACATTGTACAAATGATGATTATAGAATTGTACACTTAAAACCTACATAATTTTATTAACCAATGTCACTCTAATAAATTCAATGAAAAAAAATTTAAAAAGTATATGGCCTCGGCCACTGCTAGAGACTGCGTTTCTTAATTTAACACTTCACCTCTTCCTTGTGCTGGCAATGGGGCAGTGTGGTGATTATTTAAACACTTCATTTGCAACTGAGCTTGGAGTGGGATTAACTACAAAGGACCTGAACACTCTGGCCTGCCGACTTCTCTACCGCTTTCTTACCAAGGCTAACCCCCTGTAGATGTAGAGAGGAAATGTAAGTTGCACCCTTTGTGGTTTTCCTCCTTCCTTGCTTCATTAAATTGTACCCTGAATCTTCCCTCACTCCTTTGGCCAGGTGGCTGGATGTGAACCCCTCCTTGGCTTTAAAGAGAGTTGTCAAAATAGATCCAGGGAACAAAGTTGTCAAAATTTCAGCTGTTGGACTTTTCAAAGGCTTTATTTCAAGCATGGCATGAAAAAAATTTGAAAATGGACTTAATCCATTTGTTGACCTCCTTCCCTTATTTGAAAAAGCAATCGCCCTGAGCCATGGGAATGGCCATTTGGACAGCAGGTAAGTCCAAAAAGAAAGATTGCCCAAGCTCCACACAGCAGGTATAGTTGGCCGGCAGCATGGGGGTGAGACACCATGGCCCTCATTACATGGACAAAGCACATGCCTTCAGTTCTCCTTCTCATGGTCCACTGGTGAGATTTCCTGCAGAAGCAATGCCTGCCTGTGAGCCTAAGACCTTGTTCATGTCTCCATTTGGTTTACTTGTGTGGATAGAAACCTTCTCCACATGCTGGAACTGAGCATCGGGGTCCTGTGACACTGATAGGAGGGGTGAGGGCGTGTGGAGAAAAGAGCTCTTTATCTAGGCAACATGCAGTAATTGGAACCAGCCTGCTGTAGCTAACAGGCATAGACAGCCAGTGAAATAATCCCTTCCATGCACAGATATTTTGTATTTCTTAGAAGTGTTCAATAAAATGTTGTCTAATGATTATAAGATCCCAGAGGGAAGGTAATGATGAGCTCCAAGTCTATGGATGAGTCATATTGACTGAGGTAGTTTAAGTACTAATTGCAAAGGCAACTAATATTAATAGAATTCTTAACTATGTGCCTGACACTATGTTTAACATTTTATATCCATTACCATTTGTAATATACATGAATCCCTGTAAAATTATATTGTTTTTTATTTTCATCTTGCAGATGAAGAAACTGAGGTTTAGCAAGGTAAGGTAAATTTGACAGAAGTCAGAAAGCTGGCAAGAAGTAAAATTTAGGTTTGAGCTATGTACTCTTAGTTGAGCAAGAAGGAAAAAAAAAAACAATGAAAAAGAAGGTAAACTAGTAAGGGGAGATGGAGGGAGCATCCATCCATTTTACCTGAGAAGTAGAAACATATTTATGTATATATGTAAATGTTTGTATGTATATAAATGTGTATGTGTATCGGTACATGTATGTGCAGAGGGAATCTATCTTCAATGTATGTGTGTATGTATGTACATAACTCTATCTATCTATCTATCTATCTATCTATCTATCTATCTATCTATCTATCCATCTGGCTATCTATCTACCTATCTATCCTTCCATCTACTATGTACCTATCTAACTCTCTCTATATATAGAAAGAAAAAAATCTAACTGCAATGTTTATGTGTATAACTATGGTATTATAGTTTACTTTCAAAGAAATTTAATCTTCTATGGGAGATAACATCAATCTCAATAATAAAATAACTGGCAGATATACTGAGGCTGAATGGGATGCCTTGATCTGTAGCCTCTTATATAATGATCTTTTTAATTGTCTAACTCTGTCTAAACTGTAAGTTTCCATCAGGGCAGGTACTATAACTTGTTTATAGTTTTACCCCGGAGCCTAGTGCATCCCCTGTCTAGCCCAGGGTCACACAACCAGCTCATGGGATTCAAACTCAGGCAGTCTGGCAGCAGAGCCAAACTCTAAACCATGACTTTGCCCTGTGTCTCACAGAGCAATCCTCTCCCAAATACACTGCGTTGTGATTTCAGGGCAGGGCTGCTTCCTTGGTGTGGGTGTACATCAGATTCTCCTTATATTCTACATGCAAGTTTAGTAGAAAATAAACTACCCAGAGAAATGTTGCCTGACTCTGAGTTAAGAACAAAGCTGAATATCCATAGCCTCTTGCATCATCTTGCCAATTTCTTATTCAGCTTGTGCATCGAAACATGAATAAATATAGCAGATTAGGATGCCCCAGATGACTAGGAGCTGCCTGGGAGGATTTTATTCTGCAAAGCTTTTGCATAACATGATAGATGGAAATGTTCAAGAATTCTGCACATAAATAATAGATGCATCTAAAAAAAAGTAGGGGGGAGATTCTTAAGGCTTTTTAAAGCCAATGCACTATAAAAATTTTTGGTTTCTTGTTTTTGTGTGTGTGTGTGTTTTTCTCTAGGATGCATTAGGTAGGTCATATAAATTATGGATCATCAGCTTGTGGGTAACTAGCTATTGAATAAGCTGGAGTTCACTGCAGTGCTGATTCACATCAGCCAGTTTGGATAATTGATTGTGGTGCTCCTTCTCCGTCTTCGGCCCTCTTTATTGTCTAACAAATCACATAAAATTAGACTGAGGCAGTGTCAGAAAGTAGGAATACCATTTGCACAGAGATATTCAATACAGCACTATTTATAATAGCAAAACCCGGAAACAAGCTAACTGTCCCAAAATAGATTAATTGTTAAATAAATTTTGGCATATCTGGATAAAGGAATATTATTATAGTAGAATAGTATTTATAATAAAAATTTAATACCATTAAATGCTTAAAATATGATACATAATGAGATATCTAGAGTACTTGACATCTGAAATGAATCATTTTACATACCCCTTCCTCCTTTATATAACAAAATTATATCCAGTAATAATCATGAAATGTAACAAATTAGTAAGAATGGCTAGAAGAGCAATATGAATAGTAAAATTTTTCTAATTTTAAATTTTTATATGATTACATGCCAATAAAGAAAACAGACTAAAGTAGATTTTAAAACTAAGTATTATAATATAAACACAGAAAAGGTAATGAATTAATATTTTTAAAGTAATTTTTTTGGAAGGAAGAGGGGAAGCATGTGGAAAATACTACCAAATGACTGAATTTCTTGTTTCAGAAAATGATTTGCACATCGGATGATAGACTGAAGTAACTCAAGTTCTGTTTCTTCAGTTTTGCTACTGCTATGCTACCACTATTTATTTCAAATCTACTGGCTAAGTGCAGAAATGTATAGAATGTAGTCGAATACACGGACTACACCCAAAATGAGCTGGAATGATTCGGAACCCTATGGAACTACCTTGTAAGAGGAAGGAGTACGTATAGCTGATTCTGCGTCATGGGCCACACAAGAAGTCCTTTGAATTAACTCCCACATCGATTACAAAGTTTATTAAAGTGTGAGTAACTAGAATGTGGTCATTTGAAGCTTGAATATGTATTATATTAGTAAAATCCATCAATGTCTTCACTAAATGTTTAGAATTTAAACCAGCAAAAAAAAATTTTTTTGGAGGAGTATTTTATTTCTGATATTTACAATGTTAGAGCCTTGCAATAATGAAAAAAAATGGGCTGAATTTTCATTGGTTTTAGTTATTAATTATTCCTTTTAATTTTTCTATAATCACCCTCTTGCTGCTTGCACCTGGGATGACTACTCCTACTCTCCCACCCCTGAAACACTATTGGTGATAATAATTCTCTGGGGGGAAAAAGATTTAAGATTGTATATAAGGTATACTTATTTATAGTTATTATGTATAAAGAACCTTTGAGAGTTCATTCTGCACAAAGAAGGATGAAATGGACCAGTGAGATTTCTGAGATTTCTGCCATTTTGATATCCGAAACTAAACGCGTCACCTGGGCAAGAACTGAGGAAGCCGGGGAAAGAGATACTCCATGCTGGATGAGGGCCAGCAGACAAATCAGAGCCTCTTTCGGGGAAAAATATAAATGTCACATGCACATGTGAGGGAGGTTAATTACACTTGAGCATTCATTAAGTTCATTGAGTATTCATTTGGTTCTTCATGAAATCAGTCTAGTATGTTTTGTTTTTGTTTTTGTGTTTGCACTAAACCTGCCATTATCCAAGCTTATCTCTGTGGGTTGCAACAAAAAGAACGGTTTAGTTGAAAAGAAAATGAACAAACAAAATAGAGTTATGATATAAACACTAGTAGGGAATATATATAAACTTTACCCACAGGCTCTCTGAATTGTGAGATAATGGATGCTTTTTTATTTTAGCATTTCTTCTATGTATCTACTATGAGCATGTGTTGCTGGCTTTTCAGGAAATTTTTTTTATGAGATAACTGTATTTCTATTTTCAACTTGATTGGCTTGAAAAGGAGAGAAGAAATCACTCTTATACCTGTAATTCCTTGCATAGAAGAAGGAAGTTCTCTCTCTCTGGAAAAACTAATAAGGGCAAAAAGTAAAAGGGCTATAACCTGCTGAGATTAAACACAGTTTATTCTGGGCAAGTTACTTGAATTTTTAGTTCTATGCCCTGGGGTAAAAGGACCATTTGAAATTTTTCCGGGGTAGGAAGAGACCAAGATAATGGTCGGTTAGTTACCTTGGACTGGAAAGGTGAGACGGGTTAGTGATTTTAACAGTCTCTTGCTTACACAGAAAGGTTATTTTTGAAGATAAGAGTACCGAATGTTCCAAGTTCTCACAGTTGTCATGGAAACCTTTTTGCTAGCTGAATAGGTTAGCAGGATTTTATGTTCCCCACTTTGACAAATACAAGAAGACATGATCCCAGCTTTGCATTGCTAATCAGAAAACTTCTGTTTTCAAGTCCTCTAGCCCTTGATTAGTCACCTTTTCTGAATATTTTTTTCCTTCTCCACAACCTAAAGCAACAGGCGAGTTCTCTTTCAAAAATCATTCCCACTTTAGAGGCAGAGCCCAAATCGTGACTGGGCTGACCTTGTTGTGTTTGGGAGCAAGGCTGCTTGCGGCGCTGAAAGGCTCCTGCAGCTTAATTTAGGCTCCTGCTGGAACTCTTCTGATTTGTACTGACTTTCAGTGGTTTCCTGGAGGTAAACTCACTTGCTAATAGGCAGGAATTATTCCTCATTTTAGGAGCAACAGTCTGCCCACACCAGCTTATAAAGCACAGGTAAGCTTTCGGAAAATGGCACCCTGAGGCTAACACCAAAACAGCCATGTCACGTGGTTGAATTCATAGCCAGCAAGTCTTTTCCTTCTTACATTTCTGTAACAACCCTCTACATTGCTTTGGAAGGAGACGTGGTCTGAGGCTCCAAAGGCAAACTGGAAAACGAACAACTGCATTGCAGGCAAAAGCCTGGCACGTTTGGGTAAACTAGTTGAAGATGGACTTGGTTGGGTTTCCTTAAGACTCATCAGAGAAGAAAGCCTGGTGTGTGGATGGGGGAGGGAGTTGATAAAGGCGCCTAAAAGCATCTGGTTTGTGAAGCGGTGTGTAACTAACAATAAGTATAATAGAACAATTCAGAACATGGGATTTCTATGTGAATTTAGAGAGTTCATTTTGTATCTCAGTTTATCAGTATAATGGAAATAACACCCATCCTATAGGGTTGCAGTGAGGATTAATGAATTAATATGTGCATACTACTTAATCAGCCCTGATATGTAACACATGCTAAATAGGTATATTTGGCTGGATAACCACATGGGGAAGAGATAGGAGTGATGAGAAGCAGAGAAGAATGAAAAGCTAGAATAGAGAGAAAACATTAAAGGGAAAAGGACCATGAAAGGACAAGGCACATCTAGCTGTAGGGTAGTGTCATTACCAGTGTCTCAACTGTTGGATGTTGTCCAAATTCCCACCCCAGCCCTAGGCCCCACTGGACCTCATTTTTCACTGGATGCAATGAGGCGATTTTACAGAATTTCTTGGGCTAACACAATGCTTTTCATTATCTGATTATGCCCCAATGAAATCCTGCTTTCTGTTGTTAAATGTTCCAATGTCTGTTCTGCACTAACGCAATGATGCTTGTCTAAGAAACTTCAAATTAATAATTTAAAAAAAATAATGGAAACGACTGTTTCAAAGGGACAGGACGGGTTTGAGATGAGGAGGTTTCAGCCTTGCCATAACAGAGTTATATTTCTTCTGGGAATTTCAAAAATGAAAAAAAAAATGCATCCATACATTCTTCTTGCAAGCTAAAAGTAATAAATAAATGGATGCAAATGGATAAAAAAGAAACCAACCTAAACTCCATCGAATAAATCTTGAACAGTGTGCATGAAACCAGACCAAAATCAATGATGTTTAAGACTCTCAGAACAAACTGTGGCACAGATCACAATTCCAATATTGAAAAGTGGACGCCACCCTGGCTGGTGTGGGTCAGTGGTTAAAGCATTGGCCATGAACTGAAGGGTTTCGGGTTTGATTCCTGGTCAAGGGTGTGTACCTGGGTTGCAGGTTCCATCCCCGCCCCAGTCAGGGCATGTGCAGGAGAAAACCAGTTGATGTGTCTCTCTCACATACATGTCTCTCTCCCCCTCCTTCCCTTCCACTCTCTCTAAAAATCAATGAGAAAAAGAAAACATATCCTCAGGTGAGGACTAACAACAACAATAACAACAAAAAGTGGATGCCAAGTGAGAAGCTAGGCATAAAAACAAAAACAGCTTGAGTTCATGTTTTATATGAAACACAGGTTTTCCTATACTCACAAAATAACTTTTCATATATAGTATGACATTTTTTGAGGACTTTTGTATAATAATAAGTGATAATGTGTATAATGCAAATTGCATTCTCTATTAATAATTCATGTTAAGTCAAAATATGTTATAAAACCTTATTTTGTAGGTAGGAAAAAAAACCTACTTTTGCCACTTGATAATAACAATAATATCATAGTATATATTGCTCTGCACTTATTCTCTCTCACTGTTTTTTCATGTGGCTCTTCTCAGTCATACTTCACATTCCAAAAGTCTTTTTATTTCCTACTCAATGCAGAATGTCAGATACTTAGTAAATGTGGGACAAACGAATGAGTGAATTATGACTAAATAATGGGCATTATGATTTGGAGAACTTAATGACTAATAAAATAAAGTGATACTCTCACCTCCTAGAAATGAATTAATGCTTATTTAAATCATATTTCATTTTTAGCAATGTAATACATGCATATATTTAAAAAGTTGAAAAGATCTTACGAAAATAAAGCAGCCCATGCCCACTCTTGTCTACCCTTTAATCCGGCTCTCTAGAGGAAATAAGTTTGAGGCATTTTAGATTTTTCTACTGGTACTAACTTTCATACTTCAAACATTACGCCTTTGCCACTGCATTGCAACATCCACTTCTCTGACACCAACTCACTGGCTCACAGTTCAATCGTGTCTGGAGTCAGTAAACCGAAAGCACTTGACTCACAATTACAGTTTTATTATAAAGGACACAACTCAGGAACAGCCAAATGAAGAAGATGAATACATCTTGGTGAGGGGCGGGGCTTCCATGTCCTCTCCTAGTGGAATCTGGGCGTGCCACCCTCCCAGCACATTGATGTGGTCACCAACCTAGAAGCTCCCTGAGCCTCACTGTCCAGCTTTTTAATCAAAGTTTCATTATGTTGGCATGATTGATTAATATCACTGGCTACACGACTAAACTCAGTCTCTGGAGGTTGTGAGATGGGGCTGAAAGTTCCAATGCTGTAGTCACCTGATTGTCGTTCTGCCGGCCAGCCCCCATCCTAAAGCTATGTAGGGGCCACCTCCTTAGCATAAACTTAGGTATGGTTGGAAAAGGTTTTTCATGAATAACAAAAAACATTCTCTTCACTCAGGAAATTCCAAGGATTTTTTTGAAGCTCTGTGCTATAAACAAACATCAAATATATATGTATACATATATTTTTAATTATTCCACAGTCATGATTTGGTTTTTTATTACCTTCTTTTTATCATGGTTGACTATTTAGCTATCTTTTACCCACCTCCCTTATTTTTCTACATAATTGATATATATATATAATGTATTTTTTAATTAGAGGTTAGTGTTTACATAGTTATACGGGTAATTACATAACTATTGTTTACTCTGAGCCAAAAAGTATACGATAATGTATTTTCTTTCTTGTACAATTTGTGTTCTTCTTTAATTTATTGCTGTTGTTATATTTTTTCAAATGCCATTACTATTTGTCACATGGATATTTATAGTATTTTAAAATACTCAAACAGCACCCACACTCATCCAGGCCCACCTCCATTATCCCTTCTTATAGCTCTTTTTCTTTCAGTCTGGCTGGTTGTTTTCCATGTTGGACACATCAGTCATCATCAGACTTCTCACACTTCATTTTGGCTTTCCCATTTGGTTCTTCTATTACCTTACTTATATTGCATGTGTTTCTTTATTATTATTATCACTATTGCTACTATTGTTATTATTATTACTTTATCAAATTATTTTAGTTATTATTGTATTTTGCTGTAGCACATACTGTGGCAACTTTCTAAAAAAGTATACAAATGGAGATCAATTTTTCTGGGTCTTAAATATCGGAAAATACTGTTCTACTTTCACATTTGATAGATGATTTATTATACATAGAATTCTATGGTGAAATCATTATCCTTCAGAATTTTGAAGGTATTTCTCCACTACGATCTCTAGATTCTAGTTCTGCTGATTAGAAGTCAGATGCTGTTCTGATCCCTATTCCTTGGATATAACTTGAATTTCCTTTCTGGAAGTGATCAGGAATTTCATTTCTCTCCAGAAGGCTGTAATTTCATTGTGATGGGCTTTGGAGTGGGTCATTTTATTTACTGATTTGGGGATGTAGGGGGCTTTTCAACCTGGAAACTATCTTTTTCTCAAATCTGTGAAAATTCCCTGAAATAATTTGAAAATATCATCCCTTTCATTTTTCCATTCTCTGTGAAACTGTTGTTTTACTGATTGACCTTTTGAGTTTAACACTTGAATTGCGTAGTTTTCTCTCTCTTCTCTCTCTTTGTCCATCTATTTGCTTTTTATTCCACTTACTCTGAGGTTTTCTTGGTTGTTCTTCCTACTTTTTCATTGATATTTTTCTTCCCAAGAGCTACAAAAATTTTATATTAGCTTTTTTTTGTTTGTTTGTTTTTGTTTTAAAAAATAACATCCCATTTGCATCTTATGGATACAATCTCCTCTCTTTCTCTATGGATATATTTTCAAATACTTTCCATTTTGAAATTATTCTCTGTGCCTTGTGCTGTCTCTCTGTCCTTTAAATTCCACTTCTTCCTCCTCTAGTTCTAATGTAAAAGGAGGATTTCTTAAAATTGCTGTTACCCTTACTGATTGCTGTTTGTTCATTTTAAGAGTGAGGCACTTAGAAGCTGGGCATGGCTTTGAAGCTCATGGCTTGTATTTGAGAACTGCCCTTCATGTTCAGACTAATTGTAGGTTTTCTCTGTAAATTTTCAGAGACAAATCCTCAAGCAAAATACCCTGGGATGCCAGTGGTCTGTGAGCAGAGGTGTGAGCATGGAGCTGGGAGTTCCAGTATAAATCTATGGACAATTTCATTTAAATTCCCTCTTTCTCTTTAGTAACTCAGCATCATCCCATCATATGGGAGATCATGAGTCCAAATTCTCTGGTTCTTTTTTTTTTTTTTTGAGAGAATAAAATTCTAGCCTTTGAAAATTGGGGAGGGATATTTGCCTGGCTACAAAATTTTCAGGAAGACATCTGGATCTAACTCTTCTTTATGAAGCCTTTTCACCTATTCTAGTCTCTTTAGCCCTAAGCCCAAGCTGTGATTTCACTGAACATTGTGCCACCATTCTCAAGTTGATCTTGGGTTGCTTCATCATTATCTACTGCTGTGGACATGTAAGAGTTTAGCTTCCTCTTGGCAAAGTCAGCAACCTCTCCTTCATCAGTGCCCCACCTACCAAATATTTGTCCACATCTTTCCTTCCTGTCTGCTGTGGTTTCCTGTCTAGTTATTTTTGTTTGTTTCTTTGCTTGTTTTGTCCCTATGGGCTTATATTGCTTTTATTTCTCTCTTTTTGTTTTTGTTTTGGTAGTGTTAAGAGTAGGCAGAAATGAACTTGTATGTTCATTCCTTTATATTTAACAAGAATTTCAAAAAAAAAAAAAAAAAAGAAAATCACATTTTGAAACAATCTAGTGGTTTGATATTTAGGAATCCTTCAAGTGAAGTACTGAGTTAAATATGCATTGACTGGCCTCTGCCCTTTCTTTCCAAGGTGATGCTAATCACCAGCCAGCCCTTCATGGTGGCCTCTTTTACTTGTCCTTATGCTCACATCAACTGCTTATGTGTTACCAGAGCAGGTGACTACCTGATGGGTCATTTTAAGAGTTCGAGGAAATCCCCCTTGTCTCCATGAAATCTCTCTATCCATGTTTCACTTCAGATTTTATTTTGCTTTAAAAAATTAATTTCTGCTGCGTATGATGTCTGAAATTTTGTTGCCTACATTTTCTTCTAAGGTTTTTATGGATTCATGTGTCACATTTAAGTCTTTTATCCATTTTGAGTTTATTCTTGTGTATGGTGTAAGATGATGGTCTAGTTTCATTTTTTTGCATGTAGCTGTCCAATTTTCCCAACACCATTTATTAAAGAGGCTGTCTTTACTCCATTGTATGCTCTTGCCACCTTTGTCGAATATTAACTGAGCATAATGTTTTGGGTCAGTTTTCACTGATATATCACCTAAGGCAAAAGAAACAAAGGAAAAAATGAACACATGGGACTACATCAAACTCAAAAGCTTCTGCACAACAAAAGAAACAACCATCAAAGTGGAAAGGCAACCCACTGTATGGGAGAGCATAATTGCCAATGATATATCAGATAAGGGATTAATTTCCAAAATATATAGAGTGCTCATACAACTCAACAAAAGGAAGACAAAGAACCCAATTGAAAAATGGGCAGAGGACCTAAATAGACACCTCTCCAAACAGGACATACAAATGGCCAAGAGACATATGAAGAAATGCTCAACATCACTAATCATCAGAGAGATGCAAATTAAAACAACAATGAGGTATCACCTCACACCTGTCAGAATGGCTACCATCAACAAAGCATCAAACAACAAGTATTGGTGAGGGTGTGGAGAAAAGGGGACTCTAGTACACTGCTGGTGGGAATGCAGACTGGTGCAGCCACTCTGGAAAACACTTTGGTGTTACCTCAAAAAATTAAAAATTGAATTGCCATTTGACCCAGTGATCCCACTCCTAGGAATATGCCCTAAGAAGCCTGAAACACCAGTCAGAAAGAATACATGTACCCTCATGTTCATAGCAGCGCTATTTACAATAGCTAAGATCTGGAAACAGCCCAAGTGTCCATCAGTGGATGAATGGATAAAAAAGCTGTGGCACATATACACCATGGAGTACTATGCAGCTGTAAGAAAGAAAGATCTCTTATCCTTTGAGATGACATGGGAGGACCTGGAAACTATTTTCCTAAGTGAAACAAGCCAAGCAGAGAAAGACAAATATCACATGATCTCACTTATTTCTGGAATATAAGGAACATAACAGTCTGAGGAACAGGGTAGTCCCAGAGATGTGGAAGTAGGGTATAGACTGACAATTGCCAGAAGAGGGGTGGGGGAGGGGAGTGATGAACCACAGAACTTGTACGCATGTACTCATAACCAATGGACATGGACAACAAAACTGGGGACAGGGCAGGGATGGAGGGGGAGGAGGGTGTCAATGGGGGAAAAAGGAGAAACATCTGTAACAAAAATAAGTTAATAAAAAAAATAAATTTCTATTAATCTTTTAAGTTACTTCCCAGTATTTATAATTTGAAATAAATTCAACCTTTTCATGGGTTTGGTAGAAGTTGGGGTGGACAGTATTAGGAAAGTGAGCCACTACTTGTAATGTGTGTATCACCAGAATAGGGAGCTATGACTGGGGAAGTTTATAGAATGAAAACCCCATGTTGCTCTGGAATCTTTTAGAAATGAGTTTGAATTCTGCCCCAACCATTTGTCATGTGACCCAGAGCATATTATACTCTTCCATAGCCTCATTATAAGTTGGTATTAATAATAGTTGAGTGGACTGAATGACATAATAAATGAAAACCAAGAACAAGATATTGAGAGGACTGATGAGACAATAAATGAAAACAAAATTTAAAACAGTGCCTTGCTCACAAGAGAGTACAACAAACATTAGCTATTTCTAATACACAGATACATCCTACAAATATTACAGGAAAATGTTCCTTGTTTTAGACATCAGGTTTGATTTGCTCACTATTCACACAGTTTTTGTCCCCTGCTCCCTCATTTGCTGTATTTATGGTTATATTCATGGTGAATCACCTAATTGTCAACCTTAGAATTTTGGGGTAACTGTCTAGTCTAAGAGAACCTACTGCTCAATGTGAGGGTCAGACTTGTCTGTGGCTGAAAGTAAATCGACAGAGGCTGCTGAGATTGTTAAACATGGCATTCTCAAAGATGGATGGAGGTTCCTGCATGAACACTTTGGCTGTGGGGACTGAACTGATCACATCAATGGCATCAATGAACGTTCCATTCAAGGCTGCAGTCCACTTAAGTCAGCTGCATATGGGCATGACCTGGAATAGATTCACTTGATTAAATCCAAGGGAGCAGACAGAAAGTTGGGTAAGAACATGGGAACTAAGACATTTTATTAATAGTTTATGTACAATTTGTTAGAATAGAAATTTACTAAAGTGATAATAAACCTGGGCTTAGAGGCAACATATCTAGATTTTACAGTGCACTGGTTTTCCACTCATTTCTGATATAAGACACTTTCTGGGGGAAAAATTGAACTGTTTTTTACCATATATGTATTGAATGTGAATATTCCAGTGGTTTTATGAAATGTCACATGTTACTTCACACACATAAACTATACTCAATATTGTTATTCATTAGGAAATCTTGATTAATAAATTGTCATTCTTTTAAATTCTGAATTTTAAAACTTCTTTTGTATTGTATATACATTTGTTGTCACTTCACAATTTTTCTAGAAAAACTAAGTGTGCTACATCTAGTAACTTTCACTTGTTCTCAATTTCTGAAGTGCATTATTTTCTCAATAGTGGTCCCATTGCCATGTTTTCAATATCTTACATTTAATTTTATAGCAACATCCCCACAGCTTTTGATTTCTCTATTAAGGAACTAATGTACTTAAAGGTAAAATGGCAAGTGCATAACAAAAGTATCTATGGTTAAGATAAGGATTGGTGGCTTGTGACATCGTCACGAAAACTAACACAAGCAAATGGAACTGGTATCTTGGCTGCGACTGCAGCCTTCTCTGAACTCAGATTAACAATGCTAATCAGTTCTGGAAAGTTGAACATCCATCTGTTTTCTGATGATTTCATGAATAGTTTGCTTTAGTTACATATAACTGTATATATCACTATATATGACACTCTGTAATCAGGAATATGATACCACACACTGCAAGAAATTCGTTCTTTTAACTGAACAGGATATGAATATGAGAGGATAAAACAATATCATCTAGAATGTATTTTCACCATTGAGAAATGGTCATCTACGTTATATCTGAGGTTGTTAGTTTAAATAGCTTCTTCAGGAACCTCACAGAAACTCTGACTCCATCTGTCTCATTTTGTTGACCACACTGTTTTAATGGCTGTCTTGCTGATGGAAGGGGCAGGCACTGGAGTGAGGTGTGAGACTGAGAAATCCATAATATCTTCATAATGATGGGGCATTAGACCCTATCTGCTTTTTAAATTGACTGTTGCTGTCATGTATAGGTGTTAAGGACTGGGTAGAAAGTCTTCCTTTTTCAATTAGGGTGAACCGGTCAAGAGGCCAGAGAATGGATTTTCAAACTCAGCTTTTCTTGATTTCTAGAAATCCATTTAACTAGATGGCTATTCTTTGCCTTATCTACACTCAGTTCCAAAATATGGGAGAGAAGACCCTCCTAACCAACCTTCTTTTCCCCTCCCCTTTGCCCTCCACACAGAAGTCTAGGAGTTTGGTGCCTGGAGCCAGTGTGTGGGACTCAAATTCCTGCTTCTTCTGCCCTTTAGCTGTGTTCTGTGATTGCTCAAAGTAGGATAATTTGATGAGAATTTCATAAAGGGACTAACTGTAATAATGTAAGCAGTTCGTAAGGAAACTATGAGGGCTAGGGCAGTGCCCCCGTCTCAGTCACAGAAGACCTGTTACAACACCTAAACCTTAAGGGAAGTCGGAAAGAATGGTTCCTGGAAACAGGAAGGAGAAAGCTGTAGACAGGGCCACTTTCAGAGGATCTATGACATTTTGTTGTGGAAGAAGGGAATAAACCTTGGCCTCACTCTGTTACCCTCCTCCAGTCTCCTGCCAATTTCTCGCAGTAACTAAACCCAGTTGGAAGCTTGTCCACACAGGTCAGCCTCCTGGGGCAAAAAGCAGGTGGAAAAGAATGGAGAGTGGATTTGGAGGGGCAAATGGGAGAGCTCTGAAACAGCAAATGCTTTAGCCTGTGAGCATGGCTTCCTCACCTGTAAAGTGGGGCTGACTATAGTACCCACTTGATAGAGTGTGGTGAGAATGGAATAAAATGCTAAGAGTAGTGTGTGCAGTACAGTTCCTAGTGCAGAGCAAGCCCTGGATGCACAGTAATTATCATTATTATTATTTGGGAATTGTTTACCAAATGGATAAAGATTGTCAAAGTGGTCAGTAGTTGGGTAGAACCTACTAAGTACTTTCAAACCTGTTCTATTTTATTATGGATTTAAGTATGTAAAATAGTTCCAAATGATCTCAACATACAATTAGAACTATTATGGTTAATATAGTTTAGTGTAGATTGTGAGTGTATTGTGAGTCCTCGAAGAGCATCTTCAAACTAGGTTCCTGCCATTCTTTGATCTCATCCATCAAGTTCTGTCTATTTCCTCTTCATCTCCATTCTGACTTAACTCAAGCTCCCATTATCCCTCTCCTGGATTATTACACCAACCCCTCAACTGACCAACCAGGCTTCAGGCTTCCCACTCTAAATCTATTCCTACAGCACTGATTCTTCTGCATCAGGCCTCAGACTAAACTTATACTCATCTCAGTAGATGTCCAGTTTGTTCCATGATCTGGCTCCTTTCTTTCTCTTCTGGCCCATATCTGGTATCCCTGCAATCCCCCAATACATTATCCTATTCCAATGGTTCTCCAAGTGTGGCCCCAAGCCAGCATCATTAATTCAACTATAAATTGTTAGAATGGTAAATTCGTGGGCTTAATCTGAAACCTATTAAACCAGAAACTTGGGGATGAGGCCCAGCTATCTGTGTTTTAAGAAACCCTCCAAGTGATTCTGATATATACTCAAGTTTCAGATGTACTCACTGCCTCTTAGTCTTGGGTCATGGTAGTAATCTCTACCTGGAATGTCCATTGTATTAACTTCTTCTTCAGGACTCATTTCAAGCATCAAAGACTCCAGGATTGACTTGCTGATTGGTTTTTAACAAATTAATGTTAGTTCCACTGACTCTGAGTAATTATTTGTTCAGAGAACTCTCATGTTTGAAAAGAATAAACCTAATTCTTATGATAACTTTTTTGGGAAAATAGTTTTGTGCAAATATTTATTCAGAAGGGTTGATGCATTTGTTAGGAGAAAGGAGAGAGCTTTTAAGTAATCAGATTTCTGCTGAAAACACGCCAGACAATGATAAATAGCTACAGTTAATTTTTCAAACTCGATGTAGTTGGCCTTATTTTACAGAGGAAAAAATTGAAGCTCAAAGAGGTTTTTCTTTTTTTTTATCCTCACCTGAGGACATTTTTCCATTTTTTGTTCAGATAGAGTGGGAGGGAGCGAGAGGAAGAGAGAGAGAGAGAGAAACATCGACGTGAAAGGGCCACATCGAGTGGCTGCCACCCGCATGACCAACCAGGGCCGGGGACAAACTGCAACCGAAGTACATACCCTTAGCGGGAACCGAACCCGGGTCTCTCTGGACTGCAGGCTGACGCTCTAACCGCTGAGCCAAACCGGCCAGAGCTCAAAGAGGTTTTGAGACTTGTTCAGGATTACAAATCTAGCAAGTAGCAGAGCCAGGACTGGAACTCAGGTCTGTCTGACGTCCAAGATCAGATACCTAAACATTGTATTATCTTTGAAACAGAGAAAGCAATTGCCTCTATTTTCTTCTGAGGATTCCCTTTTTAATTCAAGCTAGGTAGAAGGAGAGGAGAACATTTTCTCTTGCAGGCAATGTAGTTTAGTTCCAGTTGGTCACCAGGCAAGTGGAAGACTTGTGAAGACGTGTCAGGTCTCTCCCATGGTGTCGTGACAAACTGCTTTTTCCAAACTGATTAAGTATAATATTTAAAATAATAGATTTTGTTTATGATTTATTTTTCCATACACTAATAAGGTTTCATGATTATCTATATAATAACGTCTCTCCTAGATTTTTGCATTTTAATATGCTTTTGTCAAGGGAAGAGAAATAAGTTGGCAATATAGTTATTGGAAAAGAAATTGTGCAAAAATTACAACCTATTTTGTGGGAGGGGAACATCACTGATCACGTAGATTCCAGCAAGAGAAAAATGCCATGTATGTTTTTATAGAACTGCTGAGTGTACAGTGGGGTGGGCATAGGGGTCATCAGGGTTATCGAGAAAGCATCTCCCAGTTTTATTTCTCACTAAAGGCATGGAGATTCTCTAGAGTAGATTCTTTGGTGCAGACATGGCAGGACTCAGTCTTCCTGATCATGGGCCCTACACACAACTAGAAGAGAAAATGATCTATCACATTTACAAAATATGCACTTTAAAGTTTCATTACTTTGCTTCTTCCTAAAATAAGGTGCACCTTCACTGTCAGTGCAATAGCCTGTATTTTTTTTTTTTATCCGTAAGCATTGTCAGCTCATTTGCTCCTCTAATCTTATTAAAGTCAGAGATGTTATTCATTTTATGCATCACATTACTGATGAGTACCAGCATATTCAATAAAGTATACAATTACCAGTCCATTAGCAATTTTACTAAAGAAATTTCATTTTGACATTTCTTTTAAAAAACCTGACTACTATGGCCTTTTCCTTATGTACTGGACAATTGTATCCTAAAAAAGTGAGCCTCAAAAATCTCTTTATTCGTTTTTCTGCATGTACTTCACATAGACTACCTTAATGATTTGTTTTATGTTTTACTCGATCATCTTAATTTCATCCTTGCAAGAGTAATGGGGCCAGTCAGATGAAAGTTACTGAAATAAAAGAGGGTGGGTTGTGTTCAAGATATTATCCCTTAAGGCATTTGAATATACTTGATCTTGGAGGAGAATGATTTGTAAATAAGACTCAGGAAATGAAATTAGAGACCTTGCATCGCAAAGAAGACAATGGTAATAGTGAGGATGGAATGTTTAATTACTATAATTATTCTACAGAGGTATTTTTAATACATTTTAAAAAGCCATGTTTTCAAAGTCACCTTCCTGGTTTGCCATTCCAGAGTTTCTTCAACTGACAGTCAAATTCGTCTATGCATAAAATTCCATTTCTTTCTGCTTTAATAAGAGCTCATATACTGTGAACGGGGTTCTCTGTAGACACAAACAACTAATAAACATCTCTTCCCCTCCCTGGCCGGTGTGGTTCAGTTGGTTGGAGCATCTTCTAGTGTAGTGAAGGGTCAGGACACATAACCAGGGCACATAAAAACATGTCCTCAGGTGAGGATTAAAACAAACAAACAAACTTGCTTTTTCAATCTCTCACATGCATAAGACTAGAAACCACACTGTTTTCTTCCTTTAATTTCATTACTTTACAGAATATTTGTTCAAGAGCCCAGAACCTGCAGCTCACTGGCTCACTCCTATCAGGTTTCCCACCTCCCAAGGGTGTGGCATGGGGCAAGTTATTTGGCCTCTTTGTGCATCACTTTGCTCATCTGTAAAATGGGAATAATGATTGTTTCTACTTCTTAAGGTTATTATGAAGATTCAATAATCAACGTGTATTAAGTGCTTAGAGCAGTGTCTAGTACATACTTAGCACTGTAAAAGCATTTGCTATTATAATTGTTCTTAACACATTGTCATTGAGTTTCTCCAAGTATATTAAAAAATCTGTCATTTATTTTCAATAAAAGTAGTATGCAGACAGAGCAAGAAGTTTGAACAATAATGAAATGTGTACAGTTAAACAGCATAGACACCTATGGGCAATAGTTTCTCAGATATTCTTCCAGAGTGTTTCTATGCTGCCTTTTTCTTTTTATTCTTTTAATGAAGAAACTGTTGCATGGACAATGCTCCTGTCTCTCAAATGTAAAGACATGGTGATTAAAAAATGGTGATTGAAATTGAACGCAGTGCTCCGGTAGGATAGTCCAAGTATTTAGGAATATTGCATTATCATCTTTTTTGACCTTATCAGCTGCTTTCCTTGTGGGTCACTAAAGCTGTCTACCGGGTCTCATGGGACAGTGCCTCACTGTTGACACCGTGTTTGCGGATGGCTATCCGGTGGCTGTTAACTTCCCTGGGTTCTTGGAGATGGGCCCATCTTGCTCCCTCCTCCTCTCCAATCCCTTTCTAAAGTCCAGATTCCCTAACAAGTTTTCCAGGGAGCAAAGGACAATGGTCAGTCCCTTATGTGACTGTTTCACATGATGGATAATGATGGAACATTAGAATTTCCTGCTCTTTCTCTGAGCAACTGAGAACTTAGTATTCATAAAACAAAATTGATAGGCTATCAGAAAAAATTTCATATTGGCCACTTGGTACACCTTTATTACTAGTTATATCAGGAAATAGTGTATTTTACATTTTAGCATACTGGATGTGGGAAAAAATTACAAAAATGAATCTAAGCTATGAAATTTCTCATAGACAATATTACATTTAAAATTCTTGCCCTGGCCGGTTTGGCTCAATGGTTAGAGCGTCGGCCTGCTGACCAGAGAGTCCTGGGTTCTGTTCCCGCTGAGGGCACGTACCTTCCTGTAAGGTTTCGGTTCATCCCCAGGCCCGGTTGGGGTTGTGCAGGTGGCAACCAGTTAATGTGTCTCTCTCACATCAATGTTTCTCTCTCTCTCTCTTCCTCCCTCTCTCCTTCCCACTCTATCTGAAGATAAATGCAAAAATGTCCTCGGGTGAGGATAAAAATAAATAAATAAATACATAAATACATAAATAAATAAATAAAATTCTTCTTTTTTTTTTCTTTCTTTTGTTAATTCTCAGCCGAGGATATTTTTCCACTGGGAATAGAACCTGTGACCCTTTGGTCAACAGGCCGATGCTCTAACCACTGAGCTAAACTGGCCAAGGCTAGATTTAAAACTCTTAAAGAGCCAGACCTATAATTTCTGTCCCTTTGTGTGATCAAAGGAAACAAAAGATATGTTAAACCAATATTAACTCGTGTTTTTTTGTTAAAAAAATTTTTTTTCTTTATTGATTTTTTTTTTAGAGAGAGGAAGGGAGAGGAAGAGAGAGAGATAGAAACATCGATGAGAGAGAACATTGGTTGGCCGCCTCCTGCACACCCCGCACTGGGGATTTGGCCCATAACCTGGGCATGTGTCCTGACTGGGAATTGAACCAGCGACCTCTTGGTGCATGGGTCGACGCTCAACCACTGAGCCACTCCAGCTGGGCTTAACTAGTGTCTTCATAATTCACATTTTCTGGGCTAAAAGCGAGAGTTGGAGGTAAAGTTCAGGAGTCCTTGGGCATTGCTATGTGGATGAGGATGTGACCTTTCTGGGGGAGAGTTTCTTTCCTGCATGTAAGAGAAAAAGGTAAGCAAATGTTTATCAACATTCCTGTAAGGGGACTGAGCAAAGAGTATAGGTGAAAGTTCTTCTGATGTAAGCCTGAAGTATAGGTATAGTCATGGTGAGATTATACCTACAGTGTGCCAGGCTGCTACCCTCACAGTCAGGTGGGTACATATGTGGTCTTCTCCCACAGTGCTGTGGGCAAGACCACATAACCCAGACATCCTGCTCACTACAGCACTGAAACACAGTAACCACTTACTCTGGGTAACATGCTCTCCAGAGGGGTGGGGTGGGGGTGGGGAGTGAAAACACCTGTCCATCCTACAACATTTTAGTGCTTTTCTCCTAAGCCCAAATTATCTTCAGGGAAAAAAGAAAGTCATTTTCAGCGTGAAATTTGTATTGTTGCCACCCACCACAAGAAATCAATGTGCACAAAATTTCAGTTTCTTTCACTGGGAAAATAACCTGTAAAACTATAAATGATGCAGTAGAGCTAAAACAAAGGAGGAAAAGTAACAGCCTTCTGCACTGCGAATATCTGAAACTGGTCTGCAGGCGAAATGAGGAACGCCAATTCATTATAGACAAAAAGGGCTCCATTCTACAGATCCGGACTTTCTCTGGCTCCTTCTAGTCACATCAGGCATTTTCACGAGAATATGCAATTTGTGATTTCTGTAGGTAGGAACTGGAAGGCTGGAGGAGGAGGAACAGGAATGGGATGAGGGGGAAGGAAAAGAAAGGCAAGGATAACAATCACAATAATAATGATGGCTGTTGATGATATTAAGTGCCAGGTGCCACACTATGCCCTTCAAAGTTCTGACTCCCCCTCCCCCCCGCAATCCCCACCAAAGTCCTTCAGGTTGATATTATTGTAATGCCCATCTTACAAGTGAGAAGAGGAAGCCACCAAAAGTTCAAATTACTAGCCGAGGCTCTCCATATATTATGATGCTGTGAAAGGAAAGGCACATTCACTTTCCAGTTCCTGGTGGTTCTGGACTCTGCTCTTTTCACTGCATAGCTGCCGAGGTTGCTGGAGGGGAGGAATACGTGTGCACCATCCCATTTCCCTCTTGTGCAGCTCTCATTTGGTACAGACAGCCGGAGATACTGCTGCTTCTCTAGCTCCAGCCTTCCATCAATACCATGTTTATATCACCACTCTTGAAAAATGGAATTTCCCATTCATTAATATGCAAGCACAGTGTATAGATACAGTCTATTGGAAAACACAGCTCCTGTCTCTCAGAGATATATCCTGATAATCACTTTGTCGAAAACAGAGACTTGGAGAGGCATTTCATGATCAGTCAAGATTTTGACATTTTAGCCCACTTTTTAGAACTTTTACCTTTTGCTCCCTTTTGTGCTTAATCTAGCTCAGAAAAATTTAGACTCTGGATATGGTCTCCTGGTAGCTGCCTGCGAGAAGACTCATTTCAAATAATATATAATCACAAACATGCTACCGAAACAGAGCGGCAGGGTGGGGTGATGGCAACTCCTAACAAGGCCAGCACCCGAATACATTGCCTGTTGATCTCTCTACTGAGAATAAATTCATGTAAATCCGGGGAGGCTGAGCTGCTGCTGCTAATCCACCGTGTGCAGTGACTAATTTTATTAAGTGAAATCCAGGAGAAAGAAGGAGCCTTGCAGTGGAAATGTGTGCAGCGGCGATTGCCTGGGCCTGGGAGCGGAGCCCTGCGGCAGTACAGAGAGCGAGGCCAATTAGGCGGGCTCAGCAGGGGCGGCCGCGCGGCCGGACGGTGCCCAGCGGCTCGGAAAGGCCCGCAGACAGGACTGCGTCCGCTCTGCGCTTCACTGGGAATGTGACAGACGACTGCTCTTGACTTTGAGTAACCTTGCTCTTGAAAAGAGGGGTTCACTATACTTGGAAAAGTTCACCTTTTTTAAACAAATACTGAAAAGCCATTACTTCTGAAAATTAGATGCTTATAATTTTAGGTGAATGGATGTGCTAAGTTCTTTTCCTGTTAGGAGTTGCAAACTCAAATCCTTTCTGAACCAGACCAAAGAATGCTATAAGTAAATAGTATAAATAAATGAAACTATAGAAGTGGTGGGGCCCATTGCTAATCAGACAAATCAACTGCTAACTCAGTTTTTCCCCCCTTAAACGATGTACCAGTATCTACTAAAGCAAACCATACACCTAGCTTCATCTCAGCTATTCTGCTCCTATGTACGTTCTAAGTCATATCCAGGAGATATGACTGTATGTTCATCATAAGACATTTACAAGCAAACCTGGAACCAAACCAAAAAAGTTCACAAATAGAAAAATAAATAATTAAAATGTGATATATCTTACACAATGGAATATTACATAGCAATAAAAAAGAAAACAGATGCAAAGGGTTAAAGGCCACATAGTTCCATATGTGTAAAGTTAAAAAAAAAAAACACCAATACCAGTAGATGGTGACAGAAGTCAGAATAGCGGTTACTTCTTTGGGTGGGGTATTGTGTGAGAAGGGTTACAATGAATCACCTGGAGAGCGGAACATATTCAGGATCTTGATCTTGGGGTAGATACACGGATGTGCATATCTGTGAAATCGCATGAAGCTGAACATTTAATATTGGTTTTACTGTATGTATGTCATGCATCAATTAAAAAGTTAAAAACATACATCATGACAGAACAAAACAAAAAGTTGTCCCAGACAAATAAAATACTCTGAGCTATAAATTTGGTTGCTGATCATGAATTTATATCCTTAACTAATATTTCTAATGATCTTCCTTACCACAGCTGAAGATTTAATGTCTCATCTATGAGCTCATGTTTCCTCTTTTTGGGAAAGAATTAAGACAGCAAAAAGTTGGTATCTATTTAATATTTATATTGAGCTTTTTATTCTTTTTGTTTGTATTTTGTTTGGTCTCCATATATTTGTGAATATTCCAGTCTCCTTTCTTGTAATTGATTTATACTTTCATAGCATTGTGGTCAGAAAAGATGCTTGATATGATGTCAATCTTCCTAAATTTATTAAGACTTGTTTTGTAGCCTCATATGTAATCTATTCAGGAAAATATTCCAAGTGCACTTGAGAAGAATGTGTGTTCAGTTGCTTTTGGATGAAATGTTCTATATATACACATCTGTTAAGATCTTCTGATATGGTAAAATTTTTACTTTTAATATAATTTTATATTAACATTTCCTAGCATTGTCACAGTTCACATACTTCTTATTAGTATTTTATTAGGAGACTCTTTACTTAACAATTTTACTATTTTTTTAGAACTTACGGTATTTTCAATTTTTTTATTCAAAATAAATGGATACTCTTGGTTTTCCATTCTCAGTTTATTTCTTGCAATATATTCCCTGAAGTGGAGCTATTTAGACAGAGGCCATGAGTGGGTTCTCAGAGCCTATTTTAATGCCACATTGCTTCTATGGGCTAGCTTTATTCATGCTGTCAAAAGCAATTTGTAAGACTACCTATTTGTTCCATCTTCCCCAATGCTAGGATTTTAAAAAAATCAAAATGCAATGACTCTTTAAAATTAATTTAATTTTTAGTAGAAAGGTGGCTGATTCCCCCCAGGCTAGCTAACTTTTTGTATTTCTCCATTTACGTACTATTTTCATCATTTATTAAACAGAATCTGCATGCTGACCAGATACATTGATCTTGCTTTTCTTTATATTTTCAATAGTCAAAGTTTATCAATTATGTTCATCTGTTGGGTTTTCCTCATTCTGCTATTTTTATTTATTTTTTTACTGCATTTGCCTCACAAAAAGTTACCTTTATATATTCACACATATTTTGTCTCTAATAACTTTCATTTCTTGAATTGCCTCAGTTTCCCTTTCTTCTGTATCATTTTAAAATGGTATTGCATTTTCCTCTATATTTTATAAAATAATGTACATGTTCTTTCATTCCATTGTTATTTATTGCAGTTTAAAACATGAAATATAAATCCAAATTAATTATTCTCCATATGAATATCTAATTATACAAAATCTATAAAACAGCCACTGTTATGTTACTTTAGTTCAAATGCACATAAAAATATATTTTAAAATACCATGCTAAGGGAAATAAGTCAGACAGAATTAGTTAAGAACCATATGATTTCACTCATATGTGGGATATTAAACTGAAAGCAACAAATGTACAAACAGGAAAAACATACAACAGTATGGTGGTTACCAGAGGGAAGGGGGTGAGGGGTAGTAACGGGGGTCAAATATGTGATGACAGAAGATGATTTGACTGTGGGTGGTGGGCACACAATGCAGTATACAGATCCCGTATCACAGAAATGTACATTTGAAACCTATACAATTTTATTAACAATGTCATCCCAATAAATTTAATTAAAAAAAATCTCAATTCTTATTCCATTGAAAAAATTTCTTCTGAATTTTAAAAGTCTAACAACATGTTCAATTCTATTACAACATTTTGCAAATTAACAAGGCCGTCTACCATCAATCATCTCTGTGTGGCTGGCTGTGTCTATTTACCTGTCATCTATTTTCTTTGTTCTTCTTGCCTGCTGCTTATGCATTCATATGTTAATATTTTGAAGGTAAAGGTATTTACTTTCAAAGTGTCTTAGAATATTGCACGGAACTAAGTATTTCATTGTATTTATTGATTAATTTAATACAACTTAATTATATTGTCTTCCAAATTAAAATGTTTATCTCCCATTTTCTTCAGTCAGAATGAATTGTTCCTCTCTGTATGTCCAAGACCTTACCCATAATTCTCATTTGCAGGTTCTCAATGACTGTTTGATGCTTAAGGATGGATTGAAAATAAGAAACGTAGCAACATCAGAATGTATGCCCAGATCTAGATATGTTCGTAGAGCGAAGGGTGAATTTCAACTGTGCACGTGGCAATATCAAAACACATTCTCAAGCCTAAGATATTAATAAAGGGAGATTTCTTTCTTCCTTTCCAAATGCTCTAAATTAGATAACTTAAATTTTGCCAGTAATTTTGCTACCAAAAAAAGTCTTGCAAAAGAAAAATCTTGTAAAAGCAGTAGAAATAGACTTCTATCAAAAAATGGCCCTGGCCTGTTTGGCTCAGCGGTTGGAGCGTCGGCCCGCGGACCAGAGAGTCCCCGGTTCGGTTCCTGCTGAGGGCACGTGCCTCGGTTGCGGTTTGTCCCCAGCCCCGGTTGGGGTCCTGTGGGTGGCAACCAGTCGATATGGCTCTGTCATGTCGATGTTTCTCTCTCTCTTCCCCCCTCTCTCCCGCTCTATCTGAAGATAAATGCAAAAATGTCCTCAGGTGAGGATAAAAAAAACATTAGAAAAAAAAAAAATGAAGCCAAGGTAATGAACTAGAGTACTTACAAATGTTTTTGAACTTGGGGAAGTATAGCAAACCTTAAGTGATGGAATTGTTGCCATATTTTAGAGTGAGGAACCGTTGCATTATAGAGCTTCGTTTTATTAAGTTCTTATGAACAACTTCATAGTTTGCATTCAAAATAATTCATCACTCTCAAGGAAATTTTCTGTTGAAACCAGTGGAGATGATGTTATATGGTTAATATTATCCTGTTATTAGGTCACATTCAAGTAATAATTTGTAGCAGCTATAGGTTTCACAAAGTGAATTTTTCAGGGAAAAACACAAACAATGGAGTGTATTCTTCAAGTGCATTCATGATGTTAAACGTAATTTCTTGTCTGGCTAAAAATACTCTTATCTGAGGTTTATAAACTATAAATGTCTAATCACTTACGTTGGCACCATTTTAAACCATAATTTTTAAAAAACACCATAAAATAAAATTAGTATGCAATTTCTAAAAAGTGCTGTATATCAGATTCCACTTTTTAGATTTGTCAAATATCTTGTAAGTAGAAATTGATACACTAATGCAGTCTAGTGGTGTGAACTGACATAAATGGAGAGACTGCAGTACAATTAGGTGAGTTGATATTCAAATATATAACAAATCAAAAGCTCTGAGAACTTAGAGCAGGAGCAACTAACTATTCTCCAAATAATAAGAAAATGTTTTATTATGAAGTGACATACATCAAGAACAAAACATTTGTTTAAAAAAGTAGAATGTTGAAAAGGTTTGGATATGAAGAGAGAATTACAGATGTTCAATGTCAGTAGTACTAAGTGTCTGGCAAAGAGCAGCAGAAGACAATGACAAAGGTTGGGTCCAGACTGTAAACTCCCTCACATGTCAAGTGCAGAAGTTAGAATTTTATTCCAAATAGCTGGAGGTACTTGCTGTTCAGTGAGGTTTCTGGGTAAGAGAGTAACGTAATTAAGCTCCATTTTGTAAGAAAGTGACTTTGGCAGGAGTGTGGAGAATAGTCAAGAGTAGAGAGAGATGATGGGAAAAAAAGAAGTATAAAAGAAACAACAAAAAAATTGCAATCGGAGTTATGGCAGAGAAAGTAGGGATGGAAACAAACAAACAAACAAAAGATTAAGAAGCATTTTTGAGGTAGAATCTGAAGGATTTAATGACCCATTGGATATACTGTGAGGAGTTGAGTCTGTCCGATGGGCACTTTCAGCAGAAGTGTACCGAATTGAGGCAGAATGGGTTTGCAGAAGATGATGAGTTCCATCTTGGAACTTACACTGTGTGTTAAGCACTACATCTGAAATGCATGTGAGGAGTCCCTCTGGGGATATGTGTAATCAAATTCGGGATTCAGATGAATAGATCAGAGTTTTCAGCAAGATGGTGACTTCTGACGTCACTAAAGTGCTTGATCAGGGATGGCCCAAGTGAGAAAAAGTTTGGTGTATAAACCTGGAGAAGATTAACCGTTGAAGGACTGTTACAGAATGAGGAACAAGCCAATAGACTAAAGAGGAGAAGTAGGAAAGTTCTACCTGCAAAGCCAAAGAATGGTGAAAGTAGATAAATATGTAAATCTTTAAAATATGCTTAGTAGAATAAAAATTAAAAATAGTTATCTGAACTTGCAATTGAGTCCCTGGCTATCTCAGTGAAAGAAATATGAGAAGTCAATTTATCACCTTTGAGGACCAAGCTGATGACTTCTATATTCAAAGGGTGGGGGAAATGGCTCTGGCTGCGGGCTTTGAGTTGGACATTGTTCAAAGCACCAGCAGGGACCTTGACCTGATGCTGCTGTGACAGGTGAGAGAGAACTTAATTTTAATACCATGAACAAAACCCAGATTTATAGTCTTGCTTCCTCCATTTATTTTAGACTGGAAAAATAATACCTACTACTTTGTAGGCAATTGTTGGAAAAAAAAATGTTCTACAAGAAGGGCTTAAAGACACTTGGCAACTTGGATACAGTATTTTCAAAGTACACTGTGCTAACTATAATTGTGAGCATCATCAATTTGTTGCCAGGGAAAACTTTCATTGAAACTCCAGCAGAGCTGAACATGGATACAATGACCAAAATGTATCAGTCGTTGTAATTTTCCTCATCACGCTGGTGCCTGGTAATAAAGGTCTGACAACAGGCTTTCACAGTGGACATGAGTACCCGCTATTATGTCCCAGGCTGGTATAAAAACACAGTGCATGTACTCAGAGAGCTCGCGGTTTTCTCTGGTCAATATGAAAAGCTAATCCACTCTCCCAGATAATGGAATTTGTCTCCAGCGTTTACACTTCCCAGGTAACTATTCCATTGTTACTTTGTGTTATCCAGTAATAAAAAGCACCCTATAATAGACTGTTTTCGACTGCCATGCAGTAAATTTTGGTTTTCTTCTAAGTACGTTTGCAGCAGTACGGAAGTGATTTATCATCATAGAAGCAGAACATTTCCAGCTTTCAGTGATTGAGTCATAGGTTGCAAGACCATTGGCAACGTAACATGGCTATAATTATATTTTCAACCTCATTTTACAGATGAAAGAACTGAGGCCCAAAGAAGTCAAATGACTAACACAGAGCATGACTGTGATTCGAGTTAAGCGTATGACAGTTCTATTTGTTCACAACCGTGATTCTCTTGAAACAGCTAATTATTTTAAACTTCCCTTATGGAAAAATCAATTTTACTAAACATCATGCACTGTTGTTTTAATACAAAAGGTCTTAATTGTTAGTAACTTGATATGAATCTTCCAGTAGCCTTTGAAATCTCTCCAGTGCCGACGTGGCATTAGAAAGGAACACGGGATGGGGACTCAAGTCCTTTTGCTTCTGGTCCAGCACTTTGACACTGATTCTCAGCCCCAGAGTTTCGGTTCTCTAACTGCAGACTTAACTGGTAGGTGAAGAAGACTTTAAAGCCTTTTTCCTCATAAGTCCAGCTCTGACAAGAGTCCCAGATGTGTTATAACAAATTACCACACATTTGGTGGTTTAAAACAACACACATTTATTTTCTCACAATTCTGGAGGCCAGAACCCAAAAATCAGGGTCTCGGCGGAGCCACACTCCTTCCCGAGGCTCTCATGGAGAATCCCTCCCTTGTCTCTTCCAGTTTCTGGTGGCTCCTGAAGTTAAACTTCCCTCAGTTTGTGGCAATATCACTCCAATATCTGCCTGTCTTCACACGGCCTTCTCTGTGCATCTGTCTCCAGTTCCCTCTGCCTCTCTGATCAGTGGCTGCGTCTCAGGCTCACCCAGATCCTCCAGGATAAGCTTCTCCTCTTGAGAGCTTTAATGTAGTTACATGGTTTGCAGAATAAGGTAAAATTCACTCCTTTTTCCATGTAAGGTCGGATTCACAGCTTCCAGGATTAAAAAGTGACTGTATCATTGAGAGGGCATTATTTTCAGCCTACCATAGAAAGTATGGTCACCAAGTGTCATTTTGCTTGGATATACTAATTTTCTTGCCAGTAATCAATATACAATTATCTGACACTTGGATGTCACGCAAACTGTTTAATAAGCTGCACTGATGTAATGCATGTGGTATTATCAGTGCCAAATAAATATTCCATTTTTCTCTATCATAAATTGGGCCTTTTTTGAATTAAATAAACTATAAAAATACTGGATGGGCATTCAGCATGAGTTTCAATCATTCATTCAAATTCTTGCAGCAAACCTGTATTGAACATCATATATACTCGGGTCTGAGTCAGACACTTCAAATAATTTAGCTCACATAAATTTCCAAAAGCATTAAGCCAGAGCTTAGCATAGTGATTAAGATCTAGGGTTTCATAGCCAAGCAGATTAGATCCACATCCCAGCTCCTCCATTTACTAGCCATGGGAAAACGATTTCCCTTTCTGTCAGTTTCCTTATCTGTGTAATGGACATATGAACACCAACTGCACCACCGTGGTCCGGGAACACTGTGCCGTTGTTATTGTATCCATTTGGAGGAGAAACTGAACTCACTTAAGGGGTTAAATAATTTGCTCAGTTTCACACAGAGGAGTCTGCCTCAAAGCCTTGCTCTGTCCACTGCATCAGGATCTCATTATAACTCAATCTCACTGATAGAGTGTTTCTGTGGGTTGCAATCCAAGGACAAAAAAAAAAAAAAAAAAAAAGTATTACATAATATTATGTAATATTACAGAGTTACAGAAATATCTCTGGTCAAGGATAATTCCATTAAAGAAACACAACTAGTAGCTACTTGTTCCTGAATTAAGTGTATATTAACCTCAATTCTCCTCTTCTGTGTTTAATTCTTTAAACATATTAGAGTGTTTAAAGCCTCCTTCTGCTCGTTCTCATCTCCCCAATCCTTCCTCCCCTCTGTCCCACCAACTCTGGGCACATATATACCTGTGCTGGTACTAACAAAGTTCTAGGTGCTTTCTCCAGGTGAGCTATGCTTCTGAGATCTAAACCCAAACTGGTGCCATCTAACGTGCGATGTGATGGAATTACAAAGCATGTTTGATACTTTCCATTTGCCCCACCCAGATCCAGTTTCCACCCTTTGTCCACTTTCCTCCAAGATGCAGCGTGCTGGCCTGTGTGGACTGTACGGGGGGCTCCATGCTCTTTGGCTTCCTTTGGGGTCTGGCCAATGGGAGGCAGCATTGGGCAGTTGGAAGGTGAAAGGACAGTGAGGTCAGGTATCCATTATTCCAGCTCCTTTTTCATGGGCTCCCTTGGCTGATGGTGTCAGGTGGCCCTCTGATAAAGCCGCTGTCTCCCTTACTTCATTCTTCAAGTTTAGGGGTTCCCACAATTGCTAGTTCCAGGCATTGAACCATTTGCATGTTGGTTTCCCTAAACCCTACCTCATCTTTGCAGAATCCCTCAATTAAACTTTCTCCAAAGAACCAAGTTTAAATGTGTCTTCTGTTTGCTACCTTGGCAGGCAGAGGAGGTTGGAATATTATTTAGGTATTGGCAGGCTCCAGAGGGTGGGGAAACGGCCTTGGATTTGGAAATGACTTCTAGATCTGGAGAGAGAACTTCTTTTCCCCCAGTGTTCCCTGTCTTGAGAGACAGCTTAACAAAACCACATCTATGACAGAGAAACATGTTAGCTCAGCCCTAACCCCGAAGCTAAAAAAAAGTCCTTAGGTGTGAGGTGGGCAGAGATGGAGCGTAGAAAGATTCATCAGAGTGAACATGCCATTTTGTTGGAAGTATGTAGAAGTTATTGTCTTTTTTTTCTTTTCATTAAATGTCTGATCTCGATACCCTTCTTGAGAACTTGGATTAAGTATTTTTTTCTTTTTCTTTTTTACATACTATAGTGTAGTGGTTAAGATGTTCAAAAGCATGTGCTAATGCCTCTGGTTTCATTTCATTTATTGGTTTCATAATCTGAGACAAATTATTATCCTCACTAAAATAATAGTCACTATTTCATATTTGCTGTAAGGAATACATACATTCATCCATGTAGTGAATGCTGTGGTTCATCACACAGACCTTCCTTCAGGACCAAAGGACTCATCTCACGTTCCTCTCCATGAACTGGTCTTCCGTGAGGCACACTGCCTTGCCCGAGGTTATGCCCCTAACCAGGGGCACTGAACAGCTGCTCGACAACATGGCAGGGTACAGAGTCAGCTCTGCGGGCCTCTGCGACTCGGTCACTCTGTGGAAGTCACTGAGGCCCCTGTTGCCACTGCCCACAGTTTAACTGTTCCGTCTGTCTGGCCCTATTTTATGGCATCATGTTCGTCAGCAACAAGTGGCAAGTTCTTTTGAGATGTTGGTAAGACACAAACCCTCCAAAGGGTGAGTGACAGACCTACCAATATCCAGGGAGCTACTACATCAGTGAAGTTTTAAGGGCCTGTAAGTCTAGAATGCAAAAACATCCCCTCCCAAATTAAAGAGATTATTACATCTCACATCTCTCACCACTGAGAAAGAAGGAGAATAGTCTGGGGTCATACCACCACATATTTCACTTAGCTTTATTGTCTATTTCCCCACTTTGGAAAAATAAGCTCCTGGGAGCAGAGATATTTCTTGTTTTACTCCCCATTGTGTCCACAGTACCGAGTACTATGTTTAATAGCAGGTGTTCAATGAACAGTTGTTGAATGAATGGATATGATCACTGCACTGTTGTACACCAGGGGAATGGGAGTAGCCCTGGAAATGTATTAGACTGAATTCTCACCCAATACTCTAAGATGGGGGTTTGAAGTTAGATTTTTGCTGATTTAAAGAAAATAAAATACTTGATATTTTTTGATGATCAATATTTGTGGTAGCATAGTCACATTCACTGCATAAGCATTTACTTGTAGAAACTTCTGGGGAAGGGTGAACTACTAAGGTTTACATGAACTATTGATTTGTGCTGAAAGAGTTCATGGTGATTAACAGAGCTAATCAGAACTTAAATGGGCAATTGCTAACCATATAAATGGAGTAAGATTCTATTGTCTACCATCTGAAAAAAAGGTACCTTAACCTACACTTCACTTAAACTGTATTTTATTGAGATTGTTTAACCTCCTAGAATTAGCATAGAATTATTAATTCTGTGCTTTAGACACCTAGAATTTCTGCAATTACTTTATCTTCCTACTCACTCTTCAATGTTGTCTCAATAAAACTGAAAAAAGATATCTGTGAATTTGAACCTTGCCAAAGAAAACAAGGAACAGATTTCTTCCATTCTGAGTTAAATCCCACAATTAATCCTATCCCACTCTCAAAACAAACTAAAGCATGAAATACATCTATCAGTGCTTCTTAAAATATTATGGGGACACAAGTATGCCTGAAAATGTGATGACACCATGTCTTTACTGCCCCCAAACTTGCGTCTCCCCTCGGTTCTGTTTCTCGTTCGAGGGGCGTGGACCCCTGAAACCTCTCCATGGGCCCAGGTTCTGAACCTCTGCCCCAGGGTAATGCAAACAGGTAAATGGTTTTGTTAAAGACAAAATGAGTGGGATAATCAACGAGGTGGTTTTATCCAGGCTATTATAACAGGGAGAACATTCCCTGAGAAAGCTGTGGCTTTGCAGAGGGACAGAGACCTCCTGGGCCAAGCTTTAGGCTCATCAGCCCTCTTCTGCACTTGGCCTTCAGCTTTGCCTTACATGTTTGTCCGTGCGGAGTCCAGTTTTAGCAAGAATTCTGCTAAGTCAGTTTAGCAGAGTGCCCCTACCCTTGAAAACCAATCACCCTTGATACCTGATCAAGTTTCTCATCCCCACCTTTGATGTTTAAGTGTTTGTCCTGAATTTCCTTAATTCCCTCCATAGACCTTCCTTTACTCTGAAAAGTACAAAAGCACAACAATGTTTAGTATAATTTGCAATTGTCAGGCTTACTGTAAAAAAACAAAAATTATGTCGGAGAAAAATATATTAAACAATTCAATAAGTAAGATCTTAAAATATCATTGCATTGTTATAAGTCATATATTTATTTAACTATGTCTCTTACCTACACTCCATATTCCATTTTTGAGAAAGAAATACTAGGTCTTTTCCTCACCTCAACTTTGCTCATGAATGCACACACACCGAAAACAAATGAAAAATACTGGTGTAGGCACTGCTGAAAATCCTACCGTGAAACAGACAGTTTCAGTTCTCATAACCTACAATTTAATTGGGATGGATCTAACTGGGGTTGGAAACAGTGACAAAAATTAAAAAAAATACAAGTCAGAGAGATGTGGGATATTGTTGTTGATAAAAGAAAAAAAGAAGGAAAAGAAGAAGGAAGAAAGGAAAAGGGAGAAAGAGACAAAGGTGGGGAGGAGGAAGAAAGAAATCAAAGAAAAAGGAAAAAACAGTGTCTTTCCTGCAGAATGCTCATAGTGGGCCATATCAGAAAAATAAGTCATTGGTTCGGGGACATTGTTTTTCCTTGTTGGACTGTGGGGAACCTGGGAAATTACATTGCTTAAGAGGAGCCTGGATGGTGATTTAAATGAATTGTTTCATGTTGTACATATTCTTTATAATGAATTTTTAACAATATTTATCCACATCGACATGTTTATTTTATCTACAGTGCAGTGTTTTTGTGTGTGACTATCACACACAAAATATCACATTTTATTTTTCCATTCTCCTGTTGCTGAATATGTAGGGTGTCTTCAGTTTTTTTCACTATTAAAACAATGCTGCAATAAGCATTTCCATGCACTTCTTAAACACATGTGTGAAAATATAAACTTAGGACTAGTATTCCTGGTTGAAGAATACATAAATCCAACTTATTAGATAAGACTTAGTTGTTTATCAAAGTGGTTGTTTCAGATGTACAGTCCTTTCAGTGATGTATGAATTCCTATTGTCAACATATCATTGTCAGACTTTGTTAAAGTTTTGCCAATCAAATGAGTATGAAATGTTAACTCACCAGTTACTAGCAAAGTTATTTTATCATAAGTCCATTTGCCATTGGACTTCTCTAATTCTCATGAGAAAGTTATGAATGACTTATTTTTTTAATCCTCACAGAGGATATGTTCATTGATTTTAGAAAGAGAGGAAGAGAGAGAGAGAGAGAAACATTGATTGGTTGCCTCCTGTATGCCCCGACTAGGGATTGAACCCAAAACCTAGGTATGTGCCCGACAGATGACTCTCCACCTGTCCGGGGCAGAAAGCTATGAGTGATTTTTGACTCTTGGTCTAGATATTACTTGACCATAGTTTTCATTATAATAAATCATTCATAGGAATGAAAATGGTAGCAAAGAGTGGCTAGTTGCAAAGAGCCCTGATGTTGAATGAGGTTCAACATGGTTCTCTTGGAGCTCAACAATACACTGGGGTTAATTCTGGGAGAAGGTCAGGAATTACTTTCCCATCACGTTTCCTATGGTCACTGTGACTTTTTTCTAAATGGAAACAATAGTATGTTACTTTATGGTTGGTCTCAGACACAGGCCATAGAATCCCTCTGGACTCTAGAGCATCCTTGAAACATTAGATATAGTAAAGTTATATTATCCATATGATTTGAGATAATATAATAAACTTCAAATGAGTTGAAGATTGAAAAACAATTTAATCACTCTGAAAAGGCTTGTTTTAAACTGTAAAAAACAGAGACATTTCTGCCCTGGCCAGTTTGGCTCAGCAGTTAGAGCTTTGGCCATTGGACCAAAGAGTTTCGGGTTCGATTCTGGTCAAGGGCATGTACCTTAGTTTGGTTCAGTCCCTGGCCCTGGTCGGGGTCATGTGGGAAGCAACCAGTCTATGTGTCTCTCTCATATCGATGTTTCTCACTCTCTCCCTCCCTCCCTCCCACTCTATCTGAAGATAAATGGAAAAATATCCTTGGGTTAAGATTTTTAAAAAAGAGAGAAACATTTCTCATAAAATTGAGCACATTTTTTCATCTCTCTTTTCAAAGGGTGATATTTATTCATTTTTTTCCTATTTATTTCCATTTTTAACTTAGAGAGACTATTTTTCTTTATGACTAACATGTTCCTCTCCCATTTGTCAGTATCTGACAGCCGCACTAGCCTTTTGTTTAAGGTAAAAGATTTCATAGAATGTGATATCAACCACTTGAAATAATTTATGCAGTTGCAAAGCTCTCATGTGAATAATTGGAGAGGAGCTGTGTCATCCAATGTGCATGAAGAACTGGACTGAGCCGGCTTCTGAAGAGGAGATATTCACTGTTACTCAGAGAACTTTCTAGACTGTTTGAGCATCTACTTAGTGTAAACAAAATTTCTAAAGTAGGCTTCTTTCCTATAGATAAGTTATTGCATTGATCTAAATGAATTCCAATAAATAAGTTGATCAGTGTATTGAAACATCTGGGGAATAAAAATTTTAATTAATAATACTTCTAAGGATATGATTGATTTTTCTTATTCCTGTCATCATTTATAATAACAGAGAAATAAAATCTTATAGTATAGTAAAGTATATTAGCATTTTGCTGATTCAGGTTTTATCTTATTTATTTATCCATATTTTTATTTTCTCCCTAATCAGCCTAGCATAGTTTTTTCAATTGGATGTGACTCAGTAAATAACTGAATTAACAGTGATGTTTATATCACTGAACACTTTAAACACAATTGAGTTATTTCAAGGCAAACTTTTAGAATTAATATGAGAGTGCAATAAGGTTGCTGGATACAGAAGCAACTTTTACAAATCAACAGCAGTACTGAATATAACTAATTATAAAATAATAGATGAAAAAGGAATTCATTTTCAATGGAAACATAAACTGTAAGGTATCTAAGACTCAATCTTACAAAATATACATGAGCCTTTTTATTTTTAATCCTCACCCGAGGATATGTTTTTATTGATTTTAGAGAGGGAGAAAGGCAGACAGAGAAACATCAATTGGTTGCCTCCTGTATACACCCCGACAGGAAATCAAACCTGCAACCTAGGTATGTGCCCTGACTGGGAATTGAACCTGTAGCCTTTTGGTGCATAGGATGATGCTCAACCAACAGAGCCACCCAGGTGCATGACCAGGGCTGCATGAGCTTTTTAAACAAACAAACTTAGAAGAAATTATGGTAATTGTAAGTTAAATATAATAGATAAAGGAAATATATATATATATAAAACAGTTCAGTTCATAGATGAAACATTAGTCTTGGTGATTCCAAACTGAACTATATTTATCTGAGCCACTTATATGAGGTGATGTTAGTACTATATTTAGAGGCTACAGTGAATTCAGAAGTCGTTTAATCTTTAGTTATCCCCAATTCCTCACTTGCTTTTAGAACTAGGTCTGGATGAGAATGACAGAAAACAATGCATTAAAAATCACATATACTTAGTTCTCTCTTTCTTGAATGAATCTGGAATTGAACATTCCTGAAATGATATGGCCGCTCCACAATAATCAGAGCACACACCATTTCTTCCTTTTGCTCTTCCATCTTGAACAAGTGGGACTTCCACATCCTAGTTTAAGATGACTGCTTGTGCTCCAGCCATTGTGTTGGCATTACACGCAGAAAAATGAAGAAGGGTGATTAACGGTGCACTTGCTCTTTTTAGGGATTGTGTTCTAAGACCATACTTTGCAATAAGGGGAGCTAAGAAATCTTTACTTAGGGAAATGACATGCTTAGCTAAAACTGTGTTCTATTTTTGAAGATAAAGGGAGGAACAGATACGTGGGGACTTCTATGTCCCTAACACAACATAGTCAGCCATCGATCATGGAGACATTCTGTTGACCGATGGCTTGGAAGCAAAATGAGGGTTGAGGAGGATACTGTTGTTGATGTAACTGGCCTTCAGGATGGGATCAATTTTGAGGGAAGAGTTTTCAAATTTAATAACAAGAATGAGGTAATAAAATATATGACATTTAAACACTTTCATAGCCATATTTTGCATGAGAAATATTTCTAAACTTGTGGATCCAGCTGCAGTGTCGGTCTGACCTCAGAGTCGGCAGAGACTACAAGGAAGGGAGAAGAGGGCAACAGGGCCCTAGGCTGCTAGAACACACATGATATTAAGTCTGAACAAAAGGAGTCCCATCATAAGAGGGGAAACATTGAGGGCAGGCCCAAGGTTTTGTAGCTCAGAGCTCTGAAGGGAAGGAGATGGGAAGTGCTGCCTACAGGACCAGAGGCTGGAGTCTCCTAAGACCATTTCTGCAGATGGGGAACACACTTGAAGGCTTGGTGATGAAGAGAAAAAAGGTAAAAAGTCGTGAAAATTAAGATTCTTACCAAAGCAGAAAAGAATCACAAAACAAGAGGAAAACTCAACATTATTAAAGAACAAAAGAAAGCACTAGTGATTTCATTTTATTTTTTTATTTTTATTTTTAATTATATTTATCCTCACCCAAGGACATTTTTGCATTTATCTTCAGATAGAGCGAGAGGGAGAGAGGGAGGACGAGAGAGAGAAACATCAATGTGAGAGAGACACATCGAGTGGTTGCCACCCACACGACCCCAACCGGGCTGGGGACAAACTGCAACCAAGGTACATGCCCTTAATGGGAACTGAACCCGGGACTCTCTGGTCCACAGGCCGACGCTCTAATTGCTGAGCCAAACCGGCCAGGGCAGCGCTAGTGATTTTAGAAAATGTACTTTTTTTTTTCTGTGACCGACAGAACAAAGCTCTCTTCAGCTAAGAAATTTTGTAAGCCACACAAAACACTACATGCAATTGTTATTGCTGGCCCAGAAAAACATGATATTTCACAATGATCAGAAGATGTCAATCAAAGATAGAAGAAGAAAAGAGGAATGAGAATCATAGGATGTCAGCTAATAAACAGTCTCCCCCAGACTCACCATGAAGCAGAGGAAAACAGTAAAAAAATTTCCCAGCCTCAGTTAAATATTGTTAAAACATTTTTAGATATCAAAATACGTTTTGAATTATAAATAAAAAATTTAGAACATAAATTGTTTAAGGAGAGAGAAAAAGAAAGGGAAGTAGAGAAAAATGGGGAAGGAAGAACGTGCAGGAGTGTGAGAGAGAGAGAGAGAAAGAGAGAGAGAGTAAATGAGAGCACAAATGATTAACCCTCTGTCATTATCTTCATCTTTGCTAATCAAATATTGGAAGTATCTATTTACTTGTCTGTCTCCCACCACTAAACTGTAAGTTCTTCTAGGACAGAACTATGTTCATTCTCTCTCTGTCTTTAACACCTGGCATGGTGTCTGATTCATAGTAAAGTCTCAGTAAATATGTAATAAATTCATCATGAGTGAATGAGTAAAAGATATATATCTAAAGTTAAACCCACATCACTATTGTGTGAAGACATCACTACTCCTAGTATTAAATTTAATTTAATCCAGGAGTTGAAATTAATAGCTTGTAATAGCACCCAGTAGACAAAAATAATGCAGGGGAAATGTCATGATGCAAAAATAGTTACCTTAAATGGAACAGCCAGACATAAATACAAATGTTCATGTGAAATTGAAAATCTGTAGATCCCTGAGAGACTTCCCTTCTGCTACCTAATTTAATGTGAATAATTTATCATTTTATAAATTTCAGCTCTGGTTCATTCACATGCTGTACAGCCTCTTGTGTGCATTGCAGCTCTTTGCGTTAGTGATTATACAAGCTGTAAGGTTAAATAAATTACATTGATTTTTCTATTGGAATCCAGTCAAAAATCGAGTCAAACTTCTGAAGCACACATTTAATGTGCATTATTTCTTAGAAAAGAGTGGCAGGATTCTACCATTAATAGGTATTCTATTGGAAATTCTGCATTCTTCCCTTCCTGGTGTTGGCACATGGACTGAGTGATAGTTTGAGTAGGTAAACAGAGAGCACTCGGCAGCTGCAAACAAGTAGTCAGCCAGACTTGGATCCATTTCTGTCATGCCATAAGCAGGTAATTATGCTAAAGGCAATGCCTTGCTTTCGTTAACAAGACTGCAAATTTTGGACTGTGAAGATATATCACAACCAGTAAGAAAAGGGTTTTGTGCCTACAGAAGCTGCGAGGGGTGCTTGGAAGTCTTGTCTGTGCGTCTCTACACACGCGACTGATGACTGGCCCACTACATTTCTTAACTGATCACAAAACTGGGCACTTTTTTTCACTAAAGTGCATCTGTGTTAAATCGATGAAGAATTTATTTTATCTACAGTGTTCTTCCAATGCTATTCACTTATGACCAAGTTTTTATTCATTGATTTATTCGGCAAACATTTTTGTGTGTGTGTGCATCTACTATGGGCCAGTCACTGTGGTTGTAGTGAGGAGATAAATAGCACAGGGTCTCTGCCATGTGAGTTCACAGTCTACTGGGGAAACTGACAATATACTAGAAATTGTGCAATGCCATGAATACTATGATAGCATTACTGTAGTTACGTGGTATAGAAAGAGTACAACAAAAGGAAGTGTCAGGTGATGTGGTTTACTTAGAAACAGCAATGACTTGCTAAAGAACTTGGGATACAGAATCAAATTTGAGTCCAAACTTGTGAAATGTGCGATTGGATTTAATACCTCTAGACCTTTTTTTTCTTTAGTGAAAAGAAAATCAAGTTTTAGGTTGTCAAGTATCCAGGGACATGTCAGTTAGGGGAGAAATGGAAAGGTTTAAAAATAATTGAATAATTAATGCTTTCAAGGGTCAGAGGTGGTAGTCAACCCTGTCTGTGACCTGAAGTGCTGTCTGAGTAACTGAAGGGAAAGGCAGGCACATTTGAAAAATATCATCTTCAGCTTAGCACAGTCACACCCACAGGGACAGGAGGCGTCAAAATCCAGCCTGCTCCTCAACTCTGAATAATGTATAACATGAACAGCACAAGAGCTTAACAAAGTAGTTGGTTTAAGGCCATTGGGGCAGGTCTGGACTCATCTACGGGTAGAAATGAAAATGCCACTAGAATATAAAGCATGCCCAGCAGGAAAAGAGTCAGAGGCATACCTGAGCAGGTTATGGCACTAGGAAGGGTCAGCTCTCACTCCTGAACCACATCGACCTCTCCCTGCAGACCCTGGGTCCTTCACTCTCCTCATGCTTTTAGTCACTGATGTCCACTGGAACGTCAGAATTTTTTTTTAACAGCTTTATAGATATATAACTCATATACCATACAATTCACTCATTCAATGTATACAATTCGATGAGTCTTTGATATATGACATAATTCATTTAAAAATGTTTTTTTAATCCTCACCTGAGATATGTTTTTTAACTTGATTTTTTTTAGAGAGAGAGGAAGGTGTGGGGGAGAGAGAGAGAAAAATCGATGTGAGAAAAACATCAATCGGTTGCCTCCTCTTCATCCCAACTGGGGATTAAACCTGCAACCTAGGTTTGTGCCCTAACTGGAAATCAAACCCGCAAACTTTGGTGTATAGTGTGACACTTCATCCAACTGAACCACCCGGCCAAGGTGGCATTATTCATTTTTTAAATTGTGGTAAAATATATAACATAAAATTTGCCATTTTTGTCTTTTTGAATGTATAATTCAGTGGCATGAAATACATTCACAATGTTGTGGAACAATTACCATTATTTATTTCCCCAAATTTTAAATCATCTCAAACAAAAATTCTGTACCCATTAAGTATTAACTCCCTGGTCCCCTCTTTCCTCTGCCCTTGGTAACATCTAATCTATTTTCTGTCTCTATGAATTTGCCTAATTTAGATACTTCATATAACTGGAATTATACAATATTTGTCTTTTGTGCTTGGGTATTTCACTTGGCATAATGTTTTCCAGAGTAACCATGCTTAGCATACATCAGATCATTCTTTTTATAGCTCAATAATGTTCCATTATATTCACGTACCACATTCTGTTTATCCATTCATTTGTTGGTGGACAGTTGGGTTGTTTCCCCCTTTCTGCTATTGTGAACGATCCTACTAAGAATACTGGTGTACCCATCAAAACAGTCCTTCGATACGTCATTATTCAATTTCTCTAAGTAAATCCACAGATTTAACAGATTAGGAGTTAAGTAATTCTCCCAAGGTTTTTGAAGATGTCATAGCCAGGAAAAGTATCTACAGACTATATCTCCACTGAACTCTATTTTCTAAGAGAGACTGGCCTCTCTAGATTAAATATATAATTACAACATACCTGAGTACATTTGGGCTAAAATGAGTTGGAGTTCCACAGGCTACAGAGGCATAATGTAGAATGGACACCTGCAAAAATGTAAACAAATGTCTGGCCCTGTGGGTGGGGAGGAGGCATTTGTACCTATCAGTATAAGCAGCATATATATTATCAATGCATATAATAGGCTGCTGTGAATGTTTTCATAATGTTTGTTAAAAATACTGCATATTCGAAATCACTGGATCAAAACATCAGTGTAGTACTTTCAATACCTATAATACCCAGATTTTATAACAAAGGTTGACTATTAGATAACTTCTAGTTAGTTGTATACAGAGCTAAAAGGGAGTAAGAGGATGAGAATTGTGGAAGCTATGTCCAACTGTATGATGCTTTTCTGAAAATCAATTTAAACAGAGAAGTCAATTCTGATTCATCTGCTTTTCTCATTGGCATAAAATGCAGAGCATTGTGGCAAAAGTAAATAGCAGAGACCAGCTTTGGGAGCACCATTATCTTGGCAATTTTCTATTTCTGTCATCTAAGTAGAATTCACATACTAATCAGTAAATAAAATCAGAAGTTAGAATTGTAAGGAAAACAAAAAGAGAGAAGCTCAAGTGAAATGTAATGTTACATTAACATCAAGTTGATGGATCTACTAGGTAGGTGAGCGAGCTAATCTTACTGGGGTTTGTGCAGGTTGTACCATGATGCTACAAGTTTGGACATGTCCTGTCAAAGGTATTGGTATACACTAGTAATTCAAATCATCTCTCTATAAACATCTGGGTCCTCCCTTCTCTGTCAAGAAGAAGTCAGGTTTGAGTTCATCTCAAAGTAACACAGATTGCTGGGAAAATCAACTCACAGAAGGCATTGTCATACTGGCTTAATGCCTTTCCGACTTCTAAATAGGACATTAAATTCAGAAAACATTTTTTCTGTTGTAATCTGGAAAATAATAATAATAATTCAATGAAATAAAAACTATTCTCTAAATGTACTAAAATGTATACTATCTAGCCCTATGTTTATACGTTGACTATATGTTTGGTTGTGGTTGTGGGTCATATGTATGACTACTCTTTGCTAGTTCTGAGACTTCAGATAAGTTACCTCCATCCTTTGGGCTCCTCAGTAAAATGAGAAAAAATAATAAAACCTAGATTTTTAGTGTTATAAGGGTTAAGTGAAATAATAAAACTCACATGCTTTATGCATAGCAAGCAGTAAGACAATGTTAGCTATTATATTTATTTTTCAATAATAATATTCATTATGTTTTAAAATAATGATTTAACAAATGAATTTTAGATATTTTATTGGCTACTGTCTTGAAATGCTGTTGCAAAAGTTGAGCAAGACTAGGTATAGCTTTGAAAAATGTGTGCGACCATTGTGTATTTAAGGAGATTCTAACCCACCCAGCTCCCATGTAGAGAAATCCATTGCTACCTTTGGCATTTTTTACTAAGAAGGGATTAAGCAAAAAAAAAAAAAAAAAAAAAAAAACCAAACACTCTCTCTCTCTCTCTCTCTCTCTCACATAGACACAGACAGCAGTGTGGTAGTGTGGTGTTAGCCAGAGGGAAAAGGGTGGGGGGTTAGGTGGAGGTAGGCAAGGGGGTGAGAATGAGGGTGGAAAGAGACTTTGCTTGGGGCAATGGGCACACAATGCAGTGTGCAGATGATGTTTTGTTGAGTTGTCCACTTGAAACCTATATGGTTTTCTGAACCAATGTCACCCACCCCAATAAATTAAAAAAATTATTTATAGACTGTGACATGATTTATAGCCTCTGTGAATATTAAAATAAACAATGAGTAGAAACCTGCCACCAAGCATTTTCACCTAGCTCTTTCACCCCCACCAGGTTAACTAATTATTTCTTAACTATGTTTTCCCATCAGAGTGTCTGAATAAAAAAGATGAACAAGCCCCACATCAAGAAATTGATAGCATTCTTATACACCAACAATGAACTCACAGAAACAGAAACTAAAAAAACAATACCATTTACCATCGTGACAAAAAAATTAAGATACCTAGGAATAAACTTAACCAAAGAAGTAAAGGATCTCTTCATAGAAAACTACAGGTCATTGAAAAAAGAAATAGAGGTAGATATAAAAAAAAAAAAAAATGGAAGCATATATCATGTTCATGAATTGGAAGAATTAACGTCATTAAATGTCCATACTACCCAAAGCTATCTATAGATTCAATGTAATTCCCATCAAAATACCAACAATATACTTCACAGAACTAGAACAAATACTCCAAAAGTTTCTATGGAACCAAAAAAGGCCCCGAATAGCCACAGCAATCTTGAAAAAGAACAAGGTAGGAGGGATCACAATATCAGATATCAGGTTATACTACAAAGCCACTGTAATCAAAACAGCCTGGTACTGGCACAAGAACAGGCACATAGATCAATGGAACAGAACAGAGAACCCAGAAATTGACCCAAGACAATATGCTCAATTAATTTTTGACAAAGGTGGTAAAAGCATACAGTGGAGTCAAGACAGTCTCTTCAATAAATGGTGTTGGGAAAATTGGACAGCTACATGCAAAAAAATGAAGCTAGACCACCAATTTACACCATACACAAGAATAAACTCAAAATGGATAAAAGACTTAAATGTGACTCGTGAATCCATAAAAATCCTAGAAGAAAATGTAGGCAACAAAATTTCAGACATCATACGCAGCAGAATTTTCACTGATACAACACCTAAGGCAAAAGAAACAAAGGAAAAAATGAACATATGGGACTACATCAAACTAAAAAGCTTCTGCACAGCAAAAGAAACAACCATCAAAATGGAAAGGGAACCCACTATATGGGAGAGGATAATTGCCAATGATACATCAGATAAGGGGTTAATTTCCAAAATATATAGAGTACTCACACAACTCAACAAAAGGAAGACAAAGAACCCAATTAAAAAATGGGCAGAGGACCTAAAGAGACACCTCTCCAAACAGGACACACAAATGGCCAAGAGACATATGAAAAAAATGTTCAATGTCACTAATCATCAGAGAGATGCAAATTAAAACAACAATGAGGTATCACTTCACACCTGTCAGAATGGCCACCATCAACAAATCATCAAACAAGTGCTGGCGAGGGTGTGGAGAAAAGGGGACTCTAGCACACTGCTGGTGGGAATGCAGACTGGTGCAGCCACTATGGAAAACAGTATGGTGTTTCCTAAAAAAATTAAAAATTGAATTGCCATTTGACCCAGTGATCCCACTTCTAGGAATATATCCTAAGAAGCCTGAAACACCAATCAGAAAGAATATGTGTACCCCTATGTTCATAGCAGCACTGTTTACAATTGCTAAGATCTGGAAACAGCCCAAGTGTCCATCAATAGATGAGTGGATAAAAAAACTGTGGTACATATACACCATGGAGTACTATGCAGCTGTAAGAAAGAAAGATCTCTTATCCTTTGAGATGACATGGAGGGACCTGGAGAGTATTATGCTAAGCGAAACAAGCCAAGCAGAGAAAGACAAATATCACATGATCTTACTTATTTGTGGAATATAATGAACTAAACAAACTGATGAACAAAATAGACCCAGAGACATAGAAGTAGGGTACAGACTGACAATCCTCAGAAGAGGAGGGGGGAGAGATAAACCACAGAACTTATATGCATGTATGCATAACTGATGGACATAGACAACAAAGCTGGGGATGGGGTGGGGCGGGGGATGGGGAGGAGGGTGTCAATGGGCGATAAAGGAGAAACATCTGTAACAAAAATAAATTATTAAAGAAAAAAGAAAATTCCCATGGTTCTTTTGTAGTTAAGCCTGTAAGGTCTTAGCTAACTCTGGGAATATCCTCTGTGCTTGTCTTTCTAAGCATTCACAGAAAAGTTGAGCAAAATATTGGAGAATGGTAAAGATACATCTGAACAAATCAGTAAAATTCTCTCTCCCAAATACCTTATATTTAGCAAAATTCCTTTAAGGAGTTTGGTTTAACACTACATAGAAGATACCGTCTTCTCTTCCATTACATTTTCTTTATTTAATAATTGCAGAAGCTCAAAGAGAAAAGAGGGTTTGGGGGATAATGAACAAATCAAAATGCTAGCCTCTGTACCAGATGGTAACTGGAATTGGAAAAGCTTTAAGAGGCTGCAATTCCACAGCTTAAGAGCATGGACCTTGAGAACCATCCCAACAAAGCGTTTTATAGAATTTCAGAAGGTATTTCAGAACATACATTCACATAAACCTTAAACTAGATTGCTTTTAAATTTGAAGTGAAATGAAGATATGCTGAAGTGTTTGCTTTGGAAAAAAATTAATTTAAAGAAATAAGGTGAAGAAAAAATGGAATACTTTGACATCAAAGATGCCCCATAGTTCTTACAAGCCAACATGTTTTGTGAGAGTGACATAAACCAAATCTCAACATGTCACTTCATCATAGTTCTTTTGAGCTGAATGTATCCTAAAAAACTGAGAAATAGACTACTCTTATCTTCTCTGCCACATTTTTCTCTCCATCTCATTATAATCCTAGTATCTTCTTTATATAAAAACAATTCTCATGAAAGAATCTGATATCAGTCAGTATAAATTTGCATTCACTCTCCCAGGAATATTTGGAGATTAAGCTTTGGAATTAAAAGTAGAGTTTATTACGACAGGGATTTTCTATACCAGCAGCCTGATAAGATTGCTTTTGTGTGCCTATGTATGTGTACACATCTGTATCTGTGTGCATGTGCAATGGTGAGTGAAGGAAATACAGGGAAGCTGTCCCTGAAACCCACCAGATACTCACTTATGTGTGAGGCTGTTGATTTATCAACAGATTAAAGCCCTACATAATCCAAGGGAGTCGTGTTTGATTAGATGAGCAGCATTTTTGATGTGTATGCTTGGGGACTTCTCATGAGAGGAGAGTGAGAACAAGAATTAACTTTCAAGATCCCCTCAATTCAGATTAAATTACTCAAACTATAATATTTGACCTGTGGCCTAAGATCTAAGCATTACTGTGATTAAGTTGCCCTGGAAATGTTAAAACATTGGTCCAATTGGTGCTGTTAGTCACCATATTCCCTGCCTGTGGTTCTAATTTTGAAAAATCACAACCTGCAGCCAGTTGTGAGCAGACTCCAGATCACACATGTGCCAAGCATGTAACCACAAATCCCAGGTCCAATGTGCTAGCACGCTAATTACATAAGCACCCAGTTCAGATAATTTAATCACCTCATAAAGAGGACCACAGTGATTTACCTCTTCAAGTTAGAACCAGCGGCTGCCTTTAGACCTCAAGGCCAGAGTCAATTTTCTCTTCCTCTCGGCATCTTGCACAGCCATAGTTTCAGAGGAGGAGAGTGCAAAGTGCAGAGAAATTACTGAGCTGGTTTTAACCCAGCTGTTTTATTTTTTATTCCTCAGAATTGCCTAAGGTCCTCTGAGGTCCTTGCTTTCATTTTCTCCACCCCAGAAGGAGCAAATGGAAAAGGCTCCGAGCAGCATGGGAGTTGTTCCAAAAGCAGTGCTGTGAGCATACATTTGTCCGCTCAGGAGGGAGGTTTCGCCTCCACCTACGCTCTGAGGGGGCAGCTGTGATGTCTCGATGGGATGAGAGAAAAATCAATATGCATGGCAGTCTGGTGTTGTGCCCGTGGGACCATGGAGGAAAAATATGCTGTGTGCCATCCGTGTATCACAAATGAGGGTTGCCACCAGCAACCACGGCGGCACCTCTGTTAAAATGACAGGAAGGAGTGATGGTTGTAACAGCAGAAACAGATATTCTCACTCCTTCATGTCTCCCTTTTTCCACTTGCTTCCAACATTTCTACTCATTCTCTGGCCCCTACCCCGTCCTCGTTTGCATGATACGTCTGGGTATTCAGCAAAGCCGTGGGATAGGGGGTGGAGAAATTCAGATGCTGACTGAAATAATACAAACGATGGACTCCCCTGCTCAGCCTGAGGGAGGGGCAGTGGGTGAATGAGAATCATAGCAGTGCTTCCACAGGTGAGCAACTCCTGACACAGTGCCATTCCCTGTGGGGAGAGGGCAGGAGGTAGATTTCAGCCATTGAAGCCCAGGGGTGGGGAGGCAGAGAAAATCATTTCTTCTCAGTTACAAGTGCTCAGGATTGTTTATTTTCTTAAATTATGCAGTCTGCAAGGAGTGAATATGGGTGATATACTTATGAGCCTAAGGAACCAACATTTTTCTTTCGGAAACCTACTTCCAGGGTGTCCACAGGGGAGGTGGAGGCAGCAGAGGCCTCACGTGTTTTTCTCTTTTAAGCCTCACACTCCCACTTCATAGACCCCAAGACACTGTCCCCAGAGAATGAATGAGTGCAAGAGCTGGTCGTGGAGCCGTGGCGTTGAGTGCTGAGGAAACTGGGCGTCTCTTCACACCGGCAGACACCCAGCCAGGCGGCCAGGGTCTGCTTTTCTTTATGTCAGAGGATGGTCCGTTCAAAAGAACCAGTGTTAATAGAGCACTGATTGTTCCTGGGAGATTTCTAAAGTAGACTTTTTCCATTACTGGGAAAGAGTTATTTTTCACACTGGTTAAGAAGGCCGTGTAGACCACTCCTGGGAACAAACATAAGTGCTTGCCCCACTCAAAGAAAATGACCTGATTGAGACAGTCCTGTCAATTCTGTGCTGTTTTTCCGTTCACCAGCTCAGTTCTCAGGGTGTATTCCAGTTGTCCCTTTCACCATAGTAACCAGTTGACTACTAAAAGACTATTTACTTGTGAAATGCTGTGAATTATCACAAAGGATAGAAGGGATCTCAAAACATATGATTCCTTACCCATACAGGACACTCAGCAAACACTTCTTAAATGAATGAAGGCTAGTTTGAAGTCAGGGTGGTGAGGGTGTGGATACAAGAGACAGAGCACTTCTTGTGGAGTGAGGGCAGGACATGTGGGATTAGGGTGGGAGGACCCATTTCGACCTCTTCAAGGCTACGAGAGTACTCTTTTATGCCACTTAATATAAGATAGGATGAAGCTTATATTCTTCCAAAATTTGAAACAGACAGAAGGGAAACTATTACATGCCACTGAAAATAAGCGCATGTGTTATTTTGGGTTGGCATTGTTCCTCTCTGATCTATTATTGTGTATTTATTATGTTTGTTTTTATAATTTCTTATTATAAAATATTTTATACATTTTAAAGTATTAGTAACACATCCATACGTATTAAGCATAATAATAAAACACGTGTATACCCATGACCCAGCTTGAGAAACAGCATGTTTTCGATAGGGCTGACTCCACCTGTATGGAAACACTGGTTTTCATTGCCTTTTCCTAAAAGGCACACAGGCAGGAGGACGAGCTATGTTATTTTCCGCATCATTCCATTCTCTGGGAAAGAATGACAAGGAATAGGTGGTCTTTCACTGGCTCTAGATGAAAAAGTGTCACCTTCTCAATCTGGGATGCAGTATATCTAGGTAAGAATGTCCTAAACTTTAGCCGTGCCACAGCAGTGAGTGTCCAAAAGTAGACTTAGCCTTAGTTTTTTTGCAAATGAAATTTCTCCTTGAACTTTACACTTTGTTCACAATTTTTGTATCAGCTCTTTGGTAAATTCAATTAAAAAAGAAAAGGTAATATACTGTATGAAATTGTCTCCTTTATTCCCCAATAATTTTTTATCCTTCCACAATTTGGGGTATTTTTATTTTCACAAGGTTTAACATATTCAAAAGACATTTTATGGGTTAGAACAGCTGCATTCAGACATATTTAAGAAGAATGGGTAGACACCAAATGTATTCAAGGTAAGGAAAAAGTTCTTCCAATTAAGTATCAGTGATCTATATTTGTTGAAATATGGCATGTCTAATTATTGTGATCTTTTAAACTGTAAAACTCGTTAATGGTTCTACTAACTGGCCAATACATTATTAACCAATCTGCCGGCTTGAAATGCAAATAACAGGGAGAGATTAAGTATGTGTTTTATATTATGCAAATGACTGATGATAAATTAATGTCCTAGAGCTGACTTTCTAAACTTTAGGTGCTTTATTATGGTAGCACATATTCACTGAACAACTACTTATTTTCTGGCATTTTGCAAAGCTCTGGCGTTCAATGATCTAGAAAGAGCTTTTGAATTCAGGGGTGACACCTCTATTATTAATGGTATTCATCCAGCAGTCTTTTCCACAACAGAAGGTACACATATATAAAACTCTCTTCTGGTTTTTGACTGCAGTCATTATAAATGGAGTGTGTCAAAGAAGAGTCACTTTACTATAGGGTATGGAATGCCTTTTCTGAAAACAAAATTACAAAATAAAACAAAAACCTATGCCTTTCTTAATAAAGCTTCTTTAAGTAAGACTCCAAATGTCATCTTTTTAAATATCCATGTAGATGAGCCACATGGCTCCCACCTCCTGGACATCTCCAATAACCTTGACATCTGCCTTATCTCAGCCACTCACTGTCAGTCATGCTCTTGATTTTTTCATGATCAAAACTGCATTTTAAATGCAGACATACTACTCCTATGGTGCCTCCTTCTATGTTTCAGTTTGTTCCTTCTAGTACTTCAATTCCAACAATCCTTTGACCCCATCACTATCAACAATCCATTGATCCTACCATCTTTTCTTTGCATCTTTCCCCTTACATATCCTCACTTCCCTCCATGTCCACATTAAATTCCATGCTCACCCATTATAATCATTCCTTTGCATATATCTCCAACTCTCTTACCAATCTCTCTCTTTGTTGAATTACTTTGCCTAGAGTATAACCTTGATTAAATTTATTTATCTGCTAGCTTCATGTATCCATCTGTGTAGGCAAAAATGGATAGAGAAAAACAATAACCAAGTTGATTGATCTCACTTTTAATTCATAATGACAAAGTGAACCTTATTATGCTGCCTGATCAATTCTCCTTTCTTTATCTAGTTTAGGCACCTTCCTTTTCCTCTAGAGAGTTCTTTTTTTCTGGATCATTCTTTCAATATCAAACATTTCTCTCCAGTTCTTACTCTCAGGTGTTGACCTACCTTTCTACTGGCCTAGAAAATAGAAGCCATTATTAAGAACTTGCATACACTGCCAGACCATATACACCCACCTACCTGATTTTGTTCCATAGACTATCTTATTTCCTAACTTCAGGTGAGCTATGTGTCACCTATGTAAGACCAGACCTTGCACCTGTGTGGTGGATCCCAGTTCCCTTCACCTAAAACAAGGATCCTACTCTCTTCTTTCTCCTGCATCATCTGCTTTTCCTTCAGTACTGGATTTTGCCATCTGCAAATAAATATGCTTCCAGCATTACTGTTTCCTTTCTCTATATTTCTCCTGAGCACTTATTTCTATATAATACAAAACATATTTTTAATTTTTAAAATCCTGCTTAAAACATAACTCTTCCAGTAGAATACAAGTTCCACAAAGACAGGGATATTTTGATCTCTTATGGATACTGCTTTATTCTCAGCAAAACAGTGCTTACCACATAATATGAGCTCAGTAAACTTCCTGAGTGAATGAATAAAAAGTATGATTCAAATAGTGCTTTTTATGAGCTGACTACATGCTAAATTATTTGAAGAATTTTTTCAGTCAATCCACATATTGATATTAGAAGGTAGAGATATGAATCCTAATTTTCCAAATGAGCAAACTTGGGCTACAGAAAGGAAAATTAATTTGCTTTTCCGAGATCATGGCCAAGCTAGAATTCACATTCAATAACAACTCCAAAGTTATGTTCTTACCTACTACGCTTTATAATGCCCCACATTCCTCATGACTGTTGACATCACCATGTTTCATTAAGCAAAACTGATAACAAATGCACCACTGTCTAATTATGAGTATTTTATTCTCTTCCTGTCACTCTCATTTCTCTTAAAATGAGAAATCTGGGTCACAAGGTTCTTGGGTTCTTTCTTTCTGATTTCTATCTGTATTAGTTTTCTGTTTTTTTTCTGTAACAAAAAACAAAAATTTGGTAGCTTAAAAAAATAAAAATGTATTGCATTACAAGTCTGAAGGTCAGAATTTCGAAATCTGGTCTTACGGAGCTAAAATCAAAGTATTGTCAGTTCTGTGTCTCTTCTCAAGGTTCTAGAGAAGAATTTGTTTCCTTGTCCTTTCCAGATTCCAGAGCTTACTCACATTCCTTGCCTAATAACTGTCTTCTGTTTTCAAAGCTAGCAATGGCTGGCTGAGGCTTTCTAATGCTCTATCACTTTGACTCTGACCTTCTTCCCTCCCGCTTATAAGAACCCTTGTGGTTACAATGGGTCCATTGAGAAATCCAGAATAATATATCCATTTCAATACCCTTAACTTAATCACATCTACAATTTTTTTTTTTTTTTTTTTTTTTTTGCCATGTAAGGTAACATATTCACAGGTTCTGGGAATTAGAAATGGACATCTTTTGGGAGGGACACATTTTTATTCAGTGTACCATATAGTCGGACCTCTGGCCCACAAAGATTCATGTTCATCCCAGATGTAAAATATAATTGCCTCATCTCAAGGTCTCCAAAAGTCTCAACCCAATTCAGCCTCAACTCAAGTCCAAAAATCTCATCTAGGTCTCATCAGCTCAAAAGTTCATCATCTAATTATCTAAATTACCTAAATTTTTTATGGGTAAGGTTCTGGGTATAATCCACTTTCAATAAAAAAAATCTCCATCTGTGCAACTGTGAAACTAAAAAACAAGATATCTGTTTCCAAAATAATAATGGTGAGATATGCATAAGAAAATAGTTGTAGACATTTCCATTCAAAACGTGAGAAAATGAAGGAAAACAAGGAGTTACTGGCCCTAAGAAATTTAGAAATACAACCAAAGCAAACTCCATTAGGTTTTAAAGCTTAGGAATAAGATGATGACTCCAGGTTCCGCAATTTGGACCTAAGGCCCTGCTCCCAAAATCACCCTTCGCTTATGAAAGAGAACATGTGATTACAGCTGAGTATCAGCCTGTTCTTTGCCTTAGAAGTTAGAAAGCTAAGAGCCTTCTTTCATTTTGTACTGTCTATCCCTTTCAGTACAAGCAGGTAGTGTTTCTGCTAGTATAATATTCTTAAAAACCTTGTGGATCTCTTGTGTATGACATGGGAATTCACTCCATTAGACAAGAAGTTCTTGCAGGCTCCAAACTATTTGATCAGAAAGAATATCTGTTTATGGAGTACTTACTTTGATCTGCTGATACCTGGCAATATTCCCCACCCCAAGACAACCTCTCCCTAATATCTTCTCATAATATTCAGTTTTATCTAGATGGGGGTTTGGGAAGTGAATAAAGGGGGCATTTTGGGTTATGCTGTGATTAAGGAGTATATATAGTGGCATTTTATATTGGGAAGGGTATGCTCTACAGAATTCAGGCAGTACAGACAGGCACACTGAGTGACGTATCCAGAATGGAAAAATATCAAAGGTGCCTTTATGAATAAAATTATTCAGAAGATCACAAATGGCTTATGTATTGAATGACACAGTATAAATGAGCAAAATAGTAATATATTATTAATTTTTCTTAACAAACATGTATTTAATATATATTAGAAATATTGACTATATACAGAAATAATAAAGGAAACAGGATGTGGTCTCTTACCTCAGGAGGCCTCTATTCCCAAAGGGAGGATAGATTTATATACAGAATTTTATAATATGACTTGGAAAGCATTATAATAGAATTATGAGCCTGGAGCCTAGAATAACAGCAACACTACTGATTCGCCTGGAAAAATGGAAAGTTTAGCACTATTTGCCTTCATCATATTTGGTTCTTGTGAATATTTTAAAAAATCAACAGTTCTAATGAGTCATTTGATTAGGTCAACAATAATGGGCCAGCAGATGGGGCTTACTTATTGTACCACATTGCCATTAATGAATTGGGGGCAGAGTAGAAGGGATCAGAGACTGGAGGACACAATTAATAAAAAGGAGTAATTCAGGAAAAATAAAATCCAATGAACAAATTTATTCAAATGACACAACACCAACTATAGCTTAAGCATATACACAGGAAGTCCTGGGCTTTGCAGCAAAACAAAGCTATGTGGAATATAAGACATAACTGTCCACATTTGGTAGTGCTAGATGCCTCTGGGAACTCAAGTAGCTCCCAGTGATGTCTGGCCATCTCCAGAGGACACCATGCTGATAAGGGTGTATATCTCCAGATTTCAATATATTTGGGCATGGTTTTTTCTAGCATGCTCACAACGTGTCTGAACTTTGTTCTAGTCCCTATTTATATCCCTTTCGTTCCCAGGACACCTCTGTCCTTTGGTAAACCATAACCTGAGGGGACCTCTGGGGAGTGTTTAGACCTGTTCTGGGAGAGAAAGGGGCTCTTTTCCACTATTCTTGTTGTACCCATCTTGCTTCCTTGTTTGCATATACACAGAGCCCTCAATGCTTTACTTGATCTGCCCTTGAGGTAACATCCAAGATTCTAGGCTAGATCAATGCCAGGTCTCCCTGGTGCTTCCACCATGGGCATTATGTGACCAGAGTATGAACCTGGTGAGGACCCAAGCCCCAACATATAGACTCTGAACACTTCTGATAGTCCTTGAAAAGGAATTGTTAGAAAAGCTGACCATTCATCTTGGCCTGGGAGCATTCACTTATATTTAATGTATGAGTTGTTTGGTCTGATAAATAATCTACTCTCTGCTCAAGAATGATCTGTCAGGAGAATATTTGAGAATTCATTGTCTTGCTTATATAGATCCATAGCCCTTGCTTCCCAAGGTTATGTTCCAGTGTGTGTGTGTGTGTGTGTGTGTGTGTGTGTGTGTCGGGGGGATCTCTGGGGATACAGTATCTGGTAAATAAATAGCTGTTAATGCCACTGATTTGTTCTAAGTCTTAAAATGTTCACTACTATTATATCTGTTTTGAGCTCTCCACAAAATTCTGAATGTGTATCATGAGCTGCCTTTACTTTTCTTATTCACTTTATACCACAGAACAGAATTGCATTTGGGGTTAGCTATGGGGTGACTATAGCCTTTGACATCAGGCAGACAGGATTTGCTTTTCAATCATTGGTGACCTTAGGTAAATTATCTAAACTGTTTAAGTCTTAATTTCTCAATAACAATTAAGAAAACAATGTTTCTTCCCCTTTTGCTAAAAGAATGAAGTGAAATAATTCAGTAGAATCTTCAAGACAGTGCTTGAACCTAGTCAGTACTTAATGTTAGCACTGTTGGCAAAAATGAATGAATGAATGAATACACAAACAAATATTGTACTGTATTTGGAGGCATGAATCCTAGTGGATATAATCCTTATTACAATCCGAATTTTAACCCTTATGAACATTTAGACAGTTTTAATTTTGAGCATGAGATGGTGGGACTATTTTAAAAAAAGAAAACTAAAAATAATAATTTGGGATATGGATTTATGTAGGTAGGGCACAGTCACCAGCCACCTCACCCACCTCTGCCTACATAACGTCAAGAAGTAGATTCACTGTGAAACTAATGAAACTTCAAGGCCTCTCATTTCCACTGAAACCTTTATAAGAGCCTAGAAGGAGCCTTGCAATTATGTATTAAATTGTACAACTTTTGGGCTCCTAAAGCCTAGGTATGCCTCTGCCCTGGTCCCAAGCCACTTCTTACTATGTGGCTGTGGTTATTCAAGGAGCTTTATATTCTTCCCATGCTAAGTGCACCACATCTTAATGAATCATGGCTCAAGGTCTCACCAACACCAAATCTTTTCTCTTTAGAGTATATTCTTTGAGTCCTGCAGTTACTGTTGGAAATGCCCTCACTGAGAAGATCGTTAATAAAATATCTTAGTGTTTGAGAATATACTTCTATTTAGTAACTTTTGTACATTGATGTGCTATTTTGAATAACACCCACCTGATGACTCATCATGGGCAAAATAGTATTTGTCATAAGAACACAGAACTCTCAGTGTGTTATTAAAATAAAGCATGCAAAAGGAAAATTTGAAGTTTAATACAACAGTTCTGGAATGAGGAGAAGAGAATAAATAACCCCAGATGATATCTTTATGTATTTTTACTCATTTTTAATAACAGAAATGGCAGATGGAAAAGGCATAACAAGCAGACTGGCAGAAACAACTACTCATTATAAATAGAAGTCAGCCATTGAAAAAAAAAGTAAGATGGTTAAAAAGAGTATGTGTGTTATTGTGTGGTCCCTAGGCTGACTAAAGAAACACATTTCACATTTGGAATACATGGCTCAGGCTGTTTTCTGATGCCAGGCAAGGAGACCATCTGACAAAATGACGTCAATTCTATTCCGCACCGTTGAACTTATGTCCTGGTTTAATTAGCTTGACATGAGTTTTGCAAGACAGAAAAGCAGTATATTAATGATGCTGAGATGAGAGTGCTAGAGTCAAAGCACAAGCCATTTTACAGTTAATGAAACTGGTGAGCATTTAAAGAGAAGCAGAGTATAGTTTAATGCTGTCGTTTTCAGAATAATCATCTGTTGTTTCTCATTCTTGAATGTTGTGTCTGAAATAATGCATTTTGCATGGAATTTAGATGATAAAAAGAAGCTGCTGACCTTTTTTTGGTCATAAAAATGGCACTCAGATATCAATCACATTTTGCATAATCTTGCTTTATCACTGTCAAATGATGAAGATTCCAAATCTCTAATGAAGAATTATAAATTGGGCAATAGTTTAATTTAAATCCATTATACAAATACATATATACACACATAGGTATCTTTCATCTCATTTCTGCAGCATCCCCCTTGCACAGAATTATATTGGTAAAGTAAGTTTAGACTCAATTCTTTCAATGTAAATGATCTCATTATGGAAAAAGCTTTGATTGGTTGATTGACTGATTTTTAAACAGGCAAGGAAGTCTTAATTAAAGACTTTTGTAGTAGGAGAGACAGACTGAACATAACTCCATTGAAACAAAAAGTGGAAGCGTGTTTTAAAGCCCTGGATTGTTAGTGGAAATGTTCTAGGGAGATGTGAGCCTGCTCAATGTGACCAGGCCATCTGCCTTTGCTAACTGGTATTGTGGAAGTTAGGGTCTCCCCTCCCATAGAGACTGGGAGATAGGGCCATTGTCTTTCTTGATGATTACATTTCAAAGGAATGGCTTCTAGGTCCTTGAGAAAGACATTCCTGGGGGACAGATTTAGGTAAAACTTTTAATGAAGGGCCATTTATGCAGAATCTATTGCTTGCCAAACACTTCAGATAAATGTTTTTTATCTTAATTATCCTCCCAAAGTAGGAGATACTTGATGTTAACCCTTTTTACAAATGAGAAAATTGAGCCTTAGAGAGAGTAAGTAAATTGTCAGTGCTCACAGACCAGGGACCCCAGCTCTAAGTCCCACTTTTTTTTTTTCAATCCTCACCCGAGGATATTTTCACATTTATCTTGAGACAGAGTGGGAGGGAGAGAGAGAAAGAAACATCGATGTGAGAGAGACACATGGACTGGTTGCCACCCACACAACCCCAACCAGAGCCGGGACGAACTGCAACCGAGGTACATGCCTTTGGCTGGAATCGAACCCGGGTCTCTTTGGTCCGCGGGCTGACGCTCTAACCACTGAGCCAAACCGGCCAGAGCTCACTTTTTTTATTTGTAAAATGGATAACACCACGTATCTCATGGAACTGTGAGCAGATGAAGAGCTCGTGTTTGCTTGGGAAGCGCTGGCTCCACGTGGATAAAAACGCCCTCCGGATTCGGATAGCTCGGTGGGCTCTGAGGCCTGAGCACCTGGGTTTGAATTTCTAGCTTCTCTACCTTTTAGACATGTAATGTTGAGGTTATTTACGTGCTTTATATCTCAGTTTTCCCATCTATTAAAATTGGGCTAAAAATAATACAGCTTATGATTGTTATAAGGATTAAATGAGTCAATACATGTAAGTCACTTAGGACAGTACCATAGGACTTCATTCCACAAAGTTTAACTGTAGTTAACATTGATACGGTCTCTTGACAACTGAATCCAGTATGAATTTTATATTCCTCAACTTTGATTTTTAAAAAAATTTTAAATAAAGTAAATACAAGGTGGGGCAAGAGTAGGTCTACCATTGTTTGCATCGAAAATAATACAATGATTAATAAATAATAATACAGGGATAAACTCTGTGATTTGTGTACTTAAAACTTACTTTTTGTGTACTTAAAACCTACTTTTGCCAATGCCTGTATATTAGCTGTTTGGAGACTATGGTATGTATTTGGAGAGCATAATCTTTTATTTTCAAGGTGCCTACAATGTGGAGGGAGAAACATGACACATTTGTGATAAATGAGTAATTTAAAACTGCTACATATTGTTTTAAAAATGACTTATCGTAAGATAAAATCTGTTCTGCTTTATTTTTAAAATTGTGCAACTTTATTTTAATCCAGAAGCCACTTTAAACCCTTTTGGAAATAGGTAGTATGAACAACTTAAACAATCAGTGATATAATAAAGAAAATAACATATAATGGCTAGTAATTAAATTACAGCCTAAAATGTATTTTTGAAATATTCTTTTCATTTTTTTTTATTCTGTTCAAATTTGAGTTGAACTGAATTGTTTTTTTCGCTTTTTCACAAAAGAATATATTCATCATGCTTGGAAGTCAGGTGATCCAAGAGCCTTGAAGAAGGCTGCAGTGGCATTCGAGAGCTTATACAGGGGGACAGTCATCAGCACGGGCACTACGCTCCTTCGTGCAGACACATTTTGATGTTCACACCATTCTCATCAGACTGGTAATGAAGGAGGCATTCAAGACGCAGGGACTCAGCGTCCCTTTTTCAAGAATCTCTGTCAAGCACAGTTACATCTTACCCTGACTCTGGTGTGGTAACCCTCCTTAAAACAATAAAAAGAAAAGAAAAATGAAGGATGACAACAACGAAAAGAAAATGTGAATTATAGCTCGGTAATATTATAGGTTCATTGAATAAGTGAGGTGCTTCGAAGTCTTTAAATGACGACATATTATAATGTGTTCTTTTTCAGTCTGTGAATCAGCATTTTCTCCATGTGTCTGGAGGTCCCCTTGCATCATTTGTTTGGGTTTTCATGGAAATCACTGAAATTTAGTTTTGTTATATATTTTATAGTTTAACTCTGTTGTCTGCTGCATTTTCAGTTCCTCGCATGCTGTGGGCCATTTCTCTTTCCTTCACAGAAACATTCAAATGTGTAAGACCATGAAACTAATCCTCCTTCACCCCTGCTCCCTGGTTCTGTCCTCAGAATCACTTCCCTGTCACGGTCAATCTTCTGAAAAAGCACGTAAATGAAATTCGTTTCCATTAAAGTATTCTTTCACTTACCCCACCTAACTGAAAACACTCTTATTTAAGGTTGCTAACAATTTATTAATTATCAAACATATTGGCATTTTCTTAGCTTCATCCAGCTCAGCTTTCATTTGGGGATTTAACAAAGAGTCGTGGACTCTGTTCCATGAGCCATTCATTTCACCACTGACTGAGAGAGAGAGAGACCGAAACTGCTGAATAAGGAAGGGAATCTTTACAGTTATGAATATCGTGGGATAGTTTGGGGGGGTAAAATAGTGTTTGGGGATCTATTTTAGGTAAGATGGTCATTTCTGGTGGGGATGACATTTGAGCTCAAAACTGAAAGATGAGAAGAAATTCACCAGATGATTTGGGGAAAGAGATTCCCAGGAAAGTGATGGACAAGGGGCCCTGAGGTACGGAAGAGCTAGGCATTTTGTAGTAACTGCAAGAAGAAAACTTTAGGGGCTATTTGTCTTCCTTGTCCTTGTGAAATCTTGTCAACATTGGTTTAGAGACTTAGCTCTCTGCTGGTTCTCTGACTCTGATCTTTTTTTTCTTTCACTTTCCAACTTGTCTTTCATGCAGGCATTTTCCTTCCAGGTGAGGGGAAGAATAAGAAGTGGACCGCACTGATACCACTGTGTTTCTTAACTCCTGCTCTCCCTGCGCCCTCAGAATAAATGATCCATAAAGACAACAACAACAAAAAAGGGGGCCCAGAAATACTTTGGTGGGAGTTGAATGTCTCAACAAGACTTGAATTTTATTTTTAAAAATCTGAAAATTCAAGGAATAAACTGTACAATGTCAGGACAAGGAAAAATTCAATGTACGAGTAAGACCTGGGTCTTGCATTCGCAGAACTTATAGTCAAACATTTGTCACTGTCATTGTCCCAGACTGAATTTTCCAGGCTTGCAGCCCAGTGCAGTGGTTAAGAAACAGAGTGGTTCAGTACTTACACTGAAAATGTGGTCCTGGAGTCTCAGACCCCACCTTAGACATATAGCACTGCTAACTCATAATATGCATTTTTACAAGATCCCTAGATGATTCACACACACACAAACTGAACCCACAGAAACAGATAACAGAGTGGTGGTTGCCAGAGGTGGGGGATTACGGTGGGGGAAAGAGGTGAAGGTGGTCAACTGGTGGAAACTTCCAGTTACAAAATAAGTAAACACGGAGGATGTACTGTACCACATGGTGACTATAGTTAACAAGACTGTATTGTATGTTTGAAACTTGCTAAGAGAGTAAATCTTAAAAGCTCTCATCACAAGAAGAAAAGTTGTAACTATGTGAGTTAATGGATATTAACTAAATGTATCTTGGTAATTATTTTGTAATATATACATATATCAAATCATTATGTTGTATGCCTTAAACTAATACAATGTTATATGTCAGTTATATCTTGATAAAACTAGAAAAAAAAACCTAAAGTTTGAGAGTGAGTGGAATTGGGAATCAGACTAGCTGGGTCTCAACCCTTGGTCCCCTTCTTATTAACTTCATGGCCTTGCCCAACTTAACCTCTCAGAATTTTAGTTTCATATCCGTTCTCCTTTGTTCTCAAGAGAATATATTCACTTTGCTCTCTGAAGTCAGGAGATTTAAAAGCCTTTGAAAATGGTTGTGATAGCTTTCAAAAGTACACATGGAGGAACAGTACTGACAATGATCAGGGTTATTGGAAAGATTACAAAGGATAATATGTCACCAGCTATTAGCACATATTGTATATCGGTTTATCATATATGCACAATACATGATAAATAAGCTTCCCTTGTTTGCCAAATCCATTAAAAATTCACCACCATCAATTGAATTCATTTGGATAGGGTGGAACAGGGTTAGCCGGGAATGTGTGGGAAGTACTTACTACCTTAGCTGTTGAGTAAGCAGCTGGAAGATGTACCATAGAACACATTCAATTATTTCCATAACTAAATTTCCCCAAAGATGGCTTCAGCTGCCTTTTCAGAGAACTATTGTTAGGTATCTTCACACTATTCTACTCACTAATCCTAGTAAAGGTAGTATATCAAATAGGAATTCAAAGTTACCTCTAACAGAACCATTTGTTCTGCCTTCACCCTGCTGAGGAGGCCCAGCAGACCAAGGTGCTTTCTTGCATTTTCCAATACAGCTGTCTTGCATCATGAGCTCCAGCATAGCCACTTCTTACCAAAGATGGGCCGCTGAGCACGAGTGAAAGGCTTAAGGATGTCTCCATTTTTGTGTTACGGTGTTGTATAACAGTGCCTGAGATCTCACTGCATTAATAAAACAACACTACAGTCTGATTCAATTCAAAAATTATTTATTGAGTACCTCTAGTTCCAGGATCTCTGCTAGGTCCCGGGGAAAGGAAAATAAATATGACCAGCTACTGTACCTTTAGGAACTCATAATCGAGGTTAGTACAGGAGGCAGACTCTTTTTGAGTTCATGGAGAAAAATGCCTAGCTCCTTAAAAATTCTCATTTAGAAATATCAATCAGCTACAAAAAATCCAACACAGCCTCAGCCTTCCTATAGTCCATCCTGCACATTGTTCCCAGAAAGTGCCTTGTCAAAAAACAATTCTGAAATAGTCATGAGCCTATTTTCTAAACTTGGATTGCTCATCACTGCCATAACTCTATGTATAAGGACCTCACTTACCCTCATAGGCTTGACTCCTGCACTTAACTCATATACTGTATTCTCCATCCACTGCAAGATTGTCCAAGTATTTCCATTGCCCTGATAGCTGTTTCCCTCTCCTGACTTCTTTTGGTAACCCTTTAGCAATACTTACTACTGAGCTCAAATATCACCTTCGTCAAAAATCTCTATGCTCTTCTATATTTTCCTTGGAAGACTTAGTTCCTTTTCCTTATGGTCCTATTCCATTTTGTACTTTTCCATTCCCACAACACTTTGTACATTGTACTGCAAGGTGTTTCTTTCCCAAATTCTCTCTCTCTCTAAATGCATCTATATGTACCACTCAAATTGTTGCCTCCAGCAACTGGTAATGCCGCTAGCACATAGTTGGTGATCCATGAAAGTTTGTTGATTGAATAACTAGAGAGGAATTACATAGGGTATTTGTCTGATATAGACTGACATTTACTGAAACCCCCAAACACAATGCAGATTGAATTTATATAAACAAGGAAGTTACATACCAAGTTCAACACAAAAGAAGTTTAAATATTTTATTTGGGAACTATCAGTGATCTTTAAATATCTTAATTTGTGACATGTTATTATTTAATGAAGTCTACCTTGACACAATAGTATACTTTGTTTCCACCTTTTTACGACTCTTTTGAACCAATCTTCAATGTCACACACTGTAGAAAAGGGAACAGAGGGAAAGGTTTCTTTATTTTCCTTCTAAATTATATTGATTTCTGACAAACCAATGAACTCTAAGAGTAACGATTGTTTTGATATATAAGAATTTTCAGAGAGGACTATTGATCACAGTCCAATAAGCATAGTATCATTTAACTTGGCACACAAAATACAATTTTCCCTTTTGAAGGTAAATTAGATTTGGTGTAAAAACTCAACCAGAAACACACCTGGTGAATAACATGTGTTATCAATCTAATAAAATATCATTTTGCATTTTAAAAAATTCTAAAATAATTGTAAAGTAATGAAATTAACTTCTTTGAGTGGTTTGTAAACTAATTCTGAACTAGCGTTGAAGACAAATAATGTCAGTGCCTTTTTAAAAAGTGGTTAATTTAACTGGGAAGATACTCATTTAGATGCATATTTTCTTATATTTATTTCATTAGTCCTTTATCTCATTCATGCTTTCATCCAACAAATACTACATGAGTGCTCACTGTAAACCAGCCATGATCTAGTCACCAGGATTACAGCAGTAAACAAAAACAAGTTTGTGTATTCAGGGAATTGATAATCTGGTATTTGGAGACAGGAATCAAAGTACAAACAAGTACACAATTTGAAAAATGGTTATAATTGCCAAGACGAAAAACAAGAGTAAGAGGAGAGTGATAGAGGACCTCTGTGATGAGATGGCATTGTGGGATCTGGAGGAAGAGCCTTCCAGGCAGAGGGGATAGTAAGAACAGGGCCCTAGGCAGGACTCAACTTGGTGTATATGGGCAAGAGGGCTTTGTGACCAGAGTGCAAAGTTTGAAGGGAAGAAATAGAAAATGAGGTGTGGGAAGTACCCTGGGGTCAGCTTATGTGGTATCTCATTTGGATTATTTTCTAAATGAGGTGAGAAGTCCTAGGAGGATTTTAGGTAGAGAAGTAACATGACTTAACTTCTGTTTTAAGCATTATCATGGATGCTGGGCATCTAACAGAAGGAGTAGAAGGAGCTAAGGACTTAAAGGAGGAATCTCAACATGGGAGGGTCCATGAATGTCATACTAAACTGTGCATATGCTCATGTGTATGAACATGTAGGCACATTATTTTCATTGAGGTTAAAGATAATTTCTTATACCAGCTTCTCAGAAGTATCTGTGATGCCAAGGAATTGCTTTAGTAAGGGAATAAAGGCAGACATGTTCAAGCAAGAAATGGTGGTGGTTCCAACTAGAGAGGGTGTAACAATGTAGTTGATGAAACGTAATTGGACCCAGGATTAGTTCAGGCATAACTAATTTATAGTCATCCTTAATGTGGCTGTGCAGTGGGTTCAACTAAAGAAACATTTATTTTCTAATGAAGATTTAGTTTAATTTCTTAATAACTTTGAGTGACTTGAAGTGATAGTTGGACTTGGGCTCCACCTTTGCTGCCAGCGAGCTGTGTGGCCTTAACATTTCTTGACGTAAAAGTAGATTGTTATGTGAATCATATGTAACCTATAGACAAACATGCTGCATGGATTAGAGAAATTGTTTAGCACAGACTAAATGCAGTGCTCAAAGCACCGAAATCATGGCTCCTGCTTATTCACAATAACACTTCCAATATTTACTACATGTGCAACCTTTTGAAAGTTATTTAACCACCCCATGGCCTTTATTTCCTCATTTAAAATAGGTATAGTAGTTTATCTAAGAAGGATTTTGTGAGAATTCAATAAAAGAATTGATGCAATTTTCTCATAGTGCCTGGCATATAGCAATGGCTCAATAAATCTAGCATTCTATTCAATTGTTAGCTACAAGTTCATAGTTTGGAAAGCTAACCAACAACATTGCTAAAAGGGTCTCTCTAGTAGGGGAACCTATTATAAGTAATATGATGGAATAATGTGTCCTCTTTAGTTGACAATGTTATTGCTTAGTGGGATACTTCTAAGTTATTTTATCATGATAGATAATTTTTGAGTTCCATGATTATTGTCTATTCATAACTGTCAGTTTAAGATAGGGGTGTGTGTGTGTGTGTGTGTGTGTGTGTGTGTGTGCATGTGTGTGTGTGTGTATGTATGGGAAGGTGTTCCTTAAAGAGTCAGAAAAATAAATTGATTACAAATATGAATAATTTCATGGGCCCTCCAAAATGCATGCTCCATTTTCACTGATGTCACTTATTGTTAGGCTCTAGATCCCTTGAATTGTTAGGGATTTTTAAAAGTACATTTGAAATCACCCAAAATGTTTTCAGATAAGTATCCTGCATAAATTAAAGTTTACACTAGCTTTTCTAATTTTAGCCAAATTAAAAGTTACAAATAGGTACCTTCCTGTAATTTGGGGTTCATGTACTCATACTTAGTATGCATGCTGGTATGCTCAGTGCATAGTTATTGACTTTCTGACAGACAACTGAAAGGTTATTTAAACATAATAATTAAAAGAAAGAGCTCGGAACTGACTCCCCAGGTTTGCTCTAGTGATGTTTGTTTTGAAACACTCCTAACAATTAGTTCTTTGGGTTTGTAAAATTGAATAGAATCAATGCAATCCCTGTAAAAATACTAATGGCATATTTTATAGATCTAGAAAAAATATTCTAAAATTGTATATGGAATCAAAAAAGACCCAGGATTACCTCAGCAACCTTGAGAAAGAAGCATAAAGTAGGAGGAATCACAATACCAGATATCAAACTATACTACGAGACCATTGTAATCAAAGTAGCCTGGAATTGGCGTAAGAACAGGCATATAGATCAATGAACAGAATGGAGAGCCCAGAAATCAACCCACGCCACTGTGGTCAATTAGTATTTGACAAAGGAAGCCAGAGCATAAAATGAAGTAAAGACAGTTTGTTCAATAAATGGCACTGGGAAAATTGGACAGGTACATGCAAAAAAAATGCAACTAGACCACCAACTTACACCATCCACAAGAATAAACTCAAAATGGATATAAGACTTAAATGTAAGTCACAAAATTATAAGAATCCTAGAAGAAGATATAGATAGTAAAATCTCAGGCATATCTCACGGCAATATTTTTGCCAATATATCTCCTAGGGCAAGGGAAACAAAGGAAAAAAAATAAACAAATGGGACTACATCAAACTAAAAAGCTTCTGAACAGCAAAAGAAACCATCAACAAAATGAAAAGGAAATCCGCTATATGGGAGAACATATTTGCCAATGATACATATTTGCCAATAATAAGGGATTAATTTCCAAAATATATAAAGAACTTATACAACTCAACACCAGGAAGATAAAGAATTCAATTAAAAAATGGGCAAAGGACATAAATAGACACTTCTCCAAAGAGGACATACAGATGGTCAATAGACATATGCAAAAAAAAAGTTCAGCCCTGGCCAGTATGGTTCAGTTGGTTAGGTGTCACCCTGTGTATGGAGAGATTGCCAGTTGGATTCTTGATCCCAGGTGGAGGGCATGCAGGAGGCAGCTGATCAATGTTTCGCTCTTACATCGATGCCTCTCTCTGTGTTTCTTCCTCTCTCTCTCTCTCTCTCTCTTCTTCTCTAAGAATCAATAAAAAATATTTTTCAAAAAAATACTCAATCACTAATCATCAGAGAGATGCAAATTAATACCACAATGAGATATTACTTCACACCTGCCAGAATGGCTACCATCAACAAATCAACAAACAGCAGTGCTGGAGAGAACATGGAGAAAAGGAAACCCTAGTGTACTGTTGGTGGAATTATAGACTGGTGCAGCCACTGTGGAAAACAGTATGGAGTTTCCTGAAAAAATTAAAAATGGAACTGCCTTTTGACCCAGTGATCCCACTTCTGGGAATATATTCTAAGAATCCTGAAATACCAATCAGAAAGAATATATGCACCTCTATGTTCATAGCAGCATTTCTTACAATAGCCATGATCTGCAAACAACCTAAGTGCCCAGCAGTAGATGAGTAGATAAAAAAGCTGTGGTACATATACACAATGGAATACTACATGGCTGTAAAAAGGAAGGGAATCTTACCTTTTGTGACAACATGGATGGACCTAAAGATTATAATCCTAAGTGAAATAAGCCAGTCAAAGAAAGACAAATACCGCATCATCTCACTAATAGGTGGAGTCTAATGAACAAAATAAATTGGTGAACAAAATAGAACCAGAGATATAGATACATAGTACAGACTGACAGATGTCAGAGGGGAGGTGGGTGGGCAAATGGGATGAAAGAAGGTGAAGATAACAGTCAAAGAATATATATGCATAGCCCATGGACACAGACAACAATGTGGTGAGGGCCAGAGGGGAGCAAAGGTGGGAAAAATGGACGACATCTGTAATAATGTCAACAATACAAATAAAACTAAAAAACAGTTTTGAGAAATGTGCTTAGTGTTGGTGCCATATTTTGAATTCATGCAGTAAGGATTTGAGAAGACATTCAATTAAGCACTTGGGGACCTTCTGGAAAAAGCTATATATAACCAGTCATGACCACTTTTGAACATTGCTTGATGTTTTCACTTGGTTAAGTATAGCATAGCCACGCATGGTACTCCTCCATGAGACATCTGAACAGAAGGACCATGTTCCAAAGAAAGGAGCAATCTGTTGCTATTAGCTTGAAGGAATTCGGCCCCAGGGCTTAAGAGCTGGGATTGGCAGGCCAAGTTTTGATCACTGTTTCCATCACTTGAGAATACTTTTTTTAAAAATGTGGTCACCTGGCCGGTGTGGCTCAGTGGTTGAGTGTGGACCCAGGTACTGGGAGGTTGCCAGTTCAATTCCTGGTCAGGGTACATGCCCAGGTTGTGGGCCTGATCCCCACTGGGGGGGGGGCATGCAGGAGGCGGCCAGTTGATGTTTTCTTTTATCGATGTTTCTATCTCTCTCTCCTCCCTTCCTCTCTTTAAAATTAATAAAGAAAAATAAATAAATAAATAAATAAATAAATAAATAAATGGAGTCAATAACTACCATTTATTGAACACTTACTATTCACTAGATGTCCTACATACAGCGATACCTAATATAGAAATCCTGTGACATAATTGGTGTTATTAACATCTTCAGATGAGAAAACTAAAGTGCTATAAGATCGACTACTCTGAATTTTCACAGGTAATAAGAACTACAGCTTGAGTGCAGTTTTGTATGATTCTGTTGCTCCACTTAATAATACACTATTTTTTACAAGGGGAGTGAGCAGAAGATGGTTCCATGTATCTTATGTCAGGAAGTTTAAATCTTGACCTTTAGATTTAAGGCTGAAATTTAATTCATTCCATTATATGACTGATTTCACATAAGCTGTGACCTTTTCCTTCATGGTGGAGAGGTGGGTACAAACAATTTTCCAAGAAGCAGTAGTTTTAGTTCTTTCTAAGAATTTATTATAAAGGAAGCAAAAGGACTAAGAAAAGGAAGGTCATCTTTTTCTGGGAAGACCAGAGGAGAGCTACAGTGACCTACTGCCTGTGAATAATCTCCTGAGGAGATGCGTAGTGGAAAAATTGAAGGATTTTTCTAACTTTTATGTTTCAAGGACTGGCCATTTTAATCAAAGTACAGAGGTGAGCTATGAGAAATTAACTCCCTGGCAAAAAAAAAAAAAAAGAAAGAAAGAAATATTGCAAATATAAGCAGAAAAATCCTTGAGGCACCATAAAAATAAACCAAATTAAAAATAAATCTCATACCTATTTTAGAGGTATGAAAGCAGGTATGGTAGGTCTGTTGCCCTGTAACCCAAGCCATTGGTCAGGAAGAAATAAAAAGTGAGACACATAACCGTGATATAGCAAACTAATCATTTTGTGGTAACAAGGTGGACCTCTCAGTCCTGAGCCGTTCTTCAACTGCTCTATCTAAAAGATGTAATATTAAAAAATCCTTCATGTTGGGGATGCTCTGATTTCATGATTGCCTCCTTCAGTCAGGACCATCAAGGCCACCAAACATCAGGTGTATCATTGTAAAGGTTAAAGGGGGCCTCTGGGAGCCATGGTCACTCATGCCATCTTGTATCCTTAAGTTTTGCAGAACAAAGAGCAAAACCAAGTCAAGTAACTACAGCTGAATTATCCTTTTATCTGACCCTTGAACCTGAATTGGCTTCTGTAGTCTGATCTGGCTCATGGGAGTACACCAAAAGTTGTTAAAAGGAAACCAATTAAATTGGGCAAAGGACTGAGCTTGACATTGCTTCAGTGTTGTGCTAAAAAGCTGTTCTACCACTATCGCTCAGGACTCACAGTGAGGTGAAGTGAGGTAAGATGAAACAAGAAAGTTCTTATTGTTTTTTAAGGCAATCTAATCATTCCTCTATCCATCCAACCATTCATTCATCCATCTAGCTATTCATTTATTCAAAAATGATATTACATGTTTGCAATGTATCCATTCTTAAAGAGATAGAAAAAAATATAAAATAGAGTCTTTGACCTTAAAAATCTGACAGTCTAGTTGGAGACATAACACATCCTCATATGACAGATGAAAGGTGTGGTAATTATAAGATGACTAATAACTAAGAGTGACTTTTGGTAGAGGGGTGGGGTTATAGAGAGAGTGGATGATAAAGAGTGGTTTTCTCCAATGTTAATTTTGTGTCCAGGAATGAAAAAAAAGAAAATAGATTATTAGAGTGATTATTAGGGTAGACACTAGTCTTCTGGAGATGATAGAAGTTCTTAAAGTGTAGTGGGAACCACATTTTAGTAGCCAACCATCACATCCTGTCCGAAGAGAAGTCTAATATTGGTGAACTGGGAAGGGACCAAGAACTGGAGTAACTATTAGGGAAACACTTCCAGATGAGGGATTGTAAAGAGTAGATGAAGAGACTAAAGTACAACAGCCGGTAGACCAAGTGTAGAGTTTCTTGTATGCTTTTGATATAAATAAAGCTGGAGGTCAATGAACTAAAAAGTTAAGTGGCCCATACTAATATTTATTTAGAAGCAGAATTCATTGCATTGAAGGTAAAATAAGATGAACAAACAAAACTGAGCTATGTGAGCTATATAGAAAGGTAGCTATTACTTCTTGGGGATGCAAGGCAACACAAGCAGGGATTGAAAGAGGGTAGTATAGACAGGTATCAAATCTCACTCACATATGGGATATAAAACTGAAACTCGTGGACACAAACAGCAGCATGATGGTTGCCAGAAAGAATGGGTGGGAGGTGGAGGGTGAAGGGTGTTAATATATGGTGACAGAAGATGATCTGACTTTGGGTGGTGGGCATACAGTGTAATATACAGATCTTGTATCATAGAAATGTATACTTGAAATTTATATGATCCTATTAACCAATGTTACCCAATGAATTTAATAAAAAACACACGTTAGAAACAAACAAAACAAGACAAAAGAACAGAGTAATTTCATTGTTTAGAAACAGCAATTGAGAAAAGGGAAGATGTTTACATGGCACTTCACTTGCAAAGTTTGGTAGAACAAGTCATGGTGGGGCTCTGGCAGAATCAATGGATAGGGCATGCTTTAGAGGAGTAGCAGATCACAGGCCCAGAAGGGATGTGGATGAGAAAAATAACTTAAATATTTTGCAACAACTTTTGTATTATGTACAAGAACAACATTAAACATTTAACAAACAAGGACCAGATAATTATAACAAAATTTCACATTAAATCTACTCACTACACCATGAAATAAGGTTTTATCTTCTGCGTCAAATAATGTTCCCTGTGCACGTAAGAAACAAAGTGTCTTCCTTTCTAAATCTCAAGGGAACTCTATAATGTGAGTGTTACCACTTGGTAAATATGAGATTTTACTGGATCATTTGCTTATAAATTAAAAAAAAATATATTTCTGATTCTTTATTTGAAAATCTTAATGCCATGCTTTATTTTCTGTAGTGTGAAACCATAAATCTCTACTTCTCATGCTCTCCTGCATCGTACTATCCTGGAGTTTAAAAGGCATTCCATTAATAGTAATCAATAGCATACATGATTATCACCTCCGCCCCAAATACTTCAAAAATCTCTATCACAATTTTCTGGGATATCCTAGGAAAAGTTTCACATGTTACTATGAACAAGTTCTTTTAGCTTCCAACACAAGGTCACTTACTTTTGGGTGAAAACTTACTAGTGCCTCTAGTCATTGGGTCTAAGCAAATATGGGGGCTCAAATTAAGCCTTCTGTGCTTCCAATATCCATGTGTGTGTGTTGAATTACTGCTCTGGTTGAGGCCACCATCCTAGATTGCGTTATACTATAGAGTCAAGGAAAAGGATGGAACCTTGGCCATCCAATCAGGGTCAGAGTCCTGAACTAAATATGTTTATACACGTTATGGGTATAGACACGCTCCTCTACAATTTTGGGACTGAAGCTTTCACAATCCTACCCTACTCTGAGGTCATTGATGTTTGCATTATCTCAGAATGTTTACAGGAGTTATTTTCCTTGGAAGATGAGCTAATACAATTTACCAAACACACAGAGAAAATAAATACTGTGAAATCTTACACTTGAGAAAACAGTAATCATAATAATAACAATCACAATAGCAGCTATTCATAAGCACCAATTATGTACCAGGCATTGTACTAAATGCTTCACATATATATCTCATTATTGTCCTAACAACCCTAAGAGATAGACACTGTTATTTTTGCCTTCTTATGAGTGAGGAAACTGAAAGACTGCTACATTAAGTAACTATTCAAGGGAAGAAAGGAAGTATGCTATGCAGCCAGAATTAGAACTCGAGTATCAAATTCAGTGTTTGTACTCTTAGTCTCCCATGCTGCTGGGTGACAGGAAGTGGAACACAAGCACCAAGACGCATCACTGTTTTTTTCCAAACAGTAGCGCCTTCCTCCTTCTTGTTGTTGTTTAATGATCTTGACATTTTTTGTTGTAATAGCATTTAGCACAGTGCCTTGTGTGTGGTGGTTTCTCAACAGTGTTTCTAGAGTGAAGTATTAAATGAATGCATAACCTAATTGATAAGCGAATGGGTAACCTATATTTCTTATTTCCACTGGAGAATCTTGGGATAGAGATAATAAACCAGCTAATGATGACAGTACTTATTTGTGAAATCTTTACTAATGTGATAGGTTCGATACTAAATGCTTTACGTGCATTTTCATCGTTAATTCTCAGAAGAACCCTATGAAATAGCTAGTATTTTTAATTTCCACATTTCAAAGGAGAAAGCTGAAACTCAAAAAGTGTGAGAATATTGCTCTAGGACACCTAGCTGATGAGCAAACTTGTGGCAAGACCAGCTTAAACCTTACTACTGAGTGTGTGCTTGTAACCACTGCCCAATGTTGCCTCCCAGCTCTGTGGAGCAGGCTCACTGCAATGAGCAGGGGCATGGTGGCCTCAGAGGCCAAAATCATTTAATTAGAATTACCCTGCCCTGGTCACTGTGGCTTAGTTGGCTGGACTATCGTCATGTACACCAAAAGGTGACAAGTTCAATTCTTGGTCAGGGAATATACCCAGGTTGTGGGTTTGATCCCCAGTCAGGGTATGTGTGGGAGGCAATCAATTGATGTATCTCTCTCACATCGATGGTTCTCTCTCTCTCTCTCTCTCTCTCTCTCTCTCTTTCTCTCTCTCTCTCTCTCTCTCTCTCTCTCTCCTCCCTCTACCTTCCTCTCTCTAAAATAAATAAGTAGAAGAATTACCTCTGACTTAGCCTGGCGTACTAGTTGACTTAGCCTGGCATTCTAATTCCAGAAGCAGTCCTACCGCCAGTTTTATTATCCTGTGATTCCTGGGATTTTGTTCCTAACTCCCTGCTAGCACAATAAGGAGCTTCCACTCTGTTTCTACAGCCTATGGAGTAGAGGAAAAATACAGGATATACAAAAGGAAGATAATATGACTTATATTTCAGATGCTCATCAGTGTCTCTGATTTATAGAAGAGAATTAATATCCCCTTACATTCCAAACTTTAACTTGAATTCATGATCCTGTCTTAATGGATGGATCCCAAAGTCCCAGTGGATATACTGTGATTCAGAGTCTAGGGTTATTTGACCCCAATGCCCATTCTTGATTCCCCAAGAGAGTTTGGAAAAGGGAATTGAGTCAGTACACAGACTAGTAAGCATTTAGGTGACAATTTCCAAATTTGTTATTGCAGCTGCTGAAGGTGAGGGGAGAAAGCTTTCTCCAGCTCCGTTTCAGACTCTGGGGTATTCCAGAGATAGACGGCCCTGTTAGGACCACACTTGTTTGACTGGACACTAGTTATCCACTTTCTTTAAAATATACCATATACATTAATTATTTTGCTGTCGTTTCCTTTAGACTCTTCTCAGATATTGAAAACAAGTAAAACATCCATTTTGGAAAAAGTAAATGACTTAAGAGTATGTATGGCCCATCATTCTCACAGTCATGAAGAAGTAACATTGAAAAAATTTTTAACAATAAAGATGAAGATGAAAACAGAACTTGAAAGTAGAACCTAGAAAAAAGCAACTCATTATACTATATTTTCTCTCTATTACACCATAAATGCTACATTCAGCTGCAGTCCCTAATTTTCTTAAGCTTCTTAGCAGAAACCAAATCTCTCGGCATCTCATTTTGCATGTGTATTTCTAGATAAAAGACACAAAGGAGGCTGATCTTCAAAGACTCTATCTTTTTCTAAAAATGGCATTCCTCATTGCCCTTTTTCTGTGAGGGTGAATAAAAATGATTCTATATTTTTTGCTCATATGGTTTCCTTGGTACAGAATTATCCTGTGACACAAAGGACAAAATACACAATACTTGAATATAATGAGCAATAACAGAGTTTCCTGTACCAAGATAATGACTTTATTCTTCTCTGGCCCCAATAATCCAATGACTCGAAAAACGCAGAGCATAGAAAAAAATGAAATTCCTCTTCATTGTCCAGTTTGAACAAACCTAGGGAGATTCTAAAGGGCTAGGAGCAGATAGCATCAAGGATAATTCAAGTAGCTCTATAAGGGCTACGAAAGAGCCTCCCATTTAATCTGGAAAGCAGTAACACCTCCCAAGGAAGTGGAGCAACACTCTAAAGAGATAAGTGTGAACCCACAGAGCAGTCCCTAAGAATAGGAATGGCTATCATTTATTGAGTGTTTACTATATGACAGGCACTTTGCTATGCATTTTAAATGCATTTCTTCATTTAATTATCTCAGCAATCATGACCCATTGGTCCTATTATGATCCTTTCAAAGAAACTCTGGCATAGACAGGTTAATTGACATGTCCAGGTCATATAGCTGACATACTGAATAATTATATGATTATGTATAAGGACAGCCTGCCTCCTACATCTATGAATTTGGCCCTTAGGAATAATGTTTCTTTAGCTATATAGTAATGTAGAGTTACAATACACCTAATAATCCATTTAATCAGGGTCAGAATCCCATTTGCAGCATCCTTGACATCTGTGCTCATCTAAGCTCTGTCTAAACTTTCCAAGTGGAGAGGCTGGTGTGAGGAAAGGGTAGGAGAAAAACAGGACAAAATGAACAAAGAAAACAGTGCTCTTCTCACTTCACAGATATCAATTCATATAAAAACTTGAAAGAAAGATAGAAACCACTACAGTCATGTTATAAATGAGGAAACTGAGATTCAGAGAAGTTGAGAAACTGGTCCTAAGGCATGAAACCAGTAAATGTTGGCGGCTGTTCTGACTCTAAAGCTCAAGTTCACTTCTTTCCATCAGCCTGCCTATCTCTGGAGAGAGACAAGTAACAAGGTATTTGTTTTATGTTTGAATGTAAGATGAATGTTTATAGTGAACTTTTTTCACATTAGACTCACAAAGGTAGGCAAATGAAACTGACATGTTCCTTGAAAGTCCCACATGTTTGTCATTGATCTTCTGCTAGAAGCCACACAAAGTAAGTTTAGGCTTTCTTTGAAGATGCAGACTTTCAAATATTTCAGGTGAGTTGTGTTTCTGCAAGGTAAATGAGATCCTTCTACATGTTACTCCTGTTTTCTTCAAATATTATTTAAATCCATGGTTTCTGTTTCCCTTACAGTTTTAAACATAAGCAACTATATTGGCATATCTGTAGCTTTAAAGATAAAAAGATCTAAGAGGGATAATCTTCAGAGCTCCATCACCTGGATATGACAGAGTCCCAAGTTCTTTGCTATCTTAGTAGTGCTTCTTTGGATTTTCAACGTTGTTCTTAAAATGTGTAATCCACAACTGATAAAAATAGTGTAGCTGAGACCTGACCTTGTGCAGAACTCTGTATTTATCTTAGAATAGTCAGATTGCTTCATTTCAAATTCTGATGCAGTCACTTAAGTAAGTCATTTAACTTGGCACCTCCATTTTCTCATTTTAAAATGAAGAAAATGAGAAAACCTATCTTAAGAAGTCATTGTGATGCTTAAATGCTACCACCACATTGACCTTTCTGAGTTTGCACCCACAGACCCTGCCTTCTCTCCTATTACAATGAATGAACTGCTCATGCTTCTGTCTAAGGCTAAGCCTCAACTGTGCAGTAGATCCCATATCTTCTTACCCCATACCTCTTCACTCACTCTCCTGAATTATCAAATTGTTCTTCTCAAATGTATTTTTCTCAAGAGAACACTGATCAACCCATTGTTTACAATTCCACTCCTCCTTTCTCTCCTCAATCTATTCCAGTTAGCCTGTTTCCTCCACTCTTTACCCCACTATTGCATCCAATTTGGTCATGTCAAAGTCACCAAGAACCCTTGCATTATTTGTCTGATCAGCAACACTTGAGACTTCCTTGATACATTGTCTTCACTGGGCTTCAATGAAACCACACTTCTCTGGCTTTCCTCCTACATTTACTGACTGCTGCTGGCTGCTTCTTTTTAGTTTCCTGTGTTATTTTTTTCTCTCTTCCTAACTCTAAATGTTGGAGGACTTCTCCTTTCTCCTGTTGTTGTGTCTCATCTCCATTCTGTCTATACTCATTCCCTTGGTGATAGTATCCAGTAGCATGACTCTAAAAGCCATCTATATATTAATAACTCTGAATCCAGATCTCCCTCCTGAAGCTTTTGAATCTAACTGCCAATCAACCTCTCTATTTACATGTCTACAACCATTTCAAACATACTATCCCCAAAACAATGTGTAATTCTCCCTAGAATTATGTTGTCTACAGTTTCCCCAATTCTGTACTTTCAGTTCCTCAGGTCAAAAAGGTTAGAATCATTATTGATTGCTCTATTGATTTTGTATCCTAAATCCAAACTGAGCAAACCTGTCAGTGCACTGATTTAACTAAATGTCTTCAAATAAGTAAATGTTCTCTGAGTAAGTAAATGTCCTCCTATAATTTAATTATTTCATTTTCAATAATTTCTAAATCATGTTTGCTTTAACCAGGAGAAATATATTTCTCCTGACCTGACAGGATGGCAGTAAGATAGAGGTGGAATAGTTCTTCTACGTGACTCTGGTCTGTTAATATCACACCATCTGAGCTAAGCAATAAGTACAAAAAATACAAATATGCTTAAGTCCTAAAGTGATGCTATTGAAGAGATAAGAAATTACTTTATTTATATGTTTCCTTGACTGAAAGTATTTTTCAACTCTCATTTGTAATATGTATCAATAGTTATTTAATGAAGCATAAAAATTGTGTGTGTGTTGCAACCAGTTTTGACCGACAATTTTGTTCACAAATTCATTTCTTACTCTTATTTATTTTCAATAATCACCTTCAAGGTAACAATTTGTCATCATCTTGAATATTTAAACATGTGGCCAAAGGTTCAAATAAAATTCTTTTAAAAATATGTTTTATTGTCTTTTAGAGAGAGAGGAAGGGAGAGGGAGAGAGAGAAAAAGATCGATTGGTTGCCTCCCATATGCACCCCTACTGGGGATTGAGCCCACAACCTGGGCATGTGCTCTAACTGGGAATCAAACTGGTGACCATTTGGTGCATGGGATGATGCTCAACCCACTGAGCCACACCAGCCAGGGCTCAAATGAAATTCTTCAAGAGAAGTTGTGGAAATACTTTAAAGGATAAGCATATAGATTTTAGAGAAAATTTCTTTGAAGATAAAGCACCTATAAATGTATTTATAAGTTGAAAAAAGAGAAGAAATATTAGCCATAATACAATATGCATTCCTTGTATCTCAACAAGGTTCACATTATTAGGAGACAGTCCTCTACCCATAAACGACAGAAAAATCTTAAGCATTTAAGATCAATCATTTGCATGTAAGGGTTCCATTTTCATATAGGCTTTATTTTCATATAAGGGGCTGTCTTTCTCCTTAAAATTTAGCAAATATAACTACAAAAAAGCTATATAAGTCAAAGAGATATAGTTAAAAGCAAGATTGAGGTTTAAAAGTAAATAAGTCAAATGCTAAGTGGACCCTGTGCCTGGAATGTGCTAATTGTGGTATGCACTGTAAGGAAAGAAGTATAAGAAATGGATTGCATTCTCAAAAAAGATTCTATAGTTTTGGGGGTGATGAGACCAACATATATGAAACAATAGCTAATTGGAGAAGACATTTTATAATTAAGTGCTAAACTGTAAAATGTTCCAAGTGCTGTATCACTACAGAGAGGGAGCCCTATGAGGATTGAAGTAGTTATAGAAGATTTTAAGAAAGAGGTGCTCTTGATTGGGTCTCGGAATATGAGCAATGTACAATTAAAAAGAAAGGGGAAGATATTTCATTGTTGAGTTAAAAAGAAAGGGAATGAGTGTGTAGAGACTAGGAAATAAGAATCAGTGGAGTAATTAGGAAAAGTGAAAGGAAACCCACACTTGTGTTGTAAGCCTTCATGGTTAGGCAAAATTTTAAATGAGGCTCTGTAAAAAGGGTCAGTTTAATTGGGAAGTGTCATGAATGTCTGGAGAGAAGTTTCCACTTGATGTGGTGAGTAATTGGGGGTCAATAATTTCCTGAGCAGGAAAGAGAGGTGATGAAAGTGGTATTTTATTAAAATGAATCTGCCTGTGGGTTGCAGGATAGAATTGAAAGAGAAAAGAATAGAAAAGATAGAAAACTCCAGAGTAACTGAAGCATAAGTGAGTTCTTCATGAGCATTCTTTTGGCCTAAGGCAAATGCAGTAAATATAACTTGTAAAATAACCCTTATAATTTTGAGTTTTATCATTTTTTTCTTCAAGAGACTTGTAGACATAATGTCATATTTGGAGAAATTTAATTAATAATTATAATTTTAATCTCAGAGTTTCTTTCTTATTTTGGAGCCATTGATTTTTGCTTTTCATGTCCCAAATATTTTTACAAAACATTGAAAAGCTGGCAGACCCTGGGACCCATTCCTGAGAATAAAATATTCTTGAACTTAAAGAGATAAAGTTCCTCTGTCCTAGTATTGTCCACTTTTTAATGGAGAAGATAAAAATATGTAAATAACATATATATGTTCATAATACTTGTCACTCATTTATCTTCAGGATTTCACTTTAGTTATTAAAATATAATAATCTAGATTCTAGAGAAATACATTTTTCCATCTTCAGTAATCTTTTGATGTTTGGGAAGAACTAAGAACTCTGCTTTAAGCAACTTTATACAAGTTTGAAAACATAATAGTAACAATGTGAAGATTTAATAAAAATTAAAAATTATTTACATTATTATTGTTATTGAAGTGTCTACCACTATTTTGCAATTAGAAAAATAATGAATCAGGCAGCTCTATTAAATTCAGCTTGGTGTGATTTTATTACAGATTGGCTTGACGCCAATATCTCCATCTTGTTTTTATTAAAAAGAAGAGAAAAGGTTTAATTTCTCTTAATTTTGTCTTGACAAAATTAAAATTTTCCTAGAAGATATAGAAAAGCAACTAATTCTTTGGACAAAAATTGCTCCTTTGATAGAACTGTCTATGTCCTGGAGAGAAAAAAACAAAGCATGCTTCACTTGTGTAAACAACACTCACTGAGTTCCAAATTAGGGGTTGGTTCCAAATTGAGGGTTGGGGGGGGGTAATGTGGGTTATGTAGGAAAACAGTTTTTTTCCAAAATGTGTTTTGCGGGTTGAGACACTCAGAAGGATGGGGCATAAATTCTAGTAAATTGTGGTACTCATTGTTCCATTAGTTCTTTCAGGTATAATAAAGCAATATTAGATTTACTGCAAATGTACACTATTAACATGAATGAGATTGTTTGGGTTGATATAAAAATAAATTCATATTTTTCTAAAATATCTAGCCTTAAAGAATATGTTTTTTATTGTATTGTTTTCAACATGTTTTTATTGATTTTAGTGAGAGAAGAAGGGACAGGGAGAGAGAGAGAGAAACATCGACGTGGATGTGAACAGTTGCCTCCGATGCTCACCCTGCCTGGGGGTTGAGCCCACAACCTGGCATGTGCCCTGACCAGGAATCAAACTGGTGACCTTTCCATGCACAGGATGATGCTCAACCAATTGAGCCACACCAGCCAGGGTTTATTTTATTGTATTTTAATGGCATGTATCTTTCCAGAAATCCTCTGTGCTACTTCTGTTCTAAAGTAGACTATTGCTTCCATAATGGTGATGGGATACTGCATAATCCATAAGCATCATGTTCCACTGACTGCTCCAGATCTGAAACTTATGATGTCATAATACTAAATAAGAAGAAGTGACACAGTAGCCTTAGTATTGTCTCTAATAGACAAACAAGGTGAAATTTTAGGTCTGAGAAACACTCTCTGGCTTTCCTTTGGTATACAAAATTAGAAGCTAAATTGCAATATAGCCAACTGGTGGCTTCTGGATGGCCATTTCACAATCCGAGGTACATAACACTGAAAAGTATGCTAGTTTTAACTTGGTGCCCCAAAAAGTTAGTAAAGAAAAAAGAATCAATATTTTAGATAAAATACAGTTATAACAAAAATCATGGAAGTGGTACTAAAATATCAAAGTTGAAAATTATGGTTTAATGGAATAAATTGAGATTCCTAAAGTAGATTACTTTAAAAAATTCACAGATAGTTGTCAAAATCTAATACATCTTCTTGGAAGTGGTGTCATTTGTAATACTATAACTAGGATCTAAGATTCATAACACATTATCTAACATATTTGGTTTGCTTTCATTGTTGTTTTCTTCCTTTCCCCTCCCTCCCTCCCTCCCTCCCTCCCTCCCTCCCTCCCTCCCTTCCTTCCTTCCTTCCTTCCTTCCTTCCTTCCTTCCTTCCTTCCTTCCTTCCTTCCTTCCTCCTTCTTTCATTCTTTTCCTCTTGTTATTTTCTTCTATTCTGAGAGTTCACATTGGTGTTATTCCAGAAAGACTCATTAAGGTTATGAACTTGAGGAGCTGTGGTTGTTTTTCAGATTAATTATGGTCAGTCTTTTTACTTATTTAATTAATTTAATTGTAGTGACACATCCACAGATCACATGACCACATAATAACTATAGTAAATGCATAATTATTTAAATTACTCACTTAGTATTTAACTTAATCACAATATCATATTTACCAAAAAGGAGACCCTAACAAACATCATTTTAACATAAACTCTTCAATATATAAGTCTTTTCACACAGTCTTTTCACTGGAGAATATTTTAAATAGCTCTATCTATACTCTACTGATGAAATTCCAGAATATAAGTCAACTACAGTGTGAGAAGAATAACAATACTGTGCTCTTTGGTGGGAGAATTGTAAAGAGAGTCTCCAGGCATTCTTTTAAATAAAGTGAACTACCTATTCTTTATGCATGGTCTGTGTTTTTCTCTCTTTTATTTGAAGTAAAAGTTTCTTTCCCTTAACAGGATGCATTTATCAATAGCAGCCAGCCCCCTCTGCAAACACTGCACCAGTCCACATATTTGTTCATTGGAATCAACACTATTTTTGCCCAACATACCTCACAGTAAGCCCTTGTGTGATCTGACCAGGACTCTTGAACATAATAGTAACTGCCTCAATACAGGGAAAGTCTGCAGAAATGACTTTTTTCAAGGTGTACAATCAATGTAGAGAGCTAATATAAAACATTTAGGATCCCCAAAACTGCTTTTAAAATCAATACTGGCTGGCTTCTTTTTAGATCTGTATTATCAAAATTATTGTCTTTACTTTTTACTTTGCCTTATCATGAAAACCAAGCCAGGATGAGATGATCCTCCAAGGAATAGTGGAAAATCCTCTCTTTCTTTTATATTCAGTAAATGTAGCTATTGATTTTATTCTCATGTACAACCCATGGTCAGGCTCTGTCAAGAACATCAAAAAATCAATTTGGAGTTGAGCTCGGTAGGCAGATATGGCAGGGAGTTCTCACCCACATCAGGCCACACGTTTCTGGTAAACAATAGATATATTTCTGAAACCAGAAGCTTAGAAGATTCTCTTAGGAATCTGGAGTCATGAGCATGTGCTAGAGAACCTGACAAAGTTGTGCACGTTTTTAAAAACTCACACACTTGGCAGAGCTAGTCCCACTTATGCTGTGTATCCTCTGCAATTATTTTAAGTTCTATAACAGTGATCAGCAAAAGCATCATACAAGAACAACTGATTCCTAGAAATGAACTTCAGGGAAAGAAACATAGGACAGTAATAAGCTGGTCTGCGCAAATGCTAAGAGTGTAAACTGAAATGAGAAGATTTGGGTTAAAACTGCTCTCAACATTTATGGTGGCTTTGCAAAATCACTTTACAAGCTAAAGACTACTGGGTATACAATGATACCTTTTAGCAAAGGTGGAAATATACATACATGTCTGTTAAAATGAAAGGAAAATCTCAAAACAAATGAAAATGCTTACTTTTGAGGGAGGACAGGAGTGGGAGAGGGTAGGAACAGCAAAGGAAATATGATTGTTTTGTTTTAGTTTGACTATAGAACCATGTAAATGTTTTCTATAATTATGGAATTAAGTTGAATTAATTAATTTTTAATTAATTAAAAATCCAAACCAAAAGCAAATGAAGTAAAGTAGTAGCTTAACTATGCAGTAAGAAACTGTTCCTAAACTGAAACTTAAAATATAACTTAAAACACGGTAATTCTACTCATTGTCTATAATGCAATATATCCTAAAGATAAAAAGCACTGCAAAGAAATCTTAACCTCTTTTTGGTAATCACATCATTAGTAATAATAATGTTGGTATTATTATTTAAAAGCTATTATGAATACTAGATATACTAATATGCATATATTACATATATTTAATAGGATAAAGTGCATAATAAAGCATGTTAATATATTAAGAATCAATATTTTCAATGGAAAAGAAACAAAATATTACATCAAAGAAGCTGACTAAAAGCCTTGTAATTCTAAACTTGAATTGGAAACATCAGTATGAACTCATGATGTATTTTCTCCACTTCTGGGACAAAGGATGTGCACGTTGGTATACCAGAAGACTAGGAAGCTATCAGCGACTACTAAGGTCACGTTGGAAGAATTCAGGAGCCAATTCAAAGGGGCTGCCACTGGCCAAAAATAAGACAAAATGAGCAACAAAAATAACAATAGCTGCAGTGGATGGAAACAGATATACCTTTTATAACATGTGACTTCATGAGGGTAAACAAACAACAAAATGCCAAACCTGAGTGGTCACATTTGGGGGCCTTTCGGGAAACAAGTCATCATTTTGAAAACTGTTAAATAAGGGAGAACAATCAAACATTGATCCTACCTTCACTGTACCAACTTGGCCTCAGAATTATCCAATAGTTGAGGAGAGGGAGCTTTGCTTTAGAGAATAATTTAATTAATAAATAAAGAAGGAATGATAGAATATCATTTTGTAAACTCTAAATAGGTTTAGGCAAAGGTTATCAGAAGCTGCTAAAATTGTTGCTGTTATGGGCTGAATTGTGTTCCTCTAAATTTGTATATTGAAGTTCTAACCTCCAGTACCTTAGATTGTGACCTTATTTAGAGATATGGTTTTTACAGTGGTAATCAAGTTAAGGTGAGAACAATAGTATAGGCCCTAACCCCCATGACTTGTGTCCTTATAAAAAGGGGACACAGAGATACACATAGAAGGAGGAAGACGTGAAGAGAGACAGGGAGAGGTCATCTACATGCCAAAGAGAGAGGCCTGGAACAGATGCTTCCCTCACAGCCTTCAAAAGAAACCAAATTTGCAGACCCCAGGACTGTGAGACAATCAACTTCTGTTGTCCACACCACCCATTTTGTGATACTTTGTTACAGCAGCCCTAGAAAACTAATACAATTACATATACATTAACAGGATTATTATAGCAGAGATATCAGGTTGTCAATGCCTAAATCTGTTCATCAATTTTCAGATCACAGAAAGAGACATAGCCAGGCATTTGTGTCTCCTGATAGAAGTACACGGTATGGCTTATGAAGCTGTCTTGCCAAAACACAACATAATAACAAATATAAATCTGACAAAGCCTCCGGTGTGGGAAATAGAGGAACACATTTACAACAAGGAGATGTAATCATAAAAATAACATGATTAAAAAAAAATTATCGGGGGAAGGGGGTGGGATAAAGGAATAGGAAACATTTAGAGTAAAAGAGATTTTAGGTTGTTCATCAGATAATGGTAATGTGTGTGTCAGTTTGGACCTTCGTTTTAAAAGTAAATAATAAAATATCAGAAACCTGAAGTTGCTTTAGATCTCCTAGTATTGGTATATGCAAAAGTAGCTTAATGATAGTACACGGTCCATAGTGTTGTGGTAACGAATAAATATGACAACAGAAGTAGAGCACTTAGCATAGTGTCTGATACTTTATGTAGTTTCAGTTATTTATTTACCTGGGTATTGGTTAAATTTCATGATGCACTTGCAATCAGTCTTAGTTAAAATGATGTGATACATACATCTTACTTTGTGTCTGCTTACAGTGTGTGCACACAAGTCCGCATACATACTCTCTAATACACTCACTGAGAATCACTGTGAACCAGTGTTTGGTTGGAAGGCTTTTCACTACCAATGTCACTCCCCATTCTCACACAGACCCTCCAAACCACCTGGCCCTGGGCTCACCTTTGGCAGGAGATTTAGGAAAGAAACTTTATGAAACTTTGAAAGAAAAGCCAAGGCCAGGGTTAGGGGGGAAACACAAACAAAAGGGTGATTTAAAGAGGTTAAATATGCCACTAAATGTCTTCCCAGAATTTAATCATTCCATGTCTGCCATTTTCAGGGAAAGATAAACACAGTCCTTCAGCACCCACAGGGCGAGGCTTCGGAGAGAAACAGTGCTTGCAGCCAGCTGCATCATGTTTGAGCAAGAGGCAGAACACATCTGGTCATTAATAGTGATGATTGCTCTTTGGTTAAAAGCCATCATTTAGATATAGGAAATGTTGCAGCTGACAACTATCTTGCATCAAGTGACCACATTCTACACATTTTCATTTCAATTTTTCAAACATTTACTTGATTTGAGAGAGGGGAAATAGAGTTCACATTTTCAAAAAATACAATCTTGTTTGCATCACAGAAAAATAACTCTAAGACACAGAAGGATAGAATATCAGAAGAGAGTTACAAAGAAGTCTCATGAGCCTTTATGGGATTAAAGTGAAGTAAGGTATCAAATAAGAGAGAGTTTTTATCTGGTTAGGAAGATTGCAAAAATTCTCATGGAGAAAATGGAAATTGAGAAAGTTTTTTAAAAAATGCAGTAAGATAGGAGAAAGTAGTGAAGTGGGGGGAAATGTCTTTGGGGGATAGAGAAGGAAGGGCATTTCAGTAGGGCTACAAGGTTGTCAGATAAAATACAACATACTAAGTTAAATATTAATTTCAAATAAACAGCAAATAGTTTTTTTTTAGTATAGCTATGATCTCTGCAATATCTGGGATATACTAAAATTTGAAATGTCCTGGATGTTTTCAGAGAAATAGTAAGTTGTTTTTAAAGGTTTAGGCTTCATAGAGGAAGAAAATGGGCAATAATGTGAGAAAGACATTTTGGTTATGCATAAAGGGTCTAAGATTCCACACAGAAGACTGAGAACATACTTTTTATGGGGACTGTGGAAAATTTTATTTTTTTAGTGCGGGAGTGATATGATCCAACATGCATTGTAGAAAGAATAAGATAGCAGTGATGAAAAGGGGAAGAAGTGAGATAAGAAATTGGCCAGGAAGTGACATATAGTGAGAATGTTGATTTATTTAGGTGATGGGAATAGTTTTGAAACAGAGATGGTTAACATAGGGTAAAGCACTATTTATAATAGCTAAGATCTGGAAAAATCCCATGTGCTCATCAGTAGATGAGAGGATGAAAAATATGGTACATTTACACAATGGAATACTATGCAGCTGTAAAAAAGAAAGATCTATTACCCTTTAAGACAGCATAGATGGACCTGGAGATTATTACGTAAGTAAAATAAGCCAGTCAGAAAAAGACAAATATCACATGATCTCACTTATATGTGGAATCTGATGAACAAAATAAACTGATAAACAAATGGGTCAAGAGACATGAAAACACACAACACACTGACAGATATCAATGGGAAGGAGTGGGGAGCAGGAAAAGATTAACCAAAGGACTTATATGCATGTATGCATTGCCCTTGGACACAAACAATAGTACAGTGAAGGCCTGAGGTGTGGTGGGAGCTGGGAGGAGAGGTGGAAAAGGAAGGGAAAATGGAGGACATCTGTAATACCCTCAATGACAAATATAAATTAAAAAAAAAAGAGAGATGTAAAGTCAAAGATGCTGCAGTTATGTCTGTTGACTGGGATGATGATGATTTTATTAGTAGCGGGGAAAGGATTAGGACCTGGTTGTAGGAAAAACAGATAATATGAAACAGGGGTCATGCCAGGAGGAACTAGCAGAGCCTCCAGATACAGACGCTCAGTAAGCAAGTATTTTTCTGTACTCAGTGATTTTGGGATTTTAGACATTTAAGCTGTTAAATTCAATGAGTTGGTCGCTATTAGAAGCAAAAGAGGGACCAGTGATAAAATAACAACGAGACAGAAGAACAAGAATAATGAAACAGTTATGCCGGGTCTTGGAAATCCTGAAGTCAAGGTCAGTCATCACTCTTCAGTTATTCAGAGAAGTCAAGAATATACATTGAAAATCAGCAATGGGCCCTGGCTGGTTTGGCTCAGCGGTTAGAGCATCAGCCCGTGGACCAAAGAGACCCGGGTTCGGTTCCCGCTAAGGGCATTTAAAAAAAGAAAAATCAGCAATGGTGTTGGTGATTTTTGACATACTGTTTTAGGTAGGTAGCATGGATGAGAGCTGCCATGAGTTTGGAGATTGAGGAGTAAATGGGTGAGGAGGAAGCCGAGGAAACCAAAGGCTGGTGCTTGAACAGAAAACAGAGAGAGGGGAGACTGAAAAATTTAATGAAAGAATGGAGCAAAGTCTGAAAAGAGTGTACAGCAGTAAGATTAAACATAACCAACAACTAGGTTAAGTTCAGAAGTTTTACCACACATGTATTATTTCCACTTGCAATACTGTTTGAGGGTATTAGTGAATGTATAGACATTAGCTAGAGCTTTTGGCCATTAGCAAGAGTTTTAGCTTAGAGTCAATGGTGTAAGGAAGAATTTTATGAGGCTGATGAACACTCTAAAATAGTAGGAAAACTTGGGGCTGTATGAGTTTGTGGATATATAGCGTTTATCAGCTTCTCAAAGGGATCACAAAAAGTGACAAAAAATTAAAGAACCACCATCCTACATATCCTACAATATATGTCACAATTCAGATATTTCATAAAACTGGGAGCTAATTTGAATTTTAGCCTAAAATTGTAACCAAAAAACCCCTAACTACATGAGGGTTAATAATAGACCTCTATAAGTGTACGGTATCTTTTTTAATACTTGATTCTTAAAAATATAAAGAAGTAAAACAAAACTCACTATGGTGCAAAACTTTGCTGATATAAATTAAAGATGATCTAAACTAAATGTAGATATATCATGTTCATGGATTAGAAGACTTTATGATTTTAAGATGTCAGTTCTCCCCAAATTGACCTATAGATTCAATGCAGGCTTGAATTCTAATCCCAGCAGTCTTTTTTTGGTAAGGAGATGCAAAGGACCTAGAATATCCAAAGCAATTTTAAACAGCAAATACAAAGTTGTAGGACCTGAGTTGATGACTCAATGTAGAGTTATGCATTTAAAATACTGTGATACTGCCTAAGGATGGACAAGGAGAACAATGGAAGAGAATAGAGCCTAGAAATAGACTCCTGCTTATTCAGTCAAAGGCACCAAAACACTCCAGTGGCAAAAGAAAAGTCTTTTCAATAAGCAGTGCTAGAATAAGTGGATAGCCATATGGAAAAACAATCTCAACTTCTACCTTACCTGTCACAAAGAAATTGATTCAATATGAATCATATACCTAAATATAAAAGCTAAACATAAATATTTAAGGGAATAAAAACACTATGGATCTTCTCCAAGTCACCACAAATATTGTCCTACTTCTTTAAAATCATTGTTTCCCAACTCCCTTTCAAAATTAAGTAGTTAGACTGAATACCTAGATCACATTTTAGTTCAGTCTGAGTGGCTCTGTGATAATCAAGCAATTAGTTTAAAAATAGATAACTTCTGCAATAACCTAGATGTGAATTCTGTCTGGCAAGGACATTTCCTTATTACTGTTTGTTATTTAAAGTTCAGGGCAAATAATTCACTTACCTTTGAAGGACAAAGTTGCCTAGATTTAGCTCAAATGATTCCAAAAGAGAGATTCTGGTTTTCAATATAATTGTATTACACAGATGAAAGCTTCTATATATTCTCTTACTCGTTCCTCTCCCCTCTGCCCATTTCCACAAGGAAACACGTAAAATATAACAACAGTAAAACAAACAACACAAAAACCGCTTACCGGAGTCCGTAGAGAACTGTTCCGTCAGGATGCAGCCGGATCATTCGATTTTTCACTGTAACCCCATGCACGAATGATTTCTTGTCATTCAGAAAGTAGGTATCTGGTACCCAGAGTTGGTCAGCTACCCTGTTGTCTAATGTGAGGTTTAGCGGAATTCCAGAATAAGAAAGCCTTTTGTCTTTCCAAGACTGCTGGAAGTACATGGTGAGTGTATAATCCTGTGAAATAAAGAAAACAAACAAGCAAAAAAGAATTTTACTATCATTGTCATCATCATCATCATTATCTGGGGCCTTTTTAAAAGAATGCGATAGTTTTTGGTATTGTGGATGCCCAGAAACCAATGGTCTGGTCCTGTTGTCCCCTAAGAGGTTACATTTGAATATGTTGACCTTTGCACCTCTATGTAGAAAGCAACCAATAGGTTAGAAGTACTAGAGCAATAATTAAATGCATGCACAACCATTTCTACTAACCTAGGGTAAATCCATTTAATTGAATTTTAATATTTGAGGTTAAGGGAATGATATCATGGGGAAGGTCATAAAGGGAAATTATACCAAGAGATCCATGTTCGCAAAAATCGACCTCTGGATATTATTTTAACAGTACTACATATTTAGAAGGAATGTTTGCTAAATAATAACTGAAAATGTATTAACTTAAAAGGAGAAGGTGTTTTGTAAACTGTAAATGCCTTTTGAATGAATACTGCTTTTTGCCTTATAAAGGTTATCAATACCATTATCTGAATCTTTCTAGCAAATGACAACTTGTCTTACAGTCCTTAAAGGTAGTTTATAAAGCACATTTGGATGGACATGTTCATTTGGCCTGAGAACAACATCAGTGGTGGGACTACTCATCAATTCTTCTCTTACCCTCACTCCTGCTTTGTTTCAGGAATTTGTTTGAGGTCAGAGATGGGTGTGTACTTGAGTTTGTTTCTTCACCACCTATAAAAGGTTACAATCAGGATGTCCCTTTGCACTTTTCTTTCTTCCCAGGTTTCCCCTGGCAGTGAGAGGTAGAAATATTTGAGCTGAATAAATGGGTCAAACTTATAGGAGAGGACTGATTATTTTAGATCTTTAGTTGTTGTCTGTTTTCTTTTTTAATTGATTTCAGAGAGAGGAAAGTAAAAAACATCAATGTGAGAGAGAGAAACATCAGTTGGCTGCCTTCTGCACATGCCTTGACTGGGGATTGAACCCATAACCTGGGTTTGTGCCCTGACTGGGAATCGAACCTGCCACCCTTTGGTGTGTGAGACGATGACCTGACCAACTGAGCCACACTGGCCAGGGTCAAAGAAATTTACTAATGCAGAGGATAGTTGTCCATTTGAAAAAAATAAGTGGTAGCAATGAAATCATAAAGTCTTTAAGACGTGGGTCCTGATATAATAAAAACAGAAGGTACATTTTTTCTTTTAAAAGATATTTATGTGTCAATAGTGACTCTGTGAACAGTAGCAGTTAAGAAAACACTGCGTAACTCCAACACAATGTCTGTGTCCAACACAATGTCTGTGTGCTGCCATTGTTGTGCCTAGTGGTATGTACTCTACCCACCACGAGTTGAGAAACATTGACTCACATTACACCTTAGATGTGGGCAAACTATACTTTATGTAGATCCCTATATGGATACTTATGTATTTCTGAAAAATCCTAAGAGATAACACAATATTCATTCAGGATAATGAGTTCCGGTACCTTTTAACCATTATATTCAAGAATGCTAACACTGTTTACTCAGAAAACATTTTGCAATAATTCAAAGCCATTCTTTCTTGTTCAATGACAAGTACATTTTCTATTTGCCTTTAATCATGCAAATTCCTTTAAAGGTCCAACACCTCCTTCCACCTTACTTTCAATCCCCCAAAAAATGAACATACAGGGTTATACACAATTCTTTGTTTAATTGCTACCATTCTCATTTGCATTCTCTTCAAGTTCTTAACATCATACCTTTTTGGAGGGAAATGAATTAGAAAAATCCTGGGCCTTAGATTCCAAAATACCTTGCTCTAAGATCTACCACATGCAGAGCTATATAACCATGAGCAACTAACTTACTCCCTTGTATCTCAGATGCCTCATTTTAAAAATAAAAATAATACCATTTTACTGGCTTATTGTGAGCATTACTTGGGAAAACTATGGTGAAAGTACTTTAGAAACTGTAATATGCTAAACAAATATATTATCTTCAAAATTGTTCATTGCTATTTAAAGATTTAAATCATACTTCCAAATTACATATTCATTTTCATAAGCATTTCTATTTTAAAAGAGATGTTAATGAAAAAACTTGTAGGCAGGAGGACCTCTTTGACCATGAAAATAAGCAACCGTCTGTGATCAGTTGTAAGTTTGGTATTGAGTTCTTGCTTGTAATTCAGCCAGTGTACAAAAATGAATAACTAGCCAAAGACGTGTTATTGTAAAGTTTACCATGGGGATCAGCACAATCAGCAATAATATACATGTTTCACTGCTGTGGGGGTGGGGAAGGTGGAGGAGGGTATAGGGCTATAAATGGTGATGAATTAGGGTGGTGAACCTACAATACAGTGTACAGACGATGTGTTATAGAACTGTCGTGACTGAAACCTGTGAAATTTTGTTAACCAGTGCCACCCCAATAAATTCAATAAAAAGAAAAAAAGTACGCTGAATACCCATAAGCTTCCAGAATCTCATGAGCGCTATGAAGGATTTCCTTGTAATGAGACCATGCAGTGAAATTCTTACTTCACATTCTCCTCAATAAAGCTTTAATGTGTACTGGGAAACATTGCAAAGTATACAGGATTATAATGACAAAATAATATTCTAATAATACATGCTATAATTAAAATATGAGTTTGTGGTTAAGTAAACACTGGAGAGGAAAAAGGAGGAAATAATGTAAGCATGAGTAATCTCTGCAGAGATTTAAGTGTGTGTGTGTGTGTGTGTGTGTGTGTGTGGAGTGTGTGTGTGTGTGTGGAGTGTGTGTGTGTGTGTGTGTGTGTGTGGAGTGTGTGTGTGTGTGTGTGTGTGTATGTGTGCGTGTATTTGTAGATTTTCCCCTTCTCTTTCTGGAAACTGTTCTGTTTCCTGTAGAGAGAGAACGATGCACATGTAGTAAGATCTTTGCTCTACACAACTCACTCTGTTTTCAGTAAACATTGACTAAAAGTTACATCATGGTTTTAAATTAAAGCAATAACTTACCTTATTTCCAATAAGAAGTAATTCAGTGAAAATTTATGTATGCTCATATGTTGCCGTTGGAAATGGGTGATGTGGGACAAGTATCCTTCAGAACTTTTCTTCCTATGCATGTCTAGGATTATTATTCTAATCTAGGACCTGATTCTATGATAAGTGGGGCTATAGACGTATGAAATTCATAACCTTAATAAAAATGTTTTGAAGTTAATGATAATTGTGGTGATAATGATGAACCTTATGGATAGACCTAAAACACAGCAATCTCTCCTTTTTGTACTGTCTGTATTATACCACATGCACAATAATCTTTTTCTTCCAGAGAACGTTCTGTACTCTGTGGTTTTTATAGCCCTTCATATCTACTATCGCAATTTTTCTCAGAACCTTGTGAGATAGGCAAATTCTCTATGGTAGAATTTATGATTTACATGTCTGAGAGACAACTTACTGCACCTTAAATACATTATTCTTTCCCTCTGAATCTTAGTGTAAATATGGACAGTGACATCTGATTATAACAAAACCCATGACATCATTTTGGTGTATCCTATTTTTAGATAGAAACGAAAGGCTAAAAATTGCTGTACTTTTTCCTCTCATACAAAAGATTTTCTATTCATTCTTCATTAATCCAAAAAGAAAGCACTCCAGGGAGAATAAAAAATTTTTCAGAGAGAAAACAAAAATATTAATACTTTGGCCAAAAACACTAAAATTGTTTTTCTTCCAATTATATTTACAAGTGTCTGACCAGCTTTCTCAACTGTGCAAGCTACTCCTTGAGAGGAAGTGTGACATATTTAGAAACTCTAGGCCGTAGGGGATTCTTTGACACTGAGGCAAATTAATGGGATTAATGGGTGTGAGATTGCTAATGAAATTGGTCAGGCTAATTCAGGCATGAGAGAATTTAATTCATTGAGGAAAACAAGATAGACGATAGCAAATTGGAGTGCCCAATCGAGCTCCAAAAGGATATACCTTTTAAATCTAAAAATGTTTAAAGAAATAAGAAAATATAATAAATGAAAGTCATTCTTTTGAACAATAAAGATAACATTTGTTTTACATAGTACTTTTCAACTCAGGGCAATTTTGCCCCCCAGAGCACATCTGGCAATGTCTGGAGACAGTTTGGTTGTTACAACTGGGAGTACTGCTGTGTGCTCCTAGCATCTGTGGGTAGAGGCCAGGGATGCCCCCACCCCCCACATACTGCACTGCACAGAACAGATCCCACAGCACAGAAGTATTTGGTTCAAAATATCACTAGTGCCAAGGTTAAGAAACTCTGCCTTAGATGAAAATACTTTCTTTTTGGTATCAGTCAAAATGATTTCATAACCTTCTATCATTATTTACCATGAAAAGTATGTATATTAATATGCCTACCCCAAGATTTTAATATATCCCTCAAAACTTTGTGAATGATAGCATTAGATCATTATAATTTGCTATTTTACCATAAGAAATCATTTGATAAAAATCCATTAATTATCTAACATCAGAATAGGGAAGAAGAGCTATGTGTTTTATGCAAATATATTGAAGTATGCATTTTGCCAGGATGAGTTCTAAGAAGACTTCACAATGGGTTGGAAAAGTGAGAGTCCCTTATTAACTGCCTCTACAATCAGCATATTCCAGGCTAATTTGTTAGTGAAGAGACAAAATATTGCTTTAACATCTTACAATGTTGCATCCACTCAGAAGGATCAATCCCTCCTTTTTAAATTGATTCAAAAAAGGCTGTGTGTGTGTGTGTGTGTGTGTGTGTGTGTGTGTGAAGAAACGGGACTCTTGCTCACATTTGTATTTTATCTTTCATCAGTCTGAATAGACATTATAAGGGGCCCCAAATACAAATCCATCTTTCCTGCAATATATTTATGTCAGTTTACTTGAACTGGAGATCTGCCCTTTCCAAAGCTAAGGCTGCTTTCCCCAAAGGCTGGTTGTAGTACAGTTGTGCATCATTGCCTACCACTTTTACAGTCCTTTCTGTGATGGAAACTGCCCTGGCTATAGCCCCTCCTGACTGAGCAAGAACAAGTTCTATGTCACATAATCCTGTCCCCCTCCCACCTTGAGAATGGAGAGTATATACCTTATTTAAGAGCACCCGATCCACAGGCAGGCAATAAACTTGTACCTGGCTCAAAAAAACCAGATGGACCAATCAGAGCCCTCTCCCAGACATTTGCTATTGGATAAAGGATCTGAGACAGGAGATTTAGGACCAAGTGCAATGGTCATGGTATTATCTAGGGCTGCACTGCTATTATGAGGTTATGATGTGGGGGAGATTACCGATAAAAAGAGGAAGGCAGCCTGCAGAGAAAGAAAGAAAATAGAGAAAGATGCAGAAAATAGCCATAAGAGGAAGAGTCTGATGTTGTTATAGAATGAGCAGCCAAGTTCAAGAAGACTTTCTACTTCTTCTTTCTATTTCTTGTGAGGTCTGGGCATGTTCAATACTTCAATCTCTAATGAGCTCTCTTGTCTCATTATGACAAACTCCACTTTCCTTGTGCTAAGTTGATTCCATCTTTATTTCCTCTAATCAGAAAGAGCCATATTAATGATGCTGATCAACATCCATATTAGAATCTCATTAAGCAATAATTATACACATTAAGAAAACCCAGGGAAAGCAATCATCTGGCCCATCTCCTGATTTTTTTTTTAAAAAAAGGAGGTATTAGGAGAAATCTGAGACCCAGAGGTATTAAATGACTGAATAAAAAAGGGTGGGGAAGACATATTGGTTTTATTAACCAAGAAAGCAAGGAGAGAAAAAGGAAATATTTACTTCTTATCAAGACAATTCCCTGTCAAACACAATGACAATTACCAAAAAAGTAACCTGGAGACTAAGTGCATATGTTAGCAACAAGTAATACTTCCTATAAAGAGAGAACAAAATCCACACACAATTTGCATCTCATGAAAACATAGTAAAAAATGGCCTGACAAATAAACCAATATAAGCTATAATTGAAATTAACCACACAACATCTGTTTCTAATGGAACCTCCAGTTTAAATTAATGTTTTGCATATCACTATCACCATTATGTACATCTGCAGCAGAAATTCATCATTGGATCTCTAGATTTGCTGTTAATTTCTAAACTTTTATCTTAGCGCCATCTAGTACTATGTTAACTACTCATACTGCATATGTTTGTGTGCTCACTCCTTAGTCATGTCTTGTTATATCTTTAAAACACAGGCATTCTTATTGTCGCCCAAACCCATGTTCTTATTTATTATTGATTTTTTTCAACAACTGTAGCCTCATGCTGTGCCTCAGAGAACATCATCTTTTTTTTTTTTAACCTCTGTCTCATCCTAAATAACCCCATTTGGTTATTCAACTGTGTAGTCCGATTTTTTGTCAGTCTCGTGTTGTGTTCCGAATAATTTTGCAATTAATCAACTTTGTCAGTGAACAAAAACATTGATAGTTATGGGCCAGACCAAACGAGAGTCACCTAAGGAGATCACATGGGCACATGGTGATATATGAAACACATATGGCAACTGAAGTGTGGACTGTGTTCTGAAGTAAAGAACTACATGAGAGTCTCACTGGACGAAGCTGAGACAACACCAATATAAGAAGTTCGGCATTTGTAACTTAATATCTACTTTAGAAGCTGCAAAGATTCATTTCCTTTAAAAATATAACATTTTTCTATACAATGAATCCAATTTCTTGAAATGGATATGATAAAATTTTTGTTCTATTCAGTAACAGTTTAAATGTCTCATATCCTAGAATCTAAACAATCAGATTCTCAAATAATTAAAGTTGTTTCCATGGTAAGATATATTGAAATGTTAGGTCTGAAGCAGGGACAGTTTCCTAGAAACTTCTCAGTTAAAAAGATCTTAGGTTATTAGAGTACTAATTCATCTTTTCCACACTCAGTGATTGTTTACTATACAGGGGTGGGCAAAAATAGATTTACAACCATGAGTACACAAAACACAAGTTTATTATTCTATTATTATTTATTTATTAATTATTAATTATTATTATTAACCTACTTTTGCCCACCCCTGTATTTAAAGGACTGTATTATACCAGGTGCTGAGGAGAAAAAGTTGAATAATACATCTCCCCTGCTTGCCTCAAGAAGCCCGTAGGCTAGTGGGGGAGACTCAGCATTGCTTGTTTCCAAATTGGCCAGCTGTCTGCTGTCCTCTGCAGGCTTCTTAGTTCTTCCATCACCTTTGTAACCAGACCCTGCAAGAAACTCCCTCCAATCCACATACTCAGAGAACTCGGAGTGGTTTCACTCTTCCTTACTGGAAGCTTCCTACTCAAGGAGATAAGATTATTGAGTGGGAGAATATCAGTTTAACGAGCTCTGGCATTAGTCTACAGAATAGATAAATCAGAGTTGACTTAACACACACTGAAGGGGAGGTGAAGAAGAGGAAAAAGTGTGTGAAATACTTAAGGTAGAATCTGGTGAACTTTTATTGGGAGATTTGAAGAAAGCATCAAGGATGACCACCTGGTTTCTGACCTAAATGAGCAAGGTAGATAACAGTAAGAGGGGAAGATCTGGAGCTGAGGATGACTAACGTATTTTGGGCTGCTTTGTGTTGTGGGTGCCTGTGACATTTGCACGTAGAGGTGCCAAGTAAGTCCTTGTGGGCCAGAATAGGACTCAGGGAGAAACGCAGCAATGTGAGTCACCAGTGATAGATGAAGCCCTGGAAATGGATTAGCTCACCATGGAGATAGTACAAGGTGAGAAGGGGACAGAACCCCTGGGAAATTTGATTCTAAGATTAGTCACTCACCCCTTTGAGTTCGAAAAACACTTTTCTACTTTGATTGTAGTATTTATTTTGTAATTATTAATCAGTCCCACTAGATTTTGAGCTCCCTAAGGACAAAGGTTTGTATTTTTAGGCCCTAGCATTGTACACAATGGATAGCAGGTACTTAAATATGTTAGCTGAATGCGAATTCAGTAGTGTTGCATGTTTGGGGGCAGGCACTTGATATCAGCACTAAGCATGCTAGTGAAAACTCATCTTCAATTCTGAAAAAATGGTCACACTTAGATAACAAACATAAGAACTTTCAGTTAACTAAAATAATTAATAATCCAGAATTTCTACTCTCTAACCACTCAAGATTAATGAGTCTACAATTCCCACTAATACAGGAGATTGATAAATTTCTGGGAGATGGTAAAAACACATGGCATTCAAAGCAAACTCACTCTTTAGGAATGAATAGTGACTTTCAACAAAATATTAATAGACATATTTTCAATTATATCAAATGAAATTTATTAATAGTTCCAACACTTTAGAAGTATAAATCTATGTATACTAAAGCTTTAAAAATGGATCTCTGTTCAGTGAAAACTTCAAGCTTACTTACAAGTTAGTCAATATTCAAAACTATCAACAAAATATTAGATTGATGATTAATTTATCAGGAGGATGATTCATACACTTCCCTGATATTGTAAACGATGTAATTACATATGACATACTGGATTTTTTCAAAGTTTCTTAGTTCTAGAGATTTATAAAAATTAGTGTTTCCATCTTCCCCAATAACTAAATTAGAGCAGAAATAAAATCAGCTATATGGAGGATCTAGTGATATATTCAGAATGTGGTGGCTTAGTTGGAGTATCCTGAGTTGGACTATGAATACATGACCAGAATGGTAAGCAGTATATGGTATGCAGGGCACCTCGAGAAAGCCAAGCTATGAAATGAGAGCGAAACTGGGATAGAATATGAGAATCTGAATTAAACCAAGATTCTATCAAAACACACATACACACTACATAAAAGAGATGAAAAAAATTGTCTTAATTTTCAAGCCCAGGAAAGTAGTCTTCTCTTGTGATTTGTGATTTTGAAATGTGTATAGAGCTTAAAATGGAGCAGTCCATAGTAAGGGTTAGAGGTCTGGTCGTGTTCTGTTGGAGGAGAATGAGATCTTAGGAATTCTTAACCTAAAATTAATTGGGTGAGAAAGAAGAGATTGTTCATGGGTATAGTAATATCTCTCTTGGTAATTCTTGGTAATCAAGTATTTCTGATATCTCTTAAAGCGTTTAAATACCTTCCCAGGAATAAATCCTTAGGCCACTCTCAAGAATCTTATTTTCAGGCTTTCAAAGGGGAAGATGGATTTCCATCAAGTTATCATAGACTGTGGGTTATGATCTCTTGGAGTCCCTGAGGAACTCTCAAAATAGAATGTGTAGCAAATTGTAATGCCCAAATGTCAACTTTACCATGTTCAGTTGCTAAAATTTGGGTGGCTACCTTTTCTTTCTATCTACTTTTTAGGAAGGTATTCTATATATGCTACTTTTTAAAAAAATCATGAACATTGCTACTTTTTTTACAGCTATTTATTTATTCATCTGTTTGTTTATTTGTTTATTGCTTATCATCATCTCTTCCTCTATCCTATTTTTTGTCACTAGCCAATTAGTGATTTGGTGGGCAATATTTTGTGTGTTTGCTCATGCTCACACAATTATCTAGGAATATACAAACATATAGATGGAACTTCAGTCATTACTTTTAAAATATAGCATTATATTATATTCAATTCTGTGAATCTTTCCTTCCTTCACAGCACAGCATAGAAGTTCCTTCAAATCAGTGGATTGAGATATAGCTCATTCCATTCAATGGCTACAAGAATATTAATAAAATTAATCATAATTTTACTAGTGTTCATTGAAGTTGTTTTAAAATTTTACAACTATAAATAATGCTGCAAAATAATCTTTCAATAGATATATAGATCACAAATGTTGGTGTTTATTGCATTTTTTGCCTAATATGATGCTATTTTCTGGAGCTTAGTATGATAACTTACTAAAGTAAATAAAAATAAAGCCATAGATTGCTCCTTTGACAGCATCATTTTAAAAATATTGAACTAAATTCAAATTTATAAAAAGCGTGAAGTAAGACTTAAAGTTAGGTTTACAGAACCAAAGAGCTACATAAAGATCCATATTGGCCATCTCCAGTGGCTCATACTCATTGTTCATCTGCTCAAACTTCTGTTGGTCTTCGATTGGATCTGGCCAGAAAGTGACTTGGCAGACTTTGCTGCAGAAAAGGATTCTGGCAATGTTATGCCATGTAATGAGAGAGGAAGGGGGGAAAATCAAACTCTAGGAATTTCTTTTGCAAAGTAAAAAAAAAAAAAAAAAATGGTTTGTAAATTCTAAAGCTAATAATTCTGGTAAACTTAATTTCCCTCTCATCTAGCTTCATAGTCATTCTTGGCCCTATATCAAACATGCATATCTAAGTAGATGCAGACTGGGCCTAACTGGGAATAAAACCTCCGTGCTAACACCATGCTAAAACAAACTGAAATATCAACTAGGTCTTTGGCTAAAATAAAGAGTTGGAATCTAGTTCAAGATTCATTGTTCATTAGTTTTGTGATCTAGAAGCAAATGTGTCAACTAGTCTGAAAATCAATCTCCCTATGTGTGTGATGGGCAGGGAAACTATCAAAAAGTTTGCTGGAATGATACATTGAAATAATGTGTGCAATAGCCTAAGAAACCATGAAAATTATCATTGAATGTGTAAGGAAAATTAAGTAGCTTAATGCATGTTACAGAGCAATACAGTGTATAACATATTTTTATTCTCTTTAGCTAAGTTATCAAGTTTAATGAGAGCTGCCTATTACTGAATGTTTAATTATATGACCAGTACTTGATTAAGCATTTTCTATATATTATTTAAGCCTTATGACAACTCTATGAAGTTGAAATTAATATTCCCTTTTTACAGATGAGACTCTGAGGTTTAGGAATGCCCAAAGCAACTCTGCAGGAAAATGTCAGAGCTGTGATTTTGAACCCACCTCTGTCTTACTTTAAATTCCTAGTTATTTCCATTGTGCCACATAACAAGCAATGGCTTAAGCATGTATTACAAGCACAAAAGGTTTTCATTCTAAGACATGGCTTTTATCTCTTGCTTAAGACAGACTTCTGCCTTGCTTTTTTATAGATGCCAATTAATCATTAACATTCAGTTCTAATGTAGACTTTTCAGTCCTCTCTGATGTTTTATCTATGAACTCCCCTTCATCATCTGGTGATGGCAAGAAAGGCCACTGCCACGCTCTTATCTGTGGGCTGGAGCATCCCCACGGAATGCTAAGTACCATCAATTGTTCATCACTTCCCTGGATGATTCTTCAGATGTTAGCCGAGGGAAAGACGACAATTTTGTTAACATTATAATCCTCGAGGAGTACAGAAAGGAGAATAATTTTCTGTTGCTAGAATGGCTTTCATATTAAAAAATATTTTACCACTTCCAAGTAAAAGCTTCTTTAGTCATTAGCTATTGTAGCAACTATATTTCCCTTGCTAGAAATTATTTCTAAGTGACAGTAAGATGAAAAGTAAACTTGGCACATGCCTACAGGTTAAGAATCTCTTAATTCAGATTGTGTTTGTTTTGCCTAACACGCTAGGAGACGTGGGTGAGCATAAACTGGTTGAGGGTAGGGGCTACTATACTCTACTTCCATGCCTCTAACACCAAGATGATGGCATGCTGAAGGAAGGAACTATCCAGCCCAGCACAGAGTCATGACCACCGCCCCCTAAATCGTGTTCTCCATTTCCACCCCCATTCTCAGTGAAGGGTGCACTCATCCACCCTATTGATCAAATCAGAAACTGTCTTTTTTGATTCTTTTCTCTTCTTTACTTTTCACATTAAATAAATCAATAAAACCTGGCACTTCTATTTCATAAAAATATCTCTTTATTCTGTTTACAGTTGCTGTAATCTAGTTGGGCCTTTATCATTGCTCGCCGAATTTACTGCAGTGGGCTCCTAGCCAGCCTTCTGCTTTGTCTTGCTCTTCCCTACTCTATTTGTTGTGGCAGGTGAAGTGGCATTGCAAGCTTTTTTTTTTTTTCATTGCAAATATTAAGTTGCCCCCAAGGTTCAACTTTCAATGGCCCCCACAATGTTATGAGGATAAAAATACAAATTCCCTAAGGGCAAACAAAGTGTTTTCTTTGTTCCTGTCTCTCCATCTGCAGGTCTGCCTTGATTCCATTTTTCCTCTGTCATCCAGCCACCCTGGTCTCTTCTCAGTTAACTCAAACATGAGGTCTTTCCTATCGCTATAAAGTCTTCTCGGCCTAGAATGCTCATTCCTCTTCCCTTGCCCCTTTTCCTGGTTGTCCCCTACTGATACAGGCCTCAGATTAGAAGCCAAATTGTAACCTTTTTCCCTAGTCAGAAGCCAGAAAGTCTGGGTTTGGCCCCTCCTAAGCTCCACAGCACCTTCTCATTATAGCCTGCATTACTGGGAGGGAAAGCTGGCTGGGTGCTCTTCTGTTTCCCCCACCAGACTGTGAACTCCGTGGCAGTGTATCTCTCTGGCGATTCCCAGTGCCTGCAGCCTGGTGGGTGCCCAAAACCTGCTTGTTGAATGAATCAATAAATAGAGTGCAGGGATAATCCCCAGGCAGCCAGCCCAGTTAAAAAACAACCTAAATTACAGTAGGGGTGAAACATACTATGAATCTGAATAGGAGCAGAAGAGCAGGGGTTGTATGAAGGGAAAATAGAGATAAAACATTGCAATGAAAAGAGAATCTACTTAAGTTGGTCACTGTAGATACGGGAAATGCAAAAAAGAATGCAAATTCTAGAAAAGTACCAAAATTTAGGGAAAAGGTGGTGCATTTGGTTTGGCTATTAATTTGAAGTGCCTGAAATAGAGATATAGATACTGTAGCTGGCAGAAGGGAGTGGAGAGATCAGGGGTACAGATTAATGCGTCCTCATCCACACCAAGGCTACCAGATTCAATAAAATTATCAAAGTTAATTTATAGATTGGGCCCAGACAAGGCCCTGGGTGGAAGCTTTGTGCATATCAGTCTTTCTTTTTCCACTGCCTGAGAACCAAAATGCTTTTCAGTGTGTGAATGCAGGGCATTTCATCTGTTATCCCTCAAGGACAGAATATTGCTGAGGATGAATAGTGTGAGAATCCAAATCTATAGATAACCCCTCCGGGTGCATATTCACAAAATTCCAATCTTTAGCAGAGAAAACTGCTTTCTCATTTAAACTACAAGAGGTAAATGGCAGGTAAGACTCACTTTTTAAACTATATTATTATTATTTTTTAGTGGGCCCTATCCACCCACAAAAGGAGGTGGGTGGATGTTTCAATGTTAGGCGTCAGCTACAAAGATGGATGAGAATAATGTACTACCCAGCCAATAAAATTTCTATTAAATCATGGAGTCACAGTCCAACACATTCCTTTCAAGCATATTTAAAAGGTATAAATTTAGTTACACTCTAACCTTCATATCGCTTAAATTTTTTTTCTAAATATGTTACCTTTGGGGAAAAAAATCATGTGGTAAACTTGGTTTGCTCATGAGAATACTCTGAGGATCTGGAGTAGTGGATAGTAAACCTATGGATAATCTTTGGCAAATCAAATTCCATGACAGGAAGCTCTTTCATCTGGTAAAGTCAGTAGGTTGGTTGGATCAATGATTCTCACACTCAATGTACATAATTACCACCAGGACTTCTTGGGCTAGTAAATATGATTCTAAGGAGAACAGACCTAAAATCTATATTTTTTTGATAGATGCTTTCAAGGAGAGTATTACGCTATTAATTTTCAGATTATAATCTGAGAAACAGTGAGGTGGGTATTCCCGAAGCGTTCTTCAAATTCCCAAATGAGCAATGTTTACGCGTTCATTAGTCCCATAGAACATGCTCCTGTCTCTGTTTGTGTCACTTCCCATTGTATCAGTTTCCTTTTGTACTCTCTTTCCCCGGCAGCAAAAGGAGTAATAGGCCTGAAAACCTCTCCTACTGTCACCTATAAAAACGCATTTTCATGAATACGCAAACAGGAAGAGGAGGAGACTGAGAAAGGGGTAGAGTGAGTTCTATTATCTTTACTTTCTGGTACTGTGTTTTCCTGTCCCCCCAACTTACTTCTGGCTTTGAACATTTATTTTTAAAACATGTAACTCTGAAGCATACTGGAAACTGAATCCCCAGATCAGACGTGAGGAGAAATCAAGGATCAGCAAGTGGTGTGGCCACTAAAGTGATATCTTCAAGCATAATGCAGAATTTTATTTTCTGACAGCAGCTTGAGTTCCCTCCAATATTCCACACTTCGTCTGGAGCTATTTCCCCATCCTGAACATGGGGGAGACTGAAGGACAGGAGAGGTCTTGTATAAAAATGTCAGAGAAAACCTTCGGGAGGAAAAAAAAGGGGGGCTATGCTGATGTATTTTCTCATCAGCATGAAGCAATGTGTATTTTGGTACAGTGTTAAAATTCCTCAAGCAATTTCTCTCATGTCACAAGTTTAAGGAGTCCTCTATGAATGAGTCAGCCTGGGAGTTGCCATGGTAACACTTTTCATCCCTTCAGAGTCCGTCCCCATCTGAGGTTGCCACTGAAATACCTTAGTTTCAGGAGGATCTTAAGTTCTCATTACATTTAAATATTCATTATGTTATATATGCATTCCCTGATTTTGCAGGATTACCTGACTAGAAAGCATTTTTAGAGATCTATAAATAGACATGCTACCTCATGCTCATTTCTTCCACAAGATGAAAGACAAGTCAATAAAAATCCTTTCTGTTCTCACAGCACAATCTCTCGCTCTCAATCCATCCCCTTTCTTGAGTATAAGTGTGTGCATCTGTGTGTGCAGTCGGTGTTCTTTATATTTGAAATATTTGAAGAGGACACTCTGGACAGCCATCATGAGCCCCAGTTTTCAGGAGAGTGATTGAAAATGCTTGCTGGCTTGCCACACAGCAACTGCACATGAATGTAAATGATGCCACCATTTAGTATGAAATCACTATGGGCAGCATGAGTGTGGTTTCCTAATTTGTATTTCAGGGAAGATTCACTTGGCAGAATAAAATTATTGTAGTTGCCATACCTCCAAAAAGAGAGGTCCACACTCCTCTTTGACAAGCAAGGTTCTCAGTAATCTTCTCAACCTACTTTTCCAACATCTTTTCCCCCTGAACTACCTGCTCACTCAGGTGTACCCTGCTACAGACACAAAGGGCTACTTGTTTCCTTAACATTCTTGTATTTTTCCTTATCTCTGTCTTCAGTTGTATTTTCCTCTTCTTGAAAGTCAAAATCCTACTTACTCACAAGGCCCGAGTTGATTCCAGTTTCCTCAAAGACTTTCCCAATCCCAATTCAAGCCAAATTAATCTTCCCCTTACCTTGGCCTTCATTGATTTGTTAATGTCTCTATTCTAACATTTACCCATTCCACTTGGTATGGTCATGATTAAGCTATTCACCTGTCTCCCAACTCTAAGTTTTTGAGGTTGTGGTCACTGTTTCATCCATCTTTGTATGCCCACAATGTCTGGAACCTATAGACACCAATAGATGTTAAGTAGATTTAAATATAACAATATGAGCGGAATAAATCATTCTCACCATAGCCAGGAGAACAGCCAGCTGAGGAGGTTTGGGGTTCTGGTTGTCATAACATGATAGGCCAGTCATATACACATAGGCTGGTCTTCTCTCTAACACAGTGTATATGAGCACTCTGTTTCTGAGTTAAGCATGATGTGCTCTTAGCTGCGATAGTTCCCCTAAAGCCTATTGTGGAACTGCATGTTTAGAAACTGTAGTCATGTAGTATCAGTTAGAATATAGGATTTGGAGTCAACTAGAACTGAATTCAATCGCAGCTTTGTCTTTTACTAGCTCTGTTTTCAAGCCACTTAACCTTTCTGAGGTCCAGTTTCCCCACCATTAGATTGGAGTTCATTGAGATAATGTAAAAAAGGCATTTACTATATAATTACATATTCAACAAACAGTAGTTACTATTACTACAGATATAACTCAGGGATACTCCAAGAGGTTCTTTATTTCAATTGTTCTCACAATACCAGTAACAACCCCCTTGTGATTATTATACAGCACATGAAATAGTCCTCTGAGGGTATGCCATGTCCACAGTTATTATTTTTATACACATTTGACCATACTCTGGTCAAATGACTTCCCCTGGCCAGCCACAACTCTCTGATTCAAAGAAGGAACCTATAAAGACCGGGCCCTGGGCTATAAATTGTCCTTGAATATTCATTCTGTACATTATGTTTGCTCTATACTTAATAGAAACTCTATCTTAAAATAAACATAAAGACACACAGAAACAAACAAAGACACACAGAGAAGAAACAGTACCTAGGGAAAAAAAAGGAGACTCGCAAGAGTTGCTGGTGAAAGCAGGGGAATCAGATGTGTTTACAGGTAAAGGAAAGACACCAAGGAGCTGAGTCACCTAAATGGTACTGCTGAGGATCTCTAGAACTAGTCCTAGATCCTGAGTCCTATTTCTCAGTGAAGCCCAGCTATGTGAGTGCTAAGACTTTTGTAGGTGCTGACTCCTCCATGTATTAGCAACTCAAATAATAGGAACCTGACTGTTCTCTTTCCAATCTGAAAGTGCCTAGCTTAGGATCTTAATATTTTTTATTTAGACATGTCTACTATTTGAAACCTACCCCAGGCAATCACTTACTCATCTACCAACTATTTTTTGAGTAGTTACTATTTGCTAGGCATTCTGCTAGGCATTGGAACCTCAGGGGATGTACTTCCTCCCTCCTCTATGCTACCCCTATGCCTTATTATTAAACCTAGTATTCAACATTGCATTTATCTAGTTACTTGTCTGTACCCGTTCCTAGACTCTGCCTTACAGAAAGGCAGTGTTTATGTTTTTTCTTTTTTAACCATGTCGTGTATAATGTCCAGAGTGCAACAGATATTCATGAAGAATCTTGGATGTTTGCATTGATGAATAAATTGATCAAATGGTGCTAAGCATGACTTCTCTGTGACACTTATATAATTTTTGAAGAGAGTATACAATATGAAAAACAATCTTATTTTGTTTCTACATGTAAAATTATGATTGCTTCCCCCACCCCAGCTTATGTTAATTGATTTGGCATATAAATAAGGAATTTTTGAAGTTCTACAAGTCTAAAAGGTTCTAGATTATGCCCCTTTATTGAAGTCCTTAATTTTATTAATACTCATATTTAATTTTTCTCTAAGCACAGTTTATCTTGTGAGATTCTTGGCATTGTCCAAATAAGGACTTGAGGCAAGCATCTCTGGTATCTCATAGAAACTACTGTTTTGGGGTGTGTTTTTTTTTTATACAATGCCACAGAAGACTCAAGTCCTCAATGTATTTATGATCCATTAAATTCCCCCTTCTTCAGCAATACCAAGGGACAATGGCCAATCCCCTTTATTATTAACTCCCTCCATATATCTAAAAATAAATGTTGATTTCAAACTCTTAAGGACAGAAGCTTAGTTGTAATTTCTAAAGGGATTTTGTTGTATTTAGTTATGAGTATATTATTTAATGAGTTTGATTATAAGATTCCATAGTGGAAGAATCCCTGAGAAGACTTTGACAAGAGAAATAGCAAATAAAATACTGTAAAAGTTACAACTGGTATTCAGAAGAAAGCCTTGAGCTAGTTAACTACCTTCATTCAAGTGCTTAGAAAGTGAGGAGGATGGGAACATTTCTTTTTTTATTTTTTTAATCCTCATCCTAGTACATGTTTATTGATGTAAGAGAGAGAGAAAGGGAGAGGAGAGGAGAGGAGAGGAGAGGAGAGGAGAGGAGAGGAGAGGAGAGGAGAGAGAGAGAGAGAGAGAGAGAGAGGGAGGGAGAGAGAGAGACATCAATGTGAGAAAGAAACATTGATCTGTTATCTCCTGCACACTCCCTGACTGGGAATCAAACCCAGGACCTTTTGGTGTATAGAACAACGCTCTCATCAACTGAGCCACCTGGCCAGGGCGGATAGGAAGATTTCTTGAGCATTTACAATGGACCAGATATTTTGCTATTCACTTTCTATACATTATCACACATAGCATTCTTAGCAATTCATAGAAGCAGATATAGTGATACAAAGATAGGTTGAGAGAGATTTAAAGGTCTAGTGGTAAATGTCTAAGCTAAGTTTTGAATCCAGGTATGCCCAACTCCAAGGCTATACCCTCCCTACTAGACCACACACCTCCTATAAAGGGCTGAATAGTGGCCCCCAGAGGATATGTCCTTGTCTTAATTCCCAGAATCTATGAATGTAAACTTATTTGGGAAAAGGTACATTGCAGATGTAATTCAGTTAAGGATCTTGAACTCATTCTGGATCATTCGGATGATCCCTAAAACCAATGACAAGTGTTCTTATAAGCGTCATACATGGAAGATACAGTAAAAAGAGGAGGCAAAAGTGGTGTGAACATGAAAGCCAAGCTTGGAGTTATGTAGCCACAAGCCAAGGAATGCTGGGCACCACCAGAAGCTGGGAGAAGGAAGGATTCTCTCTTGGAGCCTTCAGAGGGAGCACAGCCCTGCTGACACCATGATCTCAAACTTCTGACCTCCAGAACTCCGAGAGAAAAGCGTTTTATTGTTTTAAGCCACTTGGCTTATAGTACTTTGTTATGGCTGATATAGAAAACTAACACACCTCCTAAAGCTATTGTTTTGAATGTTGTATATGTTTTGGATATTCACCCACATAATCAGCCATTCAGTCTGTTTTAGTACTCAGAGTTTTCAGTTCTAGAATTTTAGGTCCTATGTGGAATATAGAATTTATCATGTCCCTGCCTTCAGTGTGGTCACGGAGCAAAGATAAATATATATAAAACAATTAATAAATAGTATTCATTCATATACTCAGAGAAATTTATTCAGTGCATATTATGCAGCAAAGGTAGTTTTAGGTGCTGAGAAAATAATTAAGCAGGTTTAAAACTTTTCCATTCTCAATGAGGTCCAAGGAGAAACAAAACAGAATTCTAGGACCTAAGACAGAAACAAGTCTGTTGAACTCTAGGAACAAAGAAAGATCTGGCATATATTAAACCTTTCAATGGATGTGAGCTGAGTTATTATTATTATTATTATTATTATTATTATTCACTCAATGAGCATATAAGTACTATATTTAGAATTTATGCACCAAAGGCAATGATATTTTATTTTATTTTTTATAAATGTAATTAAAAATTTTTTTTTCTTTATTGATTTTAGAGAGAAAGGAAGGGAGAGGAAGAGATAGAAAAATCGATGAGAGAGAACATTGATTGACCGCCTCCTGCATGCCCCCCACTGGGGATCAGGACCACAACCTGGGCATGTGTCCTGACTGGGAATTGAACTGGTGACCTCTTAGTACATGGGTCAACACTCAACCACTGAGCCACACCGGTTGGATGACAATGATATTTTTAAAAATATGTAAATACATGCCCTGGCCGGTTTGACTCAGCGGCTAGAGCATTGGTCCACGGACCAGAGAGTCCCAGGTTTGGTTCCCGCTAAGGGCACGTACCTCGGTTGCAGTTTGTCCCTGGGTTGTGTAGGTGGCAACCACTCACGTCAATGTTTTTCTCTCTCTTCCCTCCCTCTCTCCCTCCCACTAAAAAAAAAATATATATATATATATATATATACTGTATGTAAATACAAAGACCAAGATACAAGGTCAATGTGATCCAGCAATGAAGTAGATGATTGACTGTAGGGTTTGATATCAGAAGCACCTCCAAAATATGTTCTCCATCCATATGCCATGCAGTATCCACAGGATATGTAAAATTCTAGGGGCAATCATACTAAAAAATGAACGTATTATGCCTTTTTGTCCCTATGGTTTATAGTTTACTTTAAAATCCTTACCTAGGAATGTTTGTGTGTACTGTATGTGTATCTCCTGTCGAGACAGAGCGATCAGCAGAAACCCTTGACATTTTACAAGATACCCTATAAGGGAAGAAAAACAATACAGGCAAAGGAAACAGGAAGACACATTTCATACAATTTACAATGTGCCTGGGGTCAGCATTGCTGAAAGGGCATTGCTCACTCAGCTGTCAAGTTAAAATAAGAGAGAGAAAATGTGGAATCCTTGTTTTTGGTGACATCCTCTGAGCTCCCTGTTTTGACCTACCAGCCACAAGGTGGGGAAAGGATTTTAGCTTGCTGCTCTTATTCCATAACATCGTAGAAAAGTCATACCAGGGTATTGCTGCTAAAGGTGTTGGTACAAGCTTTCTAAATGCAGTTAATAGCATATTTCTAGTATATAATGACAAATATATTTGCAATTCTGGCTCCTAGCAAGAAGGTCAAAGATGAGTATGAAGTGGAGATCATTTTAATAGAAGGAAACTGACAGAGTAGAAACACATTTAACCTATAATATACATACAAATGCTAACAAAGGAGACTGAAAATCACTCATTTAAGTGGTAATTATTTACCTTTTCCATCCCAGGCACCATCTTGGTTGTCAATTTGCTTGGGTATCATCCTTGACTATGTCTTCCTTCACTTCCAAACTCCCATCGAATCAATGACCAATTTCCTTAATTTATAACTTCTAAATATACTTCACCTTTATCCCCTTCTCTCCTACTTACTACTGTCAAGATCTTTGTTCAGACTAGAATTGTCTTTCTTCTGTGCTTGCCTTTATTTTACATTTATCGCATTCATTAATATTACCCGTTTCCTTAATGTCTTCCCTTTATAGTGTAAGATCCCCTATGGATAGAATTCTATTTTATTCATCCATTCTTTCTAGCATCTAACTGATGTTTAGCTCATAGTTATTGTCCTCAAGGAATATCGTCTGAATTAATTGATAAATGAGTCAGAAAAACAAAACAGTCATTTCAAGGGGGTTATGGTTATGGAGTCTGCCTCTATAAAGGCAGATCCACCTTTAAAAGGTTAGTCACTTATTAACACATGGGCTTGAGATGATGTTCAGTATGTTAGATGCTTATATTTACTTAAATTCCCATCGAAGTTAATGGGGAGCATGTGTCTCTTGAGAAGAAACCAAGCATCCAAGATAACAGGCTCTTTAGTCATAGTTTAAAAACTATTAATAAAGATATCAAGTGTTTCTGAGAAATGACTACCAACTTCAGAAAAAACAAGAAAGATTATAGAATTTCATTAAAAAAATAATATAGCACATGAATGAATCAAGATAAAAGGAGTAAATAAAAATAGGGCGAAAAGTACATTTCATGGCACATAAAATACAATATGCATAATGACCACTTGAATCCCTAGTAGCCATTTTAATAAAGTATGATTCAGCACTCTTAGCCACAGTTGGCTGGACTAGGAGAAAATCAACCAACCAGCTACTTTCTCCTGAAAATTCTGAATTTCAATCAAGAAATTACAATTCTGTGATGAGAACTTACGCATGCTCATCATCTACTTATCATGCAGACTAAGAAGCAGAAACTTATTCACTGAGAGGAGAATGAAGTGGGCAGGTAGACAGGAGCAGCTATGAGAAACGGAGAAGGAGTCCTGATAGATTTTCAAGGCCAGGTTCTATTCCTTTCCTGAGGCTCACTATAGCCCTAGCCTTGGTTAGTATTTGACATCCCTATAGAGGACTAGAATTCAGCTAGTACAGCAATATCAATTTGTTTATGACTGTAGCTCATTCAAATTGATTGGCACCCAAGTTGTATTAGTTTTTAAATGTTTTCTGCCCTCTAGTCTTGCTCTCCTTAGAGCCAGTGGTAATAAAATCCAATTTTTAACATATCTTTCCTACAGACACCCTGAGGGACTGAAGATGAAACATTTGATTCACAATCACTGAAAGAGTACTTAGGCTCCTGGCAAAGAAGTCTGTGATTTGAGAGTTGTTAAATAATTTGTATATCAGATGCGCCTCTATATCCACAGAGAATATATTCCCTGTTTTGATAAGCTAGTTTAAGTTGGTTCTGTTTTTTTTAGAACCAAAGATCTCTTAATCATAGAGAACAAATCAAAGAAATAATGGGCTGCCCTGGCCAGTTTGGCTCAGTGGTTGGAGCATCAGCCCGCGGACCAGAGAGACCTGGGTTCAGTTCCCGCTAAGGGCACGGACCTCAGTTACAGTTTGTCCCCGGCCCTGGCTGGGGTCATGTGGGTGGCAACCAGTCGATGTGTCTCTCTCACATCGATGTCTCTCTCTCTCTCTTCCTCCCCCTCCCCCTCCTGCTCTATCTGAAGATAAATGCAAAAGTGTCCTCAGGTGAGGATAAAAAAGAAAAAAAGAAATAATGGGCTAATGTATGTGTGACCCAAAGTCAAGGAAAGGGAAGCTGTTCTTTCTCTTGATGGGAGTTGAGGGGGAAAAAGTACTAGCAAACATGAATGTCAGAGCTAAATAACTCATAGTTTGTGTGATGTGATTACCCATTTTGTTGTGCATGTCACAGCCAATATACTATTTTTACCTCATACCTGACAAATGTGGTCACTGTTAGGACAATTCTGTCCTTTTTCCCAAGGTAGGGACAAAGAGTTTGAGAGCCTTTTTGGGAATTTCTAGATTTCCCTAGCATTTAACCTGATTGGAAAGCATCCCCATTCATTTCTCTAGCTTTACACATTTTACATTTGTACCAAGCAAAAGCCACCAGATAGTTGCATATTTTGATCTGAAATTTTTGACTTCAAGAGAACTAGTCTTTCTCAATTACATTTCTTTATTATGCCTTCAGACTTGATAAGAGAGATAAAGTAAGAAAAAGTCAGACACTTTTTTATTATAAAAATATATTACATTTCACAGTGTTCACAGAATTCATGCTTCTCCTTAAGGCTTATTTTGATTTTTTTATGCATCCAGGACCTTATAAGAGTGTGTTATTTCTTATTTGATTTAGTCTTCTTCTACAACTCTGTAGTGTCAAGCCACCGGGGTGCCCATGTGACATTCTTATCAGTGTTGTCCCGCTTTTATTTCCCCATAGCCCAGATTTACAATTTACTTAATCTTTTCATCACAGTAGTCCCCTCTTATCCATGGGGCATATGTTTCAAGACCCCCCAGTGGATGCCTAAGACTGCAGATTGTACCAAACCCTATAGATACTATGTTTTTTCCTATACATACATACCTATGCTTAAGTTTACTTTATAAATTAGGCACAGTAAGAGATCAACAACAATAACTAATTATAAAATAGAACCATAATAATATATTATAACAAAAGTTATGTGACTGTGGTCTCTCTCTGTCTCCAGTAATCTTTATATTTTTCAGTCCAAAGTTATTTTGAATGTGTGTAACCATCCCTTACCCACAGTAAATGGTTTGGTGTCTCTCGTTTCATGGAATTTCTTGCTGACATCTTACATAAGCTCAATACACTTTTGTCAATCAAAACCTGTTTTCTGTTCATGTCTCCCACTCACAAATTGAATGCCTTTTCCATCTTAACTCGGCACTTATCACACACTGTGGCCATAAATTTTGCAGCTTGAGGTGTGAGAGCAAAATTAAAACACAATTTTTTTTCTTCTTGACAATTTCACAGATAGAAGATTCTTTCTTACCATAGGTCTCAGCAACCTCAGTACACAATCTTTTTTCTTTCCTTGTTAAGTCAAGAACTTTCACTTTTCACTTAAAGAAAGCACTTTACAGTTTTTCTTTGGAATATCCTAATTGCCAGCATCACTACTCTTAGCGTTTGGGGCCATTATTAAGAAAAGTAGGGTTACTTGAACACAAACACTGCGACACCACCATAGCGGGTCTGATAACTAATGGGTACTAAGTGACTAATGGGTTGGTAGCATACACAGCGTGGATATGCTGGACAAAGGGATAATTCTCATCCTGGGCAGGATGGAGTGAGATTTCATTACACTACCCAGAACAGCATGCAATTTAAAACTTATTGATTGCTTATTTCTAGAATGTTCCATGTAATGTTTTTGGACCATAGTTGACCATGAGTAACTGGAATCACAGGAAACAAAACTGCAGGAAAAGGGGGTGGGGGCTACTGCATACGGATTCTTATTGATTTTTCCATATCCTTTGTGTAATGCACTAGAACCGCCCTATTCAAAGAGCAGTACACAGACCTAAAACATCAGAATTACCTGGGAGCTTGTTAGAAATGCAGAATCTCAGGCTCCACCTTAGATCTACTGAATGTGCATTTTAACCAGACTCAGATGATTCATACTCATGTTAAAGTTAGAGAATAGTGCAATAGAGCATTAAGAATGACCTAACATAAATTCATCTAAATTAGTGGTGAAAATTTATGTACTGGTTTCAATTCCGTAATGTCCAATTAATGTACTTAAGTCAACTGGTGAGTTGGCTAAAAATAAAATTTCCTCGACCTCACGCTCAGAGACTTTGGTACAGCAGAACCAGAGTGAGACCCTGGAGTCTGTACTTTGTCAAGTTCCCCTGGTGATTAGGATGCAAATGACAGGCTTAAGCCCTAGAGATCCTCACTTTCTCAAGGATATGATTTCAAAATATCAGCACTTAATGTCAACCACTGTAAAGCTTCCTTACTTGTTCTAAGGAGGATAAATATTGTAAATGTATGAGTTGCTGGTAAGTTAAAAGCAGAAAGACTTAGATGATATGGACCCTACAAGCAATAGAGCCTCTGCCTGCAGGCCTCTGACACATGTCTGCTTGGCTGAGGTCTGAGGACTATTAGGACTGATGTGATTATTTACTGTTGAAAACTGTTTTAGGAGCACCCTTCTCTCCAAGCCTGTCCTATCCTGGTGATACACTTCCGGGCCTGCATGAAGGATTCAGTCTGCAGGGAGAGTGGTAGAAAGATTCGTGATGCTGATCAATTCAAAGAAGTTCAGCTATCTTTGTGGGGAAACCAGGTACACAAGGGAATGAGGAAACATCAAACTCAGGTTGAGAGATAGTCTATTATATAGCTTGTCTGCCTCCTAAAAATGTCAGGTTCATGAAAGATTAAGAGACTGACGAACCATTCTGTGTTGAAGAGACATGATGCAATCCGTGACCCTTGGTTAGATGCAGGACTGGGAAAAAGACAGCTAACTATGAGAGTCATTATTGGAACAATTAAGGGAATATGAATGTGAACTTTGGAATAGATAATAGCAAGGTGTCAACGTTAAATTTCTTGACTTTGATAATTGTACTGTAATTATGTAAAGGTATGTCCTTGTTCTTAACAAATACAGATGTATTTAGGAGTAAAAGAGCAAAATGTCTGCAATTTATTCTCAAATAGTTCAGGAAAAAAATGAGAGTGTGTGTATGTATGTCTGTAAGGAACAAATATTTAATGGAGGAAATGGACAGAATATAAACAAAAGTGGAATTTTTGGTATAATTCTTGCAACTTTTCTCTAAATTTGAACTTATATTAAAAAAAAAAAAAGCTACAAAGGCCCTGGCCAATTTGGCTCAGCGGTTAGAGCGTCGGCCACGGACTAGAGAGTCCCGGGTTCAGTTCCCGCTAGGAGCACGTACCTCAGTTGCAGTTTGTCCCCGACCGACTGGTAGATGTGTCTCTCTCACATCGATGTTTCTCTCTCTCTCTTCCTCCCTCTCTCCTTCCTGCTCTATCTGAAGATAAATGTAAAAACTGTCTTCGCGTGAGGATAAAAAAAAAAAGTTACACAGTATATCTCCTTTTTTATCATAACTTTTTAAAAAAATATATTCTGGCACTTGCAAAGGTCTTTGCATGTTTTTATTTTATTTTTTTGTCTTTGCATGTTTTTAAATTTTTTACTTTAAATTAATTAGAATGTATCAAAAAATTCAGTGTGCATTTTTAAATACTAAAATAGTAGGGAAGGGGTATCCTTATTCTGTTTCCTCTCAAACTTTCAACCATTTTGATTTTTACTTTTGGTAGATGCTTCCATAATTCTAAATAAGATACCTATTTTTTCTTAATCTATCAGTTCAAATACTATCTAAGACTTTCTGCTCTTATAAAGATTCTTCTTCTCTGCAGTATAATTGCGACATGCTCTCCTCTATTGGTAGTCTTTGAAATTAAAATATTTTCTTATATTTCTATAACTTATTTTCTCCAGACTTTCTCTGGACTCCCCAGTTGGTAAAATAAGGACATTTACATACTGTATTTTTCTTCACATTGCTTCGTATCTACCTCCCGATTTTGGTCAGCTGTAGCTTTGCTCTCCCTCATCAGGGCTGATTTGATAACATTAACATTTCACTCAATAAACATAATTAAATCTTTTGTACTTTGTCTACAGATTTAGTCTAAAAGTTAAAACCAAGAAAGAGCATCTTTTTTTCTCATGACTATGACGACAGAGTTCAGTGCAGAGCCAAGTAGGTGCTATGACTGCACTTCCTTCCCTCCCGGTCCAGCCTTCAGTGTCTGCCTCCAGAGCTCAAGGGGATGCCGCGCGGACCCACCTTCTTAACCCTGCACCAATAATCGCCAGATTTTAGTTTGCTTCCTATTAGGATAAACCTGTGTGTACAGTTTTTATCCCTGGATTGTGTGCATGTGTGTGTTTGGAAGACAGGGGAAGAAACTATATTCCTAGTGTGTTATAGCTTTTAACTCCTTAATTGCTTGAAATCCATTCCTTTTTCTGAAAAAAAAAAAAAATCACTGGCTTTAACTTAATTTTTATCTTAGAGTTTTTAGATTTCTATTTTTAATTACATTCTAAGCTTTGAACCTAATCTTAAATTATTTTAATGTTTCTATGATGTTATTTTCCTCTAACACCATTCCCCTTTAATCCCAAAGAACCCTGTTTTTAAAATTTTTTCTGTTACAGTTTACATTCAATATTATTTTGTATTAGTTTCAGGTGTATAGCAAAGTGGTTAGATAATCATATACTTTACAAAGTGTCCCCCTGATATTTCCAGTACCCACCTGGCACCATACATAGTTGTTACATTATTTACTCCATTCCCTGTGTTGTACTTTACATCCCCATGACTATTTTGTAGCTACCAATCTGTATTTCTCAATTCCTTCAACTTTTCCATTTAGTCCCCTACCGCCCTTCCCCTCTGGCAATCATCATTCTGTTCTCTGTATCTGTGAGTCTGTTTCTGTTTTGTTTATTTATATTGTTCTTTAGATGTCATATATGAGTAAAATTAAATGGTATTTGTCTTTCTCTGACTGACTTATTTCACTTAGCATAATAGCCTGTAGGTCCATCCATGCTGTTACAAGTGGTAAGATTTCATTCTTTGTATGGCTGAGTAATACTGCATTGTATATATGTATCACAGCCTTTTTATCCACTCATCTATTGTCAGAAACTTGGGTTATTTTCATACCTTGGCTACTGCAAATAATGCTGCAATGAATATAGTGGTGCATAGATTCTTTCAAATTCGTGTTTGGGATATCTTTGGAAAAGTACCGGAATTGGAATCAAGTCTTCCAGCAGCTTGATCCCATGTGGGTTAGTTCCTCTTTAGATTACTATAAAGATGTCTTTATGGGAGTTTCCTTTACTACTTTTACTAATCCATGGATTCCAAATATTTCTTTCTTTTTTTTTTAATTTACTTTCTCGATTTTCTGATAAACATTCTCAAGTGATTTTCTAAGTAAGTGTTTATGATAAACTTTGAGCCACTGAAAATCTTGAAATGTTTTTACTTGACTTAATTTACAGATAAAATTGCTAGATTTTAGATTTGAAACTATTTTCTGTCAAGACTCTGAACTCAATTATCTATGTATGCTTGAATGTTGTGGAAGTGAAATTTATGCCAATATAATTCTCATTTGTTAGTGGTGGCCAATTTTTTAAATTGCTGTTGTTTGTCAATTTTTCCACTTCACTGGAGGCTTTTAAAATATTTTTTCTTTAGTGTTTTGCAGTTTCACAATGATATTCGTATGTGTGGTACTTTTGTCATTTATTCTTTTTTATATTTACGAGGCTCTTTGAAACTCAAGATCCATGCTTTTCTTCATTTCTAGAAATGTTATTTAGTTGTTGAAAGATATAAAGTTACAAAAAGGAAACATGTTATAAGCAGAGAAATCAGGTATGCAAGGCAAAATGAGATTTTTCTGAAGGAATTATAGATCCTTCTAATTCCTGACTTGGAGTCTCTCTGGGGTTCTGCAGGTGTGCTGACTCCCTACAGGGGCAGGGTATTCAGAGCCTATTCTAGAGGGTGCTACGTCCATCTAACTTCACAGGCTACCTTTCTTCGTGTACTTTCCTACATTCCAGAAACTTGTAGATATTTCTAGCTCATTAATGGCTCTATGCTTCATTCATTGCTATGAAATTTTACTTATAAAATCTTATTTTAATGGACTTTTCAAGAGTAGAGAATATAAATGATTGGACTCAGGTCATCATCTTAAACTACATTAAAAAATACTCTCTTCACAAAATGGTTTCTCAGCCTTCTTAAAAGCAATTTTAATATAAACCAAAAGGAGGTAACTTTTTCATAGAGGTTCTAAAACAGCCTAAGGGCACAGGAGGATTTTAATAGTAATGCTAAGATGAGGATCTGTGTTATTACACTCTCTCTCACATCAAGAGGGAAATAGCAAGAGACAAAGTTAGCATATAACATATAAACAGTGACTCATATTGCTAAAAAGAAAACAAGACAAAACTATGGAGAAAAAAAAAAGGAAGAAGTAAATTAAACCTGAATGGTACTTTCCCAATGAAATAAGCCAATTGTAATGTTTTATGAATTGACTTTTACTCTTCATCAGTATCACCACAGTTAAATATCCAATAAATATATGATTTAATAAATCAACACAAATAAAATAAACCTAAGCTCTAAATATATGAAAACTCATTAAACCTCTCTTTCTGAGTCAGTAGTCAAGAAGTTGCTTTCAAGTTAAATTGTATTTAAAAAAATAAAATAAAACATGTTATTTAAATATGGTATTCTGATTCTATGAGCTATAGAAAAATTGTTTTGATCTGCCAGAGAAATCAGTAATGGTTCTTAGGTATTGTACTTGTCAGCTAGAAGACATCCAGAGTCCTTCAATCGGTAGTTCACACAAGTTCATGGTAAAATAATAGAAATATAAACTGGGCCATCAAACTCCAGGTTTGGTTCTCTCATTGTATTCTAACACTGAATAGCTCATTTGAAAATTATACATATTTTCTATATCCAAACTCTGGCAAATTTTCCCACTGTCTTCCCAGCATTGCAGGGACAGGCAATGACGAAATCTAAAGCAATGGCCACATTATGTAAAACTGACTTGCATTCAGAAGTAGCAAGATTCTCCAGAAGGAACACTGGACTCAAGCTATCAGAAAATGACCTCTTTAGATCTCTGCCAGGGCCAAGGACAACAGAATCTTTGTGTGAATGTGAGCGCATGGAGGCTATGAATCATGGCAGAGTGTCGTAAGTGGAGATGGTTTTGCAAAAGCATGAACACACCTTCAGCTTTGGTTTTATGCTACTTGTTAGTCTGACCACCAGTCAATCTTCAATAGATTTGTTCTCTGTAATTTTACCTAAAAGTTGTTAAAACTTGCCTTGATACTAGCTTTCTCAAATATATCACTAATTCCTCTCATCAAAAACATTTAGTGAGTCCCTACTATGTGCCAAGCACAGTGCTGAAAGCTGGAGATACGGTAATGAACAAAACAAAAAAGTCCTGTCCTTTTGGCTCTTTGAGCATATGGGGTCCCTGTTTTCATTATGCTAATGACCTACTGCAGGAGACAGGCACTAATCTAATAATTATACAATTAAATATATAAATAAAATGTTAATTGGTGTCATAAGAGAGATTGCTTGCCTCTATAAAAGCACGTAATACAAAGATTTGACCACTCCCGCTCTGCGGGGAGGGTGGTGGTGGTGAGTAGTCAGAGAGGATTCACAAACAAGGCATATTTGAGAAGAGCCAGAATCATCTACGGCCATACCACCCTGAACGCGCCCGATCTCGTCGGATCTCGAAAGCTAAGCAGGGTCAGGCCTGGTTAGTACTTGGTGGGAGAAGAGCCAGAATAAATAAAATAAAAGGCAGAAGTGGTCTTCGAGTGAAGAGGACAACTTGTGCAAAGGCCATGGTGCAGCCAGGGAGCACTGATTTTCCAGAAACTGAAAGAAAACCACGGCACATGGAACCAGACACCACAGGGGAGCATGCAGGGACCTGAGCATGCAGATGAGCCAGGCTGGCCTTTACCTTGAGGACAGTGGGAAGGCACTGAAGGGTTTAAGCAAGGGAGTGACATGAAATAAACTGCATTTCTGAAAGAAAACCCCTGGCTTGGTGTGGAGAGCAAGAGCTGTGGAGATCAGGAAGAAAACTATTACAGGAAACAATCATCCAGGCAAGAGATGTGAGGACATGAAATTTCCTGGGGAAATTTTAGCAGACTTTCCATATACTTTTCAGAAACTAGATTCTAAAAAGGAAAAAAACAAAACAGTTGGATGGTTAAAAATGAGACTTGAAAGGTAAAGCCAGAGGATCTATATTTATCTATCCATCTATCTATTTATACATTTAACTTCCTGCCTTTTAACTTGTTTCTTCTATGCTGACCTCCTTTCCATTCCTAGCAAGGTGATTCTCTCCCATTGACTAGAGTTTTGAACACTTCATGCTTCCTCTTCTGGGGAATATTCTTCCTTACCCTTTCTTCTACTGTCCTGAGTAGGTTAATCCTAATCATTCTTTGGCCTTAGTTAAATATCCCTTTCTCCAGGAAGTCTTAAGTTGACCAAAAATTCAAGGTACTGTGTTTATGGTGGTTCCATTGCAGCAGATAGCTCATGGCCCTTAATGAACTATTCATAGTGTCTTATCTAATTGTGTTTCTCTCACTCAATTATAAGCGCCTTGAAGGCAGTAACTATGTCTACCATATCACCTTTTTATATTGTGTACCATCATGGGAGCTGAAAAAGTATTTGCCAGTTCATTGCATGCATTCAAATCAAACTTATTTGGCAAGACTAAATCCACACTTATCTTCAAAACACCTGGTTTTTTTTTTAGGATGACAGTACATGTTGGTATTTGGTGTATGTTGTTTGGTGATGATGGAAAACATCTCATTGAGTTCAGATTTGTGTCTGCGTTGCTAGTGATTGTCCATCATGCCTCTTTCATGATGATTGCTTTGGAGAGAAGATTCTGTTATGGGCCTGCAGTTAATTGAAGAGCATATTTAATTTCTGTACCTTTGGGTGGGGAAGGGGGGAGAGAGAGGTATGTGCATAAATGAGAATAAATAACGTATTTGGAAATATGATGTCGGAAATTCACTGCCTATGAAGTGATTTTGCCTTTTAGTAAAGATATTCTCATGGCAAATCCAATCACTACTAATAGCTCTGCTTAGGACTCTGATTAAGGTTATGGGATGTATTAGTTTATCTGGAGATAGTCTACCTTAAATCGTCACACACTAGCGTTGTTGCTATGCTGCCGTTACCCTGCAGCAATTGATGACTGTGCTGTGAGTTGAAATTTAGTGATAGAGCCTCCAGAGTCACCCTCCATTGAAGTGAGACAGATTTCATTCATTTGAGTTCCTCTGAAAAAATATGAAAAACTAGTCTTTTTTTTTTTTTTGGCCATAAAAGCCACCACATCAATAGTGAATAAATATTTATGAGAGCTGAGAGAAATAGACTACAGTATTTTAGTTACCCATTAAAAGCACATTCTTTACCCGACGATATCCATGAGTTCAGTGGCTGGTCTAAGAAAGGTTGCTCCAATCTCTTCCCAAATGCCAGGAAAAATTCACAGCAGCATTTTTGTGGTGCATTAGTACAATCTTGATTAAATACGTATATTTATATTGCTGATTGTATTTTCTTTTTCATTAATTCCTTTAGCTTTCACCACAAGAAATAAGTGACCAGTAGGTCACCAATATACAGTTTTGTACTTAAGCTGTTTACCTGATCCAGTCAATATAATCAAGCCCATACTGGTGTGATGCAGACTGAAAGCAATAGAAGGCCAAAGCCTGGCAAGATCAAGAGAGAAAGAACCAGGAGTCCCACATAGTAATATGAAGAACTAATTCATGGCACTGTTCCCCTTCCCCAGGAAATAATGCCTTTGCCCCTCAGCAAGTTCTGTCTAAATATTCCAGAAGGGGAAAAACCCTGAAGCATGATAACTCCGAAATTCGATAAAATAAGAAACCTATAAATGAAATCAGCTACAAATATGCTTTCTATACTCTAAATCTGTCTTTTCTAGAATTTCGTATAAATGGAATGATATAAAATGCAGTCTTTTGTGTCTGGTTTCCTCTGCTCAGCATGTTTTTGAAGTGAAGTAACAACTCTTCTTTTATTAATGATGTTGATATGTGTCTTATCTTTTTATTTTAATTAGTCCAGGTAGATTAGGCTAGGTTGAAGTTTTTCTATTAAATTGATTTGTCTCTTTTATCTTTATTTATTTTCTGTCTTATACTTAGTTTGATTTCATTTTCTTTTCTCTTTCTCGCTTCTTAAAATGGAAGGCTAGATCATTGATGCGAGATCTTTGTTCTTGTTTAATACAAGCATTTAAAAGTTTAAATTTCCTCTAAGCACTACTCTAGTTAAATTTCATAATTCTGATTTGTGGGGGTCTTCATTTTCACTTAGTTTAAAATATAGTTTCTTTGGCTTCCTTATTAGTGTTTAAAGCTTACATCTTTACATTACTCTAATTTATCTGCATCTTTATATCCAAATGGATTACTTATTCTGATGCTCTGCCTTTTCATGGGAATGTTTACATATGGTTTATATTTAATATAATTAATGATATGGTGAAGTTTAAATCTACTTTATGCTATTTGTTTTCCATTTGTCCTCTGTTTTTTTCTTCTACTGCCTTATGTTAGATTAGACAGTTTTAGTATTCTATTTTATGTCCACTATTGAGTTACTAACTACTCATCTTTATTTAACTTTTTTAGTGCTTCCTTTAGAGTTTAAAATATGCATCTTTAATTGATCACAGTGGGAAGCAATATTTTAATCTCATTTTACAGATGAAATAATTAGTGGTACAGAGAGCTTTACACCCCTGCCCAAGATTATATAGCTTATAAGAGGCAAAGAAAAAATTGAAAGGGAAATCTGGAGATGAGCCTAGATGAGGTAGTTCATGTGAAGAGTAGCAAATGGGCAAAGGGGTAGTACATGCATGAAAGAGAGGAGAAGGAGACTACATGCCAAGTTTTTTTAATGGCTGATGAATTAATTCATGAAGAAAAAGATAGGGTTTGAGAAACTGGCAGTAGTGAAGAAAGGAAAAAATAATTTTCCTATTTAGTTCCATGGGTAGTGCTGGCCACAGAAACTAGTAGGTTAATTTAATTTGTATATCCAAGTGTTCTAATACTAAATAATTTCAGTTATGTTTGTATATTTGTATGTGTGTATATATATTATTTATATATCCACATATGTTTGTGTGTGTTATAGTTTTTTTTCACAATCCTAGTCCTCTAGAAATTATGAGCATGTTGATATCATACCTATAATGCTTGACCTAAATAGAGCTCTTCAGGCCACTATACTTATAATTAATATAATAAATATGTAATCCACACAAGATACTATAATGAAGAAATGAGATTTAATATAAAGAGCTATTCCTGGGATTTTTAAAAATATAAACTATATCTGATTTAGGCCTATTTTTATAATTCTTAAAAATAACATGGGAAGGGACAGCTGTATTATGAATGTGGAAGCAGAGGCCAACCACCTACATAGAAAACATTTTTAGCACCTCATGCAGAAATGAAGCTTATGCAGAAATGAAGGCTACTGTAGAAAAAGGGTAAATGGAAAGAAACGTGTATTTTGTTCAGGTTCCTTATTCCCTTCTTTCTACTGGTTCGGCTTCATTACTGATCTTTCTCAATATTTGCCAGTATGTTCTCTCTCCTCTGACTCAACCTGTGCACAGCTATCAGCTTAACCTTGTGAGCTTTTTACCTATTTGCTCAAAATTTTCCAGTAGCTTATCCACTAAAGCTTCCTAGCATAGCATTAAAAGGCTTCATAGTCTGATTCTTAGTTTCCTCTCCAGAATTCTCTCTCAATATTCTTACATCAACATCATAGTCAATGTAAATGTAATTTGCCTTTTTTAAATGTATATTTTATTTTCCTGAAAGTTCAGATTTAATATGCCATTCTCCCTATCTGTAAAACCCTTCTAATGCCAACATCCAATTTTAAAATACTACCCATTCTTCAAGACCACAAGGGCTCTGCAGTAAATTCTTTTACAAATGATTCCTTGGCCTTTTGATCTCCTCCACCAATTAGTTTAAAGAATTGATAGAACTATCTGAAGCCCTTATGACCTCAGTTTGTATAGTTAGATTACATGGTTTTTTATTCTCCTAGTGATTTATACATATGCGTTTTATTTTGCTTTTTAGGTTTTAAATTATTTGAAGAAACTGAGTTTATTTCATCTTTATCTCAGAATAGTACTTTTGTAAAATGGTTGTCAAGAAATGTTATTTTAAAAGTGAATAAAAGAGCCCCGGTCGGTTTTCTCAGTGGTTAGAGCATCAACCTATGGACCAAATAGTCGCAGGTTCGATTCTGGTCAAGGGCACATACCTGGGTTGCGTTTGGTCCCCAGCCCTGGTCGGGGTCGTGTGGGAGGCAACCAATTGACGTGTCTCTCTCACGTCCATGTTTCTCTCTCTCTCTCTCTCTCTCTCTCTCTCTCTCTCTCTCTCTCTCTCTCTCTTCCTCCCATTCTGTCTGCAAATAGATGGATAAATATCCTCGGGTGAGGATTAAAAAAAAAAGTGAATAAAAGATACTGAATTTATTGAATAAATAAACAATCTAAGGAATGTGTATGATATCATAAAGTTAGAGGACTTGAAGACATCAGGAAAATTCTGGGTTGTACATCCACCTGCCTCAAGACTACCGTAGAATGATGGCCCCCTAACTTTGTACGTTAATATAGACAATATGACAGCTGTTAAATTATTCCTCAAGTTTCTGCCTCCAGTTTCTATACTGGGACTGTAACTCCATGAAACCCTTTCAGCCTTGCCAGTTCATTTATTAGGCTCTGCCAGTAGAGGGAGCTAGAGGGAGGCTGCAAGGCTGCAGGAGAAAGAAGGAAGGCGCTCTTTCCTGGGAGCTTCTGTCCACTCTGTTTCCTGGGAGCCTTGCCGCAGCAAGGCTTCTTCACCCCAGCAGTGACAGTTTTGTCCTGTGACTGCAGCTGTTGCAGTTTTCCCAACACTTGCGAAACCAGCTCCATCCTGGTTCCCTCGGCCACACCAGCTCCTGCTCAGCAGTGCCCACTTCTCAGAGGCCTGGGTTTTACCGGTGTCTGAGTTTCAATAATTTAAAAATCTTTCCTTATGTCTCCAGCCACAGGGGTAGTAGCTGCTTTCTGAAGTTCCTACTTCCATGATATCTTAGAATTCTCTTTTGACTATTGCAGTTGCCTAGTGTATCAAATGCAAAAGGAAGACTTTTCCTGCAAAAAAAAAACGAAGAACCAAACAGTCTGAAAGTTACTTCACCCAGATGAATTCAGCAAGTTGAAATTTAACATTGTCAACTAAAATTTTAAACCTCTCTGCAGAAAAGCATTTCCTTGACCACTGAGGATTCCAAATTTTCAAGCATAAATCCAGTTATGTGATTTTGGAAATACAGCTCTGGGCAATATTATGGTGACAGGATGATCTCATATTAAATGCTGACAGGGCTTCCCCAGAAGCTCTGCTCGAGGCTGTTTATGGAGTTTAAGAGCCCAAACTGTACTCTGGAGAGGAGTTAAAGGTATAGATGTTATGGGAATGGATTACAAAAATCAAGGAATAGACGTATTTATTCTTTTTAACTCACAAGATTTTGCCTAACAAATTTATATTAATTATTAAGAATTAAATCTTTAAGAAATTCAATAGTTTGAAATCTAAGGACATTGTTTGATTATACATATTTGGTGTTTATTTATTTTATAATTCCCTACTATAAGGAAAGCACCTAAAACTCCAAACAAATGTTTTCTTTCACTTACATAAACTAATTTAAATATGTTGGCACTTAATGAAAATTGGTTTATATATACATCCTTTGAGATGGAATCCATTTTTATATGCAAGACATATTTTTATAGACAAATATCTAAGTACATCTCAGTTTAATTGTATTTATATGTCTTTATGTGTTATATAGTATAGGGGAGGGAAAATTTTCTTCTATCCTTCTAGGTTTTTTTTTTTTCCTATGGGTGGTCTAATCATTAAATTGTCATAAAATAGATCAATAGGAGAAAAACAGTCCAATTAAATTTTGTATGTACAGGGAACTCAAAAACCTGAGGTTCAAAGGAATGATCAAAGCAGGAAGCTTTTAGATCCTTTAGATAAAGAAATAATTATTTGTGATTTGGCAAAACAAAAAGGTTTTACTTTATTTTAATGAAGAAGTAAAACGGTTCTTTATACACCTTTCTCAGCCTTGAATTCCCTATCTCTGGTCATAGGATGCCTTCTATACTCCAGGTATGGGAGATCGATTTCCTGCTTTCAGGGGGGGCAAAAGAGGGTCCTAGTCATATTAAGTGGTAGAACCAGAGATACTTCAAAACTACTGTCTTTTCCTGAGCTCCAAGATGCCCCTAAATAGAATGCCAAGTAGGAGTTTGAGATTTGAAATGTGTATATGATAAAGAGATAGAGAGGATCTCACAGAGAACAATGTGCCAGAGCTGAATTTTGACAAATGGCTCATCAAGTGGAAACCAGCACCCTAACCAGCAATTGGAAAGGCTGACGAAAGTGTTTAGAGCAGAAAGGCTTATTTGTGAAAGACCTGGAGGCCTGATGGTGCATGTCACGTGGGGACTCCAGGTATTTCCATATGGCTGACCCTCATCTCTAACGTGTATGCTTTGATGCCCATGGTCTTCAGAAATAACTCACCCGTTTTTCTAAAAACTCAGAGGACCTGCTTCTGTCATAACATAAAAATATAAAAATCTGCAGTGACCTTATTGTACATAAAGTTGGTAGTTTCTGAACTTTCCAACAGCTTGCAATTTATTCTGCTTGCCCAAAGGAAAGCTCCAGAACACCATCATTGGTATAGAACCAATGAGCCAAAATATCTAATCAGATATCTCAAGGAAAAATTAATAAATGTACACCTTTAACTCTCCCAGTGAGTTTAACAGTCAAACTAATTTACTACTACATGTTCCAAATATTTAGCCATGACAATTCTGCTGATTTAGAAAACCAGATAAGTAGAGAGAGTAAATGAAGACAAATCATACCACTAACCATTACAGTATAGTGATATTGTCTGTGTCCATAATTTGAAATGGTTTTGACACATCTTTGCTGCCAGGTTGAGCACTGGCAGGTGTGTCTGCAGCAACTATTTTGTGAGTGAATGATATTCCATATTAAGGGCTATCTGCAGGGAGTCGATTCAGATAATTGAGATGAATGTCGGGCTGGGAATGAACTTCTAAATACTTCAGCAGCAGAACAGAAAGATAATTCTTAGGGAAGCAAACCAAAAACTTTCTCTTTATGGAGCCATAAATACTGCATTAGATAACTAGCTGTAGAATATTCCAACTTTGGCAATTTGTTTTGTTGTAAAATACTCAAAATTAACAGTTAAAAATCATAGCCCACTTGCAAAAATATTTTTGAAAGTTGAAGCTTATTTTTTCTCAAATTAACAAGACAAAACATAAATGCTATGAATGACTTATATTGGTTAAATGTAAAAAATGTTCTGAAGTTGTCCTTAGCAAAATGATATAGCCCAACAAATATGGTCATTCACAGGAAGTATAAAATAAGGTAAACAAAATGGGAAGCTAGAAAATATAATGCAAGTAAAAACATATTACCTTATGGCTTGTTTCAGGATTAATGTGAAATTGGGTTAAATTTACAAGAGGTGAGAAATATTTTTATTTCAAATACTCAGAGAATTCAACAATAGAGATAAATTTTAAAAAATAATCAGAGAATCTTCTTATGGTTGTAACTTTGTTTTCTGACCTATTATTAACACAGTACTTTTGTTTGATTTTAAAATCTTGGTATGTCAGGAAAAATCTTCCAATTCATTATTTATGCACTATAAAAGTATTTTTTCTCTTTTTAAAATATAAAAAAGTATTATATGAAAATAATTATCAGTTGACTTTTTAACAGGATGGTTTCTAAAATTTAATACCAAAAATGAAAATCCAGTGTATCCATTCATGATTTAAAGATGATTTAAGTTTATGCAGTGATCACTTTGCAATATATACAAATATCAAATCATTGTGCCATACACTTCAAGCTAACATAACATTATATGTCAAGTATACTTCAATTTTTTAAAAATTGAGATTATTTTTTATTAAAAAAACTAGCCTGAAATCTTCAAAAAGGTCCATGTCTTGAAAGACAAAGAAAAGCTGAGAATTGTTCCAATTAAAAGAATAAAGAGATAATACAATTGAATGAAATTCATGATTCTTTAGTAGCTCCTGTATTAAGAGAAAAAATATTCATATGTTATAAAATACAATACTGGGTCAATTGATGAAATTAAAATGGGAACTTTGGACTAGATAAAACTATACAGCAATGTTATATGTCCTGAAATGGATAACTAAACTACAATTATGTAAGCAATTATACTTGTTCTTAGAAAATGTATAATAAAATACTAAAAAGTCAAGGGTTATTATGTCTATAAGTTATTCTCAACTGTTTCAGAAAAACAGAGATAATATAAACTGAACATACCTTTAAAAAACAGTATTATTGATGTTCTCATCTATTTTCCAATTTGTTTTTGTCACGATATTACTTATTTATGCTATCTTAATCACGTTCTCACCCACTACTCCCCAAGAAAAGATTTAAAGTACTTAAAGCATTCAGGCAATGTGACAAGCAAGAATGTGGAAAAAAAATCAGAATATATTAAGTTAGTGCCTCAAATTTAAGAAAAAAAATCAAAGGTTGATTTGTGAAGCCAAAGAAAGGAAATATTCTGAATCAGAGTAAATAAAATTCATATGAAGGAGTCAGTTTGAGAGATAAGATGAAGGATTCCATTATAGGCATATCAGCAGTCAGTATAAATGTCTGTTTGTAATTAGAAATTTGTATCTCAAACTTATGAAAACCACAAAAGCTGGAGATATTAAGCTTGGAGCCATTTCCAGAAAGGAGTGATTGAAATCATTAAATTAGTTTGGGTTTCTAGAATTACATAGGAGAAAAAGAATGTCAGTGAACTAAGGATATGATCTTGGACCTACCCATATTTAGGGGGCTTAAGAAAGACGAGGGGTAAAGTCAGTCAAGGAAAAGAGGAGCTCAGGAGAGAGAAAAGGAACATCAAAAGACAACAACAGCGTCAAATCCAAAGATGGAGAGGATTTTAAGCAGTGTCAGCTTCGCGGGCATGTGGCCTGTGCAGGCACAGAACCTAGCCCTGAGAAAGTCTCCATGTTTGACTTAGCACTCTGTTTTCATGGTCTCTTTTCAAGAATTTTGGAAAAGAGGCCTCGCAGCTGGTGCTGGTTTAAAACATGGAAGGTGGAGTAACTTCCCAGCCAGCATGGAGGTGAATTAATAAATGTCTTCTGGGACTCTCATTAAAATACCCGTGACTATATGAAAACAGACATAAAACTGGCAATAATGCCACAAACTAATAAAGAAGAGAAGCCACATGCCCCAAATCTGGGCAGACATTCAATTATCTGCATCCTTGATGAAGATGACTGGAAAAGCACATTCTTGGACAATATACCTGATATTGCATGCCCAGAATCAGGGTCAGGCAGATGGCCACAAAGAAATATAGGTAGGGATGAGGATGAACATTTTGATTCATTGACATTTTTAGTACCTAAACTTGGTATACAGGGACTGCCAAGATCAGAGAAAAACAGGTTGTCCTTCCCGAAATATTTAGAAACTGTCTTTGAAATGAACCAAAGCCCAGAGTCCCACAACTTCTGTTACAACAATTTCTTCTCAACCACTACATGCATTCAGAAAGTACTCTGAGAATGACCTGTCCAGGAAGTAGAAGATGACGAAAGAGGTTAAGACACCTCTTTTGGTACACCCTGGAATGCTTAGCTGCCTAAGGAAACCGCTGCAGGTAAGGGTAAAGACAGGTGGCAGGAGACAATGCATGCTGGGGAGAAGGGGTAGGGTATTGTAGAACCAGAGAAGGGCTGCAAGCTGCATATGCATCTCAAATGCAGACAGACAATCTTGACTTTGACGTAGAAGCAACTGAGGCCTGATAGGCATGACAGATTCCCAAAAAGCTGTGGACGCACCTTACCTTCTGGCCTGGATGGTAGAGGACAGTGTACCCTATCTGAGCACATGCAGTCTAAGGACACTATGTGTGCTCTTTGTTATTGAAAAACAGAGCTGTAGGGATCGCTCTCATTTATGGCTGAGTAAATTGAATAATCAAAGATTAAACCTGGAAAATTTGAATTTATTGATGAAGCCAACATATAAACCTTTAGTTTCAGGTTGTACCTTCCTAAATCAACAAGGCATTTTATTAAAATGAAATCTGGAACAACTAGGTTAATAATACTAATTAAGGACCTGGGCATTAGGAGCTGAGAGAGAGAGAGAGAGAGAGAGAGAGAGAGAGAGAGAGAAAAGTTATACATTCATGATTATTTCCTCCATCTCTATGCATATAAAATTTACCAATCCTTTCAAGTTGTCTTAAATTGCATCTTTTTTTAAGTTGATTTTGACTAGTTATATTGACTAACTTCTTCTCTAAATGCTCATTGATTATATTGGCATTTATCATCTAACATGTGACTATGTTTTATCACATGGATCAAACTATTACTTATAATTATGTGTTTTCTTTCCTTGTTGTAACATTCAGCTTCTTGAGGGTAGAAATTCATACTTCTGTATATCCTCCAACTCCATTCAAGCTTATATAGAGGAGGATATGAAATTGTATCATAGTTGGAAGGGAGGACAGAAAGGGCTAAATTTAGAAAGAGAAGTAAGAGATAAAAGAAAACTTTAGAGAAGAATTTTTACCTTAAATAATTTTATAATTATGTATGTTTATCATTTCTGAGGCAAGCACATAAATAACTTCCTTAAAAAGTATGCAGTTACATTTCACAAATAAAAATACAACTGCCATACGAGCAGGACTTTGTGTTTCTTTGTTTGTTTTATTTCACTGCTGCCTCCCCAGTACGAGTGCCTGGCACAGGGTAGATGCTCGGCATTCGTTGATTGAACTGAATGCATTGGTTGAATAAATAAATGAATGGATGAATTATGGATACTGGATACTTAACACAAAAAAGGAAAGAAACTGACAGGCACTGCGTACATTCTGTACATTATTTCCTTTATCTCCTCAGGCTTAAGAATTTTATTTAAACAAATGAGAGTCCAAAAATTTAAATAAGTGAGTTAAGATCACATAAAGTATTGTAAGGAGGATGTAATAATCAAACTGAGTCCTGCTGACTCCCTACAAAGGTCCTGTATTTTCTACTATACAATAGCAAAATAATAAAATACTACTTTTTTTTATCCTCACTAAAGATATGTTTTTATTGATTTTAGAGAGAGAGGAAGGGGGAGAGAAACATCAATTGGTTGCTTCCCACATGCACCCTGACAGCAGATTGAACCCACAACTTAGATATGTGCCCTGACTGGGAATTGAACTCACAACCTTTGGGTGTACAGCATGGTGCTCCAACCAACTGAGCCACATAGTCAGGGCAATACTACTTTTTTCACTGAGGAAAGCAGGAGAAAATAAGACATTCAATATGCCAAATGGTTTTTCAAATTAGACATAAGTAAAAAACACCTAGGATTATTGGGCTGCACTGGATTTCTAATAAGAGCAGATCTTTGACTGGCAGTGAAATGGCAGCCGAGGAACCAATTTCAAGTTTACAATTCCATTGTTCTCCAACTCCTAAAGTGACATTAAGAAAGATTAATCTTCATTTTAAATCAGTTCTGATATATATCTTTAAAAGCATAAATTTCTGTCTCTCAGAAATTTACTTTTCTGTTTTGGTCATCACAGCTTATTTCTTAACTGGACACATCCTACTTCAGAATATCCATCCTCCCCTCAAAATCTTCATAATACCAGATACTTGTGAAAAGTGGTCTTTAACTGCCAATTGTTCTCCCACATTTTAAGTCACAGGGCTATATAAAATGACATATCAACCCTGAAACAAACTTTTACCTGGAAATTCTAGTTTAGTTCTCAGAGGTAACAATCTCTTTGAAGAACAACTGAAAATGAATACATTGTTTTGTCCCAAAATCACAGTGAGAGATATCTGTAACTAGATCCAATTCAATTTTGTAGGATTGAAAGATTCTTGCTTCACATTATAATATCTTTTTATTGTAAACCTTATTTGCACCTGAAATATGAATTTACTTGCCTCATAGTTGAAACTCACCCAGTTTCTTCAAAGAAATTTAAGTTAAAAAGTCGCTGGCATATGCTGAGAGCTGAGTAAATATTTGTTGAATAAACTGAAGCTCACATACTTTCACATGTTGGCAATTGTTTCTCTAAATAAGGAATTAATGTTGCTTCATATTTTAGATTGCACTGACAGAACTGATGGTGTTTAATAAACCATCACTCACACTACCAGTATCAAAGCAGATATGATTTCCAAAACTTGTCTTTCATTACTATATTAAAACATTTTAATTGAGTGAAAAATCCAATCCAAACTTATTTAGCATGAATAAAAATGTTTATTATAAAACAGATTTCCTTCAATGCCTTTTGGAACAAAATATCTCTATGATTTATTGCTACTGATTATAATAAACTTATTTAGTTAACACATGTTTTTAAAAAATTATTTGGTTAAGCAAAGATTTAACAAAAAATAGCATTATTCAAAAGATGTACATTTTGGCTTGTGCATCTTTTCTGCTACGATGAAGAAAAGATAGCTTTGGGATTCCAAAATGCAAGTGGAATGAATGGAAGCTACACAGACCATCTCCCAAGACCAAACTGGAATTACAACTAAAATAAAGACAAACTGTCGAAAACAACAACAGAAAAGCAACTGGAGAGGACCCATATAACCACGGTCAAAAATAAGACACAAAATTGAGCCTGGTAGGAACTTTGGAGGTGCGAGAAGACGAGCTGGGAGCCTACAGACAGCAGCTGTTTTAGCTGTGAGCACCTCCCTTGGGGTTAAAATCTCAAGCTGGCTCCACAGTGCAGAGGGCCGGGACAGAGCACTTCATTAGCTACAGCCACTCACCTTGGGCTCCGGCAAAGGGAGGATGGACTGGACTAGAACTGTGTGGACAGACTCAGGAGCTTGGAGAGCTGGGACAGCAGTGAGTTTTTTGCTGAATCGTTCCCTCACAGGACAGTGGCCATCTTGCTCAAAGAGCCCCTTCCCAGAGCCCCAGGGAGAAGCAACAGCCCCTCCCTCAGGAATTTAACACCACCCAGCCAGGTGAGAAAAATGCAAATTAGGCTCATTAACATAAAATGTTTGATAGCCAGTAAGTGCCCCACCCACTAGAAATCCTCTTACAGCCCAGGGAATTTTCATGTAGCTGAGGGCTACAAATCGAGTCTCATCAAGTAACTGAGACTAATAGCCTCCAGGCAAAAAGCTAGAGGATACCTGAACCTTTCCTGGGCTTGCAAATCTACCCAGAAAAGTAAGACTTGACAGTGGTGTTTACCGTGGGTCCTCCCACACTAATCCAAACCCAGTAGAGGGAGCCACAAACAGCAGAACACCAACACCCACAGGGAAAATTGGACAGGCTCCAAAACTCACTGAGACAGCCAAAATGGTGAAACAAAGAAGCAAATCCCAAATGAAAGAACAAGGTAATTCAACAGAAGATGAAATAAATGAAAGGGAATTGAGCAAGATATCAGAGGGAGTGTTCAGAGTAATAACCATGAGGAAGCCCAACAGCATGAGTAAAGATATAGAAGCATTGAAAACCAACCAATTGGAAATGAAGAATGACATAGCAGAAATAAAGAACACGTTGGAAGGAATAATCAGCACAGTAGAGGAGGCCGAGGATCAGATCAGTGAGTTAGAAGTCAGGGTAGAAAAAATCGCCCAATCAGAGAACCAAAGTGAAAAAACAATGAAAAAAAAACAACAACAGGAGGACAGCTTAAGAGAACTGTGGGACAATATGAAATGTGACAACATCACTTCATAGGAATTTCAGAAGAAGAAAATGAGCAAGGGTTAGAGAATATATTTGAAGAAATAGTGACAGAAAACTTTCCTAACTTGGTGAAGGGAAAAGATACACAAGTACAAGGAGCACAGAGAGCCCCAAGTAAGAAGAACCAAAACAGGCCCACACCAAGACATATAATAATTAAAATGCCAAAAATTAAAGACAAAGAGAGAACCTAAATGCAGCAAGAGATAAGCAACAAGTTACCTACAAAGGAACCCCCATAAGGCTATAAGCTGACTTCTCAACAGAAACACTACAGGCCAGAAGGGAATGCTATGAAGTAATCAAGGTCATGAAAAACAAGGATCTGAATTCAAGACTACTCTATCCAGCAAGGCTATCATTCAATATAGAAGGTCAAATAAAGAGCTTCCCAGACAAAAAAAAAAAAGGCTAAGAGAATATATTAACACCAAACCAGTATTGCAAGAAATGTTAAAAGGACTGCTGTAATTAGTAGAAGAAATAGGAAAAATAAAAATAAAACCACACTAAACAAAAATGGCAATAAATAAGTACATATCAATAATAACCTTAAATGGAAATTGATTGAACGATCTGATCAAAAGACAGAGTAGCTGATTGGATAAGAAAGCATGACTCATATACATGTTGTTTATAAGAGACCCACCTCACAACAAAAGACTTACATAGCTTGAAAGTTAAAGGATGGAAAAAAAATCTTCCAAGCAAATTGAAGGGAAAAAAAAGCAGGGGCAGCAATACTCATAACTGATAAAATAGACTTTAAAATGAAGGCCATAACTAGAGACAAAGAAGACCACTACATAATATTGAAAGGATCTATCCAACAGGAAGATATAACCTTGGTAAACATATATGCACCAAACATAGGAGCACCAAAATATATTTAAAAACTTCTGGAGGACTTCAAAGGAAAAATTGACAGCAATACAGTCATAGCAGGGGACTTCAACACCCCACTGACATCAATGGATAGATCCTCTAGACAAAAAATTAACAAGGATAGATAGACGCTAAAGGATGCACTAGATCAAATGGATTTAATAGATATCTACAAAGAATTATACCTGGAAAATGCAGAAATCACATTCTTCTCAAGGGCACATGGGACATTCTCAAAGATAGACCACATGTTAGGACACAAACTGTGTCTCTACAAATTTAAGAAGATTGAAATTATATCAAGCATCTTCTCAGATCACAATGGCATGAAAGTGGAAATCAATTACAAAAAGAACATGTAAACACATGGAGGCTAAATAGCATGTTATTAAACAATGAATGGGTTACCAAGGAGATCAAGGAAGAAATTAACAACTTCCTGGAAACCAATGAAAATGAAAACACAACAACACAAAATCTATGGGATGCAGCGAAAGCAGTTCTGAGAGGGAAGTTCATAGCACTAAGAAGTTCCTAGTTCATACTCAGGAAACAAGAAAAAAAGAAAAATTTCTTATTGATTATCTAACCTTACAAATTAAAGAACTAGAAAGCAAAAAAAAAAAAAAAAAAAAGGGAAAATCCAGAGCAGGTAGAAGGAAAGAAATAGTAAAGATCAGAGCAGAAATAAACAACATGGAGACCAAAAAAAAACAATTCAAAGGATCAATGAAACAAAGAGCTGGTTTTTTGAAACAGTAAACAAGTCTGATGGACCCTTAACTAGACTCACCAAGAAGCAAAGACAAAAGACCCAAATAAATAAAATCAGAAAAGAAAGAGGAGAAGTAACAACTGACACCACAGAAGTACAAAGGATCGATAACAAATACTATGAACAATTATACGCCAACAAATTGGACAATCGAGGCAAATGGACAAATTTCTAGAAACACATAGTCTCCCAAAACTGAACCGAGAAGAGATAGAAAACTTGAACAGACCAGTAACAACTAAGGAAATTGAAGATGTAATCAAGAATCTCCCAGCAAACAAAAGCCCAAGCATGGACAGCTTCATGGGAGAGTTTTACTGAACATTCAAAGAACTAACACGCATTCTCCTCAAACTATTTCAAAAAATTCAAGAAGAAGGAAGACTTCCAAACTCGTTTATGAGGCCAGCATAATTCTAATTCCAAAACCAGAAAAAGACACTACAAAGAAAGAAAACTACAGGCCAATATCCCTGATGAACATAGATGCCAAAATCCTGAACTAAATATTAGCAAATACGATCCAGCAATACATTAAAAAAGTCATTCACCATGACCAAGTAGGATTCATCCCAGGGATGCAAGGTTGGTACAATATTCGCAAATCAATAAATGTGATATACCACATAAACAAAATGAAAGATAAAAAGCATATGATCATATCAATAAATGCTGAAAAAGCATTCAACAAAATCCAGCACCCATTTCTGATAAAAACACTCAGCAATGTGGGAATAGAGGGATCATATCTCGACATAATAAAGGCCATATATGAAAGACCTACAGCCAACATCATACTCAATGGGCAAAAACTAAAAGCACTTCCCTTAAGAACAGGAACAAGACAGGGTTGCCCACTCTCACCACTCATATTTAACATAGTACTGGAAGTCTTAACCACAGCAATTAGACAAGAAGAAAAAATAAAAGGGATCCAAACTGGAAAGGACGAAGTGAAACTATCATTATTTGCAGATGACATGATACTGTACATAGAAAACCCTAAAGACTCCATAAAAAATCTACTAGACTTAATAAATGAATTTGATAAAGTAGCAGGATACAACACTAACATCAAGAAATCAATGGCATTCTTATACACCAATGATGAACTCACAGAAAGAGAAACTAAAAAAACAATCCCATTTACCATCGTGGCAAAAAAATTAAGATACCTAGGAATAAACTTAACCAAAGAAGTAAAGGACCTGTTCTCAGAAAACTACAGGACATTGAAAAAAGAAATAGAGGAAGATATAGAAAAGTGGAAGCATATACCTTGTTCATGGATCGGAAGAATTAACATCATTATATCCATACTACCCAAAGCAACCTATAGATTCAATGCAATCCCCATCAAAATACTAATGACATATTTCACAGAACTAGAACAAATACTTCAAAAGTTTACATAGAACCAAAAAAGACCCCAAGTAGCCACAGCAATCTTGAAAAAGAAGGACAAAGTAGGCGGGATCACAATACCGGATATCAGGTTATACTACAAAGCTACTGTAATCAAAACAGCTTGGTACTGGCACAAGAACAGGCACATAGATCAATGGAATAGAACAGAGAACCCAGAAATTGACCCAAATGTTATGCTCAATTAATATTCGACAAAAGTGGCAAGAGTATACAATGGAGTAAAGACAGCCTCTTTAATAAATGGTGTTTGGAAAATTGGACAGCTACATGAAAAAAAAAATGAAACTAGACCATCAACTTACACCATACACAAGAATAAACTCAAAATGGATAAAAGACTTAAATGTGACTCGTGAATCCATAAAAATCCTAGAAGAAAATGTAGGCAACAAAATTTCGGACATCATACACCGTAGAATCTTCACTGATACATCACCTAAGGCAACAGAAATAAAGGAAAAATTGAACACATGGGACTACATCAAACTAAAAAGCTTCTTCACAGCAAAAGAAACAACCATCAAAATGGAAAGGCAACCCACTGTATAGGAGAGCATAATTGCCAATGACACATCAGATAAGGGGTTAATTTCCAAAATATATAGAGTGCTCATACAACTCAACAAAAGGAAGACAAAGAACCCAATTAAAAAATGGGCAGAGGAGCTAAATAGACACCTCTCCAAACAGGACATACAAATGGCCAAGAGACATATTGAGAAATGCTCAACATCACTAATCATCAGAGATGCAAATTGAAACAACAATGAGGTATCACTTCACACCTGTCAGAATGGCTACCATCAACAAAGCATCAAACAACAAGTGTTGGCGAGGGTGTGGAGAAAAGTGGACTGTAGTACACTGCTGGTGGGATTGCAGACTGGTGCAACCACTATGGGAAACACTGTGGTGTTACCTCAAAAAATTAAAAATTGAATTGCTATTTGACCCAGTGATCCCACTTCTAGGAATATACCCTAAGAAGCCTGAAACACCAATCAGAAAGAATATATGCACCCCCATGTTCATAGCAGCACTATTTACAATAGCTAAGATCTGGAAGCAGCCCAAGTGTCCATCAATAGATGAGTGGATAAAAACGCTGTGGTACATATACACAATGGAAGATTATGCAGCTGTAAGAAAGAAAGATCTCTTATCCTTTGAGAAGACATGGAGGGACCTGGAGAGTATTATGCTAAGGGAAATAAGCCAATCAGAGAAAGACAAATACCACATGATCTCACTTATTTGTGGAAGATAATGAACCGAAAAGGCTGGTGAACAAAACCGACCCAGAGACATAGAAAGGAGTATGGTTCAGACTGACAAACCTCAGAGGAGAGGGGCAGGGGGTATGGGGGAGATGAACCAAAGAACTTATATGCATGTATGCATAACCAATGGACATAGACAACAATGCTGGGGGGTGGGGATCGGGAGGAAGATGTCTGTCTGCAGGGGAAAAGGAGAAACATCTGTTAACAATAATTAATTAATTAAAAAAAATTTTTTTTTAAAGAAAAGATAGCTTTGTGTTCAGGAAAATGAAATTAGCACTATTTATGGAAGAAGGCTTTATCTACTGATAAGAACAGATAAGATTAGCAGTGTCTCAGTAGATTTGTACATAGTTAAAAATCTATTTAAGAGGGATATTGAGGAGAAACAAGGTGAAGATGAAAGATGGTCTGATTATCTGAGTAAATATTTCCCGCTATCAAATTTGGCCCAGTATATTTCAGCTTAACAATAACCCACAACATTCAGACCAACTAGGCCCAATATATTTCAAAAGAGATTCCTGCCCTGGCTATTTTGGCCCAGCGGTTAGAGCATCAGCCTGTGGACCAATGAGTCTCAGGTTCGATTTCAGTCAAGGGCACATACCTCTTGCAGTTTGTCCCCCGCCCTGGTGGGGTTTTGCTGGAGGCAACCAATCGATGTGTCCCTCTCACATCGATGTTTCTCTCTCTCTCTCTCCCCCTCCTTCCAAAAAAAAAAAAAAAAAAAAGATTCCTGTCAACTTGCTATATTCTCAGAAATAGTCAGAACCACTAACCTCATCCTTTTCACCTCTCAGGTTCCCACCTTTTCTGAACTAATTCATTTCATTTTTTTCCCCTTGATTATATTCTCCTTTTTTTTTTTTTTTTTTTTTTTGCATTTATCTTCAGACAGAGCGGGAGGGAGAAAGGGAGAAAGAGAGAGAGAGAAACATTGATGTGAGACAGACACATCGACTGGCTGCCACCCACACAACCCCAACCGGGGCTGGGGACAAACTGCAACCGAGGTACATGCCCTTAGCGGGAACCGAACCCAGGTCCCTCTGGTCCACCAGCCGATGCTCTAACAGCTGAGCAAAATCGGCCAGGGCTATAGTCTCCTTCTTGACACTAAGTGTCACTCTGTTGATCTTTAACCGCTGATCTCCGGCTTCCTTCTCCCATTACAATACTAACCCTTCCTTTTTTTAAAATCTTCACCAGAGGATATTTTTCCATTTATCTTCAGATAGAGTGGGAGGGAGGGAGGGAGGAAGAGAGAGAGAGAGAAACATTGATGTCAGAGAGTCACATCGATTGGTTGCCACCCGTGACCCCACAGGCTGACACTCTAACCACTGAGCCAAACCGGCCAGGGCAATACTAACCTTTCATGTTGCTCTGGTTGCACCATTTTAGCTCACAGGGCCTTACACATTGACACTAGCTTGGGGGACCAGTGCTCCACATATAATAAAGAAATCTACAACTCGTGATAAGCACCTGGAGAGGCACAACCAAAGCCTTGGTTTAATTCTCGGTATTACAAAAAAAAAAAAAAAAATTCTCAAAAGATCAGAAACAAACCACTCCAGGTTTCAAACTCCAATATTTGTTGTCTGTATGCAGATAACTCCCACAGTTAGAATTAACTCTCTAAATCTACCACTTTCACGAGCTTCAGGACCCAAGAAGACGCCTTAAAAATTCTTCCCCTTACCCTCTAGAGCAGTGGTTCTCAACCTTCCTAATGCCGCAACCCTTTAATACAGTTCCTCATGTTGTGGTGACCCCCAACCATAAAATTATTTTCGTTGCTACTTCATAACTGTAATTTTGCTACTGTTATGTCTTAGGCGACCCCTGTGAAAGGGTCGTTCAACCCCCAAAGGGGTCACAACCCACAGGTTGAGAACCGCTGCAAAGTAAAAAAGGTCTAAAACCTAATAAAACCTAATGTATCATCTTTTCCCTCGTTTCCACCCCAAGCTTATGCCCTCACCTGTAATTCCCCCTCGCAGTCCCGGATTTTATTAAGACATCATCATTCTTCCAAATCAACCTGCAAACAAACCTCTACGCTATCTAGTATTTGCCATTCTATATAGAGTTTAGGTGTTTTTAGGTTGCAGATATATCAGATAAAGTTGTGTATATAGATGGCCAGGCTTTTTTAAAAAATCATTCTAATCAAGAGTGTCAATGTTAAAAGAAACTTTAATGATCACTTAAATTACCCACATCTCTATTTGTTCTTTTTTTTTTTTTTTTTTCCTTTCTCTGTAGAAAATAGCCTTCTATCTGGTCACCCAGCCTTTAGTATCTCCTCACTCTAGGCCATCCCTCAGACCACATTCATTTTATTCATCCTAAAATAAATTTGATTATGTCAGTAGTCTGCTAAAAATATGAGCGATATACCACAGCCTACCAAAAAATTCACGACTATAGAGTGCTTTAATACTCAGAAAAACTTTCACATATTATTTTATTTGAATCCTCACAACAATGTTAATACTCTAAAAGTAGCTCAAAGTCATAAACAGTTTTCTAACCCCTGACACCTCAGGAAGCAAATGCCTTTTAAAAAGCCCATCAAGCTTTACTCTAACAGCTGAGTTAATCTCTCCAGATAGTAGATAAGGTAGATAATTTAAACTCTGTGGGAAATAATGTTTTTTTTTTTTTTTTTTTTTTTATGATCCACTTTAATATCCTGGCTGTTAGGGACTGATTCAGTTTGTCAGAAAAAGACTTTGTCGTTTTTATTTGTCAAAAAAGAAGACTGTTAAGATAACACCTACAAAGAAATTCATACCATTGTCTTACTAGTTCCTATAATGAAAACGAATGCTCACTAAATAGGCTCTTCATACAAGCCAAAAGCAATAACCACAAAGATTATAGCGTGTAATTCTAAATCAATTAATATGATAGTATGGCTGAAAAGCAATAGATTGCTTGCTAAAACTTGATTAGAGGAAATATTATCTTAGCTTTTTGTTTGTGGTTAATAGTTATTACTCTGGATGTATGTCTGAAATTCATAGCCAGAAATTAATGCTTTTTTATTAAAAAGTAATAAAATGTCAAAATTTCATGATGTACTGTTTACATCAATATGATTCTTACATGATTTGAATTTACCTGATATTTCAGCATAAAACCATAAGGTAGCTGTTCCAGAAAAATTTTCAGTTTCTCCTCTCTATTGATCCTTTCCATTTCTTTCATGGATATGCTTATTATTCAAAAAGTGGGAAATAAGTCTGGATATTAACTCAGATGACTGCTGAGATCTAAGCTAAAAGTGTTCTTTAAAATTTTCAATGGCCTCCTCAACCTTTTGCAGAATTAATTTTCAAGTGTTTGTGAAATTCATCTAAGGGGATTCTGATTGTTAGTGGTAGCAGGGCAAGTTCAGAGGAAATGAATAGCATGTCATGAATATAAAATTATAAAACCATGCATCTGAAGTGAATTCAAAGTGGAGTCATTTAAATTGGAAAGGAGATGAGATATGGGTTATTGTAAACACAATTGCTGGCTTCCAGATAATGGAAAGTAAGAACAAAAACTAATACAAATGATAAAAAAATAAAATTCCACCTTTAGCAGATTTTATTAATTTCTTTTAGGCTTTTCTGTCATTTTCAAAGATAAAACAATATATCTAAAAGGTACTCATTTGGATTTCAATCGGATTTGCCTTATCATTTTTCAACTATAGAAAGCTACCATTTTGGAAAAGATTTCCAGGAAAAGACTATAAAATATCTCTTTGATATCTTGAGAGTCCATAGGTCTGTTTTTCACATTTTTATACTGAAAGATCAGTAATAATAATGACTGTAGGATATAAAAACCAGAAGGCTTTTTCCTACATTGTTTCTATATATTCATAGCTCTTATGTAAACTACTTAAACTCCATGTTTTGAACTTCTTCATTGGTATCCCACAGATTCTGAAAACCTAACTTTTCCCCTTCTTCCTCATTTCTACCAACCCCTTACAACAGCCTCCATACTCTTCCTTCATGTTCCAGATTTCAAAGAATGTACAACTGTCCACTCAGTGTCCACATGGAAAATAGCTTTTTATCATATGGTAATAATCTGGTTTCATGCATGACTCAATATGTTCAGACATTCATTCAAAAAGTATTTACAGGGCATTAACAGTGTGCTGTGCTTTCAGGTCTATGCTTGGGCTAGAGTCTAGCTCAAAAACATGAGTGCAGATAGACCCTGTCCTAAGGAAATCTACTCCAGCGAAGGTGGATGTCACGTAAAACTTCTAATATATGGAGAATTAAGTCTAACCTTCTTAGCAGGGCATACAAAATTGTTCACAATTTCACTGCAACCTAACTTTTAAGCCTCATTTATGTCCATCCCCCATGTGTACCCTATGTTACAGACAGTGTCTGATTTTCTGATGCCACTCACATGTATACTTTTCTACACCTTCTTATCTTTATGCAAACTGACCTCTCAGAAGTACCTGCAAGTCCCTCTGTCATACTTTAAGACCTAGTTCTTAATGTCAACTCTGTTTGGTTCCTTCTTTGATTTTGATCTTTGGATAGAGTTGGCTTTTCATATAAGTATTTTTATAGGCTTTTCTTATAAGTATTTTCATAGCAAAGAGTAGATCCTTTCTGCTTTTTACTTTTACTATAAGTCCAGTATTAAATATACTTTTTTTATTGATTCCCTCTCTTACCCTTTTCATTCCTTCTCTCCACAACATATGGTGGCAAAAACCACAGTGCAGAGCTGAATAAAATGTTATTTAAATCAATGAAATGCTATGGGAGCTAAGAAAGGAATAATTGAGTCTAAGTGAGGAATCAGGAAAGACCTCAAGGAGGAAAGGCCCCATTTCACTTATAATTGCACATAAATTTAAAAATGAGTCCAAAATTATTTGTATATAAAAATAATCAAAACATTTCAGAATCATTTATAACACTACCGAAAAGGCCAAGAAAATGATACTATCTTGCTTCTCTTCCTTAGGAAAGTCTAACTAGCTTTTTTTTTTTCCTGCTCAGACCCTGTATCTGAAGGAACCAAAGAGCTTCCTGAAATAAAAACACATATGAAATCTGTATCAGCAGTTTTAGGTTCTTAGAGATAATTTTATAAATTAATAATATTACAACAAACATGATCCTACATGAGTTATTACTCTTAAAATATTATTAAATAAACATTTTCCTTAGCAAAATTTCTTTTAGAATTAATTTTCTAGTTATTTCATTTTTATTGCACTTAAAGTAGAAGTAGGTCCCCATTCTCTGAAAATATAAAACAAAATAGCAATCTCTTAAACTGTCTCTTAAGTCTTTGAAACTTGGAGCATATATATTAAATATAAAAAATAAGTCAAGTAAATATGTGTAATCTGTTTGCTTTATTATATTCCTCTTTGGATAATCTATGAATGTGGTTTTCTGAGTAAAATAGAATATAAATATTCTTAAATCAAATCATGTAGGCAAATTTACAACTAAATGCCTTTTCTATAATCACTAAATAAGGCATTTAACTAAGAAGGTTGTTTACAGAAAAATGTTTGGTTGGCTTTTTTATAGTGAATTTAATGCTCATTAAAGCAGAGCATTGATAACACTAGACATCTTTGTCTTGGATGCACTTGCAGAAGCGTACACACTTCTTTTTTCATCCTGTGGTGATTCTCCCTAACTCTCTTGCTTGAAAATCATCTAGCAGCCCTAGAGGCACATGTCTGCAGGTGTGAGGAGTGGGAAAAAATTCCAGCTCTAAATATTTCTTGCTTCTGTAGGACTTAAAGGACAAACAGTTCTGAGACAGATGAAAATGAGCAATCCATTCACTCACAAATGCTTGTTCATGTATTTTTTTAGCATGAACTTTATTTGTATGTAGGAGGAAAGTTATAGTTATAATGGTCACTATGATTTTGCATCAACAGGTAGACATCTCTGTTTAGTTTAAGGGAAGAGAACCAGGTATAGTTATCTTGCCATTGGGAGCATTGATAAGATATGTCTGCCAGAGCTCAAAAATGGAGGAATACAGAGTTCAATATAGTTCATATATTTTCCTTGGAGAGATGAATATAATTTCCTATAGCAATGAAGTTCAATCTTTCATCTGTTTAATACACTTGAGGAATATGATCAAATTCCTATAATCAGATACAGTGGCTCCCTGAGGTCATAATGTTGGCATGTTCCCACTACTTGAGAAACACTGTTCTGTAACTTATTTAAATATTTTCTTCTTTAATTGTCACACCAAGATGAAGATTCTTTGTCAGAGCTGTATCTATTTAGTTATGTTACTTATATTGTCAAATGCAGAGGAGAATAGAAAGTACTCTGGGCTTCTAGTCAATATGGCGGCATAGGTAAATGTGGTACTCTCACCCTCCCACAACCACATCAAAATTATAGCTAAACTACAGAACAACCATCATTCAGAACTGCTTGAAATCTAACTGAACAGAAGTCCTAGAACTAAGGATATAAAGAAGCCACATTGAGTCTGGTAGGAGGGACAGAGATGCAGAACGGGCTGGTCCCACAATCACATGTGGTAGATGAAAGCTGGGAGGGATGTCTTGGCTGCAGAGGTCCCCCTGAGGAGCAAGAGGTCCCAACCCCACACCAAGTCCCCCAGGCCAGCATTCCAGTGCCAGGAAAAGAAGTTCCCATAAATTCTGACTGTAAAAACCAGCAGAGATTGTAGCTAAGTGAGACAGAGCATTTCTAGATTCCCAGGCATTCCTCATAAAGGGCCCTCACATGGACTTACATGGACTCACTTGCTATGAGCTCTAGCACTGGGGCAGCAGCTTGAAAGGCACCAGGGACATATGGGGAGGAACTGAATTGTCTGGCATCAGGGTGAGAGCTGGAGGGGCAACTTTCTCCCAGACAGAAGTGTTGGCAGAAGCCATTGTTCCTTTTCTGAGCCCTCTCCCAACAGAGCCAGCAGGTGGGGCCATATCTGAGTCTCCATCAACCTGGCTATCACTGTTCATCCATCTCCCATACCCTTCCTCCCTGCTAGCCCCCATCCTATGGTTCCCTGAAACCCTGCCTCACCTAATTTGCTCTCCCACCCAAGCCATTTCTACTGGTTTTTCCATACAAACAGCCAGTCTTGGCTCATGCTTCAGATTTTCCTAAAATTTCTCAAACAAGGACCGTCCGGCCTCAGTGTGCCCCATACCTCTTGCTAAGTGGCCCCAGGCCCAGTACTAGTGGCAGCTGGCTTTGGTTTGCAGCTTGGCCCCTTCCAGGTACCTCCAATCCCAGCACAAGTAACAGTCATATGCAGATTGTTTTGTAGCTTATGCTGGGTGGCCCTGAGCAAACAGGCAGCAGCTGACCTTGGCCTACACCTCTCAGGAGGCCCCAGAACCAGTGCACCTGGTGGACAGCTTCAGACCATTTCAAAGCACCAACCAATCTCCTCCACAAGGTACAACCTCAAGAGGAAGACTCAGTGGGTATCAGAACCCCACTGAAGTAAGTCCTGCTCTGTGGAGTGGACCCCTGCACAGTTGATCCTTCATGGTGGTTGCAGCCAGTCCTTGCAGCCAATTGGTCTAGAGGTAAAGCCCTCCCATTGATGTTCCAACAGTAATCAAGGCTCAACAACAGGAGGGTGTACACAGCCCACACATAGAACACATCTGGAGTGTTCAGTATGTGTGATCGGAGAGGTTGTGCCACTAGACCCTACAGGACACCTACTACATAAGGCCACTCTACCAAGACCAGGAGATGTAGCAGCTCTACCTAATACATAGAAACAACCACAGGGAGGCTGCCAAAATGAGGAGACAAAGAAAGATGTCCCAAATGAAAAAAACAGAACAAAACTCCAGAAAAAGAACTAATAAAATGAAGACAAGTAGTCTACTACATGTAGAGTTCAAAACACTGGTTATAAGGATGCTCAATGAACTTAAGAAAAGAGTAGAGGAATTTAGTGAGAACTTCAAAAAAAGAGAGAGGAAGCATAATAACAGAGATAGAAAACATAAAAACAACCAGCCAAAAATTAAGAATACATTAACTGAAATGAAGAATACATTACAAGGAATCAACAGTGGAGTAAATGAAGCAGAGGGTAAAATCAGAGATTTGGAGGATAAGAAAGCAGAAAACACCCAATCAGAACAGGAAAAAAAAAAAATTAAAAATGGGGATAGTATAAGGAGACTCTGTGTCAACTTCAAGTACACCAACATTCATAACATGGGGTTGCCAGAAGGAGAAGAGAGAGAGCAAGGAACTGAAAACCTATGTAAAAAAAAAAAAAAATGATAAAAAACTTCCATAACCTGGTGATGGTAATAAACGTACAAGTCTAGGAAGCACAGAAAGTCCCAAAAAAGATTAACCTCGCCCTGGCCAGTTTGGCTCAGCAGTTAGAGCATCAGCCTACAGACCAGGGAGTCCTTGGTTCAGTTCCCGCTAAGGGCACGTACCTTGGTTGCAGTTTGTCCCCGGCCCCGGTTGGGGTTGTGTGGGTGGCGGCCAGTCTATATGGCTCTCTCACATCAATGTTTCTCTCTCTCTCTCTCTCTCTTCCTCCTTCTCTCCCTCCCGCTCTATCTGAAGATAAATGTAAAAATGTCCTCTGGTGAGGGTAAAAAAAAAAAAAAAGATTAACCTAAAGAGGCCCACACCAAGACACATCGTAATCAAATTGGTAAAGATTAAAGACAAAGAGAAAATCTTAAAAGCAGCAAGAGAAAAGCAGTTAGTTACCTACAAAAGAGCTCCCATAGACTGTCAGCTTTTTTCTCAACAGAAACTTTGCAGGCCAGAAAGGATTGGCAAGAAATATACAAAGTGATGAACAGCAACAACCTGCAACCAAGATTACTCTACCCGCAAAGCTATCTTTTAAAATAGAAGGACAGATAAAGAACTTCCCAGACAAGGAAAAGTTAAAGGGTTTCATCACCACCAAACTAATATTACATGAAATATTAAATTATCTTTTTTAAGAAGAAGAAAAAGGGATCAAAATATGAATAATAAAATGGCAATAAATACATACCTATCAACAACTGAATCTAAAAAACAAAATAAACCAACAAGCAGAACAAAGACAGACTCATAAATACAGAGAACATTTTGAAGGTTGCCAGATGGGAGGGGGGATAGGAGGATGGATGAAAAGTGAAGGGATTAAAAAGTACAAATAGGTAATCACAAAATAGTTACAGAGATATAAAGTACAGCATAGGCATATAGTCAATAAAATTGTAATAACTGTGCATGGTGTCAGATGGGTACGAGATTTATCAGAATGATCACTTATTAAGTTATATAATGTGTACACTTCAGTGTGTATGCCTGAAACTAATATAATATTGTATGTCAACTGTAACTGAAAAATAAAAAATTATTTAAAGTAAAAAATACTCATAGATAGTAAATTAAAAATATAAATTTGACTGCATGTAAATTATACCTCAATAAAAAATTTTTTTTTAACTCTTAAATAAATAAAGTACTTTGTATTGCCTCAGAAGCCAAAACTAGGACCAATGGATGGAAAGCACTGGAAAGTTGATATTTTTCCCCCTAGGTATAAGAACTATCTAACAATAAGACACAACCAGTAAGGGAATGACTTGTTTCTAAAAAAATCACACTTTCTTTCAGTGAAAATGTATAAGCAGATACTAGTGACATCTACCTGGGGTTCCTATAGAAAAAGAAGGTGGTTCATTGGGAAACTCCAGATTGGCATCACAATACAGTATAACACCACAGTAGCTCCCTTCCCTCAGATTCTTAAACAACTATTTAATCTTAGGTAATTTATTTAAACATGAGTCATAGTGCGTCAGTCAATTTTTACCCTACACATGCCTCTATACTGTTGTGATATTCATATGAGATAATGGGTGTTTAATGTTCATTTTAAAATCTAGTCCTATTAGATGCTGTGAAATATAGAGCATATTCAGCCTTATGTTATAAATTAGTCCGAATACTCTGTTACATTAGGAATCTTATGGAAAAAGAATAAAATAACATTTGGTAGAAAAACCTAACTGGTAAAAGAAACAGTACCAAATGGAAGATAGCAGAAGGGTTTGGAGCTATTCGTTGGTGAGAATTACAACATTCACTTATAAAATTTCATGATAACACAGTAGTGAGCTCTTTAAACTAAGTACAGTGAATCAATAAACCCCCAAAGTAAATGATAGCTATATTGATTTGGGGTGAGACAGTGAGACCTGACTCCAGGGAAGACTTGACAAATTTTAATGAAGTTAAAATGGATATGAAGGGAGAAGGAAGAAAGAAATGCAATTGAAAAACTTTTTAAAGTATGTACAGACAAACCATATTCCAGGTTGCCATGCTAATTGTTAGTGATAGAGAAATGAGTTACAACCACTGTGTCCAATGCACTTGAATTTAATAAGAGGCTGTGGAAAGATAACACAGAGACAGCTAAGTATGTCCCAATTTGATAAGGCCAATTGGTAGAATAAACAATTGCCAAGGCAAATTTCATAATCACAGACATGCATACATTGTACCAAGGCTAAGAAGCTAAGCTTTTTGAGAAATAAGCTGGAAGAACTTTGATAGCTAAGAGAAAGACTAATTATTAGTCTAAGTAACCCAAGACAAACTGTAAAATTCCTGGTATATACAGAGGATCATATGTTGTTTCCAAAAAACATACTGGGGTTACATTGAATATAAATGTCAGTATGACATCAAGAAGAGAATAAACATCCAAGATTATTTCCTCTTTTAATGCTAAGGTCATTTTTATGTATTTGTTCAGTAAATATATATTAAGCACAAATTATGTGCAAAGGCAACATTTTAGGTACTGGAGAATCAGCATGGAATAAAATAGAAAAAACTCTGTGCCCTAATGGGCCTTGAATTCTAATAGAGGGAGAAAGATAAACAATATAAATATGTAAAAAGTATGTAAAATGGTGTTGTGTAACATGTGTAAAGGGTTTGTGACCAAAAAAAATAACGCAAGAAAATTGAATACATAATGTGCAGGTAGAAATGAGGGGTTATAATTCCCATATTTTTGTGGTGGTGGAAGATTGGCTTGATGGGTGTCATTGGAACAATGACCTAAAAAAGGTGCAAAAGTGAGTCATGCAGCTATCTTTAGTTATAGAGACACCAATAAAGACCAGATACATTCTAGGATGAGCAAGGCAGTCAGTGTGTCTGGAACAGCGAGAGGGAGAAGGGTAGGAGATCAAGTAAGAAGAAACAAGGGGACAGATGGGGTAGGGCTTTGATGGCCGTTATCAGGGGTTTTGTTTTTACTTCGACTGACATGGGAAGTTGCTGGAGAATTTTGAACAGAAAAGAGACATGATCTGATTTTTGTTTTAATAGCATCACTCTGGAATTTATTTTGAGAATATAATGTCAAGGGCAAAAGAAGGGAGACCCAACCATATTAGTTTTCTATTGCTGCTGCAACAAATGACCGGAAACTCAGTGGCTTAAAAGAGAACAATTGTATCTTACAGTTCTGTAGGTTAGAAGTCGGGCACGCGTCTCACTGCGCTAAATGCAAGGTGGTGGCAGGGCTGGCTCCCCTCGGGAGCCTCGAGGGGAGAACCCATCTCCTCGCCTTCCCAGTATAGTGGCTGCCCATATTCCTTGCCTCAAGGACATTTCCTCCACCTTCAAAGCCTGCAAATTTACATCTTTCTTCTTGAATCCCTCTTAATGTTCCTCCATAGGCACATCTGCCTCTGACTGATCATTCTCCCTCCTCATCAAATCAGGGAAAGGTTCTCCATTTTGTTGTTGTTGTTTTTTGGTACGTGCCCCTAGCGGGAACCGAACCCGGGACTCTCTGGTCCGCAGGTCAACGCTCCAACAGCTGAGCCAAACTGGCCAGGGCTTGTTGTTGTTGTTGTTAATCCTCACCAGCGGATATTTTTCCATTGATTTTTAGATAGAGTGGAAGAGAGGGAGGGAGGAAGAGAGAGAGAAACATTGATGTGAGAGAGGCACATGAATTGGTTGCATCCTGTACAAACCCAACTAGGGCCAGGGATGGAATCTTCAACCCAGGTACATGCCAGAGACCAGGATTCGAACCTGTGACTCTATGGCCCATAAGGCAACACTTTAACTGCTGAGCCAAACCGGCCAGAGTAAGGTTCTCCTTTTTTGAGGATCCATGTGATTAGATTGCACCTGCCTGGATAATCCAGGATGATTCCCCCTTTTAAGGTCCTTAACTTAACATCTGTGCCCAGCCGATGTGACTCAGTGGTTGAGCTTCAACCCAGGCACCAAGAGGCCGCTGGTTTGATTCCTGGTCAGGGTACATGCCCAGGTTGTGGGCCTGATCCCCAGTTGGTGGCATGCAGGAGGCGGCCGATTGATGTTCTCTCTCATCAATGTTTCTATCTCTCTCTCCCTCTCCCTTCCTCTCTCTAAGAATCAATAAAGAAAATAAATAAATAAATAACACCTGCAAAGTTTCTTTTCCCATCTAAAATCACAAATTCATAGATTCCAAGGATTAGGGGAGGAGGCATTATTCCACCTACCACAGAAATTTGCCACAAAAAAATATTTTACTTATATTGTTTTTATTTGTGCATCTGTTTTGTTCCCTCTACAAAACCACACATTCTCTGAAGGATGAACTTGGTGGGTCTCTCTCACTTCGGTGGCCATGTCTGGCTTCCCCTGCCCTTTCCCTCCAGAGTGGCCTGTCTCACTACCTGCTTGGCTTGGCGTGTCCATTTGCATCAGTGGGAAGGCAAAACAGAGGGATGACAAAATGCCAAAAAGACTTCTAGGGTCTAAAAGCAATATAGGGTCTAGGAGGCTGTATTTTCTCTCCATGCACGGGAAGTTTTATACTGACACTGGCCTGAGCGTAGAGAGAAGGGATCCCTGAAGATATATTAAAGTATGCTAGACCACCATCTGTGTGAAGGTGGAGGACAGATTATATGACATATGGAGGTGTTTTCAGCTCTATGACCCATGACAAAAGTCCTTTAAGTAGAACAAAAATTGGCTCAATAAAAGCAAAGTGAAACATTTGTTATTCCTCTACTCTCAACATTTCTTATTTGGAAAGACTTTGCACTATTCCTCAAACATATGGTTAGTCTATCAGATGATTTTTTTTCCCCAAGAAAAAGTTTCAGTTAATATAAAGTAATGATTCTCATTTAAATTCTAGGTAAGGATGACTCATGGCTTATGGAATCTGATGCAGGGGATTGATCTTTGGAATAACATTTCTCATTAAATTATCAAAATACTAGTCACTTCCATTGAAGAAAAAGCACAATTTTCAAAGACTACATTAATATCAACATCTGTGATATTTCAAGAGAGACTAACTCAGCAGTGACAGCTAATGAAAGTGACTGCAGAACGTGAAGATTAAAAGATCAGTCTGAATCAAGAATCAAATTATGGATTTCCTGAGTCATAGTGTTCCCAGGGTTTCCTCCGGGCCTCACCAGGCTGCAGGTACAAATGGTGTGGCATACAGAGTAGTCATCACGTTCCAAGGCTCCCGTGCCCCATCGGCATGTCCACGAATATAAAGTTTTTATAACGTTCTCACACGAGCGCTGTGAACCAGCTCCTCAGCCATAGCCATTAGCTGCCAAGCAGAGCACTTTTCCTCTTTTCTTGTCCTGGTCCTTTTTTCTGGGAGCTGCATCCACAGAGTGTCGTTGCCCTTGTCAGGTACCGCCACCTCTGCCAGGTGCCCCTGGTACTTCTCTTTGGTCTGTCACATTTCCTATCACCTGCCTAGCACCACCATTACTTCTGGGCAACCAAGTTCCCGGAGTTATTTGGGGTTTTCTCACAATGAGTAATTGCATTTATTTACCTTTCTTATGCAACCTCTGTTAAATACTATTAAAGGGGGTCCAAAGCATTGTGCCCCGTGTCTCACTACATTGCAGTGGAATACATTGTCAGTGTGCATTTAGCAGCTCAGTTCCTTACCAAATCCCTGGACGAGCATTAGGCTATTTCAGGGTTTTTTGTTATTGTTGTCTTTTGTTGCTTTTTTTTTTTTTAAGCCAGGCTTTTTCTACAGTGCTTTCTCTCTCTCAGCATCTTCAAGTTGTCTCCTATCAGGCATGGTTTATCAGTTCAGAAGCACTCCAGAAGTATTCATCCTAGTAGGAGATACAGTTTAAGCTAAAGCTTGGGCCCCTCTACACATGCAAAACAGACTAATTAAACAGTTAAGTTTTAGCAGTATGTGATTAGAACTAAATGTGGGATTTTGTTGTTGTTGTTGTTGTTTTTTTTTGCATTTTGACTTTTTAAAACAATGGTTTAAACATTTTTGTTTCCCAAACATTTTTCTTTTAACCACAGCCCAAGGAGCTGCTCTGGTTGAGGGAAGGATGGGACAGAAGTCTTGGCTGCTTGGCTGTGTTAGCCCAGGCACCCACCATGGCACCCCTCTGCCCATAACCACAGCTACTAAAAGGACACTACCAAGCACCTGAGACAGATGGAAAGCAGTGTGCTAATTACTTTTCTAAAGTTTCCAAATAAGGTAGAAATGGTGGCAAATGTATAAAGCTATTCTTTCTATTGGACTGTATCCATATAAAGAAAAAAGTACATAAAAATCTTATTTATTACTGTTAGGTAATTTTAGGGCATAAAATGGTCCTTTAGAATTATTTAATCTCAAATTGTAAGAGAGATTATGCCATGATCATTGGTGCACATGTGTGACATTGTAGTCTTATCAATTCTTAAGATTCCAATAAACATATATATTAAAAGATAGATATTACATTCCCTCCAACTTTCTACTTACACTTTGATTAGGAAATTGTTTTTGAGGCACAGATTCCTTTGGTATTTCAATTAAGTGATAATCTGCAACTCTGATAAGTAAATAAGACATGATATTTCTTTTCCTTCTGTCTTCAGGAAAAAATGATGGTGCAAATAATTGCTCCTCACAACTTTATAATTTCCCACAATCAAGCAAATGGCAATATGAAGGAATTAAAAGTAAAAGACAAGCTTGTGATTTTGTTTTTGTTTATTTGGGGTGTGGGATGACAGTATTGATTATAGGGACCATTGCGCATTGATTACTCTGGAGATTAGTAGATGACCTAGAAAAATAATATGCAAATAATGGGCAACTAGAACAAAATATAATAAATAAAAATGACAAGTTTTACTATCTTGTGGAGGAGATACTCTAAGGAGGTTCATATTAAAGGAGATTTTGATTAAGGAACAGGTGACTTTATAGAATCTATATCACAGGTGTTTACTAATATACACCTAAAGTAATACAGGTAAATTATTATACACTTTTCTTAACACCAGGAATAAGAAACAATTCTGCTTCTCTCCAATGGAATCCAAAGGAGAAGTTCTTCAGAAACTTCCATATGTGAATTAATCAAACTTTAAAAAAGAGAACAATTCCTGTAAAACCAATGTTTTAAGAAGTTACACAATAATGAGAAGACCTGTGGTGTGGTGCTAGTCTCCTTTGGTGTTTATCGTTATTTGAAATAATTGAGCAATGACTACAGTTCAACTGTGAAGAATGTCAGAAACTGTTATTGTCAACTGATATCTGTAAGGTGATCTCAGACCAAGGTGCTTCTAGACTTCAGGAGAGAGTGAATGAATGGTTGCGCTGCTCACTGAGCAAGAGGTTGGTTGTAGGCGAGAGTTCCAAGGATGGTTTCTGCCTGAAGAACATCATCACTTTATATGGAGATGGAAACAGCTATGTGAACACATAACTCGACCCTGTTTTCTTGCTATTTGTTTCTCCCTTCTGAACCCAGCACAAGTTCTGGTATTTGGTGAGTTTAAAAATGAGCTGTTGTAGGGCTTCTCAACCTTAGCACTACTGACTTTTTGAGCAGGATGATTCCTAGTTGAGGGAGGTTGTCCTGTGTACCATAGGATGTTCAGCAGCATCCCTGGCCCCATCCCACTTGGTGTTGGCACCAAGCAGCCTCCTCCTTAGATGTCACAACCCAAAATATTTCCAGGCACTGCCCAGTGTCCCCAAAGGGGACAAAATTGCCTTATAGGATAAATGTGATTAATGTTATTACGGATTTACACACAATGGGACCAGAGTATCAGGAGCCTATATTCTTTAAGAAGAGGGGAGACATTGTTTGAAAAAGTTTCCTAGAAGAGGTAATACTTGAGGTGGCCGATGGAGAAAGAGCACAAGAGTGATAAGGACCGGGCTGCCCCAGGCCAGGCGCACACGTGTCGTGCGGCACAGCAGGCTCAGGATGGACGGCTCGTCCTCTGCTGTGCTGGCCCAGACTTTCTAGTATGGACACACCGACATTTCTGAAGTCTTTTGGGAAAGTCTGCTCATTTCCCCACTTTTATTCTAGCAGGTTCTCTAATTCTCATCAATTAGTAAGGTAGAACTGCTTTTTATTTCCCTAATACCTTGAGATCAATAGAAAGGATCAGCATAAGCCAGTGTTTCTGTCCTTAATTCTAGAGGAAGAGAAAAGATAATGAAGATGAGATGGAAAAAACTCCAAATAGTCCAACATGCTATTATTCACACCTCGATAACTTCTCCAATGCGGTGTTTGTCCCATCGGTCACCAGAAAAACTCATTAGTCAATTTGACTGATTTTCATTTGACTTGCTCATTTTACCTTTTCTTCCTACCATCAGATTTCAGTTTGACACAATTTCTGGATTTGAAGACTTCAGATGACTAAAAGGAAACACTATGGCTTTGTATAACCATTCCTATACAATTTTGTAATCTAAAATAGATAGGATGGGATAAGTCTCTTGAAGGAAAGGCTGGTTACAATTGATTGTATTAGACATTTTCTATTTCATGAAATTAATAGCACGTCATTCAAACTCCTTTGCTAACAGGATATAAAAGTAAACAACTTATTTTCAATTTCCTATCCCTCAGACGTGTCATGTAGGGCATTAATAACTTTCCCAATCATAGCAGTAATTGTTTTTATATTCAACTAAAAAAGTCTGATAACATTAGCAGTTTCCTGATGAGACAATCTACTGAAGGAAGAACAGTCACAAATGTGATAGAACTAAAATGACATTGACCAGATATTATTCTCTAGAATTATCAAAGGAAAAAGTGTGGTTTCTGACCTAAATCTGCTACTTGCAAATAGTGTGAAAACAACTGGGATATTTTCAGTTGTTCTTATTGTGTTTGAAAGAGCCTAGAATTTATTTTGTTAAATATAATTACTAACATAATTTTTTTTTACAATACCTGTTCCATATAGTTTCTGTTATTCTCCCAGATTTTAGTAGTGTAAAAGGTACCCATAGTACATATATTAATAATGATTTTCTATTGACCAGATAAAATCAATCACATATTATTGATTACTTGAGTATGTAATTAAAAGTAACATTGAAATCATTAAGCAATTTATTTATTTTTATTCCTGTGTAAAATTAGGCATACTTTAGACTGTCTATTTTTTAAATCTCCTGATGCTATGTGTTCTTTCATCATATATATATATATTTTTTCATATATCTTCCACCAAACTCTGTGAAGTCATAGGAATTACTATTCTCACATTCCTAAAGAGAAAATAGTCTCAAATGGTTACGAACAGCACACTGCAAACTGGCACTTTGAGGGGCCAGATTAGAATATAGCACCTTTGCTTCCCAAGTCAAGGCTTTGCCCATAGACCTATGTACTATTGGGAAAGGCAGATTATGGGGACTAACTGGGGCAAGAAGGGGGAAGGATGAGTTCTTCTTTCAGGAATAAAAATCTAAGAACACAGTTCACTAAATTGTCTCAGAACCTCAGAAATACAAAAGCAGCTGGAGATCTGAAATCCCCAAAGGGAAAAAGATCTAAGTTTTCAAAGTTCTTTTTTCTACCTCCTCCCCGGCTCCAGGGTTTCTCAATCATTGTGATTAGCAGTGAATCACATGAAAATGTCTCTGCTTCAAAAAGAAAAGCTGGAGTGATCAGATCATACCCATCATCTAGGCTTGAGAGTAAAGCTTAAAAAAAAAAAAAAAAAAAGCTAGGGGTTAGCAACTGGAAGAAGAAATGAAAAGCAGATGGAGTCCCTAGTTTTCACACAAGGCAAGAGGTCAAGTAAGGTCTGGGAAAAGTTCCTGAGTCTGAGCAGCAAAAGCTCTGTGTGTTTTGCAGGAAAAACTGTATTGCTTCCTCTTTCTCAAAATACAGTATTTCTTATTTTTGCCAGCAAAGGCAGGGCCTACAAACATTGGCTATAGCAAGCAAGCAGAGATTATAATTTATTGGTCTTTTGGAAAATTAGGCAGGCTGATGGAATGATGAACAGTCTTTGCATGAGGAACAGCAATTGATAGAACTGGATAATATGTCATTTGTTAAATATGAAGTACAATATGAATTCTGTGCTCTTGAGTCCTTGTAAAATTAGCCATCCTTCTCAATGACACAACTGTAGAGAAAAGAACCCCTTCAGGTTGTTAAAGGCACAGGCTACCATGGTTCTGCCTTCCCTACTTGCTTCCTGCTTCTCCAGCCTCATTCCTACCCCTTTCCTCCCTCTCTCTAAGCCTGGCCATGCAAATACACCAAGCACTGCCTCCTGGGGTTTTGCACTGGCTCTTCCTCCAGCCTAGTACTCCAAATACTTACACTGCTACATCTGTCTCAATCTTCAGGGCTCAATTTAGACACCACTTCCTTAGAGAGGCTCCCCCCATCTCCCTGCTTAAAGTTGTTTGTTTTGACCCAGATGTTCCTGTCTTAGGCTCCTATGTGCAGTATTGCATTTGTTTATAGTTTGCATTCTTTCCACGAGGTCTGGCATTATTCATGTCTCTTTCTCCACTCTATCTTCAGCACACTCCATATGGTAAGTCCTCTCTACTTAGTATTCAATACATGTCTGCTAATGAATTTTTTTCTTTAAATTAAATTTCTGGGGTATCTATCCCAAAGTTTTGAAAACACTTATTTGTAAAGATATGTGTGCTTTATGTTCATTGCAGCATTACTCACAATAGCCAAAACATGGACACAACATAAGTGTCATTCAACCGACGATTAGATAAAGATGTGAGATATATATATATATATATATATATATATATATATATATATATATATGGAATATTACTCAGCCATAAAAAAAAACCACAATGAAATATTGCCATTTGCGACAACATTGATAGCTCTTGAGAGTACATTGCTAAGTAAAATAAGTCAGGTAGAAAAGGATCAGAAATACTATATCTTAACATCCTTATTTGAAATTAAATAACTAAGGGTCATGGTCATTGGTGACACGCCAAAGTCTAAGGTGGAATATAGACTCCCAGCACCAATCTCCCTCCAAATTGGGGACATACCCTACAGATGGTAGGCAAGATAATTTTAAGTCATTTAAGAAATAGCAGAGAATAATATGGTAAGAAAGTTATTCTCTTTTTAAATATTCTTCAATACATCTGATTTATATATATTAGAAAACATTGGCATGAAACAAGTGTAATTTTTAATGCCTCTATAACATCTACTAATCTCTGATTTTTAACAAGAGAGCAGGTTGGAAGCAGAGCAGACAGCAGCATCAAGCTAGGATTTAATGGCATTTTCAACATTAAATTTATTTTTAAAGTTTACATCTATTTTTCAAAATGACATTGTTTTTTATTTACAAGAGTAATATAAAGTTTATTTCTAAAAAAATAATTTTAGTACAAAAATAGAATTGATATAAAATATTATGTAAGTATGAGCTCAAATGATCCTTAGCAACTGCAAAAAACCACAAAGGTGATATCAAATGACAAAAATTGAGTAAAACCAAATCTAGCAATATCATTTATACCACTAGCTGTAAGTTTATACATCTTGATTTTTTTTTCTTTATTGATTTTAGAGGGAGAGGAAGGGAGAGGGAGAGAGAGATAGAAACATTGATGAGAGAGAACATCAATTGGCCGCCTCCTGCATGCCCCCCACTGAGGATTTGGCCCACAACCTGGGCATGTGTCCTGACTGGGAATTGAACCGGCGACTTCTTGCTGCATGGGTCGATGCTCAACCGCTGAGCCACACCGGCTGGACTATACATTTTGATATTTATAATTCATATATTATCTAATTATTTTCAGTTACTTAATAGTTTTGTGAAATAAGCAAAACAAGCATTACTATCCCTATTTTACAATGGAAGATAACAAAGCCCAAATAAATAAACCTTACATGTGATCACAAAACAAACAAATAATAGAAATGAAATTTATTTTCCCCAGAGGTCATTCTGCCTGTTAGTCAGAAGGACTCTTGTCCCATTAGCCAATGAAAATGGACAGTTTGCTCTCTGGCCAGTGTGGCTCAGTTGGTTGGGTGTCCTCCTGTGCACCCAAAGGTTGCTGGTTTGATTCCCAGTCAGGGCACATGCCCGGGTTGTGGGCTCGATGCCCGGTAGACGGCATGCGGGAGGCAGCCAATGGATGTTTCTCTCTCTCCCTTTCCCTTCCTCTCTCTCTCTAAAAATCAATAAAAATATCTTTAAAAAGACAATAGAAAGTATGCTACACACACTAGCCAGTAGGTATTGACTGGATTTTCATGGGTTTTAATACCTCACATTAGGGAAAAGCCACTGTTATAACTTCTGTCTAAAACATTCAATATATTAAAATTGAATAAATTGAAATTCATTAACCATTAAGAATGAGAAAAATGAAGGAGCTATATTTTTAAAAGTATAAAACTATGATCCCTGAACACAAAAATAGTACAACTTATTTAAATGTTTACAGTACTGCATAGCAAAAATACCTTGCAAAAAATTGAGAGAACAAAAAGAAATAATAAATGTGTGAATTGAACTAATCGCCTCCATTGTGTCAGGTTGACATGAGCTACTTTAATATGCATTATCTCATTGAGCCTTCAAACAACCAAGTAGTGTAGGTTATCTTAATTCTGTAAATGAAGAAAGTGAGGTTCTAAGGATTTAAATGCCAGGCTGAAGGTCTCCTGAGTACTGTCTCTCTATTTGCATAAACATACCATCATTGCTCTATCCCCATAATGGTTTGGGAAGAGAAAAATCTGAGGTTGTGGTTATGACTGATCCATTAAATACTTTGGGTCTTAGTTTCGGACAGTTTTTCAGAGGTATCAAAGGCTGCATTATGTCATCTTAAGCTGGGATGATTTTTAATTCACAACATTCCATTCCTTGGGATCACCATTCACTGTAAAACATAATCTTACAGGATTAGAGTTAAGTCCTCTTCCTTTTCATCCCAGCTTCTGGATGCTGTTCAAAGTACAAATATACGTTCACCTGATGCACTGATCTTGCATATTGAATGGATTGCACAATATTGTTAAGTATAGCTAGAACAGTTTGATCTGTCGAGACAGAAATCTAAGAAAATCTCCTTTTTGCTTACCCACAAAACTGTGCATTGGAGCACGACCGGAGCGGTGCCATGAAGCTCCTCTCTTAGCCCACACATCACCCCACCAGACTGGCAGAGTATTCACAAGACCTTCAGGGTCACTGTTTTTGATGAAGACATTTGTCTCTTGAAGTTCTTATTAAAAAGAACAGAAGTACCTAGGAGAAATTACACAGCAGTCTATGCTAATGTGTTCATCTATCATAATACACTACATTCCTATGACACTTAATACTTCACACTCACTCCTCCCTCTTATCCTCCTAACTCCTAACATTTCACAACTGATGGAATACTATTATTAGCTCCATTTTGCACGGAAGAAGCAGGAAATGTCTGCTATTTGCCACACATGTAGAGCTCATTTGTAATGGGACAGGGTCCTAGCTCTTTACTGAGTGGCCAAGGCTCTTTCTATGCAGAGAGCAGGGCCCTGCAGAATAGGACTCTGAACCCCTAGGACAGAGAAGATTAATTGAAGGATAACAAGATCCAGGGAGTAGCTTTCTGGCCAGAGGCAATGGTGAATAATAAGTCATTGCTCTAAGAAAAGCTGGATATTGGATGACAAGGAGGAGAAACCCAGAAATGAAATTATAGTATTCTAGGGTTTTAGAGTTGAAAAATATCCTCAGGTTCACTGGTCTCTCACTCTCATTTTACAACTTTCAAAGTGAACGTTGTAAGAAAGACTAAGAAGCAAACCAAATGACACACAGGAAGAAGAAAATGGAACTGAGATGGAAGTCAGGCCTCCTAACTCCATATATTGTTCTCTTTCACTCAACTTATAACAATGCTGAAGGGTGGTACTTTAGAAAGAATTTAAGTAATTATTTTCCATGTAAATAGTGAAAACCTACGGTGTGGAAGTGGCAATTTGGATAGAAAGGGTAAGAAGTTGGGGAAAGTGAAATGTGAAGAAGAAAAAAAGACAGAACAGCCTATACCTTCAATTAGCCATGCATCTATTAGGTGTCAGTGACAGATAATATGGTGATATTTCTAATCAATAATGAAAACATAAGCTGCCCTGGTCTGGTGGCTCAGTTGGTTGGAGCATCGTCTTGTATACCAAAAGGTTGCGGGTTTGATTCCCACTCAGAACACATACCTAGGTTGCAGGTTTGATCCCCGGTTAGGGTGTCTACGGGAGGCAACTGATTAATGTTTCTCTCTCTCACATCAATGTTTCTCTCTCTCTCTCTTTCCCTTCCTCTCTCTCTAAGATATCAAAAAAGCAAACAAACAAATTAAACAAAAAACATGAGCTAATGAGACTTGTGAAAAGGACTCTGCAGGTCTTTGATAAGCCCATTTTTAGCAAAGGGTGAAAGTGGAGCAAAGTGTCTCACGTGGTTTCCCTGAAACTTTATTTAGAAGGTGTGACATTCTGTAGGCAAACTCTTTCTTGAGTGATTATGTTTTTCTTAGCACGATTGGGGTAATGTGAAGTATTTTTAGTGAGTGTTTTGACAGGATATACTTAACAATTTGTAAATAATAGAAAACTTGCTGATTATACATTCTACTCAAAATATATTTGCCTCAAAGGCATTTTTAAGGAACATAATACAGATGACATGGATTTAGAAAAAAACAGCTATTCTCTGGATAGTTCATGTACCACTTTAGTTCATGTTTTCCTTCCATGCTACAGGTGGATGGTAAAGAGGTCATTTCTACCATGTGGGTGGCTTAATGCATATTGTGTATAAAGTTCCTTTTAATAGTTTGTGGGCTAATGCTTTTAAAGAAGCATTCCATTGAAAACAGAAATCTAACTCCCAAGAAATTAAGCAAGAAGGGAGTAAACATTAACCTTCTTTAGAAACTCAGTTTTTTCCCAGTCAAGGGTACCTACCTCGGTTGTGGGTTTAATCCCAGGCCCTGGTCGGGGTCGTGGGGGAGGCAACCAGTCAATGTTATTGATGTTTCTCTTTCCCACCCTCCCTCCTACTGTATCTTAAAAAATCAATGGAAAAATATCTTTGGGTGAGGATTAAAAATAATAATAATAAAAGAAAATGTAGAAACTCAGTTTTTTTCCTATCAGGATCCAGTGATTCCCAGGATAAGATATACTGGCCTTGGGGACTTGGGTACCTTTTAGTTTCTGTTGAGTTCCATTGCACTTCCAGGTTTAGGCAACAAGCCATGTGTCATGCAAGGTTTGTTGGTGGCAGGGGTAGAGACAATGTAATGCTTAGGGACTGGCTGTGGGAGTAAGGAGAACAAGAAGCAGGCTGAGTACAGGCTTGGTTGGCTTGGTGGATGATGTACCATGCTGAGGTGATTTTGTAGCCTAACTTATGACATGAGGGGTGGTTAACTCATGATTTTGTCACAAGGCTAAGATCTCAGCAGTGACCCAAAGAGAAAGAAAAGCTGTCTTCGGTCTGTTCCTTTATAGGCAGAGCCTAAAATAGGGCTTCTTAGGAAAGCCATTTATTAAGGGAATGCAATCAGAAAGGAAACAAGAGAAGCAGGGATATGATAGGAAATATAGCTAAGCAAGTATGTTATCTTTGGTGGAGAAATGCCTTAGTCTATCCCACACTCTGGAACACCAATCGTACCACAGAATTGGTCCCACCTTGAGGCCAGGATGCTGCCCTTTTTATGTCATTGACTGCTGGCTGCTGGGAGGGTGGTAGGTAACCTCTCAGGCAAGAATACAATTGGACCAAAGGCAATTCCCTGGAGAAGGGTGCTGCTGGGAGTCAGCATCAATACTCATGGCTGGTTGGAAATGAATTCACCAGCCCCCTCTAAGGGTTCTAGGCTGGCCATCACCTGCTCAGACTGAGGATAGTAAACAAGTTCACCTATAGAAATGACTCAAAAAGGGAGCAGACAGGAGTCCATACTTAAAAAATAAAAAGATATAAAACTCTTGTTTGTTCTCAGCTGGTGTTCATTGAAGGGCATGCAGCTGGTCTAGTTATGAGACCAAACAGTAAGAGCCTCCAGTCAAGTGGTTCATTGGGTCAAGAGCTTCATGGGAGCCAGACTTCCACCAGTGGCTGAAGGAATAGGACAGAGACCAGGCTCTGAGAAGGAGAGGGAAGACCAGGCCTAGGAAAGAGTTCCGAGTCCTAGCAAACTCTCCAAGGAGACAGTCAGTCTCACCTGGGGAACTGGAATATGAACCGGGGAACTGGAATGTGAACCAAGGAACAAGACAAGTCTGCATTTGATTGGGAAAACAGAGTGAAGATTTGGGCAAGCATATGGCCTGGTGAGCACTCAAGGATATGGAATTCTTCCAACTGCCCAACATTACAGAAGTAGAACTCATTCCAGAATCCACTGGGGCTTTGTTTTTGTTTTTGTTTGTTTGTTTTTAATCCTTATCCAAGGATATTTTTGTATTTATCTTCAGAGAGAGTGGGAAGGAGAGAGAGAGACATTGACGTGAGAGAGACACATTAACTGACTGCCTCCCGCACAACCCGGACCAGGGCCGGGGACCAAACTGCAACCAAGGTACGTTCCCTTGACCAGAATCGAACCTGCGACTCTTTGATCCATGGGCCAATGCTCTAACCGCTGAGCCAAAGGGCCAGGACCAGAATCCACTGTTTAATGGATTTTCATCTACAACTATACTTGATAACCACGTCCAGATTGACCTAGTCAGGGTTAAAGGGAGTCTGGGTTGCCAGGCATCAATGAATCTTGAATTTTTGGAAAAGGGTGATGACAATGAAACACTTAGAAGTCTTAATCTCAATATTCTTAAATATTCACTGCCAGTAGATGCCTCCAAAAATGTGCTGAATCTCTTATTTCCCCTTTCTTTTTACTTACACTGTTTTATCATAGTTTCTCATACTGCATATGACCTACATTGATGTGGTAAGTAGGAATTTCTGTGAAGAACAAAGACCTTTAAAAGGATAAATTCTCTAGTTACTAAAATAAGCATTAAAAACAACAGCTAAAAGACTGCTCTATATATCACACACATGCTGGCTGGAAGATGAAATGCAAGCTTCATTCTTTCCTTCATTATTTTTTGGAGAAAAGATATAACATTTTATTCACTTGTTTGCTTCACCTGTTGTGACAGAATGAAAGACCAAGCATAGGCTGCTTATTCACAAGCACATCTCTACTTGGAATGCAGTCTTTATTTCTAAAGGCACCACTAAATTAATTACTGTAAGAGCATCATGTATGTGTCTCCCCTTGTGTGTATTGTAGAGTAAGTTTGTATTCTCGTAACATTTGCAAATCTAATGCACCTGGGACCTGTGGAATTTTCTGGGTACCACTTTTGTTGGTCTAGAAAATGCAGGGGGGAAAAATCACAGGAGTCTTCTGATTTGCTGCTGCAATAGAAACCATCCCAGCAGCTTTCCCTTCTCTCTGATTTCAACTGATTTAATTCGGAATGCTAGTGACTCCTCAGTGAAACAGAAACATCTTCTACAGCCTCAAATTGGCAGTGAAAATCCTCATGGAGGCCATTTTTAATTTTGGAAGAAACTTCCTCCAAAAATAGCTCTTCCTCACCAGACCTGGCAAGAAAGGAAGGAAATTCCTCCATTTCAGTAACATAGATATTTTAAGTGACTTGCCCTTAAATGCTGAGATAATCCTGAGATTTTCCTAGTACCACATCTGCCATTTAGTTACTTTTGGTGCTGTGCAGAGAAAAGAGAAATGGTTTCAAATTCAATTAGCAATTGCAACCTCATTGGTAATTATAATTCTTCCAGCCTTATCTCCTTTCCATCTCTACAGAATAACTATATATTCATATTGTAGATAAGGCTCAAATATCATCTCTTCTAAAGTTTTCCCTGTGTTAGTTACTCCTGTCTCTGGACCTAGCATGCGGTGTATTACCTAGTAATAATAGTAATAATATCAGAGCAATAGCTAAACTAACATTTCTTAAAGATTTCTTATGCACCAAGCACCATGCTAAGCCATTATAACATTTAATCCTCATAAGAATTCTATGAGAAATGTAATATTAGTATCCCCATTATACAAGTAAAAATGCCCTGCCTCCCACATCCCTGCCCAGACAATCCTGGGCTCTTTATTGAGTGCATCTTAGAAAATATTTTATAAAGTTTAATCTGAGAAAATCAAACATTAGCCTTGCATGCTACAAGGGAGAATCAGTTTTTGAAGCGCTATAACATAAACTCTTTAATTGTATGCCACTTTTAGACACAAACTTCAGTGATACATTTGAGCACACTGCATTTGTTCTTTAAGTTGGTTCCCTTTTATACAGGCATTTTAAAATACAGGCATACTTGTTTTATTGTACTTCACAGATACTGCTTTTTTTTTTTTTTTAAACCAATTGAAGGCTTGTGGCAACACTAGATCGACCAAGTCTCTTGGCACCATTTTTTGTAACAGTATTTGCTCAGTTGGTGTCTCTGTGTGACATTTGGGTAATTCTCACAATATTTCAAACATGTTCATCATTATTATATTTATTAAGGTCATCTGTGTTCTTTGATGTTACTATTATAATTGTTTGGGGGCGCCATGAACCACAATCACATAAGATAGAGAACTTAATGGATAAATGTGGTGTGTGTTCTGACTACTCTACTGATTGGCCATTCCCCAGTCTCTCTCTCCACAGTCCTCCCTATTCCCTGAGACACAACAATATTAAAATCAGGCCTGTTATTAACCTTACAATGGTTTCTAAGTGTTCCAATGAAAGGAAGAGTTGCATGTCTCTTACTTTATATCAAAAGCTAGAAATGATTAAGGTTAGTGAAAAAGGCATGGCAAAAGCTGAGCTAGACCAAATGCTAGCCCTCTTGCTCCAAAGTCAGCCAAGTTGTGAATGAAAAAAAAAAAAAGTTCTTGAAGGAAATTAAAAGTGCTACTCCAGTGAACACACGGAACACATGAATAAGAAAGTAAAGCAGCCATATTGCTGGTATGGAGAAAGTTTTAGTGGTCTAGATAGAAGAATAAACCAGCCACAACATTCCCTTAAGCCAAAGCCTAATCCAGAGCAAGGTCCTAACATTGTTCATTTCTATAATGGCTGAGAGAGGTGAGGAAACTGCAGAAGGAAAATTTGAAGCTAGCAGAGGTTGGTTGATGATGTTTAAGGAAAAAAGTCATCTCTACAAGTTAAATATGTAAGGTAAAGCAGCAAGTACTGATGTAGAAGCTGCAGCAAGTTGTCTAGAAGATGTAGCTAAGATATTTAATGAAGGTGGCTACACTGAACAGCAGATTTTCAATAGATGAAACAGCCTTATATCAGAAGATGCCATCTAGAACTTTCATAGCTAAAGATGATAAGTCAATGCCTGGCTTCAAAGCTTCAAAGGACAGGCTGACTTTCTTGTTAGGGGCTAATGCAGCTGGTGACTTGAAGTTGAAGCCAATGCTGATTTACTAATTGAAAATCCTAGGGCCTTTAAGAGTTATGTTAAATCTACTCTGCCTGTGCTCTCTAAATATAATAGCAAAGACTGGATGAGAGTACATCTGTTATACCATGGTTTACTGAATATTATTTTAATATATGTTTTTATTGATTTTTTTAGAGAGAGAGGAAGGGAGAGAGAGATAGAAACATCAATAAGAGAGAGAAACATCAATCAGCTGCCTCCTGCATGTCCCCTACTGGGGATTGAGCCTGCAACCCTGGCATGTGCCCTGACTGGGAATCAAACCAGGACCTCTCAGTCCATGGGATGACAATCAATCCACTGAGCCACACCGGCCGGGCTGGCTTATTGAATATTTTAAGCTCACTGTTGAAAACTACTGCTCAGAAAAAAATTTTTCTTTCAAAATATTACTGTTCATTGACAGTGTACCTGGTCACTTGACAGTTCTGATAAAGATATACAACGAGATTAATGTTGTTTGTGTGATTGTTAACACAACATCCATTCTGCAGGTTATGGATCAAGGAATAATTTCAACTTTCAAGTCTCATTATTTAAGAAATACATTTTGTAAAGCAGTAGTTGCCATAGATTGTGATTCCTCTGATGGATCTGGGAAAAGTAATTGAAAACCTTTTGGAAATGATTCCCCATTCTAGATGTCATTAAGGACATTCATGATTCATGGTAAGAGGTCAAAATATCAGCATTAACAGGAGTTTGGAAGGCAATGATTTCACCCTTCAAGGATGACTTTGAGGAATTCAAGACTTCTGTGGATGAAGTAACTGCAAATGTGGTGAAAATAGCAAAAGAACTAGAAACAGAAGTGGAGCCTGAAGATGTGACTGAATTGCTGCAACCTCATGATAAAACTTTCATAAAGAGGAGTTGCTTCTTATGGATGAGTAAAGCATTTTCTTGAGATGGAATCTACTCTTGGTTAAGATGCTGTGAAGTTTGTTGAATGACAACAAGGGATTTAGAATATTACATAAACTTAGTGGATAAAACAGCAGCAGGGTTTGAGAGGACTGACTCCAATTTTAAAAGAAGCTCTACTGTGGGTAAAATGCTATAAAAAAGCATTGCATGCTAAGAGAAATCATTTGCAAAAGGAACAGTCAATCGAGGTGGCAAACTTTGTTGTTGTCTTATTTTAAGAAATTTCCACAGCCACTCCAACCTTCAGCAACCACCACCCTGATCAGTCATCAGACATCAACATCAAGGCAAGAATCTCTACCAGCAAAAAGATTTTGACTCATTAAAGACTCAGATGATGGTTAGCATATTTTAATAATATAGTATTTTTAATTAAGGCATGTACATTATTTTTCTAGACATAATGCTATTGCACACTTAATAGACTACAGTATAGTGCGAACATAACTTTTATATGCACTGGAAAACTAAAAAATTCATGTGACTTTATTTTTTGACTTATATAACAGATATTTGTTTCTCACAATTCTGGAGTCTGGGAAGTTGAAGATCAAAGTGCTGGAAGATTTAAGGGCCCTTTCTTGGCTTGTAGACAGTCACCTCCTCCCTGTGTGCTCACATAGCAGAAAAAGAGAGAGAGCTCTGACATCTCTTTCTCTTCTTACCAAGACACTAATCCTATCATGGGGGTTCCACAATCATGACCTCATCTAATCCTAATTAACTCTCAAAGTCACACCTCTAAATACCATCACATTGGGGGTTGGGTCTTCAACACATGAATTTGGGAGAGCACAAATGTTTAGTCCATATCATTGTTAGGGAAAGAAACTCTCCCAGACTCACCCCAGCTCCACTATTCCTTTTGTGCACTCAGTTTGTTTGCTTTTTAACTGATTTGAGAGAGAGAGAGAGAGAGAGAGAGAGAGAGAGAGAGAGAGAGAGAAATATTGATCTGAGAGAGAAACATTGATCGATTGCCTCAACTGGGTATCGAATCTGCAATGTGGGTATGTGCCCTGACCAAGAATCAAGGCTGCCACCTTTCAGTGTACAGGACAATGCTCCAATCAACCGAGCCACACTGGCCAGGGCTGGGTGCAGTTCTAATTTCCATTTCCCTGAGGGCAGTGGACGGCAGCCTGCCATATGGGGCTGTTTGAAGGAGGCATTTTCATATCCCAGGATGGGATTGGCCCTCCTGGCAGGTTGTCCTGCTGCTGTGATTTCATATTGATGCCACTGTAATTAATCCAGTTATTAATTAACAGGGAAGGGGCAAAGGATATAAGCATGTCATTTGTGCAGCTTTGCCAGGAAGCTGCAGTTTGACACTCCCCAGGGAAACTACAGGTCTATTCCCCAAAGATCAACAGGGGAAGGGACTGGACATGGGGAGGAGAGACACATGCCCTGTAAAGTCTGGGTGAAATAGAGAAGGTACCTGCCTGTCAGTCACACCTGGGAACAGCTCATTGGCCAGAGTAGGTGTGGCCACTACAAGCATGAGAAGATTTGAGATATTTAATCCTCTAAACAAAGGAGTTTGCTCCCTTGCTCTCTTTCACTCTTGGCTCCCAGCTCTCTTGGTTGCTCTGATGTTTCTGCTCTCTTGCGTTCGTCCACACGGCCCACGGGCATGTGGATCCCACACAATGAACTAATGGACTGCAACTACCCTGATGTTGTATGGGACCCAGCTCCACCATGGAAAGGAAACTTTGGATGCTGGCTTTGCTTCTAGTTCTGCTGAATCCCAGCTGCATATCTTCCAGGACTGGATTAAGGAAAATGGGATTTTGGAAACCCAGAGTTGTAATTCCATGAAAATAAAGCTTTCTACAACATTCCATCCTCCTGTGAGGGCCTCCAGAAATGTTTATTTCAGCAGTACCCCAAGAACCCACTTCCACTAGCAACAAAGAAAGACCATCCATGTTTTTCTGTGATAACAACATCAGTGTCAGATTTCTTATCCTAGGCCTGCATTTGATAAGACATGGAAGCTTCCCTCCAGAAATCAGACATGGTAAAATTAGCACCATCAAACCCCAGACAGAAAACACCATGACTCTGCCAGCTGAACCTCAACAGGCTGACCCAGAAAAGCAGAAACTGTTAGAATGTTCAAGTAAGGTTTTGTGTGGCTTCAGCCCCTTTAGCAGCTATTGCTGTTACTCTCTGACCCCAACGGGCTCCCTCAAGGCCTCTCAGGTCACCACAGGATAAGGGCCTCAGTCATGGGACTTGTCTTATTGCAGGTGGTCTGGAATCAGACTTGCAATATCTCGGAGGGATGCCTGTATACTTTAAGCATATTGGCTTGTAAAGTTGCTTTCCTCTATGAAAAGCATTCATTATCTTATATTTCCAGGAAAAAATCATTTTAAAAATACCACTAAATAATATTTGGCAAGAGTAACATTGTTTATAAAATTATATCTGGAGAAAATTTTGTTTATCTTACACACAGTCTGTTATTTAGAAATAATGCAATGATAGTTTAAAATTAATGATTATCCAAAGAAAATAATGGGAGTCGGAGACTCCTATTAATCTGTCTGATCTATCAACCCAGAAAAAAATCTCATCCCATGATATTCAGTGACATTTCTATTTATATTCTGGCTGCTTGCTGACCTCGTATCAGACAAACAGTGTGCTTAAGTCACCTCTTTCTCAGTAACAGAAAGATAGCCTTCCCATCCCCGTGGTGAAGGGCCTCCAGTCACTAACAGGACACTCTAGGTGGTATCTGAGTGCCAGAAGAGTTGAATGGACTCTTCCTCTGAGCATCAAACTTTCAAATTTATATACTGGTAGTTTAAATGCAAGAGAACATGGCTGAATCGAAAAGCAAAAGTAATTGCTGGAAACAAAGAGATTTTTTTGAAATGTAAATAGAACAAAGGCCACTATTTCCAACTCCCCCATAGTCTGCCAGGCATCCTAAAGCCTCCCTTTTACTGGGATGACCTTCGGTTACTGAGTTTACACCCCCGACTCCACTTACTTTCCCACTACACCTGAGCTTTATGGCCATATAGAATACTGGATTTCCTGGTATAGGTTTGCACATTCAATATAGCATTGAAGAAACTTAACCGGAAGTATTTTCTCAAGTGAATGAGAGAAACAAGAAAGAAGTATTTCAAATGAACGTAGTTTGTCTTGATATGCCTGTTATAGAATATACCCATTTTTTATAAGGAGAGCTGTAAGTACTTCCAGACCTTTGAATGGTAGCGGAAGGTCTATGCCATTTTCTTTCTTTCCTGCCACATCATGGATAAGCTTATTTCCCTTGACCCTTTATAGTTTTCAAAGCAGATAAGAAGAGAAGCTGCCTAGGCAGTTAAAACAGCTCTTGCCATCGAGAGTCTTATTTAATCCAATTCTGGACACTTTGAGAATAACTGTAAGTATCTGTGTTTCAATAGTCTCTTTTTGATAAGTGACAGTGTACAGGCTTTTAATAATAACTGTCTAAATTAAAGAGACAAAACATTGTAAGTGTGCTGAATAACAGAAATATTCAGGAAATACTCAATAATGCTGACACCGTCAGCATTTAAAATCACATTAACAATGCCAGATAAATTATTGCATTAACTTAAAGTACTGCCAAATTGGCTGTATAATTTCTGAATGATAATTTAATTAAATTAGTGACAACATATAAATAATACAGTTTTCAAGAAATCTATCACAAGAGAAAACAGAAACCAGCTTATTAAATCAACCTGTAGTCTTTTTATGTGATACAGTATATACCAAGTTCTGAAAAATTATAATTCTTAGGAAGCAAGAATATATGAGTAGATTAAATGTATAGCATTTCCTGATCATTATGCAGCTTATGTTTTCAGATAGACATTAGAGAAGTATTATCAAACATGATACCACATAGCTCAACATTATAGGCCTAAAATAGCAGATTCCTTTACAATGCTGCTTATATAGCATAGACTCTGTGGGAAGTCATAGTAGCAAACTAACATTTCCTTTTCCTCTGGTAGCGGTGGCCTTTGGTAGCTTGAAGAATGTCTGCTAAAACATGTTTAACTTGAATATGTAACCTGCTGTGAGTTGTAAAATATTAAATTCTAACTTTTTCCTTAGACTGTGAAACCAAAAGAAACACTCAACAATGTATTTTCCAGAACTGTAACCCATGTGTAATCTCTATGGTAAATGTCATCAGTTCTTTAAACGGTACAGCCACAGGAAGCCACTACTTCTAAACACTGCAATGTAATAATAATTTTCCTGATTGAATAAATATACTTGAGAGTCAAAGTTTGCTAGAGAGAGCATAACTTTAAAACATTTTTGAAGCTTTTTCAAAGCAGGAAAATACTCTGCTTCCATCCAGTTAACAAGTCTTTTTCCATTGTATCACATCTACTTGTTTTTTCACTGATGACTAAGAGATTACAATGACTTCATTTCCTCTGTAAATCATAGAGCTTTTAAAGATAATTTACAATCACATAATGGTTCTCAAGATATTCTAACCTCAGTTTCATCATCTTCATCACCCTCATCACCCAATTAAAATAGAATAGGAATTCTATGCTTTGCTGAAAATGGGTTACATACATATATTTCCACTAGTTGGCTTGAGAGTTAAGAATTTTAAAAAAGGAAAAGAGTTTATACAATACATATCTATCAAATGCTTCCATGTACTTTGTAGTATTCTAGACACTGGAAATATAAGAGAACTCAATATATTAAACTTTCTACCCTATTGGACATAGCATTGTCTATTGAAGGAAGATGGGAAAAGAAAACACAAAAACGAGAAAATATGTAATAATTCAGGTATTGATACATTCTATTGATAAAGTAAAAACAAGGTAATTAAGAGTCTCGGTTTGATTCCAGTCAGGGCACATCCCCAGGTTGCAGACTCGATCCCCAGCAGGGGGCCTGCAGGAGGCAGCTGATCGACGTTTCTCACAATAGATGTTTCTATTTATCCCTTCCGCTCTCTCTAAAAAATCAATAAAAACATATTAAAATAATAATAATAATAAACAAGGTAAAGAGTGCTCGGTGGGGGGCCTGTTAAGGAGTCTGTGCTATTTTATACAGGATACTCAGGGAAGTTTTCACTGAGAAAATGATATTTGAACAGAGACCTGAGGAAGGGAGACAGAAAAATCATCCAGGAATCTGGATAAAAACATTCCAGGCAGCGAAAACTACTAAAAAGACCTTGTCAAGAGAATGCTGGGAATGTTTGGGGAATAGAAAGAAAGCATGTGTGGCTGAGGCCACAGGAGTATAGATAGGGGAGAGTGGGGAAAGGTAAAATCAGAAAAGTAGCTAGGGCTAGAAAGATTGGATAGACTACATTAAGGTCTGGACTTTTATTTTGAGTGAGAAGGAAAGTCATTGAAATGTGTGAGCCAAGAAGAAACATGGTCTGACTTGGGGTTTTCAAGTATCACGCTGGCTACTCTGTTGAGTAGAGAATATGAGGATTTAGTAAAGAAGGAGAGAAATTAGTTCAAATGCTTTTGCCATAATTCAGGACTTACAGTAACAGTTGATGTGAGAAGAAATGATCAGACTCTGAACATGGTAGGAAGCCAGAGCTTTAAGACTTACTAATGGATCTGATATGGGATGTGAAAGAAAGTCACCAAGAATGATCCCATTAAATGGATGATCTGATCTGAGTGATTACTAAGATGCATTTCTTTTTATTAAAACAAACAAACAAACAAAACTTTGGGAGGAGTCTAGGTCACTGTGTGGGTTGGGAATCAGGATTTTGGTTTCAGACATGTTAAATATGAGATGTATATGAGACATCTAAATGAAGATGTCAAGTAGATATTTGGATAAGGACCGGAATTTACACTTAAGATTTCTGACTTTGAGAGTCCTTAAAGTGGAGATGATACTGAAAACCACTGGACTGGATGAACTTACTCAGGAAGTAGGTTGAAAAGAGCAATGATCTGAAAACTGGACCCTGGAATAATCCAAAGATTAGAAGTTGAGAGATAACAAATATTTAGCAAAAGGAACTGAGAAGCTTTAATTGACAAAAAAAAGAGAGAGACCTAAAATGAGGGGTACCCTGCAAGACAAATGGACAAAATATGTCAAGAAGGGCAAATGCAATATCCTTACTGAGTAAGATGTCTGAGAATTGATCATTGTTTACAGCAATGAGGAGGTTTCTGTTGATCCAGGTATGAGTTGTCTTGGTGGAATAGTGGGGATGAAAGTCTAATTTCAGTGGGTTCCAAAGGAAAGGTGTGAAGAGAAATTGGAGTTAGGAAGGATAGTCAACACATTTAAAAATTTTTGTTGGAAAGAGAAAGAGAGAAGTAGGACTGTATTAGAGATAAAATATCCCATGGGAACTAGAGAAGGGGAAGATTCTTTTTCCTAAGGAGGAAGTGGAAGGCTCTAAAGAGATGGTAATTTAAAGGGTTTTGATGGACAGGCTTGAGAAAAAGACCTTTCTACTCAGAAAATCACTGAGAGGTGTGGCTGGAGAGTGTGGTTACTGAGGGTATAACCTGGAGTGAAGAAGAAACTGCAACCAGAGAAGTAGGTGAGGGTCAAATTGGGGAAACTTTTGAATATTGATTATGGAGTTTAGAATGTATATGATGTAACATGAATCAGCAGAGGTTTTTCAACAAATATTTATGTTTTATGTTAACTCTAGCAGAATGTCTGCATTGGAGGGTCCACTGGGAGATTGAACCAAATGGATGGAGAAAACTAAAAAATAATTCTAGTTTTGAAGAGGAAGAATGGGGGCCTCAATTAGGAGGTAAAAATAGGACAGATCTGAGAAACATTTCAAAAATAGATCATCAGTAACTGAGGGAAACAGACTTGATGACACCAAGGTTTCTAGAGGGTTTACAGAGACTGGTGATGCTTCCTAAGCTGGGTAACAAAACAGAAAATGATTGGTTTGGGGTCAGTGGTCTTCTATTCCATGCCAGATTTCCTAGTTCAATGCTCATCTAAATTGATCCTACAAAGGGAGATTCTGTGAGTCCTCCAAAAATGGGGATGGGAGGGAAGAAGGCAAAATTTAGAGAAGAGATTGGATTAGAATAAAAACACAGCATGAAAAAAAAAGCCAAACTTGGCGAAATCATCACTTTCTGGAGGAAGCCCTGGCTTGGCATGTCTCCCTGCTGTTGACTGTCTCACCTTCCTGGACCAGGGCTTCTTTGTTCTGGGCACCTAGGCAACTGCTCTTGGGGCCTTGGAAGCTGATTCATACATTTTACAGCTGATTCATTAAGTTGGTTGACTCAAAATAGAAGACACGTTGATGACTTATAAATCTCAGCCTCTTAACATACTTACCCTAACACAGAGGCAAGACCCATAACCAACACATAATTAGGAACCTATCATCCAAATTTAGTGGAGAGCCCCACTAAAATTTTTTTTCAGTAATTAAATGCACAAACGCTGCTTTTCAACATCACTTTTTATTAAGGTTAACCTAGTGTTTCCAGGCTTAAGAAACTCTTTGATACCAGCTTGATCAGTGGTTTCATTCTCCTACATATTTCGGATAGGGACCGTCTTTTCAGCCCTCAGTTTCTAGCCTATGGATACAAAATCAGAAAAACCATCAGTTGTTCACTTGGCAGGAGAATTCACAGTGTTTGTCTGATCCAAAGACTGGCAAGCTTTGGTGGCATCCAACAATTTAAAGTTGTTATATCAAGCAGAGTTGAAAACAGGGACATTTCAAGACATTGCCGTTCACCACTCATTGGGATTCTATTCTGAAGTTTTCAAAGGGTTTATTTTTCTCTTGTCTTAAAGTTCTTTGCACAATGCTTTCTTTATCTTCCTTCATGTTTTTATGATGTCAGTTTGTGAATGGAACTATCATGGTGAGTGACGAGCTGCCTAGCTCTCCTGGGAGAACGGAGACATTGCATAGCTCCAACAAGGAGGCAGTTTTCCAATTTTTGCTAAAGGGGAAAAATATCCTATGTCTGCCTGAAAGAGACAATGTGCAATTGGTTTGGAGGGAAGAAACCTTTATTATGCGTGAGATGAAACATTGTTTTTATTAAGAAGGGTTGTTAATGGTTTTAGGCAGCATGGCACACCGGTGTGTGGGTTTTAATATGCAATTTGCCTTTCCAACATCCATTGCCATTTAAAACGTCACCAGTTTTTCCCAGTGGTGAGGTAAAAACCATGGGAACGGCATTCAAATCACTTCACAGAGTACAAGCCAATTTTAACAAATTCTTAATTAAAATCCAGCCAAATCTGTCCTTGCACTGCCAAAATTCTTCCTATTTCCCAATTAAATATCCTCTCTGTGAAGAAGCAGGCTTCTAGAGATGCCAAAACCAAATCACTCATGTCTTTATAACAATGAGACCTTGCTGTTCTCACACCATATTCAAATACCTTAATTTCATCGGGTTTCACAAACATTTGAGAGATAATGTCCCCATTAATTCATTCAATAGATACTTACTGAACACCTAGTACATACTATAAACTCTTCTAGACTCTGGGGATGCACCATTGAGCAAAACAATGTCCTAGCAGGGACAACGTGCTGCTGTTCTAGCAGGGGAAGCCAACAATGAGTATATAAACAACTTCCTTATGATATAATATAAATTATAGATAATATAATACTAGGTTGATACATGCTGTAAAGACAAGGTAGAGGAAGGGAAGAGAGAGTGACAGCACAGTGCTGCTTTGAGTAGAATATACAAGAAAGGCCTCACTAAAGAAGGGTATTTAAACAGAGAACCAAGTGAGGGCATAACAATCCAGAAAGAGAAAAAGCAAATGCACAGGCCAGAGGGAGACCTGCCTTGAAGTTAATGAAACTGAATCTTTCAGACTTCTTATTTGATCAGATTCCTGCCAAGGCCCTGGGATGAGCCCTTGCCTTGTGTTCACAGGGTCACATATATTTTTAAATAAAATTTGCACAGTAAGGAATTTGCACCACAGCTAGTTATGGTTGCTGCCTCTTTTCACTCCTACATCTATTTTCATTGTGCTTCCCTCCTTCCTGGCAGGTAGTGCTGGCTTGGCCAGTGGCATTGTTGGTTTTACGAGGAGAGAACACATTTAATCTGGTGATAGTAGGTTTGTGTGATTTGCAGTCACTTTTGATTTAGGCTATTGCTGGCTTCCCAGTGTAGGAATCCAAGTACATGCCTATATCCGCTCTACCGAGGTATAGAGGGCAGTTACTTGATACAGATCATGTGATGATGGTTGTCAGCTTATTCAAATTTGTAAATTGCTGTGAGTTATTTTATTATTCTGAATATTCTCTTTTATAGCTAATGTTTGTATTCTCTTTCCTAAAACCTGTCCCCTAAATTGTATACACATCAGGCTCACAGCACCTGTTAGGCCCTCACTAGGGAGTGTGCTTGGCATGTTCAGTGCCTACATGCATAGAGGGCAATAGGGCTTGAGCGGAGTGCCAGGGAAAAAAATGAAAATAGAGAGATTGCTCAGGGCCTTAGAAGCTAGTCCAACATCTTGGGGTTTTATTCTAGGTAAGTGAGGGAGCCATCAGAGGGTTGTAAATAGAGAAGTGATCTACTCCACGTGGTGTTTTGGAAATTGCTGTCTAGATTCTAATGGAGAGTGAATTTGAAGATGGAAAGACTGGAAGCTGGGAGACTATTATAGTGATTCAGGGAGAAGGGGAGATGGCTTGGATTTTGGGTGGTGGTCCTGAACTTGGTGAGGGTGGTCACATTTGGGATATATTTAAAGGTATGTCTGACAGAATTTGTTGATAGGTTAGATATGAAGTGTAAGACAGTTACAGGTGATTCCCAGATGTTTTCACCTAGGTAACAGAGTTAATGGTGGCGCCATGTTTTGAAACGGAAAACACTGAGAGAAGAACAGGTTTGGAGTAATTTATGATTTTGTATATATAAAATCTGAGCTGTTTTCCACACATCCCATCATAGATATTGGTTACATAAATTCCAGTCATCAATGTACTAATGCTAGTATTTAAAGACATCAACTGCATAAGACCACCAGCAGATGAGGAAGCCAAGACAGAAGGAATTGAAGAGATGTGCTGGACTGACCGCCTCCTATGAGAACGCTGACTCTCCTGACTGTGAGCTTTTTTTTTCCATTACAAGATTTCTAAGAGAATTCAAAAGTTAATAAAGAAATCTCCCAAAAGTTATGGAAAGAGTTAGAAAATTTTGCTTTTGAAGAAGAAAAGTAAAATATTATATCTTCCTAGAATATACTTAAATATTCAAATTAAGTCATGTCACATAACCAATTGAAAATAAAATGCTTTATCTGTTTTACTGAGTTTTCAGAAATTGGTATTTAAAATGTATATATATGCCATCAAAGAACATTTTAGGTAGACCCAATCATCCAGAGAAAGACAGTACTTTCCTGGTGGAAACAGGTTTCCATTGTGTCAGCAGAAGAACCAAGCGATACATTATTCTCTGGCTTGTCAACAAAAAGGCATCCCTTCAAGCTTGACCTAAAGGAGTCAAGGGAAATCTGATGGGAATAGCTCAGGACTGAAAAAATCCTTTTGAGAAAATGACCCTGTCCGGTTTTCCTCTGTTCTTGGTGGAATCTGGTATAAATGGCTTACAAGCGCCCCTTTAATGATGCTGTTCAATGCAGTCAGCTGTGTGCCATCGGATTGGAAGTGGGCTCACTAGGGCTTCAGGACCCAATAAGGAACAAAGCAGCATAAATGAAAAGACCTCACAATACTACAGAATGCAATAAGGTCTCCAAGGAGAAGATAAATATGAGTCTGATCTACTTTGGCAGCATCTTATCTGTCACTATTAGAGAATGCAGAATTCAACATGGGAATGAAAAATAAGAATGGATATTACCATTTGAGTGTTGAGAAAGGCTGAACTGAAACAAAGCTTATGTGACAAATTCACCTGTGAAAAAAACAGCACACACTACCCAATGAATCAAAAGAAGGCATTTATAAACTAGTCGCACAGTGATGAGAATTTGGAGGAGAAACCATGGATTGATAAATTAGATTCTAAGACCACCTCCCCAGAGTAATTACTTTGAAGATGAGACCTTTCCCTACACTGACTTACATGCTTTCTGTGGAGCTCCTGCATGAAGCAATGGCATTTTAGACTTGGGCTTGCTCACTAACATGACTTACTTTTTTAAGTTCAGTTTATTCTTCAAAACACTATTTGGGTAAGTGCAGATAATCCCCCCAGCAAGTTGCAGAAAAGCAAGTTATTTTCTTAGTTGGATTTAGTAAGGAAGCCCAGTGCCTCAGTATCCCAATCAGTTCCCCTTTCCCATACTGTCTTAAGTCTAGCAAAGAAAAAGTAAGTTTCAGTCAACTCTTTGTTTTGTCTGCGTGATTTCTGAAAGCTTTAACTGAATTATTTTCCTAGAGGAGACCAATAATTCAAGGGGAAGAAACATTCACGATACATGTACTTCACCTTTGTTAGCTTCCTTAGAATGAATGGCTAAGTAAAAATAAAGAAAAAAAGAGTCATTTTTTTTTAGAATTGAGTTTTTCTCTGGGAGAGCTGACAGTTCAATTACAGATGTACAGATTTCCAACTTGAAGGGAAATTCAAATCACATGTCAAAACCGTTTGAAAAATAGGAGCATATGGAGCGTTATTATATTCTTAGCAAAATATTTTTAAACAAATGGATTTGAAAGCTATTTTTTAGTAATATTGTGTTTCATAATGATGGGATAGAAGATTAAATATGTTTATTGTAGATTTGCCATGGGACATTAATTCTTCAATTAAAATCATAAAATCCTGGAATTGGACGCTTACTTTTAACAGCAAAATGCTTAGGATGAATAATGTTATGATTTACCCAACCAAATCTGAATAATGTAACAAAGAATAAATGGGGAGATGGTGAGGGTCAACATTCTACATTCATCTTATGCCACCTTTCTTACGGGACTTACATGACTCATTCTAAGGCCATTTTCATACTGGAAATTAAATGATGCTGAAGAATCCAATAATATCAGCCAGCCAATCTGCCCCTTGCAGAAATGGCCATCAAAGTGGGAAACTCTGAGAAGTACCAAGCATGCCACTGGCTTCAGGAGGGACGACATTGGTAATTTTTTTAACTATACATAAAGTCAAAAGAAGAAAATCCTACTGAACTGCAAACTCTCCTTATAATTAATCCTTTGCTTGTATTTACTATAACTGAAAGTGACCTATGGAAGTTAATTCTACTGAGGGAAGAACAAACAATCCTCACCATCATAACAGAAAGGTTCATTCTGCGGTCATAAGGCAAGCCCCCGGAGAGCTGAGATATTTCTGTGGGTCGCCCGCCCCCACTTATAGATGACAACACAACTATTTACTTGCTATGGGATTCAGCATGTGATGGTGACCTTAAGAGGGCCTTCCATTCAGAGTCTGGCAGGCCTGTACTTATATTCCAGTCCCATTGCTTACTGTGTGAGATTGTATATGGGTTACAGAGTGTCACCTTTGTAGAATATATATTAGAAAGTTCACCACTGAAGGTCATATACACTCCTTGAATCCTGTTCTGAGAAAAATCTATGAGTTATAAAGCATGGGAAGAGATTGTGAACCATTTCCTAAGGGGCAGATGCCAGAGACTTTGCCATGCAAGTGTATTTGGTTGGAGACAGCATAAGACAATGGTAAGAACATAAGTGAGGAGTCAAAGATGACTCCATATATTAGTGCTTGTGTGGTGCCATTAATAGAAATTGAGAATATTAGAAATATTTGATTTGGGGTTAAAAAGGTTATAAATCCAGTTTTTGAATATGATGTTTGAGATTGGTTGTTTTTACAGTTAGAGTGGACTACCAGGCAGTTGAATAAGGCACTAAACGTATGAAGGAAGGCTCAGGACCAGAGCCGTGTATTTGGAAGTAATCAGCACACAGGTTATATGGAAAGTAATTAAGCTGGATACAATCTCTAAAATGTATATTTTAGAGGGATGATTTGGCCTTCCACAACTCATCTTTGACTATCAGAGACAGAACGCTGGGCTTGATGTATGGCAGGTTTTATTTAACACGGAATTTCTTATTTTTTTCTTAGGATTTTATGTTACATTAAAAAAAAAATCTTCAGAACTACACAAAGCCTCTGTTATTAAAAAGCTTTTAGGTCTAAGATATTCATTATTTGTCAGACACCAGGAAACTAGATTAATAGAAATAATATCTATGAACTTGTCCTTCTGAAATAGAGAAGTCAAAGGACTTTGTCTTACTACAGATGCTACATAGCACAAAGCAAAGCCAGGGGTGAGTAGAGCACTTTCTCACCCCTTACTCACAGGTGAGGAAAACTGGGAAATGCCTCCTATTCGGAGCAGTCTTAAACCTCTCATCATGTAGAGAACTTCCTCTAAGACAGAATCAGTTCATAGCACTCCTCCTCAATTTTGCTTAGCATAAATATTAGAGTAATATTTGTGCCAACTGAATTGACATTTTCCCCCAAGATAAATTAGACTCAGCTGCAAAACTGGATATTGCAATCTTCTCACTGACTACAAGTTAATTAATTAATCAATTAATAAGATGGACCTCAGCACTGGTTTTTAGTAGGCCCTGGCATTTTAATAATTTTCTAACTAGAAAATGTGTCATTTATCACTATGGGTTTTTTTTCCCTGCTTTAAACTGTTTTCTGTTTCAAAAAATTATTCAAGTTCCTTAGTGAATAAAACTTTGTATGCACTCAAGTAGACCAGAATGACAATTACAGATCCTTCATAAAAGTAGAAAGGATTTCAAAGATAATTTAATGGAGTTGTTTTCAAGCCATTCAAATGAAATCTTACTAGGAACTGCAATATATAAAATAAATATGGGCCCGGCCGGTGTGGCTCAGTAGAGCATCGACCCATGCACCAAGAGGTCACCGGTTCGATTCCTGGTCAGGACACATGCCCAGATTGTGGGCCAGAACCCCAGTAGGGGGCATGCAGGAGATGGCCAATCGATGCTCTCGCTCATCGATGTTTCTCTCTCCCTCTCCATTCCTCTATTTCTCTCTAAAAAACAATAAAGAAAAATTTTTAAAATAAATATGGAACTGCCTTATTGAAGCTAGGTCCCTTATCAGCTCCCTTGGCCATCTGTGGCCCTCGGGGCTCATCTGTGAATGTCCAAGGGGCATAATTCGAAAATTCCTACGCAATACAACCTCTACTGGACATGTGAACACGTCTCTGAGTATGGATGCACGAATAGCCAGCGTTTTGAAAGTCCCTCTACATCATATCTCCTGCGGTCTACCTTGTCTAATTACATTACTTCCACTGGTAGTTCCTTGTCTACAGGCATTTGTTTATTTCATAAAAGACCTGTTTACGCCTGAGAGGATTCAGGTTGTTTAGTCAGGCATGATTTCCACTTATAGAAACCATATAGACTTTTTCCCAATAGGTCCTGTTTGCTCATTTGTTCAGTGACCTGCCTCTCAGTATAGGTCAGTGATAAATAAGAGCATCTTGAGTGACGATGGACCATTCTGCACAGAAATGAATGCTGTGTTCTCTAAATAGAAACTCTAGGTACTATCAACATCTCATGAATCCTTGGCCTTCTTTAACCTCACAAGCTATATAAAACTGTGTTCTGAGTGAATCACCTGTCTGTCACGACTACAGCTCTGTGAGGGCTTTTTAGATGGTAGTTTTCACTATCGCACATTTTCATGGGACATCTGTGCTCTGCATTGTGCAGTCTCCAGACTGCAGTCTCTTGCTCAGAGTTTGGCCTTTTATCTCTATTTTTGCACTTTCCCATCCTAGCTAAAGTCACTCCCTATCAGGAAGTTTTTAATCCCACTTCTGTCCTTGGTATTCTGTATAAAACCTCCGTTAGGTGGCATACTTGTGTAAAACAATCCATACTCAGCTTAGAGGCTGTGACTATTCCAGCTGGTGACTGTACCTTGCTGAGTTAGACCATCACCAAATTGCTGTCCATATCTGCACAAAGTAATGTTCTCCTCTCAGGAGATGTCTCAGACTTGCAATGAGGAGAAAATGAGGATTGATTCTGGAAAGTTCATTATGATGTAGTTAGCCAGGGTGTGTGTGTGCATGGTATCACCTACTTCTCAGAAAAGAATTTCAATTGTTTTACTTTGTAAAGAAACTCTTCTTTAGTGTAAGCATTAAATGTTCTAGAATTATCATCTCCAAGTTCTTTTCTAATGATTTCTAATTTTGTGTGAGATTTTCATATTTAGTCCTTTGTTTTGCATCTAATCTCAACACTGGAGAAATTCTTTTAAGATGATAATAATCATCATCTTAATAATGCAATTGAGCGCATGATATTAAAAAATTCACAAATGTCTGTTATTTAACAGAAAAAGTGTGTGCCAGAATCATTAAAGGAATCATGTCTTTTTTTTTTTTTTTAACCAAATTGAAGGCTCAATCAGGGAGACAAATGAGAGAGGTCTAGGTTCCTCAGTCCATTTGTCTGTCCCTCACTGTGATTAGTGATGTGAAAGTAAAATGAAGGACTATGTTTTGGACCATGCCTATTGTCTTAAAGGCATTTCTCAGTCTGTCTCCCTCTCCTTCTTTCTCCTTCCCCCTGTTCATTTCAGCCAGGACAGCAGTGCAAAGATCACATCAGGACCCAGTTCAAATCCTTTGCTTTCCTGTCAGTTCTTCTGTGAATTAATTTGAGCAGCAATCCTCCTTCCTACCAGTTTATACCCACACTTGAATCTTCTCGGAAACTCATCCCAACTAATTTGTCCATTCTTACATGTGTTCCTCTGGTTTTCCTCCACACTCATATCTGACTTGGATGATAAGAGTAAAGAGAAAAGGACTGGCTAGCATGTCTTCATATGTGCCCTGCCTCACCCAATCTCATGAGATGTTAGGGCCTGACGAGTCTTCCCACAAACTCAGGCAAACTCAAGTGAGGCAAAAACACTGATTTTGAAGAAATGCTTTCCAAACTGGGTCAGAGAGGGTGGCTTCCCAAAAGAACACAATGAAAATAATTGATTCTAAATTTTCTTCACCAAAGAAAAATAAGACAGATTTAATGATTTCTGAGAGAGTGGTTCTTCCCATGTTTCTATGGCTTTGTGACTAATCAATTTAACCTCTATTTTCAATAAGGATTCAAGATAGGAGTCAGGTTGAATAAATAGGATGACACTATTGCCTTCCAGACTGGGTCATGGATAGAACAAGAGTTGTGATCTATATGTGTCAAAGAGCATCACAGATGCCATCATACAAAAGATATTAAATACATGTTCATTGGTGATTGAATACCTTAGCCTAGGTCTCACCAATGCTAGAAAATTCACTATTAAAAAATCATTCTTGGATCTGCCCCTAAACATATTCAGATTAAGCTTTCTCGATGGATTGAATATGATTATAAATAGTTTTCATATCTAATCTTGAAGGCAGGCTTTTTATTTTTTCTTTGATAGAGTAATAGGTATAAAAAGTATGAAAACACTGGATGCCCACAGAGAGCTGGGGAGGGCAAAGCTTAGCTAAGAGAAAGTGGGAATGAAAAGACAATTCTACTCAAGGGTCTCATGATCTATGGCTAGTAATTTTCCCAACTGGCAAATAGTGTCAGTTTGGGTGTCCAGTTCTGTCACCATGAGGCATTGCACCTTCCAACCAGCATCTCTGTCTCTGCTATGGGGGAGACCTGTTTAACTTAAGATCACCAAAAATATTACAAATAAATGTCATTTCATTTAGAGAATGTAATTAGCATTGCAAACAATATTTAGACAAAATGCATGCCTACGTAAATGGTGTCTGCTTGGTTACCACTTGAGAGCTTTCTACACCAAAACGGGTAATTAAAAAGCCCACTACTGAGATCCTTCAATCTAAACACAATGGATAACTGCATTAATGGAGAACATTTAATTCCAACCCATAATTAAGTTTGTCAGTCTGATATTATTTGAGGTTAACCTTTCTTCCCTGAACATTTTGAAGTTCTTCCAAACCATCTCTGTTCCAGATTCTATACTACATATACATGTACAGTATCTTTCTTCCCACAATTAAATCACTTTGTTAAACAGACACAGAAAGTACCCATATCATATTTCCCCTGGTTAATGAAAATGTTGGTTTGAAAGATGCATGTTTATGAAAGTTAGAAATCAAACATATATGAGAGATCATGTTAATTACTCCAGCCCTCACTTTAAAAAATGAAGAATCTAGAAACCACTGTAACAATTCAGGGTCTACCATTATGAATGAAGTATATTTCTTCTATTATGGTTACTGATTATTTTTTAATCAGTTTTTTATTACTATCATACAATACAACTTGTGAAGTTAAAATTTTTAGAAATTTTATTCATAAAGTAATAATAATAAAACTATTTTTGAACTGCTTTTTAGACCTCAAACATATCAAGCAGGCAGCAGGCATTATCCATTGATGCTTATCACAGTCCTTCAGTCCAATCTCCCCTGCTTTTCAGGAAGGTAGAGTACACAGCATCATGCCTAATCATTACATGAAGAAAGAAGTGAGTCTCAGAGAGTTCAATGGATTTTTTTAAGATCACATGGTAAGCAACAGGATAGCAAGAAACAGAGCCTGGTCTTCAGACTCCAGCCAAGTGTTCTTTCCACGAAAGAACATAGATTCTCCCTTTCCCACCTACATCCTCCTGGTGTCCCTTACCTCCTCTTTCGAATTTTCAAGATGTAGGACTGCCTCTGTTACAGAGCCAGTTCACGAGGGAGACAATTGATATGCATCCATGACAGATAAAAAGTAAAAAGAAAAAAAAACACAAAAAAAACCTTGATCAATGTGAAGTCTTTTCTGTTTCCTCAAAGTATGAAAGGGTTTTTATTGTTTCAGTGTCCTATTACCATAGGCAATGAGCATGTTTTTCTATCTATTTGAGATCTTGCCAATTACTCTGCTAAAGGAATTATTAAAGGATAGAATATACATACACAAGGTGTGATCCTGGTACTCAGAGAACTTAGAGTTAAGGTAAGAGACAAGACCAATGCACATGAAATAATCAGTGAATAGTACAAGACTAAATTCCAGAGTTTCTGAGAGAAATTCCCTTCGGGTCCATATTTTCACCTGTGTTCTAACTCTAGGGGTGTGAGAGAGATGCTGTGATACCCAGCCCAGATCTCACACCCCTTTCAGGACTGAAACACTCATTCTTCCAGCTGCTGGGAGTGGTGGCTAATAATTCTCAGCTCAGTCTCTGTCCAAAACTTGCCTTAGGTGAGACACTGTTTCTGCTCAGGGTCACAGTTGGTTCTCAGAGACAGTCTACATCATATGGCTGGTTGATACTGACGTGAGTAGGTAAGGGTGGAGAGTAAGGACCCAGACCACATGCCTCAGTTCCAAATACTTTTGAAGGGTCATTTTAGCTGCAGAGTTCCCCTTGGGGTTAGTTACACATTTGTAATAACTTAACCTTGATTCAACTTTACCAAGGTTTCACTTCTCCCTTTGACCAACACTCCCCCACAGGAGTTCTTCCTGAGAATGTTTTCCAATATAACCTGAGAAATAGAAATTTCAACCTCAGAGTTTCAGGGGAACCCAACCAGCAACAGTGTCCCAACCTACCTACTCTTCCCTTTTTTCTTACATTTGATTTTTTCTCTGATTTCCACCAGAGTTAACTGTACTCACTAAATTCACCCTAGCCCCAGCCCAGCACAGTTCTGTGCCCTCATTCATTTCTCTCTCTCTCTCCATCCCCCTTCTTTGCTTTTCTGTTCATTTCGCATATGCAATTGTTCTGTCTGGTTCTCTCATTTACCTCCCTGGATTTATCTTAACATTATGAATCTTTCTGTCAAGATGTCTATCCCCTCATGGACTACCCAGCTGTTTGATCCTGAGTAGTTTGCCAAATGGAGTATGCCCAGCTAGGGGCCTCAATGCTCAGGAACAAAGGTGGCCCAGGGCAGCTTCCGTCTGCTTCCATCAGGATAGCTGGTTTAGATCATGTGATGTTTAAGCCCACTGAGTGCTTTGGAAGCTAATCCACAGCACGGTATACACATTGACAGAAAGATTCATCATGCTAAGATAAAGTCGGGCAGGGAAATGAGAGAACTGCACGGGAAGTTCGAAAGCACAGGTTACAAACAGAAGGATCCGCAGAGCCAGCAAGGGGCCAGGAGCAGGATCTGTGCTGTGATGAGTTTAAAGCTTTGCTTTGGGATTTGGGGGCTGCGGCACCTCTGGGATTTAAAAGGCCGAGACACAAACCAAGTCTTAAGGCACTTTGTGGCAGTAGTAGCACTGTGCTTCTGAGTCTGTGTGCAGAGCAACTTTAAATTGGTGGTCCGTATGCTTTTAAGTAATTGTGCTTGTACTACAGGGACTGAATTGCCAGATGGCCCCTCTCCCCACCCCTTCAGCCTCATATCTAAATATGCATATCAATATTCACCCGTGAGGTTTTGTGCCACTGTGGGAGGTCTGGTAGGAAATCAGGGAAGGAAACAATGATTATGCCTTACTGCCATGAACTGTCTGTGTCCTCAATTCAAATCTCCCCATATTCCTTTCCTATACAGGCATGGCTTCCATATTATTTCTGTGAAAAGAAAGGTCCCAGGTTTATTTAGCACCTACTAGGCACCAGGTTTTCTGCTTCCCATATGGTGATATTCATATTTTATATATAACCAGATGTCAGTTGGCATCCTTTGAGACTGAAATCAATTAACCCAAGCCCTTTATCATGTAGTATCGTAAGTCCAATGTTTTCCCTGGAATTTTTGTGCATGTCCAGATTGTTTTCACAGTCACTTCTGACTCTAGTTTATTCTTTCTTCTGAACGCGTATGATCATTCTGGTCTTAAGTCCATGGCTGCTCTCTTCCCTACACTCCATGCTAACCCACGTGTGGAACTCAGCAGCACCTCAAAAACACCCCCCAAAAAAGCAATTGTACAAATAACAGACTATTTGCAAAAGCAGAGAATCAGTGACATTGTATATCACAGCAATGAAAAATGACAGAATATCAAATGATAAAACCCCTGTTTTAAATTTTCAGTCACTCTAACAGTGGGCGTCATTTGCTGAGAATTTCACCTTCTTGTCTAGTTTCCCAGCTCTTTTTGTTACCAGTTTTCCTCTTCATCCTGGCCTTCTACTTTCTCTTCAGGCCTCAACTCCTCTGTATGATTACTCAGAGAATTTTCACTCTCTTCCTCTTCTTAACTCTGCACATAGTTTGTGTTTCCAAAAGCTCACTGACATGACCCCTGAACAAAGGGTCACTTGTTCCAAGCCTTGACCTTTAGCACCACAGAATAAGTGGTAGAACCTTTGAAATCAGTTCTTTCTTCCTCCCTGCTATTCTCAGCAAGTGGTAGGGACACCCCAAAGACTTATTTTCCTACTGATATACTCTGCCCTGCTGCTTGAGAAAAAGGAAGCAGGCATGTGAGTTTGAATGGCATTTATTTTTCTTGCCCCAACACCCAAACACAATGAAATTAACAGAGAGGACTCACAAAGACAGAGCCAGAACCCAGGGTGGGCCAAGTACCAAGCCATTCGGTTGCCACCAGCTGCTTTTCCAGAACAGCTGGTAGCCAATGAGTCTGCATTAACTACTAAATTAAGGAAACACGAGAGAAAAGAGGGTCTAAGGGATGAAAAGACAGAAGAAGAGAGAAGAATTATCAATGATATTGAAATTGAGTTTGTGATTGAAGTTTTTCTTTCATTCATGTAAAGTGAGGAGGAGAGAATGTGAAGAGTCAGGAGATGGTATTGAGCATTTGTTGTTAATTTGCTTCTGAATGCAAAGGAGACAATTTGCAGGAAAATAGTCTTTCTCTCAGTGCTGAATGTCTACTTATAGCAAGCCATCTGCAAAGCAGCTGTCCAACAAAGATAATAAGCAGGTATCTATAAACTCTTATTCATCAAAATTTTTCTATGCTTCCCTGAACTGTTTGCAACTAGCCCTTATTTTCCCCTTTGTATCTGGAATTTCCACACATACAAAAACAAAAACAAACTTCTTGGGAACTTCTAACTAGCACTACATATATATGTATAAATATTATACATGTATAAATAATAATATTTACATGGATTATATATATTTATATATGTATAAATAGTATATATGCATATATATATGTTTAAATATTATATATACCTATATACTGAATCTTATATATACCCATATATGACAGGTTTTTATAATATATATATAAATATTTACTGGCTGACATGGGTTTTTCTTTTCTAGTAACTCCCCAATAAAATCAGAAGGTAAAGGGCTTTAGAAGTTACAAAATAATATACTGGTCTGCCGATTTCAATTATGAAAGTCATTCTAAATGACATCTTTTCATACCTCAGTGAATCCCACTAGGCATTATGCCTAAAATTATAACTCTTCCTGAACTCTTCCCGAATGCTGCCTCGTGCGGCAACCACCCCACCCTGCCCCCAGGGCCTTAGCAGTATCCTTGGACCAAAGGTAGTCCCACCCTCTTGCCCAACCTGAGCGCCTGATGAGCTGTGAGGGTGGCGCCTGCGGGAAGCACTGCATAGCTAAGCCTGTCCTTGCTCAGCTCCCCACTAAGCCATGTGAGCAATGTTACATTTTAGCTGTAAGGGGTGAACAAATACAGCAAGATCTGTATGGGTGAGTAGCAGTACTATGCTTTATTTAGTACCCCCAAAATAAAAAAAGGAAATGTGAAAGCCCTTAATGGCTTTAGCACAATTTAGAGGTCTCTTGAATAGCCTAACTCTGCATTTTTGAAATACTGAAACAACAGTTTATTTCAAGCAAGTTGTTTTTCCCTAAACTGTGTTCCATGAATGTCTCCTCCTTTATAAATATACTGTCTTTCTGCAGTAAATCCTTTTGGTTTTTATTTCTGTAGAAGCAAGCTAAGCGATTGTCATAGTTCCACTGTCATCGTTTAGATCAAGCCAAAAGAAACAGAAGTTTTTAAAATGTTTAATACCTACTATTCTATGAGGCAGAAATTTGAAAAATACCTCCTGTAAGCTATGCGGTAATAACAAGTTGCTATTTTAACCTCAAGATGCCATCTGCATTTCATAATATGATTTCCCAGTTCTGAAAGGACAGTGATGAAATGATCTGACCTTTCCATATTCCTGTTTGATTTCTCTCTCCGTGTTCAGTGGGAAAAATAAAAAGAGCTAAATATACCTGAGCCTTTTCTGTCTCCTCGACCCAGAAATGGGTCGTGTAATTGGCTTCCCTACTGGCCCCACCAAGACGCAGTTGTCAGCTCCCCTCCTGCTGTTGGCGCCTGCCCCCAACCCCATCGGAGAGTCCCACCGTGGAGCGCAGTGCTTTCTTGCCACTGGCAGGAAATTTTGTGAATTGAAAAATACCACATTTTAGATTTTCTGAGTCTTCCTCTTGGACTCAAACAAACAAATCCCCCCTGAAGCAAACCCGACAGGAAGGATGTTGTGTTGCCAGTTTTGTGGACCATGACAAGGATGCCAATGGAGGGAGAAACAGGAACCTGGGCTCCCACCAACCAAGCAACCCTCTCCTCTGGTGAGAGTCATTTTCTTTTTTCTTTCTTTCTTTTTTTTTTTTTTACATCTGCGATCACGAGAAGGTAAGAGGTAAGACTCTGTCCAGCAAAGTAATCCCGTTGAACCAGAGCAAGAACACCAAGGAATTTCCCATGCCAATGCTTATTTGGGGCCTGACATTCAAAACACAGTCTTTTGGGAGGGATTCTGCCTGACCCTTCACTTAGAGAAATAAAAGATCTCTTCTTAATAGCACAATTCAGAGTAGAGTGAACTCTTAAATGGAAGAAAACAAATGATTGTTGGGTAAAACGAGAAAGGCGGCATGGTATTGTGATTTATAATAAGAAATATATATTAGTCTTTCTTCCCTTCCATCCTTCCTTTTTTCTGGCACAGAGATCCTAAAACCCTTGGAATCTCTAAGTGATGAGAGTGATAAAGTGTTCTCATGTTAATGAGGTGGCTTTGGGAAAGACCCTAATATGAAGGCTGGTTTTCAGGGTAGCCAACCACAGGATTGGAGGATTGGAACTTCCAGTCCCACCCCCTGACCTCCAGGCAGGGGAAATGGGCTGGAGATGCAGTTCAATCATCAATGGCCAATGAGATAATCAATCATGCCTTTGTAATAAAGCCTCCATAAAAACTCAAAAGGAGGGGTTTGGAGAGATTCTGGGTTGGTGGACACAAGGAGGTGCTGGGAGTGACACTCCTGGTGAGGGCCTGGCACCTCTGTGCCCCGTTCCTTTACCTTGCTCTATATATCTCTTCCATCTGGCTGTTCCTGAGTTATATCCCTTTCTAATAAATCAATGATCTAGTAAGAAAAATGTTTCTCTGAGTTCTGTGAGCTGCTGTAGCAAAAATGAATCCAACCCTAAAAGGAGGTCATGGAAACCTCTGATTTATAGTAAGTTAATCATTAAAGTAGAGGCAACCTAGCTTGCAACTAGCATCCGAAATGGGGGACGGTCTTGTAGAACTGAACCCTTAACCTGCGGAACTGGATCCTGTCTCTGGGTAGATAGTGTCAGAATTGAGTTGAACTGTAGGACACCCAGCTGGTGTCCAGACAACTGCTTGCTGTATGTGTGAGGAACACCCTCCCCTTCCCCCCACCCCACACACATATATATTGGAATTAGTTCCCAGAACCCAAAAGAAAGGGTTAAATGTCTGGTCCTGAAGTCAAACAGGCCTGAGCTTCCAACGCAACTCCAACACAAATCAACCTTCCTGGATACAGTTCTTTATCTGTGAAATTAGGATATTAAATATTCCCATAACCGATGGATCTGGTAAAAACTGATGCCAAGTATTTATTCTGGTACCAAATACATGGTATGTATTCATTTTATTTTAATAACTATTTCTATTCTTAACATTAAGGGTTGTCTTTCTTTTTCCTGGACTATATACAGACGTATACACAGACTTGAGGTGAATGCATTATATTATAAATTTAATTCAACATGTTTAACTCAGCCTGCCCTGTGTGGAAGGTACTTACCAGACAGTCTTCAAGAAGTTCTCATTACAAGACACCCTTGACATTTGAGGATTTAATGTCTCTTACATCTCTTCTTTATTAACTACCCTAAAGGTTGGTGACATGTAACTTTTTCTGAGATACAAGTGTGAGTGCTGTGCACTGTAAGGTCAATAAATTAGTTGTTCCAACAAGAGCAACTGAATTAATTATAGCCCAGCCAAGTGCCCTCTCACTGTGTCTGAGTGTGTGGTTGTAATCTTGAATTATATATACTATAAAGGTGATCAAAACATGGGGATTTGTGAAGATCTTACAACGGATCATTTGTAAATATCAAGTAAAAATCTTAGAAAGTCAAATTCCTTAATCAGGAAGGGTCTTAGAGAATTGCTCTTTCTTATCTCACCCTCTTGTCTTGGGACAGACATAATTATCTTTTCTTGTTCTGAAGCTTTCTAAGGATGGACACACTTCCTAGATACTCTTCATAGCTCCTTCCAGCATCTTCTCACTCATCACAGTCAAGATGTTCTTCCTTATGTCTAATCTAAACTTTGCTTCTTTCTTCAAGTGTTCTCTCAGAAGGGGCATCAAATCTATTCTTTCTTCTTATTTCCAATAAGTACCTAACACAGCTCTTTATGTAACACTTTGCGTACAATTGTTCCAGTGTGATTTCAATCAGGGAATGGATCAAACATTTTCATAACCCGGAAGACATTAATCAAGCCACAACTCAATCTTCACAAAGTTTAACTCTAGGGTAAATAACATTAATTGCTAATGCATTTTGCTACATATTAACCATATTTCTTAATCTTTGAAACCTCTCTATCTTTCAATGTTATTTAAATTAATGATGCTTTATGATCTGACTGATTTAGTGACCTCTTACATGTAGACTCTGAAGCCAATCCACATCAGTGCAAGTCACAGCTCTATCACTTAAGGGCTGTGTCACTTAGGGCAAGTTATTCAACTTTTCTACATCTCAGTTTCCTTATTAGTAAAATAGAGATAATAATGATACATACTTCATATGGCTGCATTATGGGATAAGTGAATCAATACTTTTAAGGTACTTAGAATAGTACCTGCTTTGTAGAAATGTTCAGTAAGTATTGTTATCAAGACTACAGGATGATTTTCCGACTCTGTAATCTTATCTCTACAGACTCCTTAGTACTATTTTCTCTGCCTGGAATATCTGTCATCTTCCTACCTATATTATTCTCCTCTTAAATATCTCAGCTTGGTTTCACTCTCTTATCTACTATGTAATTAGTTGTGATCTCACCTTCAGGGTCCCTTTTTTAGTACTATTTTTGGTCAATTATGATTTCATGAAGATAGTTATCTTTTCATAATTTACCTTCTCAGTGAGATTCTTGGGTGTTCCTTGAAGGAATAAAGTAACTCCTACAGTTTCTAATAACCCTTCATGATTCTTAGCACATTTCTGTACTCTTATGAAGCACTTGTTGAACAAAGATGAGCTGATAGATGATGTTTTTATTTGTTTGATTATCTCAAACTTTAGTGGAAAAATTCTTATTAGGTTATCTCATCTACTCCACCTAAGTCCATTGTTGATATTTACACATAAAGCACTAATAACAGTTCTTGGTACACAGTAAGTACTCAATAAATAAGATAATAATGAAGAATGAGGAGGAGGGAGAGGAGGAAGATAAGAAGAAAGAGAAATATTTGCCCCAAGTCAGACAACACATTATCTCATTTGGCTTCCCATAGTCTAAGAAGAAAGTATCATTTATCCCATTTTAAAGATAAAGAAATTCAAGCTCCGCGTGGCATAGATGTTCATCAACCCTGGATTTCCCAGAACAGTATTGGTTTACACTTCTTGTACCAGGTCATTTAACAGTGTTCCCATTCATTATCAAAAGTGCATATCTGGGCAATAAATTGTATGATTATTCTAGACTTAATTAATGCCAAAGTAAGTGGAGGGGTTATAAGTAAAACTATATAACTAAGTCAACTCCAGAACTCTAATCTGTAGGCTAACCCTGTGGAAAACCATATATCTCATTTCTTCCACATACTAGGGAGTAATGCAAAATATGAAATTTAGAAAGCTTTGGAAGGGCCATATATAGATTGAAACTTTAAGTTTGAGAGGTCCCAGAGAACCAAGAGAACATGATAAAGAGGCAAAATGGGGAAAAGTCTTTCCATTTTTTTCTGTCATCTCACAGAATAATTTCACAATTAGAAGTATTGTGAATTTCAACTGTATAATGAAAATATCATCCAAAAATATTATTATATTTGACTATGTATGATATGAGTGTTACTTCTGAATTTTTGGCACTAAAAAGAAAGAAATTAATTAAAAACCTGGAATAGAAAAATAATAAAAATACCAGCACTTAAAATTTAAACAATTTAAAGAGTATACATAACCTGTGCAGAATATATATGTATATGATTTATCTCTTTTGATTCTTGCAGCTCCCTGAAGTAGGTAGAACACAAATTATTAATTCTATTTTACATGGAACTAAAAATCAAAGGGCTTACATAAGTCATTAGATTTATACTTGAGAGTATAAATTAGGATACAACATCATTCTGACATTTCAGAGTGATTAAAAATTATTCAAACATAACCTGACAGAAGCGCATTCAAGGAGAATGTACTTAAGGGAAAGAAACAAAATTATATTTGCCAGATCGGGAGTGTCTGGAATTTAAAAATCACCTGTGTGCTGCCCACTAGACACTGATTTTAACTATGAGATTCATCAGGTTTTTAAAACGACAAGACATTATCGTCACCTTGCCCAGTCAGCATGGATGCTACATGCAGAGAGAACAGAGGTGAATTTGTTGGTTTCACATCTTGGACTATAAAATATTGGGCATCACTGTCAGATCCAGCCAAATGCCTTTCAAATCAGAGGATCAGTGTGAACAATGCTGTCTCAGCACAGCTGAGCCATCTTTTCTAGCTATTTCATATCAGGTCCAAAGTCAGGAAACTGCTGATTCTGGGCAAAAGTATAAAATAACTCTGGGTTTTCCTCTCTCCTCGTATCTTTTCTCACCTCTGTCTCTTAAACAAACCTGTTTGCTCATTCAGCCATTCATTCACACCCCGGTTTAAATACAGGAATTGAAAACCAGCATTATCATTGCCTCTCTCAGGGTTATCTGCATTTCTGTATAATCAAAACTGAAGAGATTGAGATCTGATGAAGGCATTTCAAGCTAATAGCTTCCCACTTAATCTGAAATCACCTTCTGTAGATGCTCCCTACGTACACTACCAACAGAGTCCCATATTTTGACTCAAAGACAAACCTTCACTCAGTGAGACTGAAGAGTATTGAAAAAGAATAATGACATCTGCTTTGTTTGAGTTTTGGTCCACATATCTCTGTCTGCTTTGCAGAACCAGAGGTGCAAATCATTTAAAATGTGGAATAGCTGCATGGTGACTATGCAAAAACCTAATTCATCAAGACATGCTTATGTTCTAAAACACTGATTTTGAACACAGTAGGGCAGATGCCATCTGTATATCCTGAAAGTCATTCCCTTCCACAGATTCAGAGAACCAGGTTATGAAATCCCCTTCAAACTTATGACAACACAGCTTGTGGGGTGTCTCCCAAAGTGGTGTTTGCATGGACATTGGAGATATGCACCAATAACTCACCAAGGACTGAATATGATTTTCTAGTTTTATAAATATATTCTACACTCCAAATTTTTCATCCAGTCCTTTTCTCATTCTCAATTTCAAAAGTTCTAAAAATCAGACCTCAACACACTAAGCCAAAGTATTCAAATAACCAACATTATTAACCTTTATAGCGAATCTTTTCTCTCTTCAGCCTCAACTCAGTAGTCAGTTTGAACTGGAATTTTTATTTTCTCAGTTGTTTCTTTGGGAAGTGCTGTGTGTTCGGGGTGGAGTGGGGGACAGGGCAGAGGGGTTGTGATGTCAGTGGAAAGAATATCACCATGTTATTTGGTAGCTGATTTAACACATTTACTAGTTATGACAAATGACTGTGTGGATGTGAGGGTTTCAGACAAAAGTTGACATTGAAAGTAAACATATCATGTAATTGCAAGGAAACAATTGAAAGCAAAAATGACTAGGTCTATAAATAGATAGATAGAGAGATATAAATATAGATGATACGTATGTTAAAGATATATTTCTGGATTAGACATATTTTTGACTTTACATTTTCAAATTTGTTTAAGTGTCTTGGTTATCTTATAAAATCTAACTTATCTTATTCAAAACCTTTCCAGATTGGCTGAAGAACCCCTTTTCCCATACTACATTTTGTTTGATTTTCCTTCTTTTTAAATGCCATTCACTTTGTAGTCATCAATCAATTTATTTTTTAATAATCTCTTAAATGTTTCCAGAAATAATGATAGTTCAGGTGCCAGTATGGAAATAACATTTTGAAAATGAAAAGCAATCATTTTTTTCTAAAGCTGATAAAAATTGTGTGTGTGTGTGTGTGTGTGTGTGTATACATGCATATGTACAGAGGTTTCCAACTGACCATGTTTTGACGTACAATTTTCTGACTTTACAATGGTACAAAAGCAATACACAGTTAGTAGAAATACACAGTCAGTATTTCACATGTTGAATTTTGTGACAGGCACTACAACACTCTCCCCAGGTGCTGGGCAGCGGCAGTGAGGCACAGCTCTCAGTTAGCCATGCGGTCACAGGGTAAACACCCATACTCTATAGTGTGCTGTACTGCCAGTGTTTTTTGGATACTGTGTGTTGTGTTTTTGCATCTCATCATGTCCATGAAATGCCTATCTGTGGCTCCTGCTTTTTCTGAGAAGAGGAAGGCAATTACTCTTGAGATGAAGTTCAACATAATTGCCCAACTGCAGGCTAATGCAAGTGTTCTGAGCACGTGTAATGTAGGCTAGGCTGGGCTGTGATGCTGGTAGGTTAGATGCACTAAATGCATTTTTAACTTATGATATTTTCAACTGAGGATGGGTTTATCAGTACATACCCCTATCATAAGCCGAGAAGCATACACACACATACACATGCATTGATATTTTTCATGAAGTGATTTTGTGTCTGGGAAACTAGCTGTGCCATGTGATAAAGTTGTTTCTATGGAAACGGCTCATGATTCATGATCAACATAAAAGAAAATTACAGATGACGGTATAAGGTAGACCTGACAGAGAAACTATTAATTCCTGAATTAAACATTTAAATGCTATTTTTCTTCTTTTTTATGACTAGAAAAATTCTTTTATAATCTTAATAAATGTTATTGTTATTAAGTCCCTGCTACATGCAAAGAGTTACAATAGAGAGCATAAAAAAATATAATCCTAAACTTTCTGGAGCTTACACAGTATAGGGGAAAAATACAAGGTTAATAAATAAAAACCTTATATATGCTGAAAGATGATCATTGTTTATATTGAGTCTTTTGTCTTTTCAGAGTCTTGATTTAAAAAAAAATTTTTTTTATTGATTTTTAAAGAGGAAGGGAGAGGGAGAGAGATATAGAAACATCGATGAGAGAGAACATCAATTAGCCACCTCCTGCATCCCCACAACTTGGGCATGTGTCTTGACCGGGAATTGAACCAGTGACCTCTTGGTGCATGGGTGGACACTTAACCACTGAGACACACTGACTGGGCATGTCTTGATTTTTATATGCCCAATACGTGTGTTCTCCAGCAGAATTCTCTCTAGTGTGGTGACAGAAAGGGCTCCATGGAAGAAAGATGACTTTCTGTGGGTTTTGGAGTTGCTCTAGATGCATTTGGGTGGGAGAAGATTGTGGGTGGTAGGAGAGGGACATGATGGCCTCTGACATGAGAAAATGTTCTAGGCACAGGTAGGATTTCAAATAAATGTCATTGAACTGTCTCTCTGAAAACCACAAAACTGTTTCCCTTGACAAGAGAATTGTATATCATTGCCCTGAAAATAATAGATCAGAAGAAGAAACGCCTGCCTGTGAGTCACAGAGGGTTAAAGTAGGCAAGGACCCTCCCTAGCTTTCAACAAATCTATTCCCCCACTTCCAGGAATGATCCCAAATAAACTCTCCTAGCAACTTGCCTGATTAATCCATTCAGCAACAGGAGCAAGGCATCTAGCCTCTGACTTTTCTGTTGTATCCGAAGGGCCTTAAACCCAAGCTCCTTTTCCGTTGCGGTAAGGGTAGAAGAACTGATTGCTGACAGCTACCTAGGAACCTCTTCTATCTGAATCTATTTCTCAAGCTGCTTTTCTGCCTTCTTTCTCTAAACTAAAAAAAATTAAAAATCTCTGAATATGCCTTTGTTTAAATAGGCATCCTCTTTCCAAGACATCATTTGTGGGGGACAGAGTTCTATTGAATTCTTGTTTAACATCATCCCCACCAGGCCTTTCAAACATTTCAGTTCTTCTGCAGAGCTCCTGGGAGCCACTTTTTAATTTCCTAGCAGCTAAGCTTCGTTTCTCCGGGTACACTGTTGGCCATGCTTGTGCTGTCGTTACCCCAGTTTCACTGCATGCCCAAATGCAATTTCTACGAGGACTCACACTGCTCTCACCCCAGTTCACATGGAAACACAATGTTCCAGAAGGACTCCGAAGCATTGTAGGGACATGGTGGAGAAGAGAGCAGGTGCTGTCTGAGTGGGCTCCCCCACATCTCTGTTCCCCACCCATGTGGTTTCATGAAAGCAACTAAAGCAGAGTATAAAGATCGCTTCTCTGGGGGAATTTGCAAAGTGTGGTCTAAATCCTGTCAGGGTCTGGGTCCTCCTAGATAAAGAATGATATTGCTGAGGTTTAAAGATGACTGCGCTGTAGTTTCTGTCTTTTCCCAGCACCCTTTCTCTGTATCTCTAACCAACCCATTCAGCCACCGCATTTATGGGCCCCAGGATCGTTCCCAGCAGAATTTATTTGTGAACAGAATTATAAGAGTTACCAAGGAACTAGACTTTTTCAGGATAGTTCCAATTTCTACTATTCTACCTCAATGTTCCCACAAGTACCTTATAACAGCATGCTCTGATATAGATACACACACACACACACACACACACACACACACACACACATATATATATGTATGTACATATACACACACACACATATATATTTTAATTCTGAAAACATGTTCATCCACTTCAGTGGTGAACAAGATGGTTGGTGCTTCTTTATCTTTGTTTCTCCCCTAGGCAATGGTGCCACGTGTGCCCACCATGAAGTATGAAAGTCCATAGAGTGTCCTAGCCTCATTTTCTCTTTAACCTCCATTATTATTTTTTTAATTATTTTTTTTATTGGTTTTTAGAGAGAGAGGAAAGGAGAGGGAGAGAGACATAGAAACATCTATGAGAGAGAACATCAATTGGCCTCCTCCTGCATGCCCCCCAATGGGGATCAGGCCCACAACCTGGGCATGTGCCCTCAAAACATGTTTATCCACTTCAGTGGTGAACAAGATGCCTTGACCAGGAACTGAACCAGCGACCTCTTGGTACATGGGTCGATGCTCAACCACTGAGCCACACTGGCCAGGCTGACCTCCATTATCTTAACTAGATACAAAATCACTTTGATTTGCCTCTGTTTAAAAATTGTTTTTTCCCTCTTTCCACTGCTAAGGCTACTGTTGTACTTGAAGCATTTGTCATTTCTCATCTGAACTTTGAAATACTCTCTTGGCTTCTTAACTAGGAACTTTGTCCCCACTGGTAGCCTTCTCTAATTCACCCTCCACGTAGCTACCAGAATGATCTATCCGAAGTGCAAAACATAGTACCTGTTACAATCTTTAGCAGGTTTTCTGTATTTTAGGATTAAGATTCATTTCCTTAGCCTACTGATTCCAGCATCATTGTCTCTGTCTCTCTGTCTGTCCTTCTTTCTTTATGTGTGTGTGTGTGTGTGTGCGCGTGCATTCATGCATGTGTCTTTTGAGAGTGAAAGTGTAAATCACGTATAAGATTTTTTTTTTTTAAGCAAGCAATTCAAAAGGATATATAAGGAATTGTACGTATCCCTCCAACTCATACTCCTTGTCCTGGGTCTACTTCCAAGAGAAATCCTGTTACTCATTCCTGGTGTATTTTTTCAGAAAGTGTCAGTGCATATACAAAAAAAAAAAAATGTATATGTTTATAGAGAGGCTTCTTTTTACACAAGTGAGAACACTCAATAATATTGGTTTACTCTTTGCTTTTAGAATTCTGTCTTATCTCTTGATAATCTTTCCTGTGCCCTTTAAGTTCTCACAATAGTGAATTACCTGCAGTTCTACAACACTCCATGCTGTTTTCAGGGATACCTGCCAATGCCTATGGCTTTCCTTTGTTTGGAAGGTTCTTCTGTTCATTTGCAGTCTACACATGGTGCTAATTCCTCTACCTCTTTAAGAATCATGTCAAGCATTAGCCCTTCACCATGCCTTAGAAACCGCCCCTCTGCATACCCACAGAGTCCTGGACTTGTATGTCTCTCTCATAGCATCTACAACATTGTTTTAAAATAATTTTGTGTGTACATTTTTTTGTACGTTGTGAAATATTTGAAAGTATGGGGCATGTTTTGGTCATATTTCTATCCCTAGAGCCCAGTGTAGGCCATGAAAAAAGACTAATTGTCTGTAAGCATGTGTTGAACCCAAATACCCCAAGACCAAGGTAACTATGGATGTTTTAAAATCTTTCGAAGGGGAAAACTCTTCACTTTGCAATAGAAATTTTAAATAACTTTTTATTTATTTATTTTTAATTTTTTTATTGAGTTATTTATTTTTATTTTTATCCTTACCCAAGAACATTTTTGCATTTATCTTCAGAGAGAGCGGGAGGAAGAGAGGGGAGAAGAGAGAGAGAGAAACATCAATGAGAGAGGGACACATTGACTGTCTGCCACCCACACAACCCCAACCAGGGCAGGGGACAAACTGCAACTGAGGTACGTGCCCTTAGCGGGAACTGAACCCGGGTCTCTCTGGCCCACAGGCTGATGCTCTAACCGCTGAGCCAAACCGGCCAGGGCTTAAATAACTCTTTTTTGAAACACTGTAAATGCCACAGGGACGGAGATCACATCTGTTTAATTCAGAAGAGCAGTTAGATGAATGCTCATAGAAAAGTGGCTTTTAATCTAAATATACAACATGATGATGGGTTTTATTGGAAATGCAAAGGTGGGAATACCTTCGGCATTTAATGAAAGGGTAGCAGAAAAAACTACTGGCAGAAAAACAATGACTATGAAAATGGGGTAACTGGGCTCATGAAAGAAAACCCATGCATCTTTCACTCTTTTGTGTGTGTGTATGGCCAGCCTTTTTTTCTAAGTTATCACCTCTGATAGAAATTAATAATAAACCTTTTCTTGAGCATTTCAAGTGCCGAGTAATAGATTGTGATTTGCTACTGGCTGTTAACTTCTTTCAACAGGTAGCAGTCAAGAGATTTCATAAAATGCACAATCTGTTGAAAACAATAGTATTCTAAAAATGCAGAAACTCGGTGGTATTAAGAAAAATGAAATTTAGTACTCTGAAAAAATTCATGGGGAAACTCTGTACTAACATGTAATCAATTATAAGCATATATTCATCCATCTTCTTATTATCTTCAAGGATAATAATGTTGAGTTATTGAAACTCAAATCATTTTAATACCATTTTTCTTTTGAAATGTTTTACCTTCCTTGAGAATGCAAGTTTTCATTTATGTGTATGTTGAGGGTGCTATTAAGATTTTGGATGTGCTAAGACAAGAAGCATCAGACAAAGAATTAATACTAAGTGATGCTCAGTTGAGATAAACACCCTTGCTACCAGGCCACCTGATGGAAAGATTTTAGGTGGGATGGGTATATCCTTTAGAATACTCAGATCCTAGAAAATAACAGTTTTCTTCTGTTTCACATTGAGTGTTAGAAAAAGTATTAATTTGCAGTAGGGGAGCAATGTTCCTAGTTTGAATACAATGGACAGTATCGGACTACCATCATTAGTACTCAGTATGCAACTAAAACAATATTCCTGGAATCAAATATTAAAATGACAACAGCAACAACAGTGGACTTTAACAACACTGAGTATTTGGTAAATTATATTTGCTTTTCTTTTAGGCATTATTTGTACAATTGGATCATTTTAGTTCTTTTTTTTTTTTTGGTTGTTTTTGTTGTTATTTGTAACATTTATAATGACCTTTACAGTTGGAAGAAAGGAAAAAAACAATAAATACATGTTAGTCATCTATTACTGAGAATGGCAACTTTAGTTAAGAATCAATAGATGTACAGTGTTCTGAAAGTGGTCATGGGACCATAGTGTCTAGGTTGGGGACAGGGAGCTCTGTGCTTGGAACTCCTACTTGATCACCAGAAACCATCTCTTTAAAAAGAAGGAACAACCAGTCCTTGAAATCTGAAATACAAGAGTTCAACCACTTGTTTGCATGTAGTTAATACCATGTTTCCCCAGTCTACTACAAAGAGAAGACTTGCTTATTGTTATCTGTGTTTTACTGGGTTTATATTAGCAGATGTTAGTGGCTACTTTAAGGCAATTTCTGGGGGTTACTGACTCCTTTTTTGTCCCCACTACCTCCTGTTCATCTCTAGTCACTCATGTATGTGTGTGTGTGTGTGTGTGTGTGTGTGTGTGTGTATGTAGGTATGTGGCTTGGAAATTGTTAAGAGAGGACTGAAGGGCTTAGCATAACAATAAATGGAAATCACGATGGTTTTTTTAAATGATTGTTCCAAAAATAATAGTTTATAGTTACTGTCACATATATAATATACCACATGATGCCAGAAGAAAACTCTTCTTATTTTGATCAATAATATTATTGCCTGAAAAGAAAAGTCTTGCTTTTAAGTATTTCTTTTATTCTTTCTGCATCAGTACTATTCTACAGAGGGTTTGCATTCACTGCTCACTGACTCGGATTCTCGATATAGAGATCCTTGACTACAAAAGCTGTCTATTTTACTTTCTAAATCGGGAAAAATATTTTCCATCCTGAAGTATATAAATCAGAAAATACTTTTGATGTTATGCTAGTTTTTAAAACAGACAATGCTATAAATCAATATGGAATTATATTTTATTATAAAAAATAACAAAAATTAACATAACCTGGTTTCAAACCCATTAAAGTAGTGTATAATTATCATGTCATATTCCCAGCTATGGAATGGGTGGATTATAATGGTAATGAATAAGAATATAAAAATTAGCAATGCTTTAGTAATGAATTTTAGTCTGAATTTTCCTTAAAGTTATTTTTATTATATTCTTTGTCCATTCTTATTTTTTATTAATTTTGGTGAACATTTCCTATTAAATAACCTCAAAAGTTACTGCCTATCAGGCTACTAAAATACAATTAATAAAAGAAGCAATTAGTGTTATTTTCCATAGACAACTCACCCCTACTTACATTATCTAAAATCCAAAGCATATGTAAGCTATTCTCTTAACCAGGGCTAACCATCCAGGTTGTGTTCATACAGAACCCTCAGTCCTAAAATTCCTTTTTGTTTCCATTTTTCTTGAAGTTATGTCCAATCTATTTATTTTAATGCTTTGTTATAGATTAGAGAAGATTAAAAAAATGTTGGGTCTTGTTTGTAGCTCTCGTTAAAAGGAAAAATAAATAAGAATAAGCAAACCAAGTTTTATTATTTTTCAATGTTAGCGCTTCTTATTTTCCCATATATCTCTAACATCATTGTGGAAAGGTAATAGGTATTTTAGTAGAATGTGTTTTTCATAGATTTATCTGCTCAATGAATATTTTAAAAAATCAAGTACATATACACATGGTGTAGTGAGTGAATAGACTGTATTATTCCATCATTAGAAGATATTTCCAGTGGCACTGCAATTAAATTCCATTCTTTTTCTGAGCCCACGTATGAATTTAGTTGAACAACTGGTTATACAGAGCTTTCTTTATTGTGGTAGTTGTTTTGGTTAATAGCAATTTCCCAATTCAAATCAAAATTAAAAAAAAAAAAAAGCAAACCTGAAAAGGTATTTGTAAATATATTCAACAGAATTATACATTTTTTAAAATTCTGAAAAGTATATTATGCTATACAGAAGACTGGCCACTGGCAAAGGCACTGTCTGCCTTTTGAGCTTTCTTAATCTTCTATTTTATAAATTATCTATGTGGGTACTTAAAAGGTGACAAAATAAAGAATACAAATATTATTATTTATCTACATGATACAAACAAACTTTTTTTCTAATTTGTTTAGCTACAATAGCATGGATTGGGTATGATTTGTACATGTACACATTACTGTATTATGCAGTATTTGTAAATAGTGTATTTTGGATTACATAGTGTATTTGGGTCACTTTGTTTAGTGACTTGTATATGAACAGAATAGTGTAAATAAGTCAGTCTATTAAAAATCTTTGCCAAGTCAGAAGATAATCATTGTGCATTACTTTTTAAAAATTGGTTTTCTTTTTTCCAACACAACAATTACAGACTTTACTTTAAAATGGTATTTTAAATAAGCTATTTAAATCCAGGTAAGTTACTATTGGGGTGAGCACTTCCTAAGGTATATAAATGCCTAATCACTATATTACTAATATAATATTGAATGTCAACTGTAGTTGAAAAATCAATTTTAAAAAGAAAACAATAAGTTGGGTAAGTTACAACTGTAAAATACAGAAATGTAACAGTCACACTTTTTATTGTAATTATATTCAATTGGTTATAAACATATTCTTCTTTCTTGCCCTAATCTTAAAAAAATTCTTAAACGTTAGCATATTAAAATAAAACGACATACTAGTAATGAAATGAAAAGACAATTCAATAGCCTTTACAGCTACAAAGGGGTAAAATCCCTAAAGGTTTTAGTCTTTAAATTATTCAGGTCTAAATTTCTGCTGCCACAATATTTTTTTCGCAAGCAGAAAAAATGACATGTTGCTCACGTAGATCTAGCTGTTCCCTAGGTGATTGGTTATAGAAAAGCAACAGGCTTTTCCCCCTGCTTACCAGAAGCAACAGTTAGAAACTCTAACAACTAGAAAACTGCTACCCCACAGTGGTTGGAAGCAGCCAATAGAGAAAATGACAGCTATGATTTCAATCCATTTTTGCAAGAGCTTCAGCGAAAAAAAAAAAAAGAAACAATAGAATGTTAACCCTTTGAAATGAAAGGATTGCGCTGTTACTCTCGCCCCTTCCCTTCCACCGTCCCTTAATCATCAGGCTTTTGCAGCATGCTTAATTTTCTAGGGTAAAACAAAGCAATGACTGGAGTCGCCCTCTTTCATCTTAAATTTACAAACTGCAGCAAGACAAATTCATCAACCCTCACATGGGAACAATACAAGCCTGCCCAGAAGCTGGCTTGAGCACTTTCGTATTAGCAAGCGCAGACTGTTGTCTCAGCCTGTTGCTTCTGACACACGGTGTGCTAGAGCCTGGAAAGAGGGACGGGACACTCTGAAACCACTTCTGTGTGCTTGGGTGCTTGGTGGCAGGGCCGAGTCGGTCGGGCTCCGGAGCTGCGGGGCCCGGACCTGCAAGGAGGAGGCTGTGGACCACCGTCCGAGGACCCCAGTGCAGGCCGCCGGGCCGCCGGCAGATGGTGCCCTCCGCAGCGGAGACCAAAGGAAACCCTGTCAAAGTAACGCTCAGACTCCGCCCCACCCGATCCGCCGCTGCCAGCCGCCTGTCTTTCCCCAAATAGTGCTGAGCACGTTTCCTCCGGAACACCGCAGTAGCCCGTGTGTGTGTCGAAAATACAAACCAGGGGCAACAGGGTGTGTGTGCCAGAGTGGGGAGCGTACGCGGAGTGGGACTCCCGGGGCCGGGGCGAGATGACCGCCAATGAAACGCAGAGGGCACGGGAACCGGTCCATTTCGTATCTGCGTAAGCCCCGCAGTCCGAACCCGTCCCGAGGCCACTCACCATGTTCACTTCGGAGACCATGTCTATGCTGGCGACATCGATCCGCATCCCGACGTCCACGGGGGGCCCTGCCGGGGAGGTGGGACGCATTATGGGCATATTCTCAGAGTGGCGACAGGCTGGGGAAGGGAGAGGGGCTTCCTTTGCGCTTACTACATTCGGATTCTGAATGGGCTCCCTCTACTCCCACTCCTCGGAGCAGGGGACAGCTTGGGAAAACAGGTGTGGGCACACGCGTGATGCAGTGACTATGCAGAGGGTGTGTCGGGCCGGGGGAAGGTGGGCTCTGCCTGGGGTTTCATCCACCTGCGACTGGGGGATCGTGTGTGTGTGTGTGTGTGTGTGTGTGTGTGTGTGTGTGTGTGTGTGTCCAGGGCATAGAGCATACTGAACGCTTGTGAAAATTACATGCTTTTCTTTCTTTCTTTCTTTTTTCTTTTTTGACATTTATCTTCGACAGGAAAGGAGAACTAGGTGTGGGTTACAGGTTGAAAAAAGATGAAGCTTTACCTCCAAAGTCCGGCCGCAAGCGAATGTCATATCCTTTGAGCAATCTGTCCACTGTCTCTTTCACGTATGACATGTTGCTGGGCTCATTGGTGCTGAAGGGAAGAAGTAGGGACCGTATTCAGAATGAGCACAAACTGCGAGCAGACATAAAAATAGACAGGCACACCTACCCGCAAATAACGAGCTACATGATCCAGCAAGCATGTAACAAGAAAAACACTAAGAAAAAAGAACAGCTCACCTGTGTGCACAACAGACCATGGCAATCATCACAGGGAAAGAGAGAAGCCCCAAACTCTCTCGATTTTGTACTGTCCACATTACTAACTCTGATTAAAGAATTGTCTTTTCAGCGAAGATTCAAGGAATGCAACTTAGTCGGCGGCAGGGCAGTAATTCCCGAATGGACGTGCGCATGCGCAGAGGGTGCTCACTACCAAAAGACACCTTGTGCCTTGCAAACAATATTCCTAGTGGAACAGGCAACAGATTTCAATGTCTTTAAAGTTCCTGTTTGTGGTGCTCCGAGCCCTCAGAGTAGTCGGAGATATCCTGCTGTTTGCTTGTTGGGGATCCTACGTGTATATGTATACGGACTGGAGGTTGCTGTGTTCTTTCCCCCTCTGTCCTCAACCAGCTTTTTTTTTTTTTTTTTTTAACTCAACTCGCAGGCATCGGGCTAGGGCTGCCTGTGATTGGCACCTTTCCTTGACTGTCACAGCGGTCCTAGCACTGGGAGTTTGGAGGCAGGGCGGTTCTCTGGTCACCAGTGTGTGTGTGTGTGTGTGTGTGTGTGTGTGTGTGTGTGGCGGGGGGGGGGGGGGGTGAAGTGAATTTAGAGGGAAAGCCAAAGAAGGGAAACCCAGGAGTATCTGAGGACTCCAAGACTCTGGTCTCCCTGGGAGGCATTTTAAGACATTTGTCTTACTGTAGCCCTTCTCTGTAGGAGGGAGAAGAGGAGGGGCGAGTCAACATTTTAGCTTCCTTTTCTTCCCTCCCCCTCTTACGTCTCTCCAGCCACGGAGTGGAGGTAGGAGAGGGGAACAAGCAATGAGACAGCACCTCTGGGCAGGCCATCCTTTTTCTAGGGCCATCCGCCCCAAGTTCCACTTTTCTTCTAGGTTCTGGTGAGGAAAATCCCTTTCTTAAATTGCCAGTGTGTTAGCTCCTATTTAGTAACTCAGAAGGGACCCTGAAACACGCAGAGGCTCTAACCTCTGTTTGCAAGTAGATCGGGGTTCTGTAGGAGCAACAGTTGTGTGAATTCAATTCAATTCAATCAATGCAATTCGATAAGTGTCATCGAGCACATGTTGGGCAGAAATCCCTGGCTAGGTGTTTGTTCATTTATTTAATAGTATATACTGAATCTTTTTTATGTTCTAGGCATTCTTGGACTTAGAGATAAATTAAAGAGGATTCATCTCTAGATAGTGTTATGGTGACAGAGGACTGTTAATTCTACCTGGGAGAAGTAGGATATGGTTTCCAGAGAAGAAGAAATATTTTTGCCAGTGCAGGGTGGGTGGGGTATTCCAGAGGAAGGAATAGCATCTGCCAAATCCTAGAAGCTTCGAAGACTGTGGTCTGCTTGGACAGCTGAATCCTGTAAGGACCGAGCAGAATATAACCAGAGGGAGGTAGGGATGGTGGTGATGAAGGTGCAAAGGGAAGCTGAAGCCAGACTATAAGTAAAATTACATACTCTACTATGCAGATATGAGCTTCTGGAAATCACTGAAAGTTTTAAAAAGGATTGGTTAAGGTCAGATTTAGGTTTTCAACAGAATGTTCTAGTAGAATAATCATAAGAACAATTAACATTTGTCACTTGCTAACTATTTGCTGGTTACTGTGTACATCACCTATTATCTCTTTTAACTTTATAACAATACAAATGTGGTATATATTATTCTCATTTTATAGATAATGATGCTAGGAATGAATTAGGGTTAATGTAACTAGTGTAATATCAAACAACTAATAGTGGAATCAGCATTTCAATCCAGAATCAATGGACTTAACTACCCTATGTTTTGAAACATGGACCCCCAAGGAAACAGGCAGGAAAAACAAGAAGAAGGGTTATTATAACACCCCCAAGCAAAAGGAACTGGAGCAAGGAGAGGAGGTCATAGACTAGTGCAAGGTTTCTGAAGTATAATGGAGGCATCAAATAATTGGAAAGTTCAGGGCTTGGAGACTTTTGGAAGGTGTCTGAAGAATTGTACAAACATTTACAAAAATGTAGATCTTGACATTATTCATAGACATTAATTTTGTTTTCTCATTTGAGCCTCACAACAACCTTGAACAGTGGGGCTATTTCTTCTGGGGACAATGATAGCTCTTAATCAGTTTCCTTCATTTTCTTAAAAGTATCTGAAGTCTACCTTTTTAATTCATATGGATCTTCTTTTAATGGGTAAAGAGAAGATCTGTGCTTCAGGTTCTTGCTAAAACAAAGAACTTCTCTATATTGCACAACTCTTTGCAAAAGCTGGACTGTAGAAAATAAGATGTGTGGAGGGTTACTTCATTCATTTGTTCATTCATTTATTCCTCAAGTATTTATTGAACATCTATTGTCAGACACTATGCTGAAAGCTGGTGACACAGCAGTGGAAAAGACAACATACAGAGTCCCTTTCCATATGGAATTTGTCAATTGATCTAAGTATTGTAAATAGCAAATTGTCAGCCTTGCCAGCCAAATTCAATTTATAAAAGAAGTATTTAGTTTGGTGTTCACTGTGTTTATTTAACTTAGAAAGCTTTCATTGGGAAATATGTTTTCCAGTTGGTCATAAATCCCAAAAACTTCTTTAGAATAATAACCAGGATTTTATTTGATAATGTCTGCTAAAGAGCAAAGATTTTATCCTAGCATTAAGGAAGACTATTGCTGACTTTGTATACTTGAATTCTAAGGTTTAGCATGCCCCAGTTCAGATCAGTTTCACTGAGTTTGGCTTTTAAATTATGCCTTCCACCTACAAGAAGTCATAAGATATCCATTATCACATGCATTATTGGGATGCTTTGGGGGATAAACCCCACTGTATCACTCAATATCTTATGTATGAAGACCTATGGGAAGAAATTTTCCCAGACCCTAGTACCCTAAAAATAGTTTTATTTCCTGAGTAGCTTGTATTTTATTGACAATAGAAACCCCATAATTCATTAATTTCCCTATTTTCTTTGGCCACTGGGAATCTGAGAATTATAGGTACAATTCAGCTTTAATAATTATGTAAGATCTTAATGACCTGCATTTTGATATATTACATTTCTCCTTGATGGCCTGGAATTCTAAATTTACTTTTCCTTTCTCACACCTTACTAATTTAAACACAGATATATTGCACTGAATATATATAGTGTGTAAGCTGTCTTGAATAATTTTTGGTACTAATTGGGAAATAAATAAATTTAAAATAATCAGAAATAAGTAAATAATTGAAAAAAATTAAAATCACCAGATCCAGACACAGTGTGGGACTTATTATGGCTTGAAAAAGCCAATACTTACTTTCTCTGTGAAGTTGCTTGTTTTTTTTCCCCAAACCAATCCTCCTTCAGGAGTCAACTCAATTTCTACTTTTTGTTCAAGCTATTCCTATTCCTATTATCTTCTGATAACTCTTAGATTGACCGATGGAGAATCCTAAAAATTATCACTCAACTAAGATGGAAGTGTCTGAAGATCAAGACCTATTCTTACACCTATTATTAGTGAATATGCTTATTGATTAGGATATAGAATAAGCAGCTTTAAATTCTAGTTAGAATTGGGATCAAACCTAGAAATGATCGTTTCATTTTCAAATTAGTCCTGCTTATTTATTTATTCTTGTAAATACTGAGTCCAGAAAAATAATGTATAGGCTAAAGCTCTTTTTAATAAGCGATGTTAGAGACTCTGTGCAGCTTCAATGTAGATGGCACACCTTAAAGGGAGAAATAATACAGATTATTTTATTTTATTTATTTATTTTTAAAATCCTCACCCAAGGATATTTTTCCATTTGTTTTCAGACAGCCGGGAAGGGAGGAGGGAGAGAAAGAGGAGGAGAAAGAGAGATAGAGAAAGAGGGGGAGAGAGAGAGAGAGAGAGAGAGAGAGAGAGAGAGAGAGAGAGAGATCAATGTGAGAGAGACACATCGGCTGGCTGCCTCCCTCACGATCCTGACCAGGGCTGAGGATTAATCGCAACGGAGATACGCGCCCTTGAACGGAATCGAACCTGTGACTCTTTGGTCCGCAGGCTGATGCTCCAACCGCTGAGCCAAACTGGCCAGGGCACTAATACAGATTTTGTTAAAACAAAATAATAAGTATTTCATTTTATAGTTTAAGAATATAACTGAAGTTCATTTCCATTCAGTCCTGCTTCTTTTTATTGAGCATTTACTATGTGCCTAGCAAGTACGCCACTCTGCAGCCATAATTAGTCTATTATTATTTGTCCTCAAGTTGGCTTAAAATCTTATGTGAATGGATATATTAGGTTGGATATATGTGAAAGAAAGGTGATAATAATCGTTAGAAGTACTATAAAGTAGATTCTTAATGAAACTGAAGAATAAATAAATGTCCACCCTAACTCAATCCTGCATTTTCCAGAAATTAACTTCAGTATAAAATATTAAGCATGTAGTTAAATTAATGTTTCAAATTAGTGGATAAATAACAGGTTTTTCAATAAATAATAGAAAAGTTATTTCTTTGGAAATAGTTAATACTATGTAAGAATTTCCATATACTTATTGTTAAAATAAGTTTTGGTTGAATTAAGGACTTAAAGATAAAAAATTAAACCATAGAAATAATTGATAGGTACATATATTATAACCATTCAGCATTTAATAAATGAAATTAGAACATATTTTCTCTTTGATATATGCTGGCCAAAGAAGAAAAAATAAAGAAAAAGATTGATAAATATGAATGCATAATTATAAAGTTATTTTTAAATCATATGCTTGAAAATCAACTAATTGTGATAAAGAGACACTTTCATTAAAATATGAATATTCAACATTATACCAGAGGTATGATATTGCAATGAGACAATTAAAATGGGAGAAAATAATAGAAAAGGAACTAAACTTTCCTTATTTCCATGTGGTAAGTCTGTCTAGAAAGAAAATCCAACAGCATCCCCAAACATATATGATATAATAAGAGAGTTAAGCCAGCTTGCTGAACTGAAGATCAAACAACATTTAAATACATGTTAATAGCATTACTCTACACAGCAGTTACCAATAAGAAAATATAATAGAAATTTTTATTTTATTACAATAGTAGCAAAAACTTTAATGTACCCAAGAATAACTGAAAAAGAGGTGTGCAAGAGCTTTAGAGAGACTCTATAGGACCTGATGGACGGACATAAGATCTAGATAAATGGAAAATGTACTGTATTTGAGTCTGGGGAGACTCAATAACCATAAAGATGTCAATTGTATCCACTCTAAGAAAAATATAATCAGTTTGAATCAAAATTTCAACATTCACAGTAGAAATTAAGAAACCAATCCTAAAACTCAAATGCAAGATTAAAGAAGAAGAAAAAAAGACAAGAAAATTCTGAAGAAGAAAAAATGAGGGAGGATATGGAGCACTTATCTTTGGGATACCAAGACCTACTGAACTATTGAAATTGAAACAGTGTGTGTTCAGTTCAGGAAACAGTGGGATTCATATAGCTAGAAAAAAATAGTACAACCCAATAAAGAGCATAAAAAGATTTCTCCCTTTTAGGAAAAGTGGGAAAATATAAACTATTCCATAAATGTTGTGTAGACAATTTATTATCTATAAGGGACCCAAAAAAAGTATATCTTTACCTGATTACACGCACAAAAATGTATTACAGATGGATACATAGTACATTAGTTTGCTGTTTTAAAAAGGTTTAACATTAAGAATTATGAACACTGTGGAAGAATATAATTTCAGAAACTTTGGGGACAATACCTATTACCACAATCTATCTTAAGAACAATTTTAAGTATAAATAGTCATACAATATACTATTTTCTGAATCTACCTGAGGAATTTGCATTCTGTTTAATTGATCAGGTTTTCTGATTGAACTTAATATTATTTATATACACAATGTGCAATATGTAATATATAATACATAATTGAAATTAACATTCAGTTACATAATACATATAGTAATGATTCAATATACATTGTGAAATGTTTACCACAGTCAAGTTAATTAACATGTCCGTCACCTTATATAGTTACCATTCGTGTGTGTGATGAGAACACATAAGATCTACTTTCTTAGCAAATTTCCAGAATGCAATACAATATTATTATCTATAATCATCAAGCTGTGCATTAGATCCCAAGCACTTATACATTTTATAAGTGATCAAAGTACAAACTTTCATTTATGACATGATATATTTTTATCACTATCACTATTAGCAAAGTTTGACTTTTGGTAAGGTAGCCACACTATTATTACCTTTAAAACATTTACATATCCTTTGTTACACTTTCACTCTTTATTTTATAGATTAAGTACTGTATTAATTTATTGATTATAAAATCTTGTGAAACTTTGTTATTACAGTAAATCTACCAATTAACTTAAGTGGTATCGTTATCTGTGTTAATGGAAATGGTCTCACTTCATTTTTTTGGCATATAACTTTATTCTCTATGGGTTTATTATGTTCTTTGAAAAAAATGTCTTGTGTTTCAGGCTATATAAGATGCCAGTTATTTAACAGATTTTTAACTGCTAACACGAAAAGTGTCTTTTTTTGCTTTGTATTTTTCAACTCTTCTAGTTCATATATTATAATGTGGACTTTTGAGACTAAAACTTATATCATTTCATATAGCCAAGAATGTTTTTACCTCTTTTTATTTTTACTTTTTAAGCACCATGCTATAATACTTGTGTAAAGTATGTTATCTTAAATAAATAAATTCATATTGTATTATTTTTATATATTTATACTTCTTTTGAATTATTTTTCTAATTACTATTTCCATCATTTCTACTCTTTCCAGCATTTTTATTGCTTACAAGGGTATTGTTTTCTTGTTTAAAGAGAATTCTACCTAAACAAATATATTATTTCTTGTTTTAGACCATATACTCTCTCTTATTAATAGAGAAATTTCAAGTTATTGCTTTTATTAAAAATACTATTATTAATTAGTGAGAATAATAAACATTTTATAAGCTTATTATTTACCAATACTTTTAAAAACACTTAACATGTTTAATGCTTATAATACTTTATGAAGTGTGATACTATAATTAGTTCTGTTTTACTGATGACATTACTCAGAAACAGAAAGTTCATTAATTTATCCAAGATTAAAAAATAAATTATAGAGACAGAATTCAAATTCATGTAGTCTAATGACAGACCCTTTACCAGTACACTATTAATTATGAACAGATTTTGCCACCATAAAATACCTTTTTAACCTCTATTGAGGTAATAACATGATTTTTGCAAATTCTCCTATGTAATTAAATGCATTTAGGATTTAACCTGTGTTATGAGCTATTTACATTTTTAGAACAAGCCAGAATCAGAGTTTGTTTTTTTTTTTTCTTTCAGCACAACAGATCTCTGCTCCCAAAGCAGAATCTTATAAAGGGTCACTCTGAGAACTGGAAGTGCTGTGGTGTTGTGACCTCTGGCTGACCAGCGCGGTGCTGTGAGGAGGAGAAAATCAAAGAGAATGATTACTGAACTTGTTACCAGTGAGCTATTGCTGAGACTGTCATTAAAAAATGTAGCCATTCACAACTCTGTCAATGTTTAGAGATTTTACTTTTATTTTTTAGCAGAAATTATTTATACTTTTCATCTTACTTGTTTCATAGACAATATTTTTTAGCACCTGGGATTAACTGGATAACAAAAGTGTTATATTGCCAGGTGATTGATTATCCAGGTGAACACTTTTCTGTCTAAACATATAGCCTTGGGGCTTATTCACTTACTCAAAAATATTTTTAGAATTATACAACAATAAAAGATAAAACTAAACACATCTGAAAACCCAGTTTATAATGCAAAACATGCTGAAAATTAGAAAAGAACTTTCTATTGTACTCTGGAGTATCAGGGAAGACATCTAAAAAGAGAATACTTTCTGCTAGACCTTGAATTCACAGAGCTAAGAACTTGGAGGGGTTGGGGTAGATGGACAACACAAGCAAAGGCTTCGAGTTATACAGCTGATGGCAATAAAAAAGAATGGTAGTATTCCAGGGAGAACTGAATATAACTGTTTGCAGTGGTCATAGGAGAGAGGTATGGGAGGAAGGTAGGAAAGGAGTAGTTGAAAAAAGGAATATGTCCCAACTTCCAGCTCAACAAGAACTAGACTAGAAAAAGGAAGTAAGAGATATGGTTGGAAAATAAAACTTTTTTTTTCTCTGCTCTGTATTACATGCATACTCACCATTACTAAGTGGAGATCAAAACATCACTAACCTATCATTTTTATTTGGTTGTTTGAAATTCTTCCAATTATTTTAAGAGGGATTTGAAGAAAATTTTGAAAAACCTAGATATTTGAACTGATCACTGAAATGATATAGTGACAGTACAATTCATGAATTAATTCATTAATTAAAAGATAATTTCTGAGAAAAGAAATTAAATTTCAAAAACCATCCTCCCTCTTGGAGATAAAACCTAAATCATACAACATTTTAAGCAACCAAATATTTTCTTCAGTCATAAAGTCACTTCTGTCCAGCCGGTGTGGCTCAGTGGTTGAGCATTGACCCATGCACCAAGAGGTCACCAGTTCAATTCCTGGTCAGGACACATGCCCAGGTTGTGGGCCCAATCCCCATTTGGGGGCATGCAGGAGGCAGCCAATTGATGTTCTCTCTCATCGATGTTTCTCTCTCTTTCTCTCCCTCTCCCTTCCTCTCTCTTTAAAATCAATAAAGAAAAAAAAAATTTTTTTTAAATAAAATAAAATAAAATAAAATAAAGTCACTTCTATATTTTAAAGCTGAATAGATATGGGGTGGAATACTAGAAAGTTGCAGGGTTCCTTCCCTTCCAGAATCAGAAATGTAACAACCATTGTGTAGAACAAGTCGAATTTGGGTTTAAGAAATAAAATACTGTTTAATATGGATATATATATATATATATATATATATATATATATATATTTTTTTTTTTTTTCAAAGGTAGCAAATCTCAGAAAACTAAATCCTCATGGAAAGTAAGACTACTTTAAAGCAAGTATAATAGCTTGAGAAAAATTTAAGTACATACCGAATACCCTATAAAAAGAACAAACTGTTAGGCTAAAACAAATGTCAACAACAATGACAAAAATTAAAAACTGGGGTTCTAGAAAATAATTGAAAATTTAAAAAGAAAATTTGATAAATAAATTGAATGACACAAATAGAAATTTTATTAGTGAGCCAGATGATAAAGTTAAGTAATTATCAAGATTGAATTGCAGCTCTGGCTGGTTTGTCTCAATGGTTAGAGTGTTGGCCTTCAGGACCAAAGTGTCTGGGGTTTGATTCCCAGTCAGGGGTACGTACTTGGGTTGCAGGTTTGATCCCCCACCCTGGTCGGGATCCTGTGGGAGGAATCAATCAATCTCTCTCTCTCTCTCTCTCTCTCTCCCCCTCCCCTACCCCTTTCCACTCTATCTAAAAATCAAGGAAAAATATCCTTGGGTGGGGATTAATTTAAAAAAAAGATTGCATTGTAAAGGACAAAACAAAGAGTCATTGAAAAGAGATCCCAAAGTTTCATAAGAAGAAAAAGGAAGGGAGCAAATAATAAAATAAATAGCAATGTTTCAGAAATGACAAAAGTTATTAGTTTTATGATTGAACAAGCTCATTGAATGTTAAACAGCATTAATAAGTCATTTTCTGGTGAATTTCCAGAACATTTTGGATAAAGAAAAAAAATGCAAAATTCTCTTGAGAAAAAGAAATCATATTATCTACATAGAAAAGAGAATAATTTGTCATTTTTACAGCAAATTTAGTGCAGAAATTCCTTTTTTTAGCAAGAGAAAAACAAACACGAGTTTATTAACCTGTGCATCAGAAAAATCAATGAAGCAATGTTTTTAAAATTCTGAGTTAAAATGACTTTGAAGTGCTAATTCTGTATTCTCTCAAACTAGCATTCTTTTGGCAATACAAAGTCATTTTTACACATAAAAGGACTGCAAAAGATTTGCCCCCACAAACCCTTTGAGCAAGGATTACCTAAAGATTATTATAGCAAAACAAAACATCAACACAAGAAAGAGGGAATTAAGACAAAATGAAGTGATAAGCAAATAAGCCAGTAAAACAAATCTTCTCTAATTTTTGTGTTAAATTCAGTGAAACTGAAAATAATTGTTAAGAAATAATTCTGAAGCCATAGGCAAAAAGTCCAGAAGTTGAACATTTATGAGTTAGAGAGGGTGACATGAAGTTGATGGGTTATGGTAAAACAAGAATATACTTTGAATAAACCATACTTCTTAGGTAGAAACTATGAATTAAAAACAAATCTATAGCCCAGTCAGTGTAGCTCAGTGGTTGAGCATCAACCCATGCACCAAGAGGTCGCTGGTTCCATTCCTGGTCAGGGCACATGCCCAGGTTGTGAGCCTGATCCTCACTGAGGGGCATGCAAGAGGCGGCCAATCTATGTTCTCGCTCATCGATGTTTCTATCTCTCTCTTCCTCTCTCTCTAAAATCAATAAAGAAAAAATATTTTTAAAAATCTATAGTTTATTTAGTGCTTACTATATACCATGCACTGTTTAAAGTCTTTTTTCATGCATTAGGCCACTTACAAATAGCATCTCTAAACTTTGGTAATATTGTATTCATTTTTCAGATTTTTTTCAAAAGAACAACAGATGGAAAAGGATATTGTTGTTGGTCACACAGCTTAGATGTGACAGAGCCAGGGTTCCTGCTCACAAAGTCAAAATCCAAAGCCAGTGCTATTTTTTTTTCTTTTTATTGATTTCAGAGAGAGAGAGAGAGAGAAGAAAGGAGAGGGAGAGAGAGATGAAACATCAATGAGAGAGAACATCGATCAGCCACCTCCTGCATGCCCCCCACTGGGGATCAGGCCCACAACCTGGGCATGTGCCCTGACTGGGAATCGAACCGGTGACCTCTTGGTGCATGGGTAGATGCTCAACCACTGAGCCACACTGGCAGGGCACAAAGCCAGTACTATTCATCACTATGCTACACTGCTTCTGATAGAGAAGAGATGGAGCACAGAGAGTGAGACATCCAAATGTTGGTGAACAGATAATGGAGAATTCCCCCAGAAGACAGAAGTGAATGAGATCATAGGTGAGTAATGATAGGGTGAAACACTTGAGTGAAGACCACACATCACTGAAGATCTCCACGCTTGGAAGTGAACCCAAAATACAGAGATACTGGTGGGCTGCCCTGAATGGCTTCCATTTCCATTTCCAATTTCATGATATCTGTTATTCCTTGTGGTTCAGCATTTCCTGTGGCTGAGATTTCTGTGATTTTTAACTATCATACGCATGCTCACATTAAAACCACTAAATTGAAACTCTATAAGGAAAAGAAATGTTTTCTTTAACTCACCAATGCATACCTCTTATCTATAATTGTGTATGGCATGCAGTAGATATACAATAAGTATTTGTTGAATTATTGGGTAAATATGTAAATAAATTCAGCAATATTTATTGAACGTCTAATATAAACCAAGCACTATTCCAAATACTGAGTATACAGCTGTGAACACAACAGATAAAAATCCATTCTTGTGGTTATGGAGTTTATATTCTAGTAAGGGAAATGGATCATAGGCAAGGTAAATATGTAAAGCACACTGTAATAAAGACAGTGGTAGGAGAAAAAACTAAAAGGCAAACCAAGCAATGGAAATTGGAATCTGGGGAGAAATGCATTTGTTAAAACTTTAAGAAACATGCCCTGGCCATTTTGGCTCAGTGGTTAGAGCATGGGCCCGCAGACCAGAGAGACCCGCGTTCAGTTCCCGCTAAGGGCATGTACCGCAGTTGCAGTTTGTCCCTGGCCCCTGTTGGGGTCGTGTGGGTGGCAACCAGTCGATGTGTCTCTCTCACATCGATGTTTCTCTCTCTCTCTTCCTCCCTCTCTCCCTTCCGCTCTATCTGAAGATGAATGCAAAAAGAATGTCCTTGGGTGAGGATAAAAAAAACAACTTTAAGAAACAATGGTCGGGGAAGACCTCACTGAAAAGATGACATTTGAGTGAAGGGCTATGGACAGTGATGGCGCGAGCCATGGAGATCTATGAGGAAGAACATTGCCAACAGAGAACAGCAAATGTATAGAAACTGAAGTGGGAATGTGTCCGGTATGTTTAAGGAGGCCAGTGATGCTAGAGCCATGAGAGGCAGAAAAAGCAACAGGAGGTGAGTTAGAGAGGTACATGATTTATTCTGAGTAGGATGAAAAGCCAGTGCAAGGATGTGATGTGGAGAAGAGCATAATCTGACTTGCTGTTTAACAGGAGCACTCTGGCTATTCTAGAATACAGACTGCTAGAGAGTAAAGGTAGAATGAGGTATGTCCTACTCCAGGGGGGAAATTATAGTAGTAGTGAAGGCGATGAGAAATGGTCATTTTCTGGATATATTTTGAAGCTAAAGTTACCATGGCTTTCTGACAGATTGGATATGGGATGTGAGTGAGGGAAAAGGAGACATTTAGGATGACTGTGAAGTCTCTGAATTGAGCAGATGAAAGAGGTTCCATTGTCTAAGGGGGTGAGGGTGTGGAGAAACAGTTCAGGAGAGGGGGTTGTGTTGTCAGTCAGTTGTGGACATGTAAATTGGATCTATGTGGATAACTCCATTTCAAGAAAGAGGTCTTGACTGGAGATATAAAATTAAAAGTCATCCACATGTAGATGGACTTAATCATTATGGATTTAATTGTGTGTTCCTCCAAATCCATATGTTGAAGCTTTACCCTCAATGTGACTGTATTTGGAGATAGGCCCTTTAAAGAGGTAAAGTTAAATGAGGTTATAAGGGTGGGACCCTAATCCAATATAATTGGTGACCTTATAAAAAGGAAGAGATACCAGGAGTCTTAGAGAAAGGCCACGTGAGGACACAGCAGGAACAGGGCCGTCTACAAGCCAAGGAGAGAGGCCTCAAGACCTTACTTTCTCATAGTTCTGGAGGCTGAACTTGGACTTCAAGGATGATCTTGGACTTCCAGCCTCCAGAGCTGAGAGAAATACATTTCTATTGTTTAAGCCACCTAGTCTGTGGTATTTTGTTAGGGCAGCCCTAGTAAACTAATACAGTATTTAATGCATGGACCACATAATTTCACCAACATTTTTCAGGTTACGGTATACAGAAAGGAACTAAAAAAAGAGACCAAGAAGGAACAGCAGGTAGGGAGAAAACCAGGAGAATGAGGTGTCCTGAGAACCAAAGGAGGAAAGTATATAAAGGAAAAGAAAATGATCAACTGTATCACATACTGCTGAGGATACAATGTCTTCCGTTAGTCAGGTGAGAAATATCCTTTTTTTTCCAATGAATTTTGAGGTCTGGAGTTTCAATTAAAATTTATTTAGATTCAATGTCATTAAAATTTTTTTTATTTAAAACAACATTAGAATGGATATCTTGAATGTTTATTTTCAGAGAAAATACATTTTTCTTTTTAAAAGTTAGCATGTATAAAAATTTTATGTTATCCATAAAGAGCCAAAAGATGAAGAAAAATATATTCTAAAATTTTATATCTTGTATATTATCACATTATTTTGTTGTGGCATTTGTTTTATATCTAGGAACTACAAACATTAAGAATTCAACAATTGATTAAGCAAAAAAAAAAAATGATTCTTTGTTAAAGAGAAAAGTGTAACATAGTTCTAATGGGGAAAACTAAATATAAATATAGGTAAACAATAGGAAAAGTGGTAAGAAATTCAATTTTGAAAGAGAAAAGTCAATAACTGAAATCTGAATTTAAATTAATTATTTAAGTTCAAAGAGAGAATAACCAGTTTTACTAATTTTGAATCTCTCTTTAGCAATCTGTGCATGAATAAACACAATCTGTGGGCTCCAAAACAATATTAATATAACACTGTGAAAATTTTTGATTGGTAGATTGATTAGATGCTATTTATGACATAATCACGAGTAGGTCAATACACCATCAAAAAATTAAGTATCTTACCAATATTCTGCAGACTTAGTGGTCAAAGAGAAGTCTGTGTATGTGTGTGCATGTGTGTGTGTGTGTGTGAATGAAGCTTTTTTATTTTTTGTTGTTTATAGTTACACTTTCCTATTTTATATATTCTTATTTGTTTCCAGTTGTTTCTTATTTATTTCTTTGGTGTTAACCGTTAGGTGGTTTCCTACACTAGTTGTCACAATACAATTCTCCTAGAAGTGTATTTCATATTTTCTCAATATTTTTCTGCAGTTATACTGTGTGTAGTACTTGGTTAAGAAAATATTCGTTTTTAGTTTTCTGAGGAGTTTGAATAAATGTGGGAATAATGAGCCATCATCAAAGCATCATGCTTATGCTGTATGAGGGCACGTCGCTGCCAGAGTTATACTTTTTTCTGACAGTTATGTTATATCAGAAGCATGCTGCCAAATACTACTTTAGGTTTATTGAATGTTAACATCTGCAGGAAATTTAATAATCTAACCCAACAGTCTCATTTTAAAGTGAGAAATAGTGAGATACATCGAAATTATATAATGTGCAGAAGGCCATTCATCTAGTACATGTACTTTCAGGTCAGTGAAGTCCAAACATCTCTCTCTCTCTAAATAACTCACTATCCCTTTCTTTTGTAAAAAAATAAAAGTATTAATTCTGTTATTCTCAATCTCTTCTTTTTAAACAGCCCATGATATTTTTCAGAAGTTAATTTTTTTAATAAGACAAGTCAGGCATTTTAGCACCTAGTTCAAAAACTGATTCTACACTCATTTCAACCAAAGAACATCATTTTGTTCATTAAATTGTCTGCATAATAAAAATTTTTACACCTAGAAGACAGTACAGAACATTTCTGGATTTGATTACTGTTTTGTTTTTTCAGAAAATCATTAAGCAATTTTATAATTCACTAAAATGTCACTATATCACTTTAGTAATAAACTCAAATGATTATAGTTTTCTAAAATTTTCTATTAAATTATTACTAAAGAGCTAGAACATTTTTAATGATGGGAAAAAAATCAAAATAATAGACTTGAAAATTCGGTACCCAAGAATATGGATTTTTATATGGCAAAGAGTGAAGCATTTTTAAAGAATTCAACATGGTTCATATTTTGTCCCTGGGGACATAAGAAACCATGGGCTATCTCATATTTATATTATTTCCATTGTTTTTCCTTCACTGAACCCCTCCCCCATTACACTGTACTTGATATTTAACACTGAACTGCTCCAATTTTCTGTATACACAGAAGCAAGCATTCACAGTGCTTCTCTGTCCATCCCATCCTTGGGAAAGTCAAGGTGTAGTTATCCTTAATATTCCAGCTGTTGCAGCATTTGGTTAAAAGCTCTATTTGAACATTTTCCCCATAGTTAGCTGGATATATTTTCCCTGCTAATTTGTGTCCACCTCTAGGAACAATATCTGTGACATAATATAGCAAAAATCCTGGTACATTGTAGGACATGGAAAATACATCTTTAGTAAATGAATGGAATAAAGAAAGATATACAAGGGGTTTATGAATGAATGGAAAAACCACAGTGTATTTTCTTATTAATTGGAGAGTGTTAACATGTGCAAAATTAGCTCGTGTCTACCTATTGCTTATGTAGTGCACTGATAAACAGCAGATAAATCTCTACAAATTAAAGCAGACAATTAATGGCACCACTTTCTAACTAATGTTCTGAAACCATTTGGTGCTGTTTTGCATCTCAGAAACTCCCTTGCAATTAGAGTGACCCTGTGACATGTTCCAAGCAATAGAATAATGTCAAGAGAAATACTATGAGTTCCTTTTTGGCCAAGATGGTTAAATACTTAGTGCACTTTCCCTACGTTTCCCCTTTCTCCCACTTCAGTGAGGCTAGAGGGACAGGAGTTACTTCCTATGGAAGAAGTTCAGATCCCCGAGTCATTAACTGGAGGAACTCTACTAGGGATTTTATGGGAGTAAACACCTTGGACCTTACATGAGGGAGAAATAAACTTTTATCTTATTTTGCTATTTGTTGTTCATTATAGAAGCTAGGGTTAATTACCATGATGTGTATAAAACAAGTTATCTCAAAAATATAATGTTAATTTAAAAATAAAATTGCATGATGAGACTGCATATAGGAATATTAAAAGCATGATAAATAATGTTATTGATTTTGAATACATATACAATACTTATATATAAATATGCATGGAAAAAGGACCAAATTCAACATGATGGCTACTTTTAAAGATGGAAGGAGAGTTGTGGTAGAGAACTCAGGACATTTCAATAATATCTGTGATGTTTTGTTTCTGTTAAATTCTGAATCAATTTTGACAATATATTAGAATTTAATAAAGCTGCGTGTAAAGCCTCTGGACGTTTGTTATATCATTCTCTTTTGGGGGGGTTGCCTTATTTTGAAATATTTAAAAAATGAACATCAATGATTGGGAATTCTTTAGATAGAACTTTATAAATCATAAATATCTGGGGAGAAAATTTAGACATATTCATCAAAAATGTAAAATTAGATCTAAGCACGTATCATAAAACTTGAAAAGGAGAATTTTTTTTCCCTTTCCAAAGAAATGTATTTTACTTAGAGAGTATAAACATATGAGCTGTCCCAGAGCTGGAACAGTTTGAAAAATACAAAGTGAAGCATGGATTAGTCATATTCATAAACCCCACCACAAGTGATTGGATCACACTCACCGCGGAGGGCAGGTATGGCACCCACAGTCCGCTCTCCCTGGGAACAGTCTGGCCCGTGTCTGGTACGTTCTGCACTTTCGCATCAAGCATGACCATTTGGCCCCATTCAGGACCTTACTCTCATCCATCCGTTCCTGCACCTGGTTTTTAGCCCCAGGCAGGCAGTACAAAATGTAGATGTCCTTGGCTCAGCCCCACATCCATCTTGCTGCCAGTTTTCTTAGTGTTGGCTGCCCAGACAGTTCACAGCTGGGCTGAATGCCTAGTGCACCCCCTCAACCTAGCGCGGGATCACAGTTGCAGACTCTGTGTCTGCAGTCAAGCAGGAAAGACAGACGTACCCTGATCACACACGGGAGTTCATTCCAGCAGCAGCAATAACATAAGGCCTTCCACGACAAAATTGTGTTCATTCGCATACTGGCTCCTTCTTGTTGGCTGCAGGACAAGTAAGTATATCTGCCCACACCCGTCGAATCTTGTGAAGTTATATAGAGATTTAACTGGGTTCAGTTACATATTCAGTCTAGCCAGTCTCAATGACATCTTATTCTCTCAAGTCTATGTCCTTAAAACAGCTCTTAGTGTGGGGATAGTGTGTCCACCATACATTCCAGGGACAGGGGAGGGGGTGAGGAGTCTCCAAACGCCAGGATCCAGCTCCCGGACAACTGATAGTCTATCTTCTCCATGACCTCCTCCAACAAACTGCAAAGTCTTTTTTCTTCTTCTTCTTTTATAGATTTTAGAGAGAGAGGAAGGGAGAAGGAGAGAGATAGAAACATTGATGAGAGAGAATATCGATTGGCCACCGCCTGCATGTCCCCCACTGGGGATTGGGCCCACAACCTGGGCATGTGCCCTGACCGGGAATTGAACCAGCGATGAACCGGCGACCTCTTGGTGCACAGGTCAATGCTCAACCACTGAGCCACACTGGCTGGGCAAACTGTGAAGTCTTTCAAGTTTGTTTCTGGGCCATCAGCATCCTCTTTTCCTTACCTCCTCCACTCGGTTGCACTTTAATTTTTTAGGTACCTCGACCTTGGAACTCCGTCCACCATTGAAACTGCAAATTGTCTAATGCCTTCATTTTCACTTTAACTAAAACTTATTCACACCAAAGTGCTAACTCCCTAATGTTTTAACACTCGGAAGCTTTTTACCTCTAGCTGTGGACTTTCTCTCCATCAGTGGCACTAAGTTAAAAAAAAAAAAAAAAGTGCCATGTTTAAAAATCTAATGTGTTAGTTATTAATATAACTAACACTTTGTTAGTGCTCACTATGTTCCAGGCACTCTTGGAATTGTTTGTACATGTATTAACACATTTAATTCTTGTTAACAATTCTATAAAGCAGGCACTATGATTGTCCTTATTTTGCAAATAATGAAAACAGGAGCCAGAATAAGGAAGAGATGTTCCCAAAAAGAAACAGCTAAAAATTCAGGGATCTAGGATTAGAATAAGTCAGAGTCAATAAAATTCAAGCTTTGGGGAGGAAGATTCAGGAACATTACTACATTTTAAGTGTACTATAGCGATGGCATGATAATTTCACAATAATAAAAGGTATCAGGGAAATAAGCCAACATTTCAATTGATCATATTCACTTGCACTAATAAAATAAACTGATCTCTGCATTGCATACCATATTGCCTTCATTACTATGCAACACAGTAATTACTATGTAATCATTAAAGAAACACCGGAGTAGGAGACAGGGAATTGATTTAGATAATTTTTAGTTCCTTATGCTCTAATAGTCTATGAAAAAAGTTTGTGGCAATATTTTATCATAGAATGTTGCTCTGTTAATATGCTCATCTGATCTTGTCTTAAACATTGAAAAGAAAAAAGAAAAGAAAGGAAATACTTTGTTACAGATGTCCAATGTTAAGTGTCTTAGTGTTGGGCCCTGTTATTCAGCTGATGTGAGCTGACTTGGGAGTCCTCATACCTGTTGAACACTTCAGACATGAGCTCCATTGCCAGTTCAGTTCTGGAAGCAATAGTGTATATTCAGATGTGAGGTAGATGGGGTCAAGTGGAAGGGCTCAGAATAGCCCCATCCGTACCAGTGAGGTGGCAGAGCCAAGAAGACACCGGAAAGTGGAAGCAGGCTTTGGGACAGACATGATAAGAAAGAAACCCAGAGGAGACCATGGACATCAGGAAGTGTAAACAACAAATCTATCTCCATAAAGATGGGTACCAAGCATCTCAGTGAAATCTAACATCAAGAACAGTGTGTTCAGACAGATGATTAGGGCACATCCTTATGAAGATGAAGAGCAAGAAGCAGTCAAATGTCCAAGTTGATATATAGAGAGTGGTACGAGGGAAATCTATAAGAATGGGAACTCTAACCCAGGAATCAAATTATGCAAAGGTGGATTTCACTCCCTGGGCAAAGAGAATAACAACAGGATTCAGGTTCAAGTCTAAGCTACCAGTGAAACTGATTCTCAGGGAGTAAGGCAGAATGAAGGGGCAAGTTCAGAATCATATACGCTGCAAGGGTAAGTTGAAGTCTATTCCCAGTGTGTTCTGATGAAACTGCTTAAAAATGAATCTTGCCTCTGATATTCTTTTAATGAGAGATTTTTGACCTCATTTTACTTCCAGAATAAAGCACTCCTTTTCTTCTAGTTCATCATGTGAGAGACCAGAAAGAACTTATTTCTGTAGTGGCCGTTATGTCAAAGGCAGGGATGTGAACTTGATGCTTGTGGGGTTTATGGAAGAGAAATGCCAATGCAGTTCCTGCTACACGGCCTTGTTATTTACCCAAGGGAGGTCAAGACATGTGCACCACTCACTGAGAAAGCTTCCTTGAATATGCACAAAAGCTTAGACTAGCTGAGAATCTGGGACAGAACAGCCACCTTTTTCCAGAGGGGAGCAGAAACCTGGTTTAGCTGTCAGCCATGGCAGCCCTGGCCTCCTCCAACAAACTGCAAAGTGGTTCCAGTGTCAGCCCGCACACCGAAGGAAAGCTCCTGGGTTGATTCCCGGGGCACACACCTGGGTTGCAGGTTTGATCCCTCGCTGCACGTGCAGGAGGCAACCAATCGCTGTGTCTCTCTCACCTCAATGTCTCTCTCTCTCTCTCTCTCTCTCTCTCTCTCTCCCTCCCTCCCTCTCTTCTACTCTCTCTCAAAAAAAAAAAAAAAATCAATGGAAGAAATATCCTCTGGTGAGAATTAACAAAAATGTCAGCTGACAAAGAATTCTTAGTTTATCTGTGAGAGCTTGGGCAGCACATCCAATTTTCTTGTTTTGAGAACTGCTTGGCAAAGTCTTTAAAAGAAAGCTTTCAAAGTACACACATTCATTTTTCAAAAATGTACTACATTTAGAGTTTTAAAAACCTTACCATTGTTTACTAAATGGGGACTATCACCTTTTTTTGTTTATTTCTTTTTCCTCCAGCCTAGAGACCACCAACTGCATACTATATCAACTGCTCTCTGGACAGTACAGGATGTTCCTGCTCACTGTACTTATCCAAGAGACGAGCCCTGAAACTCTCCAACTTATATCACCTCAACCAATGAATTTTCACTTCTACAATTAAATTCCAGAGCACCACTGGAAAAAAAATCCACAATGATATGAATTGGTGTGCTTATTGGCATATGGCCTCTGACACCATCCGGACCCTCAGGGCTATTTTATATGCCTCTCCTCAACTGTCTTAACCACGGTTTGTATAATTGGACTCATTAACTCTCAAAGTCTATTTTTTTCTTCTTAGAAAAGTTAAAATTGATACTGTTTTAAAGATAGATAGATTAAGCTTAGTAGATGGTATTGATTAATAGTGTTCAATGCATTAATTTTAGGTGCTATTTCCTAAAATTATATAAATAAAACTGTAGGGTAAAGCTATTATAATAGTGATATTTTAAAAGTGCAGGTGTAAGAAGAAACAATTTGTTTTTCCCAAATGATAATCAGTATCAGAAGTTTAAAAGGTGGCATTCTTTAGATTCTAACATAAGTTTTCTATTCTTTTTTTCTTTGCACAATCTCATCTGCTCACATGAATTTTTTCACCATTTACAACCTCAAATGTACATTTCAAGTCTAGAATTCTGTTCTGAAGTTAATGACTATAGGACCTCCTTGGATGTTCTGCAGTCTTATCTCCAATTGTCTGCCTTCATGCCTCCTGTGTTCTGTAGTATTTAAGTGAAAGGCACCATATCCCAGCACGTAACCAAGGCAAAAACCTGGGAATCACTTCTTGTCAACAAATGACAACAGTGTCTATCTTGTCACCTAAATATTTCTTTAATCTTTCCACTTGTTTTTATTGTCCCTGCCACTATTCTAGTTCAGGCAGCCACCCTCGCCTATAATACTGTAAGAGTTACCTAACTGGCCCCTGCCTCTAGACTCTAGAGTCACTCCAAACCAGATTTCTCCAGTCTCACTTCCCTCACTCCCCCATCACCACAGCTACAGCCATAATGTCCATTTGAAAATGCAAACTTGATTATATCAGTCCCAAGATATATCGTTACTGTTCTCCCAATTCTGTGAGAATACAAACGCCCTAGTATGCTGTAGCCTCCCTCTGAGCTAGAGCTCACCTCTCTCCCCAACCTCTGGTTTCATCTCCCTCGATGTTTCTACATGCTCTAGAAGGATTTTCTGATTATCCATTTGCTATTGACTCCTAGCTTAATTTCACCATGGTCAAAGAACAAATGTGGTATGATTCAAATTCCTTGACACTTGTTTTGATTTGCTTTATACCCCAGCATCTGGCCAACTTGTGGTAACATTCCGTGCCATTTGCAAAGAATATATACCCTGTAGCATTCCCTTTTGTCCGTAAGGTCCAGTTTGTTAAAGTGCTATTAAAGTCAGCAATACATATGTCTACTACATATTCTGTCTGTTTGTTCCATTAGTTTTTGAGAGAGTATGTTAAAATCCCCACTACGATTGGAGATCTTAGTTTTGTCAATGTTTTTGAAGCTATGACTTGAGGTGTAAACAAATTCAGAATTATTATATATTTATATTATATTATTATATTATAATAATATATTATAGAATTATTATATTATTATATTATAGTTTACATCATTTTCAATATGCAACATTCACCTTTATTTTTAATAATGCTTCTTGCACATAAAATTTACTTTGTCTGATATTAATATAGTGACAACATGGGGAATACCTTACCGTAAAATTCTGCATCCTTACATTTCAATTTACTTTCTTTTAAGTGACATATACTTGAACTTTATTGTTTGGTCTAGCAGTCTTTGTCCTTTAATTGTCATATTGCTTTAATATTTGATGTAACTATTGGAATACTTGGCTTTAAATCTATCATCTTGCTACATTGACTATTTATCCCACTTATTCTATGTTACTGCTTGAGTTCACACATGGCAGAATTTTGTGTTACAAGCAAAGTCAAATGAGTTGAAAATGACATGTTATTTATAGAATCTTATGCCAAACGCACATATAATGATTTTAATGGTTGGCCTCTGTAATTCCATATTTTATAAACGGTTTCCTATAAGATACATACTTTATCATAATTCAAGTCATTGTGATCAAAAGCAAGTGAAGCAATTTGATTTTGGAGTGATTTTGTATTCATGATATAAGACAAAGTATAGATGTAATAGACATACCAGTACCATAAAAGTAAAGAGTTCTATCTTTATGATTACTATAAAGTTTTTGGTTTTTTTTTTACATTTTTAAATTTTTTGTTACTGCAAACTCTTGTGGAAATATATACTCTGAAACAATTAAATAACATAATATATTAAATATCTTTCCTGAGAGACAGACTCCTTTAGTATAAGATAATGAGAAGTCTGTCTGTGAGCACTAGGGCTTATGAAATTTTTGAAACCAATCACAACCTAAAATTAAGGGCATAATTTGATATGGAAGGGAAAGGAAAACACATTTTCTATTACAATTCTGTTGTAAACAAGTCAATGGAAGGGATTCCATTCTCAAAGAACATCAAAATGAATCAGAAAACTAGTTTAATTATGTCAAGCAAGGGGAAAAAAAGATTGCTTCTTTTTCAGATGACTTGGAAAACCATATCAAACATCTTCCCAAATCAAATACTTCCAAGTTTCAAGTAAATAAACAAAAAAGCAAGAAGGAAAAAGAGAGAGAGAGAGAAGAAAGGACTACAGAGGGAAAGGAGAGAACCATTATATTCACAGAAACGGGTTAAAATGCTGAGAGTTGGCTGTAAATAGTGAGAATAGAGGGCAAATTAAATGAAGATACTGTTTCATGAAGCTTCATATTTTGCAGCGTGCCCTCCTTCTGACTTCGGTGAAAAGATGTGGCTGTGATGGCATAGCCATTGTTTCCAGTTTTAGAGAACTCACAGAGGGACAAGGAATGGTCTCAGCGACTGAAAGAAAAATGGGGGCATTTCTAGTGCTTGTATCCTCAGAAAGCTTTTATTGTTTATTTTTTATTGATTTTTAGAGAGAGAGGGAGAGAGAGATAGAAACATCGATGAGAGAGAATATCAATTGGCCACCTCCAGCATGCCCCCCACTGGGGTTCTGGCCCACAACCTGGGCCCGTGCCATGATCCTCTGACCGGGAAACAAACCGGTCACCTCCCCGTGCATAGGTGGATGCTCAACCTCTGAACCGCACCGGGAGGGCCCTCAGAAAGATTTTCAAAGCTGACTATAAGTTGAGATAGACTGCTGAGAGTCTCTTCTTCATGAATACTGAAATGTTTGCAATGTTTCACTACTTCCTCTTGAATTCTTATTCCGTTTAGCATCAAATGATTCTTTTTCAGGTACTGTGCTCAAATGGCAAGTTTGCTATATTTTCAGTATTTGTTGAAATTTAAAAGCTTACTACATGGTTACTTCTTTACCAAAAACCACCTTTTTCTTTCAATCACCTCAGGAGAGTTTCTGCATGTGGGACATTCACCCTAGGAACCACAAAGCCAGGTTGTGTTTGGCCTCAGCTAGACCTGCCCTTGGTCTAGCTCCCTCTAGCTAAGTGACTGGCTTCTCAGCACCCATTATTTATATGTATGCCTTAGCAAAAATTATAAATTATTACAAGCCAGAAACCAGTGGAAAATACCCAAACTATGGAAACTATGAATGTGAAGCCTGAAAATGCCCAAAGCATTTTCCCCCCAGAAGTAAAAAACTGGGTGATGTGGCATCAAACACGCATTTAAAGAAGATGACTGGTTCTGCATTTTAATCAACATATCTCATTAAAAACAGAATTCAAGAGACTGTGTCGTCTGTTGTTATAGTGAGATCACATGGGTTTGGCTTACACATAGGTGGATTAGGCATTTCAATAACAAGGTGTGTTTGGAGCATCTCAAAAGACTCCTACTCAGCCCTAAAGTATATCCCTTAATAACCAAAGATGCCAGAAATTATATTAGTGAGTCTACCCTTTCTGTCAAAAGTATTACTAATGATGTCCTCAGTGGCTATATCTTCCAGACAGAAAATCAACAAGAAAACAGTGGCCTTAAATGACACAATAGACCAGATATATTTAATTGGTATTTTCAGTGCATTTCACCCCAAAGCAGCAGAAAATGTATTCTCTTCAAGTACACATGGAACATCTTCCAAGATAGACTACTTGTGTCAATAAATTTAAGAAGAATGAAATCATTTCAAGCATCTTCTCCAAACATAATGGTATGAAATAGAAACCAATTACAAGGAAAAAACAACAAACCTGAAAAACACACAAACACATGGAGGCTAAATAACATGTCACTAAACAACAAATGGGTTAACAATGAGATTAAGGAAGAAATAAAAAGATAACTTGAGAAAAATGAATATGAAAACACAACAGCTCCAAATCTATGGGACATAGTGAAAGCAGTGCTGAGAAATTCAAGAAACAAACAAAACAAATCTCAAATAAATAATCTAATCTTACACCTAAAGGAACTAGAAAAAAACAACAAACAAAGCCCACAGCAAATAGAAAAAAAGAATATAATGAAGATCAGAGTGGAAATAGATTTAAAAAAAATAGAGTCTAAAAAAACAATACAAAAGATCAATGAAACCAAGAGCTGATTCCTTGAAAAGATAAACAAGATGGAGAAACCCTTAACCAGCCTCATCAAGGAAAAAGAGAGAAGACCCAAATAAAAAAATTGCAAATGAAAGAGAACAACTGACACCACAAAAATACAAAGGATTATAATAATATACTATGACCAAATATAAGTCAACAAGTTGGACAATCCAAAAGAAATGGATAAATTCCTAGAAATATACACTCTTCCTAAGACTGAATGAAGAAGAAACAGAAAATCTGAACAGGCCAAATACAACCAACAAAATCAAAGCAGTAATAAAAAAACCTGTCAACAAAGAAAAGTCCTGGATTGGTTGGCTTTACAGGTAAATTTTACCAAACATTTTAAAAAAGAACTAACACCTATTCTTCTCAAACTAGTCCAAAAATTTCAAGAGAAGGGAACACTCTCTAGCTCCTTTTTTAAGGCCTGCATTATCCTAAGTCCAAAACCAGACAAAGACACTACAAAGAAAAAAGATTATAGACCAATATTCTTAAGAGTCCACCAAAAAAACTACTAGAACTGATAAATGAATTGAGTAAAGTAGCAGGATACAAAATAAATATTCAGAAATCAGTTGCACTTTTATACCCTAATAATGAACTATTAGAGAAAATAAAAAAAAACCAATCCTATTTACAATTACATAAAAATTATCTAGGAATAAATCTTGGCAAATTACAAGACACTGAAGAACAAAGTCAAATAAGATACAAATAAATGGAAGCATATTCAGTGCTCATAGATAGGAAGAATTAACATCATTAAAATGGCCATACTACCGAAAGCAATCTATAGATTCAATGCAATTCCTATCAAAATACCAGTTTCTCACAAAACTAGAACAAAAATTTGTATGGAAACATAGAAGACCCCAAATAGCAACAGTGATCTTGAAAAAAAAAAAAAAGACAAATTTGGAGGTATCATGCTAACTGATATCAAACAATACTACAAGTTTATAGTAATCAAAACATCATGGTCCTGGCATAAAAACAGACACATAAATCAATGGAACAGAATAGAGAGGCCAGAAATAAACTCATGTTTATGCGGTCAATTAATCTGTGACAAAAGAGGCAAGAACATACAATGGGGTAAAGACAGTCTATTCAATAAATGGTGTTGAGAAAATTGGACAGATACATGCAAAAAATGAAACTAGACCACCTTCTTACGCCATGTGAAAGAACAAACTAAAAAATGAAGTAAAAACTTAAATGTAAGACTCAAAACCATAAACCTCCCAGAAGAAAACAGGCAGTAAAGTCTGACATTTCTTTTTTTTCTTTCTTTTTTTGTAGAGAGAGAGGAAAGGAGAGGGAGTGAGAGCTAGAAATATCAATGTGCGAGGGATATATTGTTCGGCTGCCTTCTGCACCGCCCCACCACGCGCCCACACATACACACACTGGGGATCAAACCCAAAACCCAGGCATGTGCCCTGATCGGGAATTGAACCAGGACTTCTCAGTCCATGGCACCATGTTCAATCCACTGAGCCACACTGACCGGGCTCTGACATTTCTTTTAGCAATATTTATTCTGACATATCTCATTAGGCAAGAGAAACAAAAGAAAAAATAAACAAATGGGACTATATCAAACTAAAAAGTTTTTGCACAGCAAAGAAGTCATCAACAAAATGAAAAGACAACCTACTGAATCGATGAAGATATTTGCCAATGATACATCTGATAAGGGACTAATATCCAAAATTATAAGGAACTTATACAACTCAACACCAAAAAACAAAAAAAACAACAACCCACAAACAATCCAATTAAAAGTGGGCAGAGGACCTGGATAGACACTTCTCCTAACATAACATATGTATGGCCAATAGACATATGAAAAGATGCTCAACATCACTAATCATCAGAGAAATGCAAATTAAAACCACAGTGAGATAACACCTCACACTTGTCCAAAAGGCTATCATCAGTAAGTCAACAAACAATAAGATTTGGTGAGGATGTAGAGAAAAAGAAACCCTTGTGCATTGTTGGTGGGAATGCAGATTGGTGCAGCCACCATGGAAAGTAGTGTGGAGGCACCTCAAAAAATTAAAAATGGAACTGCCTTTTGACCCAGCAATTCAACTTCCAGGTATATATTTGAAGAAACCCCAAACACTAATTTGAAGGAATATATACACCCCTATGTTCATTGCAGTGTTATTTACAATAGCCATGATATGGAAGCAGCCCTAGAGTTTATCAGTAGATGAGTGGATAAAAAAGCTGTGGTACATTTATGCAATGGAATACTACTGGGCCATAGAAAAAGAATAAATCCTTACCCTTTGCTACAGCATGGATGGACCTGGAGAGTATTATGCTAGGCAAAATAAGCCAGACAGAGAAAGACACATATCACATGATTTTACTTATATGTGGAATCTAAAGAACAAAATAAACAAACAAAATAGAGCCACATTTAAAGATATAGGGAACATACTCGTGGATGCCAGAGGAGAGGGGGTTTGGGCGGCTGGATGAAAGAGGTGAAGAGATTAATAAGTACAGATTGGTAGTTATAAAATATAGTCAGCAATATTGTAATAATTATGTATGGTGCCAGGTGGGTACTTGAAATATCAGGGACAACACTTTGTAAAGTATATAGTTGTACACCTAAAATTAATACAAAATGATATTAAATGCAAACTTTAATTGAAAAATAAAATAATGATGTCTTGTTGCTCATTGTGCTCATAATCTTGGCATACATGCCTCATTTTCTTCTTAGGGTAAATTCCTAGAATTGCTGGCACAAAATTCAAGCACTTAAAAAATGTAAATATATTATCATATTGCCCTATAACATAATTAATGATTTCTTAACTGGCCTGTAAATATATGTTGGCTGGGTTATGGATCAAGTTTAGAATTCAGATCCCTAAAAGGGCATTTAGTTTGTAGACTCAAAGTCTGATTTCCTAAAACTAATTTTTTTCTTAAGAGAAGTCAGGGATTAAATCAGCAGAATGAAAATCACACTGATAAAAGAATCAGAAGGCAGGGATTCAAACCCGAGTCTGGTAGTTATTAGTCATAGAACTTTGGGAAGTCACATATTCTTTCTGAGCCTCAGTCTTGTATTTAAAATTATGTAGTAGAAGTAGGTGATTTCTTTGGTTCTATTGTGGCTTTGCAGTTCTATGATGCAAGTGGGAAATCTGAAAGCTCACTATCGACATTTACTTTCTCCAAAATCCAACTCTGTTCTTGTTTCACTGGTAAACCTGAAATGTGAAAGGTTTCCTTTGATTTGGATTTCCTAAGTAACAGTGAACCTCCTGAATTCATTCCTTACATAAATAAATATTAAATGCTTTAATGATGAATATGGCACTTTCCCCACCCTTGAGAAATTCAGACTAATGAAAAGAATCATGCCCGGCCGGGGTGGCTCAGTGGTTGAGCATCAACCCATGCACCAGGAGGTTGCCAGTTCGACTCCTGGTCAGGGCACATGCCCAGATTGTGGGCCAGATCCCCAGTGGGGGGCATGCAGGAGGTGGCCAATCAATCTTCTCTCTCATCAATGTTTCTATCTCTCTCTTCCTTCCTCTCTCTCTCAAATCAATAAAGAAAAAAAAAAGAATCACTAAGCAAATGATCTGCAGATAATGCAAAAATAGTCAAGAGGGATGGATAGTAGAACCTTTAGCCAGAGGGCACAGATAGGCACAAGCAAGTCACCATTCAAGCTAAAATTTTAAGATATATAAATGCTTCCCAGGTAGAAAAAATGGAAAGGGTACTTCTTTGGCAAATGGCATGTGAAATACATGTATGACTAAACGGTTTAGTAAATCCAGAAAAATGGTTACATCTAAGTTATCACCAAAATAAAAAGAATTGCATTGTCTTTTTTGTTATAAAACAGTTATGATTTGGAAATCATGCTATTCAGAAATCATATTTAACAGACATTCAAGTTTTGTCCATTGCAAATTGTTCCCAAGTAAATAACTTTTTATGGTGCACATTTTTATTGTAGGGGAGGTCTCAAATTCTTCTTTGGTTTTGATTTTTATCTCAGATATTTTAAATATTCATCAATAACAACTAGGATGTTCTCTCTATTCTTAAGTATGACATTCAGTTCCTTTAACTCTCTTCTAAAATTATGGTTAATGCCACTCCATGCCGTTGCCACCAGATGGTAATGAAGAGCAGTCTGGCTCTGTAATCTTCTCAGGACCGAATGTATCACTGTTGCAGCGTGTTGAGTCTTCACAGAAAAATTTAACTGCAACTGCTGTGTGGGTTTGATGGCAGGCCAGTGCACACCTGTGGTACTTTGATTATTTACTTTGTGTGCATCTGATCTGTGAATCTGCATTGAGAATTTTAAAATACTGGAAAAGTCATACAAATATCTGCCATTATAAATTTCTTTAAATATTTTTGTTACTTAAATAATTTCAAGAGCTGAACATATGTGCTTAGAATGATTAGTGAAAATATACATCCTTTAGGCTAACTTAATTTTCTTCTGAGCATGTACATATTTGAAGTAGGAATCAGTTAATACCACTAATTAAAAAAAAACTGATAAAATGAAACGATCCAGTGAAAAGATATACAATAAAATATACAATATATTCCACATCTTTGCTTCTTGGGCTTATTTAATTGCCAAATATGTGTATTCACTATTTTCCCCAAAGCTTATACATAAAATGGTGATATTTCTTTAAAGGCTTAGCCCCCGCTCCCTTTTTTTAAAAGAAAGAGTCAAAAATAGTTTTATTTGAATAATTGCACTGTACATAATTTGTTTTATTTTTGCTAGTTGTGTTATAATCTCCAAAATTCCTATAATGAACATTACTTGGCTGATTAAAAATCAAAAAGACAAAATGAAAATATAGTGATTAATTTAGAACCAAAATTATGGCTCGTGTATATTAACATTTACCTCTGTCACGAAAAACTGCCCATCCTAAAAGCAACAATGACCATAAGTTGTTGTGAGATTCAAAATTCTATTATAATTTCATACCACCTTTTTGAGGAACAATTCATTGGCATTTGAAAGGCAAGAGAAAAATTTTAACTTGTTGAATGGACATCAAGTTTAAAGTTTACTTGTATCCAAAAGATTCAATAAACATTTAGTTTTGTATCCCCATATCACTTGTGCTAGATTAAAGTTCTTCTGAGAAACTGAACCAAGAGGGAGTGAGGGAGAGAGAGAGAGATTAATGTATTTTAAGGAATTGGCTCATGAAATAATGGATGATGGCATGTCCAAGATCTGATCTCTAGGGTAGGTCAGCAGGCTGGCAAACCAAGGAAGAGTTCCAGTTCAAGTCTGAAGATAGTCTACTGGCTGAATTCCCTCTTCCTCTGGGTAGGTCAGTCTTTTTTCTATTAGGGCCTTCAACTGATTGGATGAGGCCCACCCACATATGGAGCATAATCTACTTTATTCAAAGTCTTAGGATTTAAATATTGACTTCATCTAAAAAGTACCTTCACAGAGACATCCAGAATAATGTTTGATGATATATCCAGGTACTGCGGCCAAGCTACGCTGACACACAAAATTAATCATCACACCACTTCTATAAAATGTTATTCAATTTTTCTATGAAATACTTCAGGCATATAAAAAGTATATATGATAGTCTTCAAAGATGGCCACCCAAAGAACCATGTCTTCCAATAATCATATCTTTGTGCATCCCCTCTGTGAGGATCTAGTTGGGTCCCGCAACTTCATTTGACCAGTGGAATGCAGTCGTGCTGTTTCTCTATGACTTCCAAGGTTTATTCAGTCAAACCTTCGGATAACTACTCTCCTGCCCCCACCTAACCACACAGGGTGGGGAATCTCCAGGGAGAACAGCCAGATGAGCCTAGTCTAACCATGAATACTGAGAGATCATCATAAATTATTGTTTTAAGCTAACTAATTTTTAATGGTTTGTTATATACAGCAATAGATAATCAGAACAATACCAAAAAGTACTATAATAAAAACCCAAGTCCCTACTACCAGCTTTGTCAAGATTTAACGTTTTGTTATATTTGTTTCAGATTTTTAAAAATGTAATAAAGCATTACATAAAAAGTTGTAGTAGCCAATGTTCCTTGTTCTATTTCTTTCTTTCTATCCACAGATGCCCATTATCTTTAATTTGGTGTTAATTTTTAAACAGTTTTCACATCACTACAGATATACCAATAAACAATGTACATTATTTCTTATATTTTAAATTTTGTATGAATAATATTTTACTGAAGGTATTATTCCACCACTTGCATTTTGTTTACATTCTATTCCTGGCATATACCATATGGATACATATACCTGACTTTCTTAATTTTAATTGATTTATAGTACTCCATTTTTAGCACACTATTATGTACCCATTTCCCTGTTAAAGAACATCTAATTTGCTTCTAATTCTCCACTATTGCAAACAATATACTGTTTCTTTAGGTAGCTCCATATGAATATGTTTGGGAGTTTCTATGGCCTGTAAAACAGGCATGAGATGGCTTGATCATAGGGTAGAATCATAATTAACTTTAATATTTTGCCAAGTGGCTTTCCAAATTGGTGGTATTAGTTCCATATTACTCTTGAAACAAGACAACACAGACAGAGAAAGACAAATACTGCAGGATCTCATTAGTATGTATAATTGGTGGTTGCCAGGGGCTGGGGGTGTGGGTAGGGGGAGATGTTGATCAAAGGGTACAAATTTTCAATTATAAGGTGAATAAGTTCCAGGGATCTAAAATGTGGCATGGTGACTATGTCAACAATACTGTGTTGTATACTTGAAATCTGCTGAGAGAGTAGATCTTAAATGTTCACACCACTCATCAAATAAAGGTAACTGTGGAACGTGATGGATGCGTTAAGGAACCTTATTGTGCTAATCATTTTATAATGCATACATATATCAAATTAAAAAACAAAACACAAAAAGAAATTTTAACAAAGTCGTTCTCCAGAAAAATTGAATAAAGTCTTGACCTTTCCATTTTCTGGTCATGTAACTAACTATGAACAAATTACTTAACATTTCTAAGCTTCAGTTTCTTTATCAAAAAAATTCGGGAATTAAATTCTAAGCACAGTTGTGTTTTTCTGAACATTTAAATGATATTAGCTATGAAAAAAGGAGAATTGATGTTAATATTATAATACAGATTATCATCATTATTACTATTGATATAATATCAAATATGCCATTATTGCTTAATGAATTTACAAACTCATTATATGTATATTACTTTCATTTTATTTTTTATATAGTTGAAGGAAAATCAGCACTGTTATGGGCTGAATTATATCTCCCAACCAAACTCATATTCTTAAGTCCAAACCCTCAGAATGTGACTATTTGGAAACAGGACTTTAAAAAGACAATTGAGTTAAATAATAAGATCTTTTGGGTGGTTTTTAATCCAATATGACTGGTGTTCTGAGAAGAAGAGGAAATTTGGACACAGACATGCACGCATACACAAAAAAGACCACGCAAGCGTACAGTGAGATGATGACCACGAATAAACTGTGGAGAGAGGCCTCAGGAAACACAGTGCTACTGAACGTGATCTTGGACTTCTAGCCTCCAGAACTGTAAGAAAATTGACTTCTGTTGTTTAAACTAAGAAAGAAAGAGAGAGAGACAGAAAGAAAATTAAAAAAGACATGATTTATTTATTACAAAGTAGGAACTCGGCAGTAAATTTAACAACACGTTTAACTTGGGGCACTATCGGTAATGCATCAATTGACTTTGCTAATCATTACTATCAGGTGCTGGGGGGAAAAATCACTTGATAATAGTATTTTTTTTCCAGAAACTTTGAAAATACACACACACACATATATACATATACAGTTAAGGGAATGTACCTTCTAATATTTCTGTATGAAGTTTATGGACAATTCACACACACACACACGAATCATGGTTCTTTTTGGAATCAGCTATAAAGTAATCCTGAAATTATTCTAAGAAGTAATTCCAGAATTCAAGGTTTAAAAAAGAAAATAATGCTTCACACATTTTTTTTTTAGCCATTTTCAAATGAGTCTACAAAGTTATGAGTCCTTGGATTCCAGGACCTTAAAATTATTTTTTCTGCTTATTATAAAACATTGGATTTTCCAATGAAACAAAAGCTGATCTTAGAGAGCTGATATTTCTTGTTATAATTTAAATTAATGATGGATTTTGGAGACTATTAAATATAGATATATTTCTTCAATGTCTAAAAATTCATGGAGAATTCTAAAAATGTTTAATTAATAATTTAAAAATAATATAATAGTTGAATTTCCAAATTTTACATGTAGAAATTATTCAGATAAGATACAAATTTTTGTTCTCTTTCAAATAATCACATTAAAATAACTTAATCCAAATTAACTATATGGCAAAGAAAAATAGTTACCTATTTTGGAAGCAGTATCAACTGACATTATTAAAATATTCATTCAAATAGAATCTCTTAAAGTACCCCAGATTATTATTTTTCTGTAGTAACCATTAACACAACAGACACACTCTTGAGCCATGTTGAGAATGGATATAAAAATCTATCACCAGACAATGATAATAAGCCAGCATACAAGTAAAATTTCAGTAGAAGCATCATTTTTATACCAAGAAAAAAAGACATGCCTAGAGTGCATCAAATCGACTCTTTTCACTTATTTTAAATTCATGGGACAAAGAAATGCATTAACATAAAAGTAACCGATAGCTTCTATATTCTTGAAACCAAAATGCTTCCACTGCTGTATATCCACAAACCTCCAGATTGTGAAGCAGTAATTCACATCATTACCCTTTTCAAATGGTTAAAATTGGTTTAATATTTACCAAAAATAATTAAGGGAAAGTAAGAACAGGTTGAACTCTTTCAAATTATTCATTTTATTACTACACAACATTTTAGTGTACCAAGATATTTGGTCATTTGATAAATTGATAACACATACTCTCAAAGGAGACTCAAGGTCAAAATAATAGTGTATGGAAACTAACAATAGAAAAGGTTATCAAATGAGACAGAGATGATTGTCACACATTAGTCATAAGTGTTTGTTCACCTGTTTGGTTGAGCGTTCTACTATATGTGTTATCTTTTATATTAAAACATTAGTCCATACTCTAGTTGTCCATGGCCTTTGAGAATCTGATGAAAGTTATGAACAGTCCCACAGAAATATGCATAGTTACAAGAATGCAAAATTTGGCATTTATTTTCAAGGAATTTCATAGTCATTGTGGACTCTGAAGTGTCTATCCTAAGATTTTAGGAATAGGGCAATCTTTATTACTTGTATCCCACCAAGTCAGATATAAATCTTTATGGTAAATTTATAATATGTGGCTGGCATAGCATGATGATGTTTGGGGGTAGTGTACTTGGACCCAATCCAAATTCTATTAAACAGACCAATCAAAGACTTATGTAAACGCGAAAGAAGAAAGTTAGAGGTATAATTTAACACCTTCATAAGTCTGCACTCTCTTTTCCAATCTCTCTCTCCTCACATTTTCTCTTTTTCCTGTCTCTCTCCTCATCCTCTCCCCAGCCATCCTTCCCCCCTCAGTAAAGCAGTAGCACTCTGGAATTCAGTCAGCTCTATTATGAAAGAAGGTGTCTGTTGATTGTCACAAAAAGTAAAAGTTATTTTGACCAGATGTAGTGATTTTGTCTCCACCTCTCCCCTCCTTTTCAGGAGAGGAAGGAGCCGCACAGCCAGGCCCTGTGTTTGCCAGGTGGGGGCGGGTATAGTAAAGGAATTCGGTATCCACAGCAACAGCTCGGGGAAAGCGTTGACTAGTGAAGCTCAAGTCCACGTCCTAACAGTTTAGGAGTCCGCTCAGTGAGTTGCAACCCCTTTTACCTGGAAGAATCTTAGTTCTTTCGCCACTCCCCAGCACCTGAAGGGGAGAGTATCAAAGGTTGCTTTTAATCCAGACTGATCCCTCCTCCTTACCAGGGTCTCCCACCCTTTCGCCCAGCAAGCATTTGTCATCCTGACCTTTCTCCGCCTCCAGCCTTGAAAATGGGTGCAAACAGGTCCTCGAACAACCTTAAGAAGGAGGAGCTTCATTGGTTGGATCCAAATCCCAGCGGGAAGGAGGAGGACCTGGGGGGAGACGCGGAGGCTAAGCTGTGCTGTGTGCGGGGATGCACTTGGGGTGGGGGCGCCGCGGCGGCGAGGAGGAATGGGAGACCCGGGTGCTGCGCCCCAGAGTTAAAGGTCGGTAAGAGCCTGCTCAGCTTTACGGTGGAAACGCACCACTATCAACCCGGGAGCTTCAGGGTGCGGACACGAAAGGGTGTTGAGCGGTATACATAGCTCTCCATCCACTTTGGGAGCTGAGCGAGGAAAGGAGGGGGCGAGGAAAGGCAGGTTCCGCCTCCCCCTGGCCCGCGTGCACACACGCGCCCACCGCGGCTCGGGCTGGCTGAGCGCGGGCTAGTGTGAGCGCGAGTGTGCGCACGCCGTGGAGAGCCTCTGCCCTCGCCTCGCACCCTGCCCAGGGCATCTGGAGAGCCTGGAAACGTGATCAGGCTTAAAGTATGGCATGTTGCAAAGATGGTTTCTGCCAAGAAGGTACCCGCGATTGCGACGTCCTTCGGAGTCAGTTTCGCCCTTCTGCACGTCCTGTGCCTGGAGGCTTGGTGAGTTCTCTGGGGTACTGGGGGGCTATGGGAAGGTGATGTAGCCAGCTGCCGGACATCCCCCGCCGGCCACCCCTCCCAGGGCAAACCGAACCCCCCTGTCTCCGTTGTAAATCTGGGGCCAGAGCCAGGCTTTTCGGTGACTGCGTAGACGCTGAGAGCAGAAGGGCCAGCGGGTGCAAAGAAGAGCGCGGGTGTTGGGGTTCGTGTGCGCAGGGTGCGTCTTCCCTGACCCTTTCTCTCCCTTATCCCCCAGCTCTGCCTCCTTTAGCGCGGGGCAAGCGACTCTTTCCGTAGAAGATAAACCTTTTTCCACCTGTTCTCCGATTCTTAAAATAATCCCCTCCGCCCCCGGTTTTTTTTTTTTTTTTTTTTTTGCATTCGCAGTTTAAACGAATCCCCAGGACAGAACCAAAAGGAGGAGAAATTGTGCCCGGAAAATTTTACCCGCATCCTGGACAGTTTACTCGATGGTTACGACAACAGGCTGCGTCCTGGATTTGGGGGTATGAACGATTTCAAACGCTCAAGTGTGTCCTGTCTGTCCCTCTCTCGGTCTGCCTGTCTGTCTGTCTGTGGGAATATCATTAGGTATGCCTCGCATGTAAAAATGAAAAATCAATCTATTTCTCTTCCTCTCCATCCCACCCTCCCCTCTTTCACCCCTCCCTCTGTCTCCTCTCTTGATAAGACCTCTGACAGAAAGGCCACCCCCAACCACAGTTTCCCACGTTCCTGCCCACTCAGAAGCTTTGCTTCTCCCCCACACTTATTACCTCCCGGTACCTGACTGCTGGGTGGGGAGGTTGGAGGGGGAAGAGTGAAGAAATGGGAACTCGGGGCTTAGCTGCCCCGCTGCCTTGTGCCCTGAGAATGGTGTTCCCCTGAACCTGGCCATTTCACTCAGAGCACGTTGCATTTGAAGCAGCTGATCCAGTGTCCCCTGGCCTCCCACGTGGTGTCAGTCCCCCAGCCAAAACCTCAGCCTTGTTCTACCTAGGGCACGAATCTGGGGCATGAAGCTACCTGCTCTGCTGGAGAACCCAGTCCTTGTCTCTTCTACAGTGGGATGAATTTTTAATTTCTTTGGGGAGGGGGCATGTGCTTCCCTCCTAAGGCTTTGCAGTCCAACATATTTCAGTTTTATTTCTTCCTTCAATAAATATTTATAAAAGGTCTAATAGAGATGCATCCATGACAGTACTATTGATCTTTTTCATATTCATGTTCCCTTTGCTTACATAATGAGAACATATGTGGCAGGTATTGTGCTAGGCACTAGGTCACAGAAATCTCAGGATAACAATTCTTAACCTCAAACACCCTCTCCGTACAGTTCAGAGAAGACTAATGACTTCATCAGAAGTGTGGGCCCAGGTCTTCTGATCAACAAGTCCATGTTTTTTCCATTACACTGAGCTTGATACTTCTCAGGACATGAGTTGAAGATACAGGCTTTGTCTTAAAGGAGCTTATATTCTAGTAATAGTAGTAACAATAATAATGACAACTAATATTGTATGTATTTATTTAAATTTTTATGTACATCAGACAGATCAGGCATTCCTGTACAACCCTCACAACAACCTTGAGAGAAAAGCTGTTACTGTCCCCTTTTACAGATGAAGAAATTGAGGCTTCGGGAGTTAGTCCAAGTGCACAGTTAATAAGTGGCATGGGCATGAAATGAACCCAGTTCAGGTTGCGAATTTAAAAGACAAACCCATGCCAATTGGGAGGATATTAGATACAAAAGTGAATTATTTGTCAGTACACAATCTTTCATAAGTGACTGGGAAATTATCACGTTAGATCAAAAATAATTTTGTGGAGAATGTTTCAGGTGATGTGATACCATTTAAATCTATTATATCAATAAAAGAGGATTTATCTGCTCATAAAGGTTTTAAACTTGACATTTCAAGTAAAGAAAAAAAAATAACAGGAGTATCAAATCACATGTTCTTGTTTATTCATTAAAGAATTGATGTACCTGAACATAAATTAAAGTGAAAATTTGAAATTGAAACTCAATGGTTTTATTATTAAATGTTGAGAGCTAAAATGATATCTGCCCACTTGATTATGATACAAGTTATAATTTAAAAGGAAGAAGGGATCCAATGTAGATGGGTCCTTTTTACCAACTACCCTCTCTCATAATATGAGAGAGTAAAATGAGAGAAATCAATCTCTATAAGCCATTATTGGATCTTGGTTAGCTGCAGTCCTGCTGAAATATCTCAAATCGTACTTGTTACTGCCAAGTGATCTGCTTCACCCACCTGGAGATACTTTTTATAGCTTTACAGGAAGGGGTTGAATTCACCTTGCTCCAAATGTTAGCAGTTGATTAATCAGTAAAAATTTACTATAGCACAACTTTTTTTTGGCTCAGCTCATAAATATTTGTGGTAAATGTGATTCATTTTCTTAGAAGTGGGTCATTCTCTGTAAATGTGTAGTATTCCAAATGTGACAAAGGAATAGTAATTCTCACCTGCAGAAAATGTGTAATCTGTTCACAGGATGTTTTAAATGAAATATAATTCACTGAAAATAATACCAAAATTCATTCTTCGCATACACTCTTGGATGCCACGAGTTTGATCCCTTCCTTGACATTGTATACTTTGGGGAAAGTTTGGCATTTTAAAAATAAAATGAAAACAATTCAGGTTTTGACCAGTATGCTATAAATACGGATCTACTTCCTGGTTCCTTTAATCCTACCTTTGCTCTTTGTGGAGCATTTACTTTATGTCTGTTTATACAACTTAGCTGAGTTCCATTTAAAGTAAAGCTAAAAGCAAAGATCTGGATTGAAATTGGGTGGTTTGTGATTGCTCAGTAGGCCAGGCAGGGGTTGAGATAGATTTAGAAACTAAATTATATATTTTTAACACAGCGGCACAGCTTGCAATGGAGGAACGAAAAGGGACTGAAATAGTTCTCTCCTTTTCATCCCTCCAGGATCTCCTCTCCCTTGTTTCCCACATTCTCCAATTGGAGAAGGAAAGGGGGAAAGGTGAGAAGGAAGGAGGCATGTTGTGAAAAGCTAGATTGGGACTTCTGATGGGGTGAAGTTCTTTCAGCCTCTGACAAATCAGTCTGCTAGCATCCTGAAGTAGCTTCTGCCTGCTTAGAAGTGGCACACAAGTAAACCCTTCCACAAAGGGGCTAGAAAATTATCCCCCTGTGCTCTTACCCACTTTCAACACTGTTATACATCTTCTGAAAGATGCACAGCTAGGGTACTGACCAGCAGGAGAGAGTTCAGGAAGCCAGCCCTTACCCATTTTCCACCTATTGAAGGGTTATACAACCTTTTGTCCATCTCAGTCTTTTCATGCACATGATTTGGAATAATAAATGCTTCAGCTATAGATGACTGCCTTAGACCATCTTTCTCAACCTCTCTGAAATAGATGTGGAGCATTAGGGTCAATTCTGCAAGGTTGCTCACTGACAGTAGGATTTCACCTTTGTGGAATCCTCTACAGTTTTGAAAACACTTTCACGTACAATACCTAATAAGAGTATTACAACAACACAAAGAAATAAGCAGGACAGGCATCATTTCTGTTAGAAAGAAAGGCAGAGAAAAGTTTCAATGGATTGCCTAAGAACCCTTGAACTCATAATTGACAAGACCACAACTCACACCTCGGTCTTTAAAACCTTAGTCAGGCTGCTGGTGTATTGCTTCATCCACTTCTAAGGCTTTCTTACGTCCTTCTGCTTATCAAGAGTCAAATTTTCATTAACATTTCTTCTTGTTACTATGTAAGTAGGTCATTAAAATAAGCAAAACTACATTTCCCCCAAAGGAGTGAAATGAGAGCTTTTATTTTAAAGCTTTAATAACATTTTAAAATGGAAAAGCCAACATGGAAAAGTGTATACACTTAGGTAAATTTGGAATAATTTCTTCCACACAAATGAAAATAGCCTTATAGTATTTTCAAACAATCTTTATCCCAACTTGAAAATTAAATGTATTCTCTGTTGACATTCAATAAATTAGCTTTATTAACTGAATGTCAACAGAGAATATATTTTTAAAATATATACAGACAAAAAGAATGCTTCATATCCACAATACAAGAGAAAAGTACAGCTTCATTTTTTTCTGATTTGTCATATTCGTTCGTTCATTCATTCATTCATTCATTCATTCATTCATTCATTCATTCATTCATTCGTTGATATTTAGAGACTACTATGTGTCAGGAGCAGTGTTACATTGTGAAGATATAATTTTGAATCAGACACAAGCCCTGGTGAAATTAACAGCTAAACAGTGCAGAGGGATGAAAATAAAGAAACAAAAAACAAAATAAGATAATGCTATGGGACAATTCAACAGCATGTTAAGGATAGAGAATAAAGAGGGTGAGAGATCTTTTTCAGATGCGGTGGTCAAGGAAATCTTTTAAGCTGAGACCTAAAGGTGCCGGACATGGAAAGGTTAAATAAAAGTTGTTCTCATGCAGGAAAAACAAAACAAAACAAAAAGCAAGTGCAAAGATCCTAAGGCAGCTAATAGACTAGTGTGATTCAGATAGTGAAAGGAGTTCAGTGTGCCTTAGCCAGAAAGCGAAAGGAATTATCTCACAGGACGAGTTTGGGATGGTAATTCAAGGCCATATCAGGAAGACCTTTGAGAATCCTGCAAAGGAGCTTAGATTATTGTTTTAGTGAACATGGAAGCCACTGGAGTTTTTTAGGTGTAGGGAATAACATTGTACGATTTAGACTAATGTGACCCCTCTGGCTGTGGAATGAAGAAAGGCGTAGATAAAGCGGTGGGCAGTATTGAAACAAGGAGACAAATGGAGCTCCTGTTTTGGTTCTCTCCATTAAGTTAATGGTGCCTCGGAATAACATAGTAGGCATACTAAAGATGGGTATACATGGATAAAAGTGGAGGTATAATTCAACAAAGAATCGATATGGATTACACATGGGTGGTAAAGGAAAGGGAGAAATCAAAAATAACTCCTGGACTTTTATTTTGAGAAACTGAGCAGAAAATGCTGTTATTTAAATGGGGGAGGACTGGAGGAGGATAGTAAGGGTGGGGGTAAAACCAAGAGTTTATATTTGTACGTGTTAAGTTCAGGATATACGTGTAACATTCTAGTGGTTGTACTGGTCTGGATATCAGAGAAGAGTTTTGTCTGGAGATTTACGAGAAAGTCATCAGCATATCATACTGTTGAGAATAGATATCTAGGTGAGAACATAGAAAACAGCAGAGGAAAGAGCCCAGGACCAAGCCTTGAGGAACATTAACAATTGAGGAGAGGTCAAAAATGGATGTAGAATATCAAAGGAGGTTGAAAAAAAGTACAAGGTTGATACAAGCACTAGGAGAGTATGAAGTTATAGAATTCAAGGGAATGGGATGTATTAAGAAAGAGGGATGATACACCTCAAATTTCTGTACGATATTATGTAAGCTTAAGCCTGGCTACATAGAGATATTTCATTTCATTAACTTTTCATCAAATATTCATTAATCTTATAATATGTGCCAGGCACTGTTCTAGGATGACACTGGGGATACATTAGTGAGCAAAGAAAATGAAATCTCCTGCTCTCATGAGCTGGCATTCTAGAAACTCAGCAACAGAAATAAAATGAGAATATGTCAGGTTGACAACGGCTGTAGAGTAATATAGAGCAGGGGAGGAGGTTGCAGTTTTAACTAGGGTACTTGGGAATACCTTAATGAGAAAGTGATATTTGAACAATGACACTAGGTAGATAAGGGCATAAAGCCACATCTGGGTGGAGTTTTTCAGTTAGAAGAAACTCTAGGTGCAAACAGCGCAAGCATGGAAGTCAGTGTCGCTGCAATGAAATGTAATGGCTCAGGAATGAGAAGGAGTCGGTGTGATATAAGGATGAAGTTGTGTAAAGCTTTGCAGGCTGCCCTGGCTGGTTTGGTTCAGCGTTTAGAGCATGGGTCTGCGGTCCAGAGAGACCCGGGTTCGGTTCCCACTAAGGGCACGTGCCTCGGTTGCAATTTGTCCCCGGCCCTGGTTGGTTGTGCGGGAGGCAGCCACTCGATGTGTCCCTTTCACGTCAATGTTTCTCTCTCTCTCTCTCTCTCTCTTCCTCTCTCTCCCTCCCACTCTATCTGAACAAAAAATGGAAAAATGTCCTTGAGTGAGGATAAAAATATATATATAAAAATAAAAAATAAATAAAAAGCTTTGCAGGTTGGTAAGAACTTTGCTTTGACTCTGAGTCTTGTCAGTGCAGTGGTTGGAGGGATTTCAGCAGGGGAAAGGCCCAAGGCTAATTTTATTTATTTTATGTTTTTATTTACTGATTTGAAAGAGAGAGAGAGAGAAAGGAACATCAATATCATGTTCCACTCCTTTATGCATTCAGTGGTTGATTCTTATATGTTCTTTTATATGCCCTGACCAGAGATTGAACCCGCAACCTTGGCATATCGGGATGACGCTCTGATCAAATGAGCTACCTGGCCAGACACCCAAGGCTCATTTTCAAAGGCTCACCTTGGTTGCTGTATTGAGAACAGGCAGTCAGGGTCAAGGGTAAATGCAGAGAGGTTTTCTCAATGAACTAGGCAAGAGATGATGGACATTTTGACCAAGTTGGTGGCTGAGAAGGTTGTAAGAAATGGTTGGCTTCTGGTTATATTTCAAAGCCCTCATCTACTGATAACTAGAATGTGAGATGTTAGAAAAGGGGAGCTATCAAGTCTGACTCCAAAGGTTTTGACCTGAACACCTAGAAAAATGGAGTTGTCAAGACTGTCAGAAGCAGACTAGGGGTGCAGATGAATAATTTGCATGTGGATATGTTAAGTTTGAGATGCCTATTAGATACTAAGTGGAGATGAGCCTAGAATGCTGGGATAATGGGTATGACAATAAGACGGAATTTAAAGTCATAAAACTAAAGGGATTATCAAGGAATTCGGGGTGATAGAAAGGAGGTACACATATTTGAACTCTGAAATCTCCGATGTTAAGGGGTAGGAAAAGAGGAGGTGGAAACTGTCCCCGGAAGACTGAGAAGGAGTGGTCTTTGCAGTAGGAGGAAAACTGCAAAAGGAGTATGTATACTGGATGCTAAGTTAAAAATTTTTTTTTCATAGAGGAGACAGAATTGATCAATTGCATCTAATGCTCTTGACAGATTAAGAAAGATAAGAACATAGAATTGACCACTGGATTTAGCAATATCTATAAATGTAGTGATTTGGACAAGAGCAGCTTTGGTGGTATGATGGGTATGAAATTCTGGGTGGGTTCAAGAGAGAATGGGAGTTTGTTGTCTGGGCATTTATACAGGGGAGCAGAAAATTTTGATGGTAAACGGAAGGAGAAGAGCTTTTTTAAAAATGGGAGAAATAAGATTATGTTTAAAGTTTCTGGGAATAATACTATCAATAGGGAAAAACTAATGATGCTGACAAAAAGAATGTTAGTGGATCCTGAGCATGAAAACGAGATAAAAATGGATGATGGAGTAAATAAAAAGGAAAGAATTAGAGGCAATGTGTATAGTTTGATGAATTTTCTAGTTTATAAGTGAAAGTGAAGAGAAAGGGAGATTGTTACCTTTTTTTATTAAGATTAGAAATACTTTATTATGTTTGTGTGCTGCTGGACAAATCTGTTAAAGGATAATTTAATATTAGATTGGAGGGAAGGGATAACTGAAAGAATGATGCCCTTGAGAAGACAAGAGACTATAGAACCCAGAACACAATTTACTTTCTTATGCTCTCAGTTTAACAAAAAAATATATATACTGGCGCTATTATATATTTGCATTTTCTTTAGGGAAAGGATATGCAAACTGCTTTTGGTGTTTCCCCAAAACAGACACCGTCAGATCTAGATCTAGGCTATTAGCAACTTGGTGGATGTTTAGATAACACTTCACTGGGTTGTTAGTTTACTTTTAGATGGAAAGAAAATACATAATTTATCATTCTCTGGGCATTTTAATGTATTTATTTAAAAAAGACTTTAGTGCACAAAATTGAATTTTGATGAATAATCATTGGTTCATGACACATTCTTGTTATTGGTCTACACATAACCTTTTTATTTACCCATTCATCTATTCCTTCATTCCTCATTGCATAATACACATACCAGTTAAATCATCAAACAGCACAACCTTGGGATCAACTTTTATTCTGATATGTGGTTTCCCTCATCCTATCTTCCTGTCTTCCCCACCCAAAGTAACCACCATCCTGAGTCCTTTTAAAATTTATTTATAGCTTTTCTTTGAATACTGTTTTAGCTCAATTATAGTTTTTAATAAATACATTTTAATTTAAAAAACATAATTGTTTTGAACATGATATATAATCCTTCCATGCTTTTTTTCACCTAACTGTGTATCGCTAAGATTCCTTCTTCTTGTTACATATTGCCACAGATCATTCATTTTGACTGCTGTGTGACGTTCCCATTGCACTGGACCCAGTTTAGTCATCTGTTCTGCTGGCAGCAGGCATTTTGCTGGTTTCCAAGAGTGTATTGCTGTGAATGTTCTGACCCAAATTTCCTGCTTTAAATGTACAAAAGTTTTTTTGTGTTTTTTTAAAGTATATATCCAGGAACGGATTTTTCTGGATCTTACTGTAAGTGGGAGTTCAACTTGATGAGATAATGCCAAACTGTTTTCTGTGATAGTTTTACAAATTCAAACTCCTATTTACAGTGAATATGAGATTCAGTATCCACAAATCCTTCATTTCTCTCTCTCTCTCTCTCTCTCTCTCTCTCTCTATATATATATATATATATATATATAATATATATAAATAATATATATAATATATACAATGTATATTACATATAATGTATATTACATATACAATGTATATTATATAATGTATATATTATAGTATATTATATATATAATGTATAAAATCTCCATAGAATCCTTGAAATGGTATTTTATTTTGAAATTATTTCAATTTTTCTGATTTCTAATGTGGTTGAACAGCTTTTCAAATCTTTTCTGCTTACAAGAATTTTCCTTCTGTGAATTGCATTTCATCTTTGCCCATATTTTACTATTTTTAAATTTTTTTTCATATTTATTTAATTTCTTTATTTAAAACCTTGATCTGAACTGTTAGAAGGATGACAGGATATAGGACACACTAATCTTTAATGTCATCTAAGTAAAACTCTATGATTTTCTGCTTTTCTCTGTGATATCAATGGATATCTGTTTTGTTGTTGCTGCTATTTTGTTTTGTTTTTTAATACGCAGGAAGGCTAGTATTTCTATATTTTCTAAATGACAAACAAAATTAGAGATTTTAAAAAAACTATTTCACTCAAGATTCCTTGTTGCTGTACTTTCTAAATATTTTAAGTTTCTTGTTTTTTGGAGATGCATCAATAGTGTTTAGTAAGAAAGCTTGATGCATGGATTTAGGCAGCTGAGAAACCAGAAGTGTCTCCTCAAGTGCATACCTGGGACAAACTGACTGGTTTCAATAGCAGCCAAAAGCTTAGGTCTTTCTCCTGGTGTGACAACAACTTGGACACTGTTATTGGAAGAGAACTTAAATAGTGATACCCTTTGACCAGGTCTATATAGCTGAAGTAGTTAACAGTGAAAAATTATCTGATAACATTGTTAATTGCCTTCCTACTTTCCAAGAAAATCAGATTCACTAATAACATGAGAGCATTTCCCTGAATTTGATCTTGGTAGTTTGGGCTCTTTCAAAGACTGTGGAAGGCCACTTTGTTTGCCTTCCAAACTGACCATCATATTTTGGGATTAAAAAACATTTCCCTATTATCAAAGAAGTAGAATTTTTTAAATAAAACATATCTTGAATGTTATACAAATGCATATAAAATTATGAGAAGTCCTCCCAAGCTCAAAATTATCTGGTTTCTATGTAATTATGCTCTTAGTAAGGTTGATGTGAGCATCCAAACAGTAGTGTTAGAGGGAGCGTCTCTAAGAATTATTATTGATTGCATAGCAACCATTATTTTTGAGAACTGATTTATTGGAAACCTATTACATTTAAGGCCTGGGATTAGTTCTGGGAGTACATACGAGCATAAATAAGACACAGTTCCTGCTTTTATCGGGAAATATTTTTAGCTTAACTGATGTAACAAATGAATCTCAGTAATATTTTCCTTTGGGGAATTTTTCGCACCACTACTGGGATGATATTAGGAACACAATCGAACACATAGTTGTTCACCACCTAGTATGTGCCAAGCACTGTGACAGTTGGGGACTTCAAAGAGGATTAAGATTTTGTCTTGCTGTTAACAGGAGAAAGAGAGACTCAAGCAGGCTGTGATAATAAGAACAACACAGGCATAGAAAGAGCTGTAGGAACACAGTTCCGAATCTACTCATAAACAAAACAGGAAATGTAGGCATGGCATGTTATATACTAGATATAAAATTATATACATAATTATATCCATAATTAATTACTGATTTATTATTTAATAATATAATTAGTGTAGTAAAGTTAGAATATACCTTGGAGAACAATGCAACGGGATTATAATTCTGACTCTGGCACAGAATATTTGATGTATTAACTCAGTTTCCATATTTATGAAATTCTCATGATAAAATCACCTTTGGGGGTTGTTGAGAGGATTAAATGAAATAGCATATGGAAAGAGTGAATATCCTGCCCGATACATAGTAGGCCTTCAATTAATAGATTTATTATATCTCTGTTTATTGCTCTTTGGAGAAAACCCATTCACTGTGAGCAGTTCCACACATAATATGCCCCTTGATCTGTCCACTCTCCATCCACTCTGCTCCATCCCTAGTCCAGGCCACCATCATTTCTCAACTGGACTGATCTCATGGCCTCTTACAAGAGACTTTCTCGCATTCTTGCCTCCCTGAAATTTGCTGTCCATGCACCTACCAGAGTGATTTTGTAAAAGATACAATTCAGGTCATGTAATTTCCTTCAACTCCTCAATGATTAAGGGAAATAAATCAAGCTTCTCATCACAACCTATATGCAGAGGCAGAGCTGCGCCACATATGAGAGGGAGAAAATTGGGGGAAAAATGATGATCCTCTGTATTCATTTGCTCAGGCTGCCATAACAAAAGACCACAGACTGGGTAGCTTAAACAACAGCAAGTTTATTTATTTATTTATTTTTTTTTTTCACAATTCTGGCAGCTAGATGTCCAAGATCATGGTGTCAGCAGGGTTGGTTTCTTTTGAGTCCTCTGTCTTTTGCTTATAGATGTCTATCTTTTCTCTGTGTCTTCACCTGGTCTTTCTTCTGTGTATTCCTGTGTTCTAATCTCTTCTTATAAGGACACAAGTCACATTAGCTTAGGGTCTACCAGTGACCTCATTTTAATTTAATTCCCTTTTTAAATATCCTAATTCCAAATATGGTCACATTCTGAGGTACTGGGGTTCAGGACTTCAATATAAATTTGGGAGGAACATAATTCAGCCCATAACAACCTCTTTGTGGGTCTCCTATCAGTCACTACAGTTTCTACAAGTTTTTTTCCATGTAGTTTTAACAATTGTCACTATGACATAGATTGTATTTTTTATTTTTTTTATTTTTTATCCTCACCTGAGGACATTTTTGCATTTATCTTCAGATAGAGCGGGAGGGAGAGAGGGAGGAAGAGAGAGAGAGAAACATCCATGTGAGAGAGACACATCGAGTGGCTGCCACCCGCACAACCTAAACTGGGGCCGGGGACAAACTGCAACCGAGGTATGTGCCCTTAGCAGGAACTGAACCCAGGACTCTCTGGTCCACAAGCCGACACTAACCGCTGGGCCAAACCGGCCAGGGCATAGATTATAAATATATTACTTAAAAGATGCCACTTTCAGAATATGTGCTCAGGGAGAGGTCTCTGTCCACTCACCCTGGTTTTTGTTTGGTCTGTGTGGCTTTCATTTCTTACCATTCTTTCACTTGTTTTGCTCCAGCCCCATTGGCCTTTTCCCAGTCCCTAAACACACCAAGGTATTTTCTGCCTCTGAGCTTTCCCTGAAGTTCTCAGGAAATGCAGTCATTTCAGCTTTTTCAGTGTTTGATCCTCATCCTCTAGGTCTCAGTTTAAAAATCTGCTTGGAAGAGTGGCTAAAAAATCAAGAGTGGCCCTCCCAGTCTCTCACACAGTTACCAGCCTCTTTTGAATGACAGCATTCTTCCATTTATTTATTTTTTTATTATATGCTGACTCCTCCAATAACATGTTAACTCCATGAGGCAGGGAACTCATGAGTCTCATTTACCACTGTTAGCACCAGGGCCCTCCATGGAGGAACTGGCACACAGCAAATATTCACTCAACAAATGTTTATTGAATGAGTGTCTGAATGAAATCTCTTTACCAATCACATGTTTTGGGGATCTCACTCAATCTCAAAGATTTTGAAGGCCAGATAAAGGAAATACTGAATAATATCACAAATACCAAGGTTGAAATTCTGAACACAAAACCTTTTCAAGAATCATTGAAAAAGTGGTATAGTATGTAGTATTTGAAAATACCCATTATTATCATAGAATGAGTATACTACAAGAAGAATTAGCATAAATCCCCACACCTTGAATAAATTTTTAAGGAAAAATATCACTGGCTTAATTCCTCCCTCTCCTACACTTCCCCCACTCCCATAGAACACCTGTGGTATTCATATTTTACAGAACCCAGTTTGGTAAATACTGTTCTGAAAAAACAGATGTGCACTGCCTGTAAACGAGAGTAAAATGAACATCACCTAGGAACTTGTTGGATTTGCACATAATCGGGCCCCACCTTAGGCCTATTGAGTCAGCAAGTCTGGGGTGGGGCCGGCAATCTGCTTTCACAGGGCTTCCAGGGCTTCCAGTGGATTCTGATGCAGTAAAAGTTTGAGAACCACTGCCTTAAATTGATCTTCAAAGTAACTTTTGATTTTTCAAGAATCTTGTCAAATAGTCCAGTTGATCCCACATACTCAACTTTAATTGTTCTAAGTAACTTCTCTCTTCTTGTCCTGACTTGCAATGCACAATGGCGCTTTAATTCTTTAGCAATTGCCCTTAAGAAACTAGCAGAGTGATTACTCCCACCCTTGAACCACGTTGAGTGAACACTCCATCTTCTAAGGTTCAACGCACATTACCTGCTTCCTAGATTACCTATCTATTCCTGGAACGGTTTGGCTTTAATGAGTTATTACTATGATATTTTTGTTGTTTCGAATTGCTCATTCAAGTAAAAACTCAATTAACTTCTCGTATTTTCCCTGTTTTCCAAAGGTGTTATTTTTTAAATATGAAAACTTATGACAGATCAGCCTGATCTATGCTGTTTCTCTGTATATTTCCAAAGGATATATTTTTCTTAGGATGCTTATCCAAGAAAGAATTATGTCATTCTCCTTCAAACATTTCTTTTTTCCTTTGTATGGCTCAGTCTTAGTGCTAAAGAGGAAGAAATATTCTGGTTCATTTTTATGAAGATAACTTTTGACCTAGGGCATTCAGCTATACCAACTTCTCTTTATCTTGTTTTGGAATAAATCCATTCACCCAACCAGTATCCAAGGGGAATAGTTTATCTTGATAGCAGATGTTATTTTTTTTTTCCAGTATGGAGTATCTAGCTCATGGTCATACGGTATTATAAACCATCATTTAAGGAAGTCATATTCAACAATTTTTTATCTTTATTAGTAATAAAAAGTTATATGTAGTAATAACTACTATCATGATTGAATATATTATGTTCTAGAGGCTGAGGTAAGTGATTTACATATATTAATATTATTTCAGTTAATACTCATTAAGACCTTTACCTATGAGGATACATGACTTGGCCAAGATCAAACAATTAAAAAGTGTTAGAGCCAAATTAGAATTCCAGGATTCCTGATTGTAAGCATGATGCTAAATCCAGATTGTGGCCAATGTCTTTTGTCAAAAATCTGTGTCAGCCCATTGACATGATGCGAAACACACCCATGTATTTGTTCTTATTTAGGCCCAGGAAAGAATCTCAGTTTGGCCATTATTAGAAGCAAAGAGAAGCTACTACTTAATAAATACTTCCACGAAAGTCTCTGTGTTCAGTCTCATATGAACAGTCTCATTTGATCCCTATCAACAATCTTGCTTTATATGTACGATCGCTGCTATTGAGGGGTTAAGTAACTTGCCCAAGATCACACAGCTTTTAGGTGGCAGAGCGTGAATAGCTCTGATTTATAGGCGAGCTTGTCTTTGATCCCAATCACCAGTGGCTGGTCTGCCTATTGTTAAAGGTGACATGAATCATTTTTGTGCCTAAGTTATTTACCAGTATTCTCAACTCTCCGAAGAAGCATTTTTTGCTGCCATTATGTTTTTTTCTCCTCCTTACCTTGTGGCTAAGTTTCCTCTTTTAAAAAGCTCACTTCTTTGCTAAAAGGCCAATCAGAGGATGGACTATAAAAAAATCACAGAGGCTAAAGCTTTTGTTCTCTGCACTGCCTGTCTTAACAGTGCCTGGAGAATAATGTGTCTTTACAGAAACAAGTTCCTGGTAAGTGATCGGGTATTTTTGTTTTGTTTTGTTTGTCTGTAAGTAAACACTGCTTTCTGGTTGTATTATTTTGTCTACATTATTCTTTTGTAGAGATGCACTGTCTCACTGAAGTTTTAAGATGCATGTAAAAATAAGAGATATTGTATCTGTATTTACTCTTTGATTATCAAAACCCACCTTGCCTGTAAAATTGGTAATTATTTTTTCACACTTATTTACTTCTTACCCATTAGGTCCTGTTACAGAAGTAAAAACTGACATATATGTCACCAGCTTTGGACCTGTTTCTGATGTTGAAATGGTAGGTAGTTGGAAAATTTAATGTGCTATTTGAGGTTGGAAGAAAACAAACAGAAAAGAGGGCAATTAATGTGTGTTTTGCTGTCAATCACACAAAGTTAGAGCTAGAAGAGCCTAATTAGGCTCAGAAGTTGATAAGAAGTAAGACATTGAATTTGCCTTTTAGCTCTAACATTGGAGTATTTTTTGGCTTAGAGTCATTCTCAACAAAGAAAAGAACTTTCCTGTTACTGGTCTCTATGACACAACCTCATATGTAGTACCTTTTTCCTTAGAAAATTATTGAAGAGGAGAAAACTAGAGATTGTAATTAGCTTTGGTATGAAACTTTATATTGTAGCCCTAGCTGTATTTAGTGTTACATCAATTGCTCATCCCCCGTCCACACGCACCCCTTCTCTCCCTTGCTTACTCTCATGTTTAAAGAACTTAGAACATCAAGCACTGGTCAGGATGAATTCATCCATTCAGTTGTGCTAATATTATATGTTTTGTTTCAAGGTCAAATAACCCACTTTTTTTTTTCCTTAACTCTGGGCTCCTAGACTAATTTTAATAAATTTTATGAACGTAAAATTTATTTTTCCAATATTTTAATTTGTCTTACACAGTTTTATGATTCAGTGATATTTGTTACACATTAACTAATTTTGCTACCTAATCTAAAGTATAACTGTAATTACCTGGTACTGGCACTTTTATTATAGTTATTATTTTTGAATGATTAACATGTATAGTAATTTATCTAATAAATGTAGAAGATTAAGGCATCAAGATGGATATAATGTGCTTTAATTGCTGAGAATCTTTTTGTTCCATTGATTTAAGGACATTTCTGTTCTTATTAATTTAGTTTTTATTTGGGTAGTCTTTTTTATGAGTGGGAAAGAGGCTAGAATTTAAATTTTTTTCTGCATATTTGTGTGCAATCATCTATGATTTGAATATGTCATGAACTAATTTTCCTAGGAATATACAATGGATGTGTTCTTCAGACAGACATGGATTGACAAAAGACTAAAATACGATGGCCCCATTGAAATTCTGAGATTGAACAATATGATGGTAACAAAAGTATGGACCCCTGATACTTTCTTCAGGAATGGAAAGAAATCTGTCTCACATAACATGACAGCCCCAAATAAGCTTTTTAGAATTATGAGAAATGGCACTATTTTATACACAATGAGGTAGTCATTTTTTTTTCCTTCTTTTCTTTTTATCTTTTTCCTCCCTCCCTCTCTCCCTTCCTGCCTGCCTGCCCGCCTCCCTCCCTTTCTTCCTTCTTTCCTTCCTTCATTTTAGGAATCTATACATTTACGCTTAGAGAAAAGGTTGATTCTGATTGTATTTTCCCATCACAGACTCACCATCAGTGCGGAGTGTCCCATGAGACTGGTGGATTTCCCCATGGATGGTCATGCGTGCCCTTTGAAATTTGGGAGTTGTAAGTTACAATAAAAATGTTGTTAGAATTAATGATTATCTCATGTAAGCTGATAATTATATATTTGCATGATGTTCCATAACCCAACGTTTAAATTTTTTGTCCATGACAACTGCCCAAAATTTGGCTTTTAGGAGAATGTTTGTTATCTAATATACTTAAATAAAGTTGTCAAACCAATCTTTCCCACCATAAAACAAAAACCTATTTCTGCAGATAGCCTAGGTAGACCGACTGATTCCTAAATAATAGGTTAATTGTCAGTGGCAAGATTAGGGCCTCTGAACTCTTTGTCTGGTGATGTTACATAACACGTATAAATGATTTTGTTTGTTTTGATTTGCTCTGTTACAAGCAAAGTCCTCTATGGTAGACTTGAAAAAAAAAGGCCAAAGAAGGTTTAGGGCTTCCTGACATGGCAAAAGTTAGGATAATATAAGCAGCGTTGTTAGTTTCAAAGTGGCTGAAGCCTGAAAAAGCATAATAGGAGGTGTGGTCTGACTTGTAGACAGAGCCAGGTAACATAGCACTTTCGGAAGGTTTAACTCAGGGATGTGGCATGCTTTGACTGGCGTTTCACAATTTCACATCAGCTTTTCTATGGAGAATGGATTGTGGGAGGGGCTAGAGTAAAAGCAGAGAGAGCTGGAGGCTATTGGTTTAGTACAAAGATGCTGGTGGCTTAGACTCGGATAGTACTGGAGGAGAAGCTGTGAGATAGATGGATTTGGGATATGTTGTGGAGGTGAAGGCAAGAGGATGAACTGCATTTGTAGGAGAGAATATGGAACTCCTTTCTCCTAATCTCTCCTCTCTGAGATGGCAGCAACATTTGATTGCTTCTTCTAATGTCTGCCTCAAACATTTGATTTAATCAGAATCTACCAAAAATAGATGCTAGTTTTTACTATTGCTTCAGATTCTTAGTTGCGCTGATTGTGAAACTTGCCTGCTGTTATCATTGCTCATTGCTTAACTTAATGAGAATCAGCAGTCACCATTCTTTTTATAACTTCTGGTAAGCACAAGATTCAATGGGCTAACTTGAAGCTAAAGAGAGTCACTTGCTCCCTGACCAGTGACTGAATGAGAGAAGAGAAAAACAGAAAAATACATAGACAGAAAAGGTGATCTCACTGGAGCCAAAATTAAAATTCATTTGTGCTATCATAATTAAATTTTCACCCAAATAGTTCTTATCTAGGGTTTTATCTCCTCCCTGCCCCAAATTTTCATAGAAAGCACTCTTCAGAGCGACTTGGACATAGTTGGTGCTCAGTAAGGCATGCACAAAAATAAAGAAATTACTCCTTGGGAGCTGATGTTTTGGGATTGAGAATTAAAAAGAGAGGTACAGCTTTTGATCACCTTTACCCATTTTGCCCCCCTCCCCCACACCCAGCCTCAAATATTGAATCATCAAGAAAAATATTTTTCTAGCAAGGTAGGCTTGCTCCAAGAAGGCTACCTGATTTAAAACGTCATGGGCAGGAACATAGTATTTGGGGACCAGAAATGTATGCTTGAGTATGAATATACTTCAGGAGACCAATGTTGACATAACTGTATACTGCTAAATGACAGCTCAAGCCTCGTAGTTTATTTTGCAAAGTCATTTGTAAAGGTAGTCTCCCTAGGCATCAACTCCTTTTGTAGAACTGAATAATTCCACCCAGGACCTACTGTGTTCTAGCCATTTTAAGAAGGTTTGTGGAGGGTAGGACACACTTTATCTTGGTTCTTTTGAACTTACTGGTGTGTGAGCCGAGCTATCTGTTCTGGGTAGACTGGTAAGTAAGCAGCTGGTCTCTATTTACATTGAACACCGCATAATAGAAAATGGGCTTAAATTGCTGCTGGGAGGAATTTGTTGAAGGTGGAAGGGAAAATGTCCTGATTGTAAGAGTTTAAAGGTAGTGGAACTGGTTGTGTAATTATATTCCCTGGAGAGCTTTACAAACAGCATAGCCAGTTGTCACTGCAGCGTGATTCCCAGACAGCATGTGGGTTGCCCAAATGCAGAGTCTGTAATAGGTGATTCCTGCAGAGCGCTCCCAACAGGAGGGTTTAGTTGTGTTCTTGCTGTATGATTATAAGCAGCATTTTGTACGAATCTAATTGGCAGAGCTGCCTCAGGATGGAAGAGTTAATATTGGTCAAGCACTGGAAGTGAGCTGGAATGGAAAGAAGTAGTCATTTGACTGCCTTTTGAAGGCTTTATTATTTCTGCTTTTCAACTGCTTATTAGGATGGAAACCTATCGCAGGGCATTGATGCTGATACAGCATGTTAGTGGCTTCAGTTTTAGTCTCTCCTCCTTCAGTTGTTTGGCATAAAAGAAATATGCAAGGCTGTTTATTTAATCTCTACAGTGTCCTAAATCTCAAACATGTTTAAATTAATCATAATGATTATGTTTTAATTTATTCCACCTTTTTTGAACAAGTGTAATATTCTTAAAGAGTGTTGCCCATCCGTCAGTGCTGATGAAAATGGAGCCCTGGCTCTAACCACATTCTATGCTCTTACTCAGATGCTTACCCGAAGAGTGAGATGATTTATACCTGGACAAAAGGTCCTGAGAAATCGGTAGAAGTTCCAAAGGAGTCTTCCAGCTTGGTTCAATATGACTTGGTTGGGCAAACTGTATCAAGTGAAACCATCAAATCCATTACGGGTGAGATGTTTAATGGTTAAAGGCAACATGCTACTTAGCATTAGCAATGGAGTTTTGTCCTAGCTTTTTCATGGAAATATCAAGTGTTTTCAGGGGATAACAAAAAGATTCCAGAATTAGAGTATATGCATCAATCACGGGTCAGAATTTTTAAATTTGTAATTATCATCTTAGTTTAAAATATATTCTGAGTTACTGAGATGAGTTGGTTTTCTTATTCAGAAACAATAGTCAGTAATCAATTATATTAAAATTATTTTCAACAGAATTCTGAGACAGGAAGTCTGACCACTGATTTTTGGATACTGGATTGACCTCTTTTTTTTTATGTTTTCCCCAAATCTTTTTTATCTTGCCCAATTTTATGGTGCTGCCCTCCCTCTCTTTACAAAAGTAAAAGCAAAATATAAAGCTTAGTTGCAAAAGACATTAAGGGTGTATGTTACAGCTGTCACATGGGTAGATGGATGATTATTATTGATGATTCTTGGTCTATATTTGCTTTTGAAATGTGAATGGAAAGAATCATAGGATTTAGTTTTTATTATATTTAATGGGGAAAAATTGGCTGATTATTGCTTGTTCTAAAATGATTCTTTATATACACATATTGCCAGGAAAAAAAGTATTTTTAAAAAACATTCATTTTCTAGCCTACAAGTGGAATTGAAAACAAGTGGGATTTGAGCTTCTGAGTCTTGGGTTCCACAGTCCAAGAGTGAGGCTACTGACTCCTAATATGTTCCTTTCAGATATAACATTAAAAATATTTATCAACAACTACAAGAAATCTTATAGTTTGTTTTCCTTATTAGCTTTTTAGATTTCTGTCTAAATACCAATAAAATATTCCTGAACTTGGGGATGTTGTTTATGGTTCTATGTCATATATGTCTCTTTATCTTTCTTCATAGATACAACATTTAGAAATACAGTTCTTTCCTAACACTAAGGCAATAAGGCAGCATATATGTATATAAAATGTTTATCTGTATATTTCAATTCTTTTTAAATTTAAGCTTTACATGTTTTTCAATAAAAGTTAGGTCTAAAGTTTCTCTCAAAAGATGCTGAAAATGAAAGCTAATTGCTTTCACCATACAAGGCCTTTAAAATAGAAAGCACTGTAAGAATTTTTTAAAAGTTATAGCTTACTTTCTTAAATTGCTTAATCACTGTGTAGAACAAAAATGTATGATGTGTAATGATATACAATATCATTTTCCCCCTAGTTAGGAACTACATATTTCTTGATGTTTGTTTGCTGTGCACAATAAATCATTTCTTTGCTTAGAATGCTTTTTTGTTAGTCTGAAATATGATTAGGAAGCCGTGGAATAACTGGCTGCAGAACCAATAACACATTTCATCATGTTTTATTTGTAGGTGAATATGTTGTTATGACGGTATACTTCCACCTCAGACGGAAGATGGGTTATTTTATGATCCAGACGTATATTCCATGTATTATGACAGTGATTCTTTCACAAGTTTCATTCTGGATAAATAAGGAATCTGTTCCAGCTAGGACTGTATTTGGTAATTGCAATTCATTTCTTGGGTATTTTTGTTCATATTACATTTGCTTATGATTTCATGGGAATAGCTCATATCATTTCTAAGAAAATATTAAACAGTAATATATCAGACTGAGTAAAGAATCATATAAGCTTTCATTTTTGTATCTAACCAATACAAAGTAATAAGGCTTGAGGGGTTATGGGTGGTTCATCCCTTCCTTTGGGCCCATCAGTTTTCCCTTATTGAGACCAGGCAAGTAAAGCCTAAGTGTGAATCTGGATACAATTTCACTTTTGGTGGTATTCTTGGACTCCTAGCCTAATGCTGTGTAATTGAATTAAAATTATATCTAGGTGTTAAAATGAAATGCACTGGGAGCTTAAAATAAAACAAATAAAAGTCATGGCTGAATGAATATGAAAGCCTAGAATCATTTGCCTTTTAATGAAGAGGAACAAAATGCAAATGGTTTAAATGCATTGAGTTGGAAGGTATTATATGCTTAGCTTATTGGCTCCTTGTTAGATTCTATCTACCTTTTTTCTGAACACAACATATATTTTTGTTTTTATAGCGGCTTTTTATATGTCATTCTAAACTATATGAAGTACAGAAAACATGAGTTTTACATTTTTATGGCTGTTAAATAAGTCTTTTACCTATCAGTCATGCTTTTAAATAAAATTAGTCATGATATTTATTTGATTGAATATATTTCTCCATTATTTTTCTGTTGATTGTGAGTAGCGAAAGCATTCAGTAGTGATATTAGAAGGAAAACAATCAGAATTTCTCTGGAATGGAGGTACAATTCTCACAAGAGAGAGCAGTCTCCCCCTGCTTTTTCTGCTTGGTAGGATCAAAGCCCTTATCACTGAGAGCTGAAGATATGCTGGTAAGAAGGAACCAGGGAGGGGGGTGGGAGCTTCTCAGCCCACATCCCCATCCTTTTAGAGAACTGATGATAAGAGTGGGTGTCTCCATTTTCCATAGATACCCCCCCACACCCACACACACCTTTAATCCTAGAAAAGGTATTGGAATACTACCTGGGAAACTCACAGAAGGGTTATTGCGGAGGATAGGGTGTGACCTTGGGAAGGCATTGAGCAAGTATAATGGCACAGACTACTTCATAGAGTTGTGAGGCTTTGATTAACGAATAACTGCACGTTGCAAGTGCTGAATAAATTTTAACTATTAAAAATAGGTGTGACAGAGAGAAAACAACAAATCTAAGTTTTGGACTCCAATAGGTTGGGATTTAAAACACAAATCCGACACTTATTTTCTCCATCCATAAAATTGTGATAATACATCTCTTCTCCACAGACTTGTGAGAATTTAGATTTATGTGCAGTACTCATCACATACGTGTACGGAGCACTTAGAACATGTTTGTTACTCCCATACTTCTCTTATGCAGGGGAGATTAATTTTGTTCTAACTTGATTTCCTTGACTTTTAATTGTTTTTTTAAAAAAACATTGTTCTATTGTGTGATAATAGGCACTCTGCCAAGTTATCTCATTTATCTCATTTTGTTCTCATACTAACCTTTCTACACCTCATGTTCAGAGACAGCCCGACTGAGCAGGAAGTATCTGCTGAGTCTGAGCACCGCATTAGGTCCCTTAACTTTTCTACAAATAACGTTAATATTTCAGGAACTATCATCATTTATAATAAAAATGAAATCACTATACACATATTATTTTCATTGTTCTATGGTCCTAAAGAAGTTCTAGCCTCTGATGAAGAGGTAATGGTGTCATAGGGCAGACTCTGGAGCCAGGCATCCGAGGTTCTAACCCCACGCTCTACCACTTATTAGCTGTGAACCTTCAATGAATTACTTCTGCCTGTTTCCAATGTGTTAAAACAGGATGAAATCCGCAGTGTTGCTATGTGGATTAAATGAGTTAATTTGTATAAAGCATTTGGAACAAGGCCTACCACACAGAAAATATTATTTGAGTATCATTGACTATTATGGCATCCGTGCTGCCGTCTACCTCATTTGAGAATCACTACTCAATACTATAATGTGAATGTTCTCTGTATTTGATTGTTATTTTGATTGCTTGATAACTTTGAATGCTTTCTTGGTTGGCTACAAACTGGTAGCCAATGTTCTGTCTAACTTATCCCTAAGTAATAAAAATGTTCAGTACTGTGGGGAGGGATAGCATTGATTACAGCTGTACCCCCAACATTTCCTATCCAGAGAAGACACTATAAGGAAATCAATTAGTATATAGTAATGGTACTGGTAATACTATTGATAATGGTTATAAGTTTTGCCATATGCTGATAGGGGTCATCTTATTTCATCTTTACAATAACTCAGTGAGGTAGGTGTTATTAATATTTATGAATAAGGAAAATGACTCAGGGAGATTAAGAAACTTGTATGAAGTCACATACTTAAAAGTGATGGACCCAAGACAATTTCTGTCTAACCTTGGGAACTCTGCCATTTCTACTCTGACATTCTGCCTTCACAGGGGGTATGAGGATATATGGGGGCTTGTGGAGAATTCCAGAGCTGCTGAGTGGAGGTTGTATGGATTTGTGCTGAAGATACTTTGTGGGTAGCTTTTTCAATTTGAAGTGTGACATTTCTGTCCTGTGCTCATGTGCCAAGATATTGTTTTGACTGATGAGGTAAATTATGTCCAACAGTTAAGTCTTCAAAAACCTAAGATATGATAAAATGGTAATAATTAGACTGTTCAACGAGGCTCTAAGGTGATATTTCCCTAAGAAAGTTAAGTTTTAAGTATTTGAGGGGCATTAGCGATCTGTTTCATATGAGAACTAGGCAAAAAAAATTAATTCTGGGCTGGTATTTATCTTCCCTAATTCTTATTTTCATCTTTACTCAAGAAGAGAATTTGCTGGGTCAGGAATTCACTAGAGATCATGCAAAAACAACCCCCCCACCCCCAAATCAGTGTAAATATGAGAAGTAGAGTGAGCTAAATTCTCTCCAAAGGCCTTCTATCTCCAAAGTTGTATGCCTCTAAGTTTTCTAATTATTCCAGTATGGTAAAACATTAAACCTGAGTAAATGCCAGCTGGCATATCAAAATCATTGCTAGTTCAGTTTTCCAGGAGGGAGCAGCCAGAGTTGTACTCTTGTGTATAGCCTTAGCTTACTCTATGCTTCCTTTCCCAGCTCCGGGACCAGCCAATGTGGTGCACATTCAGCATTCTAAAAACAGAGACTGGCATCAATACTTGAACATATAAAAAATATTCTATGGTTATTGAAATGTTTTCAAGGGTAAATGCCAGCTAAGCCATTTAAACAGAGGCACTGTATTCCTGGATGCGGAGGAAGCATGGCTTCTTCTCTGAAGGGTTGGCGTCTGTTGGTTGTTCTGTTGGTGTTTATTAACCAAGCTCCACCTAAAACAGATGGACTGAGCACCTCCCTGTCATGCTAGTTCTTTAAATTTGAACTGCAGGCAGAGAGAACTTTTTAATGTCTGAAGGGATGGGCACTTCAAACACTTAACCAGTTGTTTGTGCCAGTTGCTTTCCTAATTTTGGCAACGGTCATAAAATATGAACCATAATATCTGGAGGGCTACTCTACAGACTTTAAAATCAAGCTCACTCAAAAGAGTGAAAGAAAAACAGAAAGTAGCCACATATCCAACATTTTTTGCATTCATGTCCAGAGCATCATTTAACATCTTCATGAACTTGATGATCTACCCCTTAACAATCAGAAAGTAATTTTTGGACTCAGGGCTCAATCATTGCATTAATAATCTGCTTAGTGGACATTAATAAGGTAATTTCTTCATATGATAGCAGGAAAAGATGAAGAGCATTACTTTTGATCCTCAAGATAAATTGTTCTATTACCAAAAAAAAAAAAAAAATGTTCAGAGCAACATGGGAATTCTAAGTTGCTTATATTTGATTTCAGTGTTTTTTGTTTGTTTGTTTTTGATTATCACATATCACATTATGGTCTCTGAGTTCTGAGTAGTAGTTGTTTTTTTTTAAATCCTCACTCGAGGATATTTTTCCATTTATCTTCAGATAGAGTGTGAGAGAGAGAAAACATCGATGTGAGAGAGACGCATTGAGTGGTTGCCTCCCGCATGACTCTGGTCAAAGCTGAGGACTTTCGAGGTGTGTGCTCTTGACCGGAATTGAACCCCAAGAGTTCTTAGTCCGTGGGCCAATGCTCTAACTGCTGAGCCAAATTAGCCAGGGCAAGTATTATTATTTTTTTTTCTTTATTGATTTTAGAGAGAGAGAAAGGGAAAGGGAGAGAGAGATAGAAACATCGATTGGCTGCATGTGCCCCTGTCACCACTGGGGATTTGGCCCACAACCTGGGCATGTGCCCTGACCGGGAATCAAACTTGCGACTTCTTGATGCCTGGGTCAATGCTCAACCACTGAGCTACACTGGCTGGGCCAGGGCAAGTATTCTTATTAAGCTGTACTCTTTGTATTTTATTTCCAAGTCCTTTCAGTATAATTTATATGATATTAGAGGAAATATACCTAAGAAAGTTATTGAATATTCTTGAATACTTAATAGGCCATTAAACTTAAATTATTATGAATACGGAAAAAACTGATTTATCTTCAAACTTTGTAGCTAAAATTTTTCACAATTAATTTAAGGTGTATTCAATGCATCTCACAGCCAGCATAGAAATGATGCCGTTTTTCTGAGATTGAAAAAGGAGGCCTTAACTTTGTAAAGTCTTTTTCTGAAACAAAGTCCAGTAAATTCATACTATTGCATGTTCATAGAGATTTAGGTATCTATGTTTGAACAACAACAACAGCAACAACAAATTTTTTAAAATTATTTTATACTAATAAAATGCTAAAAATACCACAAACTCTTTTTATAAAGGGAATACAAGCAAATTCTCAAATACCACTCACTGTATAGTTTATGGAATGTTTTAAGATATATATCTCATACAATGCATAGTTACTTTAATTTTTCATGTTCTAAACATTGACAATTCAGAAGGGACTAGAGAGAAAATGGTTTTTTAGGAGCTGGAAAAAATGCTAAGGAGCTGGAAAAAATGAGTTTTTATTTACTGTGCATTTATCATGTACCTGGCACCATATAATATATTATGATAAATCCTGAAGAAATATTAGACACCTTTGCTCTCACAGTGGCTACATCCAATAAAGTTGGAACAATTAAGCAACAATACAAGGCAGAATATAATTAAATGCTGAGTTGAAAAGACAATATAATTTCTCCCTAAATCAAAATGTTATTATCCCTTTATTATTGCATGAAGCTCACAATCTCTGTAGTTTAACATACATAGTTTGGCTTTCAGCTAGGGATAGGCATGGACTGGAATATATAGTTTAGATACCTCCATCATTATCATTATCATCATCATCATCATCATCATCATCATCATCATCCCCAAATAACTGGGCATGTCAATTAAGGAGCAATTGTACTCATTATATAGAATGAGTTTAAATGGATATAGCAAATCCCCACAGAAATTTCTAAGCTTAACTATATAACGTGGATTAGATATAAAGATAGACAAAGATACAGAAAGGGACAACTGTACAAATATTAACATCCTTAAACAATTCATTTCTCTATAGTTCCAGTGGCAAGTGGGATTTTTCCATCGAGAATAAGAACTAATCTTTTTCCAGGCTGAGAAGGCTTTCCTGGAGGTGATATACTTCAGGAGCCTATTTATGGAAGAAAACTACCTCTATTCTTGCTGCAAATATTTTTCTCCCAACCATAAATCGATGGGTGGTAGATGTCTAATATTTTTAATACCAAAATGTTCTCGAAATACATTTTTCCAGGAATATACCTTTATTGTTTTATATAAATCTAGGTCATTCACAACTAGTAAAGTTATTATTTTAATTCAATAGGTAATATCCAGTTAAAGATTATAAGTATCTACAATATGTGCTTTTTCTGGTAGTGATTCTCAATAGCAGTGGACCATGCCTACCCCAGAAATTCTGATGTCCCAATCTTCCATGCTACTAACTTGCCACTCCTGGTTGAGAATCAGTGCTTCCTATTACATGTGTGTGTTGAGTGTATCGGGTATGTTGGTTCAGATACAATATGCACTAGGTGCCTTACATAGTTTTAATCATTATGGCAAACCCAATAGGTAGGTATAAAGTGAAGCCCAGTGAATTTTCATAACTTAATCCAAGTCACACTGAGCCAACAGTAGGAAAGCCCGTGCTAAGTCCACTGAACCACTAGGATTAGAATCTTCTTAAAGATGATTTGGTTTGAGTTACAAAGTTTGTTACCCCATCACCCACCCCACCCACCAAAACCCTAGGTTTTGTTTTGTGTTTTGTTTCCCCATAGAACTGATGGTAAAGTATTTTGTCTCTTTGCTCTTTTGCCTTGAAGGAATAACCACAGTCCTCACCATGACCACACTGAGCATCAGTGCACGGCATTCTTTGCCCAAAGTGTCCTATGCTACTGCCATGGATTGGTTCATAGCTGTCTGCTTTGCTTTTGTATTTTCCGCCCTTATTGAGTTTGCTGCTGTCAATTATTTTACCAATATTCAAATTGAAAAAGCCAAAAAGAAGACATCAAAAGCCCTCCAGGAAATCCAAGCGAAGCACCCTGAAGCACCTCTGCAGGTATGTGACTCAGTTTCCTTCAATTCAAGATTTGAGTTTCTTGGTCAAATTTACCTTGCCAAGGGGGAAAAATGATCACTTGAAATACCGATGACAATTTGTTAGTTATTTAAAAATCCAGAAAATTATGGAAGGATTATTATAAATTTAAACTTTATAATTGTGATTAATGACTTAAAAATTAAAACAGCTTCGGATGAGCCAGAGGGTGCTGGTTGTTTGAAAGTTCTTTTCAAAATTAAAAGTTCTTGAGAGAAAGGGGCAACATCTTCTGTATACTGTTACAGGAACCTGCGGGTATCCTTGAGTGGGTTGGAAATGTGTTATAGTAGAGCTCACTGAACAAAGTAAAACAGCAGTTCTTAACATGGCCCATAGTAGACTCATAGTTGTAGTTGATGCACACCGAAGACTGAGAATTCTTGTTGTCAAGGGACAGAGTCAAAAGGATGTGGAAACCTAACAAGAGCTACTATAATTCACATTAAACATGTGATTCTATGATTTAAAAAAATAAATAAAGTGATGCTTTCCATATGGAAATTCCAGTTGTACAAAAATAGCAAGATCATCACAAAAAGAAGAACCCAAACAAAAACCCCTCTTCCCCTTCTCTCTTCACATCCTCTTCACCCTCCCACCCCTTCCTCCTGGGATATTCCACTCTCTTTTTCACTCTCACTCATTCAGATTCTTTCTTGAATCTGCAAAGTATCTGTGGTCACTTATACACAGCTTTATTTAGTTGCCACAAATAGTAGTCTAAAACTCCTTTTGTTGGTATGTGCCCAAATCTAAGGGTATATAAATCATCAACTTTATTCTCTATAGGTAATAACTCATTCCCTTACTTATTTATTCACTTTTCTTTTTCTCATTCACTTAACAAATACACATTTCATACCAATGATGTGCCAGATCCTGTTTATGATCTGAGAATAAAAAATATACATCCCCCACCCCCAAAAGAATGTCCTACACTATGGAGCTTACATTTAAGTGTGTAGGACAAGGGAAGGGAGACAGGTGATATTTAAAATGATAAATACTACAGCACGTGGAGTGTTAGGCGGGAACGGTGCCGTGGCAGTGCTGAGGGAAGGGCTGGGCAGTGTGAGGAGGAGGGGCTCTCGTTCGGCACACAGGTGGTCAGGGAAGTAAGTCCTCCAGGAGAAAATGGCAGCTTCATAAATTAGGTCTGGCGTTCACCCTGGCAAACACCAGGGTGTTTAGGGTCCTACAGTTTATAACTCTTCTCCTATAAGGCCCTGGGCACGAGTTCTCCTAGAATGGCATGTGAGCAGGTAGGAAAATCACTGCCCTCCCATTAAGTCGGTTTTGATAGCTTACATTTGCCTCTAAAGGAACTCATTTCATCAAGATTTTCAAAATAAGTAGCATGGATTTTGTATACTATTTTTAGTTTAAAAAACTGATTATGTGCAGTTTTATTCTCTTTCCCATTCCCCATAGGTAGCCTTCTCTGCCTTTTACTGTTGTTTTATTTGCTCTCCTTTGTTGTGTTGAGACCTTGGTAGAAGAACTCTGTTTACTGTTCCCTTTTTAAAAATATCAACTCTCGGATATACTTATTTATTTAATTTACTGTTTCTGTTTTCTAATTAATGATTCTTGGTTTATTTTAATTCTACCTTTCTGCAGGTTAATTCTGTTATTCTTTTGTTAGCTTCTTGAGTTTAATTCTTACTAACGTATTTTCACTGTCTTTTATTTAATAATGTTTCCTTTTATTACAATCAGATTTCTTTTGCATATAACTTTGGTCATATCATAACTTTTGATATATGATATCATCATAATTTCTTGCTAAATATTCTGCAATTATGTTGCTGGTTTTCACTGAAAGCTAAGAATTATTTGGAAGAAAATATTAAAGTTTTCAAATGGGATTTTGTTTGTTTATTTCGCTTCACTGTTTATTTTTAGTTCAGGGATGTTACCTGTACAGATTTAAATGTTATTGATATTTTTATTATACCCTGAGTTATGCTGAAAGCTTATAAATGTTTAATGGCAATTTGAAAGGAATTAATATTTAGTCAAGTTTACTTAAAACATTATTATATCACCCTCTTAATCAGTCACCTCTTCTTAATCTTTCAAATACCAAAAAGATATAAAAAATCCTCTTACTAATATTATATTATGTTCATTTGTTTTCTATTTTAACTTTTTTTGTCATATACACTTTGATACTATGATATTTAACCTGTAAAGATTTATAACTGCTCCATTTCCATATTACACTATGCATTTAATCATAAAATAACCTTTTCCCTCCCCCATAGTGCTGTTAGCTTTTAATTATATATGGTCTAATTATAATATTTTAAAATATCATTTCTTAATACTAACTTTTATATTATACTTTTATTGCTAAATTTTTCTTATTCTTTTGTTTATCATGTACTTTGGAAGCTATACATCATAGTTTTATATATTAGTGATTAACTTTAAGTTTTAAAACAAAGTATTTCTACTTATGACTTTCTAATAGTATTGAGTAGCACTGAAATTATAAAATATACTGACTCTCTCACATAGCTGTTAACTCCTTCCAGACCCAGGATTGCTCACTTCCAAAGATTCTAGATGTAGAGACATTTATATGTATACTTTTTTTTCTGTTTATGCTGAATTTCTGTAGTTCTCTTCATTTTTGCAAAATGATGAGACTCCTTGCGTTAGTGTTATAGTGGAATATTATAAATACTTAAAAGTACCACTTATCAGAATAAAACTATTCTACAGAATTTTCAAATGGGAGAATGGAACCAATAATATTTTATTGCTTCTTAAAACATATCTCTGGACGATAGTGATTGTCATTGCTGGTAAATGCTTGGTTGAGCATATCCAGTTGGCTAAGTCTACTCTGACTCAGTAACTCCTGTGGGCAGCATGGGCATCGTGCCGTGTGCAAATGGCATAATCAAGATCAGCAAGATGAAATTTGTTCGTGAAGGGCATAGAGTCATAGCATTTAAGGGTTGGGAAGAAATTTTATAATAAATGTAGTAAAAATATACATCATATGCTTTATGAACTCTACAAGTGTGACTCTGTATGTGTGATGACTTAGGTCTCAACAGCAGTTTACTTGGAGAATGTCTGTGTTCTAAAGACAGTGATTAATGGGTTGGCCTACCCAACCTCCTGACTCCAGGTTGCTGCCAGACCACTGCTGGCTTTGGAGTGTCAGTTGTCACTGAGTGACTTCAACACCAAGTTTGACTTTGAAGGTTGAGGACATATTAAAATTGAGGAAGAGAGAAGAAAATAAAAAGATAAATAAGGAGAAGGAAATCAAGAAAGGGAAAGTGCGTGTTAAGAGCAAACTTTTAAACCATGTTACTGGTGCCTAGTTGGTGTGACTCAGTGGATTGAGCGTCATCCCATGGACGAAGAGGTCCCGGTTCAATTCCCAGTCAGGGCACATGCCCTGGTTGTGGTTTTGATCCCCAGTGTGGGGTGTGCAGGAGGCAGCTGATCGATGTTTCTCTCTCACATCGATGTTTCTCTCTCCTTCTCTCTTCCTCTCTCTCTAAAAAAATCAATAAAAACATATTTTAAAAAACAAAACGTGTTACTGGACAGAAATATTCTAAGAATCTTATAAGGCTTGGAGTTGCAGTGGAGATTCTAATCAGATAGGTGAAATTTGCTCATTCAAATATGTGTTCTAATTCGTACGGCTAGTTGCTTATTTGAATGATGCTGCCTTTGTTTAAAATGTGTTTAAACTCCTCCTTTGGAATTGCCTTCAGAGCCTACATGGCATTTGGTAATTCAATAGTCCTTTAGGTAAGCTCAATAGTGGTTTGATTCGTTGTTACTATATGTGATCTATGGACTGTGAATGACCTGGCAGAGGTTTATAGTGACCATTTCTATTCTTTGGGAATTGGAAAGCCTATGGTTTATGGAATATTCATAAAGCAAGGAGGAAAGGCCAATTGGCAGAATCTAATAGTAGCTATGGGCAGCTTGAGTATGTCTTTGAGCATATCAAAAGGCAAAAGCAGCTGTTCTGTTTTGGCTCAGCATTTCCTTGATTCTGCCTTTGACTCTGTCTTTTCATTATTTGAGTTGAGGCTCATTCTTGTGGTTCTATCCTTCCATACCCTTAGTTCTTCTTCGAGTATCTACTATCTCATCGATGGAGGTGATTTGGACTAATGTTTTAAAAAATAAGTAACTAAAAAATAAAAAAGGAAGATTTCTTAATTAAATTATATATATTTTTAAATCACTTGAAAATATAGTCTATAGTCCTTATTCAATCAGAAAGTATGCATTTGTGTATGCATATTGTATCCCATGAAAAACCCAATGATATAATAACTAACATTACTTGAGCTCTTAAATTGTGTTATGTAATATGTGATAAGCTTTAATGATTGCATAATTTCAAGCTCACAATAACTGTTTTACAGATGAAGAAACTGAGGCTTGCAGTTCTTAAGTGATGTATTCAAGAGATAGTAAACCCAATATTTAAATTAATTCAGCTGTGTCTGAGTGCAGAGCTTGTTCTCTTAAACTGTATTTTATAATATTTAATTTATAAGTCTATAAAGAATAGATATTAATATACATATAAAGTGACCAGCTTAACACATTCATAGTTCTATGACTAAATAACAATAGCAAAATACTCTGAATGGTTTATATGTGCCAGTAATAAGAACTTTTACAGATAGGTTTTAAAACCTATCATATATGTTCTATTTTTATCCATGTTTTAACTAGTGAGGATATTAATAAGTAGGGATCAAGTAGTCTGCCCAAGGTCACCTATCTGGTAAGTGGCAGGGTCATGCCAACAAACACCATGCTTTTAATCCTCAAGCCTTAATGACAGATTAGAAATGTGGGGTGAGGGAAAGGGAGGATGAGCTGGATGGTGGTGGCATCATTCATTAGGATAGAGAAGGAAATGAAGCTTGTTTAATGAAGAAGCTAATTAGTTCAAGTTTTGATAGGTATAAATTTCCATAGTAGAACATTTTCTCCTATATCAGCATAATGATGACTGTTTTTTTAAACTGATGTTTTAGAGAAAGAGGAAGGGAGAGAGAGATAGAAACATCAGTGTAAGAGAGACACAACGATTGGCTGCCTCCTGCATGGCCCCTATGAGGGGTCGAGCCTATAACCCGGGCATGTGCCCTGACCAAGAATGGAACCAGGACCTCTCAGTACATGGGACGATGCTCAGTCCACTGAGCCACATCAGCTGGGCATGACTATTTTTTTAAACTACAAGTTCATACTTCTCCACTGCTTACCTTTCCCTCCACATCCACCTAATTTGTCTATTTCATTTTCACTGTAACTATGCTTCATGGACTTTTCAATTTTAAAGTGTTCATAGATTTTTACAAGAATATTTCTAAAATTAATGTGCTATTTGCTCTTCTTAGAGTTTTTAAGAAAAAGAAAAATTTTTTTAAAGAATGTATAAATAATTCTAGGTACTCCTTGGATTCCATAATTCAAGAACACTCAAGAGAATCTCCTGTTTCACTATCTATCCTTCAAAGTCAAATTCTAGCCTTATTTTCCATATTTGGCTCATTCTGACTGATCTCAAGGATTTCTGGGATAGGGTCTGAAGGATCCACATCTACCAACTGGGGTTAATAATAAAACCTACCAGAAAAACTTACAGTGTGAATTAAATTACATTATGCATATAAAGTACAGAGCACAATGCTTAGTACCCAGTAAATAACCGCTATACTTGTTATTATCCTTTTTCCTTAAGCTTCTTCAACATTTAAGCTATGCTATACATAATTTATCATTTATAATATCCTGAAGACTGTTTCATATGTGATTGCTATATTTAGCTAGCTAGATAGCAAGCTCTTTAATAAAGTTGATCATGGCTTCATTCTATTTTCTCATACAGCACATAGTGTAGTGTTTAATAGATACAGTTTATTGATGGATTATAAATGAGCCAACTATAGGAATCAGACAATAGGAAGTGTAGTGCGTCTAAAATCCAATATATTCATCACCAATTTCCAAAAACATGGTCATTTATGTAAAATTCTTTCCTGCTGGAGTAAATGTGAGCATCAGGCAGATGTAAGCAGTGAGCTTGAGCTGGGTCACTGTGAGCCTCTAGAACAGCAGACAGCCATTCTTGGCATTCTGAGACACACCTGTCAGCAGGTGGGCTTAGCTAGTGGGCAGCCAGAGAGATGAGGAGGATGCTTTAAAAACAAAAGAAAGCAAAACAAAAGGCATAAGTAAACCTACCAGTGCAGCTATGCATTATAAGAAAGGACAGTTGGCTGTCCTTTGTCCTTTGGTCATTTGAGTCCTATCACTTGCACACATATCAGTGACTGTGACATCGGTGTTAAATACAATGATTTCCCAGTGGTTGGTAATATACAAGCTTCATTCCATTCCAAGGGGGTGTACAAACTAGGTCAGTTTCAGATTTTCATTTCAATCATTCTCAAAGCTCCTCTTAGAAATGCTGTTTTTAAAAGAGTATAAGCTAGCATGCAAAAAATGTTCATTTTTCCATTTGTACTTGTTTTGTTCATATTTGACTTAGTTTAAAATCTCTTTCCTTGGCAGTTTGAAAAAGGACATGAAGCAGTACTATCAATTCACCTGACATTTATGTGTGCTTGAGATAGTAGTTTAATGACATTCTTTAAATCTGATGTAAATTGTACCTCCCCAAACCCATACCTTTTTCAGTACAAAATGTTCCGTAGGTAGTAATGCTCTTTAGGCAATGAGTCATTGTTTAATTACACGATTATTAAACTGTATGATTTAAGAGACAAAAATATCAAAATTATGTTTTAACTCCAGTTATGTTTTCTATCTGTTAGTTTTGTTATGTGTCATGTGCTGATTCATGAGAAAATGTCATGTTGCTAATGTATGAGAATGAATCTCAGTTAGTCATTTAACAAGAGTTTACCAAGCAACTACTTTGTACCAGTCACCATACAAGGCACTATGGAATCAAAGACAAAACATAGGAACTTAGTCTCATGAAGGATATAGGCTACTTAATCTTATAAGTGACTATACTTAGTTTATAGAAGTATACAATGTGAGTCTTGTTTTAGAATAATTCAAGCATGCTTATAGTAGTGTAAACCTAACTCAGATCCTCACTGCTGCCTTAGAACTGTCTGTTGAAATACCAATCTATATATCCAGTTACATATTGGGAACCTGTTATATTTATGGAATATCTATTAAGTGCCATTACACTGGGAATACTGTGCTCACTCCCTTTGTATATCTGAGAGTAGTGGGGAGGTAGACATTCAATAATTAATTTCAAATAATTAAATAATGATAAATGTACAGAGTACTGTGGAGAGGTAGAGAGAGCAATGATAAATTATATCAGAAAGAGTTAAGCTGAGACTTCAAATTAGCCTTTGAAATGCAAAAAAAAAAAAAAAAAGACAAGTTAAAGAATATCATTCAAAATGACAAAGGGAGGAGAAGCAATCAATTTTAGTAGCTTATTGAAACAACATTGTGCATATTTTGCTAATTATTGGTATAACATCACATGGGAAGAAAAATCTCAACATTAGTATTATAATTGAAAATTTATGTTATTTCCTCCTCTAGAAGGGAAATGCCATGATTTTAATGCTACATTAGGAAGGCTAGATATTTTAGCTAGTGTTCAAGAAAGAAGTAAGGCATCTTGTGAACCTAGCATAATATAGTGTAGGGTGTGTGTGGTTTAGATACAGATTATTAGAAAATTTGTTCATTTATTTTCATGTATTATCTGTTTACAAATATCATGGCAAAAGAATAAGTTATGAAGTGTATTTATATAGTACATAGAATTTGGAAAGGTAGCATGTTGCCATCATTATCATTATCATACCATCATCATCATTGTCATTCACAGAGTGTCTACTAGGTGCTCTATATATACATATATATACATATATATATAGTGCTGGTTACTTTATGCATATATACATATGAGTTGTATATGCATATATTTATATACATATACAACCCAGGATGAGTTGTTGTGTTGCCATATACATATTTTATGGTTAATGAAATGAGTCTTGGTGAAGTATTTTGGAACTTTCTGATGCATGGTGCTACTTCTCATCTAGAGAAAACAGGCAGGCATAAAGGGATTTCATCTCTTTTCTCAGTTCCCCAGTGTAGCTTTGATCATATAACCCAACATTTGGGTTTTTATTTCTCATTAGATGATTATGTTAGTAAGATTATGTCTAAATTTATGTCTAAATTTTCTTCTAATTTAAAAATCTATGTTATTACAAACTCATACATTCTCTATAACTAATGCTCATTTGCTTGATACTCTTAAACATGTGCTTACTTTAGTAAAACCTGATTAGAGAGAGGATGGTTCTTTTTGGGTTCACTGAGTTAGACCAAATCAAATATTCAGGTTGTGTTCGTCTAGTCAGCAAAAATCCATACTGTTCTAACAGCCATAAAAACATCAACTATACTGTACTACCACGTTGCAGATAGTATTTTAAACATTTTACATGCATTCACTCATATAATTGTCATAGCAATCCTGTCCTATTTTCATCCTATTTTACAGATGAAGAAGTTGAGGCACAAAGAGGCCTCAAGTGATTTGTCCCAAATCATACAGCTGCTAAGTAACCGAGCCAAGATTTAAACCAGGTAGTTTGTCTCCAAAGTCTAGTTTTACAACCACTAGATATTACTGTCCCTCAATTATAACCTACTACCTCAACTGCATACCCTCCACTGTGACTATTGCTGTATACTTACTACACATCTCAGTCCTAATTTTTCTGAAAATTATGTTGATCTTCATACTGCAGAAAATGTAAGCCATGCTTTGAAACTTTATCCCATTTATAAACAAGCACTGTCCCTTAGCTAGTAGTTCAGTTTACATAGAAGGCAAAGTCATAGACAATTAGTCACATTCTCCTTATCTCCAACCTTGCATAAAATATATATGGATTTTTTCAAAGCTAAAAACACCAATTGATTTAACACAGCCATTTTAACAAACTGTAGACCCACCCATAGTTTTCCCAATTTTTTTTTTTTTTTTTGGCGTTTTAAACATTTAAAGAACATTCAAAGTATTACTATTATTTTTTGGTTTGAAATAACCTATCTTACATGCACTAATATAGTAAATCTGTAATATTTATTTACAACATATATTCAGAAGAATGTTTTAAACATTGTGGGGAAAATTTTAAAGAAGTTCAAGAGATAGTTTTTGCCCTAAACAAATGTATACGATGTCATGTGACAGAGTATAGTGATGCAAATAATCAAGAGGAGCAAATATTCGGTAAAGACCAAGGGGTTCCTAAAGAAACATGCTAAACTTGGGGAGGGTCCTGTGGGAGAACTCAGCCTGGCTAGGAGGTATCCTTTATTGATGGTCAGCAGATGAAAGAGTAGCAAGGAAGTAAATGCCCTTAGTTGGTTTGTGATATTTATGGACTAACTTAAGAATGATTCTAGAATTGCTATGTAATTAATAAGCTATTATCATATTGGTGGAATTTTTATTACTTCTCCATGTACTCCATTACTTCTTCAGTACATCTGGCACAAACTTGCTAAAAGCCTAGCATATGCTCCAGAAACACCTGCTGATTGATTTCATTCCTCTTACAACTGAAATAGAGGCACGATGGCCTAGGATAACAATGTATGAAAGAACCATACATTTTTCCCTAGCGAAATGTTATCAAAAGGTTTTTATGGTGTTTCAAATTTTTATTAATTTGGTGATTATTTTTTTAATCTATGTTAGCAATGTGAATGGTCTACCACTTCTTTTTAAAGTGAAAAAAAAATTCAGTCATCTTCAAAAATACACAGCCACTTGTTTAGCTACATTTCTAGCAAGTTCTTTTCCTTAAGCTATTGAGTAAGATTATTCATTCTTCTTCTTATTTAGCTAAGCTGCCAATGTCCATTTTGCTATTTTGAGGGGCTAATTTTTCCACAGCATAATATATATCACTAAATCTCTAGCTTCTCACTTAGCCTCAAGTGATGTAGAAGTTTCAAGAAACATCAGTTTGGGTATTATTATTTTACTTAAACCAATTAGAGAATATTGTGTATAAAGTGTCTTTGGTAGAAGGAAATTATTATGTATTTTGGTCAATTTAAGGAGAGGACACTTTCCACTCAGATCATATGGCTTACGTAATATGTTTTTCTTAATATTTTCTAGTGTTTGATATTTCACAAGTTTCTTACGCTACCTAGCTTCTTTGCTTGAATGATAAATCTTATTCTTTCCCAAGGTCTCTTCTGCTGCCCTTGTTAGTGGTCCTGAATTTTCACATTTCTCTTACATAGTTATTCTGCAGGGTTCTGTTCTGCCTCAATTTCTCTCTCTTGAACTTTGACTTCAATTCTTTTAATTCTAATATTTTCAGATAGTTGACTAGTATGTGGATTTCTTTATTTTCTCAAGTTTCATGATTCCCCCAAAAAGTAGTGCAGTTAATTTGTCTTTTCTCTCAAATTTTCTCTCTTTTGTGGGTGGGTTGGCTAAAACAAACTTTTGAAGTTACTTTTACTTATTTTTGTTTGGCTGATTGAAAACAATTGTGGGATCCATAGTCAGAATAAAGGCTGTCTTTAGGGGATTCGGAGAAGGGAATGGGAGTGTGTAGATGAAGGTGGAGTTTAGTTTCTCTGCGAGCACTTTCTATTTTTGCCCCCCTAAAATGTTTTCCAAAGCCCAATAAGCTTAATGTGAATATCAAAGTGTCCCTTAAAAGTAAAATTGTGTACATTGAAAATATTGGAGAAAGGGTGGAGGTATGATGGAAGAAAGGCCCCACAGTTCTACTTTCTCTTTGGCCAGGTCTTTGGCACTTGAGAATTGACATCTTCAAAGAGAATTTGGCAAAAGGTGGTGGGGAGTTGTCTTTATCCAAAGAGCAGAAAGTCCTCTTCTTATACAATATAATTATACTGCTGTGTCCAGCATAACCAGTTATGGGCACTTTTGAACATCTGGGATTAGTATATTGGACATATTTAAAAAAAACATTTTGAAGAACGCAAACCTTAAGATCAATGCTTAGCACAGAGCCTGGTGCCCAGTAAATGCCCATCCAATTTGCTGACTGAGTCAATGAATGAAAGAATAAATGAATGCAATGTAGTCTCTGCAAAATATTATTAATAATATTAACATTGACAGGGAAGAGAAGTCCTAGATGACAACAGTAATAGGGAAAACTTTCATAAACCCATTTCAGCGTTGCTTTTTTACTTTTTGAGGCCCACACACAGCTTTGGGGTTACTAAAGGAAACCTGTAAAGCTTTTATTCTTGACCCAAAGCCACCTGGTTTCTTTGGAATCTCATATATGAAGCAACTACTATCCCAGTTCTTTCATTGGCTGTACCTTGGACTCTCAATTTGATTGTTTGAGTTGTCCCTTTCTCCCAATGTAGATGTGCTACTTGATGGGAGGTGAGAGTCATGCTCAATTTTGCTGTTCAGGCTATACCTAGAACACAAGGAAAGGTCCCTGGTTTTATCTGAGGGGAAAGGATCTAATTGATACCCTTCTGAGAGCCAGTTGGAATGTAGAAGCTCTGACAAGGGCATCCTGCTTGCAAGAAGAGAAAAGGAGGGCTCCTTGGAGCTGGAAAGGTGCTTCCCTGAAAAGTAAGCAAGCGCTACACAGCCATGTAGTAACTGGCTAGTTATATTCTTAGAGCAGATCCTAAACTAGAAGATGTGGAAGCAGCAATAAGCAGACAGCATGGGCTGGGAACTTGACCTTCACTGGCTGCTCCTTCCATGAAGAAATGAGCCTGTGTTTGTTTTGAGAAAAGCACGATTTTATTCGGTTAAACCATATTGAAAATACCATTTTGCTGGTCAAAACTAGTTTTTTAAAAAATGTCAACATGGTCTTTTGAACTAAAGATAAGGCCTAGATTTGATTTACAATTGCCTTTATCAGCTGCCTTTTTAAATTTTTACAGCAAAACAGGTAATTAGTAAGAAATTGTCCTAATATTATAGTGATGACTAGCATTCATTCTAAAATTCATGAGTTAGTTTACTTGTTTTCAGGCAAAGATTTAGGTTGGAGCTGAGAATGTCACAGCCTTGGAGCTATATTCGGTGTGCCTGGGGCTGATGGGGGCGCATCCTTGGGGGCATCTGGATGCTCTCAGTAGGATTGTCAGTTTCTTTCATTTTGACTTGAAGCAGCTGAGGCTTGTACAGAGGCACAGCTTCAACAGGGGAGGCACTCTCCCTGGTGCCTTGCTCACCACGCTTACTTCTGCAAGCAAGGACGCCACTTGGCTAGAGCCGCAGCCGATCCTGAAAAATGTTAACATGCTTGTTGCTTAATGTTTGCCAGCGGGCTGATCTAAAAATGGCACCAAGGAGGTTACCTATTATCCAAGAACAAGACTGAAATAGATTATGTTCAATGGGGACCTGATCTGCTGACAGAAAGTTATATTAGTAACCCTGAACGATTCATAAAAATAGAACAAGATTTTTACACGGTGAATCCTGTTTGTTTTTTTGTTAATTAAAAAAAAAACAAATCTCTCCTTTGGGAGCATTCAGTATTTAAGTTCTTTTTCTCTTATATTTATTTTTCCATGGTGTTTCTTTATGAATAACATTTATTTTTCATAAATCATTCATTTTGCACATTTGTAATGGGTAATACCCTTTGTACCAGGCCAAATTTATTTTATCAAATTTATTACTACATATACTTTAAAGAAGTATATTGAAGCATCATTGAGATAGAATATGGAAAGATTTAAAAACCATCTTGAAACATGCAGATTTTCCCTGTCATCTTCAAATGCCTAACATATTGGAATTTTTTTTTTCAATTAATGTGTAATGGATAGGTTGACTTTTTTTTACTGTAACTGCCCGAGTACATACCCACTTTAGCATTTGTTCTGGACAAAAGTATCTTGTCTTGATCAATAGACTAAACAGTTAACGCTAATGATGAAGCAAGTATTAAAAAAAAAAAAAAAAAAAAAGCATTCTTCTTCTAGCATTGAGAATTTGCAAAAGTATTTAAGTTAAATATTTCCAAATGATAATCTAGATATATATGACTGTAATAAGTATGTTATAATAGAGTTAAAGGTTAAAATAGGGGTTTTCTGAATCTTATAAGACAATTTGAGATAATTATTGGCTATAATTAACTTCTTGGTTACTCTCCAGTCATTTTGTAGCCTTTAAGAGCAACTAACTATTCAGTATTAGAAACCATGGCATTATAAAGTGTCAAAGTCCCAAGAAACAGAAAACTGAATAAAACTGAGAAGTAAAAAGGATCTCAGGTCTTCATTGTGCTACAATGTTTATACAAGGTACAGGCCAACTATTCCATAATGTAAGACAAATAGATATTCTTGCTTTGCTCTCAGGAATTTTGTTATCAGATTATCTTTCTTATTTTGGGATAAAAAATTGAAGATACAAAAAGATGTAAAATTTGGAGCTAAAACCTGTAGGGTGAAATCAGAAATATGAAAGTGAGAAGAGAAACACTAAATAAGATGTCCTTTTTTCCATGTCACTTGCTGAGATCTGCTTTGTGTGTTTCCTAAACACTTCAACTTTTAGGGTATTTTTTGTGAAGCACTCAAGTTTCATCATATATGTTGGCCTGAATGAGAATAGATGCTGGCCATGTATGGGAAGGGAGAGATACAAATCCAGTTGTCATATTTTGGATAGACCACAGCAGTTGTTTGGGATTATGGTATTCTGCTTGATAGATCCGATTTAGCACCACTTAGTAGAGCCTGATTCATTACAGAGCCATTCATCTCAAAATAGAGAGAGAGAGAGAGAGAGAGAGAAAGGAGAGAGAGAGATTGATTTGTTGTTCCACTTATTTATGCATTCATTGGTTGTTTCTTGTACGTGCCCTGACAAGGGATTGAACCCTCAACAACCTTGGTGTATCAGGACGACACTCTAACCAACTGAGCTACCCATCCAGGGAAACTTAATGTTTAAAAATGACAAATTTTCAGCTTTCAAAACTCCTTTCCCTTGGGTCTGTCCCTGCTGTAAAAAAAAAAAAAAAATAGCCACTTTAAATATGAACATTATATATGTTTATTCCAGGGCATTCTGCCAGCACAGTAGAGTGAGCACAATCATACACTCTCAGCAATGCAAGCAATGAGATGGAATTGTTGTTGCTTTTCCCCTAGCTCACCATCATGTTCTTCCCCAGTTTGAAAGCTTTTCACAATCTGATTATTGTATCAAGTAGATGCTGTTCTTTCTTTGTGTCTTTAATATCCTATTTCCTGGCTGAGGTTTTCTTTATTTGTGATAGTAGTTTGATAGATTTCCAAAGGATAAACAAATGTGATTATTTGATTATTTTAAAGTGAAAGTACAAATTGAATGTTCAGTGGAGGTCTTATTGGCTGTTTCAGATCAGCTTCTTGGTCTTGGCTTAGCTAGGTTCTGTATCAGAACAATTTTAAAGAGTGCTGAGAAGATAAAGACATTAACCAGAAGCCTCCTGATATATTGATTGCAGGTGATAGATTAAGATAACAAGAACATAGCTCCAAGTGGGCTATGCTACCCCTTGTAACAGCAATTCATTTGGTGCTGCGGTTTCCATATACGCATGCCCCATGCTGAGCAAGTATACTTGTAATTAATGTAGGGAACTCCCATTTATCCAAGTACTCAAAGAACCAAAAAGCTAAATCAGATCAAAGCAATTTTTTGGTAACATTATATAGCGTAACTTATATATTAATATGCCACTATACAGTTTTAGGGCTAAGTTGGTTTTTATGATATCCTAATGCTTTGAAAATTGACAGTGCACACAAAATTTAATCAGAAACTCATTACAAAGTTTAATTTCAATGTTCAGTTTTTCACAATTCATCAAGTTGACATTTAGAGTTACCCCATTTCTCTTTTTAGACTGATCATTTCAAGTGTTTCCTTCCCCATTACCCCACCAAGCAGAGAAAGAGCCTGTGAAACCTGAATCTCAGGCCTTTTGAGCATTGCTGGATATTGCCAAAAATATGTTGTACCAGAAAACAATTCTGAAGATGGCTGCAGTAAGACTCCCTTCCCCACTGGCCACCCACATGCATTTCTTGCACTGTGAGAGGTGGAGTCTATGTTCCCTAACCTTTGATTTGAGTGTGCTTATAACCACAGTAGAAATGGTACTACATGACATTGACACTGGCCCACTTGAGACGCCTTTGTTGGGCGCAGCCCTCACACTCTATGGAAGCCCAGGCCAGATGGAGAGACATCAAATAAGGTATTCCAGTTGACAGCCCCAGCATCAGCTGCCAGGCATGTGAATGAGGACACCTTCAAGCCACTCTGCCTGAAACTACATGAGACCCTGAATAAGAGCCTCCTGGCTGAGTCCAGTCAACCTCTAAACCCATGAAAGATAATGTTAAAATGATTGCTGTTGCTTTAAAGTCATGGTCATTTAGGGTGGTTTGTTATGCAGTGCTAACTACCTGGAAAACACATGGTTTTTCATCAGGCATACTCGCGTTCAAATACTTACTCAAACTCTTGTCAGTTGGATGATCCCAGCCAGGATCTTACATTTATTGATTTGTTTATCTTACAGATGTTTAATCTAGAATACTGTAGGTGCTCAATGAACATAAGTTTCCTCACTTTCCTCCTTGTCTTCTTTCCTCCCTTCCTTCTTTCCATCTATCTTTTCATTTCTGGTTTGCTTACTCCTTTCCTTCCTATGTAAATTCAACTGAATGCAGCTGCTCATGGTGGGCCATTTTAAACTGGAATATATTAGTGCCAGGTGTGGATTTAATTGGACCTTTACTTAGAACGCAAGCAGACAGAAATCAGGATGCATTTTTTTCCCCAGTGAAAACTGCTGAATCATTGGTTCCAAAATCGGCATAAAATATGCTCAGACCTTCCACAGACAGCATGTGTGATGCGATCAAGTGCTTTGGGAAATGGGGTAAATACATTTTTTAAAAAAGCAATGTTTCCATCAGTTCACAGTGAACATTATCTGAATTCAGTTCAGGCGAAAAAAATTTTAAAAAGCTAGATAAAGAAAATGAAGGCATGAACAACGTGTTATTTGTAGGAATGACATACATTATCTCCTTGGCAACTGCAGCATGGCATTCAATTTGGCAATCTATGTTGTGTCATCTTGGATGCCTGGAAGTCACTGTTTCCCATGGAAACAAAGGAAAGAACAACGTGAGAAAGAGAGTTCTAAATTTAGTGTGCTGGGAAAGTATTTTAAAACTGGGGGACCAGAAGGCGTCCACAGCACAACTAGAACTCAAAATGGCATTACCTTTTCATTTATTAATTACAGGATGTTTTAGAATATGGATTAGAGCCCAATTTTCTTTGGCCCTGGCTGAGCTTTTTATTCATGCTTTGTGGTCAAATGATGACTCAAGACATTTGTGTGGAACTTTTAATGCATGGGTATTTAGTAAGCATTTCATAAACATCAGGATCTCAACTTATGCATATGCATTTATTTATTCATTTAACAAATATTTGTTGAGTCTAATTGGTGCCAGGCATCATGCAAAGTTTTAAGGCTGTGTAAGACTCCTTGCCTTACATCTTACAATAATCCTGTCATATCAATGCGATATTGTGGTATTTTCTTTATTTGAAATGAATCAATAATTTAGCAAGCATTCATTTAGCCTCAGACTGGAAAGTCCATTATATTGGGAGCTAAGAGATAGTAGAAATGAACCACATGGCTACACAATACTTCATGTGGTACAGAATAATTCTCATCATGGCTTTTCATTGGTCAGTGATTTCAGTGAACATTCTTAAGCATGGTCAACTTGTTTTCATCAACAGCTTCCAAGTGAATGGCTCTGAAATATTTATAATAGTGACTCATTCTCAATATAATTTCATTTGGTAGGTAATTTGATGAAATTGAATGTCTTAAATGAAGGAAAGTCAGACTCCGCTGGCTGGAGTCTAAAAGTTTTCACTTTGATGAAATTCAAAGAAGTTTCAGCATTATAAAATGCTACAAAGCCACCTAAGCAGTTGCAGTGGGACTGCTGATCACAGCAGGAGAATGCTATGGCTGGTTATGTGAGATTAAAGCATGACATCAGTGTTGCCAGGATCACCAATGGGGCTACTGGGAATTCTTCTACAATAGTACTGGAGATAGGACTTGACATTTACGGTGGAGAAGAAACTTGGGTTAAATAGTCAGTTCTTTCCAAGGATGATCTGTGTCTCCCAAGCATTGTCTTTAAATGTTTATTCTACATCTACTTCCAACCTCAAGAAAGCAGAAGATGCAACATTTATGCACATTTCTGAGGTCTATTAAATAATATCTCCAAAGCAGACTGTTAGTGTCTGCGAAAGTCTCAAGGAAGAGCCTTCTAGGCTGATCTTCCACATAGTGATTTCAGGTATTCTTCCAGCATGGGCAAACAGAAGCCATATGCCTAATTTTAAAATTTCAGTATTAAAATTAATGGCCAGATTTCACTTCCTGGATTTTTCCCTCATAAGGTCTTATTTTACTATGTCCTTTCTAAGAGCACTATTTCAGCTTAGAATTTTCTTGAGTTTGTGGATATATTCACGGGAGATTTAAATAGCATTGCAGCTGTACAGAAAAGCTGTTCTAGTGTGTGCTTTGAAAATCAGCCTTTCAATAACTGATAGCTTTAGAACTGTGATTGAGAGGAAAAATCCAGTCCTTGTGAAACAAGCTATTTCAACCACAGGCTATGTGTTTCAAGCAATCTGAAGGAGAAGCTCACATTTCTCATTACTTTCCTCCTGGAGAGGCAGTTTGGTGCCCATGGGCCTCATGCTTTTCCAGTTTAGCAAGCAAGGGGAAGAGAAAGTTGGAGGTTGATCCGGGAGGTGACTCTCTTATGCTCAGCAGCAATCATTCAGTCATACTTTTATTATTTTAGGTTATTTTTCTTCCTAAAAATAATTGTAGTCATACTTTTAAATAGGCAGTGTATGAAATAAGAGAGGAAAAGCATTTAATTCTGGTTATCAATGAATATTCTAGGATCAACTCATTAAACAGTCCATTAACTACTCTGGTGGCCCAAGAAGTGTAAGCTGGACAGAATAAATGACTGTCATCTGGTTTTCAAGTGGATTTAAAAGTGCTGCTTTTGGCTATACAGTTTTGCCAACTACTTATCTCCTGAGACACATTGTGTGAGACTCATTTTTGCTGTGTTGAGTGTATAGGAGGGAATGATTCTGCTGTTGATTTATTTCAAAATGATTTTGTGTTGATTTATTATGTATTCATTTGACGTATTTTTATTGAATAATTCTCAGTGCTTGGTTCTGTACTAGTCAGCAAGGGAAGGAGAACAGTAAGACTCTATTGTAACCCTAAAGAAATGTATATTCTTGGGGCACACTCACACAGTGTGCTACATCCTGGGCTAGGAAAAAAGCGTAAGAAGCTGCATGAAGATGTAACAGTCTGAATTAGAGTCTCTGTTGGGAGGGAGGTGGAGGGATTCCGATAAGGGGAGTGGAGATATCAGATTTAACTTCTCAGAGGAAGCAATGACTAAATACTGTTTTAGAGAACATAAAAGGGAGGCAAAGAAGATGGAGGAAAGAATGCAGTGACAAGGGAATGTGCAAAGACCCTGAAGAAAGACAGTACAGCTCACTTGTAGCAATAAATGAAGACATCTTGGCTAGAATCCAGATGTTTTCATTGGCTTTCCCCCAAAGCTGACACTGTTGCAAGGATTTGTGTGCAAGCAATTTATTTTTGAGGTGATCTCAAGAAGCACTGTGAGGGAAGTGGGATGGAAAAGAAGAAAATCCAATAAAGTATGATTGATTAGTAGAATTACCAGTGCATGCTCATCATGCTAGAGATTCCCAGGGTATGTGTGGAACATGCCTCAGAACTCTCCCACTGGTTGGGACAATAGATAGAAAGATAGATAGATTAGGAAAGTACTGAGGTTGATGGAAAAGATTAAGGCAGAAGGAAGTAAGAATTGCTGAAGTTTTGTGCTTGGAAAGGTAGCTGGATAGTAGCTGGTATGTAAGATCTAAAATACAGCAGGAAGGATGTATTTATTGATAAATATATTGGGTTCTTTGAATATGAATATATTTGTACAAAAATTAGACTTTGACAGGGGCAAGAATGTGTCATAAGGGTAGAAATTATGGGCTTTCCCCCACTTTTGTATCAACAGAGTCAAAATCAGTACCTGACATATAAATAAGCACTTAGTAAATATTTGTGGAATAGCTGAATGATTAAATGGGTAGATAGATGAGTGAATAAATTACAAGTTTGGTATCCCTCTCCTACGTCTGAATGATGTCCTGCTGGACATATGGGTCTATAGGTTGGTGAAAAATTTGGGAAGTAGACATTGAGTTTATGATATTGACATAAAGATAGTAATTCAAGTCACAAGATTGAGAAAACCAAGATGTCCAAGAGTTCAACCTTATGGAAAGATAACATTTAAGACTAGGTAGAGGAAGAGCATTCCGCACTGAAGACTGAGATAAGGTGAGCAGTACTAGGTTGTGGAACTTATGGGAAAAAACTTAAAGAAGGAAGAAGTGATCAATAGTGTTAGATGCTGCTATTAAAGTAAGACACACATATTTTTTAAAAAGCCTATTGGCTGAGAAATCAGCTGACAGTCTAATGGGAGCTCCCTTGTAGGTAACTTTCTGACTGTCTCTTGCTGCCTTTAAGATTCTTTCTTTGTTTTTAACATTTGCCATTCTAATTATGATGTGTCTAGTTGTAGGTCTTTTGGGGTTCATCTTGTTTGAGGCTCTCTGTGTTTCCTGGACTTGTGTGACTTTTTCTTTCACCAGGTTAGGGATGTTTTCTATCATTACAAAATAAGCTGACAATCAAAATAGGTCCAGAGACATGGAAGTAGGGAACAGGCTGACAAACTTCAGAGAGAAGGGGAAGGGGGTGGGGTGGGAAGAGATAAACCAAAGAACTTATTTGCATATATGAAAAACCAATGGACACAGACAATAATATGGGGAAGGCAGGAGGGGGTTGGGAGTGGGGAGGAGGGAGTCAATGGGGGAAAATAGGGGGGAAACATCTGCAATACTCTCAACAATAAAGATTTTTATGAGGAAGAAGAATGGGTTAATATCCCCCCCAAAAAGAAATAAATAAAAGCGTAATCGTTTTAAGGGGAAGATGGGAGGGGTAATAAAATAACAGTGGGTTGAAGAATAAATGACAAATGAGTAAGTGGAAACAGTCTGTGTAGACAATCCTCCCCCTCCCCCTCACTGGCAGTGGTAGGAGAGTAGCAACTGGAAGGGGTCAAAGGTTCAAGGAATTGCTAAAGATGATGTTTCCATTTCCTCCTTTAGAATCTGAGAGAAATTTAAATATGTAATATGTTGTGACTGTGCAAACATTTTTTTAATTGCTAATATAATTAAGTAGAACAATATCTACAGTATTCTTGATTTTATTCCTCTGTTCAAGCATCCATCAGCCCAGAAGGAAACCTTTTAAATTGCAGCCCTTAATTATCTCTTCCTACAATTGGCAGATCTGGACAAGTTAGGTTTCGACTAGTTCTTAGCATTGCTCCAAGGAATGGAGCTGATTGTCTTCACCTAGAAATAGGAAAGACAAATTTGAACAGAGCACAAAATGTAGCATTCCCATATATTTCCTTCACTTTCTGAGATGGATAGTATTTATTTAACATTCAGTTCTGTTGAAAAAAATACAGTGAATATCTAAGTACAGAATTCATGGAAATTTATATAGCAATATTTTACCTCATAGGAACTTATCTACATAGCTATCTTAGAATATGAAAAGACAACAATATAATAATAATATTTAACAAGTATGGATCATTTACTATATTCTAGGCAGTCTGTTAAGCACTTTACAGACACTGCTCCATCAATAACTCTAAGAAGTAATTATCTGTATTATCTTTGTTTTACCCAAGAGAAATCTGAAGCACAGAGAGGCCAAATAATTTCCTCAAAGTCACACAGCTAGTATTTAGCAGAGTCCAAATCTTAAATCAACCTGATTTCAGAACCTATGGTTCTGATTTTGTTTTTTAAACTATGAATATACTGCTATACAAGAATGATAATGAAGATAGGTGTTTGGTAGCTTTGAGATTTAAGATTTGTTTTATAAATTTTTATAGAGGTTACATTTCCCTTGCTTCCAATCAGACATTTGGGTCTCCTAGTTTCTGGTCTGCTTGGTTGAAGCTGTTATCTTGGTGATATACATTAATGTGCTGATGAGCCACTTGCCACAAATTGCAACTCAGCTACTGGTTCAATTCATGCTAAATTTGCAATCTGCCTTTAGTGAAGTGCAAAATTGGCTTCCTTGTTTTAAAGTGGTACAACATGCAAAATAGTCTAATACCTTATTTTCTTGCTCAAGTAAGATAATCTAGGCTCCGAGAAAGTTTTAACCTTTTCACTTTGGATGAACAAGCTGTTTCAGCGCGAGAACCTTGTTAAATGTTGAATGGATTTGATAATGATCCATTGGAAACTATGGCTGATAGCGTGGTACTACTCCTCAGGACAGGTCCAATTATTTCCTGGAGGGAAACCAAAGTGGCTTCAGCTATTGGGGGTCTTGTCTGTTTGACAGTGTAGGAGCTACCAACCCGTGTCATGGTAAAATATCAATTTGTTCTGCTGTGCTGTTTTACTGTGGATGGAATAGATTTGTAATGAATTGTGTTAACAGGATAATTCAACATAGGCTTTATACCAATTGACTGTGCTTCCATTTGTAAAGAGAGAAGGGGATTGATTTTGAAAATATCTGAGCATTCACAACAGGTGGCTTAATGAGTCCTGTTCTGCTACACACACATGTGCACACACATTTACATTATACATAATTTGGCACATGCATTGTTGAACTTCATTAACTTTGATTATTTGTGGATAATTACATGTTTCAGAATCATTCTCAAGTCAGCAACTAGAGCTAGTTCTTATGTTGATACTTTCCCTGAGTTACAATTGAAGTTGAAATTACAGGGTCCTATGTACCAGGGGAAAAATGTTTCAGGTTTATCGTCTATTTGAATAGTCAATTTTTAAACATCTTTGAAAGTACTGTATTCAAATTCAAGGGGAAGTTTATCAAAGAAAGTTGGGGCACAGTTTCCCTCTTGCAGAAGAACATTATAAAAATATTTTTGTCATATAGAAAAGATGCAGATTTTGAGTGGTGGTGTTTTTTTTTTCTTTATTGATTTTACAGAGAGAGGAAGGGAGAGGGAGATAGAAACATCAATGAGAGAGAACATCGATTGGCCGCCTCCTGCACTCCCCTCACTGGGGTTCGGGCCCACAAACTGGGCATGTGCCCGACTGGGAATCGAAGTGGCGACCTCTTGGTGCATGGGTCAGCGCTCAACCGCTGAGTCACACTGGCTGGGCTGTTGATTCATTTTTAAAACAACTTGAATAGGTTCTTCAATTAAAACAATTTGCTCAGCTGGATTATATTTGTTGTTAAGATATCTTTTCCTGTAGAATAAATCATCTAATATGGACCTTTTTATTAATATTTATTTAGGCCTGAATGTAGAAAATATCTAGGATACAAAGTAATATCTATAAGCACATTATGACAACCAAGCACCAAAGAAGTAGGAAGAATATCAGGAAGAAGGGGTGCAAGAACAATCTGTAAGAACTCTAGAGCAATGTTCACTTACGCTAGAAAGGAAAGATTAGTCAGAGGAAGGTGTGTGTGTGTGTGTGTGTGTGTGTGTGTGTGTGTGATAATGTGGCTAAAAGGGTAATACAGTTTTTAGCTCGTAATAGGAGCTAAGTAAATGTAAATCAAATCCAAATCAGAAAGATCAAACTGTTTATAAATGTCACTTACCTGGTTTGGGTTTCTGTGGACATATTTCAGCTCAATTCTTTTCTGCTTTCTTTCAATCCCTTTAACATACATATTTGCTATTGTAGGCAGCTTCCTGAAGTGGTTAAAAGTGTGGATTTGGGATTCAAACCATAACTACCCATTTTAATTATCTGACCTTGGGAGAAGTACTCAACTTTTCTAGGCTTCAGTGTTCTCACTGGATAAATTAGAATATTAACACTATCTCCTTGGTGGTTGTAAGAAATATATGAGGTTATTTGTGGAAATCATTTAGTGTAGTGCTTGGTTTATAGTAAGTGTTCAATAGATTGTAGAGATGTTGATATAGATTCAAGATTCCTATCTGGCAATGCTAGTATCAGACATTAATTATGTTAGAGTAGTCCCTGAATGTAAAGCATTGATTGCCTTAATCTCCCATTTCAAAAGCAAATAAGAGTAAGATGAAAAAAGGTGGATTTTAGAACATCTTCAAGAGATCTCAAATTTTAACTGACAGGGAAGATTATTGGCCTTCCTTATCTTTATGCTACTGAGAGAAATCTGAAAATTGTTCCCGCTGCCACCAAACACTTTCCTTCCCTTTCCCCATGGTTCGTCTTTCTCCCAGTTAAGACCTACTTGGTCATTCGTAATGTTTCAGCCCATGCATCACTTTCACAAAGAGATTTTCCCAGCAATTGGGTTAGGTAATGTACTTCTTAATTCTTCTAATTTTCCTTGATAACATTTATTATAATAATTTTTTTATAATTCCTGCGAGAAATTTCAAAGACTATTTTTATCTCTGTACTTCCAATGCCCAGCAGAATAATTTTCACAGTTGAACACTCCATACATATTTGTGAATAAATGATTTCGTTGAGTGCATCAATGTCTTAAATGGGTCCTTTATTGCTTATGAGTTTAATTGGGACCTTCTATTACTCCCAACAAGAGGTTAAGCATAGGACTTGAGCTTTTTCCCCCTATTAAAAATGTTCAGATTCATTTGGCAAACACTGACCAATATTCCAAAGTAACTCAGCCTGCTTCAGGTAAGGTCGTTGGCTCATCAAAGACTTCCTTATGCTGCATAGCTATGATTTTACAAAGGGTTCTAGCTGATAATGCTTGGGCTGTGGAATTTTCCCCCCAGCAGAAGTATAGTGAGGGTCTGGTCTTGATAAATTGTTGGTTTTTACACAGTACCCCTGTTGCCTTTGCTGATGCAGATAAAATTGTGACTCAGATTACTTGCTATGCCAGCCTCCTACAACGTTGGCATGGATCTGAATCTTTCTGGATGGCTGTTTATCATAGCACAAGTTCATTATGAACAAGTCATATCAAGTCTATATTAAGAAAAAAGCATTGTACGAGCATTTTTCTGAGTTTAAATGTAATTTTCTGAATATTTTGAAACTGAAACAACTCATTTCCATATGATGTGGATGTGTTTAAAAAAAAAATTTATTTGGCCACCCAAGTTAAGAACTGAAGAACCTAGCAAGATTCCTTTCATAATGTTTTATCAGATATTTACATATATTAACTCTACTTTTAAAAAGTAAAAGATATTTTTAATATACAGTGTGAAAAGTTATAAATTATGTTAATTACATCTTCCCAGTATTTCAATAAAAACATGCTTTGAAATCTATAACACACACACATTCACATATAAAAGTCATAATCTGGCCCTGGTAGTATGGTTCAGTTGGTTGGAACATCATCCCATACACAAAAAGGTTGCAGGTTCGATTCCCAGTCAGGGTACATACCTTGGTTGCGGGTTCAATCCCCTGTCAGGGCTCAAATGGGAAGGCAACTGATCAATGTTCCTCTCTCACATCAATGTTTCTCTCTCTCTCTTTCTCTCTCTCCTTCTCTCTCTCTCTCCTTCTCTCCCCCTTCCTCTTTCTCTAAAATCAATGAACATATCCTCAGGTGAGGATTTTAAAAAAAAGTCTTAATCTGAAGGGAGACAAAAACATTTCGGGAAAAATATTGTGTAGTTAAAGTGGAGCCTGAAGCTAAGTACAAATGGAAAGGTCAAATAAAAGCCCAGTTAGCCCTGCCTGGTGTGGCTCAGTTGGTTGGACATCATCCCTTGCACCAAACGTTCAGAGCACATGCCTGGGTTGTGGGGGCATGCTGATTGATTTTTTTTTTTTTTTAGAGAGAGAAGGAGAAAGAGATAGAAGCATTGATGAGAGAGAACTTAGATTGGCCGCCTCCTGCATGCTCCCCAATGGGGATCAGGCCCACAACCTGAGCATGTGCCCTGACCAGGAATCGAATCGTCAACCTCTTAGTGCACGGGTCAACGCTCAACCACTGAGCCACACCGGCCGGGCCCGATGATGATTTGCTCATCATATCAATGTTTCTTTCTCTCTCTCTCCCTCTCTCTCCTCCTTTTTTAAAGTCAATTTTTAAAAAATTTATTAAAAAAAAAAAGCCCCAGTTAACTGAATCCTCTGATTTGGGTGAAGAGAAACTGAAAGCGACTCCAGGTCTCCTGGATGGTTCCTATATCCAGGCAGCTGGCACAGTTTAGGCAGAGGCTGTAGATGCCCCTAGTGGGTATGAAAGCATTTCTATTAATAAAGGACAACTAAGAATATTACAAATAAATGAACACTTAATTCTTACCAAAAGCATTTCAGTTTCTCTTCTTTCTTGACTCTACCTAGGATTTGGGGTTATAAGAAAAATATGATCACTCAATGGGGAAGAGAGGACAGAGCAGACTAGAAATGAAAAGAATATCTGAAAGGAGAAAGCTGCAAGTTTGTTTAGGTTTTGTTTATTTTTCCCTATGAAAAAGTGAGTTAACATAAAAATCTTTAAAACTACTTAAAAATCTTAAAATCGTGTTTTGAATTTATTTTTACTGAAGTTAGATGACTGTCTTCATCTGCTCAGACCACCATAACAAAATATTATAGATTGGACAGCTTGAACAGCCAAAGTTTATTTTCTCATTGTTCTAGAAGCTAGGAAATTCAAGATCAAGGTTCCAGCAGGTTTTGGTTTCCTGCCCTGCAGATGGCTGCCTCCTTGCTGTGTCCCTGTATGACACAGAGAAGTGCTCTCTGATGTCTCTTCCCCTTTTGTGAATGCACCAGTCCTACCTAATCAGAGCTCGTCCCTATGACCTCATTTAACCTTAATCACTTCCTTAAAGATCCTATCTTTAATACAGTCACATGGTGGACATCAGGACTTCAACATCTGAATTTTGAAGGGACACAATTCCTTCTATAGCACTGATTAAAACCTCTTAATATTTCAATGTTTTACCTTCTGTGAAATTTGTCTCTTTCTACCGTCCCCAGTTTGATGCCCTTCATTGCCTCATTTCCTGCTTCCAATGTATATATGGAAGAAAGTCGTTTTGATTTCTGTTATCAAAATAAGAGATAAAAGAAGAAGAGTGACACCATAATTCCAGACCAATATATTCACAGATACAGTTCTTTTTAGTGTTCCATTATATTTAGAAAGTGTGCCAGCCAACTGGGTTGCCAAAGTTCTGTGATCCAGTATTCTAGGTATGTCTTTTCATAGCAGAATGTGGTATGAATATCTCCCTGTACCTTGGGTGACAACAGTTCTTCCAGTCTTTGTTGTTTCCCTGAGTACCAGTTTCTAGACTTCACTGATAGTTGGGAAAGTCACAGAGACCAGTGATCTGATATAATAATATACGAAATGCCGTTCTTATATAACCCCCATTGTTTATTTGGACATTGAAATACTGAGGCTATAGTTTTTCCTACATGGAGCATGACATGTGGGTGTGGTAATGAGCTGGGTAAAAGCATGTTAGCTGAGTACCAGGCACAGAAGAGCCATTCAGTAAAAGTTAACTATTGTTGTTTTTGTTATTACTGTTCTTTCCTGGAAGAGCTTTTTATATTTGTCTTACACAAGTTATAGGATTTACTCTAGTGTTAATTCTCACCTTTACCATGTCCAATATGTATTTTGATTTTGCTATTACATTTTGTATTTCCTCATATTTATGCATTTTGTATTTACTCATAATTATTTCTCTTTTCAGACAATATCCTTTTTGTGGTTGACTTCACCACAGACTCTTTTGTTTCAGTGGTCCTCTACTTCTATGATTATTAGAAATGATGACCATATTTTCCTAGATATATAGAAAATACCTTCTATAATTTTGTTTCTTGTAATGATTTATGAGTGATAGACTATTTTCTTTTGGGGGCTTAATCTTATTATTTGCCCTCTGCTGGATTATTTCCATATAATATTCATTTGATGCCTACTATGTGCTAGACATTGTGTTAAGTTCTTTACATGCATTATGTTAATTATTCATTATTCATTCTTACTTCTGTTTTAGCAAGGACTTTAAAGTTTCAAGAGGATAAATATCTTGCCAAATATCTCACAGCTAATAAATAGCAAATTCAGTATTTGAGTCTGTTTGATTTGGAGGCCCACAATCCTAACCATTTAGTCAACGTTTTTAAATTTCTGATCCCTGATCACTGCAATAGCATTAGAAAATGAATAAGATGTCCTGAAAATAGAGCCTGAGACTGAGTTTTTAACTTCCAGTGTTTATTCTTTTTTTAATGAAATTTTTTTTTTCTTTATTGATTTTAGAGAGAGAGAAGAAGGGAGAGGGAGAGAGAGATAGAAACATCGATGAGAGAGAACATAGACTGGCCACCCCCTACTTGTCCTCCACTGGGGATCGGGCCCACAACCTGGGCATGTGCCCTGACCGGAAATCGAACCAGCGACCTCTTGGTGCATGGGTCAATGCTCAACCAGTGAGCCACACCGGCCAGGCTATTCTTTTTTTTAAATCCTCACCAAGGATATGTTTCTATTGATTTTTAGAAAGAGAGAGGAAGAGAGAGGGAGAAACATCGATGTGAGGGAGAGACATTGATCAGTTGCATCCCTTGCCTCCCTTACATACCCCAACCTGAGACTGAACCAGAAACCTAGGTATGTGCCCTGACTGGGAATCAAACCTGCAACTTTTTGGTGTATGGGAAGATGTTCCAACCAACTGAACCACACAAGGGCCCAGTGTTATTTCTATAAACATTTAGAATGACTACAATGCTGCTTTTCATTATTGAGCAAGAAAAGAATCATCCAGCTTAGTGTTTGCATTTGAAGCAAGTGAGTGGAGTTTCATTTACCCTCTCCCCTCTCTAGGGTTATGTTGGCAGCAACAGTGAATGTATTTCCTGGAGCAAATCCAGATCAAGTCCGCTTGATCAAACTTAGAACTTCCACTCTGACTGAAGACTCTGACGACAAGATTTCCTCTACTACAAACACATATTTAATATACAAAGCATGGGCAAAAAAAGAAGTGTTAGGAATCCCTATTGCAAAATTAACCACAAAATCAAATATCTTCAAGAAACCCTAATATTTTACATTTTCAACTTCTAAATATGTAAATAAGAAACAACTCTTTAAGACCTTGTTCTCTGGTAATTCCCAATTGAAGGCATAAATTTCTTATCCCAGTGCCTGATATTGAAAGTAATATTTCTATAGCTTATGGAAATACAAATACTGACTCGAATGCTAACATTGGGAAGAAATGAAATGCCATAAATAGAGAACTCAGCGTTTTCATTACTACATTTTGTTGTTCAATGTTTTGATAGAGTCCCCTGGTAACTATTTATGAAATATTTAGCATGTTTACTTGGAGGGGGTGTTTTTCATTTTTACTTTCTTAAAACACTACTGATAGTCCTCAGTAAATCATTACCTTGGAGTCTGGGTTCAGCTAATCCACCATACTTGTTTATTTCCTTATTAAACAAGATGTGTGGCTAACCCCTGAAGCCCTGTTGAAAGGGCCTTGAATACATGTCTTTACATTATTGGATTTTTTTTTGTATGTGACTCATTGACATTCTAGAAGATAAACCTGTTCATTATTAGCCTTGTTTATTTTTAATTTAGAGAGTTAAATTACATTTTATTAAACTTCTTTAGCTTCTCAAGGAGGCAATATGAATGAGGCTTGTGTTCTAGAAACCTCGTCTTAGTCACTCTCTCTTTGCTGCTAGAGTAATAAGTTCAGATGAATTTTCTTTTCTATAGTTGATAATAGTTCTTTAGAAATTGTGTCAGATCACAGTCGTGATTGACAGATTGCTTGGCTTTGCTCCCGTTCGCCTGTTGCTGCTTTAATTTGTTTGAATGTTTGAATCTGCCACCTCGCATCTCTGTCCCACCAGTTTCCTTGCTTCGGGCTATTGTGACTAATGACAAAATGATTTCAAACTAAATCATTTTTTAAAATTCAAATAAAGCTGAGGTACTTTTCTTGTTTGTAACCACTGTGTCTGCTGAATACTGATGGGGCATCTCAAGCCTCTACGCATTGTATGAAACACAACATCACTCTGACTGACAAGTTCGTTGTTTCAAAATTTGAAGACTGGTGAACATTATTCCTGGTGAGTCCTGTGCCAGGCTGGTCAGCAGATTTCTCCATCCTTTTGTGGTTTGTCACCATGGAAAATGACAGACTTTTTACATAGTAGACCTTGAGACATCAGTATGAAATAACTTGAGTATCATTTGCCTGCTTGGCAGAAAGCAAAGATTTAAGCCTCAAATCAGTCTAATTCGGCTTTCCTTTTTGTAAGTTCTGATATATACAGTACTGAGAGACATTTTAGGTATTCTTAGCCACATGTGGGATTGAGTCAAGAGAATTTCTGTGCCCTTGGCTCTACCTGCAATATTCTAGAAATCTGTCCCATAAACAAAGAAATGGTAATCGGGTCAGATAGAATGTTTTTTACATTTTCTCTTTAAATTTCTTACTTTGAAAAATAATCTTGATTCTGTACCATATCCATTTCACTAAAATTTATTTAAAATTGAAGTAGGTGCCTGCTCTGTTCATTATTTTACAATGTTTATTAAGATAATCTTTATGCTCTAGAAGTTCACTGGTTATCTTTATTTTTTTTTTTTTAATCCTCACCCAAGGATATTTTTCCATTTATCTTCACATAGAGTGGGAGGGAGGGAGGAAGAGAGAGAGAAAGAGAAACACCAATGTGAGAGAGACATATCGACTGGTTGGTTGCCTCCTACATGACCCCAACCAGGGCTGGGGACCAAACTGTAACCAAGGTATGTGCCCTTGACCTGAATTGAACCCGTGACTCTTTGGTCTTCGGGCCGAGTCTCTAACCACTGAGACAAACCGGCCAGATCAGCTCACTGGTAATCTTAAACTGGAAGTAAAAAGATTCGATCTTTGTTTTCAGATGGTAATCCCAGTGGCACACTTCATACTGCTCCCTCCATTTTCATCAAGCTCTTGCTTCATTGATTCTTTTTTTCAATCACTGTAGACTGATCCCATCTCTTTGGCTTGGGATCACTTTTCTCTCCAGGCACTTCCTTTAAGTCTATTCTTACATTTATTTGATATTTATAACTTATCTAATTATAGATGTCAGAATATAATTTTCAAATCTTCAGAAACATGACATACAAATATGGAATGGATGTAAGTCAAAGTTTTGTTCAACTCAGTAATGAATGAGGGAACCACTTAAATGATAAAACTGGTTCAAAATCATTTTTGAGTAATAGCTACAAGTTACCTTTAAAAAAAAAAAGAAGTATTAGAATAAGTTTGCCAAGTTAGATACAGAAATGGTTAATATCCTACAGGGAAACAAAATCATAACTTTTGGTGGGCTTTTCTACTGGACAGGAATCTATAAGTTAATATGTAACTTCACAATGTTTGGGCTTAAATCCAATATTAAATAGCAAAATCAAACTCAAGTAAATTCTCCTGGAGACTTAATAATCCTTTTGTGGACTTGTTAATTAAATCTCCATTATGACATTGAAAGAACGTGATGTACTCATTTCTGACTTCCAGTCTTGAATAATTTTTAACAATATAATTGACTATTACAAATACTTGACTGACTCAAATGGCGAGGTGTAGTTTATTAAGTTTTGTAATGCCTTCTCCACATTTGTGCATAAAGGCTGCACAACATGGCAGAACACTCAGTTAGGTAACTCAGTGTAGGACTTCCAGCCAGTCATAACCTTTCTGCTCTTATTTTTCCCTACTATAAACGAGGAACTGGAATAGGTTGATCACTAAAAACTCTCCCAGTTTTAAAACACTGTTATTCTCTATAAGAATGGGATTATAAAAGGCAAAATATCTTGGTTACTTAACTAGTGTGTGGAGTTAGGCAACAGGGCCCCCTAATGGACTTCAATGAATTCTGGGCAGCCAGCCTTTTAATTATTCCAGAATGTCTGGGGAACTTCTCACAAGAGGTTTGGGAATACCTCCTATAGGATCCTTGGTTTAATTGGTTGACATATGTTATCTAGTGTCACAACAAGCAACTACAAAACTTAAGTGGCATACAATAAATTTATTTTTGCTCTCAAGTCTATGAGTGAATTAGAAAACTCTGTTGATCTTAATTAGACTTGGCTGGGCAGTTCATCGGCTCTTAGCTGGGATGAACTCCCAGGTCTGTGGTCAACTACCTGTTGACTTCTAGGATAGCCTCACTAGGATGACTAGTTCTGCTCTAAAAGATGTCGCCATCAGGCTAGCCCGGGTTTGTTCTTGTGCTGGTGGCAGTGTTCTGAGAGTGGAAGCAGGCAAGGGCTGTTAAGATTAAGACTTGGAAATGACACACTATCAATTCCACCACATACTGTTGGCCAAAGAAAGTCATAAGGAAGCCCGTAGGGAAATAGACTCCATCAACTGATGGGGAGGAATAAGAAGTTCATATTACAAGGAGCATAAATATGGAGAGGGAGGACAAATTGATGCCATTTTTTATTCCCTCAATCATACAGAACATAATTCACAGTTGGGATTTCAGAAAGTTCCAGAATAATACTAATCTACAGGACATAAAAAGATGAAGTCCTATAAATGTGCTTGTGATTTCTTGTGGGGTATAGTTAGATCTATGCTTAGCAAATTACTCAATGGGACTCTTCAGATTTTTGGAGTTCTTTTTTTTTTTTGTTTGTTTAGCATGTTTCTCTGGTGGAACTCTAGCCACCTTGATTTCCCAAGATTCTCAACTCCATCTCCTCAATTTGGGGAGTCTGCCAGATTTTTCTGAGATTCTCCCTTCCTGCACCACAGCACAAAAACTCTCTCAAGGTTATTTCTTCTCTTTCAGTGATTATGGTTCTATGTTGCCTAATGCCCTGTGTCTTCAAAAAACAGGGTTTTTTCCCACATATTTTGTCAAGTTTTATTTATTCTTTTAACAGTTTGAATCTTCTTTTTTTTCTTTTTTAACCTTCACCTGAGGATATGTTCATTGATTTTAGAGAGAGGGGGAAAGAGAGAGAGAGAGACATCCATGTGAGAGAGAAACATGGATTGGTTGCCTCCTGTACGTGCCCCTACCAGGGATCAAACCCACAACCTTTTTGGTGTATGGGACCACTCTGCAACCAACTGAGCCACCCAGCTGGGGCTTTGTCCAGTTTTGTTTGTCAGTTCATGTAGGAGAGTAAATTCAGTCTCTGTTGCTCCATTTTGGCCAGAAATGGAAGTCTCTAATTCTTAGAATTTATTCTTAGGAAAAAGTTGGATTTCTAAAGATTATGGACCTAATTTTTTTGGTGGAAAAAGGCAGTATGCAAATATCAGATTATATTTGAAAATACATAGTTCTCTCTTGCTTGTCCAAATAGTCTTTTATTACTACTCTCTTACCTTCTCTTCTTGGTATATTTGTTATATTTTTTATTTTATCATGTGTGGGGTGTTCATTTTATCTTACCAATGTTGCTGTAAGCTTTTTAAATATTGTGGATGTAATTATACTTCTTTATATTCTTCACCATGTGTTTTGGACATTTTAGAGTTAATGGCAATCAATTAATAATTATCCTTTTCTGTAAAAAAGGAACTCAAAATCTGAGGACTAATTAAGTGATGTGTACAGTGTGCTTTGTAGAATAAAAGCTCGGGGTAAATAACGGTAATTCAACTTTTAGGTTGATGTCAATTTTTATTTCAATTGTCTCCACTAAAATTAGATGTCATATGTTTGAATACAATTTCTCATGATTTTAACTGCAACCTGCTTAGAAGAATACCCCAGGCTGACAGGAAGAACACTTTATAAGCCTCTCAGATCCTGTTATAGCTCTTATTTTGTGAGGCTTATTTTCTTTCTCAGAAAACTTGAAATCATCATGCACAAATATATGAGATATGGACTGAACGTTTTCAACCAGCTTGATGAATGTGGTATTGAAAAAAGACGGTATTTGTAGACTACGCATTTCCCTGTTAAGTGGATTATCAATTAGTTGTATATAATATTATCTGTGACATTTCTTACAGGCTGGCTTCTTCTAATCACACATTTGTGAGCTTTTCTTCTCCACCCCGCCACCCCCCGCCCCTGCTTCTCCATCTTCTCACTCATCATTTATTTCATAAAATGGTAGGGGAAGAGTATACAGATATAACTTAGAATAAACATAATTAAGAAGCAAACATTTTGCAAAACAATCAAATTATTATTTAAGGGCAGACATGATTATTTGGGGAGTCATTTGAGCAATTGCTTTCATTCATTAGTATGGACCATCGATAGTTGGCTATACAGTTATTTATTGTGCCTGTCAAAATCCAAGGAGGATTAATTTTAACGTTTTAAAAGTGATTTAAACATTTTTATAGGTAATAATTTGAACTCAGATATTTATGCAATGAAATGGTGATACTGTTTATATGTCTAATACCACATTTATTTAAAATCTATTTTCTTTTGGTTTTTTTCATTATTAATTGTGGTAAAAATCTAAAATGCATTAGGATTTCTAGATTTATAATAATGTGTATGATTGCCTCTATAAGACTATGGAAATAAATTCCAGGGATTTAGAAATGAAAGCTTTTGAATTTTTTAAAAAGAATGTCAAGCGCATATGAATGGTTATTGTTATTGTTATTCCATGAACAAGAATAAGTTCTTCCTGTTTATAAAACAAACATATACCAAAGTCACTGAAATGTATATAACATATCTCAAAATATTATTTACAATAAAACTGAACACAAATAAGTTGTACTGCTATCATCATGAATCCTTAAAATAAAGTCAAGTATAACTCTATACTCTTAAAAACATAATCTTTCTACAGATTTAAATTCTAGTTATTTATAAGAATGGATAACAATTTGCAAAAGAACATTTTTGATTCAGAGTTTTAAATATATACACATTCCTTTTGGTAAGCTTTTACATCAAGCTGAGTGATTATAGCATATTAATAAAGGTTTATTTTACGGAAACAACTAATTTTAATTATTTGATCCATTTAAATTTTGTATAGACCTACATAAAATGACATACCAATGTAATTTGTATTATACCTTTTCAGAACACAAATGCCAGTCTGAACATGAGGAAAAGAACAAATGCTTTGGTTCCCTCTGAATCTGACGTTGGCATCAGAACCGAGGTAGGAACCAGCATGGTTGTTCAAGGACCTTCTGAGGCCACACTGCAGTCGTGCTTAGCTTCCAGTCCAAACCCGTTCAGCCACGCAAATGCAGCTGAAACTATATCCGCTGCAAGAGCACTTCCGTCTGCTTCTTCTACTCCCAGTAGAACTGGGTATGTGCCCCGGCAAGCTGCAGCCGGATCTGCTTTTACCCACCACGTGTTTGGATCAAGACTGGAGCGAATTAAGACAACAGTTAATACCATAGGGGCTTCTGGGAAGTTGTCCGCCACCACGCCTCCCTCTGCTCCACCACCTTCTGGATCTGGCACAAGTAAAATAGACAAATACGCCCGCATTCTTTTTCCAGTAACATTCGGGGCATTTAACATGGTCTATTGGGTTGTTTATTTATCTAAGGACACCATGGAGAAATCAGAAAGTCTGATGTAATTTTTATTTGCTATAGTAGTTTCCTAAAATATGATGAACTTAATGCAGAATGTCTTTTTAAATGTTTTTAAAGATAAACGATTGTTCTTTAGTAAAATAAAAATCCTATGTAATTTTCCCATTTAAAAAAAATTCATGACAGTTATTGGGAGAGTTAATTAATTCCTCAGTGAAAAGAAAGTGAGCCAATTTTCATTTCAGAAAAATGATTTAAATAGAATCAATTCAGCATTCAAATTAGACAGAATACAGGCAATCTTGGGAAGTGGAAACAAGAGAAATAGGGCTATTAGAAATATATGGTGCATATTTATTCATTGAAATTTGAAAACAGACTGTGACATTTTTAAATATACACTATGAATATCAAACAACCACCCTAAATTTCCCAGTGGCACTGCCCTTAATCGGAATTGTTTATCAGATATTATATGCGGTGACCTTTGGAGATCCTCTTACCTAGTATCTGCAAGAAAAGGACTTTCCCTGTTAAATGAAACATTTTAAAAAGGAAAATGGAACAAAACAAATACTGACCAATGGAATGAAACCTATGCTGCATCAAAAGGAATACAGAGACCAGGGAAAATATGTTCCCTGTCATACGTTGCTCAAACAGGACTTAACAGTTGGCTTGGAAATTTGTGGTTTGAGTCAAAGTTTAACTCATTCTATTAATTCTTTTGAGAGTAGTTCATTGAATTCTGTATTCTTTTAACATATGTTTATTCAAGCCTACCATGTCCCAGGCACTATGCTAGACATTGTCTCTCTAGGAAAGCTCCTTCACTTTTACCTACAGTATTACTTAAATAGAACAGTCAGTGCATGCTAATGAACCATCAACTAGCAGAAGCCATTGCATTTTTTTAATGGAGAAAAAATATTTACAGTCTGAAAACATATTCAAAATATTTGTCTCTTACACTATAGAGATAACAGGTATATTGTTCGCATAGCCACTTTTGAGATAAGTACACATTAGTACAATTTCAGCAATTGACATAAAAATATAATGAAAATGTGGTACTGATTTTTCTGTAAGTGAAAAGCACTGTGTGCCTGGAAGTAGAAATCTGGGCACTATAAGAACTTATGGATTACCTGTCTGAAATTTGATCAGAATTACTTAATAGAATTTGATCAGAATCACAGAATCATCAGAATTAGGAACTCAATATAAGGCCTTTTTAGATTTCCCAACATAGATCTGGTGAAATGTATCAGCTGGTGAAATGCTAAACTTCTGGGAGTTTTTTGTGTCCATAATTCTGTATTTCTGGGCAGTTTCATGTTTATTTGGGGGAGGTTTTGTACAGTTTCCTAAATAAGGTGAGTTTTTTTTATAATTAAAAGAGCAGCAGCAAAGGAATGGAGTACAGAAGAAATCATAGCCCAGGGGCAGGATGCCACTGACTCTCTTAGGCAGTTTATCAGGATTTTCATGTAGTGACTTTTCTTTTTCATTAGATAGGCTTAACAAGCTAATTTAATTTCTGGCAGTTGTCTTATGCTGCTGAATCTAAGTCCAGTTTTTTGTTGCATTGCTTCTGGATTTTTCTTTTATACTTCTCTGTCTCTCTGACCTGGGTTTTGTGAATGAATGTGTTCTGCATGTTTGGGGGAAATTTTTGAAAGAAATGGCCACCTTGCAAACAGAATCTCTTATTTTTACGAAAAGATATGATATTAATTGGCATCAGTTGTTCAGTTATTGCATTGCCTTGGAGTGACTTTGTATGAGACCTGTAACATATGCAAATGCCAAATATTGTGAGTCATGTCTGAGAATTCCTTACTGGTTATCTTTCTCGGTATTTCCTAAAATAATCAACAGTTTTAAGACTGAAATATGCTTTAGAAATTGCTCAAACCCCTCATTTACAAATTGAGGCCAGTAATATGAGGCCCAGTAAAATTTGTATAAATGTATATATTTAATAAAGAGTATTTGTACAAGAAACTTATCAAACGTTTTTTCATGAATGTTAGTAGATTTCTAACCTTGAGGATGATGCTTGAAATTATTTTTGGAAGCTATGATTGTTCGTTATTCTAATGAAATGACCTTATTTCTTTGGTGAGAAACATACTTCTTGCTTATTATCTTATTCTTAAAAAGTATTTCATTGGCCTCCTTTTAAAAAAAATAAATTCTTCTCCTATAAATTTTAAAGATGGCCAAGTGATAAAATAAATGATTTTAGATTTGTAGAACCAGAGATACAAATGAACTCATAGTATCTTTATTAATTTTGTATATGAAGAAGATTTTAAATAAATCAAGTGGCCAAATAAAGAGAAAAGGCAAAATTAAACCAAGGATTCATAATTGTTAATTTGAAGAATAAATTGATCAGGAAGTCTAATCATTAGTACAGAAATAAATTATTTGCACACAATGGTAATAATAATAATACATGGTTTGTTTTTCCCTAACTAAATTCCATCAAATTAATTAAGGCTAATTTTTTAAAATTTTGGTCATTATTTCTGATAATATTGGTCTGTCTTTCTGATAAGTCAGAGCTACCTTAAATGTAACACTTGTGAAGAACCAGTCACTTTTCACCATTAGAAATGACATATGACAGCCCACAGTCCTGGCAATTTGTGAAGAATAATAATTCTGGCTGCAAATATTAATAGTACCTTTGTATGTCTCTATTTTTAAAATATAAAGTTCAGAATTGTTTTATTCAGTACTGATATCTATATTCTAGCTTTCAACTCCAAGTTGGACAATAACTGCTACATAATTACTTCCAATTTCCTCCAGGCATGACTACATATAATAATACATTTACATGATTAATCCACAGTTAAAAATGATTTGCATTTGTGTATATACAAAGTATATGAATAATGTGTATTTAAAATTGGACCTCACCAATCTTGAATTAGAGTAGGCAGAGAGTAGAGTCACCCTCTTTTACAGAAGGAAATGAATCATAGAGAATTTAGTGACAAAGATAAAAGCACAGGGCTGGAATGAACTTTAAAAGGTCATTTTTCAATCACCTTGTTTCAAGCAATACATAAAAAATTTGTTGTTTATTTTATCCACGAGTTGATAATTCTGTCTGACCTAGGAAAAAAATCCCTACCCTCCACTCCCCGGTTTTCTAGTGTCCACTCTTCTAGATTTGTGAATAACCTCTAGTGAAAAAGTACCAGGCAGAGAAATGGATCAACTGACTTCAAGTTCTGACTCTGTTGTACTCTATTGTGCTTTTAGATAAGTCATTAAAACTCTTTAGGCCTCAATTCTTATTTACAAGAAGAAGGAAATTAAAAAATATTTAAGACTTTTCAATTTTAATATTCTCTAGTTCTCATGTAGACTAAATACAAGCATATTCTTGGAATAGATAATACTTTGTGCGGCAAGTATATATTTATGTGGGGGGCTTTATTTTAGTTTCATTGCTTAATTTTAGCTCATGACTTGGCTTAAATTAAGGTTTCCTTATCTTAAAGGAAATAATAACATCTCTCCATTTAGATTAGATATTTTCTTCCCTGTGGAAGATTATATTCTCTAGAAACTGAAGAATTTTGATTATTTCTCTTTTCTGGGTTTTTATTCAACTTTATCATATGGGTTCCTGCTTAATATTGGGTACTATGCTGATTTTTAGATGTACATGGATAAACAAGACTGGTTCCTTTTCTTACAGGTGGTCACAGTCTGGTAGTAATGATAGATGTGTAGACAAATAATGAGTGTAATAAGTGCTACAATAGTATAGAACAGAGCTGGGACTAGGGTGATTTGAGGGAGCAGTTACCTTGGGCACAAAAATAAATCTGAAACCAGACAAAAGGGTCCTGCTGCTACCCGCCGCTACATGAGTCAAATAAGTAGAGATGAGGTTGAATCTTTGTGGTGCCTGTATTAATCAGATAGCCGACAATGTGAGAGAGCAGCAGGTGTAAGACCCTGAAAAGACTGCTCTGACATTCCATTTCAAGTCAGCCCTTACATGTGGGTAATGCGTGGGAAAAAACCTAAAGTTAGTGAGTTCCCAGGGTTGGCTTTCTATCATTATTCTTGCAAAGATTAGCCCAGAAAAGATTAGCCCAGAACACTGTCTTCCTTCAGATAGGTCCTGTCCTTGATCTGTGCTTAAAATGTATTTTCTTTTGAGTGACAGGCTCATCTGGGCTCTGGGGCTGCCTTATCTCCAGAGCTTGTTCTTCCTCTTGCTACACATCCTCCAGTTTCCCAGGGTAAGAAAATCTCTTTTTTATAATGAGTAGCTATCAAGCAACTGGGATTCTATTTCTATTACGTGCCCCTCCCCTATCAATATGAGGGCACTAAAAACCTCACTAAGCAAGATAAACAATATTTTGAAAGAATATTTAGCCCTGGCTGGTGTGGCTCAGTTGGTTGAGCGTAGTCCCCTGCACCAAAATGTCAACAGCTAGATTCCCGGCCAGGGCACACGTCCAGGTTGTGGGCTCAATTCCCAGTAGGGGGCGTGCAGGAGGCAGCCAATCAATGTTTCTGTCTCACATCAGTGTTTCTCTCTCTCTTCCTCTGTCTCTAAAAAATCAATAAAAACTTTTTTTTTTAAAAAAGAAGAATACTTAAAATTATCAAAATTCATAGGTAAATCAAATACCCAAATTAAAATAAAGATGGGATCAGTATTAATGATATTTCCTTTTGCATCAGGCTCTAATATTACTTGTCATGACACTGATATAGAGGGTAGAAAAAAGATACATGCAATTTTATAACTTTGTTGATAGGTAAAATGGCAGGGAAAGCTTCACAAGAGATATTACTGAATTTTGTAGAATAATTTGGAATTCTAACCCCTCTGCCTACTCCCACAAACAGACAACAAAAGCACATTTTTAGCACCACTTGACGCTTGAAATGAAATACAGATTTGGAACTTCAAGGGGAACGCTTACTACAAAATGTTCAGGGTCCTGGGTGGGGGTTAGGGTGGGGGCGGTGCAGGGGAGTGAATGCAGGAAGATGAGAGTTGTTGATGTTGGAAGGACCTGCTGGGGCTGGATCAGAGAGAGTTCTGTGTAAATTACTAAAAAGGTTGGATTTGATCCCAGATTAATGGCAATTTATTGAAAATCTTGCCAGATAATAATAAGAAAATGAACATGCTATGCTTCTGTTTTAGAGAATTCACCTGATTGCTGTATGAACTATGGAATGGAGGGCCATGAGTCTAGAGGTAGTACAAGAATTGAGATGTCTCATTCTTCTTTTCTCTCTCAATTACTCTGCCTGCCATTTCTGTGTTGTTGTTTTTTAAATCTCAATGACTTCACTGTTATTTGTAAAAATGATACATGATTTTTAAAAATAAAGATATGTATTGTAGAAATTTTAAAACAATCTCAAATCCCACCACCAAAAATGTGTTACTATTTGATGACTATCACACCAGATACATTTTTTGGTATAGATGTGTTTGTATAGAAGACTAGACTGATCCACTGAATAAAAGGCAGAATTTTATATATTTAGGAGCCCAATATCCCACATTGGGATAAAGTTGTTGCTAAATAATTTAAAAAATTAAATTTACCTTTATCTCAGTTTAAGATAAAAATACTGGAATAAACTGAAGAGATTGTTGAAATTTAGTGTTTACTCAAAACAAGACATTTTGGGGACTCTGTCTTTTTATCTCATATTTCAATCTTTATTTCAGGCAAGTTTTTTCCTATTATGTGTCTAAATAATTTTTTTTTTCAGAAAGCTAATTATGTCTAATCCCATTTATCTCTATAACTATTTATAATAATCACATTTGTATTTTTAAATTTGTTAACTTTTGTCAACCATAACCCAAGTGAGTTTTCAGTTATGTTTATTCTATTTTGTAACCTCTAATATAATTTTCAGCTCCTTTATGGTTTTTTCTCCATTGCTTTCTTGGTCTGTGCTATTTCATTTTTCCATTTCTTTCTGCTGTTTCTATAATCTCTTTATTGAAAATTACATACTTTTTCTTTCTTACTTTCTATTAATGAGATTATGTCTATAATTTATTTGAGACTATAGAGAACTATTTATATAAATTTACCTCTGCTGAAAACAAATTTTCTTTGGTATAAACTTCATCTGTTTTGTGTGTGTGTGTGTGTGTGTGTGTGTGTGTGTGTGTGTGTGTGTGTGTTGTTTTGCTTCCTTTGCCTATGTTCCGGTCTGGTTTCTTTCTATTAATCACTGAATGAAGCCAGCTATTTACTGAACGATGGTATGGGAAAATGAATCCGATTAGCCCACAGCAGTGACTTAAATTTCAGGTTTGAAGCCACCTCCCCAGATCTGTTTTGTCTTCTCTATTTCTGACATTCAGGTGGGCCATTTTGCTCACAGTGTAAAACTCTCTCACTCTCACTTTCTGTGTTGTTAGTGCTCTAGTGATCATTGCCTCTTCTCCCGCTTTCCCACTATGCCAGTGGCCCAGCAGGCTGCTTCACAACTACCAAATACAGTCTAGTAGAAATTATTTTTCTTTACCCTCATATTCTCCATGTGGGAACATATAACTGCAATTCTACAAAGACAGATTCTGTTCTCTTGACTCCATGGTCCATTTCATGGCTTCAAAGAGTTTCTGAAGGACGTTGCAGGACAGTGACACTTACTGAAATCTGCATCCTATCCAAGATATGTGCCAGCCAAATTCCTCTCCTGGTGCAAATGGATGCCTATGCGAAAGCTATTTATCACAGTTTGTTGTCAGTTACTTATAATCATAGACATGGTTTTCATCAAATTTTCATTATATTAATGTTGGAGGGGTTTCATAGGAGTTGAGTGAATTATAAATGCTTTTATTTCACCATTTTAAACTAAATAACCACCATTTTTATTTCATTTAGACCAGGGGCAGACCAGAGTATCTTTTATTGACAACCAGAGCTACGTGATTTTCTCTTCTTTATATCAGTTTTAGTTGGAGTCAAGTATTAAACCTGGATTAAATCAGTGATAACACAGTCAATAGGAAACACTTCCCTTGGAGGGAAAGAAAAGAAATTATAATTATAGACAATAAATATTACTTTAGTTAACCTTTGACTGACATATTCTTTTCAGTCTTTTGTATTTGTGAATAACAGTCTGCATTTCATCTATGGATGTAGAGCGTGTTTGTTGTCATTTTATTGATTAAATATACTGTTTCCTAGTTCAAATATATGATAAATCAGGGCTTTCCATCTTTAAGATACATACAGATTATTCTTGAGGTTAGGTTTTATGATTTTAAGGGAGTTTCATTGTAAAATAAATCAAAGTCCAGTTTTCATGAAAAGTCATACGCTATATGTTATGACACATTGAATGGCCACAGTAAACAAGAGGTTCAATTTTTAACTGGTTTATCTTCAATGATAACATTTCCTGAACAATTTTATGCTAAAAATGTTGAGAGCTGAAGAAGGAATAAAAAGAAAGCATTCTGTTTTGTCTTTCAGTTGGAGTGTGGCACATACCGAGAAATAAAAGGGTATCTGCCTTTCCTCTGAATGATTTTAAACTTTTTAATTAAAAATTGAAAATGTTCCTTATTGCAAAAGTAGAGAAATATAACAGTGCTTATTTTATAATATCATAAAAGCTAAACTTGTTATCTTTTGAGCTTCATTATTTTTGCTGAATCAGAATAGCAAATAATGAAGTGTGGCATTTAAAACAGTTAAAAATTTGGTAAGGGATACAGTTGTTTTGATTTTATAGAAATACTGTTTTATTTATTTACTTATTTATTTTACAAAGTACACATTCCTTGAGCTTACAGCAATCACATTTAACCCCCTGAAATTGATGGTTTTATTCTGTGTAAGAGTATTACCACAGTACATTATAGTGAGGACACTACAGTCATTATAAATTTTGTTTTTGCATATTCATTTTCAAAAAAGGGATATTATCACATGTTGGTTTAATATTTTTAAATAATTCTTCAGTAAATGATTTTTTAATGCTGTCTCTTTAAGCAAACTTCTCTTGGTTCTCAAAGCTAAACTTATTACTCATAGTAATAAACTTTCTCTGCTTCTTAAAACAAAATATATACCTGAGCATAGCACTGTGCAATACTTCAGTTTTCAATTTCCCACTGGAGAGTATTTAAAAATAATAAGGATTTCAATTTATATAAAATTTGTTCATAGATACTTATATTTTAAGATGTGTTGGAGCTAAACTCTGGAATCATTAAAATATAAATATGTATCTAATGCAGTTTTTTTCTATTTAAATTTAAAACAATAAACAAGTATCTTTGGAATATTTTTTGTTTATGAACTTTTTGTTTATAAATATCCTTCCTTTAAATGTGTCACAGTGTTGTTTCTGACATGAGACTTCACTTTTGAAGTCCGGCCCCTCTCATGAGTGTTCCTAGGTTTCGCTTACCTCTAATTCTCTGAATGACCAATGTCATCATCTTAGATTGCAGTTTTGCCAACTTTCCATGGTTGGCAAACATCTTTGTGGGTGACAGGGATGAAGAAAAGTTATAAGACCCATGATATCTTATATGGCACAATAAAAACCTTTAACTCTGTGGTTTTGATTAACTGAAGGGGCATCAAATATATATCATTCTGATGAGTCAAAATTAGTAAAGTGTAGCCATCTATAACTTAATCCCATCTTGTGAGACCAAAGTAAATTTCTGAGAAACTGAATATGGACAACTTATAAAAATAGGTGAGCTTATGCACATAATATCTAGCTCAGAATATTAGTTACAATTGTTTTGATAAATGAAGCACTTTGAACACTGTGATGGTCTTTAATGAGTTTTTAAATTTTATTTTATAATAAACCATGGAACATTCTGAATGTAATCCTCCATGTTCGGAAACAACTGTTTTCTGAATTAAAAAATCAGGCTTTTGATTTATACCCTTTAAAACAGAGGAGGTACCTGAGAGAAAAATAGTTGACTACAGATCTACAGATTTTCCACAACATGCACACATATTCCTATATGAATACATTCTAATAAAACACATAGTATCTGCAGTATTATTTTTTGTTCACTTCAATAGCATGTTATTAAGGGCCCTCCATATTTAATTGTATTTGTTCAGTTAAATAGAATTCTCGTTATGGACTGAAGTTTATGTCCTCCGAATATGCATGTTTTGAAACCCTATCTCCCCATATGATGGTATGGGTCCTTTGGGAAATAATTAATGAGGTCATGAGGGTGGAGCCCTCATGAATGGGGTTAATGCCCTTATAAGAGTTATGAGAGATTGCTTCCTCTATCTGCTCTCTGCCTCATGAAGGTCCAATGAGAAGTTGGTAATCGGCAACTGGAGAAATTCAACCATGCCGGCATCCTGATCTTGGACTTCCAGCCTCTGGCACTGTGAGGATACATTTCTGTTGTTTAAGTACCAGTTTATGGTATTCTGTCACAGCAGCCCAAACTGACCAAGGCAATTCACTATTCTAGTGAGAAGAATTCTAATAACATTTTAATATTGAATGTATACACACCCTTCATTGTGTAGTGATTTCTGATATGCCTTAGAACAAATTCTGAAGGTCTCATTGATCACCAGAACCTGTTCCTGACTAAACTGAATGCTAGTTAGAAAGTGTGCCTACCTTTTATATTCAATATTGATAAGAGAAGTACAGCTAATGTAAAAGAAAGTGGAAATCAAAATCAAATAAACAAAACTACTTTCAAATATAAGCTCAAATAGAGAGGAAAAATAAGCTAATGGAACATGTAGGGGTATTAGGACTTTTGCAACTAGATTACATCAATTGATTATACTAGATTCATTTGTTGTAATCTATGAATAATTTCTACATAGCTCATTTTGGAGTATAACAGTTAAAAGTTAATTTTTTCTGGCTAATTGGAAGCAGAAGCTCAATGCCAGCTGCTTGGTTATGAAAATACACCCTGGGGCAGTTCAATAATTGTGAACTTGTTTACAGTGGTACCTAATCTATATTATCATCCTCTGCATTCTGAAAATTAATCTCTCACAAGAATTTACATGAAATTTTTGCTGTTACATGCTAGTATGTTTACTTGGTGTCAAATATGCATCCATCATGCGAGTTCTTAAATGCTATCCCTCTCATTTTATTCTGGAGAATGTAAAATAATGCTATCCATTTAACATTGTTTTGGATTATGTTCTCATTTGAAAACTCTTCAGGGTAACATTCATCAACTGAGTATTCTAGGCAAATAGATTCATGAACCTGTATCATTAGCATTAAGATAAATGCTAATCACTGGCATCATTTATTAAGTAAGGCCCATATGTCTGCTTGTAGAATAATATTGTCAATATGCCCCATGTTCTTTTTATCAGTTGAAAAGTAAACAGATTGATACATGGGTACTCTTAATAGAGGGAAGTATTCTCAGTTGGCATGCTATTCTAACATTCTGATAACATTTTCCTCTCTTCCTTGACTTCTGTTTCCTGCATTTTGCCTACTCTCTCCTTAGGGTAAATATAATGTAGCATGGTGCCAAAACTCTGCCCTCCATCATTTATGGTGTTCCTACCAGTGCCATGGAGAGAAGAGAACAAAAATTCCTTTCACTTCTGCATGCAAAATAAAAAGGTTAAGGCATCATTCTATTTTTATGTATATTCAATTGCATGATTTTCTAACTGATACATCATATACTACATAATACTCCTCGATAAATGAGAACAATATATTCTTTACTCATAAGCAAGACTAAGTTGAATATTTCTTTTAGCAGAAAAGCAAATGTGAGGGAGAAAGCTATTGCTCTTTATTTTAGAAAAGGTTGCACTGTGAATAGACTAAAACCTTCTGTCCACTCAAAGAATAAACAGTAAATAGAAATGAAAATGCCCTGTAGAGATTGCGCTAACTGAATTATTCAAATATATTCCTCAAAGAGCAGATCTAAAGTGCTTGCATTCATTGTATAGGTTGAGTGATATGTAATCATTTCCCATTACACAATTACTCCTTGCATTTCTGCTCAAGTGGTGGCCTACTTTCCGGCTCTTGGCCTCATCTCTCTAGCCCTACCCATTCTACATGCTGATGTCAGAATATTTCTGTTCATTTCACATTTGCCTTAGAGTCTCTATTGAATCTCTGTCATTTTTGGGATCCAATATTCTTTACTGTGACATTCATGGCCCAACACAACACAACTCTAATGTCACCTTCATCCCCTCCTTCCATCTATTCCATGATCTTGTCACCAAAGACATGAAATTCTCTAAAACTTGATCTGTATGACCATACCTTGAAGATCTTTCAAGCTAATCCTTTGCCTCAATTGCCTTTCTCCTGCTCTTGTCTTGTTGGTGACCTCCTATAAATTATACCACAATGCCCCCTTTCACTGATGCCATATGTGAGTGTCCATAGTTGAATTAATTCATGGCATTTTCCTATGGTTCCGACATCTCTTTCATAGTGTCTGTCATATAAAATTATGATTATTTGGTAACATATCTGTTTTTTATTTGTAAAATTACTATATTTGGATAAAGTATGAATATACTATGCTTTCTGATCACAAGTTCACAGTTTTATCTTTTAAGTTCAACAAGATTAAAATCAATATGCCCATTGTCTGAATGATAAGCTGAGGATCCTAGCATAGAGCTTGTCAATTTGTAGGTTTAGTTTATTATTAGATACTTTGAAATTAGTTGATTGCCAGAAAAGATAGTAAGCCAACATCTTTCACTTTATTTATATATTTTCATAAAATAACATTTAATGATTTAAAAGAAGTAGGCAAAACAAATTACTTCATACAGTTCCAATTTAAGATTATGTACTATGACCACAACAACCATTTTTAATGCTCTCAACTAAAGGTATTACCGTGGATCTATAGTCATAATTCTGACATTTACTTGATAGCAATTGGAGGGGCATTCAGATATCTATTTTTCAAAATTGTTGTAAAACTGTATATTTTTGTTGAGTAATAAGTAAAATTTGACTGTCCTTGACTGTCTTTTCCTCACCTGATACTTGGTAAGAAAAAAACAATTTTTTAAAAATATGTTTTTCCTTTATTGATTTTAGAGAGAGAGAAAGGGAGAAGGAGAGAGAGATAGAAACATTGATGAGTGAGAACATCAACTGGCCGCCTCCTGCATGCTCCCCACCAGGGATCTGGCCCACAACCTGGGCATGTGTCCTGACGGGGAATCAAATTGGTGACCTCTTGGTGCATGGGATGCTCAACCACTGAGCCACACCAGCTAGGCAGAAAACAATTTATATATATATATATATATATATATATATATATATATATACACACACACACACACACACACACACACACACACACGCACGCACAAAATATATCATATTATGGTTGAAAACTCCTCTTCTCTTTATACCTGCTGAGAATTTTTGCCATTTAAACATTCAAATAAATTTATGATTCTTTGAAAATAATCATGCTTTGAATTATAAAACATACCTTATTCAAACAATAAAAATTTTGAAATAAATGTTCTGACAAGTAATTGTAGGATAGAATTGGTTCCAGTTCCACTGGTTTCAGAAGTAGGACATTGACATTCCATTGTTGTTTTATGAAAACCTTATTTTAGTAATAGTATATTCGTTCGTTGCTTATGGCATGCTAACATGTACAAAACTCCTTCTTATAGTGTGAGTTAGAAGAAGATGGTATCAAGGAAATGAAAGGATGGGAAAAGTTAGCAACAGTGGTAAAGAGTATTTTGAGAGAAGTTCCACAACAGTTTTTAAAGTTGGCCAGGAGTAGAATGAAATGAAATACTTTCAGAAGGAGGGATGCCAGTCTACTATATCTAGATCAATTTTCAAATCTTGTACAATTAAAAGTTTAACTTGGGCCACAGAAAATAAGTTTAGATAATGAAGAGGACAAAATGAGAAGAGTCTTTTTCAATTAATATAATGTGATGTATATTTAAGCTCATTGTTGTTTTTATTTCCTACTTGTTTGCCCAGAAACATAGATGTTTAGTATCATAACTGCTGTGGACACAATCAAATTGTTGCTGATCTAGCTACCTGTATTGACTGTTGTTGGTTTTGTGGCTATAAAACAAAACTAACTAAATCAGCCATTTCTCCTAACTAATTGGCATGAAATGATTTCCTTAAGATATAAATTGATCTTTAAATTATAATGTAAGAATAATTTAAAGATAAAGAGGAAGCTGTGAAATAAAAATGTACTAAGGGCAGAAATACTATACAGAATATATAAGGTATATAAAAGGAAAAATAACACTTTTAATTTAAAAAGGGTTTTGTTATATCACTTGTATTATCATGCCTTCTTCTTTCGGAATTACTTACTACTCCTGGCTATAAACATTTCAAGAACAGACTACATGTGATCTAGTATTTTATTTTACTTACAATGTTTCATTGTTACTCTTAAGACTACATGATGGATGCTGGCAATATTGTATGGATAGACTATATACAACTGACTCTTATTCAAGAGTTAGTAGTTACTTGTTTTTCCCTTTTGAAGGAAGAAGACTGTCTGGTACTATATAAGTAATTGGATGTACATGGTATAGATTTATTTTTATATCAATGGTATTGATTTTACTTTCAAATTTTATCTTTCTTTATACTGTCATCATAGTTGATATACGTCTTGCCACCTGATATGATGTAGCTGAAAATAGTTTTGATGAGTTTCGTGGATGTTGGTATAAATTATAGTCAGGCAACCATGCACAATATTGTAAATGGGACACTACACACTGAGATATGTAAAATGACAGTTCAGTGCCTCACTGACTATCTAGAGATAGGTTAGCATAGCAGTGGCTCAGGGACTCCAGATTCATACATCACTTAATTGTGTGTGAGTTTAAGCATATTATTTTATTTATTAACTGCTGCTCAGTTTCCTTATCAGTCACATAAGGATAATTACTCACCTCAGGAGTGGCTTTAATGTTTACATGAATTGATTCATGTGAATATGTTCTGAAAAGTCCCTGGCACATAGGTAAGTGCTCAATAAATGTTGGATGCTATCCCAGTCATCTATTTCTGTTTAATAAACTTTCTCAAAATGTAGTGGCTTAAAACAACAATCTATGGTTTTCTTTGTCATTGTTCTGTTGGCTCATCTGAGTGGTTCTCACTTGGAGTCTCCCATGCAATTATAGTCATATGCCAGGCGAGGATGGGGTCACAGTGTTTTCCACTCACAGGCCTGATACCTGACGATGAGGGCTACTGTCATGGTGGCTATTTGAGGATTTCTCTCTTTATGTAACTACCTCGTGCTTTCTCATAGCATGGAAGTCTCATAAATCAGATTTCTTACAGGGCAGCTAGCTTTCCCCAGAGCAAGCATTCTCAGAGACAGGAAGCAGAAACCACAAGTCAATTAATGCCCATCTTACGCACCGGCAGAAATATGGCACTCTTGCCATATTCTATAGGTCAAAGTAGTTACAGATTCCTCTCAGGTTCAAGAAGAGTGGACAAATCCCTGGACAGTTTGGTTCAGCAGATAAAGTCTGTAGTCCGAAGGGCCACAGGTTTGATTCCGGTCAAGGGCACGTACCTGAGTTGCAGGTTCCATCCCCGGCCTCCGTCAGGGTTGTGCAGGAGGCAACCAATGTATGTATCTCTCTCTCATTGATGTTTCTCTCTCTCCCTCCCTCCCCCACTCTCCCTAAAAATGAATGGAAAAATATCCTCGGGTGAAGATTAACAATAACAACAAAAAGGAGTAGACACAGACCTTACTTCTTAATGTGAGAGTGTCAATGAATTGCAGCCACCTTTAACCTGTCACATATATGAACATTATTCAGTGGCCTATTTAATGAATGCTGACATTCACTAAAAAACCTCTGTGAAACTTAGATATGTTGACCCTAGACTCTCCACATTGAGATATTTTTACGAAGTGGTCTTTGAATAATTAGCTTTACAATCAGTACAGAACTTTAGCCTATGGAAAATAACCCAAGTTATTATTTCCCTTTGACCTGTGACACCAATCTAGAAGAGAGGATAGAGAGAAAGAAACATTTTCCTTCAATACAACCCAGAGAGAAGACATATCTCTACATTTATAATACATGAAACAAGACTTGGAGAAAACCGGGTCGCATATGTTTCTCTCAGCAGGGTGTAAAAATTAGAGCCCATCCAGGCTCCAGGAAAAAGAATTACCAGGACAGAGTGACTTCTTCAGCCTGAGCTAAAAATAGCAGCACAATTAAGTAAAAGAACTCTGAGATTTGGGATTATGACAGTGAAGATATTATATCCTTCTGCTGACATTACAGCATCCCCAAACTGTTCCTTCATTTAGTCAATTGACTTCAGACCTAATGGTGCGCTGGCAATTGAGCCAATTAAGTGGCAACTTGAAACAAGTAAAATTTTAAATTAGTTTTGAGGTAGAGTTTTAGAAATTTAGATAGCCTACATAAACAAATAGTTCATATGATCTTAATAAATGAAGATGTCAGCTCTGTCAAATAACCTGAAAACCATCAGTTTAAAAGCTGATAAAAAGAAAAACTTACTGGGGAGCATGAAGTAGAACCTGTCATAAAATCATGTATATGGTCAAGCTATGGGCAATGTAGCCTGGTATCATAGATTAAACACATCTTATATGTGGTCGTATAGCTCCATAATTATTTCAGACTTGAAAATTTTCTTGATCAAAACATATTATTTTATGAAATTTTCTCCCAAATCCCATTGGTTGTACTATTTTTTATCCTACTGAAATAATAGGGTTACAAAGTGATGGTCATAGAAATACAGCACGACAATAAAAAAATCAAGTGAATTTATTTATTTACCTGGACTTCTGAAACACCATGAAGTGTGTACATATACTCTCAATGAACATGTCTTAAAATACCCTTTTATGTCCCGTCCATTTCCCCATATTCCACAGTTACTTCTATATTCATACCAATTTTTTCTTTTCAATTTATGAAATCAAATAAAAACTTTAAAAATTCATTCTTCAAAAGTAAAATATGTGCTATTATTGTGAATGTTAGTTTATATTGTGTTAAAGGATTATATTTAAAATACAATTACTCCCAGTATAGTGTGAATTTATACTGGGCAGAGCATAAGTTCATAGTAAAAAAATAAAAATTCTTATTGAGAAACCTTTGGAAACTGTATCCTTGGTATTGGCTATGGTTTAAACATAATTCAGAAATGCATCCAGACTGAAATTGACATATAAATTACAATTGTCAAAATTCATAAATATTGTTATATATAACAATTTGATGAATAAAACTACATTTTCTGTGCTAAAACTAGAGAATTGAGTACCAAAAAAAAAAAAAAAAAAAAAAACATTAAACATAACTGCACGTTTCTTCTCTTTGTTGCTCCTAAACAGGATTTAAAAAATATTTTGTAAATAAATTCAAAAGGTCTGTAAAGATACTGAACTTTTTTTTTTTTTAAATCCTTACCCAAGGACATTTTTCCATTTATCTTCAGATAGAGTTGGAGGGAGAGAGGGAGAGCAAGGGAGGGAGGGAGGAAGGGGGGGGGGAGAGAGAGAGAGAGAGAGAGAGAGGGAGAGAGAGATGTGAGAGAGACTGACTGGTTGCTTCCTGCACAACCCCGACCAAGGCCGAGGACCATACCGCAACCAAGGTATGTGCCCTTGACTGGAATCAAACACACGACTCTTTGGTCTGCAGGCCGACACTCTAACTGCTGAGCCAAACCAGCCAGGATGGTACTGAATTTTTTATAAATACAACTTATGTTGTTGCATTGTATGAAAAATCATTTAGAAATTTTTAATCCAACCATTCAAAGATCATTTTGCTAATATAATTCAGACTTTGAAGATTTTGCAGATTGTGGTTATTGAAAAAAAAAAAGCTTGTAATACAGGAAAATATTTAAATTAACCCATACAAAATCAAGAAATAACCTAAAGGAATTCAACTAGATTTTGAATGATGTATGATTTAATTTTGAAACTCTATATTTGTACCTTGGAATATATTAACCCATACAAAGACTCTTTTGATGGAGCTCCTATTATAACTGAATAAATTCACAGTCTTAGAGAAGTAAAATGAAATGTAAATGCTTTTCAATGTGCAGCATCTAAATTTGGCAAAACCTTCAAAAGAATAATAAAAAATGGAAAACTTGTAGCAAGTTTGTGTCATACAAACGTTTTCTGAAGATTTATACTCTGAATAGAAACAAAAAGACAGTACTTGTAAAAATATTTGGGCTGAAAAAATATACAAATTTTTTAAATGTTATATTTTCTCTTTAGTATACTTTTTAGCTTATTTTTTTAATTTAAATTATTATAATCTACAGTGAAGATTAAATTGAGGTGTTAAAATTTCCATACATCAATCATAAAATACATATTTGAAAAGGTAATAAGCAATAAAAAAATTTAAAAACAGTGATACCATATTTAAAATGTATTTTTCAAATAAACATCAGTAACCCAGTATTATAAAGAATTAAGGCTTGAAACCCTAATTAAAATACATCAATATGTGCCAAGAATTTTCATTCTATGTTACTTTTAATGTTTAAAGATTGTGTTTAATATAGCTGCTGTTTCTATATTTAGAAATAATTCACTTTAACAAATTGAATACTGAAATGCACTTTCTATAAATTCACCAACTATAACATCTCAAATATTTGTATAACTTTAATTAATTTTTATTGCCCCCTTTCACTTTCAAGGGCCCTAATTCAGACAATATAGTATTATATGGTTACCATAATTAACAACCTGGAATGCTTAGGAGAGGTCATATACACTATGAGAGACTTGTAGCTCACCTTGTGTTTACAATCAACCTCAAACTTTCCTGTGATCAAGTAGGATGAAGATACAACAGAGAGAAAGAGCCAGTGAGCTTACCAAAAGGTTGCTGCAACATGGAAGGAAAAGATCCCAACAGGAGAGACTATGCAATATGTTGAGGAGTGGGAACACTTTATTTTCTGATTGCTGTTTCCTTCACTATGGAGGGACATATTAGAACAACACCCCAAACGGTTTCCCTTCTGTCACTTCTTCCGGTGGAGATGGTGATCGGCTTTCTGATTGGTCAGTTTGGAAAAAGAAAGTTGGTGTGAGACCCGCCCCTTCCTTTGCGATTAGGGAGGGGCAGCCCATAGGAAGTGCCCATTTGACTCCGCCCCTCCGGGCCGTTAGGTTGGCTGGATTTACCTCTGCGCCATCTTGCCTTGGGTGTTGTCTGTGACGTCGTTGGTAAGTCTATCTAATGCAGGGGTTCCATGATTTATAAGCCCCAGCCTTACATATCTTCTGTAGCAGTTATGAGTAAACATTTTTGTTTTCCTGCCACTTTACGTCTTTTTTGTTATATCGCATAGGGGAAGAGAGTGACGTGACCTGTCCAACCCCGCTCCCCAACATCTGGGAACTAGAGTGGGGCTGAAGAGAAAAAGGGAGAGAGAGGAATTCTGTGTTTAAATGGTTTGTGGAGTGAAACTGCTGGCATGCTTCTGGCGTGGCTAAAGTGGCAGATATTCAACTTGGCATTATTGGACTAAGAACTAACCACGTTTCCAGCTGTAGTGGGTTGTTGCGGCTTATGGCAATTCTGTACACGTGAGAGTGGCAGTTTTTACATAATCAAACATGCATTTCTGTACAGGAAAGTGTGCATGCTCTGGGCTGTAAGCAAAGGCGAGCTTTGAGGGGCTTAGCAAGCAAAATCTGACCAGGAGTGCGGAGACATCCTTAATAATTCAGCCTAGCCAGGTAACTGCTGCTGCTTGACCTTGAACTCTGCATACATGATTTTTCCTAAGTAGTCTTGTCTGAGGCAAGGGTTTGGTGGGAGAGTCTTTTCATGTACCAGCCTTTTTAAGGTCCCAAAGTGTTTCTTCTATATCCAGCAGTACCCGAAGGAAATAGTGAGTGCCAGGCCTACCTCGGTTGGTGGCATAGAAAGTCTACTCAAATTCTGATCCTCTTTTATATTGTTTGACTCCCCTTCAGAATCAAGAGAGGGAACATTGAAGGGACAAATCTAGGAGTCATGTGACTTGTCCATAGGTTTAAAAGTTGCTACTCCTTGATCTGAATGAATTTGATGATTCTCTGTGGTCCGACCATAACTTTTGATTGCTGAGATTCAAACTGTGACTCCACCCGTAGGAGATTGATGCATATCAAATTAAAGAGAGATTAGGGCTCTTACTGTAAAGAGCATATACCTTCTTCTTATTTTTTTTAACCTATCAATAATTACTTTATTTTCTTTTATCAATTTATTTTTGTTACAGATGTTTCTCCTTTTTCCTCCACTGACACCCTCCTCCCGATCCCCATCTCCCACCCCATCCCCAGCATTGTCTATGTCCATTGGTTACGCATACGTGCATATAAGTTCTGTGGTTTTTCTCTTCCAAATTGAGAATGAGAATTCAGTAAAATTGTTGCAAAAACAGTGTCTAAGAAAGCAAGTAAAATAGGCTTGTGCTTGGAATGCTCTGGTTCTAATAATGATTTTGCTTAGGAGTTCAAAGTGTTAGAGAAGTTTAAAAACTTATGTTTCAGGGTTACTATAGAACAATGGAAGAGTGGAAACGAAAGAAAAAAACAGACTGGAAGAAAATAAAACATTTTTAGGAGACAATGAGAAATTATGGCACTAATTTGACAAGGGTGACATAGAAAACAATTTGAAGTTCAAATATACTTATAAGAGAGAAATGGAGATTCAAGGCAATCTAAATGCTGTACAACAGAGTATTAGAAAAGAGAGAGGTGTATTTGTAACTAGATTGAAATAGGGGCCCAGCTCCTAAATTAATAAAAAAGAAAGAGGCAAGATCTTAAATGAAACTACTCCTTCAAAGAGTTAGGAAACAGGAAATTATTGAGAAGTCACAAGAAAGGGATGATGTAAAAGACATTAAAACAGCATCTTTAAGATTGGGAAAGACTAGGAAGATCTGTGGAATACACAAAGTATCATTAGGTGATTTTCAAGGTAATAAAGTCATTGTGAATTTGTATATAGGTTTAGCTTATGCTTGAAAGAACATGCCCAAGAATTAGGACTAAGACATGGCTCAGCTAGATGAGGCATATTGAAAGGAGCCAGGCAAGGAGATGAGTTAGACTGAGTTTGCATGGGCTTGATGTTGGTCTGATGGTAGAAAAGTTCCTCCATAGAGTTATCCATCCCAAGGAAGTAGAAAAGATTGGTTGAAACAGTAGATGATTTTAGTTGACCCAGAAGTTAATGATTTCATCATTGATGATAGAGATGATTCTGAAATTTAAGAAATAGAGGGATATATTAGAACAAACTAATGTCTAGAAAAGGTAAAAAGGAAAGCATGTATCCATTTCCAGCAAAAAGCAATAATCATATTAGGAGAAGAAACCAAATTAATCAGCAGCTGAAGCAGTTAGAAACTCAATTCCTAAACAGATTAAATAGTTAAAAAATTAACCAAAACATTCTGAAAGGTGTAGTTGGAGGATAGGAGAAAATGAAAACTAGAGGCGTATTTCATTGCTGCAGAAAAATACGGAGCAGAAAAATGCTTCAAGATCTGAATAATTCAATGAGAAAAGACGGTGCCTTAAAGGAGCACATGGAAGAGGTATTCCTGCTCATTGGGCCTCTAGGGGCTCAGGCTTCAGAAGCATCAATTGTAGCTTTAGTTCAGGAATCTGTTGACAGTGATATCCCAGCCATGGCAAATGAGATAAGAGAGAAACCCTCCCCCAGAGGCAGGTTTCACCAGTTTAGCTATTCCGTACAAGAGGTGGAGGAAGAGCCACTGCAGTATGTGTAGGATTGAAAATACCTGCTCACTGGAGATAGTGTGCCCTGCTTCAAAAGACAGTCTCCAATTCCAGCAGTACCAGAGAGCCAGACACGGGGTTAAACGAGGGAATGGAAATGAAGAGGATTGTAAAACACGTTTCATGTACAAATAGAATCTGGTGATCTTGATTACAAATATTTAAACTTTTCTGGAAAGAAGGAATATCTGAAATGCCATTCTTTGAGAGAGGCAAAAGTATGTATGCCAAGTGTGATTTGCTCCCACATATGATGAATCCATAGTGTCAGAGTTAATGTATTAATAGAAGTTATCTGGAATCTGAGTCACTCACACAAACTGAAAAGCGTTCTGGTAAAGCTGAAACCAAGAATATTTCCAAGTTCCCTTCTTTAGATGCCATTCAATTCTTGTTTCTAAGGACACAAGGTTTTTTTGTGATAACTATTCTAGGATCTGGAATAGCTTGTATTTAAATTTCATGCGTGTGGGCCAGTTTGGTAAAGTTTATATATTCATTTACTATTGTTTTGAACCATACATCCAAAACTAAAAAAGGAATAGTTCAAAAACTAAAGTTATATTTTAAGAAGTACACATTGACAAATCTTATTTAATATTCTCTCCCCTGCAGGTTTTACTTGTTTAGTTGTTTGTTTAATGAACACTTCTATAATATATATTAAGTGCCTAGTACTGTCCTATGTACTTTGAAAATGTTAACTCATTTATTTCATGTATCAACTCTATGTGGTAAGAATTCATATAATTTCTATTTTATAGATAGGCTTGTAACCGAACCCAGGTTCAGCTGCCTGCCACAAAAAAAGCCAAACTCTTGAGACAGATGCTGGTGAGAAGGAGTTTTGTTCCAATGCTGGCCATCTGAGAAGATGGGGGACTCTCGTCCCAAAGCCCATCTTAATATCTCAGTGCAGGCAGGGGTTTGTGTAAAGAAGGAGAGGGAAAGCAGAACAAAGAAATCGGGGGAAGGGGACTGTGGACGTGTAGGCAGTGTTCTTGCTGGTCCCAATATAGATTTTTTTTAAAATATATTTTTACAGATTTTTTTAGAGAGAGAAGAAGGGAGAGAGAAATAGAAACATTGATGTGAGAGAAACATGGACCAGCTGCCTCCTGCACACCCCCAACTGGGAACTGAGCCCGAAGCCCAGGCCTGTGCTCTGACTGGGAATCGAACCAAGACCTCTCAGTCCACGGGACAACACTCGGTCCACTAAGCCACACCGACTAGGTTTGATATAGATCTTTAACGTCGGCTAAGTCTGGTGTTCAAGCTGCCCCAGGCCCAGGAAGGATCCAGGACACCTGATTTCTTCAATATGCTCAAAAAAGACTGTTAGCAATTTATGGCAGGCATGACTAACCAGATCTTTGCTTAAGGGATACATTCTGTTTCCTGACCTGGGGAGAAGTATTGTTTATTATATGTTATTTAATCAGGATGGTTATTTTGTTGGCTAGCATAAGATTTAGTGTAGGATATATAGGCTGTGCAGGATGACTTCCTGTAGGCCTTGGTATGGATTTTTATGGTCACCATTCTTGAGTTGGCCATTTGGGCTTTTTGGTCAGCTAAATTCCATGGGTGGGATACGGTGGGGGGGGGTGCAATCTTAAGGCCAGGCTGCTTTCTAGTTTCACACAGGAATGGAAACTCCTGAAATTATACTAAAAAAAACCTTTTAACATGCAAGGTCCAGTTTTGAGAAAAATCAGGTTAGGATAACAAACTTGGTTTAATGTTTACTAAGATTAACATGAGTAGCTTTGTGTATATAAGTTCTTCTACAAGCTTACTTTGTTAGTACATTCTTATTTTAGTTCTATTCTATGGCTAGACTAATATAAGTAGTATAGCCCATTCATTTTCCATTACAGGCTCACAGAGGTTAATCAATTTGTAAGTGACAGAGAAAGACCCAGGCAGACTGGCTATGTTCAAACTACTTTATTAGGTCCTATACCACATATGCCTCCTGTGTCATTTTTTAAAATACAAATGCATGCAAATCTGAATATATTTTCTTAATTATTCTTAATTTTTCCTTTTCTGTACCAAAAAAAAAAAGCAAATTATATGCTGTTTTTCACTTTTTGTTTTTGTTTTTACTCACCCATGTTTTCTAGAAGTATGTCCACATCTGTATGTAGAGAGCTTCTCACTTCTCATTTTATAGCTGCATAGTATTAATATTTTGTTATGTGAATGTATCACAGTTTATTTAAACAGTCCCCTTTTGATGGACACTTGGGTGATTTCCATTCTTTTGCAATTAAAAATAGTGTGGTAATAAGTAAACTTACATGCTTGTCATTTTTGGCAGGTATATCTGTAGTATAAATTTTTAGAAGTTGAATTGCTGCATCAAAAGATAAATCTGTATGTAGTCTTGTTCATATATTGCCAAAGTCCATAAATCTTTTACCATTTTGCATTCTTCTTACAACATGAGAGTTCTGCTTCATTATAGCCTCATCCACAGAGTATTATGAAATGTTTAGATTTTTGCCAGTCTGATAGATGGAAAATGTGTTTTTTTTTTAATTTTTTTTTCCTTTATTGATTTGAGAGAGAGAGGAAGTGAGAGGACGGGAGAGATAGAGATAGAAACATCGATGAGAAAGAACATTGATTGGCCACCTCCTGCATGTCCCCCACTGGGGATTGGGCCAACAACCTGGGCATGTGCCCTGACTGGGAATCAAACCAGCAACCTCTTGGTGCATGGGTCAACACTCAAACACTGAGCCACACCGGCCAGACGGAAAATGTTATTTTAGTTGTTTTAATGTATACTTACTATTTTATAATACAATATGAATGAGTTTGATATTTTTTCATTTGTGTAAGGGCTATAAGAATTTCTTTTTCTGTGAACTGGCTCCCATGTTCTTTGCCCATTTTCTAGGGAGCTTTTAGTGTTCTTTTCTGTTCAATTTGTAGCTACTCTTTTTAGAGGGAGATGGACCTTTTGCCTGTGATGTTAGTTTCTAATATTTTTTCCTAAGTGAGTCATTTGTCTTTTGACTGTGCTTATTTTTTTAATGTAGTAAGATAAATCAGTACCACATTTTCTTTTTTTTTAATTTTATTTTTTAATTTTATTTTACATTCAATGTTATTTTGTATTAATTTCAGGTGTACAGCATAGTGGTTAATCATATACTTTACAAAGTATTAATATTCTCTCCAATATCTCCAGTACCCACCTGGCACCATATATCGTTATTACAATATATTGACTGTATCTCCTATGCTTTACTTTACGTCCCCATAACTGTTTTGTTACTTCCAATTTGCGCTGCTTAATCCTTTCACCTTTTCACCCAGTCCCCCAATCCTCCTCCCCTCTGTCAAATATCGGTTTGTTCTCTGTGTCTATGAGTCTGTTTCAATTTTGTTTGTTTATATGTTTATTTTGTTCTCTAGATTCAGTACTGTATTTTCTTTTATGGGTTTTGAATCATATTTAGAAATGTCTGTTTCAATCCAAGTTTATAAAGTGTTGACCCTGAGAAAGAAGATACCTTACTAAGAATCTCCTGGTCCAAATTGAGGTTTCCGGTTGGTGTTGACTTCACACCATCATTTGACAAAACGGTTTGTCTGTTTTCGTTCAGTATATTCATGGTTTCTTTCTTCTTTCCTTTGTACATGTAAATCGTTAATTCTTTTTTAGTCCATTAATGTCATGGATTATGATATAGATTCAACTTTATCTTTTTCCAGATTCTTTGGACTCTTTAAAATATAGTTAGTAAAAACTTGTCTTTGACAAAATATACTTTCTGAGTCTCTGAAGGAAATATACCAATTTCCAGGCATTGAGAATGCCTTTGACTGAGAGGAAATGAAAGAAGAAATTCACCAGGATGAGTTTTAGACTTTTACTTAAAGAGCCTGATTTTAAGGTCTTTGAGCTGTAGCTCACAAGGGCGTATTTGAAGTTTAATGGTGATTTAATCTTTGGACTTCAGTTTTTCCTTGGAAATGTAATAATTTAAAGAGGTTATTTTTAAATATGGGATATCTCTATAATATTAGAATTTTATTATTCGACTTTACGTTACAGTATTTCATTTCATTGCAGGACCTCTGTTAGAAATACTGGATAATATTCTGATCATAATTTGGGATAAGAAATAGAATTGGGAATAAATTTTCAACTTTAGATATAGAATGACTACACATTTAATTTAATTTAATTTAATTTAATTAATGTGATTTTTGACCTATGTTGGAGGATTCTGGGCTGAAAAATCTGAATTGCCAATGATCGTCCCAGAAGGATAATCAAAGTCATAGGTGGGGTAGGTAACTGATAAAGGTGAGAGCAGGAAAGTCATGATAATGCTGCTGATTCCTTTCTCAGGGGGGAAGCCACTCCCCTCTCTGAGCTGGAGCTTAATGATTAAGCCCAGTGGTTTAGGAGAACAGAATACTGGAGAATATTGGTATGTGGCAGGGATTGTAGAACACTTCCTCCCCATTTCTGAGGTTTCCTTTTATTTGTAAGATCTGTTGTCATAACATGTCTGGCCTCTCACCTAATTTCTACCTCAGTAGTTATAAGGGAGTTACATTGACAAATATAAGTGAGTTTGAATTGAGGAAAAGAAACTGGCAGACCATTCTTCTCCAGTTGTTTTTGGGATTGAGAGGAGAGGGAGAGAGCCTGGAGTTCTGCTTTTTTGGGGGTCAAACTGGGGGGACCTAGGGTTTTGAGGGCTCACCCTGTTGGTGAATTTAAAACTGATGGCAATTTAAATCATGGGAAGAGAGCAAACAAGAGCCCAAATAGTTATCTAAATCAATCAAGGTCTCCAATACAAAGGAAGCTGTGGTGTGGCCTGGCTCTTGATCTAGTTCCGTGAATGGAAATGTGTTTATTCCAGATAGCCATCTTTGAAGTGGATGCCTTGGCAATCAAATCTTAGATCAGGTATTACAAAAAAGAGAAAACCCAGATGTCAGGGCTTACACTACACGTGGTCAGCTATGTCAAATTTTGATGAGGTAAAAGAAGAAGAGGTCTGAGAAATCCTCATTATGTAATCTTGTGGTTTAAAGTAGTACCCAAGGTGGGGTAGTTTGTGAAATGGGGAGACCTGAACTCTTATATTTATGTAAATTTACACATTAAACTATGTCACCAATTATTGCAGAATTATTTATCAGATAAGTTGTGAATGAGCTGTTTTATTTGAGCAGTAGAAACAAAGGAGGGACAGAAGTGTGGGTGCTCATGGGAGAGCAGTGCTGAGTTGGCAGCCATAGGGTCTGTCCTGAGGGGTGCCAGAAAAAACCTGGGAGAGGGCAATAATGGACTGGTTCCTAAACTAGTGTCTTCTGGTACTACTGGGGACAAATTACTACTCTGTTCCCTAACAGAAGACCAAGTAATGTTTGTCTTTTGAGTGGGGATAAAGTACAAGTGACAGAGAAATAAAACTTTTCCTAATATGCAAGAAGGTGAATACTTTAGCATTCTCCTGTTGAAGAGAGAAAGACTCTCAACTCCCAAAGAAGTGGTGTTAGATTGATGTTTTATTACATGGACAAAACTGAGAAGAAATCTGGAGAACTGTCAGCTCTTTTTTCTGTCAAAAGACTTGAAACAAGAGTGGTTGTAGGTGAAGAGGAGAAGGGAGTTGGAACCTTAATTTTACAAAAGAGCTAGCAGTTCTTGACAGGGCCCACAGCCTGAGTGACCTGTATTTCCAGACAGTTGCCCCTGTCTTGACCTTGTTTGTTTCTGTTCCTGTTGTCTGTGCCCCTGGGGTGAGGCTAAGGACAAAGGACAATTGGGAAGCCAGCCATGGCCTACCAAATAAGCCTTCAATTGTCTTTTTAATGGTTCTACCTTTTTACCTTAATTTAATTTCTTTACCTCCAAGAATATATCTTGTTTCGTAAATTCACAAGCTGACACATCATCCACAGAGACTATTTATTTTCCCTATCTTCTTCACACAAAGGCTGAGATTATTCTTGCAACAGTAATCAAGATCTTCTGTCTTTGGGTGGCAAAGAAAATGCATTCAACTATACTTGAAAGAGAAAATTGAAATTTGTCTACAGATAATAAACCACATTCTCCTGTTTCAATTCTGTCTACTCATATCAGCTGAACTACATTAATAAAAACAAAAGGTGCCTGTTGCTTGCTATTGGCAAAAAATAAATAATTCAGTTGTTCAGAACTGTATTAGGTGTGTTGAGGTTTACTCCTATTATAGAACCTTGTGTTTTTAGTCTATTCTTCTTCTTCTTTTTTTTTTTTTTGTTAGTGCTGGTAGCATGGTACAAAGTGAACCAGGAAAAGTAGTCCCCAGAGGGAGTGTTTCCCACTAGCTTTAATAGCAGAGCAACTGAATCTTTCAGAAAAAGGATCAAATCTCAAGTGTGATTAGCTTGCCTATCTGCCTGTTGTAACCTTTTTACATTACTGGTGAAATTGTTTTAGGAAACAATTCTGTAGACTTATTAGCATGCCTAATTCTAGCTTTAATTATTTATTGCATTTATTGGGTATGCAAGTCATGAAATTGCCACTGGGTATATTTACCAGTAGCGCAATTACCACAACAATACGAGGGATCTAAAAATAAAAGTAGATGGGTACCTCTGAGATAGAGATTTCCATAAACAAAGGGTGTATTGCAGATTTTTCTTTTTTCCCAATCAGACAATCTCATGGGCACACTGATTGTGAAACCATAGTCAAATCTATAGAAATGCAAATGTAAGGACAAAATAAAGTTTATACGCATGTATACCGAATAAATAATTCTCTTTAGCCAGCCCTATAACAGGAGGCCAGTGGTACAAGTCTAGGCAAATTGTGAAGTAGCACTAGTCTATCTTTAGGTACCTCTAACCTCCTCTTTGTGTGCCTCATGATGTCCTCTTCTCTAGAGGCCTGTAGGGCTTTCTCCCTGCTCCAAAATTGTTCATTCTTAAGAGGAGGTGATAATCATTCACAGTGAGGTTTAATTGATTAAAGTGGTGATAGTGCTATGGAAAGAACTCTTTGAGACCAAACAGCCCTAATTATAAGCCCACTTTTTGTTGTTAATCCTCACCTGAGGATATTTTTCCATTGATTCTCAGAGAGAATGGAAGGGAAGGAGGGAGAGAGAGAAACAAAACAGTAATGCGAGAGAGACACATCGATTGGTTGCCTCCTACACAACCCCGACCAGGGCTAGGGATCGAACCTACAACCCAAGTATGTGCCCTTGACCAGGAATTGAAATCAAGACTCTTTTGTCTGCGGACTGACGCTCTAACCACTAAGCCAAACTGGCCATGGCACAAGCCCACTTATAGTCCTTTTTCCCAGCTCTATGATTTTAAACAATAATTTTTACTTCAGGAAGATGTGGATATGGTACAGCCTGGAGCTTATACAATTTTGTGGTCCCTTTATAAAAAAAAGAAAAACTGTGTGTATAAATTTAGGTAAGACAGTGAATATTTATAATTACATATTAAAAAGTATAAATATAAGAAAATTCTCTAAAATAAATTTAATTGGCATTCCCCAAGCTTATTTGTTTATAAAAAATAACTTCCGAAACTGTAGCAGGTAGTTAGACATGAGCACAGTAAGGACGATGGGTCAGGTCAGAAGGTCACTAAGGTGGAAAGCCTGGGGTGACAAGGACCTTGCCCCAAGGTGACCCTCCCTCCCCTTACCATTACCTTCCTCTCTCCTGAGTCCAAGGGCCCTTCTTTTGCCTCTATAACTTGTTTCCTGAGCCCATTTCTTCTACCTCTGTGACTTTCTAAATGCATTTTCTCTTTTGAGTCTTGGCTCTGAGTTCTTTCTTAGCCAGAACTCAAGTACTGAGGTTGCTGAACCAAAGTCCAATCTGACTCCGTCATTTTAACATCTGGTGCCATTCTCACCATCACCAACACAACAACAAACCAGTACCTTATCAAAATAGCTAGTGGTCTGGGGATAACAGTGACCTATTCTGTCTGGTTCTATTTTCCAAAGATGGGGAGGCTACTTTGATTTTCTCTTCTAATGAGTTTGAATTTCTAACTTGAAATTCATGTGGGGAAGAAGGCAAAGGTTTGGGTTAAGAGAGTCAGGCACCATTGAGGAAATCACCTCTTCAAGTGCTCTAAGCTCTGCTTACTATATAAACTCATGGCCGGTCCCCAAAGTAACTCCCATGCAAGGAATGCTTGTCCTTGGGTGCTGCAGTTCTTGTATCATGGCCAAGCCAGTAAATGCCTCTTGTTTGTATTATCCATGGATAACAGAAACAAAGATACATGACAGTGATTTAAAAAATCTTCACGTATACTGTCTATCTATATTAACTCCTGACATTCCTGAGAGACTTGTCCCACTGACATTATAAAAAATATCAGTGAAGTTTGATAAACAACTTGTGTGACACTGCTTTTCTTTTCTTTTTAGTCTATACCACAGAGTAAACAAGAGGGAGTCCTTGACTCTCCTGGGAGGAAAGGTGTTGACAGTGATGCGTTAAGGAGGCGGTTCTTTGGAACCTTTGGGTTGTATTCATTATAGTCCTTAGTCTTTGCCTCTCTTGAAGGATGCCCAACAATAGCTAAAAATAAATTTAACTGAATAGGGTGAAAGAGTAAGGAAATAAACAAATATGTAAGAGGTCTGTTGCACAGAGCAGGAACAAAAGAAACCTACTTACGTCTGAGCCTCATTTTCTCCTCACTGCATCAGAATAACATGCCTGCAATTTAATTTGGTTTTACAATGCTCACAATCAAGCTCGGCTTTCAGGATGTTACCCTGAAAAATTTGTGGTCTCTTCAGCTTGTGCTGAATCCAATGTCAGTCCCTGGTGACAGGCTGGAGGAGAAGGGGAGAAGCAAGAGGAATCTCATGGCTAAACAAACTAACCCTCGATGGGATGGCATAATATTCACTAGACTACTACACAGATTTCAGGGAGATGGGAAAATTTAAATTTAATATAAGCTGATGTCTTTCCTCCAGGGCTCTGAGATCACAGATAAGACCAGGAAACTTTACGTAGTTGTGTTATGCAAAGTGCGTTCTTTTAGACACATTGTTCAGTTGTCTTTAGGGCATCTTTCTCCTCACCTTCTCCTTGTCGCATTGCTGCTCCCTTTCAGTCCTCTCTGCCAGATCCTCTTCCTCATTCTGACCTTAAACAGAGAAATTCCCTGGACCTCTTCTCTTCTTTCGATGCATTCACTCCCTAGGTTATCTTTTAGTTACCCTCCTTACACTGATGGCTCCCCAGGTTCTATATCTGGCCTGAATCTTTCCCCTGAACTTGAGACCCGTATGTAACTAACTGTCTGCCTATACCTAACATATCAAAACTTGAATTCTTGATTTTTCTCTACTGAATCTGTTTCTCCCATAGTTTTTCCCTTCAAATAATGGTAACATCTAGTTGCCCAGGTTAAAAATTTTGGCATCACCCCTGATGTCATTCTTCACATCTCACATCAGCAAAACTGTTGGTTGTACACTTTTGCAGTGTATTTGGAATCTGACCACCTCTCTCCATTTCTGTTGTTACCACTTTCATTCAAGCCTCTAGCATCTCAAGCCTGGACTCCTACTTTATCCTCCTACCCCTTGTGTCTACTCAGTTGTCTTTAGGGCATCTTTCTTCTCACCTTCTCCTTGTCACATTAGTTATCTCTATTTACCTATATTCACCCAATGGCCAGAAAGAGGCATTTAAAATGTAAATATGTTACTACCCTCTGAACAGAAATCATCTGAGTATTTTCTACTACACTCAATAAAGTAAAAAAATCCTTACTATGACCCAAGGACTTACATGATCTGACTCCAGACTAACTAGTTTTTATCCTTACTCGCTATTCTCCAGCTGCTCTGCTACTCATTGCTGGAAGGACTCTACCTGAGTGCGTGCTTGCTATTCCCTCTGTCCAGACTGATCTTCATCCAAGTGTCCACATAGTTTGCTCCCTTCCCCTGCTTTATTTTTCTTTATATCTTTATTTATTGCCTGCATCTCCCAGTAGAATGTAAGATCTGTGTGGGAAGCAACATGGTCTGACTTGTCCTCTTTTATATATCCAGAGTCTAAAATGTTGTGGCATAAGATAGACATTGAGTAAACATCTAGGGAATGAATGAATAAGGCATCATTAATGCTCTAGAGATTCCATTTGCTTTAGAGCAGCGGTCTTTCTGTTGGAATAGGTAAAGGGAGTAAATCCACAGTTAAATCCTTGTAGTTCCCAGCCAGTTGCCAGACCCAGTTTTTAGCAGCTAATCTGTACTAGAACAGAAGCCAAATCCTTGTGGTTGTGGATTACACACAGAGTAACATAAAGCTTCAGGACCCATTTGAGGTTCTGCTTAATGCGGGCTTAGGTCCACTGTCCTAGTGCCTTCAGCTGGATCCATTATTTCGGGAGCTGGGCTCAGCTGACTGTGGGTTAGAGGTTTCAGTGCTTAGGTGAATTTCCCAGCACTCAACTGCTGGCATTTATTTATTTTTTTGTATAAATCATCTTTTTTCTCTCATAATAAAAGTAACCCAGACTGGATTAATGAGGAAACATTGGGGAAAAGAAAAGTAGAAAAAAATAGAAAAGTAATTATTCAAATTTCTCCTTAGACACAAACATTGTTAACATTTTGATGTATTTCTTAACAGTTTTATTTGTGTGTGTGTTTACAGAATTGGGGTAAGCCAATAATATTTATTGAGTACCATTTGTGTTCAGAGTTCTTTATTCCTGTCCTAAATATCCTTAATGTGAAAGATAAGGGGATGTGAATTTCTGTCTTCATTATGAACTGCTCCTTAGAAGGCATCCTTTTACATGAAATTGAACTTCATTCTTTCCATTTTACTATTCCCCTGTGCATGGATGTCTATTTGTCCACTTTTTCATATCTGTTAGTCTCTCTTTCTTTAAGAAAAGAAAAGCCTGTTTCGACACACCAGAGCAATATTGGAAAACAGAATTCAATCAGTGAAAACAGGAGAATTAAATTATGTGAAAGCTTGGCCGGTGGCTCAGTGGATTGAGCATCATCCCATGGACTGAGAGGCCCAGGTTCGATTCCCGGTCAGGGCACATGCCTGGGTTTCGGGCTCAATCCCCAATAGGTGGCATGCAGGAGGCAGCCCATCGATGTTTCTCTATTAAATCAATGTTTCTATCTCTCCCTCCCTTCCTCTCTGTCTAAAAAAAATCAATAAAAACATATTTTTAAAAAATTGTGTGACAGTATCCTTGACTTGAAGAGTTTAGTACTGTGGTGACAGGCTTGGTGGATATGTGGAAGAGTCTACTGCTAAGACTGTTTGTGACAGAATCTAAACTCAGGGAGTAGGTGACAGGTCACTAAGAGTATTATTGGAGAATTGCTTGGATTGCCCTTCTCCATTGCTAGTGAGAGTGGGGTTCTTGGGGTGCTGCTGGAATAAGCATTTCTGGATGACCCATGGGAGGATGAAATGTGGTAAAGAGCATTATTTGCATGAAATTATATCCTTTAATTTTTTTTTATCCTCACCCGAGGATATTTTTCCATTTATCTTCAGATATAGTGGGGGAGGGGGGGAACCGAGAGAGAGAGAGAGAGAGAGAGAGAGAGAGAGAGAGAGAGAGGAGAGAGAGAAGTATCAGTGTGAGAGAGACACATTGACTGGCTGTCTCCTGCAACCAAGGTACGTGCCTTTGAGCAGAATCGAACCTGTGACTCTTTGATCCGCGGGCCAGCGCTCTAACCGCTTAGCCAAACCATCCAGGGCAAAACTATATCCTTTAGTTTGCTAAGTCCCAGTTCCTTTAAACCAGTCCTGGAATATGGGAAGCCGTGGATTCAGCAGAGCTAAAAGCAAAGCCAATGTCCAAAGGTTTCATTCCATGGTGGAGTTAAGTCTGGCACACTATTAGGCTAATTCTAGTCCATCAGTCCATTGTGTATGGGGTCCACATGGCTGTGAGCCATGTGGGTGACTGCAGGAGCATGAGAGCCCCACAAGCCAGGAGTCAGGGTGAGCAGAAAAGAGCAAAAGTGAGAATTCCCTTTGTTCAGAAGACTAAATATCAAATCTTCCTGCACTTGCAGTGGCCTCGCCCATTCTGGCCAATGATTCATTCCACGTGTGATTGATAGGCAAGCACCTTCCCATGTCACCTAGACCTCATTGGGCATGTGTTTTGTTTGTCGAGTCTCATCCCCATTGATCTGCAGGGAACAGACCTAGAGAATGTTAAACTGTAGTTTCCTGGCACAAATGGCATGCTTTTATAATCTGGCCTTCCCTTTGCTCCTTTCCTGTTGTTAATAACAACAGTATCAATAGGTCTAGGCCAGACCTTACAAGGTCTAAGGCCAGACCTAACAAGAAAGAAAGTTAAGTCCTAGCCAGAGAGAATACAAAAAATAATGGATGATGGAAATGTGGACATTTTATGAGTGGTTTAACTAGTCCTACGAAATGGACTTCTCTCCCTGGGTTTGTTTAATTAATTAATATATGATCATTGTAGGGACACAGGAAAGTACAGATACATAGCTGTCCACTTACCTTAAAGATTATCTTTTGGTGATTGCTTTTTTGTTTTGGTGGAGGTGTTGGAGTCAAAACAGCACCTGATGTTAGACCTCGGTTTAGCAATCTCAGTACTTGAATTCTGGCTAAGAAAGAATTCATGGTCTAGACTCAACTACAAGCAAGAGTTTATTTAGAAAATCACAGAGGTAGAAGAAATTAGTCATGGAAGAAGTGAGCCAGCTCGGCTGCATGGGTTCAGGAAACAAGTCACAGAGGCAAAAGAAAGGCCCTTGGAGCTTAGGAAAAAGAAAGGCAAGGATATACGTGCTTGGGGGAAGAAGAGGGAGAAAGGCTCTGCTTGCTCCAGAGAAAGCACGAGCTGGGGAAAGAAGGGAGTGGAGAAGCTGGTGTGCTCTAGAAAGAGAGAGAGCCTTGCTGGGTCCTCCATCCTGAGCGTTTTTATTCCCTCTCTAAAGGTGGGGACCTTAGGGGAGGACCCAGGGGAAGATCTCAATAGAATATTCATCAATTTTTCCACGTGTCTCCTTTCAGGGTTGTGGTCTCTCCTGATTGGTGGGCACCAGGGAAGGGAGTTATTAGTCATCACAGCTGGTCCTGATGTCAGCTCCATTTGGTGTTGCTGCTTTGCTGGGCCTGGAGCTGAAATTCAACAGAGGCCTAGATGCTATTTCTAGTTAAACCAAAATTCCATCTCTGTGATCAGTGGACCCAAAGCTTTGTTTCTAAGATCATTTGATGCAGGTCAGAACCTCATTGCCTTGAGGGCTTAATGCTTAAGAGAGTGGCCATGCAAGGGTTTGTATGGGTCCTGTGAGGCTCCTTTTTTTCTCCTCTATGGAGGTCTACCACAGGACTAGCGACATGCTGGGGGAGGAAAGGTCAGGGGAGGATCCATACCCCATGACCAGCAATATGAAAGGTCAGGGGGTCTAAACCACATTACCAGACATATGCTAGGGGAGGAAAGATCACCTGGGGGGTGAGATCCTACTCTACAATTGTCCAATGCTAGGTACTGGGAGCTTTCTGCCCTGTTGACCTTCTGTACTTGGCCTGTCCTTCCTACTTTGCTCATTCCTGTCTAACTGCCTACTACAGGAAGATTAGGGGAAGAGATAGAATTGGAGATTGGAGGAAATATAAACACGAGAAATGAAGATACAGCATTGCAGTATAATTATTCAAGAAGAAATATAATAGTCTATCACTGTTACTTGACTTGCTATATATTACTTTTCTAATTTGAAACAAATCTGTTATTTTTAATTACTTATATTCTTAAATTGGTACATAAGCTGGGAATAGACCAGGATTTAGAGACATCCTATTTCCTATAATCCCAGAGGAATTCATCGAAGTCTTAGTAGAATGCAGTCTATTACTTGAAGGCACCTCTCTGAGCTACCAAAGTCGTATCTCAAAGGAAAGCACTAAGCTCTGGTGGCACCGTCTAAGGGATACCACTTTGCCACTCCTGTTGTACTCTTAATGCACAGTACGCAGCATGTGAGTTATTGCTTATCAGGGAAGTTCTGATTGTCACTGTGAAATGTTGTTTTCCAGATGTTTGAGTCATTAAGCGTGCCTTCAACAGGGGTTGGCAGCCTACTGGTTTGGGCCTCCAAACCAGAAGTGACAGATAATAGCTCCAAATAGAAGTGAGCCATGTCCAGGAAGTGACAGAGAAATCACTGTACTAAGCCAAGTCCTGGCTTTGTTTTCATTCTCCAAGCTGCCTGCAGGGGGCGGAGGTTAACTCTGCTGGGATGAGGTGAATAGGGAAGAGTCAGGTGGAAAGACTGCCTGCTCCTTATGTTTTCAAATTAGATGAAACCTCTGAGCCCTGGGGAGTAAGTTGTGTACAGATGAAGGTTATAAGGCAACCTTTTCCTGTTTTCTCACTGACGTCCATTTGACTAGTAGTAGAATGAAGTTTTGCTTCTTAAATGAGTGATTGCTTTTTTTTTTTGCTGATACCCTTAGACTAGGAGGACACAATATGTTTCTATGGAAAATGTATGTTGAAATCTATTCCTTCCCTAAAATGCTTCTCAGGAAAAAATGAACAAAATGAAACAGAAAGATTAAGATGATCAATTTCTACTCCCCTTCTCTTCCTCCCTTCTTTCTTTTTTTAATCTTTATTTGTATTGTTGACACTATTTCAGATGTCCCTATTTTTCCCTCCTTTGCCCACCTCTACTCAGAATAGACATTTCTCTAAAGAGGACACACAAATGGCCAATAGATGTGAAAAAAATGCTCAACATCACTAATCATCAGAGAGATGCAAATTAAAACTTCAATGAGATATCACCTCACACCTGCCAGAATGGCTGTCATCAGTAAATCATCAAACAACAAGGGCTGCTGAGGATGTGGAGAAAAGGGGTCCCTGGTGCACTGTTGGTGGGAACGCAGTCTGGTGCAGCCACTGTGGAAAGCAGTGTAGAGTTTCCTCAAAAAATTAAAAATGGACTCTGGCCAGGTAACTCAATTGGTTAGAGCATCATCCTGTACACCAAAAGGTTGTGGGTTTCATTTTCGGTTATGGCACATACCTAGATAGTGGGTTTGATCCCCAATCCAGGCACAGGCAGGAGGCAATCAATTCATGTTTCTCTCTCACATCAATGTTTCTCTCTCTCTCTCTCTCCCTCCCTTCTTCTCTCTCTAAAGTTAAAAAAAAAAAAAAATCTCCCTGAGTGAGGATTAAAAAAAAATAATAGTAAAATAAAATATGGAACTTCTTTTTGACCCAGCACCTGGGAACATATCCCAAGATTCCAATACAAAGGAGTATATGCACCTCTGTGTTCATAACAGCGTTACCTACAATAGCCAAGATCTGGAAACAGCCTGTCTTCTTTCTTTTATTAGATTTGATTTGTATTTAGTCCTCCTAGATGTGAAACACACTTAATGACTTAGTGGTATCTGCCGCTTGTTAGAATTGTAATGTTAATTGTTTAAAAAAAAAGGCCATTATATTTCCAGTTGCAGAGAAGAATTCTGCCTAGAGTATAAAACACCTGTTTGTGATTTTTTTCCACACCAATTAACAGTTCTGTCCAGTAGGTGGACTCCTTTATGTACACCTAGGGGTTTTCTTTTTCCTTTAATCAAAAATTCCTTAAATCTGTGAAAAGATGTTTCCTCATATTGAACTTTTGGTTTCACCTATTTATTATCTGAAAGGCTGAAAGTAGATTTTGGGATACTGCCTATTCCTATTTGAGAAATAACTTTATATTTTAATTTTTGTTTTATTTTATATCCTGACATTTTTATTTATAAATCAGGGCTCCTTTGCAGTAACTAAACCTACCATCTGCATTGGATCCTTGAAAAAAAACTGCATTTCTGAGCCTATACTCATCACATTTTACATATATGTGAATAATTATAATAAGTATAATTATATATTGACCCCCCCAAGGACTAATATTGCCATTTGTTGTGAAAATAAATATTTTCATAGTCTCTTTCATTTTCTTCGTATAGTTCTGGAGTAAATGTTTGTTTATAATGCATTTTTTATGAAGGAGCTGGCACATCAGTCATTTTTAAGACACAGGAGTCATTTTTAAGACGGTCTCTGAAACTTACACTAGTTACATCTCTAGGCTGACCCGAAGTCGGTTTTGGTAGTCTGTCTATGTCCACTGTGACAACTGCAGATTCTCGTTCTAGAGAATGAATCAGTCTTATTTTGTCCCTAACTCTTACCTTTCACCCCAAGTCTTTGAAACTGTCATCTCACCATGGCTTATAGACCCTGAGATGGTGTTTGGAAGTTTCCATTTGTTGATTTAATACATTTATTCTGACATGAAAAAGGAATCTCTTGACTTGGAAACCCAATTTTTTAAAAAAGCCTTATTTAGGTAACCTTTGTATGCTATTGCTCTGTCACTGGGCCAATGATGATAGCATGTGACCTGAAACCAAATTTATCTAACTATTTATTGCTTCTCATATATTACAGGTTCCACCTCTGGTGGAAGATTTAAATGCTGAGATAAGTGGGCATGTTGCGGGCCGGGGGGGGGGGGGCTCTTTCCTGTATTCTCAAGCCCAATTTTCCAGTTTTTATTCTAGACTCTAAAGTTCGTAAAGGAAAGGGTTATATCTTATTTATCTTTGTATTTTTTCTAGTATCTGATATCAAACATGAGGCATAGCTGAACAGAATATATTCTATTACTTCAAAAATGGAGATAACTGGAATTAGAATATTCTTTTAAGCAAAATAATTAAAGATATTATTATAGAACAGAAAATTTAAAAAAATAAACACATATTTAGGATAGGTAGATATAGTTTTGAATGATGGCTCTTTTTATTACCTGTCTGACCTTGGGCCAGTTATTGAACCTCTTTTAAGCTTCAAGTTTCTTAATTTCTGAAATGGGAATAGCAATACATAGAAACAATCGAGGACAAGATATATCGTATATCTAATAAATGAAAACTCAAACCCACCTCTTCTGATTTTTACTGTGTAACACTGAAATTGTCATTCTACACGTTAAGTACTTATAAAGTAAAGGTAGGGATAAAACTCTCCATACTAGTTTTAATAGTCCTGTTCTAGGATGATACAGGGAAAGGAAAAAAGATAATGCTAGCAAGTTTATTCTGAAAACAGATTTACATTTTGAGATGCTACTATACTCTTAACGTTTGTTTCCTCCAAATCCATTTGTTGAAATCCTAATGCCCAATGTAAAGATATTAGAAAGTGGGGCCTTTGGGGGGGGGGTGTTCAACTCATGAGGGTGGAGCCTTTATGAAGGAGATTAGTCCTTTAATAGAGAGACCCCACAGGGCTCCTTCCACCATGTGAGGGAGGATACAATAAGGCTGCAACCCGGAAGACATCCTTCACCCAACTATGTTGCCACCCCAATCTTTTGGCCTACCAGCCTCCAGAAATGTGAGAAATAAGTGTTTGTTGTTTACAGGCCACCTAGTTTATGGTGTTTTGTTTTAACAGCCTGAATGGACTAAGGCAGACCCAGAAAATAATTTTAAAAATTGAAGGCAATCTAAATTAAATGTTTAATACTAACAGTTGATAAATGAGAATTAATTTTAGAGAAAATTTCACTGCAAAAATAATATGGAAAGATAGGAGACTTTGAAAAGACAAAATTAGAGACATTACTTTCTAAATTAAATTAAATGACCAAGATATATACCAAAATCAAATCTATGAATTATTTCAAGTAAGCATGAAGAAAATAAATAATTGGAATTGTTAAAGCAATTGAAAGCAATTAATAATGTTCTTCACACCCGGCTGGTGTGGCTCAGTGGTTGAGTGTTGACCCATGCACCAAGAGATCGCTGGTTTGATTCCCAGTCAGGGCACATGCCCAGGTTGTGGGCCCAATCCTCAGTAGGGGGCATGCAGGAGGCGGCCAGTTGATGTTCTCTCTCATCGATGTTTCTATCTCCCTCTCCCTGCCTCTCTCTCTCTCTAACATCAATAAAGAAAAAATAATAATGTTCTTCACATGCTTAACCATTTTCTTCTAGAATTAAAAATTTTAATTGAGATGGGATGTTGATTTAATTATACTCAGGATTGTTAGTAGCCTTACCTAGGATTCAGCCTCAAGTATGAAAATGTAATGCACATTGATTTTCTTTTTAGTCCAAAGTTTAAGGTAGAAATTTTATTTCTCACTACTTATCAAAAATAAGAGGAACCTGACCTTTTTTCATTTAAAATTATAACCTTCAAATTAAATTATCGAAGAGCCCATTTAAGAAATATTCTGTTCATTAAATGTCTCTTCCCAATTGCAAAATTCAACACAGGTAATAAGGAATAGTACAGGTACACAGTAATAATAATGATTGAAGACAGATAAAGGGTTAAGACCCATGGCTATAGTACTATTTTAAAAAATGACCAGAGTTTGCTATTTGATTCTTACTCTACTCTGCAGGTTAGTATATCAACGGCATTCAAATGATTGCTTATTTTTAGGCTCTACCTAATATCCTTTGGGCCTTTGCAAATCTGCATGCTATGTTGCAAAAAGCTAAGCTTACAAAGCAGAGGAAGTAGTAGCCCCAGGCACTAGCTTTATCAGGTCTCTTCTTGAGATATTCATGTAAAAGTTTACTAATTAAAAGTTCAATTATAGCCCAGGTTTGATTGGATCCATTAAAATGGTTTATGGTTTAAGATAATTTATCAGATTTATATATCTATTGGCAGTTTATAGTGTCATATAGACCACATACAGGTGGAGGTGAGTAAAGAAATCAATTTTTGTCATCTCTTAGTCTCTTTTATCTTTTAGATGTGGCAAGCATAGTGGTGATGATAAGTCAGGCAAGCTGGGAATCCATTCTTTCTTTTAGAGAGATTTGGGATAAGACCTTTTTGTTATTTTTAGTTGTTTTTAAATTTTTATTTATTTTATTTTTAGTTAATTTTCACCCGAGGATATTTAAGAGGGAGGGAGAGAGAGAGAAACATTGATGTGAGAGTGACACATTGATTGGTTGCCTGCTGCACAACCCCAACTGGAGCCAGGGGTCAAACCTGCAATCCAGGTACGTGCCGTTGACTGGGAATCGAACCCGTGACCCTTTGGTCTATGGGCCAACATTCCAACCACTGAGCAAAACTGGTCAGGGCAGGATAAGATCTCTTATCCTAAATCTTATACAGAGTTTAGAAAGAAGAGAGCTTTGGTTGTCAAACAGATCTTTTTGTATCTAAAATTCGGTAACTTTCAGCAAAATTTATTTGCAAAGCTTTGATCAATTGTACTAGCCAATTCTTCAGAACCTCTTTTGATCAATAATGCCCATGATACTAGAAAGAGAGGGGGAAAACCCGTTCTATGTATAGTGGAGTGGAATCTCTGTTAACAGATGTGTCTGATTGCTGGCCCAAATTTTTTAACTACTCCATCTCTTCTGATGTTTCTTTTTAGATCAAGAATGTGTATTATTATGGTAGTATTTATTTATATTTAAAACATTTTGTGACTCTTCTGGTTAGCAAGGACTCAGAGTATCTATTGTTAATCATTTTCTTACAGAATCCCAAACTTACAGAAAAACTGACCATTTGTACTGGAAGCCCAGTACAAATAATGTTTTTCCCCTGAACCATTTGTAAGTTACTGATTTGATTCCCAATTATCCCTAAATACTTTAGTGTTTAAACCTACAAACAAGGACATTCTCCCACATAATCATGATACCACCATCAAAAACAAAAAATTAACTTTGATACATCCTGAGAAATCTCAAGTTCTATTCAAGTTTTTCCAGTTTTCCCAAATGCATTCTTTATAGCAAAAGGATCCAGTTCAAAATCCCATATCACATTTTGTTGTTTTGTCTCTTTACATATCTTCAGTCTGGAACATTTCCACAAGTTTGACTTTGACTTTTATGACCTTGACACTTTTGAAGATTTCAGGCCAGTAATTATGTACAGTGTTCCCTCAATATGAATTTGTATGATGTTTTCTCATGATTACATTCAGATTAGCCATCTTTCTCAGGAAACCACAGAAAGAATGCTTTCTTTCTTGCATTGCATCCTGTCAGGCGGTGCACAATTTTAATTTGTTCCATTACTAATGATGTTCACTTTTATTACTTGATTAAGGTGGTGTCTGCTAGATTTCTTCATTCTAAAGAACTCTTTTCCCTGTTGGAAGCTATAAATATATTGTTGGGAGGGTACTTCAGAACTGTGTAAATATCCTATTCCTCAGAAATCTGTTGCTTAATTTTGAATTTTTATCTATGTAAGCTAAAGGCTTTCTATTTTATTTTTGTTTCCAATTTGGCAGCAGTAGTCACTTAAGCTGGCTTCTCTGTTCTTTGGATATGTCCCATTATTTGAAATAAAAATTGTGTATATTTAAATTGTACAGTGTGATGATTTGTTATATGTGTGTATATTGTGAAGTGATTACCACAGTTAAGCTAATGAACATATCCGTACATCACAGTTAACATGTTTTCCTTTTTGTGTGTGTGTGCGGTGAAACTTAGGATCTACTCTCTTAGGAAAATTCAAGTGTACAATACATTATTATTAACTGTAGTCACCATTTTGTATAGTAGATCCTTAGAACTTATTTTAAAACTGAAAGTCTCTACTCTTTGACCAACATCTCCCATTTCTTTCACCGCTCCAGGCCCTGGTAATCACTCTTCTACTCTCTGTTTCTATGGATTCTATGTTTTTTAGATTTCACATACAGGTGAGATGATACAGTATTTCTCTTTCTGTGTCTGGCTTACTTCACTTAGAATAATGTCCTCCAGGTTTTTCTCTGTTGTCGCAAATGGCAAAATTCCTTTCTTTATTTTTTATGAATGAATAATATTCCATTTTGTGTATACACACACACATATATATATTTTATATATGTAATACATATAAATGTAATATGAATACATAAATACATATGAATACATAAAATGAATATAATTTGTGATACATATAATATATTCCATAATAGATGTTTTATTTATATATATTCCATTTTGTATTCCAGTCCTAAAACCATAGGGTGTACTCTAGATTTCTTCTTTAGCATATGTTCAACTCTCATCTCTGATTCTGAATAACCTTTTTCCTGGTTTCTCCTAGGAAATATATTATCTTTAATGTACCAATATCCTATATCCCTTTTAACTCCTCACCTACGCAGATACCCTTGTCACCCTGTTTCAACTTGGACACCCCATGTGTAGATGTCCTCTTCACTCCGCTTAAGGTCCTATACCCTATCCTAAGCCACTCTGTAGAGATGACCTTCTCTCCCTGCTTGGACTTTGACATTTAGTACTGGGCTGCTCTCACTTATATATGTCCTCTTCACTCCATTTGAACTTCTGGTTTCCCTTATGGACCAGACTGTGTGCTTGAAGATCCTTCTCACCTGCTGAAGTTCTTGACATCTCACACCAGACTGCACCCATCAGTGGATGTCTTCTTCATCTTGCTTAAGTACTGACATCCCATGTCAGACCACCTTTCATAAGGATCACTACTTACTCTGCTTGGTTCTGAATACTTATGCTGGTCTTTGCCTCCTCTCTCTTGCTTGGATGCTTTCCCAACTCATAACTCACTTCATTTTGCTCTGTCATGGTGATGACCTCCTCACTTAGTTCAGACTCTGACACTCTGTCATAGGGAGACTTCCCATGTGGACACCTTCCTCAACTTATCTGGGTTCTCATACACTTTTCTGGATTACTATGGGTACTCCTCTCACAGTTGGCAGACATGTCTGCTTTGCTCTCTTCTACCTATTTTTTCAGTTTCTATTTTAGAAAATCAAAAAGCTTTCTTTTGAAAAGAGCAGGACAGAAAACTGTGTTTGATACTCTTTTTTTTTAAATTTACTTTTATTAATTTATTTTGGTTACAGATGTTTCTCCTTTTCTCCCCATTGACACCCTCTTCCCGATCCTGCCCCTGCCCTTCACAGCATTATTGTCTATGTTCATTGGTTATGCATATATGCATATAAGTTCTTTGGTTTATCTCTTCCCTCCCCGCAGCCCACCTCCTCTGAGGTTTGTCATTCTGAACCCCACTTCTATGTCTCTGTGTTTGATACTCTTAAAGTCAGGTGGTCCTCTTCTCTTTATAAAGAGAGTCACCAAAAGATTACTTAAATAAAACCAGTCAATATATTTAACCTATTATTTTGTTTATAAAAATTTGATCTCTACTTAACCTTTTTTTTGCAGCACATAGATTTGCCCCATTAAAATCTCTTAGACAATTACAGTTAGCAGAATGCATTTTGTAAATCTCTTTTTAAAAAATATTATCATATCAAGTCAACTTTGTGTCCTTGTATATCTAGTATGTTTCTGGCAATGCAAAAAGCACAAGGGGTAATAGGAAAGAAAAATACCATTGGGAGTATTCCATGATCCCAAGTGGCTTATGATCTACTTGGACTAGCAATAGTTAAATGTAGCACAGTATATAAACTTCACTGCACTACATGGTCAGATGGTAAGTATAGTATAATTTCAGGGAATACTGTGACTTGTGTGGGCTGGAGCAGCTGAAAATTTTTATAGAATTTATGACACTTCAGTTGACTCGAGTATAGCTAGGATTTGGACAGCTGAAGAGAAGGGGAAAAAAGAGGAGGTGAACATAAGGAAAATCACTGAGGCAGAATAAGCAATGGTGCATGGGGGATGAAAAGGAGTTTATTCTGATATAAACAGTAAGTAGGAATGTCATAGGAGATTAAAGTGATAATTAAAAGGAGACATTATTTCCTGGGCCTTGGAACCTGTCAGAGTAAGAAGTGTGGGCTTTTCTCATAGTCACTAGAACAACAGAAAGATCTTGACCAAGTACTGTGACATGATGAAAGTGATGTTTTAGGAAATTTAATCTAGAGGATGTTTAGACGTGGATGAAAGGTGGGGAAAACTGTCATTTAAAGTTAAAAATGACGTGTATTTGGGCCTAGAATCGAGCTAGGATACTGAGGATTGAAAAGATAGAACAAGTCTGAGCTCTTTTCAGGGACAGCTGAGAACACAGTGAAAAACAGAAGAGTGGAAGGCTATAAACGGCTCCAGAAGATAAGCAAAATGAGTGGGCAATGCATTCTCTGAAGGAAACATTAACATCTAATATTTTGCATTTGCCATTGAATTTAAAATGTCTTTCTTTAATTTCCTTGTTTTGTAATTATTTTGTTCCATGACATCTCCAGAAAATCTTAAAAATGCCCAGTAAAAAAGCAAAACGGAGAAAAATTACAAAGAATTGGCAGTGAATGTTAGGAACACACACTTTTGCAGATTTCTCTATATGCAGTGTGATAGTTAATCCATAGGCAAGTACTAGATAACGTTATGCAGCCTTGGGTCCTAGCCATGGTCCTGGAAGCAAAGGGGAGATATGAAGTATTTTTAATGCAGGAATGAGCCTGTAATTTTCAGAGAATATTAGACCAGCCGGTAACCACAGATATACATCAGGAATGGAGTGCTTTGGTAAAACAACGGTATCGTAAATTTTGTGTATAAACAAACACATAAAGAAGGGGAACATAGAACTTCATGTGTCAGTCTTACAAAATGCACAAAAATATCAGTGTTGAGAGAAATTTCCAGAAAACATCTGCGAGATTTACAGGTATTTGGCTAAGTTATTTTCCTGGTATTTTTAAAGCATCATATCTAGAGCTGCCTAGACCAAAAAAAAAAAAAAAAAATACTCTGTGCTTTCAGAATGCATCAGGGACTATATAAAACCTACATATCAAAGCATAAACTTGATTTTGAAATATGGTTAATATAGCTGAGAATACATTCTGCTCTAGACACAATAGAATCAGTATGATGGGCCATGTTCTTTGGTAGTTACAGAAATGGAATATAAAATGAAGACCAGATAGGTTTCAGCTTGTTGCTTTTTGGTTTTGCACATTAGATGTTGCAACTGAAAAAGTACATTGCCAGTGCCGATTTCAGGGGTGAAATTCTACTCACCACTTCATTCCTTTGGGATCTTCTTGTGTCTTCACTGCAACTGAAAACACCTGAGCTTTGCCTTTAGTATATTTTGTGAATCTTCAAGGTACCACAAATTTAAGCAAATTCGGCCATTCCCCCTCCCAGCTATGTTGCTCCTACTTGCATAAAACACTAAAATTGAATGTTGGATTTTGGTCATATGTTGTAAATTACGTTGAATTTAGTTTTCACAGAAATCTGAGCCAGACATCCATGCTTTAAAAAAAAAAAAAAAGGAAAAGCTGAAGTTTACAGACTAAGAGAAGCCTTGCTTTAATTTGATTTGAAAAACAAAGTGGATTTTAATCTGAAAACAAATATATTTTTCTCTTTAGGGTCCTTAATATTTTAATCCATTCACCCAGTAAACCTCAATTGTAGTCCCCTGATACTTTGATCAGCAGAACTGACTGTGGTGTAAATAAAAAAGGAAATGATAATACTTCTACTACCAAATAACAAAATTTATTGAGCTGTTACCATATTCTAAGTGTTTTTACTTTACTTAATTTCTATTTAATTAAGTTATCACCAAAGCCCTGTGAGGTAGGTAGCATTCTCTGACATTGTCATCTGAGTTCATTTCCTGAACCCTGTGCTATAGAACTGCTTTATTGATATTTGTGAAGAATTACCTTCCTGACATAGAAAAAAAGAAACAAAGGTATGTATTCCTGAAAGCCAGATAAAGGAATTTAGGGTACAAAAATGTCATTTGGATGCTGTTGAATTAACTTGTGATTAATAATAAGAAAGGAGCAAAGGGAAGGCCAGATAATATATGCATGTGATTTGTGCAGTTTCACCAGGAAGCTACAACTTTACATTCCCCGGGGATTCAGCAAAGGGAAGATAGACACATGCCCAGTAAAGTTGGGGGGACTAGTGAAGGTGTGTGCTGTCAATCACACCTGGGGACAGAGATGTTTGACCAGAATGGGTGTGGCCACTGCAAGCTCTATTAAATTTGGGATATTTAATTCCCTGAACAAAGAAGTTTGCTCCCTTGGCTCTCTGGGCTTGTGGGGCTCTTTTGCTCCTGCTTCCCTCCATTCACCCACATGGTCCACGGCCATGTGGACCCCACACACAGTGGACTAATAGACTGTAACTAGCCCGACACTGAATTGGACCTGACTTCAACATGGAAAGGAAACTGGATACTGGCTTTGCTTCTAGCATTACTGAAATCCCAGCTACACTTCTACAACTGGACTAAGGGAAATAGGACTTTGGAAACTCAGGGGTGTAAATCCACAGAAATAAAGCTTTCTACCATATCTCATCCTACTTTGGGGAGCACCAGAAATGCTTATTTCAACAGTACCTTGAGAAACTCACTCCCAGTAGCAATGGGGAAAGACAAGGCATGCTTTTCAAAATTAACTATTTCACACATAAATTATCATATCAGTAGCTATCAGACAGACCTCTTAGCTTACCATATTTAATTAAGAGTTCTTCACTTATTCCCCTTCCCCAGCACTGTTTTCAAAAGGAAGAACACTAGAACTCAGAGACTTTAAATACCTCTCCAGGATCACAGAGCTTGTAAATGTCAGATTCAGAATTTGAACAAAGATCTCTGACTTCTAAAATCTATGCTGCTCTTGATGGTAACCTGGGAGCCAAAAAAGAGGGAGTGGCAGGAGCAGTTGAGTCCAGTTTAGGAGAAATGGAAGAAGCTGTAGCTGTAGCTAAGGCAGTAAGAGAAAGGAAGAAGCTTGGTAGGGCTGGGGTCTCGGTGTTAAGGTGGAGACAACCTCACTGGCAGGAATAGACCACATTTCTGTGAGAGACAGAAGCTTTCAGCAGTCTTTCTTTACTCTTTTACTGCGCCCTTTCATTTAATGATGTGTTATTCTTCATTACACTCATCCACATATGTTAAGGAAAACACACTACTATCCCTGAAAGAATATTTTTTCCACCTTAAACCAGCAGATCTAAATTTGAGGTTTTGGCTCTGCCAGCTACTGGATGAGTAATAGAGGAATATCACACAGACACTGAGCAGTGCCGCATTCATCACTCAAAGTTGTCACCCAGTGATGTTTGTGAAATGGCTATATAGAAGCGGTCAATCCTGTTCTACATGTTAGTTACTATTTTGACTAGTTACCTTGATTTCCAGTCTTTTTCTTTCCTGGTATGTCTGAGGAGTAAGACTTCCATGTCAATTGTTAAAGGCTAAGGCTCTGATTATCAGTCCTTATAATCCCTGGAACCCAGACAAATGCATAGATGAGTGCATGTACACACACACACACACACACACACCCCACCCATTTTCAGGAATTGGGGAAATCAGAATTATATTGTTTGAAAAAGTCTCATGTCCCCAGGATAGTCTATTATATTCCTCTGAGGTGTGCCAGCCTTCACTGAACCAAATAATTAGGTTAGGTTTAACTTTAAAATGCAGTATTTTAAAGCTCTAGAATAATCTCTGTATTTTTTCTCCTTCTCTCTAATGTTTAAAGTGTATTTAATATAGTTAATCTTTTCATGAATAAAAAATGGCCAGAAACCCACATGCTGCTTGAGTTAGTATATTCATTTATATTTAAAATATAAGTGATGTTACTATAATTTCTTCACTTTGTTGAGAAATTGGGGATGGGGGTGGGGGGATATGGTAAAGATAATCAACAAGTGACATTTCTATTTCCCAAATGTAATTAGCATTCTTTCTTTCCCACCTATGTGTAAGCCATTCTGCTTGAACATTGCTATAATTCTGCCCCACTCTGCCCCCAGTATGGCTAATTCCTACATTTCCTTTAGGTCTCAGTGAACAGTTGAGTGGCCTTGGGAAGCTTTCCTGCTTCCTTAAGTCTGAAAAGGTGATCCCACCAATCTTTTGTTTTCAAATTGTCTTTTAAAAGTTTAATATTTCATTTTTAATCGCCTAATAATATCTCAGTTTCTTTCACTAGACTTTATGTCTTTGTGGAAGGTTCAAAATTTTAAATATTAAGGTACCTTTATAATAAAACCAGCTTTCCAGTTTCTTTTGAAGAAAATAAATCAGAAGTTCTAATAACACTGGGCCATCTCTCCAAGTCTAGTTCAAGTTAATAACCTTACTCAAGTGTGATATCATTTTTAATTTTCCCACAAAGGAAGAGCTGCTTTAATGGAGATAGTACAATTTAAATTTTTAAAAGAATCACTTCTTTTTGTGATTTGAAAAACAAATTATTTATTTAAGAATGTAGATTAGTTTCTTTGTAGTGATCAGGCCACCTTTTTAATTCCCTGTGGAACAGATAATGTGATAATGTTCTTTGGGATACTGGAGTAAGACATTTTTTGAGAAACTGAGTAATCTTCAGATGAAATTAAGAATGTAAATTTATGGATAATTTATCTAGAAAGGGTACTAAATTTTGTTTGAAATATTGGATAACTGTATCTGGGGTTGCACTTGGATGTCTGAATTAGGTCAGTGCATTAGGTAACTTGACTCATGCACATGTGTCAACATGATTTTCATCTCTTCATCAAAATTGGTTTCTCTTAGGAAAATAGTAAAACAGTTAAGAGTGTTGTTGATCATTGCTTGATACTGATGATGAGTGTGAATAGGAAAAAGCAATTGCTTTGAGGTTAGTATCTTTTACTGTTCAATTTTGTGGTGAATGTTAAATATTAATGTCTTATATATAATCCATTTTCCCTGATTTGCCTGATAGGAAATGTCTACTGTGACCAGGCCAGCTGTCATACTATTCTGTAAAAATACCATGCTCATTTCTTCCTCTTAGTCTTCACATATTACTTCTAACTAAACCATTTCATATCACCTCTTTGGTTACTCAGAGCTTAGCTACCTTCCCAGGTCTAATAGAAAGTTCTCTTTTCACACATGTCTTTAAAAAACATTTTTTTTTTCTTTATTGATTTTAGTGAGAGAGGAAGGGAGAGGGAGAGAGAGATAGAAACATTAATGAGAGAGAACATTGACGGGCCGCCTCCTGCATGCCCTCCACTGGGGATTGGGCCCACAACCTGGGCATGTGTCCTGACTGAGAATCGAACTGGTGACCTCTTGGTGCATGGGTCGATGCTCAACCACTGAGCCACACCGGCTGGGCCACACATCTCTTTTTGATTAAAAAAAAAAAAAAGTTTATATTACAAAGGGTATGGACGTTGGAGTTGGATAAAACTGGTTTTGAAACCAAATCTGTTTGTTTTAAGACTGTGTAGACATTAGCGTCCCTGACCCTCATCTTCCCCATTAAATTGTCAAAATAGGAATTTTATGAGAAAAAAGTGTTATAGCATGTTAAACATATGAAGCATCTTAAAGTGCCAATACATATTTTTTACAGCACTTAATAAACCAAAGATTGTAAACTAATAGCTCACAGAATGCATATGCCTCAGAGGTATATCTGTTTGATTTGCACAATGTTTTAAATACTTTCCAACCCTGAGAAAATCGAGTTTACATAAATATCTAGATTCCTTTTCCCGAAGAACGAGCAAACACAGGTGCTAAGTAGGCAGCTTTTCTGAGAAAACATGCTTTAGTTTGGCATGGTATCTAACTTTCCCATTGCATTTATTTACTTGGCTTTCATGGACCTGATAATTATTTGAATTTACGATATTGGAGTTAAACCAGGTATCTTTGTATGTGAATACATTCTGCTTTTCATTTTTATATATGATTATATATATATATGTATATATATATCATATATTTTATTCTATATATATTCGTCCTATATAGGTATATAGTCTCTCTCTCTCTGTCTCTAGAGGGTAGATGTGATTTAAAAAATTTTTTTTTTATTAATTTATTTTTGTTATAGATGTTTCTCCTTTTTTCCCCATTGACACCCTCCTCCCCATCCCCACTACCCCGTCCCCAGCTTTATTGTCCATGTCCGTCAGTTATGCGTACATGCATATAAGTTCTGTGGTTTATCTCTTCCCTCCCCCCAACCCCCTCTTCTGACTGTTGTCAGTCTGTACCCTACTTCCACATCTCTGGGTCTACCCTGTTCCTCAGACTGTTATGTTCATTATATTCCAGAAATAAGTGATATCATGTGATATTTGTCTTTCTCTGCTTGGCTTGTTTCACTTAGGATAATACTCTCCAGGTCCCTCCATATCGTCTCAAAGGATAAGAGGTCTTTCTTTCTTACAGCTGCATAGTACTCCATTGTGTATATGTACCACGGCTTTTTTATCCATTTGTCTACTGATGGACATTTGGGCTATGCCCAGATCTTAGCTATTATAAATAGTGCTGCTATGAACATGGGGGTACATATATTCTTTCTGAGTGGTGTTTCAGGCTTCTTAGGGTATATTCCTAGAAGTGGGATGACTGGGTCAAATGGCAATTCAATTTTTAATTTTTTGAGGTAACACCATAGTGTTTTCCATAGTGGCTGCACCAGTCTGCATTCCCACCAGCAGTGTACTAGAGTCCCCTTTTCTCCACACCCTCAACAACACTTATTGTTTGATAATTTGTTGATGGCGGCTATTCTGACAGGGGTGAGGTGATACGTCATTGTTGTTTTAATTTGCATCTCCCTGATGATTAGTGATGTTGAGCATTTCTTCATATGTCTCTTAGCCATTTGTATGTCCTGTTTGGAGAGGTGTCTATTTAGTTCCTCTGCCCATTTTTTAATTGGGTTCTTTGTCTTCCTTTTGTTGAGTTGTATGAGCACTCTGTATATTTTGGAAATTAACTTCTTATCTGATGTGTCATTGGCAATTATGCTCTCCCATACAGTGGGTTGCTTTTCCACTTTGATGGTTGTTTCTTCTGCTGTGCAGAAGCTTTTGAGTTTGATGTAGTCCCATGTGTTCATTTTTTCCTTTGTTTCTGTTGTCTTAGGTGATGTATCAGTGAAGATTCTGCTGCGTATGATGTCTGAAATATTGTTGCCTATATTTTCTTTTAGAATTTTTATGGATTCACAAGTCACATTTAAGTCTTTTATCCATTTTGAGTTTATTCTTGTGTATGGTGTAAGTTGATGGTCTAGTTTCATTTTATTGCATGTAGCTGTCCATTTTTCCCAACACCATTTATTAAAGAGTCTGTCTTTACTCCATTGTATGCTCTTGCCACCTTTGTCAAATGTTAAATGAGCATAATGTCTTGGGTCAATTTCCGGATTCTCTGTTCTAATGGTCTATATACATGTTTTTGTGCCAGTACCAGGCTGTTTTCATTACAATAGCTTTGTAGTATAACCTGATATCCGGTACTGTGATCCCACCTACTTTGTCCTTCTTTTTCAAGATTGCTGTAGCTATTCGGGGTCTTTTTTGGTTCCATATGAACTTCTGAAGCATTTGTTCTAGTTCTGTGAAATATGTCATTGGTATTTTGATGGGGATTGCATTGAATCTATAGATTGCTTTGGGTAATACGGACATTTTAATGATGTTAATTCTTCCAATCCATGAACAAGGTATGTGTTTCCACTTTTTCATATCTTCCTCTATTTCTTTTTTCAATGTCTTGTAGTTTTCTGCAAATAGGTCCTTTACTTCTTTGGTTAAGTTTATTCCTAGGTATCTTAATTTTTTTGCTGCGATGGTAAATGGGATTTTTTTAAATTTCTCTTTCTGTGAGTTCATCATTGGTGTATAAGAATGCCGTCAATGTCTTTACGTTAATTTTGTATCCTGCTACTTTGCCAAATTCATTTATTAAGTCTAGTAGACTTTTGATGGAGTCTTTAGGGTTTTCTATGTATAATATCATGTCATCTGTGAATAATGACAGTTTCACTTCCTCCTTACCAATTTGGATCCCTTTTATTTTTCTTCATGTCTGATTGCTGTGGCTAAGACTTGCAGTACTATGTTAAATAAGAGTGGCGAAAGTGGGCGTCCCTGTCTTGTTCCTGTTCTTAAGGGAAATGTATTTAGTGTTTGCCCATTGAGTATGATGTTGGCTGTAGGTCTTTCATATATGGCCTTTATTATGTCGAGATATGATCCCTCTATTCCCATATTGCTGAGCGTTTTTTTATCAGAAATGGGTGCTGGATTTTGTTGAATGTTTTTTCAGTGTTTATTGATATGATCATGTGGTTTTTATCTTTCATTTCGTTTATATGGTGTATCACATTTATTGATTTGCAAATATTGAACCAGCCTTGCATCCCTGGGATGAATCCCACTTGGTCATGGTGAATAACTTTTTTGATGTATTGCTGGATCCGATTTGCTAGTATTTTGTTCAGGATTTTGGCATCTATGTTCATCAGGGATATTGGCCTGTAGTTTTCTTTCTTTGTAGTGTCTTTTTCTGGTTTTGGAATTAGAATGATGCTGGCCTCATAAAACAAATTTGGAAATCTTTCTTCTTCTTGAATTTTTTTGAAATAGTTTGAGGAGAATGAGTGTTAGTTTTTCTTTGAGTTTTTGTTAAAACTCCCCCGTGAAGCCATCCAGGCCTGGGCTTTTGTTTGCTGGGGGAGTCTTGATTACATCTTCAATTTCCTTCGTTGTTATTGGTCTGTCCAAGTTTTCTATCTCTTCCCGGTCCAGTTTTGGGAGACTATGTGTTTCTAGAAATTTGTCCATTTCGCTTAAGTTGTCGAATTTGTTGCCATATAAATGTTCATAGTATTTGTTAACGATCCTTTGTATTTTTGTGGTGTCAGTTGTTACTTCTCTTCTTTCATTTCTGATTTTGTGTATTTGGGTTCTCTCTCTTTGTTTCTTGGTGAGTCTAGCTAAGGGTCCATCAATCTTGTTTATCTTTTCAAAAAACCAGCTCTTTGTTTCATTGATCCTTTGAATTTTTTTTTTTTTTTTTTTTTGGTCTCTATGTCATTTATTTCTGCTCTGATCTTTACTATTTCCTTCCTTCTACTTGCTCTGGGGTTTTCTTTTTGTTTGCTTTCTAGTTCTTTAAGTTGTGAGGTTAGATAGTCTATTAGAAATTTTTCTTGTTTCTTGAGGTAGGCCTGTAGTGCTATGAACTTCCCTCTCAGAACTGCTTTCGCTGCATCCCATTAATTTTATGTTGTTGTGTGTTCATTTTCATTGGTTTCCAGGAAGTTTTTAATTTCTTCCTTGATCTCCTCAGTAACCCATTCATTGTATAATAACATGCTATTTAGCCTCCATGTGTTTAAATGTCTTTGCATGTTCTTGTTGCAATTGATTTCTAGTTTCATGCCATTGTGATCTGAGAAGATGCTTGATATGATTTCAATCTTCTTGAACTTGTAGAGACTTAGTTTTGTCCTACCATATGGTCTATGTTTGAGAATGTCCCATATGCACTTGAGAAGAATGTGAATTCTGTAGTTTTGGGGTGTAATTCTCTGTAGATATCTATTGAATCCATTTGGTCTAGTGCTTCATTTAGAGTCTCTGTTTCCTTGTTAATTTTTTGTCTAAAGGATCTATCCAGTGATGTCAGCGGGGTGTTGAAGTCTCCTGCTATGATTGTATTGCTGTTGATTTTTCCTTTGAAGTTCTCCAGAAGATTTTAAATATATTTTGGTGCTCCTATATTGGGTGCATATATGTTCACCAAGGTTATATCTTCCTGTTGGATAGATCTTTTCAATATTATGTAGTGACCTTCTTTGTCTCTAGTTATAGCCTTCATTTTGAAATCTTTTTTATCAGATATGAGTATTGCTACCCCAGCTTTTTTTTCATTTCCGTTTGCTTGGAAGATTTTTTTCCATCCCTTCACTTTCAACCTATGTGAGTCTTTTGTTGTGAGGTGGGTCTCTTGTAAACAACATATGTATGGGTCATGCTTTCTTATCCAGTCAGCAACTCTGTGTCTTTTTATCGGAGCATTCAGTCCATTTACACTTAAGGTGATTATTGATATGTACTTATTTATTGCCATTTTTGTTTACTGTGGTTCTATTTTCCTTTCTATTTCTTCTACTAATTACAGCCATCCTTTTAACATTTCTTGCAGTGCTTGTTTGGTGCTAATGTATTCCCTTAGCTTTTTTTTTTTTTTGTCTGGGAAGCTCTTTTTTGACCTTCTATTTTGAATGATAGCCTTGCTGGGTAGAGTAGTCTTGAATTCAGATCCTTGTTTTTCATGACTTTGATTACTTCATGCCATTCCCTTCTGACCTGTAGTGTTTCCGTTGAGAAGTCAGCTGATAGCCTTATGGGGGTTCCTTTGTAGATAACCTGTTGCTTATCTCTTGCTGCCTTTAGGATTCTCTCTTTGTCTTTAATTTTTGGCATTTTAATTACTATGTATCTTGGTGTGGGCCTGTTTGAGTTCTTCTTACTTGAGGCTCTCTGTGCTTCTTGAACTTGAATGCCTTCTTCCTTCACCAAATTAGAGAAGTTTTCTGTCACTATTTCTTCAAATATATTCTCTAACCCTTGCTCATTTTCTTATTCTTTGGGGACTCCTATGATGCGAATATTATTATGTTTCCAGTTGTCCCACAGTTCTCTTAAGCTGTCTTCTTGTTTTTTCATTGTTTTTTTCCTTTTGGTTTTCTGATTGGTTGATTTTTTTCTACCCTGTCTTCTAATTCACTTATCCGGTCCTCAGCTTCCTCTACTCTGCTGTTTAGTCCTTCCAGTGTGTTCTTTATTTCTGCTTTGTCATTCTTTATTTATTCTTGGTGCTTCTTGATTTCCAATTGGTTGATTTTCAATGTTTCTATGTCTTTACTCATGGTGTTGATGTCCTTACTCATGCTGTTGAGCTTCCTTAAGATCATGGCTCTGAATTCTAGCTCTGTTAACTTGCTTAACTCCATTTCATTTATCTCATCTTTGGTAGAGGTTTCTTGTTCTTTCATTTGGGATTTGTTTCTTTGTTTCACCATTTTGGCTATCTCAGTGGATTTTGGAGCCTGCCAAATTTTCCCTGTGAATGTTGGTGTTCCTCTGTTTGTGGCTCCCTCTACTGGGTTTGGATGAGTGTGAGAGGACCCATGTTAAACACCATTTGCTTTCGTGAGTAGATTTGCAAGCCCAGGAAAGGTTCAGTTATCCTGTAGCTTTTTGCCTAGAGGCTATTAGTCGTGGTTACTTGAAGAACCTTGGGTTCTCAGTTGAAGGAAAACCTCCCTCAGGTGTTCAGTGTAAGAGGATTTCCTGAGCGTGGGGCTGATGCTCGTAGTTAATGAGCCTCGATTTGCATTTCAATGGCCCACCTGGGTGGGGTTGAATCTCCGAGGGAGGGGCTGCTGCCTCTCCCCAGAGCCCTGGGAAGGAGTAAGCTGGCCACCGTCCTGTGTGGCAGCAACTCAGGCAAAAGCTCTGAGTGCCCTCCAAATCCTGAGTGTCCCCATACAGTTCCAGTCCAGTCCGCCCTCCCTCTGCTGGAGCCCAAGGTGAGTGGCTGCGGCTATTTTAGTGCTCTGTCCTGGCCCTCTGTACTGTGGAGCGGGCTTGGGAATTTAACTCTGAGGGCGCTGCTGACAGCTAAGACCGCTGCTGTCCATGGGCTCCGGCTGGGAGCTCCCCCCTCTCGTGCCTCCGCAGTCCTACCAGGATCGATTCAGTGTCCCTGGTTATGTGGTCCTCGCAAGCTGCTTTTCTGTTGCTTTTTCCCAACAATTTGTCTTTATTTTATTTGTAATTCCAGTTTGGTCCTGGGAGATGGTCTGTGTAGGTTCCATTCACTCCACCGCCATTTTGGAATCTGAAGGGCAGATGTGATTTTTAAAAAATTCATGAAAATCCTCACTAGCTACTAATAGTTTCACCACATTGTAAGTTAATAAATACTAGTTAAATTAGATTATGAGGTGAAAAGATGTAACTGTATCAGTGGAATTCATTTTATGTGTTATTAGTATTCCTTCTATCTCTCAATAAGACTATAATGGAGGAAAAATGCAGAGAAAAAGCAACCTCTCTTATTTTTTCTGCTCTTTCCAATCCCAGGTTTGGGTTTCCAGGGTCTTTCTTTTGTTCTCTGAAACTTTTGTACCGCATACATTCTGAAAACTCTGTTTTGATCAGTTTTTACTTCTGTAGCTCTCCCACTGGGAAATTGTACTCGCTCTTTGTTTAATTTAACTGTTACATAAATATGTTGAAATGCTCCACTATTTCATTTCCTGCTGTGAAAATATTTTGTAAGCAGCAGTATTAAAACACTTTTTTCTCCCAGCTGTATAGATCACAGGAATTTGAAAGCTGCAAGAGAATGTGTAAAGCTTATCCAGTATACCACTGGGGCTTAGAAAAGAAAGTGGTGCGCCCACAGTTCACCTCCAGGTAGAAGAGCCTCAATTAGGACCTGCATTCGTGACTCTAAATTGATGTTTAAATTTTACATGGAAATTCAGCTTTTGTGATGTTTGTAAACCAAATAAAATGGATTCTGCTGAAATAGTCATATTCTTCACCTCACACTCAAATCAACTAGTATGTATTAAACTTAATATATGGGATAACTTTATTTTCCCAAGAGCCATGTGGGATAAATATTGTTATTATCCTCATTTTATAGTAGGAAACTCTGAGGTCTAGAAAGGTTAAGTGACTTGTTGAGAGCTAGATAGGTAGTGATGGCGGTGAGATTTTTGATTCTTGCTGTCAGGCTTCTGCTTCTGTGCCCTTAACCTCTAGGCTGCCTTGTCATCATGTGCTTGTCTTTCTTACTCTGTTCTTCATTGGTCATGCCCATGAATAGAGGCTGGTATAATGTTAACAAAATTGCAGTCTTTCTACGTCTGATTGCTTGAAGTTTAACTTTTAAAGTTAAAAGTTTCTACCAGCATTACACAGTTATAGCAAATTATGTCTCCATTGTTTGAATTATTTCTATTCCTATTCACCATTTCACCTTATCTGTGAAATTCTGAAGTTACTATAGCTGTGATTTTCTTCCCCTGAACATATCCCTTAATAATGCTTGTCCCTTAAAAACAGATAAACAAAAATACACTTCAGCTATGATGACTTTGGATGTTATTCTCTTAACAACCTTGCCTCAAGACTTTTATCAGTTACTCAAAATATCACTTTTTTCTGTGAGTAGTTAGATTTTCAACTATTAATTTTGTTCTTTCTACTTAAAGGGTGTCTGCAAAGATGAAAAACTGCATTTTATTTCTATTCAAAGGAACATTTCTGTTCAACTTTTTTTTTTTTTTTTTTACAAAAGCTATATGCAATGCTGGTGCTATGGGGAAAACTAAAAGAATGGAAACTGGACTTTGCAGTTGAAAAGTAGGACATATGAATTACATGGCAAATAGTTAAGTCCTTGTAAGGTAACCTTGAGCAGTGAAGGTCACTGTCCCAGGATAGTGTGTGGAGCAAGGTATATCTTGCTGCTTTGTGATTTATGTGATCAAAAATAGTTTTAAACAAATATGCAAGTAAGACATTGATGTTTCTATTTTTCAGTTTTCTCATTCTACTTATATGAAAACATGTAGTTACATGTAACTGCATGTAGCCTGTGCTGTTGGTTTAGAATAAGAGGTATCAATATAAAGTCATTGTATATATTTCTATATATAAAGATAAAGAATGCAGTCTGTTCTTTTTTTTTTTAATCCTCACCCGAGGACATTTTTGCATCTATCTTCAGATAGAGTGGGAGGGAGAGAGGGAGGAAGAGAGAGAGAGAAACATTGATGTGAGAGAGACACATCGACTGCTCGCCACCCACACGACCCCAACTGTGTCCAGGGACAAACTGTAACCGAGGTATGTGCCCTTAGCAGGAACCGAACCCAGGACTCTCTGGTCCGCGGGCCGACGCTCCAACCGCTGAGCCAAACCGGCCAGGGCTACAGTCTGTTCTTGTTATTCAAAATAGTTGTGATCTATGAAGTTACCACAATGAGCTAGAGAAAGCAAACCATTGCCACTAAGGGAAAAACAGGATTAAGTCCCTGTAAGCCTCTGTTCACAATATTTTCATCAACCGATCAATATATATGTAGCCTTGTTTTATGTTTCTGTTTAAGGACATCTGTTTAATATATATTGTTGCTTCATTAACAAATTCATGAACACAGCTTTATTAATGTGAGCTATACTTACATTTAAGAAAGATTTATAAAAACAAGTAAGATAAATCTTTTCCAACCCACTTATTTACCCATGGCCAGAGCCTATCCCAGCAGCTCAGGGTGCACACACACACACTCACTAATCCCGCAACAATTTAGACATGCTGTTTCTCCTAATATGTACCTCTTTGGGATGTGGGAGGAAGCCAGAGTATTCAGAGAAAACCCACTCGGACATGGGAGGATGTGAAAACTCCACACATACAGTGGCCCCAGCCTGGAGTCATTTTTTGCTCATCAACATTGTAACAAAACAATGTTGAAAAAAAAAATGATGTTATTCAGGGACCCACTGTATTTTCATTTTCATATAAGCCACCTCAATCATTTTGGAAAGTAATCAGTCAAATAATGCATGTTGAGCACATACTGTGTGCTAAAAGATATATCAGTGAAAAGCTAATAGGAATCTCTGCTATGGAGGAGCTTATATTCAAGTGAGATAGGCAGAAAAAAGGCAAGTAAAAAAGCTTTTAATAATAACACAAGTTGAAAATTCCTCCATGCCATGATCTAGTCTTATACTTCCCTTTGCCTCACAATGCCAGGGACTTCACTGAGAATAATTAAGACTGCTAAACTGAACAAACAGAAACACAGGAGCAATTGACTTAATCTTTTAGCCTTGATGATGGATCAAAATCTGGGGAAAAGCTGATGGATGGTACAAGGGACAGAATGGTATTGCTAGATTACACAGAATACACACACACACACACACACACACACACACACACACACACACAATATTGAGAACATGAAAGAAAAGGGACGCATTTTGGATATTATTCTTATAAAACAGGAACTTTAAATACTTGTCAATTTTTTGTATCCAGTTTGCCCCTCTATGTAACTAAATACATCTTCATTGAATGAACGGAGAAGAATTATAGGAAAATAGGATGCTCACTATAGATAACTCCAGATAAAAGCTGAATACTAATCACATTAGGGTGTAACACAGTCTTTCATTGTGTGACAGTGCTTTATTTACATACAAATTATAAATGTACTAAAAGCAGCAGGGCAGCTTCTTTCCCTGAGTTATACCTAGTTAATCCAGAGCCTTGCATGTAATACATGCTCATTAAATTCGATTGTATTGATTAAAAAATAAATTAAAAGCCAATCTAAACATGTCTAATAACAATGAAAAGTTTAAAAATAGCTTATGTTAGCTACTTAGTAATTAAAATGAGCTGACTTTGATTAATACTAAGTGTTAGCCAGTTTTGAAATACCAGCTTCCAAAGTGGCACAACTCTGGCACTGATTGGTGGACAAGGAGCCTAATAGGGTTGTATGTCATTTACTTAACATTGCATCTTACCACTTTCTCCTCCTAAGGAGGCTGGAGTGAAGGTGACTCGACCTGGCTTCTCTTACCCCTTTCAATGGTGATTACTTGTGAGCTGGCTAGATTAAAGGACCCTTGCCCTCAAAAAAGCCTTCAGAGGAATCCATCTTTGCTAAAAACTACTCTCTTTCAATGCAGGGACTAGTATTGTTAGTGAATGACTATCTAGATCAGAAAAAAATGAACACTTTCTGGCATCTGCTGATGATTTCCATGCAGAATCACTGCAGTGCCCTTTACCACGTTCTCCTAGAGAGGAGAAACAAGTAGAGGACCCTAAGGCTGGGATGGGGGTGACTCTACTTGATTTCTCGTGTCCTATTAAATCGTGATTACCTGTGAGCCTTTAGTAAGTCAGCAGACTGAGTGTTCCCTTTGCTCTTTATTATCTCTGTTTCAGCTTTCTCCAAGGAAGCTGGAGATGAGCCTCTCAGAGAAATGCTTTTCTTTTGATTTTCCTCCTACTGTACTGGCCTCTCTTTCTTGGTCTTTTTTTTTCCCTGGTTCTTCCATATCTCCGTGGCTTTTTAATGTTGTAGTAACCCAGGGCTTGCATGCTTTTTCTGTTGGTGCATAACAAATTGCCACAAATTTAGTGATAAAACAACACGCACATTATTTTATAGTTTCATTGGATCAGAAATCTGGGCACACTTAAATGGGTCTTCTGAGAGACTGCAGTCACGGTGTCCTGCGGTGCGTGGAGGGGCATCTGAGTGCTTGACTAGAGAAGGATTTATGTCCAAGCTTACTCAGGTTGTTGGCAGAATTTATTTTCTTGAGGCTGTAGTAGTGAGGGCTTCATTTTCTTGTTGGCTGGAGGCTGGAGACCTTACAAGATGCCAGCTAGAGACAGCCCTGTTTCTAGAAGCTGCCCTCAGTTCTTTGCCAGTGGGTTCTCAGCATGGCTGCTGGCTTCGCAAAAGCTAATGAAGGAAAAGCTTCAGCAAGATGGTTGCTATAATCTTATATAATGTAATAATGTGATCACACAGTGTAATTCATATATATCCTGTCTCCTATTCTATTGGCTAGAAACAAGTTACAGGTCCTGCCTACACAGTAGGGAATGTGATTCACACAAGGACATGACCACCAGGCAGCAGGGATAATGGAGCCACCAAGGAGTCTTCATATCCCAGGGCTAGTCTTTCGCCCTGTCTCTTCTCTGTCTGCCCTCAATTCTTGTATGTCATGGATTTAAATACTGTCAATGAGTAGAGAGTGCTCAGTTTGACATTTAGAACTTCGTCTCCATATTTAAACTCCACACTAATACAGCCAACTGCTTACTTTATAGTGCTCCTCTTGGGTGTGTCTAATGGGCATCTCCAAATTTACATATCCATAGTCAGCATAATTGTTTCCCCTTATAACCTGCTTTTTCCAGAGTTTCCCAGTCCCACTTAATGGCAATTTTATCCTTTCAGTTGCTCAGATCAAAAACCTTTGTGTCATTCTTGACTCTTCCTATTCTTTCATATCCAATGTCCAATTTATCAAACCTTTTAAAAATTGTTTGCCATTTCTTAGTTAGTATCCTTGTCTTCAGGTAGCACTAGAACCTAATCTAAAATATAGGCCAGTTGGTGGCTCCCTGGCAGCCATTCCAGTCCTAATGGGGAGTAAACTCTATGTGCAACTGTTAGCAGCTGGCTCAGGGCCTGCTTCTCTCAGGGTGGATCACATGGAACCCAAACACCATGCTCTCTGATTTTGCTGTAGATCTAAACTCACGCGGCTTTCTTTACCATATACCAGATTGCTTCATGTCAGATGTGGCCTCTCACCAAACACGGCTGCATTTGCCTTAATAAACCTCTCAGTACTTGTTGCACTCCAGAGATCAAGGAGTCACACAGGTAATGGTAGTCACCAGACTCCGCTTCTAACATCCTCTTTCTGAGGGTTTTCTCCTCTGTGGCCTATCTTCCTTTCATGCTGTGTTCTTTGTCCTTCCATCTCCCCTGCATCCTCAAAAACTGTTAAAATATGTTTCTGGATAGGTAGGACTTCCCATCATTCATATACACTTGGGTCTAAAATAGTTATTAAGTGTATTATTTTCTACAGGTGTATTTTTACCTTGTACCATTACTCATGTCATGAAATGGATTTTTTTCTCTGTCAACAAGCTGTGAGACATTAATATGCTTGTTAATTTTATTTAGGGCCCGAACAGTAGAGAGGTTCATGCCTGTTTCCTTGAACTCACATGGGAGAGGTAGCTGTCTACTATCCATGCACATTAGGTGAGCCATGGCTAGAACTTCCCTTGTTTGAGCTTGGGCACAGGTGGATGGTGACTCATGGAGGCAGACTGAAAAAAGGAGTGATCTCATCTATAATGTTTGAGAAAAGTTTATAAACTCATTCTCTACCACTACAGAAAGACAGGTAGCTATGTTTTCTTCTATTCACATACTTTGTCATTCTTCCCTTTCAATTTTAAATTATTTCTTAAAGTTTATTTAAGCAAGTATAATTTGTAATTTACCTCTCACTTACCTTTTGCCTTTTTCTATTTTCTTGAATTCTCACACTAATTTTCTAATTATATTTTTAGGAATCTGAATCTTGAGCTTTTGGAGGAGAACATCTGAGCATCAGAATTTCAGGTAATGAGAAAATATGAAAAATGCCTATAGTGGCAGATTAGAATTTCATTATAAATGTCAGTTTTAGATAACTTTGAGAATCCTCTTTTTTTTTTTTTTTTTTTTATGAAAGAAAAAAAAGTAACTAAATGTCTGGTAGGAAATATTATAAAAATTAACATTGACAGTGAAACCATTTTTTCAAGTGCTGTGTACTCTTAAGCTCTCAGAATTAGCCTAACCACAGAAAGAATAAGACAAATGCGAGGCTAAATAGGCAGATGTTTTTAAAATAAGATACTTCCTATCAGCAGAAAATGTTTTACTTGATAGACCTAACGATAGCCTCAACGTAAACAGTTGAATGCAAAAAAGAGTTGTGTATTGTTAGCAAAAATTTTGGAGAGATGAGCTCTTGGTGCAAGTACTGCATGTTTTGAAAAACCTTTCATTTTGGCCCCTGAAACCACCACGTGTTTTAAAATATCTTCTATCATTTCAGTGTTAAGATCGCCCCCTGGTGTGAATACAATCACACCATATGTTTATGAGAAATCCTATGTTTATGGGAAATTTAGACATTCTTTTTAGAATCACATTTTGGTATTAGACGGTGATGGGCATTTTTTTAAAAACTGCTAGGTTGATTTGGTCAGTATGGTGTGTGACTATAAATAAATTGATTTTTTTTCTTGCCCTTATCCATGGTTATATCTGTAGTCAGTGGTCAGTTTGAAAGTAGAATTTGGGACTATCTAATTTAGAATCTTCTTTAGTTTAAGTTAACAACCTATAGTATATCACTTAGTAAATGTGAAATTATATACTGAGATACAATTTTACAGGATAATCAAGTTCTGTGTTGATAATAACTTTGTTAGGTGACATTGCTGTGAATGGTTTCTTTTTTGGTACTCATGGGCACTTTAATCATTAAACATGAAAATTCAGACATTACATTTTGTTTTTGAAATGTTCATGCTGTGAAAAAAAATAATACAAGTTTTGAGATTTTCTTACAACCCAGCATTTCCCCATAGTGGTAGAATTTGCAATGTAAACATAATTTATCTCTGAATCATAAATAGAGCTCTTATCTATCCCCTAAATGACCTCTACCCCCATAGATTCTCATTCACAACTGGCAGCGGAACACCTATTTTATAACTGTCATTTTTCTTGTATTTAATTTTAAGTCTTTGGGAATCATTAAACCATCCTTACAAAGTGAAAGGGTGAATAATATTTTAAACTGCATTTTTGTAAATTTGATTATTACAATTATGTTTCCCCTTAACTATCTCTTCTCCAGACTAAATGATCTTAATAGTTTTAACTATTTATCATAGGTTCTATATTCTAAACTTGATCATTTGCATGTTTATAATACTGAGCTGTTTGCAATACACTGCTTTTACTTTCATTTTCTTCTCTGTGCTCTCTCACTTATTTCTGAAGTCTTAAGCTCAGCACAGTATTTATATTAAATCCTGGCTGTTGAAAGGATATCTTCTAAAATGTAGAAAACAAACAAACAAACAAACAAACAAACAAACAAATCAGAGCAATGAACCTACCAGAGTAGACTTGTGTTTGAATACTAGTTCTCTCATTTACCAGCACTGTGACCCTGGACGAATCACAGAACCTCTCTCAGAGCCTAGATCTCAGGAGAAATGGAATGCAGATCCTCCTTCACAGGACGTTGTTAACTCATCCTTTGCATTTACACTTACTATATGCCAGATTTGGAGCTGGGTGCCTCATGAGCATTTACTCTCCAACAATTCTGTGAACTAGGCGCTAGTATTTCTACTTTATTGATAAGCCTTAGAGAGAGTAAGAAACCTGGTAGGTGCAAAAGGCAAGATTCTAATCTAGTCTTTCTGACATGAAGTGAACTCATAACCTCTCTGCTATGTATTTGTTTTAATCATACTTAATCATTTCTGCTGCTTTGTTAATTTCATTGTTTATTTTTAAACAATCTCCCAATGCGTAAACGTAGAGGGAACAAATCTTTTGAAAAAGAACGGGTAGGTCCTTTAATAGGGATTTTTTTTGTCCAGAAACCAAAGTGACTTTGGGCATTTATTCTTCTATATGGTTTTTCAAACCAGGCAGTGCATTAAGAGAGTCCTTGTTATTAGCATGGTTGAGCTGGTAACAGCAGTGACAAGGACTATTGGGTTAGTGAACCTTGAGGCACCTTTATGCACAATATAAAGGCAGGATAATAAAATGCTAATTTTAGAAACTGTTGCATGCTTCTAACTCACCATTTCTGTTGGTTTTCTCTGGACCTGGGGCTATGCTCTGTTCCTATGTGCCTTGCTCTTCTATTTAAGTATCTAATTCTTTGGAGTGGCTCTGTGAAACCTGCATCACTTTCTTTATGGTTTAAAATTTTTCCTGATATTTTAGATACCAGATTTTATTCTTTAATTTCTACAGAGGACAATGTACTAAGTTTCTCATTTTGTTAATAATTCATTTTGAAGTCTAAGTAACTCACCAAGGAAACGTGGCATGATCAGGTCTGTTCTTTGCTTAATAAAGTCTGGTGTTTCATATTATTACCTTGGTCCTTGAGATTCGATCTAGGAAGCAGGCTGTTCAGCCATGATTCAAGAGCACATTGAATGGCACTTGGTTCAGTGGCCTCAGTTTCAATGGCTGAGAGACTGTTTTCTTGTTGAGGTTGTCTCCTGTTATACTTGGGTCAAATGTACAGGCATTAATACAAACAAGTGTGTGTATTATTATATCTTACTTCGGTGGCACATCACCCTAGACACACACTATCCTTAGGAAGGTTGGCTCAATCATCATTATTGAATCAATGAATGAGTGAAGAAATGGGAGTCATTTTAGTTTTCTGCCCTCATTTTAGCCCCACCTCTATACTTGTTCCCCATGCCTGCCCACCACACACACACACACACACACACACACACACACACACACACACCATTCCTTGAATGTGTTCTTTAACTTAGACTTGTTTAATGTCTATGGACTCAATCCCTATTTTTCCAAATCCTCTAATATTGTTTTAGGTTAGACCCTAATATTTTTCACTTGAACTATTGGAAAAGCCCTTTAGCTGAATTCTCTCTCCAGTGTTGTTACCTGTCTCAAATTTTCCCAGTGGCCAAATTTTCCCCAGTGGAATAATTTTCCTAAAGCATAGAACTAATAACAGCTTAAGTTTGTTTAGTGGCTTTTTGTCGAAAAAGACCCTTTGGTTCTTGCCTGCCTCTCTTCTAATTTGTCTCACTACTATTGTTCTCACCCTTTGGATTCTGTACTTTTGCCCTACTGAAAAAATGATAAATCCCAGCATGCTTTTAACTTTCTTTGCCTTCCTGTGCTTTTATGTTCAATGCCACTAACACCTATCTGCACTTCATTGGGTGAGCTCCACCTTCTCCTTTGAGGACAAGTCTTTCCCAGCTAAGCTCTCACTTCACAAGCACACCCGCAGGCTGAGTTAGTACCTCTTAAGGGTCCCACTACAAGACCCTTTGCTCAGTTCTGCTATTGCAGAGTTCAGATGACAATGGACAGCTTGATACATAGATTACTCTATGTATCACAGTCCTAGATACATAGAAAATTCTCAGGAAAACTTTATTTATGAAGCCCATGAAGAAGCTGAAAGGAATTAGAATTCCCGTGAAGACCATGCCTCAATCAGGCTTTAAAGCTTACAGATCAAAATGCCTGATTCCTGTCAGCCACTACTGGGCAGGATGGTGAGACAACCATTAGTTGACATCATGAGCTCGCTCATTTGCACTGACTTTCTTATATTTACATTTTCATTTACATTGACTCTCCCAGCATTCATATACTCAGTACCCTTTGTGACAGAGATTTATTGTGGCTCTCTTGATATTCACTCCTTTCTTTCTTACTTGAGAAGTCCCAATATTGTTGCAGGCAAAGAGAGAGAGAGGGAGAAGGAGAGGGAGAGGGAGAGGGAGAGGGGGAGAGGGGGAGAGAGAGAGAGAGAGAGAAAGAGAGAGAGAGAGAGAGAGAGAGAGAACGCACGCCCCTATTTTCTCATTCTTCTTGTTGCTATGGGAGACAATCTACCATAATTCTGTCCAGTGAAATATTAAGAGAAATCTGATGGAATTCCTGGGAAGGTTTTGCTTTTTTGATATAGATGTTGCCGTATCTTCCTTCTGGCCTTTTGTTTCTTCCTCATTCCTGACATGTACACAAGGTGACTGGAACTGGAGCAGCTACATTGCAACATTAAAAGGCTAAGATTGTTACTGAGAGTTTAGCCATGATGTCCTTGACTTCCAAATAGATACCAGTAATTTCTTTTCTTTGGATTTCTCATTACATGAGAAAAATTTACCATGTTGTTTTTAAGCCATTGTTATTTGAGTTTTCTGTTGCATTGACTGACAATATCTAGTTGTTACTTCCTAGTATTACAGTTAAAATGAATACCTTAGAAGTGTAAGTTTCTGACCTCTCCAACTATATATTCGTTGACTCAACAACCATGTATTTAAACCTATTGTCACCATGTACTATCCTAGAGTTTAAGACATAGGGACTGGAATACCATTCCTATGGAAATGGCTTACAGTCTAGTGGGGTCACAGAAACATAAAATGAATTGCAATGTACAATATAAGATATATAATATGATAAGCAACACAGTAGTGTATGCAGATAAACATAAGGGTAAGCAGACGAGAGTATTTGCAATTTGATCAAGTTCTCCTAAAATACTAAAATTTTTGAGATCATAGAAATGAATCTCTCATCTGGAAATTCAGGCACCTTACACCTTTTCAATGACACAGTGTAGGTGGTCACTTACTTTTATGTGTCAGCCTTGCTACCTCTTCCTAATAATTAAAATGAACAGTCTAGGAGACTAGAGATACAATCCACACTTTGAACTGCTGACAGGCTATCTTTGAAAAGACAAATTGGTGAAAAGCAATCTGTGGAGAGAAAGGGGCAAGAAATGACGCAGGATGTTGTCAAGGAGTCTCCTGACACACAGGCTGAAGCAGAAAGCCAAGAGCTGTAACAGGGAAGGCAGGAAACAAGAAACTGAAGCTCCGTGGTTGAAAGGCAAGATGTAGTTAGTGGAGAGAGACATCAAACATCAGGCAGCCGACAGCCCGAACACACTCACAACGAGAGGGCCAGGGAAGGAACAAGCCTCCTCGAGAGAGCACAGAAATAGGCTGCTCTGCTCGGGAACTCTCCACAATGTCTGCGAGGAAAGCCAGAAGCAGACCATAATAAGAACACTATTTATAAAATCATAGAGACTCAAAGGAGTTAAATTGAGAAAACAGTCTCAAAATAAAGCATGAAAATGATAATCAGTTGATGTTTTAAAAAGACGTGAAATGATCAAAGAACCTGATTCAAAAAGAGGGTCCAGGGCGTTGGTATTGACTTCACTGCTTGATCTTGTGATTTTTTTGGGCTACAGATTTTGAAATGAAAAAAAAATGAAATAAAAGCCACAGGAAAGGCAAAACCAATGTGGAATAAAATTTCGAGGACTGGGCCAAATGCCATTCAGAATTCTCAGGACTTGGGATGAGCTACAGAAGGAAATTTGAGCACGTTACTATTTCTTCTAACTGACACAGGGTTTTGCCTGCTGAATGAAAGGAAGGCTGCCGATGATCCAGGTTTGGATAATAAGACTGACCATCTCCGTCTACCGCACACTGGAGAGAAGCTGTGGATACCAAAAAGGGCATTGAGACATGTCTGTGCGATCACAGAATATTCCCTGCTTCTCCTCTACCCAGGATCACGGACTAAGATATGCTCCGAGGCAGAATTACTCTTCTGTGGCACAAGTCCAGTCTTCCTCATAAAACAGAGAACAACCAGCACAGATAACAGATGTTTTTGCTTCTGTGATCATATTCCATCTACACTCTTCATCTAATGAGAAGTGCTAATTACCTCATCTAATTAAATTTGAGCGGTTTTCTGAAATATATATTATATTGTTTGCATTTCATGTATTTTTCTATCTGAGATACATTAAATCACATGTAATATTATAACATATAATATAGGCTTATAAATTAAATTATTTTTGATGTAAGACATAAGTAGTTCATTCATGATTTTTTTGCTTTGAAATTACTACCTCTGAGGCAGCATCATTTTGCATGATGTCAAATGCCGTAGAATAGGAATGTGACCTAAATACCTTTTAACTTTCCTTCATAATTTGATGCTGATCTAGAATGTATAAATTTACCTACATTTTTTTTTAACCTGTTTTGCTTGTAATTGGCAAGCTGCTTTGCTTCATCTATGTAATGTATGTTCACAGAGGGTACTGTTTACCAGATTTACTTTCTAGGCATCTAGGACTTAGTGTATACCCATACACACCCTATCTGTGTATTCTTTGTAATATTTCAGGATGAGGAGTTCTGACCTGGTATACTTTTCTTCATTTATAAATAATAACAAGGCTTTATTATCATTGTTCTTCTCCATACATTACCTTGTTCTTTGGTAATTCTGAAAAGTGGCAACAAATAACACAAGGCAGAATAAGAACACATAAGCAGAATGTTACAAAAAAACCTTTATTGGATATATAATTGTCATTACGTCTCTAAGAACCTCATCTCATCCTGATAATGAATTCTGTTCCCTAAATCATACATTTCTGATTTTCATAAACAAGTGCATGGTTATAGTGAACTCTTAATATTTGATGAATATGACTTGAACTTTGCATTAGATTTCCAAAAGAGATCAAGGGCATATAATAATCAAGAATTAGTTATGAATTTACAAAGGAGTTGGATTTAAAGTGGCTTTTTTTTTAAATTTCTAATATCCTCATAAAATTATATAGGAAGATTTCTTTTTTCTGTCAATAGTTTTTATCTGTAGAGAAACCAAGTTAATTGTTTTCAATAATTTATATCTAGACTTGTATGTTTTGATTAGATCTCATTTTTATGTTGCACAAGCTCCCCCAGGGGAGTCTCATGCATACCAGTAGATGAGAACATTAAAAAATACTCAATAACATTGTGCAGAGTGACAATTGTTATGATGAGATTATCCATAGAAATGTGTTTAAAGTTCTGTGTTGACTTCAAATGAAATATAATTCCAAAATATATATTATGGGCTGAATGTTTATGTTTCCCCAAAGTTTGTGTGTTGAAATCCTGACCTCCAATGTGATGGTATTAGGAGGTGGGGCTCTTGGGAGGTAATTAAGTTTAGATGAGGGCATGATAGTGGAACCCCCATAAAGGAATTAGTATTAGAAAAATCGTAACTATAATTAATATAAGAAGAGGACGAGAGTAAAGCTCTGTGTGACAAGATAGGGTACATTGCAAGCCAGGAAGAGAGCTCTCTAACTAGGAACCAAATCTGCCAGCACTTTGATCTCTGATTTCTCAGCCTCCAGAACTTCGAAATAAATTTCCGTTGTTTAAGCAACCCAGTCTATGGTATTTTGTTATAGTGGCCTGAGCAGATTAATGCAGTATGAATTGGAAGCTAGGAACAATTTGAAAAATTTCAAATCTCCTTCTAAGGTTGGTTACTAACCTCACAGTGCCTTCAGGTATTAGTAAAGAATGATAACCAAATAACCAATTGTGGGCATTACTGAGAAGATGATATGTTAGGAAATAGAATGTTTGGAAAATGTAGTGCAGATACTTTTTTGTAATTAAATTGCAGCATGAAGAAAACTTGGTTAAGTAGAATGCCTAGAGAACAATTTACTAATTAATTGGATCTTTAATCAAAGTTGAGCTGAATTTTCTTTGTTACTCAATCATTGTTGAAAGTTTTCTTCAACTAGTGCTATCCTTGTCTTCTCTCCCTTAATATCAATCATATGTGAATCTTTTTTTGCATTTGGAAACTTATACTCTGAAGCAGGTTTCTCATTCTATAGTACTATAAAGGGATAAAAATGAAAAAGGTGTAGATACTTATTTGTAATGGAATTCTCTAATATCATTGTTTATGTGTGTATGTTATTTGCCACTCTATGTCACTAATGGAATAATACAGAAAATTCTAGATAACTAAAGTTTCCAACTTATATTTTATTGAAGAAAAAACTATTTCAAATATCACTTGTTAAAAGTATTTTTTAATAGTTCAATTTATAATGAAAAGATTGAGACTTTCATCATGGTAGTTGTTAGTCCGGAGAAAGTATGTAAAAGAGAAGTTAGGAGATTGACATAAGCTAAAATAAATTGTATGATTTCACTTATATGTAGACTCTAATAACCAAAATAAAGAAACAAACACAATAGAAACAGACTCAGATACAGAGAACAGAGTGACAGCTGTCAGAGGGGAGGGAGGTTGGGGGCTGGTGAAAAAGGTGAAGGGATTAAACAGTACAAATTGGTAGTAGTTGCAGAATAGCCACAAAGATGCAGATTGCAGCATAGAGAATATAGTCAATAATGTAGAGAGAATGGGGTGTGGTGCCAGGTGGGTATTTGGGGCAGCAGAGCAACCACTCTGAAGAGTGCATGGTTTCCGGCCAATTTGCTGTATATCTGAAACTGGTGTGAAATGGTATTGAATGTAAACTCTGATTGAGAGAAAAAAAAGTGTTTGTGTATCTCAAAACAGTTATTGCATGTTTTTATGATTTTTGAAAGCAATCCATATTCATCATAGGATGTTTACAAACTAGAGGAACATTTGGTTTGCTAATTTTGCTATAATAAACAATGTTGCAACAAATAGCTTTGTACATACAGTTGTGTCTGTGTGTGAGTATACCTTAAAGTAGAGATTATGTGCATTTGTAATTTTCATAGATGCTTCCAAATTTTGTTATACTGTCATACACATTTCCACTAGCGATATATGAGAACACCCATTTTCTTATACCATGCTTCATCAACACAGTGTGTTTCCAAGTTTTTGAGTCTTTACCAATCTATTGGCAGGGGGAGGGGGATGTTTTCAATATACTCTTGACTTGCTTCTCTGATGATTGAGAATTTTTTAATGTTTAAAAATCATATTTTCATTTTGATGAGTTATCAGTTTATATATTTGCCCATTTTTTTGAGGAAATTTTTTAGAAGGATTTGGAGATTTGCACACTGCTTGTGATATTAGTAGCTATTATTTTTGTAATTTGTTTGTCTTTTGATATTATTCCTATAGGATTTTGCCATTTATTACTTTATAAAAAAGAAGTTACTTAAAAAAATCTGTGTTTAGTAAACAGGATTGCTTCTAGATGAGATTATTTAAAACTTTTTCATGTTTTTTTTTTTTTAGTAATTTTATGGACATTCATTTTATATACTTAAATATCGTTCAGTTATTGAGAATTTATACTGCTGAAATGATAAAGCAGAGTCATAATCAAGGTAAAAAAGAAAAGGGTTGGAAGAATAATTAGAGTAAAATACTTGTGAACGAAAGGTGCATCAAAGCAATCAAATCGGCAACTTAGTTGCCCTCACATCTTTATTTAAAAAATCCATCTTTCTACATGAATTTGCAATGCTGCCTTTATCATATGTACAACTTCCAAATATATTGTTTATTTTGTTTTTATGCTATTGACCTTATATATTCATGCTTAGCACTACACTGATTTAGTCATTGTAGCTGAAAATGTTTTAACATTTGAGAAGACTATTTTTCATATATTATTTCCTGTCTTTTAAAATAAATTCCCCCAATTTTTTTGCTCATTTGTTTTACCATATGAACTCTAGAATCAGCATATCTAGCTCTCCAAAACATAACAAAACCTGTTGGCATTTTAAAATTGGGATCATATTACATTATGGTTTGATTTAGGAAGAATTGTCATCTTTATGAGAGTTTCCTATCCAAGAATATGTATCTCTTCTGTATTTTCATTTTTCAATTATTTTAATATTTTTTAATAAAGAACTCATATTCTTCGTGAAGATTTTGTTCTTGTCCATTTGATTGCTTTTTCTAGATTTCTTACCCATTTTACCTCAGTTAGTCTCCCCACTCTTTTCTTCTTCACCTTCTCTGTGATTTTTCTTATCAATATTACAGTTTATAGCTGCATATTTCTACTATTTTTTTGAACTGGATTTTTATCTTCAAACTGAAAATGCTTTCATGGAATTCCAATTTGCCAACCAAACAACGTTCCTTGTAACCCACTGTATTTTCAACATTCAGCATTTTTGTGCACACTCCTCTCTTTTTTCTTAAATTGCTATTATCTATAAAAATTAATATCAACATGGACAGAATTTATTCTTTCATTCCTTTTCATGTGGATTCTCCTCTCAGAGCTATTAAATTCACGTGATTATAAAGTGACATAATCATCTCATAGCCATCAGTTCTCATCAGTTTTTCCCTCTCTTCCTCTGCCTTGCCCCACTCTTCATGCTTTGGTATGGTTTATTGTCTCTTCTTTCTTGAACCCTTCCATTACGTTTAGTGACACTGAGTTTCTGAGTCTTCCTCCTTCTGAATCTTAGTGCAAAAAGTATATGATTTCTAGGAGTCTGTATTTTGACTCTACTCTTTCTATACTTTCTCTCTTGAAATTGCAACTTTTTAAATGAATTCTACTTTTCTTTAAGAATATGCCTCCCATTGCCCAGAGAAACAGTGGAAGCCACATATTAAAGATAGTTGAAACTTTTCAGCCAAAGCTCCAAACTTTCTGTGGAGCAGACTCTCTCCTCTCTCCTACACCCTTACTAGGCTTTACATGAGCAAGAAATAAACGTTGAGTGTGGTGAGCCACACTCACCACAGGGTTTTTCTCTTATAGAAGCTAGCATTACCTTAACTAATACAATTGCCCTTTGAACATTTCCCTTTAAATGTATGTTAGGCATGTCAAACTCATTATGTCCAGAACATATTTACTTATCTTCTGCTAAACCTGATTTCTGGAAAGGAAACTGTCTCCTGTTTCTTCCCTACTACTCTTCTGGGTACTAAATATATGTTTTATTTCCCCCACACCAATCAATTTTCTAACATCAACTCAGTGTCCTGCAGTTCAGTTCAATTCTGACACTAATCAGAGTTAGCATAGACCCCACAGGCTAAAGGTTCAGTCTCACAAGACTGCCCCCCCTCATACATGTCAGAAGTTAATTGCAAGTAGTAGGTCCTCAGGTTACCCACAACTTCCATCCCATTTGGCTACTAATCAGAGATTCCCACAACACATTTCTCATGTTCGATAATTTGCTAGCGTGGTTGAAAGAACCTAGGAAAACACTTTACTTATCATTGCCAATTTATTACAAAGGATATTTTAAAAAATGCAAATGAACAGCCAGATGAATATATACACAGGTGAGGTCTGGAAGGGTCCCAAACTGAGAAGCTGCTGTCCCTGTGGAGTTGGGGTATGCCACCCTCCCAGCATGTAGATGTGTTCACCAACCTGGAAACTGTCCAAACTATACTTTAGAGACTTTTATGGAGGCTTCATCATGTGGTCATGATCCATTATGACCTCAATTTCAGTCCCTCTCCCTTCTCCAGAGAATAGGGGGTGGTTTTGAATTTCCAAGATTCTGATCATACCTTGCTTGGTCTTTCTTGTGACCCCTTCCCATCCAGGAGCCCACTAAGAATCACTTCATTAGAACAAAAGATGTTTCTATTATCCAAGGCATTGCAAGGGATGTAGAAACTGTGTCAGACACTCCTATCACTTGGGAAAATATAAGGGTTTTAGGAGTTCTGTATTAGAAACTGGGGTCAAAGACCAAATATTAGCAGGAACCAAGGGTAGAGACCAATATATATATTTATTATTATTGCACACCTGATCTGCCTCCTTTTATTTTATCCTATTAATGAATAATAATGTACTACCAGTCACTTAGACTTAAAAAATTAGTCATTTTAACATATTTCTTATCTCTCTCACCCAATTGTTTCCTATTTCCTAGAAAATCATCCCTATATTTTTCCTCTTCTCTCATTTTTCAGAGCGTCTCTATTTCAGGTTTTCATTATCTTTTAATAGGACAATTATCATAACTTTGTAACCAATCTCCTATTTTATGTCATGTCATATCCATTTTATTTCATGTCATACCCATTTCATTCCTATTTTCAAGCTTTTCCCATGCAACTGATTAAAATTCCTAACTTGCTTCTGATATGCCATTATTTTTTCCCAAAGTGTATGTAATAAAGTTCAAATTCTGTTATTTATGATCTGCCCTTCAACTTAGTTTTGCTGTCTTATTTCATGTGGTTCCCATATTGAGCAATGTATGGTACGAACTGAAGTACCTGCAGTTCCTTTGCATGCTCTTCATTTTCCTACCTCCCTTTGTTCTCTTTATGTGGAACATTGTGCCCCTCTCTCAGAATATCTGAATCCTCCCTAACTTCACAGTTCAGCTCAAATGCTGTTTCTCTCAAAAAGCTTCTTTGATCCCCTTCTTTAATAATTTCTTCATCCTCTAAAGGATGGTGTGTCATTTGTAGTTAGTGGTGTGTCATTAGTGCTTTTCTTGTAGGTAATTCTTGTGTGTCTTATCTCCTCCACTGGAGAAAGCTTTATGATGACACTCTTTCCTTAAACAATTCCTAACCAAATTTTACCTGAAAAAAAAATTGAACATGTGAATATAGGTGTTAACATTTTTTTTGCAAGAGAGTAAAAGTGGGTTCATATTGAGGTGGAAAACACATCTTCGAGGGATTGGTAAATAGATTATTCATGGACATAATTAGATACACTTACTCCACGGTCACCAAATGATTGTTAGGAAATGAGAGACATTGTTACTTCATAATGTTCAACAAAACTGAACCATGATTTTTGACATATTTTTCAATTTAAAACAAGATAAGCCTTGGCAGTATGTCACACATCATGAAAAATAGATATATTCTCTTTAGAGGGAAAAAAGTAGTGATGAAATGATCCTTTGATGTTCCCCAAGGAATGCTGTATCCGTTTTGATAGACAGAAAGACAGTAATCCCAAGCACATACTTTGGATACTGTTGATATCTTCGTATTTTAGGCTATCACTTGAGGAAGGAGTGATACTTCAGATATAAGATATGTGGACACAACATTACAAAAGTGTTGAGAAACATGAACACATACTTTTATCTAAGCCCCACGATGGCTCCTAAACGCGCTGCTTCTTCTAAGCCTTCTGACGATGAAACTAAGCACCGGAGGAGATGCTTACATCCAGGAGAAGGTGAAACTCTTGGATATGATCAAAGATGGCAAGAAAATCGTGGAGGTTGCCCGCCATTACAACTTGAATGAGTCTACCTTTCGCTCCATCCGTAAAGATGAAAAGAACTTCCGTGCAACGGCTACTGTCTCTTTCAACAAGGAAGTAAAGCACCTCGTGACAAGTTGTAATAAGTTCATAGTGAAAATGGAGTCTGCCCTGGCCATTTGGATCAGCGACAGCCACAAGAAACACATTCCCTTGGATTCGCTGGTCATTCGGGAGAAAGCGAGGCAGCTCTGTCAGCACTTTACGGGGGACGAACCTCAACCAGGACCCTCTTCTGCAACGTTCGTGGATTTCACAGCGAGCAAGAGTTGGTTCGAGAAGTTCCAAAAGAGGTATCATCTGAAGAGTGTCGTTCTCCACGGAGAAGCTGCCTCTGCTGAGCAGCTTGCAGCAGAGGACTACGTGAACAACATGTTCCAGAAGATCCTTGAGGAGGGCAAGTATCATCCAGAACAGGTGTTCAATATGGACGAAACAGAACTGTTCTGGAAAAGAATGCCTTCCTGGACATTCATTTTCAAGGATGAGGCCAAGGTCTGTGACTTCAAGGCATATAAGGATCGCGTGACTATCGTTATGTGTGGAAATGCTGAGGGATTTTTGCTCAAGCCTGCCCTTTATCTACAAGGCCAAGAACCCTAGGGCCCTGAAGAATAAAAACAAGAACCTTCTGCCAGTGCATTGGATGCACAACGACAAGGGCTGGATCACGAAGCAGCTGTCATCGGACTGGTTCCACGAGTGCTTCATCCCCCAACTCAAGCTGTATCTCGTGGAGAAGGGACTCAAGTTTAATGTCCTTCTCCTCATGGACAATGCTGCAGGTCATGTGCAAGACCTATCCTACGACGGTGTGCGGATCGAGTTCCTTCCTCCCAACACCACTTCGCTGATCCAGCCCATGGATCAAAGCATTATTCACACGTTCAAGGCCCTCTACACACGAAACACCCTGCAGCACCTCGTCGAAGGCATGGACCTTGAGGAGAACTTCTTGCTGAAGAAGTACTGGTGGCAGTATACCATAGCGACCTGTCTGAAGAACATCCAGGCCATGTTGAAGGACATAAAGACAGAGACTGTGAAGGCCAGCTGGAAGATGTTGTGGCCTGAAATTGTCCACGACTACAGAGGATTCACCCCAGAGGATATAAGCAACTCAGCAGTGGATAAGGCAGTTAGGCTAGCCCGGATACTGGGAGGAGAAGGTTTCACGGATATGACCCGCGATGACGTGGATGAGCTGCTGGAGACACATTCAGATCCCTTACCTGACGAGGATCTGGTGGAGATGACTAAGTCTGCGAGTGAGTAAGAGGAAGAGCAGCCAGAGGTTCCTGGGGGTCAGGAGGAGGAAGTTGGCCTTACACTTGAGCATCTCTCGCAAGTTGTGGGAACTATTAAGGTAGTACAGGACATGATTGACGAATGGGACCCACAAATGATGCATGCATTGTGGTTCCGGAATGCACCTGATGGAGCGAAAGAACCAAAATCCTCCTCACACATATGAAAAGACAGCGCCAGCAACTGCCTATCACGATGTTCTTCAGCCGCGCACCCAGACACCCACTGCCTACTCCTAGTACTCCTTCAGCGGAAGACGACGATGCACCTGCTGAAGACACTGCACCACCTGAAGACTCTCCTGCTGAGGTCCTGCCTTCAGAGGAGCAGTAACCTTGCTCTTCTTTGCTGTGCAGTACATCTCTTCATCTTCATCACTTCATCATCGAACAAGTTGCACTATTTTCATAGGTTAGTGGTTGTGTGTAAGAGCTGTGTGTGTGTGTGTAATTAAATGTACAATAATAATAATGCGATATTTGTAATGTCTAATATGTCTTATTTTCTCTTATTTTGTCTAATATATTGGGTAATACGAATGTAATGGTGACTAAAGGGTGTTATTTCATGTCTAGAGGGCTCTAAAAATGTTAAAAAATGTATTTAGAAGGTCGTAAACAGGTTTTCTGTGCTCTAACTGTGAAAATATTCAATTTATAAATAAAGAATCCTACTTTGCGGAAATTCCTTTATCGCAGTAGAATCTGGAACTGATTAACTGCGATAAACGAGGGCCGACTGTAGTTATCGAATACCTGTAATATATAAAGCACCAAATATACATTGATAGGTAGAAATAATAATCTCTTTCTTTTTGACACTTACAGTGTTTGGGGAAGAAAAACGGCCCAATGAGTAATCACAACAAAATGTGTGCTGTCCACACAGTGGCATGTTCGAGTGGATAGCACAGAACAGAGGGTCTGTGTTTTCGGCACAGGTTGAGACTGATATGCCATCGTTGGTACATTTCGATGATAACAAATATGTGTGCCATGTCAAAGGGCACGCTCACTGATCATGGTGATAAGTACATTTCTGTTATTTTGGTTTTTCATTCCACTGAAAGATGCTTAAAGTCTAGGAGTCTATTTCTGGGCAAAGTATTCTCTACAAAGTTCTTTGCAAAGTTCACTGCAATACTCTGAACATAGTGACTTTCAATAAAAGAAATGGTGACAAACTGATCCTTTCTACCTTCTCCTGGATGTGCCAAAGATTAATAAATCAGTTGATTCAATAAAGATGACTGAGTACAAACAGGGGCATTGAGCAATTGCAGACTGACGTGTAATTTTTCTCTTGACTCATTCTCACTTGTCCAGCCATTCTGGATGTTTTCAAACAACCCATCCTGGCGTGGATGTCAGTGCAGTTGCCCTTTGTAAGGGGCATGATAAGCCGACCTGGAAGCCACTGCACAGTACTTTGTGAAGAAGCCTCTCTCTTGCAATTTTGAATGTTTCTATAATTTAAATTTCTAATTAGGTCTTTCCTATGTTCTGCTGAGAAATGCGTAGGTTTAAAGAGTTATTCAAATGTCTCATGTACAAAGCGGGTTCTGAAGCTTAGAGAGAAAATGTGTTTGAAAGGGTCTCGATGGGGTGACACTCTAGCTCTTCTCAATAGCAAAACTCTAATCTACAGAGATGGTTAGTGAATCTGGCCTCTCAGCTGCCCCAGTTTGAGGTTTTCCCCCATCTTCTTGTTTTTCTTTACATTTTAGTGAGCCTGGCTCTGCAACCAGACTTCAAGCCTTTCGTACTAGTTCTGCTTTCACTTCATCATGTTTCCTCAAGACAGGATGTATTTCAGAAAGTGCTCTTTACTGTGTGACCTAGGATTCCATCTTGATTATGTAATTATTCAGAATATTTAGAGCCTGTAGTTAGATAGTGAATTAAAGTTGCCTAAAGAATGCTAGAAGGAAAAAAAAATGGACAGTGAAAATGTTGATATTGAGTTTATTCAGCACGTTGTAGTGGAGAGGTCACAGGCTTAGGGGACTGGTGAGCAAAACATGAACCCTGGCTTGGCTGTTGACCATGTAGCTACATTCAAATTCCAGTCTCAATGTCCTCATCAATAGAAAGAGGATAATGCTTCTACCTGTACCTCAAAGTGTTATTAAAATAGAATAAAATAATTCATGCCAATCACTTAGCAGAATGCCTGGCTCTTAGTAAACATTTAAATAAGTGTCGATTCCTTTCTTATTTTTTCTATTGTCCATCCATACACAGGTCCAGCAAAATAGGCTCTGGCAAAAAATGGTAACATGTTATTCATTCACCACTTAGTCTGTATTACTGAGGTTTAAAATGCATTGCTTCCCCTCCATCCCCTTCTTGTCTGTCTCTTCTTTTAACTTCTCACTCATGAGTTGCTGTCTGAGCTAAGGTTGAATCACTCTTTGTCTCTATACACTAAATCTAAAAGAAAAAATGAAGCAAAATCCTGAGCCTACCACCCACTTTTAAAAGGTTCACACACCAGTGACAAGGCCTTCAGAGGAGGATCTCAATCAGTAGGTTGTGACAATGCACAACTTCTAGTTCTTGTCCCCACGCAGCCAGGATTACAATGGAAAAGAGTCAGTGAGATATGTAATACCCTTTCTAAGTGAACACCGTGAGAATTTATGATTTCCTTACTAAATCATACAGCATAATTATTTTCTGCCTGTGAAAAACCATCCTAATGCAAACAGAATAGTATTTTAAAATTAAATATTTTTTGAAATAAAATGATGTTTTCAACATTTGATTGAGTACTTACTATGTACAAGATATTTTGCAAGGCATTGCAGAGGTTGAAAAAGATCCAAACATACATATAATTTCAAGGTGATTAGAATGTAGTAACAGATAAAATAAATAATAAATATTAAATAATATACTGTGAGAATTCAGAGACAAACATAATTACTTAAGATTGGGTTTAAGGAAGGGTGAAATTTTTTGAAAGGTGGTGACATTTTAGATGGCCATTAAAGTATAGTAGATCCAGGGAAAGGAATAGGAAAATAAGGGCATTCTATGCAAGGGAACAAACTAAGCAAAAAACCGGGGAGGCCTGAGACGATGCGCGTATTAACAATGGCAAAGAAATCCAAGCCTGGGGCTTAAAGGAAGAATATGAGCTAAGGTTTGACTCTGTTAATATGGGCATGAAATTTCAAACTATAATTCTTTTTATTTCACACGTATTTATGACTACAACAATTCTACATGTTGTTGTAATTTTAGGATGTAATTTTAGTCTTGTGTTCAGTATATATTTTTAAATATATTTTATTGTCCGGTGGACTGACTGAGGGTGGCTGTCTTGTAAAAAGTCATGGTCATGTGACTGAGTGCCAGCAAATGGAATGGGAGCAAAAGTGATACATGCTACTTACAGACCTAAATATGAAATAATACTTCTTATGTATGTGCCTCCATGCTAATTGGTCCTTATGGTGGCCTGGAATTGAAACTGTATTTTTCATGGTGGAGGTCAGTCTCACTGTTTACCTGCCTAATGCTCCCTAGATACAAATTTCTAATGTGTTTAACTCATACTGTATTTTGAAGTATTTTGTTATAATCAGTAGCTACCCTAACTAACATAATGTTTATTATAATAATTGGACAGAATGTTATCCAGATTCAGTACCAAAAACAGGGAATCTATATAATGTAGGTCAACATTTGGTAAAATAACAAACAAACAAATGAAATTAACTCATGATAGTTCCATGAAGATATGGAAGGGTATTTCTTTTATTTAATTTTCATCATATGGAAGTCAATCCTTATCATTGTGACTCTACCTTTCCGTTTAGTGGCCGTAAGTCATACTTATTGTCATATTTGACTTTGTTGGCTATATGAACATGAAATTTTAAAATAGGGTATTAAGATATAGATACCTGATAGTATAGGCATGAATACAAGGAGGATGATTAGGATAACTACATTAAGAGCCAGCATGAATCTGTGTTACACACAATAGCAGCAAAGCGATAAGATGAATACACAATGACAAGAAGACTGAATTCGAACCAAGCAATAATTTCTTAGGCAAATTACAAAGGCACAGACAATGCCTCTGGTGTGTGTGTGTGTGCGCGTGCACACATGCACAAGTGCGCCTGTCCATAAGAATACATGCTTTGCCAAGAATAAGGAAGATAAAGGAAGAAGAAGAAAAAGACCTGGGCCCCAGATAATCAGATTATAAGATATTCAAGACATTTAGTAATGGAATGTCTTCCCATCCTTCAGATATTTACAGATTACATGAAGACATGGAAGGGTATTCTTTTTTATTTCTTTTCTTTTTTAAATATTTTTTATTTATTGATTTGAGAGAGAGAGAGGAAGGGAGAGGGAGAGAGAGAGAGAAACACTGATGAGAGAGAACATCAATTGTCCGCCTCCTGCATGCCCCCCACTGGGGATCGGGCCCACAACCTGCACATGTGCCCTGACCGGGAATCGAACTGGTAACCTCTTGGTGCATGGGTCGACACTCAACCTCTGAGCCACAACGACCAGGCTTGATTTATTTTCTTAAAGCAACATCTAATAGAAGCAGAAAGGAGTGAGAGTATATAAAACAACCTATTAACTTTGAAAATCCACACAGTGGCTGGAAACATGGGAGGAAAGGAAAACATGAAGATAAATGGAGAACCAAAAAGGAGAACAAAATAGAAATTACATCATTAACATATTAGATTTGAAAGTTTTAAAAATCTGTGTTCAACTCATATATTTCCCATTTGCTAGCCGTGTAACTGAGCGTTTCAACAGACATAATTTTAGTACTACCATCTGTGAAATAAAGAAGTATTTTTGATGTATTTACCTTACAGAATTGTAATGCATATAAAATAATAGATGTGAAAGGACTTTGCAGCCTGTAAAACAGTCACACATGCATATAAATAGTTTTTGTAGTATATGCTTTAATTATCATGTAACACTTTGAGTCTTTTTGGAAGGGAGCATATTGATGATACTTTTCTAACAGCTCAAAAGTAGCAAAGAGCAAAATTCAGTAGGGAAGATAGCTTTAGAAAGTCTTAGTCTGATTTTTTTTTTAAATGAGGGGAATGTGAATTATAATAAATATTTGAATTTCTTTGTGGACAACTTTATCTCTAGGGAAGTAGAAAAAGTAATTAAGTAACACAGGTTGAATTTTGGCCATTGAACAAGAATATTATAGTATCAAAGCAATGGGAATATGGGAAAAGGTATCCAAGTTATCTGAGAATAAAAACGTACTATGTAAGGGCTAAACATATTTGGAGGGGGTGGGGGGTGGGGGGTGGGAAAAAATGTAAATGTATGATTGCGTGGTCTAAGACTTTTAAAGGAACATTGGCTCACAATAGATGAGACTTTATTTCACTCCAGTGAAATAAAATATTTGGGGAAGTTGGAAACATGATAACTGGATCATGGTAACTGGACAGGGAGCACAGACTGAACTCAGATTTTTAATAAAGGATCTAGGTAAAAGATGAAAAGAGGCAGAATTACCACCGACTATCATGAAGGAACACCAAACAGCCCAGATTGAGCCACAATTTGCAAAAAATGCTAAATACAAAAAACAGGGAATTTTTATCTGTAATAAGAAAGGTTGGACAGGGTCCTAGCTGGGTAGAGATGTCATGATATTAACATATGAAAACAGGAAGTCAGACACATGCCGTGGTCTTACAGGAATTTCATCTTCTCCAATAAGTAGACAGTGGTTGAAACACAGAATATCTTAACTCCACATCACATATTTAGAACCAGTAGAAAAAAATTACTCCAAAGTAGATATAGGCACAATGAAAGGTGGAACGTGCTAGAAATTTGCAGTAGCTGAAAATCTGATGGTCTGGCTCAGAAAGTAATAAAGCCTCCAATTCTAGAAGTGTTCAAGTAAAGGTTGTATTTATAGTCTCAGTGTTAATTTTATAAGTGAGTGGAAGTTTCAGTTATATTAATTCTAAATTCCCTACCAATGCTAAGATTCTGCACTTCTAATTAAGATTAGGGTCAATTTATTCTAGAGTAGTGCTGACAAATTTAACAAATAAAAATATAGGATACCTGACTAAATTTGAATATTAGATAAACAATGAATCCTTTTTTAGTATAAATGTATAAAAATATTTTATCTGGCAACCCACTTCTAAAGGGCAACATGACATTTTTTCAGTGCATCTCTGGCTCAATTTGCCCTTTATTTGGGTGGGTGGGGGGGAATGTAAGGAATAGAGAATGAAGAAATTACCAGCACAGCCAGAATCTACTCAGAGAGCTGACTTCAGGGACTTTGCCAAGATTTAGTGCTAGGATCCACAGAATCACAAAACTGAAAGGAACCCCTACATGACATCTGGGCAGTTTCTTAATTTTAAGAGCAAAATTGACAATTTACCTTTTCTCTAGACAGAACATAATGAAATAGAAAGTTGTTTGCCACACATATAGTTGCTAAGGAAGTTTATGGAATCTTCTTTATGGTTCATGGTTCAAAAACATATAAAAATAATCCTTCCGATAGAGGTAGGAATGGAAGGGAGACTACTCCAGGTACCTTTCATCTCTGGAAACCTAACTTTAAGCCCTGCCAGAATTTCCCACAGGTAGAGGACTTCACAGTTTTATGGGACTAAGTTTTTCAGCTCATCAATCCCTAAAGTTACAATAATTTTCTACAGATAGTTGTGGGGATACTTTAAGCAAGTCCCATAATTCTCCAATTTCCTTTTCCACAACTTCTCTACAAAATCACTCAAGCATGAGACCCTTTAAATGGGAGAGCCTAGTTTCCAGCCTCTCTCGTGGTTTAGAAACTTTTGTGGCTAACCTTTGGAGAACTAACTCAAAGTAGGAATCCCTCAAATAGATTGCAGAACTATAATTCATTCTGTATTTCTTGAATAACTCACATGAAATGACAGTGATGTTGGGGGTGATGATTACCTGACTTACAGAGTTGTGTGCCCCAAAAGGAAATGTATAAAAACCTAGAAAATTCTGTATTCATGATTTTCTCAACATCAGCACTTCTATAAAATCAGTGTTCATTTGACATTTTATGAAAGAAGTCACAGAAACTGGCTAAATAAACATATTTTTGTCATTTGAGTGACATCTTCCGAAATGGGTTGTACACATTCAACCTAAGTCCCTTGTCTAATCCTGTATATCTCATTTAGCCTAGTAGAGCTGCCCATTTAACATGCAGCCTGAACAACTTATTACAACGCCAAAAATTGTTTGGGCTCCTGGGATTCTGCTCCTTACCTAAGCACTGCCCTTCGGACTGACACACCCTGCCTGGTTTGTTCTATTCACACAAATGGAAACCACCTCTGAATTTTCATAACAGAGGTGCTATCTCTGTTTTCTTTTTTCCCCCTATCAAAAGGTTCTCTTAAAGTAGGAAAGAACTGTCTCCAGGTAAGTGCTGTATCTACTCTGTTGACATTGTGCCTGGACCTCACTTGTCTGAGAGTAGGTATATCTGCTCTAAGCTCTAGAGACCTATGAATACAAAGGATATATTTAGAGCTTTTTGAGGCAGATTTTGTATAAATCCCTTGATCTTCCTGGCAAAGGTGCTAATACTTCTGTGTATTAGTATTAGATACTTAATTTGGGGCATTGGTTGTTCCTCAACCTTCTCACACTTATTTTCAATCTACTCTGTCAGATAGTGTGGGAAAATTAGAAAATTCACGAAACTGTATTTCTGGGCGAATCTAACTCATTGATAAATGGCAGAGCAATGAACGTTAAAGAGATCATTTAAGATCTGGTTTGGGTGACTTCATTGCCAAATACTTCATTTGAGTTACGCGATCCAGTTGGAGATTGCCAGTGCCTAATGAATCATATTCTCCTTGGCTTCCTGGAATCTGGAATGGGAGTAATTGATTTTGAGAATATCTTGCAAAAATACCTGGTTCAAATAATATAGAAGTAACTTCAATGACATGTACTCTGTGTCACTGTAGACCCTTTATTAGATTCTTAGTTAGCATCTGAAGATCAAGGTCTTAGGCAGTGTAGTTGAAAACCTGGAAGATTCTAAGCAAAGTTTTTAGCATTCTAAAGGATCCTTGGTCTTTCAAGGACACAATAGAAATTCTTACTACAGATATTGAAATGTAATTCTAGAAATTAGTCGTGCATGTTTCCTTGGATCTTTGTGATAACTGAATTTGGGGGATTTAAGATGCTCTTTGGCTCTTTACCCATTTGGACTATGTTATATTATTTCATTGGTATATACTAAAGGCAGAATTGAAAATAGCTATTAAGTATAATACCATCTTTTCTTGCAGAGTGTAATAAAGAGTTGGATGTATACCAATAAGCATCACTGGGTGCAAGCTAGAACTTGCAGGCAGGAGGGTCAGCAGATAGAGAGACCCCCTGTTCTTTCAGTGTCCTTTGGAAAGGGACACTTAGGTGACAGTGCAGCTGTTTGCTCTGTGCATTTGGATTCCAGGAGAGGGACTCCAACACCTATTGTTTTCTTTAAATAGGGCAAATGTGAGAGCGACCTTTCATGGGAAGAAATGTAGTTTGAGCTTAGGTGCTAGCTATTTAGTTGAGTGTTAGAAATCCTGCTGTCCAGCACTTGATCTTTGAGAGTCCCAGTCCCTTTGGTAATTTATTTTTGAAGCAGAGAGCACTTGGTCCTAGCTAACAAACTGCAGAGCAGTCCAGGAGAAACTCCCAAGGTCATGCACCAGCCAGTTCTCTCCAGTGTGTGAAGTAAGAAGAATGGAAATCTGAAGTGCAGTTAAGAGTCACCTAAAAATCTATTAAAAACCATCACTTTTGTTCAAAATAATATTATTTTGTTAACAGTAAAATTATAAAAAATCATTTATTTCCTGATACTATTTTAACTCAAACCCTGGATAATTAATTAGTACATAATATTAAGATTTTAGGCATTAGCTGAAGCTAACATGAGTTACCGTCATGAAATGGACTAAAGTTTACAATGGAATTTCACTCTCAGTAAGGAAGTTTTGGAGGAAAAAACAAATCGGAAAAGAAAGAATAGGCTAGGGTTTGATTCATAAGCAAAAAGAATTAGGTGTATTTTTTTTCAACAGAATATGAGGTTGATAAATGGCTCCAAATGAGGTCAGGCGTGTGTCCAGAGTTCATCCAGTAGTGTTTCCTCAGCAGACCTCAGCACACTGCTCGTGTATTGCTTTCTTTAAACAGATTTGTCTCAGGAATAGTAAGAGGCTTAGCTTGGAAGTGCCTGGAGGATATAGGGAACTAGAACAGGTATGGGCAGAAAATAATTAGAATGTATTAGAAGGTGGGATTACCACAGGCAGGGATATAGGTTGAGGTGACTCTGATTCTTTGTCTGACATGACACAGTCTTGAACTGGGATAGTGGTAGTGACAATGAAAAAGGAGCAACAATAAGACAAACAACAGTGATAAAGTAATAATTATCTATGTACATATATTTCAGTTTTGAAGATTAAGTGACCCGAGTTATTGATCAAAAAATATCATTCAAAACACTGTAAATGTTATATGTATGGAGTCTGACTCTTCAGGGGCTATTCACCTCCGAATGAAATAAAGCTCATACATCTAGGGTACAAACTAAGACTCATCTACAAAGCCTAGCCTTAGGCTAGGGCTTAATAAAACATTTTCCAAGTAAATTAATAGAATCACAAAGAACACACCTAACAGAGAAATTGCTTACTCTATTCCTGTTTTCAAATTTTCCTGTTTCTCTATTGTAAGCAGACATTGTGGTACAAAGATGTGCTTAGGTGACAGATATAAAAATTATAGACATTATACTTTTTCACACAAAGTATGCTTGATTTTAAGATGTCATTGTCGAAATCAGAATATTTTTTGCTATCCTTTTAAAAGTAAACTTACAAAAATATTTTCTGATGGAAAATGTACAATAACCTTATTTTCTTTAGTTATTAAGTGGCAATTCCAGAGAGGGTTTCACGTTTTACATGTTGCTTTTAAAATTTCAGGGAATGTCTCCTGCATTGGATATGTTTGCTAAACCTGACTTTCAGAATACTAGTAGTATACACTTTAATTGGATCTATAAGAGTAATTCCCCAAAGTGTGTACTCCGACCAGTTTACAGAAACCAATTCAGGGTTTACATAGACAAAAAAATAAAACTCTAGAAACAACAAGTCTTCTCTTGCTTAGCTTAATGTTTAGAGGAAAGACGAAGCTTTCGTGGTTCGTTTGGATGACAGTTCATATTTTTATCCCTTGGGTTGGAAGAAACTTATAATCTTATTTCATATATTTTTCTCCAGTGTTCCAAGATCATGACATTATTCACATCATGGACAGTAATGTCCACCAGAAATAGCTCATTTTATGATTTCTATAGTAATGGTAAGCAGTGGTAGATCAATGAAATGGAGAGATAACTCAAAAGAATTTTTTTATTATAGAAACAATTTCAGCATTCCTCGAGAGTACAAAATTTTAAATCTGCTGTTTTGAGATTTTTTTTTGGTAATGGTTGCTTTTAACCAGCACTAACAAAACAAGTTGGAGAGGCACAATGTCTATCTGTTACGTTCTATGATTCAGTAACCTTGTTTACTTGTTTGTTTTTGGACTTAACTATACCTGGGTCTTACCTGGTAGAAAAGCAGGTAGACAATTGACTAGTCAAAGAAGAGGCAAGCAACCAAAGAGAAGTAAATGACCTCAATAATCCATACATTAGCTAATCAACCACCTAATTTTTGAGCGTTGATTGGATTCACAGGCCGTGAAATGGAGTCCTGCAAGGTTTTTCTCTCTAAACCTCAACTTAATTTTGCTTCCCAATAAAATAACTTTGTGAAGTTTAGAAACCACATACTAAGATAAAACACACCAGGGGTGACTTAGGGCCCAAAGCGGAAAGTAGAACAAGCAGTCATTTGTAAAACTAGCTGAGTCAGCATGGTGCTTGTTAGAAAATGGTACCTCCACACCTAACCCTCTCGACAATTCTCAGGACAAATAATTTTATTCCATGGATCATTCATGGGCTGACTTAGGTCAACACAGTTATTTTGCTTTGCACTAAGATAGATAAAATCATGTTTTCTCTGATTTTCTCATTGTTTTCTGCAGCATTTTATTAACCTGGAAAATATAAATTTATTATCAGTTTTGCTTCCATTTTAATATTTCTTTTTTGTGACACTTTTAGTAAGTTTTTTTTATTATATATAAACATATATACATGTATATTTTAACATGTCAAAAATCAGGTGATTCTAAGGATTCTAAAAATTATCACTTTGGTCAAAGCATGCTAGCTAGAAGTACTTCTTAAATTTCTGACTTCTTATTTTAAATTCCTGACTCTTTAAAAATAGCCATTTCACTTTCTATATTTTTTTAAACTGAGAAATGACCCCTATATATTAAAAAATAGCATGGTTTTAACAAGACCAGTCTTTTTAAAGACACATTAATGTCATCAAACTCTGAAAGGCAACATTTGCCTGTATTATCCTGTCACATATAATGTTTTTATTGCCTGTTGTAGAAATAAAGTTTGTTCTTCAATTAATTTTTAATTATTATGTAATATTCATCATTGCTTGCTTCCATTTTATTGATTTAAATATAATTGAACTGAATATAAATGACCAGTGATATCAAGCATGTTTAAACTATGGAATTTGGGACTTCAATCCTTTTTTTCTACAATGCTATTCTAATTTACCCCTTGTTTTTCTTTCCTTGGCTTTTGCTCATGATATTTTCTCAATTTGGAAACATTCTCTCCAAGTCCAAATACCCAGCTCCATTTATTGAAAGCCTTGTTACCTGAAGTCTGAAGCTACAAGGGAGATAGCCACAGGGCTGTGAGTTGATAATCATATTTAACAGTATTGGATGGTACACTTAAAGATTTGTTAGAAGGGTAGATCTCATGTTAAATGTTCTTACTACAATAAGAAAACGGGAGAAATTAAAAAGAAAAAAAGAACTGGGTATCACAGGCCATACACAATAGGACTAAAAGCCATCCAACAGAAATGAAGTGGTGGGATTACATGGGTGGTCAGGAACTGGACAAGCAGAAGTCACTAAAACTAGAGTAGATTGAAGCCCAGGAAATAAAACATGGAGAACACAGAGTAAGTAGAGACAAGGAGTAGGTGAGAGTAACTTCAGAATTCACCTCAAGCTTCCTTGCAGTTTAATGAAATCCTGTTGAGCAGGTGCTAAGGTCTTCGCATGGCGAGGCTCTGCTGGACACCGCCTCTAGAATTCTTGTCTCAGGTGTTGTCTGTTCAACAAAGTCTCTTCGGTATCCCCTTGATACTGTACCAATATTCTCACTGTATTTTTACTTTTACTTTTTCTCATTCAATTAAATAAATATTGAGTGCCTACAGTGTGCCAGGCATTCTGCCAGGGAATTCCTTATTCGCCTTTATTGGTCTTCCATCCCTTTCTAAAATCACACAAGGATTGGCAATGCTTAGAGTGGAAGAAGACCTGTGACTGTTCTGTCTGTGATACTTGTTAGTATCTTCACCTTTTATAAACCCACACCAGATTCTTGAAGTCCAGGAACTTTCTTTACTATCGTACACGTGAAGCATGAGTTCTTTGCTAGGATTCAAGTTTCTTGATGTCTTATCCTGCTACCCATATGCTCTTAGGTCTGGGTACCTCCCTGGAGACCTAGCATGGTCTATACTACCAAAGGGACCTACAGACATCTCTTTTTCTAAACAGGCATCCTTACCTTACTGCTTTCCACCACAGGAAGTCTGACATAATCTCCTCAGTGGTGTTAGGCTTTTTAATAAAGGACAGGCTTCTCCAGCTGTTTCCACTTTCAACCAGGCTGTAAAGCCTGAGGGGAAGAAGTACAAAGCCAGATTATCTCCTCAAGATTGGGAAAGGAAAAGGAGACAATATATCTGAACCTCTCAAAAGTTTAGTTGTCAGTCTAAAATGAAAAACAGATATTGAACAAGTGACTATTATAAATGAGAAAAATAATTGTAATTATAGCCACACTTAAATTAATTTTGCACTTAGAAAATTTTACACTTAGAAAATTTATTCTTCCAAAATAAGCAAGCATGCTAATATTTAGCTGAATTTATGCCTATCACAGTATCACTTATTAGAGGGGAAAAAATGAAATCAGCAATGCGAGAGTGGTCAAATAAACTATGTCGCATCTGTACAGGGATGTATTCATTGGGCACATGGGCATTAAAATGATGTTGAGGTGGACATGAGAAGATGTTTATACTATTTAGGTACAAAATATACACTGCAAATAATATGAGTGACAAATTACATACCAACATTTTACCAGTGATTATAACTAAGTAGTCCATTTGGTGGGAATTCAAGAATTTTCAGCTTTACTCTTTTTGTTCACTTGCATTTTAAAATTTTTCTCCAAAGAATGTGTATTTCCTTTTAATCATGAAAATAAAACTTACAACTGTTCTGAATTTCAAAAACATCTAATTGCTTTCATCTACTACTACATGTTTACTGTCAGTAACTTTGGTAGATTCTTTCATACATTATTTCTGTACTCCTCACCAATACTGAAAAATAGGTATAAGATGGAATTTTTTGTTCTGTTTATTTTCCTCTTTGTTCCTAGAAGAGGACATACTAATCAGATTGGCAGATGGAAAAGTCATGTTTCCTACTGGGCAGAACTGCTCTGTGGTAATGGCCTCTTCTCTCATGGGTGGTCCCTTATTTTCTCCAGCCATGTGGTTAGATAAAGAAGATCATTCTACCAAGGCTACCAAGGCTTTCTCTTTTCCTTTCTTTGTAATACATTAGCATTGATACCACAGCTGTTAATTTGGCTAGAATGTGGTGGTGGAGTGACAGCAAAAGGACTTTAAACATAGAAATGAGAAGGAGAAATCTGATTTTTTTACAAAGATAACTGTTGAATTTTCACACAAATTGCTGGATAAGATTTTCTGGAATTCATTTGCATTCATTTTCCAAGAGGAGAGATTTCTCAGGAAAGCAGTATTGTGTTAGGTATAAACTTTGGCAGTAGGTTCCACACCACCAATGGTATAATTTTCCTTAACAGGGTATTATCCACCCATTTAATCTACAGGTAAGTGTGTTATTGGTGGGGTACCCTCTATGTGTCCCCACCTGTTACTGGTAGAAGTGGAGCTCTTGGGGCACTGTCGGGAAAGGAATTTCCTGAGACCCCCATGGGGGGATGAGATGTTGTGGTAAGCTTTATTTCTGTGGAATTAAACCCCTGGGTTTCCAAGGACCTATCTCCCTCTGTCCCGCCATGGAAACAGTCCAGCCTTGTATTGACTAGGGCTAGAATTAAAGTCACTGCCCAGAGTCTTCACTCCATGTTAAAGTTCAGTCCAGTTCAGTATCTGGCTAGCTTAGTTTGTGTTCCCAGCTGCAGTTCATTGCATGTAGGGTCTGCATGGCCATGGACCATGCGGCTACTTAGGCCACATGGTAGGCGAGTGCTGGTCACAGAGCAAGCAAATGCAAGGAAGCAGTACAAAACAAGAGGAAGAATTGAGAACTCTGTCTCGGGATTATAACTAGGAGCTTAACCAATTGAGCCTGCAGAATTTTTTGCACTTGCAGTGGCTCCACCCTCTGGCCAATGATCTTTTTCCCAGGTTAGACTGACAGGCAAGTACCTTCCCTACATCACTCTGACTTCACTGTACAGTTGCCCATCTTCCCTTTTGTTTGTTCCCTTCCCCCAGGGATCTTTAGGAATGGACCAGTAGTTCCCTGTGGAGTGTGAAGTTGCCACTTCCTGCTGAAGCTTCCCAGATGACCATGCTTACAATGTCTGGCCTCCCCTTTGCTCTCTTCCTATTATTAATATTAGCTAGCTAATTACAATGGTAACAAGTGAAACTCTACTGATTTTGGGATTAGAAAACAACTACATAAACAATGAGACACAAAATGATAAGTTTGTGCCTTATCTGATGATTTTTTAATGCTACTGAAATATACTTTTAAAACTCGAGTAATGAAATCGATAGTTTTACATTTATTTTTCCTTGCAAGTGTGATGCCAGATTCTTTTCATGTGCTTTAAACGTATAATATTACTACAAAATTGTTCTTATAAACAAATAAATTAATAATGTGTGCATTGAAAGATAACACTACTATCAGGATCAAGGAACTCATAGTTTGATCAAGGAAATCATAGATGATTTTTAACATTTTATTTTAAAAAATTGCTGTGTATGAGTAGCTCTTCTAGATAGCTAGTAGTCAACACTTATTGCTAAAACACCCATTGAGTCATGATAGTTATAAGCCATCAGGACAGAACTGATCCTTCAATGGCTGACAAAGATCTTGGGGGTTGAAAATTATACTTTAGTTGGTTTTTAATAAATATAGAAATAGATCATTCACTTATTTCACATAGTTTATTTTTCTAAATGTATTTAATCTTTAATACCTAAAGCATAGTTTTTTTTTTTATAGTACTTTATGTTTTAGAAAATGGTGTTGTTTCATAATGCACAGATTGATTTTTGTCTATGCAGTGTTGGTTTTGCTAATACCAGTACCCTTTTCTTTGTACTTTGCCCCTTTCCTACTCTTTGAGGTTCTGTTGGGACTACTGTTTCCAAAGGTAATTGGTTTGTGCAGAGGATTGTAACATAACTAAGGTCTGGCTGTGACTGAGATAGACACATAACCCAAGAGGAATGAGTTAGAAGTTTTTTATGAAACAGTTTATACAGACACTGGGAAATAAAAGAGAAGTTTATGCTACAGTCTCAATCATGTCCTCTGCCAAAGAAAGAACTCCTACCTTTAGTAGAAAAGAATGAGAAATCCACAGAAGGAAGCAAAGCTGACAAATCAGAGACCTGACAATGTTGTCTGATTACTTGATGTCTGATGTAGGTACCACTTCTAACATTTTCAGTTAAGTGAGTTGGTTTTGTTTTTGTTTTTTTGTTGGGGGGGGGGGTTAAGGTGATTTAAGTTTGGTTCACCATTTGCAAACAACATGTGAATTGACCTCATGAAAGGGGCTCAGCATGTGTGAATTTTCATTAGCAGTACACTGCTTCAAAGAAAGCTCTAGGTAAATAAGATGACCCACTTTGTAGATGTAACCATTCTCCTTCCTTAGTCAACCCCAGGATCTTTGTCAGCCTTGGAAGGATCAGTTCTGTCCTGACAGGTTGTAATTCTCATGACTCAATGAGTGTTTTACTAAGCATTGACTACTTAGCTCTATGTGTACTACCATCTAGAAGAGCTACTCATACACAGTATTTGGTCTTATACTCCATGTCTCCCAACAAGACTGTAAGGCGGGGACTGTGCTGTTCATTTCTATATCTCACAAGCTGCTCTGTAGTTGGGGATGTGATTGTACAGGACATGATAGTCACAGACTTAGAGCAAGCACTTTGGCTTTAGTCATAGCTGAGTTTTGTTACTGGATTTACCATATTCTAGCCATGTAACCATGGCAGTCACTGAATCTAATCAAGATTATTAAATTCTTTTTTGGGTAGTTTGAAGAATTACATGTAATAATGTAAGTAAACTTCTAATCACAGTCTGTGGGATATGAGTTTTAAATGAATTGCAGCTAGTAGCATCTGTTAGTTACATTTGTGGATTGGTAGGTGAATGACTTCTAGGTTCTTCTTGGTAAAAGTCATTCTCTTTGTCAAAAGAGTTATATCAGTGAGTATAAACATTTCCAATATTTACAATGCAAGAGTAACAGCTAATATGTGTTTTTTATATTGTATTTTTGAAGGTATGTAATTATGAAAACAGTATAATAAATACACATGCATGCTACATTAAATATTGTTATTTGAAAAGAATGGGAGTCTCACAAATGAATAAACTAGGCAGAGGGACTATTGAATTACTACAGTGAAAATTTAGTTCCATTGATTATTTTTCTGGCTGAATTAACAGATGTTAAAAATATTAGCAAATACATTTTTAAAAATTTACCTTTATTATTGAAAGTACTACAGATGTGCCCCCCTTTTCCCCCCATTGACCCCCTCATCCCCACTTCTGTCCCCCTTCTGCCTTCCCCACACTATTGTCTGTGTCTATTGGTTATGCATATATGCATATAAGTTCTTTGGTTTCTCTCTTCTCGCCCTACCTGCTCCCTTCCATTTGAGGTTTGTCAGTCTAACAACCAAATTGTTCGTCTTAATCCTTTCATCTTTTTCACCAAACCCCCCCTCCCATCTGGAAACCAACAAAAAGTTCTCTGTTATCTGTGAGTCTGTTTCTGTTCTGCTTGTTCATTTTGTTTGTAGATTCAATTGTTGATAGATATGTATTTACTGCCATTTTATTGTTCATATTTTTTTATCTTCTTCTTCAAGAAGACCTATCAACATTTCATATAGTACTGCTTTGGTGGTGATGAACTCCTTTAGCTTTTTCTTGTCTGGGAAACTTTATATGGCCATCGATTCTAAATGGTATCTTTGCAGGATAGAGTAATCTTGGTTGTAGGTCCTTGCTTTTCATCACTTTAAATATTTCTCACCATTCCCTTCTGGCTTGCAGAGTTTCTTTTGAGCAATTGGCTGATAGCCTTATGGGAGCTCCCTTGTAGGTAACTAACTGCTTTTCTCTTGCTGCTTTTAAGATTCTCTCTTTGTCTTTAACCTTTTGCATTTTGATGATGATGTGTCTTGGTGTGGACTTCTTTGGGTTCTTCTTGTTTGGGACTGTCTGTGCTTCCTGGACTTGTATGTCTGTTTCCTTCACCAAGTTAAAGTTTTCTGTCATTATTGTTTCAAATAGGTTTTCAATTTCTTGTTCTCTCTCTTCTCCTTCTGGCACTCCCACGGTGTTGGTATGCTTTAAGTTGTCCCACAGGCTCCTTATACTGTCCTCATTTTTTTTGGATTCTTTTTTCTTTTTGCTGTTCTGATTGGATGTTTTTTGCTTCCTTATATTCCAAATCGATGGTTTGCTTCTTGGCTTCACCTACTCTACTATTGATTCCTGTAAATTATTCTTTATTTCAGTTAATGCATCCATCATTTCTGACTGGTCCTTTATTATGTTCTTGAGGTCCTCACTCAGTTCCTTGACATTCTTTCGAAGTTCCTTGAAATTCTCACTAAGTTCACTGAGCATCCTTATAAGTAGTGTTTTGAACTCTGCATCTGTTACATTGCTTATCTCCATTTCGTTTAGTTCTTTTCCTAGAGTTTTGTTCTGTTCTTTCATTTGGGACATGTTTCTTTGTCTCCTCATTTTGGCTGCCTCCCTGTGTTTGTTTCTATGTATTAGGAAGAGTGGCTATGTCTCCTAGGCTTCTTAGGGTGGCCTGTTCTAGTAGGAGTCCTTTAGGGCCCAGTGGCACAGCCTCCCTGGTCACCCAGCTGGGCCCTCGAGGTGCATCCCTTGTGTGGATTTACATCTTCTGTTGTAATTGAGTCTTGATTGCAGTCTCTGTGTGGCTTCTTTAATATCGTAGTTGTAGGACTTCCATTCAAATCGATTTCAGGTGGTTCTTGATCCTTTTTTTTTTTTTTTTACAGCTGCATAGTATTCCATTGTGTAAATGTACCACATCTTTTTAATCCACTCACCTACTGATGGACTCTTGGGTTGTTTCCAGATATTATCTGTTGTAAACAGCACTTCTGTGAACACAGGGGTGCATATATTCTTTCTGATTGGTGTTTTGGGATTCTTAGGATATATTATTAACAGTGGGATCACTGGATAAAATGGCAGTTCCATTTTTAATTTTTTGAGGACATTCCATACTGATTTTGATAGTGGCTATACCAGTCTGCATTCCTGCCAGCAGTGTACTAAAGTGCTTTTTTCTCTACGTCCTTACCAAAACTTGCCATTTGTTGATTTGTTGATGGTAATCATTCTGGCAGGTATGAGGTGATACTTCATTGTCATTTTAATTTGCATCTCTCTGATGATTAATGACATTGTGCATTTTTTCATATGTCTCTTGGCTATTGTATGTCCTCTTTGGAGATGTGTCTGTTCAGGTCCTCTGCCCATTTTTAATTGAATTTGTCTTCCTTTTATTGATTTCTATGAGTACATTATATATTTTGGGAATTAATACCTTATCAGATGTATCCTTGACAAATATGTTCTCCATACAGTGTGTTCCCTTTCATTTTTATGCTTGTTTCTTTTGCTATGCAGAAGGTTTTTAGTTTGACCACTCTTATTCAACATCGTACTGGAAGTCGTAGCCACAGCAATCAGACAAGAATTTAAAATAAAAGGCATCAAAATAGGAATGAAGGAAGTAAAACTGTCATTAGTCACAAATGACATGATATTGTACATACAAAACATTATAGAATCCTCCAAAAAATTGCTTGAGTTGATAAATGATTTCTGCAAAGTAGCAGGATACAAAATTAATATCCAGAAACTGGTGGCATTTTTATACATCAATAATGTACTATCAGAAAGAAAAAAAAAAAAAAAAGATACCTGGGAATAAACTTAACCAAGGATGTAAAAGACCTATACTTGGAAAACTACAGGATGTTGATAAAAGAGATGGAGGAAGATACAAACAAGTAGAAAAACATACCATATACGTGGATTGGAAGAATTAACATCATTAAAATGTTCATACTACCCAAAGCAATCTATAGATTCAATGCAATCCCTATTAAAATACTAATGGCATATTTCACAGATCTAGAACAAACACTCCAAACATTTCTATGGAACCAAAATTGACTCCAAATAGCCACAGCAATCTTGAGGAAGAACAAAGGAGGGATCACAATACCTGATATCAGGTTATGCTACAAAGCCATTCTAATCAAAACAGCCTGGTACTGGCACAAGAACAGGTATATAGATCAATGGAACAGAACAGAGAAGCTAGAAAATGACTTAAGCCATTTATACTCAATTAATATTTGACAAAGGAGCAAGGGCATACATGGTAAAAACAGTCTCTTTAATAAATGGTATTGGGAAAATTGGACAGGTACATGCAAAAAAATGAAACTAGACCACCAACTTACACCATACACAAGCATAAACTCAAAATGGATAAAATACTTAAATGTAAGTCATGAAACCATAAAACTCCTAGAAGAAAACATAGGCAGCACTATCTCAGACATCTCACAGCAGAATTTTCACTAATACATCACCTAGGGCAAGGGAAACAGGAAAATATAAATTAGCAAATATTTTAATGCTGATGGAGCTAATTGATATATCAAATTATTCAATGGATCACCAGCTGATGTGATTAAATATGCAAGGCATAAGCTATATTTTAAAATGTATACTGATTCTGTATGCTTCATTTCATGCGTTGGCATTAAAAGCACGTTTTTTAATTTAAGTGTAGCAGTAGGAAACTGTTTAAGAAGGTCACTCATAATTTAATTTTATATACCGCATTTATTTTTCTTGTTTTAGTCTTTGAACGTTTGGGTTCAGGAGTAATGAAAAATAATGAAACTCAAGATCTGCATGCCTTTACCTGTAACTGCACTATTGCCAAGAGACAATACTGGTAGCATAGAGAATTCAGAAAATAACCCAATTTCCTGAATGTATGTTATTGTCTTGGTTATTTTGTCTGAGAAAGTGAAATTAATGAGAGTAGGAGACACTAAAAATCCTTTTAGGAGAAATAGAAGTGATGGAGGCAGGAAAGGTTATAGAATTGTTCATGGATACTCTTGAGAAAGAATCTGGAAGTATTCAAAGTAACTATTACAGAATTTGATTTTCAAATCACACCTCTCACACTCACCCTACGCCCACTGCACACCCACTTCAACCACAGGGAAATGTCCTTGGAAGAGAGAGTTTCTCCTGCAATCAATGAAAATGGTGTCAAAATTAGTAAGTGGTGATAATAATAATAGATCACATTTGTTGAACATTTACTATATTCCAGGTACCATGTTAAGTACTTTGCAGGTGTTATTTATTCATTATTAGTTGTGTGTCTACTGAGTCTTGAATACTTAAGCTCTGGTAAAAAAGAAAAAAAAAGGTGGATGTCCGTGACCTCATGGCACTTATATTTTATTGGGGGAAGATAGATACATTGTGTCATTTAAACTTTTTCAATTTTATGAAGTTGGCAACAGTATATATCTATCATTGAAATAATTGAGACGTGGAGAAATTTGGTAATTTGCTTTAATTCATATGGCTAGGTAATGCCCTGCAATGTCTTGGTCTACTATGCTATTCTGCTTTCTCTAGTCTACTGCTTCTTAATTTGTAGCTCTGTGCATTTCTTGAGAAAACTGAAACTGTCTACCTGCCAGCATCTGTATCCATATACTATGCCTTTATTGTTATAATATAGATGAATTCTCTAAGTACCACTCTAAGGACAGCCCGTTCATTTGTTCCCTGGATCTGATCATTCCCAATCAGAAGACATAAATGCTATTCCCTATTATTAATATATCTCTCTCTCCCCCTTACAGTTACTGACCTGTTTATCTCCTCTTTGTTAAAAGTGAAATTCCTCATGAGTTATCTATACTGGCTATTTCCAATTGTACTTCTTCATTTTTTTTTCTTAAAACCATTGCATTTAGTTGATTGCTCTCCTTTTCTCCACTAAAATTCCCGTGTCTAAGTCCAAGGGCTTCCATATTGCTAAATCCTTCGGTTATTTGTTAGTTCACATTAACTTATCATTGATAGTTTACACAAACAATAACTCTCTTCTTGAAATCCTTCAGTATTTGGCTTTCAGTTGACCGACCACATTCTTCTTTTCTATTTTACCAATAGGTTCTTCTCAGTTTCCTTTATCAGTTTTTCCTCATCTAGTCACCCTTCTAATGACAGAATGATGCATAGCTCAGTGCTTGATAATTTCTCTTATTTTGCTATACTCACTTATTGGTGATTCCATCTAGTTTTGGGTTTTAAATACATTTATATAATCTCTATAGATTACACCTTCGCACTCAGTCATTTATTCCGTGTCCCTGTAACAAGATTTCACATTCTTTTACCTTACAGTGTCTCCCTGTAGGTGGAGTGTATGTCCTACTCCTTCCTCTGGCTTGATAATATGATGGACTGGGTTAAGCCAAGGAAACGTGAATGGAAGTGACAGTCTGCCAGTTCCAAGGAGAAGTTCTGTGTGTCAACAATTTGCACTCTTGTGTTTTTCATAAGAAATAAGACTAGTATAAGCTAGAAAGAGGTTCTTCCTTCTGCCTGGATGCTGAAATAAAAAAAAACAGATACAGAATCGCAGCACAAAGTCCATACAGCTACCAAGAAGTAATGTGAGTGAGAAATAAATATTTGTTGTTTTAACCCAGTGAGATTTGGGGAAGAGTGTTGTCACTGGTGCAGAGCTCCCTAATTTCTATCTCTAGCTGAAACTTTCCTTGTCTCCCGACCTACATAATCAAATGTTTACTCAACATTTTTTAATTGGATGACTAGCAGACATCTCAAACCTAACATAACCAAACCCAAATTCCTACCCTTTCCTTAAATACTCTCAGCCCTTATCCCATGGATGCCACCCTTTCACTTGCTCAGGCCAAAAACATGGAATTATCCTTGATTCTTGGCTTTATTATTAGCCCCACCTTCCAATCAGGAAATACTATTAACTCTACTTTGAAAGTGTATCCATAGTCCTGCCAGTTCTTAACTATCCTAGTCTAAACTGCAATTCTCTATTGCCTGGATTTAAAAGAACCTTCCTGTTTCCATCCTTACTCCTCCATAGCTTCTTTTCACACAGCAGTGATAGTTTGAAATGACAATTAAAATTGTCACTCTTTTGCTCATTACTATACACTAGTTCTGTATCTCATTCAGAAGTAGACCAGAATCTTTAATATAACAGAAAATTGCCAATTTAAACTGAAGGGGACAGAGATGGAATTAAATGAAGGATGATTGTCAGACTCCTTGGATTTGACAGGATGGGATGATTGAGTTATTCTCCTACTCAGAGGCAATATTCTTCAAGAAGAAGGAAAAATGACCTAAAAATGATTCAGAGATGGGCCACTGCTCTAGTTTCAACAGACCAAATGTCCTCCAGTCAAAGCTTTGGGGCCAGGACCCACCATTTGTAACCTTAGGCCAGAACCATGGAGACAAGACTACTACTCTCTCAGTGGGCCTGGAGGTAGAGCACCAGACCAGAGAGGATCATTCATGAGCTTTAAGATCTGATGGAATTCACCTGGCAAGGTTTTATACTTTCTAGGAACCCATCATCCTTTCCTTCATTATTATTTCTCTTTTGGAATAAAAATGTCTGTCCAGTGTTTGTCCCACAATTGTCTTTGGGAAGCACATAACTTGACTGGTTTCACAGGTTTATAGCTGGAGAGGAATTTTGCCTCAGGATAAATTATAACTCGAGTCTCATCCATATCAAATTTAGATGATATTTAGATAAAATTTTGGACTTCAGACTTTAGAGTTGATAGTGGAACAAGTTAAGATTTTTAGAGCTGTTGGGTTGGAATGAATATATACTTCATGTGAGAGGGACATAAACTTTGGGGGGCCAGGGGCAGAATGGACTGAATTTTCATGTTCTCTTAAAATTCATATGTTGAAACCTTAACCCCTAGTGTGCTTGGAGTTGGGACCTTTGGGACATAATTACATTTAGATGATGTTATGAGGGTAGGGCTTCCCTGATGGGGTTAATGTCCTTATAAGAAAAGGAGGAGAGACCAGAGTAAGGACACAGTGAGAAGTAGTAGTCTGCAAGCCAGGAAGAGGACTCACCGGGAAATGAAATGGCTAGCAAATAGTTCTTGGACTTTCCAGCCCCCAGAACTGTGAGAAATCAATGTCTTATTTTAAGCCACCTTGTTTATGATATTCAGTTATAGCAATCCAAGATAAGACATTACTTTCTTAAAATCTAACAAAACTCTGCATCATCTTCTAAGTCACCAAAGTGTTTTTTCAGACTTTGTTCTTACCTTGCATGAGGATAGATTTCAGGAAGATCACTTCCAAATCAGTGTATTTTGAAATATCAGAGATTTCCTGAAAACTCTTGATTTTCAATCAGGTAGACATCAAGTGAGCTACTACATGACTTTTTCTTCCAGCCTAGCAGATGGATTTCCTTGTGCATTGGAAAAGTACCTCAACAGGATAATTATATTAAGAATACACATTCTTCCCCTGCCCATGGAGTAAATTTTCCAAAAAATTTATAATTCTTATTGACAGAAAATGCATTTTTAAGACAGTTTAGTTACATATGGGACTACCTTTTTTCCATGGCATAAGCTTACTAACACACATATGCATCATATTCACTCTGGACAATTCAGCAGTCTTTCTGTATCTTTAGAATGTTTGTATTTAATATGCATCCAGTGAGAGGGCATAAATGGTAAGAGGAAATTGGGATATTAACTTAAAAATAAGGTTGACTAAGACTATGTACCATATTGCCATCTATTATAAATTATTTGTTTTAATATGAAGGTTAAAAAGAAGGAAAACAGTGTAAAGCACTTAACTTTAAACTAGCTATTGTATGGTGATCAAGAAAAACCCTGGCTATGTGGACAGAATTCTTGGAGATGGTTTTCTGCTTTGATAGAGTAAATAGTGTGTGTGGATCTTTACTGAGTTGCTCCTGGTGCAAAGAGAAATCAGTGTCTTGTTTAATTTCTCCATCTCCAGCTGCTGAAATAAATTAGCTGAAGAAAGGAGGAAGAAATCCAAGAGTCATTATTAATTATTCTTTTATCTTTCTTTTCTATAGCTAATCAGTCGCCAATTCAGGAGAGGCTAATATTTCTTGATCTTTCCCCTTCTCTACATTTCCATTGCCACTACCTTAAACTCCTCATCATTTCCCGTTGAGTTTACTGCAGTGCTCATCTTGCTCCCAATCTGCCCCTTTTCATGTTGTACATACAGTTATCTTTATGTAACACATATATGTCATTAGACTACTCTCCAGTTTGAGATTCTTTAGTGGCCCCTTATGGCCATCAGGATCTAGTCCAAACGTCTTAACAGGAAATGGTGAAATAAGTCCAAATAAGTTATGTTTTTGCCATCATGACTACTTTGCTGTTTTGTATCACATGCAAATTCCTTAAAAGTGTCTTCTCCACCCCCATCCCTGACCAGATTTCCTATGCTGCAAGCACAGGCTTTGTCTGTCTACTAGATGATCCTTCACTGCCCCATACTCTTTTAGAAGCAAGGGCATATGCTTTTCAGCCTGTCTATAATTGTCTGTTGTCAGGTTTCTCCAAAGGAGTATAGCTTTGAGGAGTAAAAAAAAGTATGTCTTATTCACCATTTTATCTCCGGGGCACAGGAAAATTCCTTATACACAGTAAATATATGCTCAGATAAATATTCTTCAATTAAAAAAAAGAAATATTCTACTATCTTTTCTAAAATTGCCAATTATTGTCATCTTACCTTTTGACAGGGACTTGGAAATAATGCTGGCCATTGTCCTGCATAGTATTTGAATTTTCCACCATTATCAGGCCTCTTTGAAACACCTCAGATAACAGGGATCTCACTACCTCCCAAGGAATCCTGTTTTCTTATAAGATAGCTTTAATATTTATAATCCTCTTCTTTATGTTGAGTCAAAATCTACCCCTAAAGTTCTAATTGGTCTTACTTCTGCCCCATTGAACCCCATCTACTGTTCTTGCAGATATCATAAATAATGGAAGGTTTGGGGGTCTCTGTGTATCTTGCTACTGTAAAAGCTTTTACTTTGTATGTGGAGAAAAATACATTATTCAGGAGCTTCCTATTATTGTTCATCCATACCTAATGCAGAGGGCTCTTCATTGTAATATTACCCAATTAGACAAAAGCGTTTAGACAACATATTTATCACCGAACAGTAAAATATTGTGCTAATAAAAGGAGTGTGCAGTAATATGCAATATCCTTCAGGGAAATACAAAATTCTAAAAACTGGGCATTATGCTTTCCATGATGAAAGATTTAAAGTCATCCTAAAATATAATGACTTTCTGCATTTGCATTAGAACACCAAACTGAACAGAGATGATTCTTTTAACAATATATGACTAAAATGTTAAAATTTGGCTCCAGAAAGCCTCATGCTCTGGTTTGCAAAATTCAGTCCTATAAGATATGCTTTTCATAACATAGTAGAAGTCATATTTGTATTTCCCTATAAAGAATATAACTTGTCTTTTATTAGTCATTACTTTAAATGATGCTAAAGAATCTGGATAGCGAACCATGTATACTTGCAGTTTATTTTAAAGTATCAATCAGTATCACACATAATGTCTAGAGTTGAGGTAATTATGTACTTGAAATAACAAAGCAGAACACTAAAATTTACAGAAGTCCTAATTTTATTTCAAAGGTATGGAAATATCAGTTATCTTTTTGAAAATTAAATAGTACATCTTCATTTATATTTCAAAGTAAACATAAGTTGTCTGTGTATATAATGCCTTATGTTCTGAGTAATGACTTGCTATGTGAATTGAATGGTGAAAATGAAAATTTTACATTTAGTTAAATCTCTGGTACATTGAAATTGTCAGGAGTCAGGATCAGCCTTAGGAAAAATTGCCCCTTCACTACTCACAAACAGGTTTATAATCAGCTATCACCTTTACCCACCAACAGTAAGATTTGAGGGGACAATATGTTCAGATAAATATTGAGCTTTCAAAATGGATGGAGGTGTGAAAGAGTAGTAGGTTGGATAACACAGAAAGAGAAAAGAGAAATAATGAGTAAACTCAATATAGCTATCAATACCAACAAATGGTACTTTACACATGGAGTTAGAGGAAATAGACTACAGTTTACTAGTGGAAAAAAGATAAGGCAGAGACCATCTTCCCTTTAAAGTCAAGTACTCAACTTTGTGCCAACACAGTAAGACCATCCACAAAAGACTTAGCGTGGAAAGTTGGTATTATGCATGAAAAATTAATAAAACTAGAGCACTGGAGCGGTGCTGAGTATAGTCAGACAGAGAGTAAGAATAATTTCTCTGAGTCTGAGGAAAAGGTCAGGCAAACTGAAAGTCCAACACAGAGTCATTGAAATAATCAATGGTAGAAGAGTCAGGTTCTAAGATAATGAGTTATGGATGTGTGGCTAGCCAAGGCAAGTAAGGAAGATGTCTTTTTCAAAGAGAATTTCATCCAAAAATTGGAAGTCCCTTCCTAGAAGGGAATAATGGCTATTTTGAGCTATTGAAAATATTAAAAGAATGAACCTCTTGACTGAAAAGTAACCACCGAAAGCGCAGACTAACCAATTCTGTATCGGACTTTCTAGAAAGAAATTTGTTAATGGGCTGCCTATGAATTCCTGAAAAACTAGAGCCTGAGAGCAAAAATCCAGGTTAGCCCAAAGAGAACAATAGAATGAGGGAGTTAGGAGGGCACCTGTTTCCAGTTACTGTAGGAGGAATAGCCTTCTCTGGATCATGAAATTAAGTTTAGTCATTGTCTTGTTGAAGCACCTATCTTAGTCTGGCAAGGCTGCTATAATAAAATACCACACACTGAGTTGCTTATAAACAATAGTTCTGGAGGAAGTCCAAGATTTCTCTCTCAGAGTTCTGAGGCCAGAGTGCTAACATGGTTGGGTGATGGCCCTCTTCTGCGTTGTAAATTGTGGACTTCTTGTGGTGCCCTCACGTAGAAGGGGTCAGGGGTCTCTCTGGAGTCTCTTTTATAAGGCACTAATGTCATTCATTAGGGCTCCACCTTCATGACTTAAGCACCTCCCAAAAGCTCCATCCCCTCGTACCATTACCTTTGGGGTGAACATTTCAACGTATGGATTTTAGAGGAACACAAACATTCAGACCATAGAAACATTCCTCTAGATAAGAGTCTTACTTAAGAGGCAGTCCATAGAGTGAATATGGCCATTGGATGTGTTCAGTTTGCCCTACACCTTATTTTTAGAAATTAAATCTCTTAAAAAATAAGGAATTTTATATCTATAATCCAGATGTTCAGCTTCTCTTAAAAAATTATATCCAGATACCCAGTTCAAAATCCGACAAGGCAACAGTTAAGTGAAGTTACCTTTTGTGGAAAGAAAATTATTTCATTACTTCACCATGGTTTCCGACATAGCCTCTATCTCCCTGACACCAAAGCTTAGCATCAATTCTCATTTTTTATGATGCTTACACCATGAGTTTTCTTTGTAATACTAGAAAAATTGTCCTCTGTGCCTATGTCTCTATCTAGAATGGAAAAATTAAATCAGCTTAAAAATAGGCTTTGTATTTCATGTGTTTCAAGAAAATAGAGAATATGTATATTTTTGTTGAAATGTAAACATTTTCTACCCGATTCTTATGAAAACTTTCAACCTATTTTCCCATTATTTCTTTAGCTTCTCTGGACATGAAACCCATGTCCCATGCTCTAGAATCAACAATTCAGAATTTTTAAAAAAAACCTTCTTATTTAAAACTCACCACACAAACTTTTTAGGAAATTTGGTTTTCTAGGGTCTCTACTTATAGGAGATAGGTATCCCTACTACTGCACTGAATACGCACCAGCAGTAAATCATCCTGCTGTGTAAGACTGTGAGTTTGGACAGTACGTTTTGAACATCTGAAACCTAAACAAACTGTATAAATTGTTGAAAAAAAGGGAAGGCATTTCTGTGAGGATAAAGATAGGTACTGGATTGTGAGCACTCCACTCACCTAAAGTCACTGACTACTCTGTTCCTTGGCATTTCTTCAAGTGAAAAAAATGCATTTTATTGTTTTGAATTTTTTCATTTTAGCATTTCAGAAATAAGAATTATCTGACAATCAATATATACATTTAATGTTGCAGTACTTTCTTTTTAAATCTCTAAATGTTATTAAATTACATATAAGTTTATATACATACACATATATGGATATAATTTCAAATATAAATGATATTTGAATTTTCTGATAGTTTCATCTTTAGTCTATGTAATTGAAGCTTTGGTTTTCCACTTAAGAAATCATATAGAGCCTGGCCGGTGTGGCTCAGTGGTTGAGCATCGACCCATGCACTATGAGGTCGCCAGTTCGATTCCTGGTCAGGGCACATGCCCAGGTTGTGGGCCCAATCCCCAGTGGGAGCATGTAGGAGGTGACCAGTCGATGTTCTCTGTCATTGATGTTTCTGTCTCTCTCTCTTTCTCTCTCTCTCTCTCTCTCTCTCTCTCTCTCTCCCTTCTTCTCTAAAAATCAATAAAGAAAAAAAATTCTTAAAAAAAAAAAAAAGAAATCATATAGATCATATACTTCATACTTGCCTTGGGCCACATCTCTTGCCTCTTAGGTTCAAATGACTTGGCAGGGGTTGGGAGATTATTATGTAACTACATACCAAGTCTGTTTAAATAGGGGTCAGTTTGGCTGAGTAAGGATCATGTGCATGAATTCTGATAGAAGCAAGATGGGAGGCCTCATTTTGTGCAGGAAAATCTAAATGTTGTAGTCCTCTGGAAAATATATTAAAGAAAAATGTTAAGACCAACTAGATCACCTTGGTCACCAGTGGTAGGAATGGGATTCTACCCTTGAGTCTGCTCTAAGACCATCTCACATAAAGACCACACATGAAAAAATAGGGAAATATCTTTCTATGTTTATAAAGTTATACCCTTTATAGAAAGGGAAATTGAAACAATCAAGTTAAACATTAGTAATATACAGGGTGGGCAAAAGAAGGTTTCCCTTTATAGATATGTTTCCCTTTAACTGATGACAAATGAAAACTTATAACTTTCTTTTCATTCCCACATTCCCCTGTCTTCTCCACTATGGCCCCACAGCTGGACATCCATCTTGATTTAACTCTATCACAATTTGTTCACAAGAACTTTTATATGCAAGATACTCCATAGGTGCTAGGAATTCAAATATGAATAAAAGAGTCTTTGTTCTCAATCAGTTTAGGATTAAGTGGGAAACAGAATTAAGGCATTGTTAATATAGTTTAGTGTATACAATTATAGAGCTAAGAACCCTTTTCTAGACACTCTTCGTTGTTACTCACATTCCTGCTCTTATTAAACCTCTTATAAGCCATGTCTCCTTAGACTACAATGGTTATTATTATCCTTATTTACATATGACAAAAACAAAGCTAGGAGAGTTTGCAACCGGCCCAAGGTTGCATAGTTCATTGCAGAGGTGAGACTGGAGTCTCCTGGATCTATACTCAGGACTGTACTGTTGAGATGGTTATTTGCAGTCTTGCCAAGGTGGTTTAAAAGAATATATAAAATAGACGAATAAATGACAGTTGTGATGAAAGAGATTAGTAAAGTGCCTTAATGGATGATGGAATTTTTAGATCTCTTATAATTCACTCTTCTCAACAATTTCTGACCTATAGTTAGAATTTCTGATCTCTCCTGGGCTTTCTTGATTTTTAATTCCTAATATATCCAAAGGTCTGAGGAGGGCATAACAAAAAGCAATTCATCATGTTGGCCAACAGAGATCCTTATTTCCCTGGAGTACAGCAATGAAACTTTGAGTTTCAAACATCTTAAGATATTGAGTCCAAACATTCAGATTTTAGATATAAAAATTAAGGAACTAGTAGCCTCTGGAGCATGCATTCTCAGCCTTAATTCTATTCACACTTCCTTAGCAAGAAACAGTAGTACCATAACACATCCAGGCACAGTTCAGCTCTCTCGCCTGTCCTGGGACCAGGAACACAGTAGGAATGATTGACCAATTAAAGCACTATAATCTATACATGAAAGGAAGAGGAGACTGTGCATTTAGTAAGGGCCATTTCTAATGTGCATCTGGAACCTGTGCCAGCTCTTTAATGGATACCTTGGCAGCAGGAAAACAGCAGGAAACTAGCCCGCACTCCAGATGCTATCATTTAGGTGGCCCCTGCTACTGGTTCTGCTGACAAGCTGGTTGGACACACAGAAGCAAGGGCTATTTTTTAGGGAGCTCTGGCTTCTGCTGGCATCGCATCTTTTTAAAAGTTCTTTCTACTCACTTGAAAAGGCTCTGGTTGAGGAAGAGCTAAGGCCTTGCTAAGAGAACATTTAAGTTGCTATGTAAGTGACTCACCTGCCTTCCAAGAAGTCCTCTTGTGTTTGATTTGCAGCCAGCTTAAGTGACTGAGAAATAAGTCAGAGTGGTTTAAAGGGTCAAAAGAAGGAAGAAATCCCTCGGAGGCCCTGTTGGAAGGCATATTTTACTGTAATTTGCTATCATGTACACTCATCAGTATGATTCTGAGTTCTCTTCTTGGCATCTGAACACATCAAAATCCTTTTTTCATATTTTTTTCTTTGTTTCTCTATACTGAATTTTGAATAGTTTCCTCATATTTACCCTCTTGTTCACTCTCTTTTTAGTTGTGACTAACTGCTATTAAACCCATTTGCTGGATTTTTTATTTTAATTTTTTATATGTATAGAAATTCTCTTTGGTTTCTTTTCAGATCTTCTTAGTCATTCTTTATGATTTCTTGTTCACAGACTATATTTTAAGATTTAAAAAAATTTTTTGCACATGACAGATAAGCTTATTTTGAGACAGTCTGTGATAACTCCATTATCTTAAGTACTTGCAAGTGGGTTTTTTCTATTACTTCTTTTGGTTCTTGCTTGTGGTTTCCTGTTTCCTTTGTATTTGGTACTTTTGTCTATGAGCTGCTCATTGTCTTTGGACTTTTAATTGTGAAAATCCTCTGAAATAACGGTTTATTCTTCCAGAGAATATTTACATTTACATCTGTGAGTCTAGGATCTCTGAATTATGTTCTCCATTTGAATGTTTTCAGACGATCAGGACAGTGTGAAATGGGCTACAAACCTGCAGGAAGATGAATTTGTGGGTCCAAAATATTAATCAGCAATTTTAACCGACATCCTCCAGGTATTTTCAAGGTTTGAAAGAGTTCGTTTTCTTGCGGTTTTCTGCAGAGTTGGTTATTTCTGACCCACCTTTCCCTGAAGATACAACCCTTTGGCCTCTCAGTTGTAAGAAGAAAGATTTCCTGCCTTAGACAGGTTTGGGCTTTGGTGGCTAGTCTCCACATAGTGTGAAACCATGAACACTGAAGTTCAAATTCACATTTTGGGGAAAATATCTCAGAATAAATACTGGCTAAAATCCTGTGCTGCTTTGACTGGGTTCCTCCATCACTAAACCTCTGCTTTGAGAATATATATACTTTCATGTATTGTGCTTCATTATTACAAATTGAAATCTTAATCAAAAACACTCTGGGGCCCTGGCCAGTTTGGCTCAGCAGTTAGAGCATTGGCCCACAGACCAAAGAGTCGCGGGTTCGATTCTGGTCAAGGACACATACCTTGGTTGCAGTTTGGTCCCCGGCACTGGTTGGGGTCATTCAGGAGGCAACCAATTGATGTGTCTCTCTCACATCGATGTTTCACACTCTCCCCCCCCCCCCAAACACACTGTCTGAAAATAAATGGAAAAATATCCTCAGGTGAGGATTTAAAAAAAATGATATTAAAAAAAACACTCTGGAAAAAAGATTTGGATTCATATACAGCTATTCTAATTTTATTTATTTTTTGCTGAGGTAGAATGTCTCTTTATTCTTTTCTTCATGTAATAGTAGGTTTGCTACCTGCACTTCTGGAGATGGAAATATATAAAACTTTCACCAGTAAAACACACACACACAGACCGTCTGAACACTTAGGCACCTGCCAAGATGCAGAGACGTAAATTGACTTTATCATCTAACTCCTGCTAAATATATGGCTGAGATAATGGCTAACTGAGAAAGAGAGGGTGACTGAGTCTCTCCAAGAGTCACACCAACCACCCACTTCTCTAGATTTGTTGGCAAATTAATACATAAAGAAAATGAGTATATATATATTCAATGGCATTTATTCAGCCATAACAAAGAAAGGAAATCCTGCCATTTGGGACAACATAGATGAATATGGAGGACATTATGCTAAGTGGAGTAAGTCAGACAAAGAAACATAAATATTTCATGATCTTGTTCATATGTGGAATAAAAAACTTAAAAACTTAAATTCATAGAAATAAAGAGTAGATTGGTTTTTGCCAGGGATGGGGGATGGGGGAAATGGGGTGATGTTGATCAAAGGCTACAAATTTTTAGTTGTGAGATAAGTTCTGGGGCTCTAATGTTGCTTGGTGACTGTAGTTAATACTGTATTGTTTACTTGAAATTTCCTAAGAGATTAGATCTTAAATCCTCTCACCACACAAACACACAAAAGTGTATCTATGTTAGGTGATAGATATGTTAACCAACTTTGTTGTAGTGATCATTTCACAAAGTATACATATATCCAATCATCACATTGTAAACCTAAACTTACACAATGTTATATGTTAATTATACCTCAGTAAATCTGGGGCAAGGGAACCCAATGGCATAGGTATTGTGGAAACACCATTTAAGGAAACATGTGAAGAGAAGATGAACTATGATGGAGACAATTTAATTAGAGATAATTTAATAGATTTGAGATTTTTTTAGGATGTATTAAACATGTCAAGGGAGTTGAAGGTATCAAGAATGATGTCTAAGTTTAACTTGCACAATACACGAGCAAGAGGTGATATTTACTTGGCAAGAAACAAGTTTGGAAGTAGAAGAACATGGTTGTACACCACTTAGGCCTATTGATTCTGCAGACATCATATTATCTTGGAATTTTCTTTTGAATATTTTAGAATTTGAATTATCTTAGGAGAGATATTAAGAAGGCAGTTTAATGTATTGTCCTGAAACTAGAAGAAGGTTATATGTGAAGATATGATTTGGGAGTCATCTAATGTCCATGATGATTACATTTACTAGTATGGCTAAGAATACCCAGAGAGGTGGGGGTGGGGAGGGAAGGGGGAGAGTATATAAAGTGCAAATAGAAGGAAACCTGTGGCTGAGTCATGAAAAACTCTTGCATTAAGGAGCTGTTAGAGGAAGATGAGCCTTTAAAGAAGAAATAGCCATAGAAATAAGAAGAAAATTAAGGCAATACTGTAAAAGCTAATGGAAGAGGAGGTATCCAGAGAAGGGATACATAATTAGTATTACTGTAACTGAAAAGTCAATAAAAGTGATTTAATGGGTCCATTTTAAGGACAGAGGCCATTATTACCCTTTGTAATACCTATTTATATACAATGATGGGGTGGGTAGAAGCTGGGTGGAGTGCAAAAACAATGAATGGAAGCTCAGAAAATGCCCAGGCTTCTTTATTAGTTGTTTGAAAGTGGATCCCTTTTCCATGGGGTGGTGTCCTTCTACACATTCTCATATTGTGTACAGTTACATAATACAATTGATGTTTTGGCTTAAAGTATTATTTTTTTCATCCTGGGACTATTTTCTGCAGTTAAATAAATGAATATTTTATGTTTGGAATTCCTAGCATCATCTAGCTACTGGGTATATATTGTACTGATATTTTTGGACTTTGCCAGTATGTCAGCAGTTACCATTTGTAGGCTCTTACATAACATGTGACAATGGGTGTAAGGCATACTTAAGGAATACCTTTATAATCTAGCTCAAATCTGGCAACTGTTTATCTTCCCAGCATCAATTCCAAGATTTTCTTAGTTATTCTCTCTGGCTCTTTAATGTCAATTACATAGTTATAGGTGATACTGCAACATTATGAACTCTGAAGTAAATGTGAGAACTGGCTTCATTTGTATATTATTCTAAACACAATTAGATTCTAGCTATTTTAATTCTGATTATTTTGTGCCTATCCAGTCTTCAAAATTGAGTACATTTGTTCTCAAACAAGTCTCTGAGGCTTATCTGCTATTATTCTTAGTAGCAATAAAAACAAATTATTATGACTACAATATGATGTTCAAGCAAGATGAAAGTATATTATAGAATTGGCAAAAAGCCAAAGGGGCTTTATTCCAAGATGATGCTTATGTTTCACTGTTACATGTGCTGTTATTATGAATTTGACATTAAAGGAGAGTCTCTTGATTTATACATGATTGAACCTGAAGGTCACCTTTAAAGGTGAAGTGTTTGAAAGTAAATTTTAGCCTTGAAAGTTGGAGGAAAGCCTTTCAAAAACCTTTCCACCCACATTTCTTTTCATCTGGTTAAGCTTGTTGAAGAACTTAGCTTATTCATTCATTACTCCAAGGAAGCTCTCATGAGCTCTTTGAATGGGAAAGGTGCCTCTTATTTTTGGTGATGTAGCATCCTGATCATATCTGTTATAACACTTTTCACATTGAAACCTTATGATTATCTGTCTGTCTCTCCTGCTAATTGAGCATTCCTGGATAGAAAACTCTAGTTTTTAGCAGGCTGCAGTCACATAATAGGATCTCAACTGAATCATGTTTAAGCAACAAAATAATTGCAGTGATATTTAGGGTTTCCTAGAGGATCTTTTCACTATGCAAAAAATGTGAAAGGGTCACTTTCAGTTATGGAAATAAGTATCAGAAAGAAGATTGCGTAAACCCATCCTTACATCATACTAATTGCTGCTTGCACTGACTTCTCTGGACCAGTGCAACACATTTATTTAAAACGTTTGATATAGAAACAAAACGGAGATGGAACTAACTAGAGAGAATCTAATCTACTGGCCTCTGTTGTTTAATGAGTGAATCTTTGTTTTCTCTACTCCCCAGGACCTTAAATTGGATACATTTTTTCTTCCAGTGTAATGGACATCCCACTCCCCCCCCCACCCTCCAATTCAGTATGCTTTCCTTCTTCTCTTGGTAACAGCATCCTATTGCTCTTAGGAAGCCATCCATCTTCTATTCTCAGTCATTGTCCTTATTCTAGAGCAGGATAAAGGATTCAGGTCCCTCACCTGTTTCTATACGTAGACCTGTGTGTTTCTTTTATAACTAACTTGCATTAGAAAAATGCATACATGAATTTGGTTCTTCTCCACCTTTACTTCAAATAGAATGTGAACCAAAGGAAGGAGTAGCTGGATCTATGTATTTACTCTCTCCTCTCCATCCCTCTGTTTCTACCCATGTTCTCCCTCAACATATGTTTGTAATATCAAGTCATAAATGGACAGTGACCAAAAGATTACTAAATACATTAAAGGGCCACATGAAGTGATGTCTGGGTCTTTCAGATCTTATGACTTGGATTCCATGCATGTGATAAAGTACATTACCTATGTAAAGAAGTCCACAGTTCCATTATCAACAATGGTTCTAAGCTATAAATTGTATGTGTAATCAAAATCATGGCCTATTTGCGTATAAATTATACTTTTCCAATTAAAAAATGGTTAAATTATGCTAATTTAGTTTAAGAATGGCCTTTTCATCTATGAAATTTTAGACTCCATTAGATTAAATAAAGTGAAACTGAAGATAAGCTCTTTGAAACTATAATTTTAATTGGAAATCTTAGGATTTCAGAACAAGAATCTGTGTTCTGAATTTCTGTTCAGATGTGTTCAGATGGATAACCTTTCTCAGATGTGCTTTCTTCTTTAGCACTCTTCCCTCAGGAATGTAAAAACGAAAATGAAGTATCCGTTTACCAAAGTAGGCACTCTGCCCCAAGGTTTGGCAAAGTGCACCCTGGCCCTCTTTCTTCTGAGGCATCTGCAAGGAAAAAAAATGTAGTTTAGCAAAGTCAGCCCCTCTGGCCAAAGTCTTTCTCACTTCCAAGCCGTGAATCCAAATCAGAAGGGGGAAAATAAGGTAAAACACCAACATCTTGTTAAAAGTTTTTTTTTAAAGTTTCCACAATTTAAGAAAGTTAAAAGAAAAAAATTATAGGAAATACAGAACTGGCTTGGTAAAACAATTTGCAAAGTTATCACAGTTACTACTTCAGGGCTGTTAATTGCTCCTCTCATCAAGTAGAATTTCTGTGCAAATGCTCCATAAATTGCCCAGGTGATGGCAATAAAAAAAGACATACTCATAAAGGTTTTATTTACAGCAATATTTTGAGCAGAGTTTAGGAGGGGAGAGATAGTCCAAGTTAGAAATGAAAACTCTGGAAATTTCAGAAACAAGGAGAAAATAATTATTTTGCAGCACTAAATATTTCAGTGTGAATTTGGAATTTGATCAAAATTAACATCTGGAGCCCTGGCCGGTTTGGCTCAGCAATTAGAGCATCGGCCCATGGACCAAAGAGTCTCGGGTTCGTTCTGGTCAAGGGCACGTGCTTCAGTTGCAGCTCAATCCCCTGCCCTGGTCGGGGTTGTGCAGGAGGCAGCCAAGCAATGTGTCTCTCTCACATAGATGTTTCTCTCTCTCCCTCCCTCCCTCCCACTCTATCTGAAAATCAATGGAAAAATATCCTAGGGTGAAGATTTTTAAAAAATTAGCATCTGGGGTAGCCTAATTTCTTGTTAGAAACAAACAGTTTCATGAAAAATGGAAATACTTGACACATATGTCTTTCAAACTTCCAATGTCTTTGATATCTAAAAGTTAAACATTTTAATTTTAAATACTAATGCATAAATATATCAATGGCATACTTAAAGGTAGAAGTGACTTGTACATTTTCAATTAAGATTTAAATGAAAGTTTCAGATTATGCAATTAGAGATCATTAATGTAATGACCACTGCAGAAGCATGCAGTCTTTCTAGTCATAGTGTTGAATGAGTAAAGGTAGATGTGGAGAGGAGAGAAACATCTGCACAACTATTAAAACTGCAGAAGTTGGAATCACATAAGGAGGGCTGGAGTTCACTGTTCCTGTGAGTGTTGTTACCACTCTCTACTCCGCCAGTCCAGTCATAGGTTAAAAGTCCCCACAAGGAAGTGCTTAATTTGTGAAATACCTCCTGGAACTATTAAACCAGTGAAAATGAGTGCAGTCATGCAGACATTGAGAACACAGAGACACCCTTTGGTATTCCCTGAAGTGTGTTCTGGAAAACTCTAACATGGAGATATGTCCCGGGCAGATAATGCATGGCTCGTGCAGCCCACAGCCGCCCCTCTCAGAGAATCACTGTGTATCAGCTCAAAGAGATTCACTTCGTTACCTGCGTATTTCTCCAACTTGGATGAAATTGAAGCTCCTTGTAAAAGGAACACCTGTTAACATCAAAGGGAACTAGTGAAGTAGGCACATCTTTGGGGAAATACTGATATAAGGTCACCTTATGATTGGAATGCATGTCAAGCTAACAAATCTAAGACAAATAATGCATTTCAGTCACTGGAATGGAATACCCTGCTTTTAAAGTTAATAAAATAAATTCCCACATTTTAGTTTATGTATCAGGTTCTGAGAGTTCCCCTGGAATCAGGTGGATACTCAGAGGCTGTCACCATTTGGTGTCTATGCAAGAGGAGTGAGGTCTGGCTGTGCAGAGCAGAGAGGGGACGCAGAAACAGGGTGACTGCAGAAATAAAGGACTGGCTCATTTGGAGGCCTTCGTTGGCTGAAATGTTCGAGTGCAAGTCCTTATCATTTCTCACTGGAGCATTTGCAGTATTCCCCTGCAAAACCTTCCACGCACTTGTATACCAGAGTAATATCAAAACTGCAAATTAGACCGTGTAACTCATATTCCTAATGTCTTTCAGTGACTCCGTATCATTTTCTGGATAAAGTTTTAAAGTTTCCAGAATTGATCATATCCATGATCTCTTTCTTTTCCAAAATTAGGTTGGAGAAAATGTTGTGCATTTATCCAGATTTTTGACTTGCTGGATTTACTGAAACAGACCCTTCTAGCAGGACCTGACTATGCAACAATTTATGAGCCATTGAATGCAGCAAATTTCCTCATAGTGGATGTCCTTGTTATTTTTATATTACCATCCATTTCAAACATTGGAAATTGGTGACCCTGTTACTTCAGGCAATGTATTAATTCTTAAAAAGAGTACTGTTGTGGTTACTCTCATGAGGAAATTTGCTGGGCCTGCTAAAGTTTAATAGAAAACAAAATAAGAATTATTGCACAATAATGCCACTGACTTGCACTGTGACAGGGAGAAAAGCCTGTTTTTTTTCTCTTACACATAGCTATCAGAAAGAGAAAAAAACAATATAGCTGAAAGCACTTTGTGAATAAAGGAAATATAATTATAGGGCACTTAATGAGCGACCCACGTTAATGTGATCAGGTCCAGACAAGAAACGACCAATGAGTGCTGTGCATATTCCCAGGATGGAGATTATTGAAAACTTTAAGCTTTCTACACAAAATAGAAACAGTCTGTTCATTTAGACTGTGGGAAGAATGTGAGGGAGAAGACATACCTCTGTCCCATCACTCTTCAGACAAAGTTTGCCATTTGAGGACATCAACTCGCAAAGTGTCCACTCTGTTATTTCTCTCTCCTGGCATAACAATTCACTACTGTAATCTGCCTTTTTATTTGTTCTGGTAGCATCCATTTATGCAACTTTTTGGGCTTAATAAAGTGACATAATACACAGCCTTAAGCAAATGGTTGCACCATCGATCAGTTCAGGGACTCAGGAGATGGTGCCATTACATATGAAATAGAAACATTGTTCAGCGCAGCTTCTTGCAGGGTTCCCATATTTCCTGGTATGAAAAGGCTGAAGGCTTAAGTAGTCCTGATGTGAGACACTTTGCACTGTGTACACTTCATCCCTTCTTGAGCAGCATAGTCTTCTGAGAAATACATAAATGAATGGAAGACACTGCAGGTTATGTGTGTTTTCATTTCAAGAAGATTGCCTTTTTATTGTTTCTTATTTTGTGTTGATATTCTGAAGCTGTAAAAAGAAGAGTAGAAATAAACAGGTGGAAATGAAGGTGCTACAATCAAATTATGTAGCATAGGAGCCTTAGCTCCCAAGGTGCATCATTCATTATATAGACAAACACCAGTATTACTAGTGCTTTTAATGTTTTTAAGTGTTGCCAAATGTTTCTGTTGACTAACTTATTCCCAGGGGGTCCCTATAACTCTTTCAGGTCACTCAGGTACTGCTTTCTAAATTACCATGGTGGTGAATTCAATTACTACTGTACTTTTTCAGTGGCCTAAAAGAATAAATGGTCTTCCTAAAATGTTTTTTCTATTTAGAAAGGTCTAGAGTGTTAAAGTTGGATAGGACCTTAGAGATGATCTGATTCAGTGTTCCATAAACTTGTTTGATGACAAGACTCTCCTAAGATCTTGTTTTAAAAATACAGATTCTCAGGCTACTTCCCTGGATACTCTGTTATAGTAAGTTGATAGGAAGCCCAGACTCTACATTCTGTCAACAAAGATGGCAGATGATCCAGACTCAGGCAGGTTTGAGAAAAGCTAAATTCCACTTTTTGTGGTTGGTTTGTTTTATGGATGAGGAAGCAGATGCCCTGATAGATTAAGTAATTCATCTAAATCGTGCTGCAAAACATTTCCAAAAATTGAGATTGGTTCAGGAAAAAATGTTGATGGCAACCTTCATGCATCCGTGGCAGGGAATGAGAGTGCATTTCCTTAGAATTTAAGCCTTCTGTATGGAATAGAACAATGTCATTTTGAAGATTGTGGGAAAAGTGACAGGGAGCACTGCTCTGTGCACAACAGTGGCTCTTAACCAGGGATGAGTTTGCTCCCAGGTGACATTTGGCAATGTCTGTAGATATATTTTTGGTGTCACAGCTGAGGGGTGTTATGTAGTATGCAGAAGCAGGGATGCTAGTAAACGCCCTGCACTGACAGGACATCCCATCACAGCAAAGAGTTACTTGCATTAAAACGTTAGTAGTGTCCAGGTTAGGAAACCCTGATATTCATTTAATCCCTTCTTAACCATCATCTCCCTGTGAAATACTGCATAATAATATCTGGGCACATTTGAGAAGTAGGACACCATTTTTGATTTTCTTCCTGAAATTATATAAACAGCCTTATATCAAAGCTAAGCAGGTCAATTTTTTTTTGGTCTGTGTTAGGCTATACTTAGACTGGATGAAGTAGATTTTTTTCCCCCTTAGAACCATCCAGTAAATCTTTTTAAGATCCCTGTCCCTTCTGCTCAGGAATCTAGACCTGCCTGATCCCGGAGCACCTCAATTACATTTGCTTCGACCTTGCCTCAGTTTGTACCTAGATCACCCAGACTCGAATTCCCTGGAGTCAGTTACAGGCTGCGGGGCCACGGTCTGCTGATGGTGAACAGAAACTGAGATGGAGTTTTTGGCCAAAATCATAGCCCAGAGGTTAAGGGAATGTGATGTTCAAGTTACTTAGAGGACTTATTTTCCAAATCAATCTGATTTTATTTTCTAATATTTATAATTTTATCTCCTTTCCATTTCTATTATCAATACTTAACTCAGAGCCTCATCATCTTTTCTGTGAACCTTTGAAGCAAACACTTAGCTGACCTGTTAGCTTTTCTGCCATTTTCTCTGTCTTTCACCCAGTCTCCACATAACAACTGTCTTTGTCGAGTGCCTTTCCTCCCCTATTTTCCCCACTACAGACTTTCCCTCATTAAACCAACTAGGAATTTTTCCGCATCTATAAAAATGTTTCTCAAACAATTCCATACGGAATCTTTTAAAGGGGGAAACAAATTATTTCATTCATTTTAATCATCTTAAGTTATTAAATTATAAAATCGCTTATTTATGCATGGACATTAAAAAATCATCCCATTTATGTTTAATACAATTATGAAACCAAAACATTTTCAAATGAAAAAATGAACCAAACTGTACAACAAAGAAAGTTCAACTATGCAATATTAATTCAATATGACAGCTAATGTTGTCGTGAAATTGTAACAGTGTTTGCAGTGGCCATAAGTTCTTTTATTTTCAAATGCCTGTGCTGTGTAGTGAGCTGTGGCATGATGCCATTTGTCTAATTCATCATTTGGACTCTGGCATGAACACATTATTTAAATATAAAAGTTCCCTCCATTCTTTTCACGTTCCCAGGACAAGTGAATGTTATACACTAAGTGCAAACAAAATGCAGAACAAAGATAAACACAGGCACTAGAACTTAATAAGCTACATCATCCAGGTCTCACATTACTTTATTATATTTCTTTGTATTATTGTGAAAGTAAATTTATCCTTGTTAACTCACGGAAAAGCTGAGTTTGAGTGCTGTTTTCTCCACATTCAGAAACACTGACCTACAGAATTGAGTCCATATGCCATGGCCAGGCATGGAGAGACCTAAGAGCACTGTGCTTCTCTTCCCTCTGCAGGCTCACCCCTGGGCATTGCTGCTGCCACCCTTACTGCCCAGTGTGAGTGACCTCCCTGGTGGCCCTGCCCCCATTCTACTGCAGCCCTCTGAGCTTGCTCTTGCTGTATCTTCTACATATTTTCCCCCAATTTTGTATTTTTTAATTAAATGTATTGGGGTGACATTGGTTAACATGACTATTAATATATAGATTTCAAGTGCACAATTCTATGATGCGTGATCTGTAAATTACATTATGTGCTCACTACCCGGCACCTGATTTTTTAAAAAGTCACTTTGAAGCAAAAAAGGTAGGTAATTATTATTATTACTTTATTTTTTTGGTAACTCAATCAAAATTATACCTATTTTTGTCAGATCTACAGAAGACATATTTTTGATATGCTGCAGAATTTTACTTTATTTGTTTATTTATTTATTTTTAGCATTAAGTGCTTTTTTTTATTGTGATAAAATGTATCTAGCCTAGGTCTCATCTCCTCTAAAACCACTACTGAAACCCCAGGTTGAAATATACCTCTCCTCTGGGGACCGAGGGCACACAATGCTCAGATCCAGCTTAACGCCTCCCTTCGGACAGTGGATCCAGTCGGTTCCTCACCCTCTTGTAAGCTTCTCAAGAGTAGGTATGGTAACCCTGGCACCCAGCCCCGGCCCGGATACTCAGTAGTCACTCAATAAATATATAGGAAACGGAACTGAGCAATTTTCAAAGGGCCATCTGCGGTAACCACACTGGGTTTTTGTTGTTTGTTTCATTTGTTTGTTTCCAGTACTCACAATTGAATATACTTTAATAAAACATGACATATTGAAAAGTGTACTGGATTTAGAATCAAAGGACTTGAGTTCACATCTTGTCCTATCATCTATTTTCCTATATAAAATGCAGATAAATAATTCTTATTTCACACCATTTTGCAGATGTGTAAAATTCTGACATATATTCAATAAATATTAGTTTCCTTTCTGTATTACTGCTTTACTTCTTTTTATGGCCTTTAGTGATTTGAAATTATTATTGTTACCAGTGAAGCTTCAAATCTATATGTACCTCCTTATCCCAGTTAGATTGAGATCTCTAGAATTAGTTATTTTCCCGGAACTGAGCTTCAAAATCATTACATAAAATAAATGACAGCCCTGGCCAGTCTGGCTCAGTGGTTAGAGCATCGGCGTGCGGACCAATGAGTCTCGGGTTCGATTCTGGTCAAGGGCTCGTACCTCGGTTGCGGTTCGTCCCCAGCCTTGGTCTGGGTCGTGCGGGAGGCAACCAGTTGATGTGGCTCTATCGCATGGATGTTTCTCTCTGTCTGTCTGTCTCCCTTCCTCCCACCCTATCTGATAATAAATAGAAAAATATCCTTGGGTGAGGAATAAAAAAAAAATAGATGACAATCTTTCCTCCTTTTCACCCTCATAGGTTACTCCACTCCCTCGAACTGTTTATATTTACTCAGGATATATATATACATACATATATATATATATATATATGTATGTGTATGTACATACATATATAGTTGTTGTTGTTGTTAATCCTTACTGAAGATATTTTTTTCCATTGATTTTTAGAGAGAGAAAGATGGATATGAGAGACACATCGATTGGTTGCCTCCCACACACGCCTTGACTGGGGCTGGGGATCTAACCTGCAACCCAGGCACGTGTCCTTGACTCAAATCAAACCTGAGACCCTTCAGTGCAAGGGCCAATGGTCTAACCATCGAACCACACTGGCCAGGGCCATATTTCTTTTCTTTTATTGCCATAGGCATGAGAGGACCTTTACTTTGTTCTTATTATCTAGAGAAATCTGTCTTCTGCCATCTTGTTGTAGTTCCTTATCATCAGAAAGCATCTACTTTAGGAAGTGTTTTTTTTTCTTTCAATTTTTTTTTCTTTATTGATTTTAGAGAGAGAGGAAGGGAGAGGGAGGGAAAGACAGAAACATTGATGAGAGAGAACATCAATTGGCTGCTTCCTGCATGCCCCCTACTGGGGATTGGGCCCACAACCTGGGCATGTGCCCTGAGTGGGAATCGAACCGGTGACCTCTTGGTGCATGGGTCGATGCTCAACCACTGAGCCACACTGGCTGGGCAAGAACTGTTTCTTTACCTGCATTTTATTATTGCATTTACATTTTTTATTCATTCATATGGACATTAGAAACTTTCGCTTCAGTTATTTTGGTACTAGGCAACAACACAAAATTTATTGTAGAAGTAAGTGATGTGGCATTCAGCAGTGCAGAAAATTTCTCTAATCATTGGGTTCCTAGCTCTTATGTGTGTGTTATAAACAAACTATAAAGTAGGTAGAAAAGCAGCTGAGACAGATATAGCTGATGCTGACAAGGAAGAACAAAAAAGGAATGAAACACCTACATTTTGTTTATCATAAAACAAAATGGCAACTGCAAACTACAGAAAGTCTTCTTAAAGGAAAATTCTAAGTAATGGGCATTTATTGGACAAGATAACTCAGGCTAGATGGAAAAGAAAAGCTGCTCAGATATGGGAATAGCCAAAGGATGAACTAAGCTACAAAAAGATATGATCAATGTCACTAGAGACAAAGTATCTGAGTTTCAACTTAGCATTGTGAGGATAGGAATAATGAAATCAATTTGTCATAAAGCAGCAGGCATGAGTCAATGACCCACAAGAGATCCCTGTTATCACACATTACTCTGGTTATGTGCCTTCCTAAAGACTGAAAGCAAAGTGGGCACAAGTGCTTCTGTATTGGATTAAGGCTGCACCTCTCATGCCCTGACCCATTTCACCTTCAACCTACTCTGAGTTCAATACAAATTAAAACCTTGGAGACTTTTGGTGGAAAGATTCATGACTAACAAGAAAAACACTGAATATTTGGAACCTCAGAAGAAATGCATGTTGTTTTTGCCCTGTTTGTAACAATCATGAAGAGTACCACTTTACCATCTGGTAGGAAATAAAAGAGAACCTTAGGGCCTTATTTCCTAAATTGGGAATAAAGTCATTTGAGTTGGCAAATCTTGGCGAACAGTTACAAGTTTACAAGTACTGACCTCAGGCCCTTTTGTATCCATGTGGCTTGCATTTGAGAGAAACAGCACTGACAGCTTGCAGGAAGAGAAATGGACAGAACTCCACATGTTTCTGCTTCTAGCTCTTTCAGTATCACTGTTTGTTTAAAAAAATAAAATTATTAGGGCTCTTATGACGTACATTTGATATCACGATTTTTAACTTGTTCTCAGTTTTAGCTTTTTATGAGGATACCAGTATTTATTTATATTTCACATTGGTTCAGAAGGTTCTTTCTATGCTTCGTGCCAGCTATTGTGTATGCAAAGTTCTAGATCTCTTTCTCTTGAAGACCTTGCAGTCTGCTGGAGGAGAATATAAAGATATTTCCTCAAAAGAATGAACAGACAAGCCGCAGCCTGGGAAAACATACTTGCAAAAGAATATCTGATTAAGGGCTGCTATGTAGGTTCATTGATTGTAACAAATGCGCTGCTCTGGTTCAGGAGGGCGAAGCTACGCATGTGTGGAGTTGGGGTATAGATGGGGACTCTGTGCTTTCTACTTGATTTTGCTGTGAACCCAAAACTGCTCTAAAAAATAAAGCCTTTAAAAAAATACTAAAGCCAGTGTACCGTGCTGTGAACGAAGGGTTTTAACTCTGGTAGTCCAGAAAAGAGGGGGCTTATCTAGCCTAGGGAGGCTTTGGACAAGACTTCACAGAAGCCATGGGTTTTACGCTGGGATTTAAAAGTAGGTAGAATTTTACCTGTAGGAAGGTGCAGAGAGGAATTACTGGTATGGAAGGGAAGAAAGGAAGAGAACAAGGGGTATAATAGGAAGGGAGAAAGGAGCAGGACGGGGAGGAGGAGCTGTGACGCACTCTGTGAACGCCTTGTAATTTGGACTGGAATTAGAGTTTATTGCAAATTAGAGTTTATTGCATGTCATTGGACTAGTGGGGCAAGTTGGACATTTTAGCCATTTTGTCAGCTATGCTGATGAATTTGGAGTCTCTCTCTGGAGCAAGCCACTGGCTGTTTGCAAAGAATAGAAAAGCTGATACTTATTGAGTGCTTCCTTTTGTGGTTGTTGTTATGGACTATCACATGTAATCCTCACAGCACCTCTTGGAGTTGAACATTGTTGTCTCAAGTTGCCACTGAAGAAACTAAAGCAAAGAGAGTTTAAATAAATGCCCCAGATCACAGTGAATCAGGGTCAGAGCTGAGATACAAATCCATATATCATGCTGTCAAAACTCACGTGCCTGGCCACCCTCGGAGAGGTGGTGTGGGAGAAACATTCAAGGGGGAGGAAATGAATGCAGATCAGATGTCATTGCTTATCGTTTGTTTTTCCAGGTCTCTCTACAAAGAAATAGACCAGCAGCTGCAATCAACTGCAATCCCATCACACCTTCATGATGTTTCCCTTGGCTAGAAATACATTAAGAAGTCTCAAGATTGGAAGCATTCAGCAAATTAGGGCAAGACAGAGCCACAGAAAACACTCCCCAGATTTTCATGACAAATATGGTAATGCTGTACTAGCTAGTGGAACCGCTTTCTGTGTTGTTGCGTGGATATTCACAACCACACAGATTGGAGTACAATGGAACCTATCCCCTGTTGGCAGAGTCACCCCAAAAGAATGGAACGATGAATAACCATCACAGTTGCTGTAACACAGAATTGTTTTCAAATCCACCTGCCATTTAAGCACTCTGCTGCTCATTTAAATACAGCATAATTAAAATACATTTGAAACCTTTAAAAGGTTATTGAACGTAGTCATTATAATGCCTGGAAGTAAGGCTGTAAGAGTGGGTATAGATTACAGGGGATTAAGAATAACAGATATTTGAAAATAGAATTAATAAAGCATGTGTTCTTCTGTCTTAATGATTTACTCTAGACATCCTTCAGTGGCTATACACACGTATGTACCTTAGGAATTAATTTGTCTGGCAAACCTTTATGAATCTTCCTTAAAATATACTTATGATCTGAGCATTTTTCACATCCTTCATCTTTCTCTCCCTGGTGTGAACCACCACAGTCTCACTGAGATTATTATAAAAACTTTCTGGCTGATCTCCTTGCTTCTACACTTGATGTCCCCCCAGGCGTACCCCCTCTACCCTGCCCAACACAATGTTTTCTAAGCACAGTAGCCAGAATGATTATTTAAAAACATTAGCCTAGTGATATCATTCCTTTTTGGAAAACACAAGACTTTTATTTCACAGCAGAGTTAAAGCTAACAGAAGGGTACATAGGCCCCTTAGAATTCTGTGCTGGTCTGTTTCTCATCTGCATCAAGACTTTTCCACTTGCTTTTTCTGGAGGAATGCACTTCCTCCAGATCCTATGTGACTCACTCTCCATTACACTTTTCAGGGTTTTGTTCATGTATCTTTTCAGAGAAAGCTATGATTACCCTTTTAAAAATTGCAGCCCTGCCCTGACTGGGTGGCTCAGTTGGTTGGGGCATTGCCCCATACACTGAAAGGTTTGGGTTCCATTTCTGGTCAGGGCACATACCTAGGTTGTGGATTCAATTACCAGGGAGTGTTTGGGAGGCAGCCGATCGATATTTCTCATACCGATGTGTCTCTAGCTTGCTTCTCTATAAAATCAATAAGCATATCCTCAGGTGAGGATTAAAAAAAAATTGCAACCCCTACTTAGACTGGGCTTTGTCTATCTTGCTTCCTTGCTTTATTTTTTCTCCATAAAAATTATCATCATCTGGCATACATTTTATTTTATTGATATATTTTATTGTTTATTGTCTGTGTGAAAAACTCCATAAAAGCATAGGTTGGGGACTGCTTTTTGTATTATTTTATCCCCATAACAAAGCCTGATAGATTAGGCCTTCAGTAATTATTGGTTGAATTAATGGGTGCCTTTAAATAATTCAGGGCCCCTGTTAGTCTGAAAATGATGAATTTGTTTACTGTGTGTTTGCAATGATTACAAGAGGGCATATTCGTTATCTATTGCTGTTTTACAAATTACCCCAAACTCGGTGGCTTAAAACAGTAAGCATTGGCTCACAGTTTCTAGGAAGCAAGAATCTGAGGATTACTTAGCTAGAGGTCTCGGGCTCAGGGTCTCACGCTTCTGCAATCAAAATGTCAGACAGGCCTACAGTCATCTCAAGGCACAGCTGACGGAGGATCCACATCCAGACTTTCTATAAGGCTGTTGACTGGGCTCAGGACCTTGCTGGACATTGGCTGGAAATATCAGTTCTTCTCTGTGGGTCTTTTCATAGGGGAGCTCACAGTGTAGCAGCTGGCATTCCTTACAATAAGAGAGGGTAGCCCTGGCCGGTTTTGCTCAGTGGTTAGAGCATCGGCCTGTGGTCCAGAGAGACCCGGGTTCCGTTCCCACTAAGGGCACGTACCTCGGTTGCAGTTCGTTCCTGGCCCTGGTTGGGCCCTGTGGGAGGCAGCCACTCGATATGTCCCTTTCACATCGATGTTTCTCTCTCTCTTCTTCTCTCTCCCTCCTACTCTATCTGAACAAAAAAATGGAAAAATGTCCTCTGGTGAGGATAAAAAAAAAAAAAAAAGAAGAGAGGGTACTCAAGAAAGAAGCCACAGTCTTTTTATAGCCTAATCTTGCAAGTGACATTCTGTCACCTCCACTACTGGAAGTGTTTTTTGTTAGTTTGTTTTCGCTAGAAGTGAGTCACTAAACCAAGGCCATACAAAAGGGGAGAAGATTATACAAAAGCATAATTACTTGTAGGCAAGGATCACTGGGAATAATTTTATAGGCCACCAACCACAGTTAGCAATGGAGATCACCTCCTTCTCCTAAGTGACCGACTTCAAAGTAACTGTATTGTTCTTAATCTCAAATATATTACATATTGCTATTGCACCCATTTTACTCTGAAAGTTTCTCTAGGGTCTTTCCTAGGTATAGAATTTGTAAGTCTTAGGGAATACCCATTTTTAGCTTTATCAGTATTGCTAATTATTTCCCATAGTGGTTAAATAGTTTACGTTCTCACAACCAATGTGTACTACTTCCTCTTGCAATACATCCGGGCTCATTCTTAGAGTTTTCAATCATTTTAACATTTGCTACTTTGATGAGTGTGTAGTAGTAGCTTCTGTTTTAATTTGCATTTCCCTGATTACTGAAGAGGTTTAACATCCTATGTTAGGTTTTTTTTTTTTTTTTCTTTTGTTTTTTTTCTTTTCAAAGTCCCTTTCCCATGGAAGGGTGGCACTCTCAACTCCCAGTTTAATGGGACCATTGCTGTGATCCCTAGTAGAAGTCTGAAACTTACAGACCAGCAAAGCCCAAAGTCATGGGAACAGGAAACAGCTATTTCTCCAGTGGATCACTAGGGGTGATTGTGGGACAGCCACTCCCATATCCACTTCTTGAATCCTAGCCCTATAAATGCTGGCTCCGGGAATAACGAACCACGTATTTGTTGGTTATTTAAAGCACATCCACCATCTTGGAAAATATCGCCTCAGCTTTGCAAGGTGTTTTCCAGCTGTTGCTGTAACTAACACTTCAGAAGGTCATTATGCCATTCTGTCTGTGGTGGAAAACATGGTAAGGCTAGTGAGTCCATAAACATGAGCCCATTACGGTACCTCATTGCTGTGAAATAAATTTCTTGATCAGAATCTGCTCTGTTTATGCTATGGTGTTAAGGCATTTTGCAAGTTCATAGATGAAAGTATTCACAGAAAAGTCACAGGGAGAGAAGGTAAATCTATGCTGTTAGTAACTGTGTAATTTAATGAGAACAGAGTGCCACCTTTCCCATGATGGAAATGGTTCCATGAGATCCACCTGGCACTAAAGGCTGCCTGCTTCCCTCCCCACCCCAAGGAATGCTGCAAGTGGAGGCCAGCGTGGATCTGCTCACTTGGTAGATTGGGCACTCAACAGTGGCTTAGACAGACTAGGCCTTAGGAGTGCAAGTCCCCCTTGAGCCCACACGCAGCCTCCATGCCTGCTGTCATGGCCATTTTGTCTCTGACCCATTGTGGAAACTCAGAGCGGCTGAGATAGAATGGGTTATCTTGTCCACGTGGTGATTAATACTCCTTTGCTGAGTATCCTTTTGGTGAGTATTTAGGTGGTACATGAATGTCTTTTACCTGTGTTCATTTAGAGGAGTCTGTTGTTTCCAGATTTTTTTGTCACCAAATATCCGATAGCATTTCTTCTAATTCCTTGACTAGCCTGTCAAGCCTTTAACTGCTACTCATGATGTGGTGTAGAATTGGACCTGTGGCCATTTCTCCTTCCAAGGACATGAACAACTATGTACACTGTGCTGCCCACTAGGCAGATTTTCTATCTTCCTTCTTCAGGGCCAACCAGGAATTAATCTGTATTTCTGAAGCTGTTCACTTCCAGGTATGGCCAGCATGTTTTGTAAAACCAGGTCTGATCTCTTTCTTCCTCAGTGCCCTGGTACTAGGAAACTCCCTGTGGGGTCATAGGGTTACATATCTACAAACTGTAGGTTTAAACTTGCCTAAACACACAACCTGTGAACAGTGGAGCCAGGAGTCAAGCTTTAGAACCTGTTGCTTTACTTCCACACTAGGCTGTCCCATAGTCTTTCTTCAGGCATACAGGTTGGAGGTTTGGGAGAAGCATTCAAGCCGGAGCTAGAGAAGATAGGGGACCATTATAGATTATTGTTAAACCCATAGCAGTAAAAAGCATTATCAAGAGAGTGTATCAATGAGGAAGTAGGGATAAGGACTGCATGTAGTATGTATGAGTATTTTAGGAGGGTCGTTACTACTTTTGCCCTGGCCAATGTGGCTCAGTTGCTTAGGTGTCATCCCAGGCACTGAGAAGTTGTCGGTCCCATTCCTGGTCAGGGCAAATGCTTGGATTGCAGGCTTGATCTCGGGGGTGGGGGAGTGGGGGGTGGGGATGGTAGGAGGCAGCTGGTTGCTCTCACATCAATGTTTCTCTCTCTCTCTCCCTTCCTCTCTCTAATAAATAAAAGATCTTTAAGAAATAAAAATAAAAAGGGCAGTTATTTTCTTTTTTACCTTCACCCTGAATATTTTTTTATTTGAAATGAGGATTAAAGCCTACCTCTTTAGGTTTATATATTTATAGTTCTGTGTGTGTGTGTGTGTGTGTGTGTGTGTGTGTGTAGAGAGAGAATGCATAGATGTGTATATCTATGTATATCTATGATAAAGAAATTGATATACACATATATCTGTATAAATATATACATGCATACATATACATACATATACATACATATACATATATATATATATATATATATATATATATATATATATATTTTTTTTTTTTTTTTAACCTCACCCGAGGACATTTTTTCATTTTTTGTTCAGATAGAGTGGGAGGGAGAGAGAGGAAGAGAGAGAGAGAGAAACATTGACGTGAAAGGGACACATCGAGTGGCTGCCACCCACACGACCAACCAGGGCCGGGGACAAACCGAAACCGAAGTACATGCCCTTAGTGGGAACCGAACCCGGGTCTCTCGGGACCGCAGGCTGATGGTCTAACCGCTGAGCCAAACCGGCCAGGGCCATATACATATATTTTTAAGAACACAGTTATTTTAAGGAATGATGTGTATATATATGTTACACATCATATTAAAATTTGTGGCCACTGGTTTCTTATAATAAATTTAGATATTAAATCTTTTAATATTTCTAACATTTCTCACTGGATATTATATTTTGACCATGATTATATGTAAAATATGAGATGCAAGCTGTTTTGTTGTTCTCCATGTCTTAAAACTAACTTGGAATACATTTATCAAATTACTCACCACAACAAAATTCTTCTATTGTCTCACACAATTCTTGGAAAACTATATTATATAGCATTATTATGAGGAAAATATTACTTGGCAGTTATTGCATACATTTGCTTGCTGTCAGCAGAAAGACAGACTTCATTTTGACACCTATTCTTCCTTTTTTGGAAAAACTGAGGTACCAGAGCTACATTTTGCTACTGGACTGTGAATGTGTATAAATCATAAATGGCAGATGAATAATTAGAGTTTTTTAGTTCTCTGTGCTTAACAGTTGTTAAAGGATTGAATGTTTTTCTCATGTGAAAATTATAGTAATTCTGTAGAGTCCATAAGCTTATGTGTCCTATAGAATAGATGTTTACCAAAGATTATCCATGGGTTTGGTTAAGTGACATGAATTCACTTAAAGATGAAGATAAAAATAGAATCCACATCTCTTGGCTTTTGATCTGCTCCATTAAGAATTTTACCTGCTTTCTAGGAAAAGACAACCCCGATCTTATAAATGGTAAATAAACGGTGTGACTGCCTGCCAACTAAAGGAAAGATTGGTAAGTCAGGCTGGAGAATAGGGCCTAGGGGTGGTGTGTGTTTGATCAGTCTAATTTATGTGCAGGCACTTTGATCAGGTTTTAATATGAGGTCTAGTATTTACTAGTTCTTGCTTCATGGCACAGCCTTATAGATAAGATAATAACAATGACAAGAACTATCCAAAACTGTATAATTCCGGTCTCAGGTATAATGAATAAGGAGATATCTCTGTTTCAGAGTCTTCTCTCATGTCCTTAACTGATTTAACAGATACACTGTGTGACATCTCTAACGATATAAAAATGAAAGGGAGATTGCAAGCCAGTTATTAGTAACCATTGTTCAAACAGATTTCAGCTATGAATTTATCCCTCTTAAGAGAAGTTTCTGCTAATTTTGGAAATTGTTAAAATATCATGATAGTTCCTCATTTGTTACAAATATAGAAAAGTGCATAGATGTACAACATCATAACATTTTTCATGTTTTGCACTAACAACAGTTGGTTTCCTGGGGAGATGACATTAATTTGAGCAGTATCTCTTATTTTCCAATAACCTTTTACATTACAAAAAAAATCTGCAACTTCATTTTCTTCCCCTATCTGGAAACCATAGAAACCAATGTGAAATTATAGCTAAGAAGTTCGTCACTGGGCTATCTCAAGCTGATCTCCATGGAAACATTTCACATTTTCTTGAAATGAAAGATCTTTCAATCAGACACATATATCCATAACTGATGGGTGTCTGACAAATATTAACAACAACAAAAAGTATATGGATGTTTTATTAAGTAATACATGCAGGAGAGTTTTAAAACTACTTCATAATGAGATCGTTTAAATGGTAACTGTGATGGCGACTATGGAAATAAAGATACAGTTTCGAAAACAATGTTATGTCACTTTTCAAAAATATTGTTCTTGATGTTTACATTAAAGGCAAGTTCCTAAAATAGTATGGACTTTGAGTTGAGAAAGATTTATATTCCGAGTCTAGCTCTGCCCCTTTTAGCTGGCTCATCTCTCCCATTTTCTTATAAAATTGAGGGAAGTAATACCTGATTTAAATAATTTGCAGATTAAATGAGTTAAGTTAAATGTTTTATAAAAAATTATACATTTTTATCTGGTACAATGAATAACTGAGTGGTGGAATTTGGATGATGAGGATGATGAAGATGATTTCAGCCCGTTAATGGGTGGTTAAGGAATAGTACTGTTCTAGGTGATAGACACTGAATGTGTGAATGCCACAGTCTCTAGTAGCGAGAGCTGCCACTGTGATTTAGCTTTCATAATACATACAAAGGCTAATCCTCATTTAAAACACACTTCTTCAAATATTCAGTTTTAAAGTTGTTGTTTGGACCTTGGGTCATGTAAGTGGGCTAGAGAAGAGGCCCTAAAATAAACTTGTAAGGTAAAAATCATATTTGCAAAATTATTTTAAATTATACATCAAACTCAGTATTCATTTAATGTAGTTTTATGTTATATATAGAATGTATACAGCAATATACATGCACCGAGACGCATTCATGACAAATATAGTTGTACAATAGACCCACAGAGTGTGGGGGCGTGCCCTTCAGTAAGAGCAAAATCAAAGAGAGAAACCACTCAGGAGCTCACAGACCTATAGAGCAGAGCAGTGCATGGAATGTTCTGCCCTACATACATTCTTCTTTTTTTTGGTCTCTCTTATTCTGTATCTGTGTCCCAGTCTCCTGTTTCTGTCTCTCTCTATCTCTAAGCCCATGTGGTTCAATTTGATTAAGTTATATATATGATGTGACTCCACTAATTACCATGGAAACAATATTAATATCAGGCAGCCTTTGAACTTTTTCAGCTAAAATACATGCTGAATGATGGATGTCTGACATACTTCTATGAATTCAGATTTTAATTTTTTAAAAAGAGAAAGCAATACAAACGCATATTTTCTGGGTTAAGAAGTCATATGTATTCTTAAAAGTATTTTAAACATCTGAAGTACATTGATTATAACATTTCTCAAACTGTTTTTAAGGAAATAACTAAAGCTTCATAAGCCATATGATAATTTATATTTACCTCAGCTATGTTTCAGAACTATGTTTAAGCCTTCATTCCTGCCCTGGCCGGTTTGGCTCAGCGGTTAGAGCATTGGCCTGTGGACCAAAGAGTCCCGGGTTCGATCCCGGCCAAGGGCATGTACCTCGGTTGTGGTTTGCCCTGGCCCCGGCTGGGGTCGTGTGGGTGGCAACCAATCGATGTGTCTCTCTCACATCAATGTCTCTCTCTCACTCTTCCTCCCTCTCTCCCTCTCGCTCTATCTGAAGTTACATGTAAAAATATCCTCAGGTGAGGATAAAAAACAAAACAAAACAAATAAAGTCTTCATTCCTCAGGTAAGAGAGGCTTGCAGTTATGTCCCAGTTTCAAGTGCGTTGTACTGGACCACACACCTCTCTCAGACATTCAAGTGCTGCTATGAATGAGGGACAAAGACTAGAAAACGCCTTAACTCGAATTTCTTTTCTATTTTTATTACTATTTAACATTTTTAATTTTAGGTATTAGATGATAAAAGTAGTCAAGAAAAACACAATTAGAGGCATAAGGATTGGAAGGCAGGAGTTAACCTCCATTTGCAGATAGTAGAATTATATATGTGGAACATTGATAGAATTGATGGGGAAACTACAAATAAGATAATTTGAGGATGATAGATTATAAATCATAAAGCCAACATTCAAGAAGATAAAGATGCAACAAAGGGAAAATAAACTCATAGAATACATATATGTAAACTTATGTCCAACAAATGTATGTGTTGTCTATACGAACAAATGAAACAGACCATGTTCTTGGACAGGGAGACTCAGTGTCATATAGAATTTAGATTTCCCTGAGATAATATATAACATTAAAACTTTCCCAAGAAAATACTGAAAAATTGTATTTCTTTAAAACTTGGCAAGTTAAAATAAAACTCATTTAGCAGAGCAAATAATAATCAGAACACATCAGAATTCCAGAAATAGTGGTTGACTCTATAAGTTATTAAAACATTTTCCAGAACCTCTATCTCTGAAGCATTTTGCTGTTGTGAAAAAATGGAATGAAGACTGATATGAAAGAATAGGGAATCAATAAATAGACCTTACTGTGTATGAAAACTTAATAAATGATAAAGGCAGTATTTAATCTGTAAAGAAAAGATGAACTGTTAATAAGTACTGTTGGGATAAATAGTTAATGATAAGGAAAATAGATAAAATTGTACCCATTTCTAACACTGTAGACAAAATAAATTCCAACTGATTTAGAGCTCTAAATTTTATTTTATTTTTTTCATTTTATTAATTTATTTTTGTTACAGATGTTTCTCCTATCCCCCCCATTGTCACCCTCCTCCCCCTCCCTCCCTGCCCCATCCCCAGTTTTGTTGTCCATGTCCATTGGTTATGAGTACATGGGTATAAGTTCTGTGGTTCATCGCTCCCCTCCCCCACCCCCTCTTCTGGCAATTGTCAGTCTGTACCCTACTTCCACATCTCTGGGACTACCCTGTTCCTCAGACTGTTATGTTTATTATATTCCAGAAATAAGTGAGATCATATGATATTTGTCTTTCTCTGCTTGGCTTGTTTCACCTAGGGTAATAGTTTCCAGGTCCTCCCATGTCGTCGCAAAGGATAAGAGATGTTTCTTTCTTATAGCTGCATAGTACTCCATTGTGTAAATGTACCACAGCTTTTTTTATCCATTCGTCTACTGATGGACACTTGGGCTGTTTCCAGATCTTAGCTATTGTAAATAGCGCTGCTATGAACATGGGGGTGCATATATTCTTTCTGATTGGTGTTTCAGGCTTCTTAGGGTATATTCCTAGGAGTGGGATCACTGGGTCAAATGGTAATTCAATTTTTAATTTTTTGAGGTAACACCATAGTGTTTTCCATAGTGGCTGCACCAGTCTGCATGCCCACCAGCAGTGTACTAGAGTCCCCTTTTCTCCACACCCTCTCCAACACTTGTTGTTTGATGCTTTGTTGATGGTGGCCATTCTGACAGGTGTGAGGTGATACCTCATAGTTGTTTTAATTTGCATCTCTCTGATGATTAGTGATGTTGAGCATTTCTTCATATGTCTCTTGGCCATTTGTATGTCCTGTTTGGAGAGGTGTCTATTTATTCTTCTGCCCATTTTTTAATTGGGTTCTTTGTCTTCCTTTTGTTGAGTTGTATGAGCACTCTATATATTTTGGAAATTAATCCCTTATCTGATATATCATTGGCAATTATGCTCTCCCATACAGTGGGTTGCCTTTCCACTTTGATGGTTGCTTCTTTTGCTGTGCAGAAGCTTTTGAGTTTGATGTAGTCCCATATGTTCATTTTTTCCTTTGTTTCTATTGCCTTAGGTGATGTATCAGTGAAGATTCTGCTCCGTATGATGTCCGAAATTTTGTTGCCTACATTTTCTTCTAGGATTTTTATGGATTCATGAGTCACATTTAAGTCTTTTATCCATTTTGAGTTTATTCTTGTGTATGGTGTAAGATGATGGTCTAGTTTCATTTTTTTGCATGTAGCTGTCCAATTTTCCCAACACCATTTATTAAAGAGGCTGTCTTTACTCCATTGTATGCTCTTGCCACCTTTGTCGAATATTAATTGAGCATAATGTTTTGGGTCAATTTCTGGGTTCTCTGTTCTATTCCATTGATCTATGTGCCTGTTCTTGTGCCAGTACCAGGCTGTTGTGATTACAGTAGCTTTGTAGTATAACCTGATGTCTGGTATTGTGATCCTGCCTACTTTGTCCTTCTTTTTCAAGATTGCTGTAGCTATTCGGGGTCTTTTTTGGTTCCATATGAACTTCTGAAGCATTTGTTCTAGTTCTATGAAATATGTCGTTGCTATTTTGATGGGGATCGCGTTAAATCTATAGATTGCTTTGGGTAGTATGGACATTTTAATGATGTTAATTCTTCCAATCCATGAACAAGGTGTGTGCTTCCACTTTTTTATGTCTTCCTCTATTTCTTTTTTCAATGTCCTGTAGTTTTCTGCAAATAGGTCCTTTACTTCTTTGGTTAAGTTTATTCCTAGGTATCTTAATTTTTTTGCTGCGATGGTAAATGGGATTTTTTTTTAGTTTCTCTTTCTGTGAGTTCATCATTGGTGTATAAGAATGCTGTTGATTTCTTGACGTTAATTTTGTATCCTGCTACTTTGCCAAATTCATTTATTAAGTCTAGTAGATTTTTGATGGAGTCTTTAGGGTTTTCTATGTATAATATCATGTCATCTGTGAATAATGACAGTTTCACTTCCTCCTTTCCAATTTGGATCTCTTTTATTTTTTCTTCATGTCTGATTGCTGTGGCTAAGACTTCCAGTACTATGTTAAATAAGAGTGGTGAAAGTGGGCATGCTTGTCTTGTTCCTGTTCTTAAGGGAAATGTATTTAGTGTTTGTCCATTGAGTATGATGTTGGCTGTAGGTCTTTCATATATGGCCTTTATAATGTTGAGATATGATCCCTCTATTCCCAAATTGCTGAGTGTTTTTATCAGAAATGCGTGCTGGATTTTGTCAAATGCTTTTTCAGCATCTATTGATATGATCATGTGGTTTTTATCTTTCATTTTGTTTATGTGATGTATCACATTTATTGATTTACGAATATTGTACCAGCCTTGCATCCCTGGGATGAATCCCACTTGGTCTTGGTGAATAAATTTTTTGATGTATTGCTGGATCCAATTTGCTAGTATTTTGTTTAGGATTTTGGCATCTATGTTCATCAGGGATATTGGCCTGTAGTTTTCTTTCTTTGTAGTGTCTTTTTCTGGTTTTGGAATTAGAATTATGCTGGCCTCATAAAACGAGTTTGGAAGTCTTCCTTCTTCTTGAATTTTTTGGAATAGTTTGAGGAGAGTGGGTGTTAGTTCTTCTTTGAATGTTCGGTAATACTCCCCCGTGAAGCCCTCAGGGCCTGGGCTTTTGTTTGCTGGGAGGGTCTTGATTACATCTTCAATTTCTTTAGTTGTTATTGGCCTGTTCAAGTTTTCTATCTCTTCCCAGTTCAGTTTTGGGAGACTATGTGTTTCTAGAAATGTGTCCATTTCGCTTAGATTGTCGAATTTGTTGCCATATAAATGTTCATAGTATTTGTTAAGGATCCTTTGTATTTTTGTGGTGTCAGTTGTTACTTCTCCTCTTTCATTTCTGATTTTGTGTATTTGGATTCTCTCTCTTTGTTTCTTGGTGAGTCTAGCTAAGGGTCCATCAATCTTGTTTATCTTTTCAAAAAACCAGAGGAGCTCTAAATTTTAATTTAATTTTTTTATTTTAGAGAGAGGAGGGAGAGGGAGAGAGAGATAGAAAAATCAATGAGAGAGAACATTGATTAGCTACCTACTGTGTGCCCCCCACTGGGGATTGGGCCCACAACCTGGGCATGTGCACTGACCGGGAATTGAACTGGCGACCTCCTGGTGCATGGGTCGACACTCAACCACTGAGCCACGCTGGCCAGACTACAGCTCTAAATTTTAAAAAGAAAGTATAAAACAAGAAGAAATCATGGGGAAATTTATAACATAAGAAAATTATGATAAATTTAACCATACTAAATAATTTTTGCATTGCATATATTTAATAAACCAAATAAAAAATACAATGACTAATTGGAAAAGGTGTTTAAAAACTGTCAGTTTAAAGAGTTACTATTCCTAATATATAAAAGCCTTCTGAAGGGAGAAAGGTAAAAGATCAATGGACAAATGAGACGAGCAGAGAGTTCACAGAAAAAGAGATGCAATTGCTCTTACATATATGAAAATATTCACAACTTCCCATAATAAATTAAATTAAAGTAAACCAAGATACTCTTTTTCACCAGACACAAAAAATTCCAAACTTTGACTATGTGTTGATGAAGCTGAGGGAAAACAGGCACTGTCAGGCATTGCTGTTGGAAATGCAAAATGGTACATCTCCCTGGAGGAGAAATTGGCAATATTCTGCATTTATCCTTTGACCCAGCAATCTCGTTTCTGGTACTCTATCTCAAAATGCACTGGCATATACATGAAAGGGAATATGCAGAATGCTATTCATGGCAACACTCTTTTGTAGTAAAATACTGTAAAGAGCCAGTTATTAAACTCTTGTCTCTCAGCCTCAACACCCACTGGTTGTATGTATTATTGACTAGATTTGCAGTCTGGGCATCTACTGACACTTGTTTGCCCCCTGGCTTCTTTTAGTTTCCGCCTGAGGGAGCACTGTTCTGAGAGTGGGGAATAAAGGATACTACTTGGGGGAATAAAGGATGCTACTTGGGGGAATAAAGGATGCTACTTGGGGGAACAAAGGATGCTACTTGGGGGTACAAAGGATGCTACTTGGGGGAATAAAGGATGCTACTTGGGGGAACAAAGGATGCTACTTGGGGGAAAAAAGGATGCTGCCAGCCTTTCTGTTTTGCCACCACTTTGAGTGTCACAACAACACTTCTTCACTCCAACAATAAGACTTTGTTCCCCACAGATATAAATACTGCCTTTGTCCTGTACTAAATGCTTTTGTCTGGAGTTTGTCATGTCAATTATTCAATTCATTTGTAAGAACATGTAGAAAAACCTGGACTTTGTAATAAGTAGTGTTGGATTAAACTTTTCAAACATAGGAAAAATAGATAAACTGATTCCATTTCTGGCACTCTTCACAGGATTGACTAGAAATTGTCCTAAGATTTACATAACTTAAAAATGAAACCATAAAAGTGGAAAAAATGGAAACACTAAGGTATCACACGAGTAGTAACTACAGGAAATAACCAGCTATGGCAAGGGTAACAGGGGGAAAGCTGCAGTTATTCAAACTCAGAAGCATAAAGAAGGGTCAACATGTCTGGCCAGTGTGGCTCAGTGGTTGAGCATCCACCCATGCACCAAGAGGTCACCAGTTTGATTCCTGGTCAGGACACATGCCCAGGTTGTGGGCCAGATCCCCAGTGGGGGGCATGCAGGAGGCGGCCAATTGATGTTCTCTCTCATCGATGTTTCTATATCTCTCCTTCTCCCTTCCTCTCTCTAAAATCAATAAAGGAAAAAAAAAGAAGGGTCAACAGAACTGGTACTTAGACCTCTGAAGAGCGGGCACTAATGGCTGGTGCTGGCATCCTGGAGTTTGGAGTCCTGCAGAGCTGGCATCCAGACCTCCAATGAAGGGCCCCAGCTGGCTTGTTATCTGTTATAGCATGATAAGTATCTGTGAGAACTAGAGAAAACCTCTAGTATGGAATCAGCTAGTCCCTTAAGAAAATATTAGGAAATCATCTCAGTATTTTGACAATTGGAATATATGTAAAAAATAATCTAGCGTTCACCCTGCCTCTTTTATACACATTCTAACAAAGGATAAACAAATGAGGATTTGTTTCTTTTTATATTATTCTAGCTAATAAGTAAAGAAAAATGAGAATTAAAATATAATCATTCAGATGAAAGAATGGATTTAAGCAATAATTCGTGACTACTAATATAAAAGAAAATCATACATAATATGTTTACTGGGGGAAGAACAAACACCTATGAATTACTATTGCTAAAAAAGAAGAAAGTTGCCTGGCTGTTGTGGCTCAGTGGTTGAATGTCAACCCACGCACCAAGAGGTCGCTGGTTCGATTCCCAGTCAGGGCACATGCCCAGGTTGTGAGCCTGATCCCCAGGGGGGACATGCAGGAGGCAGCCAATCGATGTTCTCTCTCATAGATGTATCTATCTCTCTCCCTCTCCCTTCCTCTCTCTCTAAAATCAATTTTAAAAAAGTTGAATGCAAATCTGACCGCCAATTTACAGGAAGTAAGGAGACAGCAATGTTTCGGACATCATGGGGTTACAGTAGGCAAAATCAAGACTAGGAAGCTCTTTTGAACAAGTATCCATTTTCCTCTGCAAATAAATGGCAAAGAAAGATATACAGGGAGTGAATGGGAATACATATATGAAATTAAACAAAATTTCAAAGTTATGGACCATCATTGGATCCTGATTCAAAGAAACAACTAAAAACATGTGAAACAATAGGGAATTTGAACACTGACTGAACATGTGATGATATGAAATAATTGTTTTAGATGTAATGATATGGCCATGTTAAAAATAAAAGAATGTCCATGTTTTAGAGATACACCCTAAGGCATTTATAAAGAAAATACTGTCTAGAATTTGCTTCAAAATAGCCCAGTGTGTGCTAGGGTTGTGTGCAGAAATGAAACCAGAGCAGCCCTTTGTGGAAAATATTCCAAGTTAGAATTGTGTGCATGGGAGTTCATTTTATTACTTTTTGTATTTATATCTTGCTTTTGAAATGTTCCACAATAAAAATAAATACATTTAGGTTATTCATTTATAGTATGTTTCGTTGGTAATCATAGTGATTAATAATGATGACATTTTGCCTTGCCTTTGAGTACTATGATGTTTTGATCCCTGTAAATGTACTTCAAATGTATTCTTTAAATTTCCTCAATAAACGTAATACTTGTATGATTATTTCCATTTGTTTGATGTCAAAGCCTTTACTCTTTCATGTATTTATTTACCTTTCTGCCATTCTATCTAATCAGTGATAGAGGGTGATAAAAATTTCAGTTGCAAATTTATCATTGAAGAAGTTTTTTAATACTAATAGTTAATAATTGTTAAGTAATAACATTTATTATTATTATGTGCCAGGCATTGTTCTAAGGCAGTGGTTCTCAACCTTCCTAATGCCGCGACCCTTTAACACAGTTCCTCATGTTGTGGTGACCCCCAACCATAAAATTATTTTCGTTGCTACTTCATAACTGTAATTTTGCTCCTGTTATGTCTTAGGCGACCCCTGTGAAAGGGTCGTTCGACCCCCAAAGGGGTCGCGACCCACAGATTGAGAAACGCTGTTAAGGGCTTTGAGTGTTTTTTTCTTTGATACCCTTAACTACCCTATGAAATAGTACTTTTATTAACGAAGTGTATTGTATTGTGCTTGGAAAGCTTACATGATTTGACAGTCACCTATCTAGAATCTGTTTATTTCTCTTCTGTTAGACATATAAATTCCACCTTTGTTACTGTTAGAAATTATATGATACTGTGTTAAGCAGCCTTATACACATTCTTAAATCTGCACTTTTGGTATTTTTAAGTAGAGTCTTATGAGAGACATAACTGTTTTTAAACTTTTGGCATACATGATGAAAATGCTTTTTAGAGCAGTTTTGCCAGCTTCCACCAGTTGTACTTAGCAGTTTCAGCATTTATATGGAGTGCAGTATACTTTAGTCCCCATTTGTAATTTTATTTTTAAAAAGCAAAATTTAAAACAGAATTGCAAAATGCCGTTTTATTTGTATGTTAAATTTCATTTACTTGACTAATAGCGTCAGATATTTTTAAATAAGCTCATTTTGTATGTGGATGTGTGCATGTGTATGTGTATTGTCCGTTATTCCCCTGCATCTGTTTTTTTGACTGACATTCTTGTCTTACTAGATTCTAAGATTTTTTTTTCATTTAGCAAAGTGCCAGTTCTTTTAGTCACATATGCCGCAAAGGTTTTATTTTATTATTTGCCTTTTAAATTTGTTCAGGATATTTTTGACAGGTGAATTTTCGATTTTGATCAGTCATTTAATCAGTTTTTCCTCTGACCTTTTCCAGTGAGCTTTCTGCTGGAGCCATCTTTTGGGATCACATCAGAGAAGCCTTCACAGAGTTGTGCATTCATTGATTTGTTTTTGAGACATAATTCTCCCCTTTGTCCGAAATGCTCTAGTCAACTGATTTCCTTTCATACCCTTGAATTCGCCAAGCTCCTTGCCAGCTTGCGTCAGGAAAGGCATGTGGTAGTGCCTGCGCTCTAGGCTGTGCAAAGCTGGACCGACATGTCCAAAGCTGTTTGTAGTCTGAACTGGTGAAAAGTCCTGGCTGTGGAAGGGCCTGGTCTCAGCAGGGGATTTCTGGCATGGAGCTGGGGAGCATTTCATTATTAGTCTAAGGCTGTGGAAGTCAGTGTGTGACCAGAGACCCTCCAATTCCTTACTGAGTGAGCACATACATGGCTTTGATAGAAACAGGTCATGGGTGGAAAAAACGGGAAAAGCATCAGTATTTTTTAAAGCAGGATTTAATTTTTGTTGGCATTGTTTCTTTAACAATGGCATAAGAGAGATTTAGCAAAATGCCTGGAGAATTTCATTCCTGGTCATATCTTATGAAATCTCAAAGTTTCCTCTCAACATTTAATTCACATAGAGTTCATATTTGACTAGATAATTTCAAGGACAACAAAGTCAGTCATTCTCATTAATACTTCAGAGATGATTTCTCATTTCTGTTTTTACTACTCATAATTAGAGTGAGACAAAGCAAGTGTGAATTTAGAAGCCTGATTTTTGTTAGGGAATCTTATTTTGAGAAGAAACATTTTGAAACATATTTCCTGCTATTTTTAATGTTATTTTTAATTTGTAACAAAGTAATACAAGTACATGGTTTTAAAAAACTCAAGCAGTATAGAGAGGCTTAAAATAAAAACAAGTCTCCCATACCACTTCCTTCTCTCCTGAGTCTCTCATTAGATCTATTTAACAGTTTTCTGATTGTCTTTGTTTTTATTTCTTCTTGTATCTCTACATTATAGACTTAAATTTGTATGTCTTGATTAATCTATTTCAGGCATTGTCTATGGATGTCTTTGTATGAGAGATGAGTATTTAGCAATTACCTTGTTGTACAACCCTATTCTCACTTTAGGGATTGCAAAACCTTTTCAAACTTCTGTGAATTAAAAATTCTCTTTTTAAAAGCTCTCTTCAATTCTCTGATAATTGATATTTCCACTGTGGTAACATCTTCATATTTGTTTATCCTTATCTTTCTCTTGCTAAAGGCTTTTCTTCGGTTTCTGGGAATTCTTGATTATCATTTCGTGCTGAGAATGACTGGCAATGCTGTGTCAGCCAGTGGTCCTTGGCACCAATGCAATGCCAATAGGAATCCCCAATTTGTGGTATGTGAAGAAGGAAACTATTCAGTGCAAAACAGCTCAATTGTGATACAGCACCACTGTGAGGCAGTCCTGGGCCAGGCGGCTCTGCGGCCAGGCCTTTGTCCAGCTAGACCGCTCTGCTTTGCTCCTAGATGCGCTGCTCTGCTCCGTGTTGGTCTGCTTTGAGCTGTGCGGGTCTGCTCCTCCTGTGCCAGTCTGCTCTGGCCTGCACTGCTGTGCTCCGCGCTGCTCTGGCAAGACATTTTCAGTGTTTCAGCTCAGCCGGGGAAATGCAGTTTTCAATCTTTGGTTGAAAGGGAAAATGTGCTCCCTGAGCCAGAGGGGAGCTGGCTTATATAGACAGAAGTCTCTGCCCTTGGTCCCTGATTGGTCTGTCCTCATGCAAATGAGAAATCCGAATCCTTGCAGTTTGATTGGTCCAAAAGGCATGCTCCTGATTGGTCAATATAGAGCCTCTCTGCTTGGTCAGAGATGTGCAGTTCTGATTGGATGGAGGAAAGCTTCAGTCTTATTAGTTGAAATAGGATTACAGGACCTCCTTTATAAGGGCTGGCTCAGATAGCAGAAACAGGGCAGGCAGGCAGGCTATTGCACGCTTCTCCCTGAAGTACAGTTTGCATGAGAGGCTGCTGGGTAGAAATGGCTGATAGGCTCTGTCTTAAAATTTAAGCCCAGTTAGCCATCAGGAACCCTTCTTAATAGGTGCCTTCTTTCTCAGGGTTCACAGCTGGTGTATCTGTGGAGCTTATCAACTGGCAGACTTTAGAATCAATGAGCAGGGAACTGGAATTTTTCTGAATGACAAAATTTGAACAATTTTGCTTTTGAGGTAAATACCCATGAACCCAGCTTTCCCACAGAGAGCCACTTCAGTTTCATTAGAAAGAAATCATCCTCCCCCTCACCCCACCCCTTCACATGGGTTTGCATTGCTTAGGGGCTAGGGGCAAACGGAGATTATTTCAGACCTTTGTACAAGTGACACAGACACGTTGCATCTGGAAACTCAGCTTCCTCATTTCTGGTTTCTTAAATTCTAGGATGGGTTTCTCCACATTTGATAAATCTCCTGTCTGCTGAAAGCCCTCATCCTACTTTATTTATTATTTTCACTCATACTGTTTATTCTTTATTATCCCTTTATGGGGATCTTGAGGTGAAAGAAAGAAACATATCTGTATTTAGCTGCCCTGAATCAGAAGCCACAAGTTACTTTTAAATAAATTTTATTGGTATTTTAGTTTTGAAAAAAATATGCAATTATTGAAGAAAACTTGTTGTACTCAGAAACCTATAAAGAAGAAAGTAACCATCAATAATGATTTCATCATTTATTATGACATTTTGTTTTTTTTAATTGATACCTTTTTTTATTTCTATATCCATAGCTCTAGCCCATCTGTTATCAGTGGGACTGGGGTTCTTGGGGCACTGATGGAATAAGAATTTCTGGAGACCCCATGGGAGGATGATGAATTGTAGAAAGCTTTATTTCTGTGGAATCAAACACCTGATTTTCCAAGGTCCCATTTTCCCTAGTCCCACCACGAAGTGTAGCCATGGCTTCAGCAGAGCTAGAATCAAAGCCAGTGTCCAGAGTTTTCAGGAGCAGTGTTCAGTCCAGCATCAGACTAGCTTAGCTTGTGTTCCCCACAGCAGTCCATCAGTCCATTGCATGTGGGTTCTGCAGGGCCAAATGGCTTGGAGGGAACACAGGCAGGAGCAAAGAAATAGGAACAAGAGAGCCCCACCAGCCAAGAGTTAAGAAAGAGAGAGAGAGAGAATTCCTTTGTTTGGGAGATTATGCATCCCCAAATTTTTGAAGGCTTGCCTTGGCTCCGCCCCTTCTAGACAACAATTTCTGGTCCTAGGTTTGACTGACAGGCATCTTCCTTATGTCATCCCGACTTTACTGTGCACACGTCCATCTCCCCTTTGTCCAGTCCCTTCCCTCAGTAATCTGTGGGGTCTTGGCCGGTGGTTCCCTGAGGAGTGTGAAATGGCAGCTTCCTGGTGAAGCTGCCCAAATGACATGCCTACAATGTGTGCCTTCCTTTGCTCTCTTTCTATTATTAATAATTAGCTAATTACAATGGCATCACATCTTTGCATCCAACATCGATCACAACATTATTTAGTGAGAATTTTCCATGTGAATAATTACTGATAAGTAAATTTTAAATGAAACATAACTCAATTTTATGCATGAGTATATCATAATAAATGTACTATTTCCTCGTGGTTTCAATTTAAGGTATTTTCTCTCTTATCACTGTTAGAAGTAAAGCTACAATAAGAATTCTTTATGTAAATATGTATCCCCACATTAGATTATTTCCATAGGATTTTATTTTAAAAATAAACATTCTGAACCAGACTTTAAATATATAAGATTTCATAATTCATGTGCCAAATTGCTCTTTAAAAAGTATCAATCAGCAGTATGTAAGGGGTCTCTCTTATTAATCATTCTACATAATATAGTATTAAATTTTAAAATGCCAATATTATAGATAGAAATTGCATCTTGTTTTATTTGATTTTTTATTTAATAATTAATTAGGTTGAAGCTTTTAAATTTTATGTATCTGTTTTTGTTTCTTCTTTCATGAATCATCTGCTTGGATCCTTTGCTGATTTTTGTAATCACGATATGTAATAGTTATATTTTAGAATTTTGTAATAAAGTAAAATGTGTTACTTATCAAGATTACTCCTTTACACCACTAGTTTTGTTTTAGAAATTTTGTTGTATATTGCCTGCCTGAAATGTCCAGTCAACTTTTAAGTTTTCTTTGGATACTGTTATCATCTACATATAGTTATTCATGTTGTCAGAATTTTAAAAATAAGTCATTAACACAATAGAAACATAAAAAAAGAAACACATAGCAAGAATTATAATAGTTATATTCTTAGCACAAGAGAAATAATTGGAAGACAATTGCAAAGAATGCAGAGAAGTGCAGTGTTTAGGAGAGCACTCGCTGTGAGGCTGTCACCCCATAAATATTTCGTGAATGAATGAGTCAGGGAATTATGAGCACGCAGAGGAATGCAGGCACAGCTGGTGACGTGATCTCCTCCTCCTCTCAGTTTTTTCTGCCGTTTGGTAAGTAAATAAGGCAGATCAGGAATACTCCTTTTGCTTTAGTTTCTCTGTCTCACCGAAAATAATCATATCTACAACACTCCTTCAAGATGATGTATTTATTAACTGATGCTGTCAAAATGGTCTAAACTCTTCAGGTTAGATTTAGACAAATACAAGCAGTTCTTACCAAGTTATCACACATAATGTAAAGGTCATTCATTCACATTCCAGGCAGATACAGTTGCAAAAGTCAGTGTTTCTTTAAATAGCAGGTGGTATAAAACACTTAAAATTATCTTAAATTTACTCTTTTCGGAAAGAATTCTATTTTTTTCAAAAACATTTCATTATAAAAACAATATAAGAATCACATTAAAGGTAATTTTGAAGAAAGGAAACAAAATTATCGCAATACACAGCTCTTAATTTACAGTCCATTTTCTTAACTGTTAATGGATATATATTTGTTAGAGGCTATTGTGGACAGCTCAAACTAGGTATCAGAGTTAATAAATCTGCAGTAAATGAACTGCATGTGCAAAGAATAAATATGAAAAAAATTATGAGTTAAAGGATAATTTCAGTTGTCTATTCTGATTGTCAAAATTCATTATTTGAACATTTTTTGGGACCCTACTATGTTATGTGACTAGGAATTTATCTATGACATTTATATCTTGTCTGCATTCTTCCTTTGGGCAAATTCCACTCCACTGTATGTAAAAGTTCTGGCTACATGAGAAAGAACACAATCCAGTCTGACCTGGAAGAATAGCCCTTACTGTTGGGAACAGTTACAGCTCCAGAAATTTTCAAGGGATGAATATAGATGTTGGTAGAAAAGGGATTATAATATTGTTTGTGGCAAGATCATTCGGTATAAGTAAGCAGTAAACCCAGAGCTCCCATCTTTGTTAAAATGTGGAAAAGACAGTAACATCCTGATAACATTTGAACCTTTGGACCCAGCCAACCTGGAGCAAGAACCACTGCATGTATTTTCTTACTAAATAAGCCAATATGTTTCCTTTTTAGCTTAAATATGGTTTTCTGTTTCTTGTTAAACAACAGTGTCCTGATGACTTATGTAGACGCAATCCTTGTCACACATTATAGTTTATTATAGACAGTAGTAGCAAACACACAGAAGGCCAGCGAGGCAGAGCAACTTGTGTGAGTGCATTGAGGTAAGAGAGATACCTGGACACATTAAGAAAATAACAACATTTGGGGGCTTTGGGTCTGGCATATATGGAACTTGGAAGTTGCCACTTTGTCTTAAGATATAAGAAAAAGCTGTTGTAAACGCAAAACAGTGGAGACAGTGAAAAGATCAGAGGTTGCCAGGGATTAGGGAAGAGAGAGATGAAAAGGCAGAGCACAGAGGATTTTTAGACTTTCACTGTAATGCTGGCTATAGCTTATTATACATTTGTAAAACCCATAGAATGTACAACACCAAGAATGAACTCTAATGCAAACTATGGACTTTGAGTGATAGTGATGTGTAGTGTGGGTTCATTGATTGTAACATGTACCATTCTGGTGCCAGATGTTGATAGCTAGGGAGGTTATGCAGGCGTGAGGTCAAGGGGTAAATGGGAAATGTCTACATTCTTGTTAATTTTGTTATAAAACTAAAACTCTAAAAAGTAAGCCCCATCAAAGAAAACATTTAGTATGACTAAGAATAAGGTAAATGAGAAAATGACAAGATTAAATATTGAAGTTCTATTATGTAGTATCCTTGAATGTTGTGATAACATGTTCCAGTTTTATCCACAAGTCATTTTGGGGTTGATTATATATTTATTTATTTTTTCATCTTTGAGATTCTGGCTTTATTGAAAGTCTCACTCAATACATAGAGTTGCTGATATATTATCCGTCTGATAATTCTATCAATCACCATCAATACAACCACCACAGCGATGATTGGCATAGTTTTACATACGTTTTTTACTTCAATTTGTGCTGATTCCTAATAATCACAGTGTTCTTGTCTAAATTTTACCAACTTCATTTTATTTATTAAAAAAATTTTTTTTGATATAATGACAGATTACACTATGAAGTTTAAGATATATATGTTGTTTTGATATATTTATATATGCAATATGACTACATCATAACACTACACTTCTATCATGTCACATAATTGTCATTCCTTTTCTGTGGTAGGAACAAATGAGATCTTTATCAAGTTTGAAGTTTACAATACAGTATTGTTGTCTGTAGTCACTGTGTTGTGCACTGGATCCCCAGGACTTATTTACCTACATGTAAGTGTGAACCCTTATAAAACCTCTGCACAATCCCACCACCTGCTAGCCCCGTTAACCGCCACCCTACTCTGTTTTCACAAGTAGGCTTTTTTAGATTCTGCAATTAAGTGATATCATACAGTATTTGTCTTTCTGTCAAATTTCTCTCACTTAGCGTAATGCCCGCAAGGTGTTTAAGCATTCAAAGCAAGGCAGTGGCATCACTTGTTTGATATGTAGAAAGCCACTCTTCTGGTGTTGGAAAAAATAGATTTGATGAGAGTGTGAACAGAGGAAATGAGGCCAGTGAAATGACTATTGTTATCATCCAGGTTAAATCCTCAGGACATGAACAAAGAAATAGCAAAGAGGAAAAAGATTTAAGAAGCACCGAGGAGCTGGACTTGAACTTGGTGAAGGTTGGATGTGACAGATGAGGGAAAAAGAGGGGACTAGAAAGACAAGACTGGACTCTCACATTTCAAGATCCCAAAGCTTGTGTCAGTGCAGCCAACATACTACAACTATTTAAAAATTATAAATAAAGTTAACAACTCATAAATTAAAACATGTTCTATCCTTCTATCCTGAAAAATACAATTCCATAATGACAGATTAACTATAGAATTAGTCTACAATTTTTACATAACAGTGTTGGCAGGTATCAACGATAGCTAAATTTACTTCTACGTCTAGTATTCGGTTAGCAATTTTTATGAAATCAATAGCTAAAGGGAGCAAAAACTAAAATGTAATTGTACTCGCAGTACATATAATTTAATACATTTTCAATAAAATGATAAATTTAAGTAATCTTAGCAAATTACCTTTCATATTTTTAGGAAAGATTTTCCCTCAAAAACAATCTAGGTTATCTATTAAAATTAAGATGCAAAGTGAAAATAATAATTAGTATCATAATTTAAAATACAATTCTAGGATTTAGCATCCATCTGGTTTCCAATGGAAAGTCTGTATCCTAATTCATGCATGTTTCCTCTAGACCTTTACATATTAAAATTTAAAACCAATATGAATTGTTAATATCACTAAATGTTCTATTGTCTCCTTTGAGGAGTTGGTAATATGATACTCATTCTTGAGTACCTCTGGAAGTACACTTTGGAACACGAAGGGAAGAAGAAAATGGGCACTTGGCATTAATGGGAAATGCTATTTCATTATTGCAAGAATGCACGCTATCTGAAGGAGCATTGGACGAGCTCAGTAATTTGCCTTTTGGTTTTCCTCAGCTTGTCCACAGCTTAAATCCTCATCATCCTCCACAGCAAGGTCCGTCTCTGAGGTCAGTAGTGACACAATTCCCACACTATCCTATTGTTCAAAAGTAGTTCACTTGTGTTTCAAAAATATGGGACAAGAGATCTGAGGAACATTTTTACGGAGCCTGAAGAGTACTAGAGAAGAGATATTAGTGGTACAGTCCACCTTGTGCAGTCTGAGTGCCAGAGATGCCCATGCCTTTCTTAATAGTGAGTGCACTTGTGTGCTCATGTGTGCATGTGTGTGAGTGTGTGTGTGTCTGTGTGTACAACATCAGTACAGAGTTTCTCCTGCCTCAGTCAATGATGCTTGGAGGAACACCGTTGCATTTTTGCCTTAAGTGTCTATGTCACTATTAACCAGGGCAGGGGTTATTTTAGTAAAAGGAATAGATTTAGGAGAAAATTATAGGTTTAATTTGAGACGAGTTAATTTTGAGACAATGTTGGTATATCCAAATTAATAGATTTAGTGGAGTTAGAAATATAATCTGGGCCTCTGAACATAGGACTGAGTTTGTAATACAGACCTAAGAGTTGTCATTTTTAGTCTCTAGGAGAAAAAAATAATTTCAAATTTTTACCCTCACCTTCTCTTCCTTATTTCTCCTAAGGAGAAATCTGGTTATCGATGCCAGACCCTGAATAAGCTGAAACAGCCAGTAAGTGAAGCTAACCTGGGGGTTAAATGGCAAGCACCAGATGCATTTCTTTCTCACACCTCCTCCACTGGGACAGTTCAGTGACTTGGCCATATCTACCACCCAGGAACCTACTTTCCTCTTCCTTTTTTTGCATAGCTTCTTCCTCTCCCTGCCATTGAATTAGATTGTAATAATATTAAAAACTTACTTTAAGTTGAGGAGGTGTGTGTGTGCGAGAGGAGAGCTTAAGTAAAATAGAGAAGGTGACAGGTCAAGTTTCCAAGTTCCCAATTTAAAAGAGTTATGGGATTTGAAGTTCAGGACCAAAGATAGCTTCTGCTCAAAGAGTCTTTCTCCCATTTGTCTTGTTTGTTGTATATAAATGTTATATGAAGGCTGATGTAGTGCAGGTTATCATTTCAGGACTCCTGGACAGCCAGTCCACCTGGGATGAGTGGAACTCTACCATAATAGTAAATGTCAGGACAGTGAAAAATCTTACTATTCCTTGCATTACTATTAATTAAATAACAAATTCAAATGGTACCATTTGAACACATGTGCAATAAAAATAGTTTCCCTTCTAGTCCAGGTCCATGTCCCAAACAGCGACACAACTAGGAGTGTCCCCTGCGTATTGTTCAGTGCTCTGTGCTCCTCACTTAACAACGTGCTGATGGAATCCAACACATAGACATCAGTGCATAATTTTCGTGTACATGATTGCACGTATAAAAATAATTCCAAGAAGTAAAATTTCTAAACCAAAAGTAAGTGCTTTTTACATTTTGTTATTGCTAAATTGTTTTCCAAAGTGGTGGAGACAATTTGTTCTCTTCACCTCTGTATGAGAAGGCTGTCTTGATATTAATCAACATTTTCACTTTTGTGTACCTGACAGGTAAAGATGGTATAAAATTGTTTTAAATTGCATTCTGTTGATTATGAGAGAGGTATATAATTTGGTAATACTTCTTTATATAACTCACTCATTTTTCTAATGGGTTATTGAGATATTCTTTTTTGTTTTTCTCCAATTTTTATTAATTTATTTTTGTTACAGATGTTTCTCCTTTTTTCCCCCTAGACACACTCCTCCCCATCCCGCCCCGCCCATCCTCCCACCCTCAACATTGTTGTCTATGTACATTGGTTATGCATACATGCATATAAGTCCTTTGGTTTATTCCATCCATCCCCCCACGCCCCCCTCCTCTGAGGTTTGTCAGTCTGAACTATACTCCTTTATGTGTCTCTGGGTCTATTTTGTTCATCAGCTTTATGTTGTTCATTATATACCACAAATAAGTGAGTTCATGTGGTATTTATCTTTCTCTGATTGGCTTATTTCACTTAGCATAATGCTCTCCAGGTCCTTCCATGTCGTCTCAAAGGATAAGAGATCTTTCCATCTTACAGCTGCATAGTACTCCATTGTGTATATGTACCACAGCTTTTTTATCCACTCATCTACTGATGGACACTTGGGCTGTTTCCAGATCTTAGCAATTGTAAATAGTGCTGCTATGAACATAGGGGTACATATATTCTTTCTGATTCGTGTTTCAGGCTTCTTAGGATATATTTCTAGAAGTGGGATCACTGGGTCAAATAGCAGATCAATTTTTAATTTTTCGAGGAAACACCATATTGTTTTCCATAGTGGCTACACCAGTTTGCATTTCCACCAGCAGTGTACGAGAGTCCCCTTTTCTTCACACCCTCACCAGCACTTGTTGTTTGATGATTTGTTGATGGCAGCCATTCTGGTAGGTGTAAGGTGATACCTCATAGTTGTTTTAATTTGCATCTCTCTGATGAGTAGTGATGTTGAGCATTTTTTCATATATCTCTTGGCCATTTGTGTATCCTTTTTGGAGAGGTGTTTATTTAGGTCCTCTGCCCATATATTTTGGAAATTAACCCATTATTGATGAATCATTAGCAATTATGGTCTCCTATATAGTGGGTTCCCTTTCCATTTTGATGGTGGTTTCTTTTGCTGTGCAGAAGTTTTTAGTTTGATGTAGTCCCATGTGTTCATTTTTTCCTTTGTTTCTGTTGCTTTAGGCATCATATCAGTGAAAATTCTGCTGCGTATGATGTCTGAAATTGTGTTGCCTACATTTTCTTCTAGGATTTTTATGGATACATGAGTTACATATAAGTATTTTATCCATTTTGAGTTTATTCTTGTGTATAATGTAAGTTGGTGGTCTAGTTTCATTTTTTTTGCATGTACCTTCCAATTTTCCCAACATCATATAGAAAAGACTGTCTTTATTCCATTGTAGGCTCTTGCCTCCTTTGTCAAATATTGATTGAGCATAATGTCTTGGGTCAACTCCCATGTTCTTTGTTCTGTTCCATTGATCTATATGCCTGTTCTTGTGCCAGTACCAGGCTGTTTTGATTACAGTGTCTTTGTAGTATAACCTGATATCCGGTACTGTGATCCCTCCTACTTTGTCTTTCTTTTTCAAGATTGCTGTGGCTATTCGTGGTCTATTTTGGTTCCATATGAACTTTTGAAGTATTTGCTCTAGTTCTGTGAAATACGTCATTGGTATTTTGATGGGGATTGCATTGACTCTGTAGATTGCTTTGGGTAGTATGGACATTTTAATGATGTTAATTCTTCCAATTCATGAACAAAGTATGTGCTTCCACTTTTTTATATCTTCCTCTATCTCTTTTTTGAATGTCCTGTAGTTTTCTTCAAATAGGTCCTTTACTTCTTCGGTTCAGTTTATTCCTATGTATCTTAATTTTTTTGCTGCAATGGTAAATGGGATTGTGTTTTTAGTTTCTCTTTCTGTGAGTTCATCATTGGTGTGTAAGGATACATCAGATAAGGGATTAATTTCCAAAATATATAGAGTGCTCATACAACTCAACAAAAGGAAGACAAAGAACCCAATTAAAAAATGGGCAGAGGAACTAAATAGACACCTCTCCAAACAGGACATACAAATGGCCAAGAGACATATGAAGAAATGCTCAACGTCACTAGTCATCAGAGAGATGCAAATTTAAACAACAATGAGGTATCACCTCACACCTGTCAGAATGGCCGCCATCAACAAAGCATCAAACAACAAGCGTTGGAGAGGGTGTGGAGAAAAGAGGACTCTAGTACACTGCTGGTGGGAATGCAGACTGGTGCAGCCACTGTGGAAAACACTATGGTGTTACCTCAAAAAATTAAAAATTGAATTGCCATTTGACCCAGTGATCCCACTCCTAGGAATATACCCTAAGAAGCCTGAAACACCAATCAGAAAGAATATACGCACCCCCATGTTCATAGCAGCGCTATTTACAATAGCTAAGATCTGGAAACAGCCCAAGTGTCCATCAGTGGATGAATGGATAAAAAAGCTGTGGTACATATACACAATGGAGTACTATGTAGCTGTAAGAAAGAAAGATCTCTTATTCTTTGCAACGACATGGGAGGACCTGGAAACTATTATCCTAAGTGAAACAAGCCAAGCAGAGAAAGACAAATATCATATGATCTCACTTATTTCTGGAATATAATGAACATAACAATCTGAGGAACAGAATAGTCCCAGAGACGTGGAAGTAGGGTACAGACTGACAATCCCCAGAAGAGGGGGTGGGGGGGAAGAGATAAACCACAGAACTTATATGCATGTATGCATAACCAGTGGACATGGAAAAGAAAGCTGGGGATGGGGCGGGGAGGGAGGGAGGGGGAGGAGGGTGTCAATGGGGGGAAAAAGGAAAAATATCTGTAACAAAAATAAATTAATTAATTTTAAAAAAGTCAGGAGCAATTAATTGTGATTATTACCAACAAAAAAAAAATTAGGATAAACCAATAAAAATAGTGATGACTGTAAAAAAAAAATCATCGATTTCTTGATGTTAATTTTGTATCCTGCTACCTTGCCAAATTCATTTATTAAATCTAGTGATTTTTTTATAGAGTCTTTAGGTTTTCTATGTACAATATCAAGTCATCTGTGAATAATGACAGTTTCACTTCCTCCTTTCCCATTTGGATCCCTTTAATTTTTTCTTTATGTCTAAATTGCTGTGGCTAAGACTTCCAGTACTATGTTAAATAAGAGTGGCCAAAGTGGGCATCCCTGTCTTGTTCCTATTCTTAAGGGAAATGCTTTTAGTTTTTTGTTGGCTGTTGGTCTTTCATATATGGCCTTTATTATGTTGAGATATAATCCCTCTATTCCCACATTGCGGGGCATTTTTATCAGAAATGGGTGCTGGATTTTTTCGAATGCTTTTTCAGCTTCTATTGATATGATCATATGGTTTTTATCTTTCATTTTATTTATGTGGTGTATCGCATTTATTGATTTGCGAATATTGTACCAGCCTTGCATCCCTGGGATGAATCCCACTTGGTCATGGTGAATAATTTTTTTTAATGTATCACTGGATCCAATTTGCTAATATGTTGTTAAGGATTTAGGCATCTATGTTCATCAGGGATATTGGCCTGTAGTTCTTTCTTTGCAGTGTCTTTATTTGGTTTTGGAATTAGAATTATGTTGGCATTATAAAACGAGTTTGGAATTCTTACTTCTTTTTGAATTTTTTGAAATAGTTTGAGGAGAATGAGTGTTAGTTCCTCTTTGAATGTTCAGTAAAACTGCCCTGTGAAGCCGTCTGGACCCGGGCTTTTGTTTATTGGGAGATTCTTGATTACATCTTCAATTTCCTTAGTTGTTATTGGTCTGTTCAAGTTTTCTATCTCTTCCTGGTTCAGTTTTGGGTGACTATGTGTTTCTAGAAATTTGTCTATTTCGCTTAGATTGTCCTATTTTTTGCTGTATAATTGTTCATAGTATTTGTTAATGATCCTTTGTATTTCTGTGGTGTCAGTTGTTACTTCTTCTGTTTCCTTTCTGATTTTGTTTATTTGTGTCCTCTGTCTTTGTTTCTTGGTGAGTCTAGCTAAGGGTCCATCAATCTTGTTTATCTTTTCAAAGAACCAGCTCTTTGTTTCATTGATCTTTTGAATGGTTTTTTTGGTCTCTATGTCATTTATTTCTGCTCTGATCTTTACAATTTCTTTCCTTCTACTTGCTCTGAGTTTTTTTTTGTTTTTGTTTTTGTTTTTTGTGCTTTCTAATTCTTTAAGTTGTGAGGTTAGATAGTCAAATAGAAAATTTTCTTGTTTATTGAGGTAGGCCTGTATTGCTAGGTACTTCCCCCTCAGGACTGCTTTAGCTGCGTCCCATTAATTTTATGTTGTTGTGTGTTCATTTTCATTGGTTTCCAGGAAGTTTTTAATTTCTTCCTTGATCTCCTTGGTAACCCATTCATTGTTTAATAACATGCTATTTAACCTCCATGTGTTCAAATGTCTTTTTGTATTTTTGTTGTAATTGATTTCCAGTTTCATGGCATTGTGATCTGAGAAGATGCTTGATATGATTTCAATCTTCTTGAACTTGTAGAGACTTAGTTTGTGTCCTAACATGTGGTCTGTCTTTGAGAATGTCCCATGTGCACTTGAGAAGAGTGTGAATTCTTCAGTTTTGGGGTGTAATTCTCTGTAGATACCTTTTAAATCCATTTGATCTAGTGCATCATTTAGAGTCTCTGTTTCCTTGTTAATTTTTTTCTAGAGGATCTATCCAGTGATGTCAGTGGGGTGTTGAAGTCCCCTGCTATGATTGTATTGCTGTCAATTTCTCTTTTGAAGTCCTCCAGAAGTTTTTAAATATATTTTGTTGCTCCTATATTGGGTGCATATATGTTTACCAAGGTTATATCTTCCTGTTGGATAGATCCTTTCAATATTATGTAGTGACCTTCTTTGTCTCTAGTTACGGCTTTCATTTTGAAATCTATTTTATCAGATGTAAGTATTGCTACCCCAGCTTTTTTTTCCTTTTTATCTGCTTGGAAGATTTTTTTCCATCCCTTCACTTTCAACCTATGTGAGTCTTTTGTTGTGAGGTGAGTCTCTTGTAAACAACATATATATGAGTCATGCTTTCTTATCCAATCCGCTACTCTGTGTCTTTTTATCAGAGCATTCAATCCATTTACATTTAAGGTTATTATTGAGATGTACTTATTTATTGCCATTTTTGTTTATTATGGTTATATTTTCTTCCTATTTCTTCTACTAATTACAGCAGTCCTTTTAACATTTCCTGCAGGCTGGTTTGGTGCTAATGTATTCCCTTAGCCTTTTTTTTGTTTGAGAAGCTCTTTATTTGACCTTCTATTTTGAATGATAGCCCTGCTGGACAGAATAGTCTTGGATTCAGATCCTTGTTTTTCATGACCTTGATTACTTCATGCCTTTCCCTTCTGGCCTGTAGTGTTTCTGTTGAGAAGTCAGCTGATAGCCTTATGGGGGTTCCTTTGTAGGTAACCTGTTGCTTATCTCTTGCTGCCTTTAGGATTCTATCTTTGCCTTTGATTTTTGGCATTTTAATTATTATGTGCTTTGGTGTGGGCCTGTTTGGGTTCTTCTTACTTGGGGCTCTCTGTGCTTCTTGAATTTGTATGCCTTTTTCCTTCACCAAGTTAGGGAAGTTTTCTTCAGATATATTCTCTAACCCTTGCTCCTTTTCTTCTTCTTCTGGAACTCCTATGATGCAAATATTTTTATGTTTCCAGTTGTCCCATAGTTCTCTTAAGCTGTCTTCCTGTTTTTTAATTGTTTTTTCTTTTTGGTTTTCTGATTGGGTGATTTTTTTCTGCCCTGTCTTCTAATTCACTGATCTGGTCCTCAGCTTCCTCTACTCTGCTGGTTATTCCTTTCAATGTGTTCTTTATTTCTGCTATGTCATTCTTCATTTCCAATTGATTGATTTTCAATGCTTCTATATCTTTACTCGTGCTATGCAGCTTCCTCATGCTTATTACTCTGAATTCTCCCTCTGATATCCACGTGTTCTGGATAATACTCGCCTTCCTCATGGATTTTCTGGAACGTGTTGTTCACGTAGTCCTCTGCTGCAAGCTGGTCAGCAGAGGTAGATTCTCCGTGGAGAACGACACTCTTCAGATGATACCTCTTCTGGAACTTCTCGAACCAACCCTTGCTTGCCGTGAAATCCATGAACGTTGCAGAATAGGGTCCTGGTTGAGGTTCGTCCACGATAAGGCCGTGATAGAGCTGCCTCACCTTCTCCCAAATGACCAGCGAATCCAACGGAATGTTTTTCTTGCTGCTGTTGCTGATCTAAACGGCTAGGGCAGACTCCATTTTCCCTATGAACTTATTATGACTTGTCATGATGTGCTTTGCTTCCTTGTTGAAAGAGATAGTAGCTGTTGCATGGATGTTCTTTTCATCTTTACGGATGGAGCGAACAGTAGACTCATTCAAGTCGTAATGGTGGACAACCTCCATGATTTTCTTGCCATCTTTGATCATATCCAAGAGTTTCACCTTCTCCTGGATGATAAGCATCTTTCCCTGGTGCTTAGTTTCATCATCAGAAGACTTAGAAGAAGCAGCACATTTAGGAGCCATCATGGGGCTTAGATAAAAGTTCTCAGAAATCGCCAACACTTACAAGAACAACGATGCTTCTGATGCATGGCGATGTAGAAGCATATATGAGAGAAATGAACTTGCATGAGGCTGAGCCAATCAGTGGCCAGGATAGGAAGAGGCTAGGATAGCCAATCAGTGAACAGCACCCTCTGATTGGCTTGGTTTCACCACAACTGATATTTGGGGAAAAAATTATTGCCCACACACAAAGAGCAGTCGAGTGGTTGCACCTGGCATTGAAGGATTTGCGGGGGTGGGGGGGGGTGGGGGGGTGGGAGGTGTGCTCAAATACATAGGCCTACAGTCCATACATACAGTAATCTTAATTTTAATTATAATACAGGTGTGTATAATTGACTCAGACAACCAAGCATGCGCTGTATCATTTTCATTGTCTCAATCAACTTTTTAATGAATTATTTGAAAAAACTGCAGTAGAGTGAAGCCGTGAGAGTTGAAGTACAAAGTGGCAAGGGACAACTATAGTCTCAGTGACTTGATAAGCCTTCAGTTGTAGCCCTCAGCTGAATGAAAAAAGCCCTCAGGTGTTCAGGGTAAGAGGATTTCCTGAGGGTGAGTCAGATGCTGTCTGTTAATGGGCTTCAATTTGCATTTCTCTGGCCCAGCTGGGTGGAGTTAAATTTCTGAGGGAGGGGCTGTTGCTTCTCCCCGAGGCTCTGCGAAGGGGATCTTTGGGTAAGATGGCTACTGTCCTGTGAGAAATGATTCAGCACAAAACTCCCAATGCCCTCCCACCTCCTGAGGGTCCACACAGTTCCAGTCCAGTCCATTCTCCCCCTGCCGGAGCCCAAGGTGAGTGGCTGTAGCTAATTTAGTGCTCAGTCCTGGCCCTCTGTGCTGTGGAGCTGGCTTGGGATTTTAATCCTGAGGGAGCTGCTCACAGCTAAAACTGCTGCTGTCCGTGGGCTCCCAGCCCATCCTCTCACACCTCCACAGTCCTACCAGCCTCGATTCTGTGTCCTTTTTTCCTGTCTGTGGTTATATGGGTCCTCTCCAGCTGCTTTTCTGTTGCTTTTTCCCGACAATTTGTCTTTATTTTAGTTGTAATTCCAGTTTGGTACTGGGAGATGGTCTGTGTAGCTTCCATTCACTCCGATGCCATTTTGGAATCCATTGTTCCAGAGAGGGTGAGGCAGCTTGAAAGGTACCAGAGACATACAGGGAAGAACTGAATTGTTTGACATCGGGTGAGGGCTCGAGATATTCTTTAAATGCATAGAAATGCTTTATATCTTTAAGAAACATAGCCCTGTGATTAGTTTATTATTTACCATTTATAATTTTGTATATATAGTTTTTGTGTAGTGACATTGAATAATTTTGATATACAAAACTTTAACAATATTTTTTTCTCTACCTTTTCTGGGATCCGTGTTTCATGAAGAGTGTTATTTTTCACTCTAAGATAATGAATAAATGTACTCATATTTTTTTCTTTTTCCTATGAGATTAATTTTTACATTTTTTACTTTGATCGCTCTAAAAGATGTTTTTGTTAAAGAATCATGTTGGGATAAGCTTTATTTGTCCAAGTGGCTACCAGTCATTCTATGCACTTGAAAAACAATTATCTTTTCCTCATTTGCTGTTTGCCAAATCCCCATATGCATTTGCTTCTATTCCTGGTCTCTCCATTCTGTTTCTTTGATCTGTATACCTTTCTCATACCCAGAAAGATCAAGGGAACCAAAATTTTGAAATATAAAAGATGCACAAAGCATTAATAAGGTAGATTTTATATAAATATTCATAATTATACACAAGTATACATAAAACCAGAAAAAGTTATGCACAGACAGTGTATAGAAAAAAAGAAGTGCAAATGCCTTATAAAATTTTGAACTATGGGGACTTCCGGTCAAGATGGAGGTGTAGGTAAACACCGTATTGCCTCCTCCTACAATCACATCAAAATTACAATGAAACTATGACACAACCATCATTCAGAACTGCCTGAAATTAGCTGAATGAAACTCCTACAACTACGAAATTAAAGAAGCAGCCGCCACACTGAGACTGGTAGGAGGGGTGGAGGCATGGACGGGCTGGTTCCACACCCACATTTGGCGGATAAAAATCAGGAGGGACACCTCGGCTGGGAAGGTCCTCCCTGAGGAGTGAGGGGTCCCTGTCCCACACCAGGTGCCCACCTCAGGGTCTCAGTGCCAGGAAGAAAAGTCCCCATAACTTCTGGCTGTAAAATCAGTGGGAACTGAGGCAGAGGGAGGCTGCGGCTGCAGAAACCCCAGGCAATTCCTCTTAAAGGGCCTGCACATGGACTTACTCGGACTTGCTTCCTCTGAGCTCAGAGAGGAGGCAGCTTGAGGAGCACCAGAGACATACAGGGAAGAACTGAGCTGTTTGGCCTCGGGACGAGGGCTGGAGAGGCAGCTTTCTCCTGGACAGACGTGCTGGTGGAGGCTGATGTTCCTTTGGTGAGCCCTTCCCTGGGGCAGCTGATGGCCGCCATATCTGAGACTCCAGCAACCTGGCTCACACTGTGTGTCCCGTCCTGGTGATTCCCTGAGGCCCTGCCCCACCCAACTTTTGGGCCCACCCAAGCTGTTCCAAAGGCTTTACCATAGGATTGGCCTGTCTTGGATTCTGCTTCACAGTTTCCTAAAATCTCTCAAACAAGCAGCAGCTGGTCTCAGTGAGCCCCATACCTCTCATTAAGTGGCCCCAGGCCTGGCACTAGAAGCAGGGAGTCTTGGTTCACATCTTGGCTTTTCCTGGGCACCTCCAAGCCCAGCACCAGAAGTAACCATCTGTAGATCACATTGTAGCTTATGTCGGGTGGCCCTGGATAGAACACAGACATTGGCTGACCTTGCCCCAGAGCCAGCACACCCAGTTGGACAGCTTCAGACTACATCAAAGCACCACCACCCAACCACCTCCACAAGTGACACACTCAATGAGTGGACTCAGTGGGTACCAGAACCCTGATTAAGTAAGTCTTGCTCTGTGTGGTGGGCCCCTACACAGCTGATCCTCCAAGGTAGTCAGAGGCCAGTGGCTAGTGGGCACAGCCAGTTCTTACAGCTGATCAGCCTGAGTAAATCTCTCCCATTGATGTGCCAACAGCAATCAAGACTCAATTACAACAGAAGGGTGTACAGTCCACACTAGGGGTGCACCTCAAGGGCCCAGCTGGGGCAATCAGGGAGACTGTGCCACTGGATCCTACAGGACACCTACAACAGTAGGCCACTCTACGAAGCCTAGGTGACATAGCACCTCTGCCTAATACATAGAAACAATCACAGAGAACCAGCCAAATGAGGAGACAAAGAAACATGTCCCAAATGAAAGAAAAGAATACAACTCCAGGAAAAGAATTAAACAAAATGGAGATAAGCAATCAATCAGATGCAGAGTTCAGAACACAAGTTATAAGGTTGCTCAAGGAACATGGTGAGACATTTAAGGGACTTAGTGAGACCTTCAAGGAACTTAAGGAGACCTCCAAGGAACTTAGTGAGAACATCAACAACATAAAAAAGGACCAGTCAGAAATTAAAGATGCACTAACTGAAATAAAGAATAATTTACAGGAATCAATAGTAGAGAAGGTAAAGCCAAGAAGCAAACCATCGATTTGGAATATAAGGAAGCAGAAAACACCCAACCAGAACAGCAAAAAGAAAAAAGAATCCAAAAAAATGAGGACAGTGTAAGGAGCTTCTGGGACAACTTCAAGCATGCCAACATTTACATCATAGGGGTGCCTGAAGGAGAAGAGAGAGAGCAAGAAATTGAAACCTATTTGAAACAATAATGACAGAAAATTTCCCTAACTTAGTAAAGGAAACAGACATACAAGTCCAGGAAGCACAGAGAGTCCCAAACAAGTTGAAACCAAAGAGGTCCACAACAAGACACATCATCATCAAAATGCTAAAGGTTAAATACAAAGAGAGAATCTTAAAAGCAGCGAGAGAAAAGCAGTTTGTTACCTACAAAGGAGCTCCCATAAGACTGTCAGTTGATATCTCAAAAGAAACTTTGCAGGCCAGAAATAAGTGGCAAGAGATATTCAAAGTGATGAAAAGCAAAGACCTACAACCAAGATTACTCTATCCTGCAAAGCTATCATTTAGAATCGATGGACATATCTAGAGTTTCCCAAACAAGAACAAGCTAAAGGAATTCATCACCATCAAACCAGTATTATATGAAATGTTGAAGGGTCTTCTTGAAGGCGAAGAAGAATAATAATATGAACAATAAAATGGCAATTAATACATATCTATCAACAATTGAATCTACAAACAAAATGAGCAAGCAGAACAGAAACAGACTCATAGATACAGAGAAATTTTGTTGCTTGCCAGATGGGTGGGGGCTGGAGGGTTGGGTGAAAAAGTTGAAGGAATTAAAAAGTACAAATTGGTTGTTAGACTGATGAACCTCAAAGGGAAGGGGGAGGGAGGGCAGGATAAGATAAACCAAAGAACTTCTATGCATATATTCATAACCAATGGACACCGACAATAGTGTGTGAAAGCCAGGAGTGGGGCAGGATTGAGGAGGAGGGATCAATGGAGAAAAAAGGGAGAAACATCTGTAATACATTCAACAATAAAGATGAGTTAAAAAAAATTTATTTGAACTATGCCCGAATTCACTCAGAATCAAAGGCTTGCCAATTAACATTACAATGACATTTAATTTTTGGTCTATTGTGTTGGCAAAAATTAAGTTTTTTGATTAACACAGATTCTCCCTTACTGTTAATGGAATATAAATTCGCACTGTTTCTTTGATTAGCCACTTGACAATAACTATCAAGACTAAAACAGTGCATATCTTTCAACCCAATAATTTCCTACAGATATACCGCTATACATTAAAAAATATATGGACAATAGGTAGCATTATTTGTAACATCAAAAGAGCAGAAGTAGTCAGTGGTAAGAGATTTTTTTTCAAGAAAACAGTGTTTATACATACAATGCAATGTTATTGGCTTTTTAAAACATGAGTTAGATATATATTGGTAAGGGAAAACCCTCTAAAAATACTGTAAATAAAAAAAGTAATGATGTAAGCAAATACTGAAGAGTTTGCAAGCGAAGCTTCCATTTATGTTAAAGGACATACCTCCCTTATATGAAAAGAGTACACATACACATGGCTGTGTATGGATATAAAATTTCTGAAAGACTGTATAAGAAAATGCTAATAGCTGGTGCTTCTGGTCAGTGGTGGATTGGGGTATTTCCAACATAATTGACAAAGAGTTAATTTGTTTAATTGTAAGATGCTTTTATAAGTAAGAGAGGATACCAACAACTTTTTAGAAAAGTGGACAAATAAACCAGCAAACAGTTCACAGAGAAAAAATAAAGTACATGGCTAAATTTACCACAAAATTGCATTAAGATGACCTTCTATTCTTTACCTATCATATTAGAAAAGTTGGGCAGTACAAAATGTTAGTAGGTTTTCTTCATAGTTTGTAATTTGGGATTACTTTATTTCCAAAGTTTACTGAATAGTCAGTCTCTCTCTCTCCTCTCTCTCTCTCCACATACGTGTGTGTGTGTTTGTGTAATTATGCCAACTTTAATCTACAATCCTTGGCTTTCTGTCTGTCTCCTCCCCTAATCAGATGGCTTCTCTGCCATCTTTGCTCAGCTCTGGTCCCTGGGAAGCTGACCTTCCAGAAACTGCATCTCCCAAACTCTTTCTGCCAGTCTAGTTTGACCAAAAGAAGGTATTTAGGTTATGGGGGAGAAATCAGAGATTGAAACTGTTCCTTGTCCTACCTCCCACCCTACAAGGTACTGCTCCTATGGCAGTTGCTGAGTCCCTACACAATGAAAGCATTCAAAGTTGGCCCCTATTCCGTGAGGCCATTTCTCTCTGGGCTCCAGGAGCACTGTGTCTTCCCCTTGCCTCTTAAGGCCCGCAGGTGGCAGTGGCTGCCTTTTCTTGGGCGTTGCTGGGTACTCTGATTCCCTTGTTTGCTAACGTAACTCTTCTAACACTTCTGTAATATTCCCTTCAGTCAAGTCTCTTTATTTAAAACATTAAGACTGGAGGCATGGGCCAGGCCAGTGTGGCTCAGTGGACTGAGCGTTGTCCCATGGACCGAGAGGTCCTGGTTCGGTTAGATTCCTGATCAGGCCACATACCTGGATTGCTGGCTCCATCCCCAGTAGGGGGCCTGCTGGAGGCAGCTGATCAATGTTTCCCTCTCACATTGATGTTTTTATCTCTCTCTCCCTTCCTCTCTCTCTCAAAAAATCAATAAAACATTAAAAAAAGGAGATAGGAAGCACACAAAGAAATCTGCAAATGAACAAATGTAGAGGTACAAGCAAAACCATCAAAAAGCGTTTATACACAGAAAATGAAGTAGAGAATTTAGATTACTAAGCATTTAATCATTTAATGAGGACATTTGTCAATGCCATCGATGAGTGTAGTACTCTAAATTGACGTTCAATATTAGGAGAACAAGGGTGAGTTGTGGTCTTATTGTGAATTATTTCAGCAGAAGTTTAGGGAAGAAGCAATAGACTGAGTTGGTGAATATTGGGTTAGAGATGGTTAGTATAGATTACTCTATTTAGCTTTAATAGAAAACTCTTTGTAGTATTTATTTCAGATAACACCAAACAATATTTAGTTAGTGCTTTTGTTTGGACACAACACATTATATTTTCTCATGTTTCTAAAATTAAAAACCAACCTTTGGGATGTAAAGGCAATAGAGGAAACATTTAGAATAGTTTTCTTCAAGATTATTCCTAAACCACCAGTCACCAGCCTGACTCTTAAATATATCTAGAAAAGACTTTTCTGTAATCACTCTGCAATATAATTCTCTAATATTCTGTCAAGGTAGACTAGTGCTCCCCAAATTATATTATCCTCCATAAAAATTAAAGATCATTCTGTATTACCTCTTACATTATGAAATATTAATAACCATCTACCTTAATGTTTTAATGGAAAGACTTCAATATCTAAAGAAATCATCATTAAAATAATATCTACATTAGAGTTGATAAATAAAACATAAATAAACAAAGTAATGGAACTAGCTAGTGTAAACACCTGCCAGAAAATAAATAAATAAATAAATAAATAAATAAATAAATAAATAAATAAATACCAGCTTAGGTTAATGGAGAGTCTCATATCTTGTGTAATGTTCCTGAGAGGAAAGTTTTCAGACAGCGTCTTTGTTGAATTGCAGCTGAGTCATGTCAACTTTGGTACAGTTTTCAATATGAGATATAGTTTAGAAAGGTAATGTTTTCTGGAAAATAAAGCACTAAAAATAAATTAAAAACTTGAATAAGATCTTATGAAAAGCAGACAAAACACTAGATTCTGGCTTTTTTTTTCAGGTATAAGTGAGAAGACTGTAGACATCAATTAATATCAGACTTTTTCAAGCATTTATAATTTCAATAAAAAGCCATTTTATTTGTTTTCTTAAAATGAGTATTGACTTTATAATAATGACAATTAAAATTGTCATCAGATTTAGTTATAAAACAAGCATCCATCTTCAGGAGAGAGTCGTTTTCCATACTATTTAGCTTGAGCACAGAATCAGAGCATTGCATTCCCACCACCCGAGTCACAAGCATCATACCATTTTATGAAACCCAAGAGGGCACAGAATCCACAGGTAGAAACAGGGACTGGAAAAATCACTTGATTGGGATGATACTGGGGGAGTCAAGTACAAAACAGAGCCCAGTTCCATGAGAAAAAGAATAACATGTTAATGAAACTGAAGGGAACTTTTTCTGAATAAAAAATAAATAAAATAAAAATCAATGGTTTGGTAATTAATTCTGTTTTGCCATAATGTGCCTACCCAGTATATCTACCTGTGGCATGGACTATTGTGTCGGGGTAGAAAGTTTAACTTTCTGTGAGGATATAAAACTGAAACTTTGGTGGAACCTGATTCTTTCTCTGTCTAATACAGCGGTTCTCAACCTGTGGGTCGCCTGAGACCATCGGAAAACACATATATCTGATGGTCTTAGGAACTGTGACACCCACCGCTCCTCTGTCCGGCTCCAGGAGGTCCGCCCACATGCAGATACGCCCACACAACATGAGGACCTGTGTTAAAGGGTCGGGCATTAGGAAGGTTGAGAACCGCTGGTCTAATGGCATGGAAAGGAACACCATGGTTTCCACAGAGCCCAGGGGGTCTAGGTGGGAAAGAGAGTAAGGACCTATTCTAGCCCTGGCCGGTTTGGCTCAGCGGTTAGAGCGTCGGCCTGCGGACCAGAGAGACCCGGGTTCGGTTCCCGCTAAGGGCACGTACTTCGGTTGCAGTTTGTCCCCAGCCCTGGTTGGGGTCGTGTGGGTGGCAGCCAGTCGATGTGTCTCTCTCATATCAATGTTTCTCTCTCTCTCTTCCTCCCTCTCTCCCTCCCACTCTATCTGAAGATAAATGCAAAAATGTCCAGAGGTGAGGATAAAAAAAAAAGCACCTATTCTGTGTTTGAGATACAAAAATTAAAACCCAGAGTAACTCAGAACAGAAATTCTATGCAACATAATTTATTATAACAAAAGGGGAATTATTATTAGTTCTGAGATACTTCTGAAAAATTTTAACACTATATTTTCACTAGATGTTCCTAAAGAGAGAGAGAGAGAGAGAGAAATGTTGTTTTCAATTTGTCTTTTCTGAGACAGCCAAAATTTTGTCTTTCTAAGTTCTTCTGGGGGAGAGAGGGGAAATCTATGCTAACTGATTTTCTTTATTTGTAGTAACACTGTAAAATAAATTACAGTCCAGGATAGTATTCATAAGGGCAGGTTCATCAACAAGTTTAGCTGAAATTATCCCAGAACAGCACTGCCCAACAAAAAAACAATGTCAACCACACGCCTACTTTTAAATATTTTGGTAGCCATATATTTTTAAGAGTAAAAAGAAAAGATGAAAATAATTTTAATAATAGATTTTATTTAAGTCAGTATATCTAAAATATTTTTTCAACATATAATCCATATAACTATGTCAATGAGATACTTAAGATTCTTATTTTTATAGGAAGTCTTTGAAATAAAATATTTTTTTAATACTTACAGAACATCTAATTCAGACTGGTCACATTCTGTGTGCCTAATAGCTATATGGAACTAATGATTGCTATACTGCACAGCACACGCCAGGAAGTAGAGACTCAGAGAGGAGAGAGGGACTAGCCTGATCTGGCTGAAGGATGGAATTTTCCAGATAGTGCCCAGCTGGTGTGGCTCAGTGGACTGGGCGTCATCGTTCCATGGACTGAGAGGTCCTGGTTCGATTCCTGGTCCAATTCCGGTCATGGCGCATTCCCCAGTAGGGGCCATGCAGGAGGCAGTTGATGGATGTTTCTCTCTCACATTGATGTTTCTATCTCTCTCTCCAAAAAATCAATTTAAAAAAATTAATAAAAGAAAAAAAGAAATTCTCCAGATTGTGAATTTGGGGGAACTTTAGAAATCTGTTCCCTATCTCTTTGTATACTGTACTATATGGCAAGATTTCAGTGGGGGATGACTACAAAATACCTGTGAGGGCTGCTGGCCAGAATAATTTGATTTAAAATATGATTCTTTTTTTTTGCATTTGATTGTTCTCGAATAAATTCCCACCTGTTGCGTGAGTTTTCACCATCTCAAATAAACAAAGAGATTTTTATTGAAGTCTAAATAAGGTGATATGTACTCAACATATGTACTCTGCTCCAAAACCCACTACTTCTGGGTCAACCTGATGTGGCCTAAATTCTGCCTCTAATCTCCTGTTAAAATTATCCACACTAAGATAAAGAATGAGGGGGGTTACTTCATTCAGAGCAAGATTCATCATAAGACATTCTCATGAAGAATTTATTTTATTTATTTTAAACCATGTTTGCCCTGGGTTCAGGAGGTGGATTCGATCAGGTTTGAGTTATATAACTGGATGAATTTCAATGACTGTTTTAGACTGTACGCCCCCAGAAGTCACATTTGGAGAGTCGGACACATACAGGAACTGTTTCTACCTCATGTTGTGTCCAGACCTAACTCATTGCTCATTTCTCTGTGGTGGAAAGCAGAGTCGTGGCTGTGGTTCAGTGGCAAGGTGGTGTAGTGGAAGAAGAATGGGCTTTAGAATGAGAATAAGTCTATGTAAACCTTAACTCTGCAAATTTAGTTACCTTGGGGAAAATCAATTTTCTCTTCTATAAAATGAGGATAATAATAGTACTCATCTCACAAGAATGTCGTGAAGCCCTCTTCAACGTATAAAGCATGTGGCATTTGTTGTTCTTCACTAAATATGCTTTGGGACGATTCTGACATTTGGAAGGATAAGGACCATGACGTATCTTCCTTTGTACATATCTGGCATAGGTGTCAAAGCAAATTAAAGACCTTTAAGCTGGAATGTTATCAAGTTTTACTTTTTTGTGCACTTCAAAGCAAAAAGATAAATTAACTTCCTTTCGGGGTTGATCAAAGTATCTGCTGTATTAGAGACAGGATAAGATACTGAATGGCTTTTTTGAATTGCTTCCAATTATTTTTTTCCTTTGCTACCTAAATAGAAAGGCAGAAATGAAGGGACTGCCTGTGACAATTTCAGCAGGGATTCACTGGTAGTCGTTGTGCAGTTGTGGTAAAATAGAGCTCAGTATTTTATGGCAGCTTAATCCACTTTGCCTTTCATCTGTGCATCTGTGAAAAAAATAGTGACAACATGGAACATATTCTAAATCAAACATATGGAGTTCTGGAGATTGCAGCCAAATCCTGTTTTTACCAAACTGTTATTGAGAGAAAGTAGAAATTCCAAGGCTGGTTTTGAATGCTAGATGGTTGTAATATACTTAGATAGCCACTCCCTCAAGTTGATTATTTTTAGAATATCCCTGAAACAGAAATTAGTCACATGAGGCATTTTTTTTTTCTGATTTTACCAAATGTTAAAAAAAGAACTTTTCAATAAATTCATATATAAGAAACACACACAGAAAACACTTAGAGAAGATTTAAACGTAAATTAAGATGTATAGATTCAAAAGTGAAAGAGACAATATGAAAATTTTGAAACACGTTGATGACATGATGTTATGTCACTATTATTTATCACAGTGTGTGTGTGTGTGTGTGTGTGTGTGTGTTGTTTTTAATGTTGTGCCTCACAAATGCAGAGAAGTGAAGAATGGAGTTTGTAAAGTGTTACTCGCACCAGGACCAGTGTTTTGTCATTGGGAGTATGACATGCACATCTGTAAGAGGGGCCGGTCAAGGTCACATAGGTTATGATGTGAAGGGCACATCTTAGAGTTGTGCCTTGGAGAAGCACTCAATCCAAAACATGTTGACATCAAATAGAGGAAGGATAGTAAGAAGCTAGGAACGTCCCTGGCAAGTGGAATGGGGAAACTGAGACAGACAGATAAACAGACGGCCGAGCCATTTACAGCCAGCTTATCTTCTCTAACCAAGGACAGTTAGGAGCAAACGGTTTACATGTTCCAGCCCATGCTGGGGCAGACCCGCCTTGGTCCCGGTCCCTTTCCAATGACAAAATGAATTTAAATGACTTCTTTTGTGAGGGGCAGTGACAGCATCTTTGAGGATGACTGTATATTATGTTTTTAATGATTTGGTTTTCTACATCTGGTGCAAGGTGCACACTTGGCAATCTTCTCCTAGAACATGATCTGCAAATGTTAGTTGCATTGTAGCCACTGGAAGCCAAGATTTCTGGACTCCCATGGTTTCTAATTCAGTACCTTTGGGGTACAGACTGAGAAATTTAATTTGAGCTAGTTCCTGGATGATACAGATTCAGCTGATCAAGGGACCACACACTGAGAACCACTTTCCCCAGAGTGACGACTGAAATCATGTACAAAAGCATGAATGGGTTAAGCAACAGAATTATCTCTACGTTTGTTCTGTTTTATTTACAATCTCATTGTAAACAGAAATATTTTTTATTTAATTCCCTGAATAGAAAAATCTAATGTTGGTTATTTAATTAGATGGTTTCTATGCCTAACTTCACATACCTAGATATTTGGCATCATGTAGACAATGGCTTTGATCACCTTACATTTTATCTTTGTCATTGTTTAGGTGAATTTGTTAGGTGTGAGGTCATATTTCTAATAAAGTTGTTGAAATTTTTATTGGTAGAAGTGGAGTTCTTTGGGTGCCACGAGGAAAATAATTTCCTGAGGTTCCCATGAGAGGATGGGGTTGTGTGGAAAGCTTTATTGATGATGTAAAATGAAGGGGGTTCCCCTCCAAGGCCCCATCTCTGTCTGGCCATGGAAAAAGTTCAGTTGTGTCTTCAGCAGGGCCAGAATAAATGCCACTGCCCATAGATTCTGTTCCACAGCCAGTCCAGCATCTGGCTAGCTTAGCTTGTGTTCCCAGCTGCAGTCCATTATGTGCGGGGTCCGCAAGGCCATGGGCCATGTGGATGCTTAAGGCCACACTGCTATGGAGAGAGAACAGGCAAGTGCCTGGCAAGTGCCGGTCACAAAGCAAGAAAGAACCAGAGCAAAGGAACTCTTTGAAGATTTTAACTAGGTTCTTCTTCAAACTAACCACTTAACTTCCCAAGATTTGGTGCACTTCTAATGGGGTCCACCCCCTAGCCAATCCATTGTTCCCCAGGCTGGGCTGATAGGCAAGCACCTCTCCTACATCACCTGGACTTCAATGTGCATGCACCCATCTCCCCCTTTGATTAATCCCTTCCCCCAGTGATCTGCAGGGAATGGACAGGTGGTTCCCTGGGGAGCATGAAGCTGTAGCTTCCTGGCAAAGTTGCACAGATGACCAATCTTATAATGTCTGGCCTCTTCTTTGCTTTCTTTCCTTTATTAATGTTAACTAGCTAATTACAGCAATAACAAAATGATAATTTTAAAACAAGTCAGACTGACTCAGTTTCTATGTCACCCCAAGGCCTGCTTTGAAATATTCTTAAGAGATGCTGCTGAAGGCTTTTAGTGGCAAGGAATGTTTGACTTCAGAATTTGATTATAAGACATTTCCTTATTGAGTAACTTTTATTATTTTTTATGAGCACTGTGCTTTCAGTTATAGACTGTCACCTGGTGCCTATTAAAGGTGGTATGGGCTTTGCAGTCAGGCTATTTCCAGCCATAGATTACTTAAGATATACATAAAGCACAGAGGAATTGGCATATAAAACAAAACTTTTACTCCCCAGTTAGGGAGAAATGCACACCTTTTGAAAAATATTTTAAGAAAATGTACCAAATGATATACCATAGTTTAAAAAAAAAAACAACAAAAAATAAAAGCAAAGCAATAACAAAATAATTTTATTATTTACTACATTGATTGTATTTTTTACTATTTCTGCTCAGCTTAATTCAATATAATAATTCTGTTTTTGAAAAATATAGGTAATCACATAAAATATACAAAAAAAAAATTCACACAAGTTATACACACAAACACAGCAGGATTATTGAACACGTGACATTTTTAGTCTTTGGGATCATTTGGATGATTTCTTTGGTTAGTTAAGAACAGAAATCCACTCAAGCTTGCTCAAATAAAGAGAAAGGATATAAAAATCTCACGGAACTCCACAAAGGCTAAAAAACTCGGCCTTAGAAAGTCAAGAGCGGGTTTAGCCCCAGGTGCCCAGCATCTGTATTTTGTAGATCTTCACTCTAGTGTCTCTTATTTTATTTTCACTTATCTGTACTTCCTGCTCTCTGTCCCCCAACCCCCCACTCCCGCCTCTGTTTTACTAACTAATGTCTCAGTCCCTCAGTACTCAAATTTCAAATTCCTAGTAAAGAAATCTATGTTTGTGATTGACATTTTATTTTGTTCATGATATTCCATAAATAAGTGATATCATGTGGTATTCTGATTGGCTTATTTCGCTTAGCGTAATACTCTCCAGATCCCTCCATGTTGTCTCAAAGGATAAGAGATCCAGGGTCATGGAAGTAGGGAACAGACTGACAAACCTCAGAGGGAAGGGTGGTGGGATGGGGGCTGGGAAGAGATAAACCAAAGAACTCATATGCATATATGCACAACCAATGGACACAGACATTAGTTTGGGGAAAGCAGGAGGGGGGTGAAAGTGGGGAGGAGAGGGATCAATGAGGGAAAAAATGGGGGGACATCTGTAATACTTTTAACAATAAAAGAAAAAAATAAAGTTGATATTATTTCTAGTTTAAAAAAATTGAAAAAAAAAAAAAAAAAAAAGGAAATCTATGGGTGGCCTGGCTGTGGCCATCTTGATTCAGGGTTTCTGAATTTTTAAGCTATCTTTGGTCACATGTCATTTGGAAAGACCTCTTCGAGGGATTTTGGCATAGTCGAGTTAAAATATGAAGACTAGGTGGATACTGTAAACAAATGACTTAAAAAAAATATTCTCAGAGGAGGCCAGATTGGCTGAGCCAGTACACTGTAAGCAGAGTCGGTGATTCATGCGCTGACAGAGCACCCAGATTATAGAAGGAATACTAATGGGGAGTAAATGGTCTGTTGAGAGTGGGATTAAAATTTAAACACATAAATTGATGAAATCACAAGTAATGGGAAACAAAGTACAGAATCCATGGAGGGAGCAAATGTTTCCCGCAGTGAAGGAGTATTTCATATGGAGGGAAGTAGACAGGACTTCCTAGGAGAAATCAAATATACTCAGTCCATTGGAAATGCCTTGAATTCTATGACAGATATCTTACCTTTACAGTTCACAGTAATATTGGGTTATAACTTTAATAATTCCATCATAGAATGAATAATTTAAACCCCCACGTGTAAGCCTACTAATATCATCTAGGTTTGTCTGGTTACGAATATCTTGTTAACTGCTTTATGTTTACTATAAGATGCTTCAAATTTAGAAATATATAGATTTTTCTATCCGAAAATTAAGCTTCAAATTCATGTTTCTAACTGTAGAAATTCAATTTTTAACAGTAGAAGGAATAAAAGAAATGATATACTTTGTTGTTTGTATGTTTCACAATCTAAATGTAATTAGTTAGTTGTGGAGATTGAGGGTAATGATAAATAATAAAACTCACTAATTAAAAAAGTGTATTTATGTAGTTTTAAAATAAGTTGATTTTAACCAATCCTCTGTATTGACTGTAATCATAATTTATAATAGGAGCATGTTTCTTCACCAAGTGGAATTTTTTTCACCTAACAGTTCCTTTAGAGTTATTGATTTAGTTAGATAAATTAAATATTAAAGATCATGGATGATTTTCCATTTTCAGAAAAACAAACTGCCCTTTCCTGTTATTTTCCTTAACCAACTTATGTATACTTCTTTTCTCATGTGTAACAATCTCCCTCTAACCCAATGCCACACATTGCTTTGCTGTCTACACTTTCTTGTGCATTAGATGGAGAAAGTGAAATGGAGAGAGAGAGAGAAGACTGGAATGATAAGTTGAGTTTAAATTTCTGAATTATTTTGGAGGCTTTCCTAAGGCTTCTAAGCTTGTGATCCCTGAAATGTGTTGTGTCTCACATTTTACTTTATTTTAAAATATTTTAGGTTCCACAGCCTCATTCTAAAAATTCTTATTAAAAGATTTAAAATGAGATCTTGGAATCTAAAGGTTGAAGAGTCAGACAACGCTGTTGCACTCCAGTATTAGAAAACAACAATCTTTGCCAGTACAGAGTCAGGGAAGGTTTTTGAGCATGAAACATGAGCAGAGATATGCTCCAGGAAGATCACTTTAGAAAAATTATGGGTTTAGGGGTGTGACACAAAAGGTAAGCTAGAAGATGGTTTCAAATGGCTGTGAATGAGCTGATGAGAGTCCAAGTCAGAACAATGGCAATGAGAATTAGAAGGAAGAAGACTCAGTGATTCAACACATTATTTACTGAGTGCTTACTAAGTCAGGCATTGTTCTGACACCATTGTAAGTTAACCTAGTTGTGAATAACTGGAAAGGAGAGAAGGGAAGGCCAAATAGTATAGGCATGCCATTTGTGCAGCTTTGCCAGGAAGCTGCAGTTTAACACTCCCCAGGTCTATTCCCTGCAGATCCTGGGGCGAAGGGACTGGACAGGAGGAGAAGAGACCCATGCCCAGTAAAGTCTGGGTGACCTAGGGAAGGTATTTATCCATCAGTCACACCTGGGAATAGCTTATTGGCCAGGATAAGCGTGGCCACTGCAAGTTGGGGCAAGATAGGAGATATTTAATCCCTAAATTTGCTCTCTTGCTTGCTTGAGCTTGACTCCTGGCTTGCGGGGCTCCCACACTCCTGCATTCACCCACATGGCTCACAGCCATGTGAACCCACACACAATGGACAAATGGACTGCAACTATCATAATGCTAAACTGGACCCAGTTTCACCATAGGATGGAAACTTTGGACATTGGCTTTGCTTTTAGCTCTGCTAAATCCCCAGATGCACATCTTCCAGGACTGGATTAAGGGAAATGGGACTTTAGAAACTGAGGAATGTCCCAACCAATGTGGCTTAGTGGTTGAGCATAGACCCATGGACTAAGGTTGCTGGTTTGATTCCCAGTCAGGGCACATGCTGGGGTTGCAGGCTCAATCCCCAGTGAGGGGCCTGCAAGACACAGCCAATCAATGTGTCTCTCTCACTGATGTTTCTACCACTCTCTCCCTCTCCCTTGCTCTCTCTCTAAAAATTAATAAAAACATAAAAAATAAAGAAATTGAAGAAAGTATCCCACACAAATAAAAATAACTCATCCTCCCATGCGAGCCTCAGAAAATTCTTTTTCTTGAAATATCATAAGGACCCAGTCCCCAGCACTCAGTGGGGAAAGGGATAGCTCACTTTTACCAAAAGCAATACTAGTTATTGAGGATAACTAATACACATGTTAGCTTTCATTATGTTTACTCAACAAATCCAAATCCTAATCATTAGCAAGTCTGGGCCCTAATAGCAAAGCATATAGTAAATCTATTTACTTATATCCACCCCATCCCCCACCCTAATCCAAGGCACTATAGGCTCTTACCTGGACTCCTGCTGTAGTACCCTAACTGGCCTTGTCACTTCCACTCTTGCCCTTATATAATCTTTATCCATACCCTCCATGCCTTTTAATGGCTTCCCATCACACTTAAAAGCCAAACTCTCTACTTGATCTGGTTCTCTTACTTCTCACACTTGATCTCTCTCACACATTCTCCTACTGGCTGATAACATTCTAGCTAGCTTTATCGACTTTCTTTTTATCAAACATGTTAAGCTTGTTCCTACACTAAGGCAATTGCACTAGCTATTTATTCTGCCTGGAATGCTCTTCCCAATTCTGCGCCTGGCTGCTAGTTTCTTATCATTCAGAACTCAACATAAAAGTAACCCTCTTAGACACCTTCCCTCATCACCCAATCTAGAATAGCAAACATCACCCAATCTAGAATAGCAAACCAGTCGCTCTCTTTCATATCACTCTGTTTATTTTCAGTACTTTTTTATTCATAGTATTAACCACTATGACATAGTATTGTTTATATATGTTTCTTATTTATCTCCTTCAATAAGACAAAAGTTCCATTATTCTGAGGATCATGTCTGTCTCTCTGTTTATTGCCCCATCTGCAGTGATAAAATGAATGAAGCACATAGCAGATGTTTAATAAATTTTATTAAAAGAATAAAATGTGTTTTAAGAAAATATCTTTGATATTAGATTTTATTTGTTTCTTAAAGTAAGGTGCTTCATCTTATTCATCTTCAAAAAACCCAGATGCTAAATAAATTGCCTTTCACATATCATTCAAAGGATGAGCTCATTGGTGTATTATTATAAATTAAGTATATCCATTAAAATACTAGGATATAGTCTAGACTCAATTTTATATATTCAAGTCAATCACTCTGTCCCTCTTTCTCTCTGTCTCTGTCTCTCTCTCTAGCCAAATGTTAACAATGTTTTTCTCTAGGTACTGAAATGATGATGGTTTTTTAAATTTACTTTTTTATTTTGGGAGGAGGGTTGAATTTCTGTGGTGTAGAAACGTTCTTATTTAATACACTCATGATGAAATATGATAAATCTATTAAAAATTAATTTAAGATAGAGTCACAAGAATGATAAATAAGTGGTGCTTTAATCAGGTTATGATTAGTTTATTAACATAAACTATCACGTATAGTCTAGGGTCCCATCAGGAATAACATTGACATTCCTATCACTTTGGAAATTCCAAGAGTTTAATAGGTTACCTCCTAAGGGCCCAGGACAAAAGCAAGAACTCTTTTTGGGCAAGACCAAATTAATCACTACACAGATCATAATTATATTAATGTGCATATCTGGCACCAATGATTCTGGAAACAAGCAAAATAGGTCCTTTGCAATCCTAAGGTACAATTCCTGAGGACAAAAATACATATGTATTCTAGAAAATGCCTAATAGAGGGAGAATTCAGTTTGTCATTATACTTTTAGGGAACCTGTGAATGTGTTTTATGCCAATTGAAGAAATGAATAAGTTGGCATCATGAAGATCTATTGAATTTTCTATATTTTTACCATAAGTATGGATTTTTTGAGTTATAAACATAGATATTAAAGAAAATGATTAAAATGCTTAGAAGTGCCCTATCCAGTTTGGCTCAGTGGTTAGAGTGTCAGCCTGTGGACTGAAGGGTCATGGTTTTGATTTCCAGTCAAGGGCATGTACCTGGATTACAGGTTTGATCCCTGGTCCCAGTCAGGGTCATGTGGGAGGCAACGAATCAGTGTCTCTCTCGCACATTGATGTTTCTCTTTCCCTCCCTTCCTCTCTCCCTCCCTCCTTCCTACTCTCTTTAAAAATCAAATGAAAAATATCCTCGGGTGAGGATTAACAAGAACAACAAAAAATGCTTAAAAGGTAAATTTTCTATTTTTTTATATGGATAGGTGAGTAGAATTAAATATATATGGCTTTCCCTGAAAACAGCTTAATTTTAAGTGCATTATAAAGTATGTATTTTCTTCTACTATAATTTATTATCTTACCTCCCAATACATACTGTTGGATGTGGAAAGATTTTAAAGTCCCTAGTTCAGACTCTCAATTTTTAGATGAGGAAAGTAACTGTACGATGTTGAGTAACTTGCTCAATATCAAATTCTGTCAGAGCCCTCATTGCGGTTCATGGTTCCTGAATTCAGTGCAAGTCTTTTATGTAGAGTTGAAAAAGGGAAACGTGTGGTAATTGTTCAGTCCTAATTGAGAGACAGCATGACGCAGTAGAAACAGCTTCCTTTTTGAGTTGTGTCTATAATTATGTCTCATCTCTGTTATCATTGGTTAGGTGCCTTCGATCAAATTACTTAACCTGTTTGCACTATACTTTCTTCCCAATTTCGGGATTATTAAATGAGGTACATCCTAAAAACACCCAGGATTGACAGTCCTTCTATGAATATTTGTGTTATATGTAATTTAATTAATACCTCTCTAGTAGTTTCAGACTTTCTACATTTTTATTTGAACTGGAATATGAGTAGATCTTGTGCATTTGAAATCTGAGCTCTTCTGATTTCCAAATCCAACCATCTGAGTTCATGCTTTGTAGTTCATTGCTTCTTCAACTCTCCCGTGGAGACTGTTATTGCTGCATCATTCAAACTGCTGAAATAAAAGATTTCCATTCTTCTGGAGTATTTTAAAAATCACTGAGAAAATTTACTGAGGCTTAAAACCTTTCAAACATGCTCAAACACCAAGGCAGGTGTCTCATGTGATATCTAAAATATACTGAGGTAAAATATGGAAAAGTGACTGACAAGAAAGATAATATTATTGTAATAACTTCTCAAATAGGATTAATGTAAAATAACAATCTCTTTTGGTTTTCAAAAAAGTACTTTAAAGTTTTAGCTGAACACTGATTTTCAGTTGAATGTAACTGTTTAAAGTCATATACGAGTAATTTCATAATTTTAAGATCTTACTTGTCATGTACTTCTCTAAGTTAAGAATTGTTTAGCAGAACATCTGCTTCATATGTCTCTATTGCTATCTTACTCGTACCATGAATTTATGATGTTAAAAAAACCTGGGAGTTACGTGCAGCAAATGTAGCACAAAATTCTGAACATAATTGGTATTTGTAAAAAGACTAATTATTTAAGTTATGGGATCATTAATTTAAAGATATAAGTAATGTGAAAATTATTGAACAAAACCTCATCTAAAATTGAGTCATGGAGGTTGGAAGAGTCAACTCTCACATACCTCACTCAAGGCACACTACTGACCCCAACAGGAAGAGATGTACCTTGCATCTGAACAGGAAGTGATACTACTGAGCTACCTCAGCATAAAGAAGAAAAGATTACTCCTTGCCCAGTAACAGCTCAGCCAATGGGAGACTGCCATAGCTCAGCCAATGAAAAATCACTATTCTTTGAACTTTCAGAATGAACTCATTGTTAGCAACACTTCCTCCCAAATCCATAAAAGAGCATTCCTTTCCTTTGTTTTTCTGGACTTGTGTGTGGTTCACCATCAGATGGTATGTGCTGAATTGCAATTCTTTTGTTTGGAGTAAACACATTTTTCTGGAAAAATATCTGGCTATTTGCCAAGAGAACGTTGGCTTGAATTCAACAAACATGTTTTGTATATCTGGTACTCTACTAGGAACTAATGTGGAAGTGAATAAGACATGGATCCTTACTCCTGAAATTCTCAAACTAGTGGTGGAAAATTGCATCTGTCCATTTGCTATGGAAAGTTGGGTCTTCTTTACCTAGAAATACATAATGATTAGAAAACTTCCAATCCTGTGGTGTAAACAATAAAATGTAGACTTTGCAGATCACCTAATTATGTGTGAACGAGATACATGTAAGGCCAGTGCTCCTGTATATATGATTTCTTTCTCTGAAAATATTTTTTCACCTTGACAGAAGAGATTGTTTTCTAAGGCAATGAAAGGGAAAGTAAATGCTACCATAATATATTACACTACCACAGTATGGTATTTTGAGACTTAAATTGATATTCCTTTGAGTTACTCAAGAAGCTGTTTTGGAAATCAAGTAGATCCCTGAGCAATGTTTCCAAGGACACAAACTACTCAGATCATGGAACTAAAACATAAGAGAAGGTTTAAACTATGCCCTTTTCCTGATAGAATTTTATTGAAACCAGGTGCACAAAAAGATGTTGTCTCTTTTGAGATGTAACAAAATAACCAATAAGAATGGAGGAAGGCCCAAGTCAGATACTATATGCTTTGAAAGAAAAACCACAGTCTGAGATGTGCAATATGACTTTGTTCCACAAAGAAAGCAGCATAATTGGAGGGGCTAAGGTTTTCAAGAGCAATGATCAAAGGAGAGCTAGAGCACATGAAAAGGAGCACCAGGACCATGACTAATAGATTTCCAAAAGACTAAATTATATAGCTGGAGCAAAGAATTGCCAGGCTTAGGACAAGGGTCCTTGGATACAGATTATTTAAAAGAAAAGAAATAGCAATAATTAGAGTTTAATATGAAAGAAAAATAAAAACATTTTATCAGTAAAAAAAATTGAGATAGAATTTGAGATGGAGGCCACATCTCCTGTGACAAAAGTTATGATGTGGTAAAAATGTATTGCTACTGGTGGATAATGACAAGGGGAAAGTGGAATTAAATTTCTAATTATAAAAATCATGTGTTTATGCAAAGGTCTAGTCAATTTTGCTACAGTCAGTACTCTGACTCACTCACCACATCAACACATAGCCAATTTTGAAATACATTTGGGAGACAAAAAAGCAATCATTTGGGGTTTGAAATTATAAAGGAAGTAATTGGGAACAATTTTCAAATCTTTAGCTATTATGAAAAAAAGCTACACTTGAAAAAAACAATTGAGTAAAAACTAAGTTTCATTGTATGGTTTGTGAATTTTGTATTGTTTAAAACCTAAGTGAAAGACAAAGGTTCTACAAGAAATCTTAAATATGTTGTTAAGCTCCTGGGGTAACTGAGTAAAAAGAAGGATCCCTAGTTATTGTTTAAGGGTTATTTAAAAGGGAATGAGCTGAGAAATGTTATTTTTAATTGAAAAAAACAAAAAACACCTAGGCTCTGATTTAGTCTAAAGAGAATAAAAAACGATGCTTCTGCAAAAGGCAACTTAAAAAATAATTTCAATTTAATGCTTAACCACAAGACATAAGGTTACAAACAGTATATACATTATGTGATGAGGATGTACAATTTCCTTCTCTACTATATTTAAGACTACTCTGTATGAGTGGAACACTATGCATTATTGAGATGATACTTGCTCAGCTGAATACAGAATAAAACAAGTGTAATAAACAAACAGAATATTAACAGACTCAGAGATACAGGGAACAGATTGACAGCTGTTGGAGGGCCCAGTAAAATAGCTGAAGAGAGTAAATTAAATAAATAAATAAAAACCTCATTGAACTCATAGACACAGACATCAGTATGGTGATTACCATAGGCAAAGGGGTGGGTGGTGGGAGGTAGAAGAGGTTAAAGGGCAGATAAATAGGAGACAAGACTTTGGGTGGTGAATAATACAATACAATACACAGATGATGTGTTGTAGAATTGTACACTTGAAACCTATATAAATGTAATCCCAATAAATTCAAGGAAAAATAAAATAAAAAGTAAAAATAATAGAATATTAAACTCATGAGGAAAAGGTCATGTCAGATTTGATTGCTTGTTTAGATGCTTAAATTTAAAAAAATTCCATAATACTTTCAAGGTATAGAATATTTTATTCTAAGAAAAAATTCTGCAAAAATTTTTTTATATAACTTCCTTTACATCTGTACACAGTATGTGGTTGATGAGGTTGTTAAAACAGAAGAGAAGGTTTAAACCATGCCCTTTCCCTGATAGCACTTTATTGATACCAGGTATGTAGAAAGATTTGCCTCATTTGTTGTGTCAAACAATAGTCAATAGGAAGAAAGAGGCATAAAAGGAAAAGTTAGACAGATATTGAACAGTGTTGTAAGACTTTTAAAAACCATCCTTGGTTTGGTCTCAGACCTGCAACCAAGGACCACCAATGTGGGACCCCAAGTCAAAGTAGAGAGTAGAGCCTATTGTCAGTGTCTCAAAATGTGGTGATATCCTCATGAACTCTGATATCACTAAATGCATGTTTTTTGTTTGTTTGGATTTGTGTGTAAGCAATTTATTTTGAACATCTCAGAGAACAGGAGCAGTTCTTAGTCCTGTTCAATTTAATTCTAAAATTAGATTTTAATATTAATTCATCCATTGAGCTTATCTATGAATGCTTATTTCTTTTTAATCAATTTGTTACCTATATTTGCTCCATTTCTGTGTGTATTATAGTCTATTTTGACTTGCCTCTTTTCCTGGTAGAAACGCTTTACCTCTTTAATTTACACTGTCCCTTAACTAGATTTCTCCCTCAAGGCATTGCCTGCTTTTTTGTTCATATCCAGCCATTAATTATTTTGGTTCCATTAATTAAGGCCTTGTAAACAAATAGAACTCATCTTATTGAAAAAGTTATGTACCCTGGACACAGGAGCTGTGTGGATAAGCAATGGAGAAGTCCACTCCTTCCTTTCAAGCTGGTTTATGACATATCTAGCCACGGTGTGCTCCGCACATTGTTTCAGTTTCCCAGAAAAAACATGGTCTCACATCACAGAGGTTGCTCAAACCCATTGTAGTAGAAAGTGAAGACAAAAGAGCCATCTCTGGGGACAGTGTGCCATGAGGGAAAAGTTTTAGACAGGGAGACTTAATGCCTGGGTCCTGACCATCTCTGACACCAGCTGCCGAATCTGGAACTGGTCTACAGGCCAGTGTTTCTTAGGCCTTATTATGCTGTGTGTCATCGTGGATCTTGTGAAGATGTAGATTCCTGTTCAGCAGGTATGGAGTGGAGCTTGCAATTCTGCATTTTTAAGAGTTCCCACATGCTGTTGTCTGTGGGCCACACTTTGGACGGCAAGACTCTGGATTATGTCTACAAAATCAAAGAGATAGGCTACAGGGCCTCTGCTATCTCTAAGGATGCTTGGATTCTGTATTTTTATTTCCAGAGCTAACCCTTTTGGAACTATATCTGATCTAGTTTACATTTCTGAAAAGATGAATTTATCTGAAACACCCCAGAGAAAATGATAGTCACTGCAGGACACAGGGACTGCTCACTTGGATCACTGGGAGGGGAGGCAATTTGCCAGTAAGTTGTAATATCTCATGAAGATGTTAATTTTTGCAACATCACCGTTAGAGTACATGAGATCCAAAATAGGACTTAAGGTTCAAAGGCACAGTGGCATATTTAGGTTTGTTTCTTCCTTAGTGGTATTCCTTAGCTTTCTGATTACCAATTTATTTAAGTTCCACTTACATATATTACAAAAACTTATGTTCTGGCATAGCTGGGATGATACAAATTAATGTTTTCTTGATAAATCAGAATCAGAAGTTGTAAAATGGAAGAGGATAAGAATGATCATAAAAGGGCTATTGATTATAAGTGAGGGATTTGAAGAAGGGCTATCACCTCTTATCTTTTATAATGAGATGGACTCACCTTGAGCAGAACCCTGACATAAAGTTTAAAAATACATATAAAAGGCAAAAAGCCAGGGAAAGTAGTGGGGAGTCACAGACTGTTATGCAGTGCAAAAAGAAAGAAGAGTGTAGGACACCAAAAGCTGGGCGTTAGGTCCATAGGTAAGTTGCCAAGTTTTAGTAAAAGTAAATGTAAACCCGTTTCCTGATATAAGGGTCATTTGGGGCTGATGTGGAATAAGGCACGGGGAAACGGGAAGCCCATTGGAAAGCTGAGTGTTGGGAAGATCTTTTCTTTAAGACCTAGAAATGTTTGATGTGCCAGTTTAAGTTGTTAGGAGGCAAAACTTACAGCCTAATGTTTGACTTGTTATTTCTCAAAAAGAAAACAAATAACAATGATAGCAAATAGCATTAAATATAAAAAATAATAGGATGAGAACCTACCATAAAAATGATAATCGTGACAATCATGATTTATGATGTTATCAAAAATTAAAAGAAGCCCGGCCAGTGTGGCTCAGTGGTTGAGCATCCACCCACGCACCAAGAGGTCGCCAGTTCGATTCCCAGTCAGGGCACATGCCCAGGTTGTGGGCCAAATCCCCAGTGGGGGGCATGCAAGAGGTGGCCAATTGATGTTCTCTCTCATCGATGTTTCTATCTCTCTCTCCCTCTTCCTTTCTCTCTCTCTAAAATCAATAAAGAAAAAAATTTAAAAAAATTAAAAGAAGTTATTAAGGTGTTCTCTTTGTCCTCCCATACATGGTTCTCATACCCCTTGTCTATCCATCAGCTTGAGGCAAAGAACTGTAAGGTCTAGGAGACAGCAGGGCCATACCGTGGACGTAACCTGCGTGCTGGATTCACTCTGTGAAGGAAAGTGACAAGGAACATAGTGTAGAACTACTCTACACCTGAGAAACACTTTTATATCTGTTAAAGCCCCGGAATTCGGTGGTTATTTATTACAGTAGCTAGGTTACACTAACTAATATAGAGATTTATATCGGAAGTGGGGTGCTACTATAAGAAAACACTAAAATTTGTGACTTGGCTTAGCAGCCTGGTTGTGAGTTGCAAATATAGAAGGGAATAAATCTGAAGAGGGCTGTTTATCATGGCAAAAGATTTGATGAAACTGTCACCTGTGATGCTTTGGAAGGTAGATCAAGTGCCTACTAAGCCTGTAGTTCTTAGGAAAGTTCTTGGAAAGAGCCAGGACATTACGATATGTTGGTTACCTCTTTCTAAAAAGAATAATTGACTAGCCTTCAAGCAGAAAATGTAAGGCCATCATTTCACATGACTGTAAGAGCTAATCAATAGTTTCCAGACTTCAAATAATAGGAAATAAAAGGGAAAAGGCATTGAAGGCATGAGGACCATCTAGACTTCTCAGATTAAAAAAAAAAAAAAAAAAGTGTTTCAATCATGGGACCACACAGGTGAGGCAAAAGTAGGTTTACAGTTGTTCTTATGGAAAATAATGCAATGATTAATAAATAATAATACAAGAATAAACTCTGTTTCATGTACTCACAACTATAAACCTGCTTTTCCCCTGGCCTTTATATGATAAAGAGAATTTCCCTTCACTACATGCCTATTATTTCAGCTTTCAGCTGCCCTCAAGGTACTAAAAATTGAGGTAGATCTCTTTTTTTCTTTTCTTTAAGGGTAGTGAAATGACATGGGGGCAAAGGAGGATTTAGAACTGCTTCTGGGAAGAAATTTTGGGTGTTGTTTCTGACCATGAGGCTGACTAAAGAATACATAAATAAAGAAGTAAATAGATAAATGAATAAATAAGATTTTTTTTTTTTTTATCCTCACCCGAGGACATTTTTCCATTTTTTGTTCAGATAGAGTGGGAGGGAGGGAGAGGAAGAGAGAGAGAGAGAAACATTGACGTGAAAAGGACACATCGAGTGGCTGCCTCCCGCACGACCCAACCAGGGCTGGGGACAAACTGCAACTGAAGTACGTGCCCTTAGCGGGAACCGAACCCGGGCCTCTCTGGACCACAGGCCAACACTCTAACCGCTGAGCCAAACCGGCCAGGGCTGAATAAATAAGATTTTTGAAAGAATTACTTTTCTGTATTCTCTTAGGTTTTCCGCAGAACTGAATTGCTAAGGAAACCATGAACCTAGTGGAAAATAACTTGTATCTCTGAACCAACCCTTAGCCTACACTTCCAACTTGCCAGAACAGGAAAAGTTATGCAGTTTCCCATGCCCAGATGAGGGCAAGCTCTCCCACATTCTCCTGGTGGCAGAGCCAAGAGCTCCAGAGTACAAAGGACAGGGTGGTTCCTTCAAGATAACCAAATCCAGGTCTAAACAGAGCAGAGGATTCTTCAAAATGACCCTCCAGCAGGATCCCATTATTGCCATGGATCAGTGACTGCTGTGAGTTTTCTATTTTCACTTTTTTGATTAGGAATTTTTATTATACATAGCCTGTCCCTTCACCATCATTGTGCATTGGCTTGTTTGGATTAGTTGGGGAGGCAGCAAATTTGTCATTTTGATGTATATGTTACTACACTCACAAGAAATCACATTAGGACCCACAGAAGAAGACTGCATATTACCTAAAGTCTCCAGACTTTGAGCTAGGTTCAGTCATTAGTTGGGGCTTTGGATTATTTTCCTTTAAGAGAAGAATGAGTGTTATTGTAGGTTGAATGTTTGTGGCTCCGAAAAATTCATATGTTGAAATTTAATCCTCCATGTGATAATATTTGGATGTTGAGCCTTAGGGAGATGATTAAGTAATGAGGGAAGAATCCTCATGAATGAGAATAGTGCCCTTAAAAAACAGATTCCCAAGAGCTCTCTTGCCTCTTCTGCCATGTGAGGACACAGTGAGAACTTGACTGTCTATGAACTTGGAAGCAGGTCCTCACCAGACACCCAATCTGCCAGAGCCGTCGTCTTGGACTTCCCAATCTCCAGAACAATGAGAAATAAATGTCTGTTGCTTATAAGCCACCCATCCTATGATAGTTTTGTTATAGCAGCCAATGGACTAAGGTAAGTGTCTTGTAAGACCAGAAAGAAAAATGCAATGGATAATTGGTGTTAATTAAGAAGGAGGATCTATAGCAAAAACTGCTAGCTTTCACCAAATTCATGTCTTCTTTTTCCTGGACACACAGGCTTCCTTGTAGTTAAGTAAACATATGTGACTGAGCTACAGCCAATGGAATGTGAACAGAAATGATCTGTACAACTTCACAGACAAGACCCTACAAAATCTTATATACCTGAACCTTCAGAATCTTTCTCTCCTATTTGTAGCTTTCTATAATCTAAAAAGATTATTTATTTATTTATTTATTTATTTATTTATTTATTTTCAATTCTTAACCAGGCTCATTACTGTCTCCTCCCCTTTTAAAATTTCTTTATTTTGGCAGGATTCTAGATAACAGCCCCATGAAGGTAATGCATAGAGCAATATGGATTCCAATTGGTCTGTGTGGATTTGCATAATATGGTCCATGAGAAACTCTGATTACTATTCTTAAAACTATATTACCAGCATAAACACTAATGAGTCCTTTGAAGTCATTATCATTGGCCTCTATCTTAGCTAGACTGAGTCAAACTTTCAGAGAATATAGTACTGCTGAGTTCAGTTTATATCTGAATCTTTATTCTTGATCTATTTCTCTAATTTTTAATAAATTCCGAACATAGAAATTACAAAAATGTGAAAATTTAACACATACAAATATAAAATATATTCTATCTATCTACAAACCTAACTACTTTTCAATCTAATAAAAATGATGGAAAGATCATATATTGGTGTAGATTTTGAAAGATCAATTTTTTGAAGGCTTGGGAGGTAGGTAGGATGACAGAGTATTATTACATATGACAAAGTTTTCTATAGAGCTAATAACTCCCAGTATGATGTGGGTGGGTAAATGCTAAACTGAGGAGATGGCTACCAGGAGTTCAGTGCACCAAACTAAAAACAAGTTGTTTATAAACTGAACAAAAAGCCAGAGCCAAAGAAGGAAATCATGGAGAATTAAAGCACACGGACCATTGAAGACACAAAATAAGAAGTTATGTAAAATATAAGAGAAATAGTTTTAGAACTGAGAAAAGTTAGAAAATATAGCTTTGATTTATACATAGTACTGGACAGAGAAATCTAATTTTCAAGAGGATAAAATTCATTTATGCTCACATGTGCACAGGTGCATACACACATGAGTGCATCTTTCTGTACCAAAAGTTTATAGTTACAAAACACCTGTTTCAAGTGGCCCTCTCTGTGCTTTGCTCAGAGGAGGGACATTTTAACTTCGATGTGGATATGGATGAAGTTATCTCCAAGTATCTTTTTCTTAGAATCCTCTCGTTGAAGACTAGGACTCTTGACTGAATCTCCATTTGGCTGTATGTTTTTGTGATTAATTATTGTCAGTCAAGATTCAGACATACTTGAGTTTGAGATGAAGATACTTAACTTACAAATATAATGGTGTAGCTGAGGTGAAAATTCTTTCCATTGCCAAAGGTCAATACTCTGTCAGACACGTGGTTCCTCTAATTTGTTGCTATATCTAAGACCTAGTGAATTACATAATCTTATCAAAACATCAAGGGTGCCTTTGGTTTTCTTAAGGCAAAAATCCTATGGTCAATTGTTAACCAGTATACTTAATCTTCAATCAGTTTCATCCCATATAAATGCAGATACATGTAAACCAACCTATAGATTCTCTCAATATATATAGCCCACTCTTTACCCACTTTTTACCCTTCTTGATAATTGAACCAGAAAGTAGGTTAACTATTAGTCTACTGCCACTATGTTTTATGTATGCATATTGTAATTATTATACTACCATCCTTATGGATTACTCTTATTATGATTAACATTACAATGATCATTGTTCTTGTTGACCCATAACAACTACTTTCTGTATGTACAAGCAGAGTTTGAATGCATATAGGGAAGGTCAAAGCCGGTTGGTAATTAAACTTGTGAACATTAAGGTCCTGCGAAAATTTTTCTCCTGTGATGATTTAGGATTTCCATTAGTGAGGGATGAGCCTGAGAGAAGCAGTACCTGAGCACAGAACTTAGGACAAAATTCACACAGAGCAAGGCTATCAATAGAAGTGCTGTATGTCAATCCATATCTTCCCCCAACATTGTCGTGTAAAAATAGATTCTTTACTCGGTAGATATATCAATTTTCCCCAATTCTAGTGCTACATGGAAACTCACTGTAGGGCTATCAAAATCAAGTACCATAACCTGGGTGGGTTAAACAACAGAAAACCATTTTCTCAGCGATGTGGAGTCTAGAAATCAAAGATCAAGGTGTAGGGAGGGTGGGTTTCCTCTGAAGGCCTCAAGGAAAGGACCTGTTCTATGTCTTTCTCTTTGTCTTATAGATACTTTACTTAGAGATGGCTTAGAGATTCTTTACAGTGTCATTATTTTTATTTTGTCCAATCCAGAAAGGTTAATGACTTTTGGTCCATTACCACACACAGAACAGTCATAATGATATAGTAGGCAGTTAGACAGACATGAGCAGAGTAGGAAGGTATAGAAGTTCACCAGGGTAGAAAGCCCTGGGTGCCTAGCAACAGGCAAAACTGGGAACAAAAGTATTGTAGGGTGGCACCTGGCAGCCGGGGTGACCTTTCCTCTCCTAGCATATCACTGGTCGTGTGGTTTAGACCGCTTGACCTTTCATATCACTGGTCATGCAGATCAGACCCTCCCCTGACCTTACCTCCCCTGGCATGTCACTAGTTATGTGGCAGACCCCTTTAGAGGAGTCTCAGAATCATTTGCAACACAAAGCTCCACGCAATCAGCAATCAGAATATTTTCCAATCTTAACATAAAACAATATCCATACACATTAGGCAGATTAGGAAATAGTCCCAATATTTCCGAGGACATTTCTGCTAGTTTTGATAAAATCAGTGTCCATGCTTCTGAAACTTTTTACTGGCTATTTCCTGGAACCTCTAGTTCTCCCAAAAGTTGCTCCTGGAGTGAAAGACCAGCATTAAACATTTTAGTAAGATTAATTTTATCACTCTTTCTCTCTCTTCTTTTAATTCCCTGTCTTTGTCATTAGTGATTACCCTGAAGATGCAAACATACCAATGTATGACAGAACAACCAAATTAATAATTGAAGCTTTAAGCACCACTCGCATTCAAATTTCAGTAAATTCGTTTGAATATGTGTAATACAACTTATGAACTAAATGAATTTGAATCTAAGTAAGGTGCCACTGAAAATAATTTAAAGACTTAAAATGCTATAGCCTAGGATGCTTTTACTCTAAAGTCGCACTTAATTTGATATGTGACTTCCTGTCTATTTAGAAACTGGCAGGTATAGAAAACAGTAGGGAATAGAGGTTTCTTATACTTCCTGATATTTTTTTCACTGAAGGAGAAAGTAAGCGGAAAGGACATAGAACTTATACATCTAGGCAGGAAACAAAAATGAAGGGTAATCATGTGAAGAAAAATAATCTGACACAGTTACACGGTGAGACCAGAGAGCGGGATACAGAAATAGACCAATGGACAGTCATAGTCAACCAATTAGAAATGGCTTTTATATATGCCTTTTCTTTTGAAAACCAAAGTAATGTACACTTATGTAATAAAACTGTAGCCCCCCTCAACCTAAGCATCTTCAAAAGAACCCTATTATGTTAAAACTTTCTTACTTGAATACAGAAAGAGTTTAGCGCCCCAAATCCCCCAGTGACTATAAAGAATAGGAGTCATGATGTCGATTAGGGTGAAAGGTAAAGCTCCTTAATAAGTAGCTTCATAGCCAACTGTGCTGGGATGGTTTATCCCAGAATCAAACACACTATTGTATATCCCTTAGCTGATTGCCAGAGTGACCCAATGACCTTGGGAAGGTGTACTTGGAAGCACTTGTCAAGATTAATCTCAGAAGTAATGGAATGCTATATCTCTTCAACTGAAACCTCCAGAAATACATTGAAAATAGAGTATGATTTGGCTGTTGAATTGACCTTAAGAAGGAAAAATAAAAGAATAAAGAAATGCCCTCAAGCATGAATATGTCTTAGTTTAAGACAGTCTCATAACTTTTGCTTGACATACTGCTGGTTTTGTCGCTCAACTACAGATTTTTTGATGTCAGGGATTTCTGGTTTAGAATCTCTGAATTGAATGGCTATTCCCATAAAAATATTATTTGATGACCTATTAACATAGATAATTTAATGTGATATAAATATATAGATCATTAAATTATCTGTTAATAAGTAATTTATATATATATATATCTAAATATAACATATACCTTCTCTGATATATGCTGTAGTAATAAATAGAAATAGCAAACTAAATTAAAGAAGATCAAACAATCAAGGTGAATGATGGGATTTAAGATACACAACTAGAATTATCAGCTTTCTGGCACTATATCTATTTTACCATCTTTAGAGAAGCTAATGCAGATTATAATGTCAAGTTCAATGAATTCCTATCTCCATGGAAACGCTTGGACAATCTAAAGGCGCTGACATGGTTATAAAACTTCTTGGTTTTACATTCTGGAGTCAGAGTTTAATTAGTTCTCTCTCCTATTGGGAATAGGAAAAGTAGGGGAACATAAAGGGAGTCAGTATTTACTGACAATCGCAATCTGTCATTTTTGTTTTCCTGAAGGCTAAATAATAAAGCCCTTTCCTGGACTGGAGATTTTGGTTTTGAGCAAAAATTTCTCTCTTTTGCTGGTTCTAATGAAATGATGCCACACTTTATACGTATAATAAGAGATAGCCCTTAGCGGTTCTCAACCTGTGGGTTGCGACCCCTTTGGGGGTCGAACAATCCTTTCACAGGGGTTGCCTAAACCATCAGAAAACACATATTTCCGATGGTGATTCATAACAGGAGCAAAATTACAGTTATGAAGTAGCAATGAAAATAATTTTATGGTTGGGGTTCACCACAAGATGAGGAACTGTATTAAAGGGTCGCGACATTAGGAAGGTTGAGAACCACTGCCTTAGAAAATGTCAAAGAAAAATTTCCTTCCCCTATTCAGTTGAATTGTGCCATTTTCCCCCATGTGCTGTAGATCTCCAAATTGCTAACAGAGTTACTTAGTAAGGCTGGGATTATACTGGACAGAATACATACACATTACTCTGTTCTAATCTGTATCATATATTATTTATTTATCATACTTTTTGTCAATTTGCCTCAACTCTCTAGTTTGACAGTTAGGGTAGGACCATGAAATATACATTAGGGCAAAGAAGAGATCACCATAATAATTTGCTCTTTTAGTATATCTTTCATTCTTCAAGAATAACAATGGTGCAGATAAGGACCTATCCTTGATTATGTCTGTGAAATATTATCTCAAAGATTTTTTTGTGTGGCTAGCAGAAAAAAATATGATATTTCTACTATATCATGAACCATAACAATCCCAAAGATCTGAAGCAAAGTGAACAGTATTTTGGTAGATTCTTAGGATTTATAACTTTGGAGATTCTATAATATCTTACTTAAACTTTCTCTTTATACAAATACACAAGCTATGTTCAAACTTGATAATTCTATCTGCAACTTATAAATTAAAATGAATAAAAATTTTCCTGCATATATAATCAGGATTACCGAAGAGTCATAATCTTCTATTAATCTGTAAGTATTAAGCATGAGATCTGTGGAGAACAAGCATATGTCTTCAACAGCGTTACAGCGATACTCAATTTTCATTTAGGTCTTAGACACCTGTATCTCCCACCCCCTTGCCTTTATGACTAGATATCAGCAGTTTTGCTGAAAACCATTCAGGAATTTAATGATGATAGGACTTCCAGTAATAGTTCTAGAGGGACTAGGTGGTTCCCTTCTGCAGAAAACAGACGTAAAATGGATAAAATGATAAACAAAAAACACGTAAGAACATTGGATATTGACTAAAGGCATATAAAAAATTAAAAAGTGTTTGTTTAATGAATTACATAAGCTCCAATTAAGAAAGGTATAAGACAATGGCCTTCTTGCTAGAGCTGCTCTTCTCTGTCTCCCCTCAACACACACCCAAATGAATCTGGAAGAACGATACCTTATAAATAAGAAGCTCTTTTTGCTAGAGCTGTTAATTCTGGATAAGGAGTAAAGACCTGTAGTTTTGCTGGCAGATCTGTCTTGAAATCACAGGGAAAATCTGTAGCTATCTAGCTTAAGTTTACATTTCAGGTTGGGCAATTGGCAGGCCAAAAATTTAAATTGGGGAGAACCAATGAAATGAAAGAACCAGATGAGGAGTGAGAAAATTGATCACTCCTAACCCCTCTTCTGTGACAGCTGAACCTTCCTGGGTAAGAAAGACTTGAGAAATCCTGGCAAAATATGAAAGGCAAGGGAGGTAGGGAACGGCTACAACTTTGAATGCATCTCTTAACCCATTGGCAGAGGGTGGAAGGAAGTCTTAAGGGTTTGAGGTGTTTGAACACAACCTCTGCCCATCCTAATCTATGTGCTAAAAGTCAAAGGCAAATAAATCACTTAAGCTACAAGTGAAAAACAACTCATCACACATGGGGACAAGGTGATGATTATTCCTCATTAGAAACGATAAAGTCTAGAAGGCAGTAGGATGATACAGTCAAAGTGCTGAAAGAGAACATTTGTCCATCAAGATTCTTTTCCAGCAAAACAATCTCTCAAAAATAAAGGCAAAATAAAGACATTGTCAGAGAAGCTAAACAGATAATTTTAATTTTTTTATTAGCAGATATTTACTACAATAAAGAAGGTTTTAGGGTAAAAAGAAATAACTTCAGATGGTAACTTGTAACGATAAATAAAAGTTGATGAGCACTAGAATATTTTAAATATGTAGATAAATATAATATGTAGGTAAGAATAATATTTTATGATATATATTATATCTGTAGATAATAGTAGCATATATTATGATATAATATAATATGATATGATATATATTATATATGTAGATAATAGCATAAAACCAAGGTGAGGCAATGAAGCTAATCTGGTTTAATGTGTTTTTTTTTGAATCCTCAATCAAGGATATTTGGATATTTTTCCATTGTTCTTTAGATAGAGTGGAAGGGAGAGAGAGAGAGAGAAACATTGATGTGAGAGACACATCAATTGGTTGCCTCTTGCATGACCCTCACTGGGGCAGGGGATCAAACCTACAACCCAGGTACATGCCCTTGACTGGGAATTGAACCGGCAACCCTTTAGTCCGCGGGCCAACACTCTAACTGCTGAGCCAAACTGGCCAGGGCTCTGGTTCAATGTTTCTAGATTTTAAATTAGTATTAACCAGAGTAGATTGTGATAAGTTAAAGATGCATATTATATTGCTAAAGTAACACTATGAAAACTCTAAAACAGCAGAGTAATTAAAATGGCATAAATAGTACAAAATACATGTTTACAACAGAAAGAGGAAATAAAGAAGGATCATAAAGACAAATATATGAGACATAAAAATATCAAATAACAAAATTGCAAATGTATTAATAAATTGAAACATATCACTAATATGAGTAAACTAAACACTCCAATCAAGTCAGACTGTGTCACACTGGATTTAAAAAAAATGTTCAATGTTTTTTCCAACAAAGTCACATTTTACATCTTTCAAACTAACTCCCCAAAACAGCTCATTTGAAATGTAATATCCAGAATTTACACGGGAAGATGCCAGAAATTAATGTTATTTAATTTTTTGGATACTGAAAATTCAACTCATAGACTTGAAGCTGCTTAACAAAGACAAAACTTAAAGCATAGAAGAACAGGATTCTACTTTCTTTCTCCTCCCTTTGAGCAATTTCAATACACTAAAAAGTGAAAATTTTAAAAAGAGATTTATTTGCCTCATTTTTAATTCTTTACTGCCCACCTATTTTTCAACAAGAAATAAAAGCAGTCACTCTTTCCCTTACACCGCCCACCAGCACTTTTAAGATCTCATTAAATAATTTTAAAAAGTGGATGCCTTCACTGAGTGTACAAAATTAAAGTTACTCTGCTACTGAATCCACCATCCCTTCCAAGAGGTCTCTCTGAAGCTAACATTGATAATGCCCATTTGGTTTCCATGCTGTGCAGAAAATAAATAAAGCTAAGAACAGAGAAATTATAGAAGTAGAAGAGAACATTTAACATCTGCCTTCTGATCTGCAGCACTGGGATTTCCTGGAAAATAAACACTCCATCAGTCATGTCAGTTAATCCTCATGACGCCAGTTCCCAGAGCTCCTAAGGTGAGTATGCGGAGTATCACGGGGCATCCTGGAGGGAAGGCTGGGCAGAAGCGCTCGCTTAAAGACCTGGTCCAGACGGTACAGCTGATGTTGCAACAGCCAATTCCCAAATGAAGCCTGGTTACCATAAGCATCCTCGGGTTTGAAATTCACTATGCAGTACAAAAATGATTTCCAGTACAGGGCTAGGAGGTAGCACACGATTCAAAAACTGAAGGATTGTGGTGAAGAGATAAAGATGGGCAGCTCAGGGAACAGAATCAAAATTCTGATTTAAGGACGTTTATTGCCACTTTTCTTTAAATGTATTTGCCTAGACGTATTTCATCCCTACTGTTTCTGGAGAATATTGGCATGTGAATGAATGAAAGAATAACATTTTATCTAAAAGCACTTAAGCCGTGTTATGTAAGTTTAATAAACACTTTGGCAGAATAAACGAGGTTTTTAGATGTCTTCTGCTTCTCCACTAGTCTCAACACACATCCCCTCCCAGCTCCTTGTCTACTTGGTTTCGGTCAGCACTTGGAGAAAGGGTAGCTGTACGGTCCTTTTCCTTTTCTCACCCTCCTTCTCTTTTATTGGAGGGGTGTCTGAAAGAGTGTTGAAATTTTCACTCCTTCCAGAATTATGAATACTTGGAATAGACACAGCAGCCTGTGTTTCACATGGTGGCTAGAGTGATATTCTGCTAGAATTCAAGACTGGCCTCCATCTAAATCAGCTGGTACTCATGCTGGATCCCCGATTACACGTTTTGAATATTACCAGTGGCTAGGGAATGTGTTTTTTTATACAAACATTCTTGTGTGAATTTTCAAAACAATTCTTAACCGGTGAATAGCAAATAGGTTACTTTCTTTCAAAATTAAAGTGATAAACCAAATCCAAGTGATTTATGGTCTTAAAGATTAAGATGAAAGACAGTGTTACCAGTTTTGCTGACAGAGGAATCTTTTATATGAGGCACTGAGTGAAGAGGAAGTTTGAATTGGTATTGTAGCACCAAAGTACACAGTAAATGGCAAGTAGAAATACAGAGAGAAAATAGCCTGTTACGTTTTGGTGATTTAGAAGAAAGCTTGTGATAGCATTTTAAATTCAGATGGATAAGGACTGAAGTGGACCACAAGTTAGGCTATTGTCTGTGAATTGTCTGTATGGAAAACCATAGCTTCCCGCTCTGTTAAAGAGGAGAAATAAGAAAAAGAGAACACTTAAATTTGCTCAGAAACTGAATCGAAGGATATCGGGTGGATTTCTATACAAAACGTTTCTATCTATTCTGCCAGATGAGAGAAATTTAAATGGTTTAGTTCAAAGAAGTAAAGGATTAAAAGGATAACAGTTATTCTTTCTACTTTATCATCAAAATAAAGACTTCTCCTTCTAAGTTTTGTTTTGGATTGTTTTTTGTTTTTTTTTTCTAATACTGAACTACATATGTATTTATGTGAGCAAAGATATCAAATAATATGAGCAAAGAAAATCAAACTAGACTTACAATATGCTCTAAGTAGGTTCAATGGATCCATGGTTTGCAAGAGTGCATCGAATTTTTTGGTTGACATAGGAATATGTGTATGAATTTGATCAGAAAATTCACATCATTTTATGATCAAGAAATGTAGGTTTATCTATATGTTTTTAATTTTTTCTCATTCTAGTGGGCCCATAGGATATAGACTTATAGTTCCTTGCTTATATATGTTGAAAAAGCTGGTATTTTCTTGATGTAGGGCCTTATGCATTCTCTCAGAACATGCGGCTCAATGACATTTGATGACCTGTAAATATTAAAACTGTCTTCATTTATAGCAAGGTAGGGACTGATGTAAGCTAGTTTGAGATGCTCCTTGAAATTGTAAAACAAATGAGAAAAATTAAAAATATAATTTTGTTAATTAATAGACATTCTAGATTATTTTCAGAGAGTAAGAATAAGGACTGATAATAATATAGCCAGATTCTGCATGGCCAAATATTGGGCAAAAAATATTGTATTTCAATTTCCATGTTACAGTAAAAAAAAATGATAATGGTGTCAGAATTAAAAAGAATAGAAAATAGGATTTTTTAATAGCATGCTGTGGGTGGCTTCCATTATTTTTCAATAAAGGTTTTGTGTAAATTTTATAAACTCTCTTAGGCATTTCAGCAGACACATTGCTTTCTAGAGATTGCAAAGAAATTTTCTTTTTGCATTGTCTAAAATAATTTAACTTTTTGGCTCTGGTGATTTCAATGGCCCAACACACAGAATGGATTTAATACATGGAAATAACTTTAGTACAATGAATTTTGCCCCATTCTTTATCCAACTATCTGGAGTACTTGAAATACTTTCATTAGTATTACTTAGAGATTTAAAAAATAGATACAAATAAGCATTTTTCATGCCATCAAAGAACATCCTCTTTATTTTATATTTTATTTTTTATTAATTTGTTTTTGTTACAGATGTTTCTCCTTTTTCCCCATTGACACCCTCCTCCCTATTCCCCCCGCCCCATCCCCAGCTTTGTTGACTATGTCCATTGGTCATGCATATATGCATATAAGTTCTGTGGTTTATCTCTTCCCCCCCAACCCCTCCTCCTCTGAGGCTTGTCAGTCTGTACCCCACCTCTATGTCTCTGGGTAAATTTTGTTCATCAGTTGGTTTAGTTCATTATATTCCACAAATAAGTGAGATTATGTGATATTTGTCTTTCTTTGCTTGGCTTGTTTTTTTTAGCATAATACTCTCCAGGTCCTTCCATGTCATCTCAAAGGATAAGAGATCTTTCTTTCTTATAGCTGTATAGCATTCCATTGTGTACATGTACCACAGCTTTTTTTATCCACTCATCTACTGATGGACACTTGGGTGTTTCCAGATCTTAGCTATTGCAAATAGTCCTGCTATGAACATAGGGGTACATGTATTCTTTCTGATCACCCTCTTTAGAACTTCAATTAGACTACATAGGAGTGGGTAGTAGAAGTGATGAGAGAAGATGCTAACTTACATAGTTTTCCAAGACATAAGATTTGTCTAAGAAAGATCTGGTTGCTGAGGAAAGAGACCACTATGTCTTCTCTCACTCAAAACTCTCCCAGGAAGACTTTCCTATATCTAAATTGTCCTAATATGCTAATGTTTCTCTTTTGCATTAACCTTGACATGATAATAGATAATGTTGGCAAATTCTGCTCATTATATCAAAGAAACAGAGTTTGGCTATAGTGATTCCCACTAATATCCAACTTTAAAAAATTGGACATAGAATTCCATGTTTAATAAATTTATTCAGAGGTTACTGAAAACCATTGTGTATTTCAATTATGTACATATATGAAAGACTACCACTGTAACAACTAATCACATTTTAGATCACCTAGAGAAAAAGTATATTCTTGGTTCACACAATTAGAAACGCAAGTTAAACATTTTATAGAATCATACTGACACCTACCTTGTCCACTTCAGGGAGGAAATGAATATACTTAATTATCCTTTATGGGATCCCTGATATAAACCAAGGATGGAGAAAACAATAAGACTTTGATTAAAGGTTTTTGGTAAAAGAGTTGATCTTGATTAAACTTGTATGCAAAAGAATTGTCTTAAAGACAAAAGTGATTCTTACCTTGAACTTGACTAGAAAGTGATTTCTCTAGGACTGATTCATACCACACGAAAGTCTAAAGCAAAAATTTTCTCTAACTCCCCAATACTGGGGCTTACAGGTGTTGAAGAGATCAGGGACCGTCAACTGCTTTCGTTTGTTTTGCCATTTCTCCCGTGGACTTCCATAGGGATAGGTTGGCTTTGTAGTCCCGGAAGAGACTAAATGATTAAATGCAGAAGTCTCGGTATAATGTTTCATTTTTCACTTTCATGTGTGCTCTTTTGTTTTCCTCTGCTCCAACAAAAATGCAGACATGCTCATCCACATACCTGAATTTATAAAGAATTATACACGCTATCATTGTGGATCCATTTCGTTTCTTAGAAGCACTCAGCCTTGCCGACCAGAAAGCCAAGGGTGAATCTCCTCTGGCAGGAGCCTAGCTTTCTTGGGTTTATTCACACACTAGTATCCTCAACTACATCCACCTTGCTACTCCAGTTTCCAATATTACAACATGTTTGGTGGTGAAAATAGACAAACAATGGTGTGTGAAGTCAAGTATATTGTAGGATATGGAAAAACTGGAAAATGTATAACAATATTACATTCTCGCAAGGCAAGAGGTACCCAGCTCCTTATCCGGGAAAAATTCTTGCTCAGTAATGGGAAAAAAGATTTTTCTCTTAACTTTAACAAAGCTAAATTAAATTGATGAATGCTAGAAAGACAAATTTTGGATAAGAATATTTACAGGTAAACTGGGCTTCCAACTTGTTTTAAGAAAATATCATAAACCAGTGGGGAAAAATCAATTCTTCAAGAAAAATGGTGAAAATTTATTATAAAGGAAGATGAATTTGACCTTTGCCTTATAGAAACTTACACAAATATAGAATGAATGATTTGCTAGTATATAACATAAAGTTGTTTTAAAATCCACAGGAAAAAACAAAGAAAATGATGACTGAATTTTGTTTAGGGTTGAGACATTCCATGAGGATATCAGAAATTTAAAATGGAATACTTGGATTTGATCACTTATTTCTCACAATTGATAGCCTGTATTAAAAGTGGAAAAATTAAATAAATACAGTTTTTAGTGGTGAATCATTTCATCCAAATACATGGATAACACTGGAACAAGTAACTACACTTCTTTCTTTTTCAAATTTGCCTCAATTTACAACTAATATGGAGATTTTTTTGTCTCTTATAATTTCATTTAATAAAAATACCCTATTTGTCTTAATTTCTCTCTTATTTTCTTATTGATAAATTACATATAATAATATTTAACTCACAGTATTTCTATGAAGATGAAACTATATATATATATGCTTTGAATATAATTCCAAGATATATGTCTGTATTTATATATATTTCTAATATATTTATGTAAATTATATATAATGCATATTTAGATCATTCAGAACATGAGCAGAGTCATTTAGAGAAAATATATATAATTATATATTTATATAAATATCAATTTATTTAAAATATATGTGTATGTATACATACATATGTATGTATATAATTTTATCCCAAAAGTTTTGTGTTTTGTTTTCAGCAGGAAGATTCATACAAATAACTTAGCCAGCTATTACCAGAAACAGAAGTCCCTCTCTGATTGTATAAATGTAGAATTAGGAGGTGAGATTGGACCTCATGAACCTATGGGCAGTTATATACTTTCTCCAAAAAATTATGGAGGTGGTGGAACTTATCCATGAAACCTTTCTTTCCCTTTTTCCCCTTCTAGTTACTTAAATGATAAAAAATGATAGGTCATGTTTCCAGGCATACTTTTATTTTGATAGAATGTATTAAAGAGCCAAAGCCTTACAGATGTTCAGGGTTGAAATTTGTAAGGTACTTTTGGCCAGGTACACTTGATCGTGTTCCTCTTAGTAGATTACCTAATACTTTTCTTTCTCCCTATTTTAAGCCTGATTTTGTGGCTTACCTTTGGTACTTTCTCCAGAATAAAATGGCCGGACATTGCAGAAGCATTAGAATAGAGCAGTGACAAAAGAATGGTGAGATTCCTGTTGTGTACTTCAACGATTTCCATCCCTGAAAACTGGCAGATGAATCTCCCTGTAGATATAGCTATCTACTAGGAGAAATTATTTCATTCAGTAAATGTCACCCAACTTATTGATATAAATCTATCTATTCACAGGTATTTGCTGAGCATTTACCACGTTCCTAACGTTGTATCATTCATGGCAAGAATGGAAGTCTGGGACACCATGTCTCAACAATCTAGAGCAAGAAATTAGCTTTTAAAAAATTCCATTCTGTTACATTTAATAAATATAATCAGAACAAACATTACAGACGAGAGAAAACATTAAAAGCTGCACAGATTGTTCATTGGAAGTTTGCAACACTGTGCTGTCTATGGAGAATCATTGTTAATACACTCGGATATGTTGTAGTGCCATGACTGAAATTAAAAGTTGGGAGTAAAATAGTCATTCTTTATATTGAATGGCTACATCACAGTTGATGAGAAATCCTCTACATCAAAATATAAAGATTTTAATGTAACAAGTGAATTTTTTCTTTGCTTGTTAACGTATCTAATGTAGGTTCTATTGACAACAACACTATTCACTGGCAATGACATATCTAAACAGTTTTAACATTTTATAAATTCACCATAGAGATGTCAGTCTCAAAACATGTTCACAGTAATGAAAGAAGTGATTTTAAAGCAAGGTCAATATATTAATTTCTAACTTGTATTCATGATAAAGCAAGTGATGCCATACTTTCAAAATTCATCTTCAATGCTTCATCAGTAGGTAGTGCCAACAATTTATGCTGTAAGTTGTTGCTAACCTCCTCTGCATGAGTGTATAAAGATCCTGAAAAATACCAAAAGCACCAGACAAGTATCAAGTCTGAGTGCTCCATTCACAACTTTAAAGTGCTCAGACCAAACTGGTTTCTTGTAATGCACAAATAATGAGATTTTATTCTGCAATCCAAATATTTTTAAAAATTTCTGTTCTTTTTCTTCCCTTTGCTGTTGAGAGTATTATAGATGTCCCCCCTTTTCCCCATTGCTCAGAAGAGTAAGAGTTAGCATGACAGAGAGCAACTCTAGAGGGTAGAGAGCCTTGAAATACTAATGAGGAATTTTACTTGTAGCAACAGGAACTTGGGAGTCAGCATAGTTTCTTGAGCCAAGGAATAACACAAAATAGTCACATTTTAGCAACCAATGCTTTGACTGAATGTTGGAACTTCATGATGATTTTGGGAAACCTACTAATTTTACAGGTAAGAAAACCATCATGCAAATAATTAGCAACACAACCAAGACGAGCACCCCCAAACTGACAGACTATGTTTATAAAGAAGGTTCTGAAAAAATATCTAAATAAGACATACATAGGAAAGTGCTTCTAACCTTGCCATAGTCAAAGTTAGGTGACATTGGAATGCCAATAACAGTTAAATGTATAAGAATGTGGTGGAAGAACTTCACTGACCCTCCCTGAGAAAATTCCTCTGATATTTAACTGTCTTTTACAAAGTTGCTCTTCTCAATGACTTGGGCACTGTTCAGGTCACTCCATTCCCAGCAGGAATGTGACACGCATTAGAAACGAACACTGAAGCATGAAGAAATCAAGCAACTAGAGAACACATTAGGGAACTATAAAAATTCAAGGAGTGAAAGTGGTGATATAAAGTTGCAATTAGCCTATTTTTATTGCCTTTAGGATAACATTTTACTAATGTATGTAAACCTACAAATGCACAACTGAATTGAAAGTCTCATTTTTTAAATTAAAGCGTAGTTAACATACAATATTATATTTGTTTCAGGTGTGCAGCATAGTGATTAAACATTTGTATTCCTTATGGTGTAATAACCACAAGTCTAGTAATCTTCTGTCATCATACAAAGGTATAATAATATTGACTATTTATTGACTATGCTGTATATCACATTTCCGTGACTTTGATTTGTTATGTTTTATAACTGGAGGTTTGTAATTCACACTTGTCAGAATGGCTATTATAAAAAATACAACTAATAACATGTATTGGTGAGGGTGTGAAGACAAGGGGCTCCTCGTGCACTGTTTGGGGAAAGGTTCATTGATGCAGCCATTATGGAAAACAGTATAGAGGTTTCTCAAAAAATTAAAAATACAACTACATATGACCCAGCAATTCTACCTCTGGGTATTTATTCTAAGAAAATAAAAACACTAATTTGAAAAGATATATGTGCCCCTGTGTTCATTGCAGCATTATTTACAACAGCCAAGATATGGAAGCAACCTAGGTGTACATCAATAGATAAGGAAGATGTGGTACATATATACAGTGGAATATTACTTGGTCATAAAAATAATGGCATCTTGCCATTTTTAACAACGTGGATGGACCTAGAGGATATTATGCTATGTGAGAAAAAATCAGACAGAGAAAGACAAATACCATATGATTTCATGTATATGTGAAATCTAAAAAACAAAACAAATAAATAAATAAAACTGAAACAGACTTATAGATACAGAGAACACACTGATGATTGCCAGAGGGGAGAGGGTAGGGGAATGGGTAAAAAAAAAAAGTGAAAGATTCATTCTTTTAATTTTTACAAAATATTTTTGAGCTTATTATGATAATAATAATTTGAATTAATTTAAAACCATCAATCCTTGTAGAAATATACCAAACACTGTGAATGGTCTAATAAACAACCATTTTCCATTTTTAAATTCAGTACCCATTGCTTTATCACATACCCAAATCTTTGGGAAAAGTTGACTCCATCTCCAACATGACATATGGGAGGAAAATAAAGGGTCTCATATTTAGAGGAGATAAAACGGAGCACAACTTAAGCCAGACATTCAGTCATCCCACATTACCTCCTGTTAAACAATAGCCAACATATGAACAAAAAGTCATTCTTTGAGAGAATGAATGAAGAACCTTGTATAATGGGAAAAAACAACCTCAGAAGAATGAGGGCTGGAGGAGAATAACTGATGCTATATAGCTATTTTTCTTTGTTGGCCCATTTGTGGAAATAGTTGTCAGAAAAGCAACTGGCTAGAAACTGGGAAGCTAAACTCTTCAAAAAATGGGGTTCAGTTTGTTGTCTTTTCTTATGGAAGGAAACAGTGCATCTGAAGATAGCCTCTGTACAACTATCATTCCACTAGAATGGAAGCCCCCAACAGAAGTTACCTTCACAATGGCAGAAACTATTATTTATGTATTTTCTTATTGATCAATTAATTAATTCAGAAACACTTATTGATAATTTACTGTACATAAGATATTGTTCATTTACTGAAGTTGCTTCAAGAGTCTACTCTATGGGACTTTCATTCTACTTGGATTCAAAAGCAAGAAAAAGATAAACAAAAATGTAAATAAAATAATTTCACAAGGTAATTAACAAATCAAAAACAGCTTTGTGATAGAAAATGATGGGGATGGAGTAGTGGACCACTCAGTAGGATACTCACAGATGGTCTAAGGTGATATGTTTTATCTAAGAATTAAGTAGTGAAGAGCCAGACGAAGACCAGAAAATTGGCCTCCTGTTAGATGGGAACTGTAAATTCAAAGGCCTCACATGGGAAAGAGCTTGGATTTGATTTGTTAAATTTACCATTCAACCCACAGTACCTGGAAAATATAGAATATATGTTAAACATTCATTAAATAATGGTAAAGTAAGGTACTAAATGATGACATGTGTTTTATATTGGGAATGATTAAACAAGAGAGAGGTTTGCTATTGGCATAGGACCATGTGCACATTTGAGGAAGTTGAAAGCCATATACTTGCTTGAGTTTTGTCATGGATTTTAGTCTATAATAGACTGTTTATTAATTCAATTAAACAATGTGTTCCCCAAACCACACTTTTATTTTATTGATTTATATTAAGTATGAGAATTAATTACTAATTTCAAATAAGCAGTGTGGGATTTGTATTGATCTCTAATTGGACACAAAAGTGTTAAATGCTTGACATGAGAGAATGGGAACATAAAAATGAACATTCATGTAGGGGAAAAACTGAACATGGGAGGGATATGTCACAGAGGCTAGGAACAATGTTTATTTAAATGCACGTGATGAATACATTTAACACTTAGATTGTCATTAAGACAAGTTTACAATATTCTTAATAAATTACAGAAGGTGTTTAACATGGAGAATAAGTAAATGAGAGGTGGTGTAGAAAATTGTAAAAATATTGATGTTGAAAATACTCAGATGTGTTATAATATTTTCAGCATATTGTAATTTCTGAAAAGGCTAAAACTGCTTCTCTTGTTGCAAACTTTCCATTTGGTTAGGTAGAATTATTTAAAATATTTGAAATTAGTCTCTGTACATAACCTTCTGGCGAACACAGGGAGTGCTTCTTATCATAGGATTGGGTCTGTCATCCTACAACTACGATGCTTCCACATTTCTTACTGTAGAAAATCTAAAATTACTTTTGTGTTTCAACTAGCTCTCAGTACATAAATAATAAATAGCATAGACTGTTTTGCCTGAATCTTTGATTTAACTTGAAGAGGTTTCTTTCTATTTGAAAGAAAAGATGCTATCTTGGTACAGAAATCTAGCTTACTTAAATGATCTCTCCCCAGTGCATTGTCCTTTTAATGCTTATGTATTTCCCACTTGGAACTGCTAAAGACTTGTTGAAATTCATGATTCAAATGACTGCCAAGGACCACAATGTTCTTAACCTAGTGTTTGCTTTCTAATTGCTGAAAATAATTTTCATTAAAAACTTAAAATTCTCCTTACATCATATCATATTTGACCTGAAAAACATATAATCCAATATAGAAACCTATTTGAGTTGCTGCCTGGGCTTCTAAAGTATGAACACCTGCTCACATCCAGAGTCTGGACGTTTAGATAAGGACCTGAGCTTAGGATTCCCACCGTAGGTTCCCACCTTGCTGTCTCAGGGGCACCTTTTAAAATAACCACTTAGAGTTGAGCCTAGGAAAAATTAGTGCCTGCCAGCCCCATCCACTTTAGCAACAGGTGCTTGCTACCCTGCTCTCTATCTCTTACTCGCTAGTAACCTGGAGATATGGAAACTAATAGAGGGCAGAAAATGGATCTGCTTAAAGAAAGGAGAAGCACTGGGGAAGGAATTAGTGAAGGTAAAATATAAATTTGTTTTTTCTTATTCTTGTTTGATCTAACACATAACACTTTTTCAAAATGACAATAGCAGCAATGTATTCAATTATGTGTGTTTACATATAAGCATACATGTGTGCTTATATAAATGTGTTTATGAATATATGTGCTTTTGCATGTGCTTATATATAAGTGAAATGAATGACAGCAAAGAAGCAAAGATCAAGAGGGAGCAACTAGGAATGTTTTGTCCTCATAAGGTATTTTCATTACCCATAAAGTGGTATAATGTTATTTGAAAGTCAACTTGGAATAGTGGTAAAGGTATTTTGCAAACTCTAGGACAATGATTAAAAATATGTATAATTAATATGCTAAAAAAGGAGAGAAAATGGAGTCATGTAAAATATTCAGTTAAAACCATAAAAGGCAAAAAATTTGTGAAAAACAAAAATGGGACCAAAGACCAAGGGCAAAAAATATAAAATAGCAACAGATATGGTATATATTAATTCAACTCTGTTGTACTGACATGTCACCAATAAAAGACAGAGATCATCAGAGTCAGTTAAAAAACAGCACCCAAGTATATGTTGTCTACAAGAAACCCACTTAAATATAAAGATACATACAGATTTAAAATAAAGAAATGGAGAAAATTATTCCATGCTAACACTAATCAAAAGACACCAGTAGTGGCTATGATAATTTCAGAAGTAGACTTCAGGGCAAGGAAAGTTATTAGAGATAAAGAATAAAATGCTGTAATGATAAAGGGGTCAATTAATGTATATTATTTTCCCCAGGGTTCCCATATAAATTTCTACAGAATTGGTGCTTAAAAGAAAGTTATTCTTTCACAGTTTTGAGGCCAGAAGTCTGAATTCAAAGTGTCAGTAGGCTAGACTTCCTACAAAGGCTCCAGGGAAGAATCTCTTCTTTGCATCTTCTAGCTTCTGGTGGTTACCAGCCTCCTTGTCTTTAGGCCATAACACTCCAGTCTGCCTCTGTCTGCATATTGTTTTCTCCTCTGTGTGTCTGTGTTAAACCTCCCTCTGCCCTTTTCTCATGAGGACCCTTGTGATGGCATTTAGACTCTACCTGGATAATCTGGAATTACCTCCTCATCTCAACATCCTTAACTTATCACACCTGCAAAGACTCTTTTTCCAAATAATGAAACATTTGCAGGTTTTAAGAATTTGTCCTGGATATCTTTGGGGAGCTATTTTTAAGCCTATCATACTATGTTTTTCTCTGTCTCTTCTATCTCAGCAGAAGGACAATCCTCTACCTGCTAGCCTTTACTCCTAATTTCATTCTTTCTTAGTTTTGTCCCCCTGACAGCAAAGCCTAAGACAAAGACTTAGCTATTGGGGAGGTGGTCCCAGGAAACAGGAGTAAGAAAGTGGAAAGAGTTAGAAAAGAGAAGAGAAGGGCCCATTTAAGATTACTTAATTGCAATATCCATAAAGGAGATTCAATTCTTGTGAGGTGCCTATTAGTGTCTCTTACCCATTTTTTACCGCATTATTTGTTATTGATTTGTAAAAGTTCTTTATATATTTTGGATACAAGTACTTTGGCATATTTAATTATTAAAAATATCTTGTCCCATTCTGTGTCTGTCTTTTTACCCACTACCCATAAATCTGATCCAAAGAGCTCTCTCTTCAATATTATTTCTTCTTATATTATTCAGAGTTTTCCTTAAAGTTTCGTTTTTACTTAATACTGTTCCAATAACTTTACTTTATTTCAATAAAGAAATTTTAATTTTCTATTTCCCAAAAATATATGTTATAAGCACATCTTTGTAGAAGCATTAAGTCCATGTACATTGATTTTCCTGGGAAATTTCTTTAGTAACCTCTTGGCTTTCTCTCGTATAGGAAAAACACAGATGAATAGTCTCTTTGGCTTCTTTTATTTTTTCTGGTATCCTAAAAATAAGAGAAGACATTTTTGCCAGGCTTTGAATCATCCTTCCAGAAAAATGGCCTTACTATGTCAGGCCTGCATAGATGCAAACATTCAATTTTATTTCATTTGGTGCAAGCATGAACAAGACAGACAGTGTCCTGAAAGAGTTCACCATGCAGGGGAGAGAATAAGACAAACAGATCACAATGAACCTAAGATAAGGTAGACTCTAAAAGAGAAAATAATGGAAAAGAAAGTACAAGTGAAGTTCTTAGTACACAATGTTTCCTAGGATAGCACCTGGGATGAATGAACTTCAGCTATAATTAAAAAAATGTATCTGTTTATATCTTGGGGGTGATTTTTGGAGCAAAGCTAGGGAGAAGGTGGCTGATAAAATGTACTTAATGGATAAATATCTTTTCTTGGCCAGGGTTTGGAAAGTGATACAATCAGAGAACACAATAACAACAGGAGCAGAGGAGATGGACAACAGTGGAGTTTTGCTGGGGTCTATGTTATCTAGAGGTATGCCTCAAGCTTTACTACTGTTGTTTACAAATGATGTTACGTGCGTCACCATGCCGAATCCCAACAGCGTTGAGCTATTACCTGTTTATTAGCAAATATCTTCTTTTACCTAGTGGAGGTTCTCCCCCAGATATTTCTGAGGTTCTCTGAGGGACATTTCTTTATCCTTGATTCAAGCCTCCTTGTGGATTGATTGCTACCAACTGCTCAGGAACTCAGACGTAGTTCTTGAGTGTAATCCCTAGCCCCCCGAATCTAACATGCTTGTTCCTTTTGCTTAAGGAACAGATGGCATGCTACAGATGGTGGGGGCTGATAGTTTTCTGAAGCTTCAGAAGGTTTCCAAAAATTTACATCTTATTTCCCTGGCTGGTTTGGCTCAGCAGTTAGAGTGATGGCCTGTGGACCAAAGGGTTGCAGGTTTGATTCTGGTCAAGGGTACATACCTCGGTTGCGGTAACCAATCAATGTTTCTCTCTCTCTCTCCCCCTCCCACTCTATCAGAAGATAAATGGAAACATATCATTGGGTGAAGATTTAAAAAAAAAAATTACATCTTTTTGAACCATGTATTCAAGTAACCCTAACCACCTCCCTCTCTAATGTTGCTGAGGTACACTCTCATTAACCCTGAATTTGTCTTTACTGAATCATTTGTATGCTATAGTCTGGCAAATGTATTGCACTACAAATTCAGTCTACACACACACACACACACACACACACACACACACACTATATTATCAACATAGCAACATTTCCCACGTTAAGGGAATATATATATATATATATATATATATATATATATATATATATCCCAGAGACAAACCTTAAGTACTCAATAAATATTTTCCAATGAATAAATTGAATTTTCTTCAATTATTTCAATGTTATTTTATTTTTATTTGGCCTTTGTAAGAATGAACTTGGTCTTATAATTTAAAAATATATATTTGTAATGTTCAGAGTAAGAAATGTATGTTAAGATCCTGCAGATTTTCCTATATAAAATTTCTTTAAAAATTTATAATTAGTAGATGCAAACAGATTAATAGGGATGCCTGCATTATCTCTTTGCAGAACCAACATCCATTGTAGACATAAATTTGGGCAACTACTTGGTGAAACAGTCCATAACTATTTTCATACTCTAGTTCTCTGGGTGAATTATTCAACATTCAGTCTTATGACCCAACCTGGGACAATTAGAGTCTACCTTTCAGGTTTTCGAAAATTTGCACAAAGACAGAGGTGATTGAAACTGAGTCATCGTATGGTAGAACTTGCTACGATTCCTTAGATCTGCCCTAGTTTTTGTTATATGATGCTTGGAGACAGTGTTTTTAATTCTAAGAGCGACTCCCAATATCCTTCCAATAAATCTGTTTCTCCTGGGTTAGCCCTTGCCAATGTCTGTTCCTGCAACCCAAAGTATCTTAACAAAATACCATATGACCCTAAATATAAATAACAATATGTAGAAGATGATGTCTTGTTTATCAGGCAATAAAAATGGGAAGCCAAGTCTTAGAAACTAGTTAAGATGTCTTGCTTTGATAGAATTAAGTACTCAGGATAATTGGAAATCCTAAGGACTTTGGTGTTAGAAAGTCTATCTGAATCATAGCAATGATTTTCTATGTGAGATTTGGTTAATAATGATAATTTTAAAAATATATAGATGTATAAACTTAACATGTAATTATAAATAATATTAAGTTAACAAATCAATATTATTTTACTCTTCAATAATTTGAAAATGCTAATACCTGATCACTGGGCTATTGTAAGAATTAAATGAAAATGTAGGTTGAAAGTCATAGTATAGAGCCAGTATATATAATATTTGTGTAGGAATGGTTGAAGACAAAGCCAGAAAGACAAACTAGAGCAGCACTTTGGAGAGCTGTATATAGCATAGTGAAAAATTGGAAGTTGATTTATTTGGAAACTGGAAGACACTGAAAGCCTTTGAGCAAGGGAGTGATATGGTTGTTGCTGCACTGTTTGAAGATTAATGTGACACCATGATACAAGCTGGACAATTGTGAATGGTAAATGACAACCTCTCAGGAGACCTTATAGTAATTTAAGTGATAGCAATGAAAGCCTAAACTAGGCTGGTAACAGAGGAAACAGAATAGACTGGAGATAACTGAGACACATAAAGGTGAAATGAGTTGGTTGTGGGGGTAGGCAAGGGAGAAATATATAAATCAGAAATTCTTGAGGTTCCAAGCCTGATGGCTTGGGATACAAGCAAATATAGTTCAGGATGCTAGAGACACTACATGAAATATAACAAAACAAAATTAAAAACAATAAACAATTAATGACAGAAATCATACATTGAATATTGGCTATAACATTTTTTAAAAATATGTTTTCATTGATTTTTTAGAGAGCTAGGAAGGAAGAGAGAGAGATAGAAACGATGAGAGACACAGCAATCGGCTGTCTCCTGCACGCCCCCTACTGGGGATCAAGCCCACAATCTGAGCATATGCCCTGAAACCAGGAATCTAACCAGGACCTCTTAGTCCAAGGGACCATGCTCAATCCACTGAACCATACCAGCCGGGCTTGGCTATACAGTAACATTTTTGCATCTTGTAACATCTTAAGCTTCAGAGACATTATTATTTTGTATGTTTCTTCATCAGTACTGGGCTATGACTTATTCACCATCTATGTTAAGCTGATTAAATTCCTCTAGAATTGCCTTAAAAGAAATAGTTTGACTCTCCTCAGATCTCCTATTCTTTTCTATGTAAAACACACCCTTAAATTCTGTCAAACTTTCACTTCAACCTCATCTATGTTTGAGCAATTCCTTAGTACCCAAAGTACTGCTTGTTATTTCACATTAATTATCTTATTTAATCTGTTTAATCTGCACAAGCCTACTGTTTGTGGTAGGCATTATTATTCTTGCTTCAAAAATAAGGAGGCTGAAGTTCCAGGAGGTGGCCATCACTCAACTCATGACTTACTTCTGGGAATTACCTTTTGTTAGTTTTCCAGCCTCGCGAACAGATCAACATTGTGGACATGCCTCTTGAGACAAATGAAATAATGGTTCTAAGTGATTATTCTCTCTTTCTGAAGCTTAAATTATCTTCCCTTGGAAGATTTACTGCCATTGAAGGTATCCAACCAAATGTGTAGCAGGCTTTTAAATGTGATTACATTTCAATAAACACAGTTAAATCACAGCTAGGAGTACTATAATATATTTTTATGGCATGGGTTCTCAAATGTCTTTGTTCTACAAAACACTAAGTTACAGAACTACTAGTGACAAAGGTTTCTTAAAGCAGTTGGTTCTTATAGGTTGGGGTATGTGTGGATGGCGTAAAAATATCTGGGAATGTGTAGCATAACAAAAATATAGTTTATTGTTTTTCTGATTAGCTTTTCAGTGTGTAGCTGACTTGTCCCCACTTGATCTCTGTAAATAATAAACATATTCTTTATGGGCCAAATCTGTGCCCAGCTTCATCCCGAATTTGTAACTACTGTGTGTGTGTGTGTGTGTGTGTGTGTGTGTGTATTCATCTTTATTGTTGAGAGTATTACAGATGTCCCCCCTCTTCCCCCCATAAATACTGTACATTAATAGTACATTAAAAAAAAAAGCTACTTCTTAAAAAGCACTATAGCATCTTTTGAGGTACTTTAAATAAACAACAAGTGATTGAAATAGCATTCTTCTTAGTCATATATTTTAAATTTATGTGTTCTAGCTGTGAATTATTTTCTTATCCAGATCTCACTTGCCAACAAAACAAGGCAAATCTGGAAAAAAGAATTTACAGATAAGGTTAGAGGAATTTGTTAATATCTAGGTAACTGGATGAATTCTAGTATATTTCTGGCATTTCTGGCCTTAGTTTCACCATCTGTAAAATAAAGGTTAATGAGGATGTGGCCCTCCCACATAGCAGGCTCTCAGTCACACTTGTTTCTTTCTTACCTACATGCTTTCCTGGCCTTGGTCTCCTTTTCTATGAGACTTCTCAGCTCAAGTTTCTTCCCATCACCACAGATGCTACATTCACTTCTGCTCTTTCCACCTCCTCATCTTCTCTTTGCTCACAACTGGTCTTAGGAAAGGTTTTTAACAGCATTTTTAATTTTAATTTTTTATCACATGATAATTTTAAAATAAATCGACATCATTTCAATTCAATTCTGAAGATATTTGTGTTAATTATTTTTAGTAATTGTGGACTCTCAAGCAAGTGGTAAGAAATCAGAGAGAATATTGCAGGATAAGGCAGACCTTCTTGAATGAAAAGCAAATTTGCCTGTGGAACTCAATACCGTTCACTAAATACATTTTTAATAAGGAGAGATGGATGCATTCACATAACAATACTTTAAAATAAAGATAAGAACTTGGTCATTAGGCATGCAGCTGTGGTGTTGGTTGATCTTATTCAAAGTGGGATGGAAAAGAGCAACCTGTGTCGATGTGCAGGACTGGTGCTCGAAGGACACTGTTTAAGCACTGTCTCGAAGGATGCATTGAACTTTTCTAGGTATAGGAAAAAAAAATTAACTTCTTAAAAATATATACCTTTATGCCAACTTGTGTTTTCACCTGGAAACTGGTCTGAGAATATACAGAAGTCTTAATTGTCTTCAGTTCATAAAAGCTGACTTTTCACTATGAGCTAATAATTTATGAGTCATGACGCTATTCCTATCTTAAAGACAAATGACTCACCCAGAAAGAAAAAAAAATGTGGAATTAAATTGTTTTGCAATTATTTCATTGCATTTACTTTATTTCTCAGGAATCTCGAGACCAATATATCAATATACAAAATACGGCTAATTTGGCAATTTGCTATGCTTTATACATTTCCATTTCTTTTTTAAAATATTAAAAATAGTAACATTTACTTTGGAGTTAAGTGATTCAAATTTAATCAGATGAATATGATAATTTTTTGTATTAATACATTTATTGATAGTCATAATGAATGAAACATGCATAAAAAGGTTATAAAATATATATTGATGTAGAGTAGCTACATTTACATATTATACTACATATATCATATGAAGTATAATCTTTTTTCTAGACACTTTTACATATATTTAAGCATGAAAATCTTAAATAGAGCATTCAGTGAATTTTGCTGTGATCAGCAAATAAGTGACCACTCAGTTCAAGATACAGAGCATTAATATCAGCCCAAAAGCAACCTCATGTTCTTTCCGGTCATTAATCCAAAAAACAATAACCAATATTAAGTTTATCAAGACATCTGTTACCATCAATTAACTATGCCTGTTTTAGAAATTTATTTAAAGGAAGTAACACTGTATATATTTTTTTGTTTCTAGTTTCTTTCACTCAACATAAAGTATGTTATTGAATGTAAAAGTAATATACACCATATATATATATGATTTAGTTAAATGAATATTTTCCAATGAATATATGCTTTTTACTAGATATATATGGGTTCACCCCCCCATGTTTGACTATTAAGAATGATGGTTCTATATACATTTTTAATTTAATGGTTAAAAGAGTGAGACCTGAAGTCCTATTGTTTAACTTTAAATCCCAATTCCAAAACTATTACCTTTGTGATCTTGGATGTTATTTAGCTACATTTGCTTCAGTTTCCTCATCTGTAAACTGGGTAATTATATCTCCCCAGTTGGTTAATCTAAGAACTCATTATGTTAAGGAATGCAAAGACCCCGAAATGGTACCTGGCACATGGTACGAACTCAATATATATGTTTGTTTTTTAATTATTTTTTTCCCTTTGGATTATATAATTAATGTCATTTCTGTACATGGTATTTTTATCTTGGTAGTACATTTTGTCTACTCTCTTTCAGCTATTTTTAATTTTTTTAAAATTTTGTGTAATGTGTAGATTTGGAATCCTTTCAGAATAAGTTTTTATTTAGAGGCCTGTGGTCACACTGCAGCTCTTCCTCCATAACAGCTATGTGCCCCCAGCAAGTAATGGGTCCCACTTTTAGTCACAGTATTCTTATCTCTAGGACAGCACTAGTTATCGTGAATAGTCACACATATACAGAGAAAAACAGTCAGTTAATTCAAGGCCAACCATGCGTTCTGCTGTAAGCTTTGTGGAAAATGGGCTGGGGTTATAGGAAGAAGATGCATAGGAATTTGGAATCCTGGGATTCTAATTATCATCGGCATGTTCTTTGCCTAGGTGAGTGAACTTAGACATGCAATTCCAAGTTTTGAGCTCCAATTTCTCCTCATTTAAAAAATTAGAGATGTTGTGTAAAGCAATGAAAATCCCACAAAATTAATGGTGGTGTGTTAAACAATTAAAATGCCACAAAATCCCTTGTAGTTCCAGGAGTCAGTGTTTCTAAGCTTAAATTGAGCTGGCACTATTTACCTACTGCTGAGTTAGTGTGTATATATATATATATATATATATATGAAAATTTATCTTTAGAGAATACATTATTTTTTTGTGTCAAAATTAAATGGTTCTTTTGGAATGAATTGAGCTTCAATCTATTTATTTATGTTGGCAGACCTGTGCAGGAGTGTGCTTAGGTGGAGAGGGGGTTGTTGATGGGTGTTTGAAAGGAAGCCAGTTTTGCAGATTTATCTGTCATCTCTTCTGGCTCTGGGGGAGTCCCACCCAGGCTTCTGCCTAGCCTAATTTCCCTGCTGGGCAAGTCCAGAGGCTGCCCTTTCCTTTCTTTCTCCCTCCCTTTGGTATTCACTTACCTTTTGAGAGATTTTCAATTCTGATTTCAGAAAGATTCAATGCAGTGTGAAGTTATTGTTTAGATTTCCAGTCATTCACGTTTCTTAAGGAATTATCATGGTTCCTTTAATAGGTAATTATAGAAGTTGGCCTTGTACATCTTGTACAAGGGAGTTAAAAAAGTATCTCCTAACCTACTACCTAATTATAAGGGAAAAGAATATGCACCATGATTTTTCTCATATCCTTTAAAGTTAAAGAATAAGTGTATCTTTTTCTTTTTAAATTTTTTTTCTTTATTGATATTTTTTAGAGAGAGATGAAAGGAGAGAGAGAGAGAGATAGAAACATTAATGAGAGAGAACATCGATTGGCCACCTCCTGCATGCCCCGCACTGGGGATCGGGCCCACAACGTGGGCATGTGCCCTGACCGGGAATCGAACCGGTGACCCCTTGGTGCACAGGTTGACGCTCAACCACTGAGCCATACTGGCCGGGCAGAATATGTGTATCTTATGTTCTGCTATTAAATACCGTTTGGGTGGTGGTTGCTTCTTCTTCCCTATTCTATGCCACTTTAGAAATATCTTCATTTAATTCATATTCTGAACCTACTAATTCTGTCACCAAAACCTATATTTAATCTTTGATAAAGTTTACAGTGCCCTTCTTCCCTACTACAAACTTCTATGGCATTCATTTATTAAATTATAAAATAACACATTTATTAAGCAGTAAACACTGGACATAGTTGAAAAGAACCAATGTGTTCCTGACATTGTAGAGCTCAGAGATTAATAAAAACACATGAGTAAAGAACTAGACTCATGTATCTGTATTTACAGATTCTGGTTAAGAGCAATGAAGGAAAATCACTTGTTGCTGGGAAAGAGAATAGTCTAGCTAGGGAATTGCTTTGTTGTATAGTCAGGGAGTCAGGGAAGCCTTCTTTGGAGATGATATTTAAAGTGAGACTTGGAAGATGAGAAGAAGATAGTCAAGTGAAGAGTTGGGATAGAGTGTTCTTTAGGGAGATGCTTTTAAACCTTTAGGGAAGAGCTACAATGCATCTCCTGGTCCATTAGTACCAATAGTTACAAAAAAACAAAAACAAAAACATGATAGGTCCTAATGGACCTATTGTAATGGAATATGGCATTAACTGAAATGGAGGAATGTGAAAAAGCAACAAAGCATATTGGCTCTACACAGCAAAATGAGATATTTGAAATGATCTAGGGGTGGAGAGTGAAGATGAAAACAAAAAAACAAAAATGCAGAGAAGACAATGATGTGAAGAGAGTGAAGCACCTATCAATAACAGAATTATAGAAGAATTACAGAGAATGATACATGAAGATATTTCTAATGGAGGGAATAGTCAAATTTTGCAGACACAGTGGTGATTGGTGCTGAATTTATAATTGTTTCTTTGATGTAATTATTCTCTTACATATAACAATCTACAAAATCTGTTAAATGCATCAGCCTTAGATTTGGTGGCATTTTGGAAAAATCAAAATGAAAAGAGAACACACTGTATGGGAGAACATATTTGCCAATAATAAATAGGAGAAGGGGTTAATATCCCAAAAATATAAAGTACTCAAACAATTCAACAAAAGGAAGAGAAACAATCCAATTAAAAAATGGGCAGAGGACACTTCTCCAAATAGGAGATACAAATGGCCCAGAGACATATGAAAAAAATGCTCAGTATCACTAATTATCAGAGAGATGACAATTAAAATGATTATGAGTTATCACCACATACCTTCCAAAATGGCTGCCAACAACAAATCCTCAAACAACAAGTGCTGGCGAGGATGTAAAGAAAAGGGGACTCTAGCACACTGCTGGTGGGAATGCAGACTGGTGCATCAACTATGGGAAACAGTATGGTGTTTCCTCAAAAATTTAATAATGGAATTGCCATTTGACCCAGTGATCCCACTTCTAGGAATATATCCTAAGAGTCCTGAAACACCAATCAGAAAGATTATATGTACCCCTATGTTCATAGCAGCACTATTTACAATTGCTAAGATCTGGAAAGAGCCCAAGTGTCCATCAGTAGATGAGTAGATAAAAAAGCTGTGGTACATACACACAATGGAATACTATGCAGTTTAAGAAGAAAGATCTCCTACCTTTAGAGAGGACGTGAATAGACCTGGAGAGTATTATGCTAAGTGAAATAACCCAGTCAGAGGAAAACAAGTATCACATGATCTTACTTATTTGTGGAATATAATGAAAAAAAATAAGCTGATGAACAAAATAGATCCAGAGACATGGAAGTAGGGAACAGACTGACAAAACTCAGAGGGAAGGGGGTCTGGAGTGGGGAGTGGGAAGAGATAAACCAAAGAACTTATATGCATATATATATAACCCATGGTAACAGACAACAGTGCAGTGAAGGGGGTGGGGGTGGCAGGAGTAGGGAGGAGGATGTCAATGGGGGAAGAAAGGAGGGACATATCTAATACATTCAACAATAAAGGTAAATTTAAAAAATAAAAGTATCCATGCTCAGTAAAAGAAGAAGACAGTGTCGACAAGCATCGGAGCAGGACAGTTGCAGGAGCCAGGTAATAATGGAGGCTCAGGCTGCCGCATGGATGGAATCAGGAGCAACTTAAGCCCATTATCAAGTAAACCCTACATTTAATTGGATGGGAGCTGAAGATACTTATGCAGATACTCAAGGAAATGTGATTTTGGAAGATTGGAGTATTGAGAAGATTTAGATCAGTGGTTCTCAGGTAGAAGTGATTTTTTTTTTTTCTTTTTTATCCTCCAGGGGACATTTGGCAATATCGACAGACAGTTTTGGTTATTATCAGTCAGGGTGAGGGGAAGGTGTGCTACTGGTATTTAGTGGGTATAGACCAGCTATGCTGCTACACATCCTACAATGAACAGGAAAACCTCCCTTATTCCTACTCACAACAAAGATTTGCCTGTCTCAAAATGTCAATCACGCTAAGACTGAGAAACCCTTTTTCAGACTGAGCCATTTTAGTTGTAATTGTTTCCATTCTGTTCCCTCGTCTTATTAAAAATATTGGTTAGCCCTGGCCGGTTTGGTTCAGCGGTTAGAGCGTTGGCCTGCGGACCAGAGAGTGCCGGGTTCGGTTCCCACTAAGGGCACGTACCTCGGTTGCAGTTTGTCCCCTGCCCCGGTTGAGGTCGTGTGGGTGGTAACCACTCGATGTGTCTCTCTAGCATTGATGTTTCTCTCTCTCTTCCCCCCTCTCTCCCTCCCGCTCTATCTGAAGATAACTGCAAAAATGTCCTCAGGTGAGGATAAAAAAAAAATTAAAAAATTAAAAATATTGGTTAAAAAATGTAGTCCTCAGGACCCGGCCGGTGTAGCTCAGTGGTTGAGCATCAACCCATGCACCAAGAGGTTGCCAGTTCGATTCCCAGTCAGGGCACATGCCCAGGTTGTGGGCCAAATCCCCAGTGGGGGGCATGCAGGAGGTGGCCAACAGATGTTCTCTCTCATCAATGTTTCTCTCTCTCTCCCCCTCTCCCTTCCTCTCTCTCTGAAATTAATAAAGAAAAAGTATTAAACAAATTTAGTCCTCAAGATTTTACATTATCTCTATGTTAGATCACTCTGTGATACAATTTACGTTCCACAGCAGCTAAGCAATACCATGTATAAATGTAATTTAAAAAAAAATCACGAACTTTCCTTGAAGATAGAGCCAAGATTCTAACAGAAATACCAGATTCATCCTCGTGGGTCTTGACAAGAGAGCATGGATTTAAATGAAAACCATTCCAACATACAGAAATCATTTCAAATGGCAGTTTTGTTGATAGCATATCCACATAGTCCATAAGAAATGGCATGAACTAAATTTTTAGAGATGACATCTGTGAAGAAGGGCATGGGGGCACATGTCATTTGTGTAAGGAAGGAGGCAGTGTAGTGCGTATGTTGGATTAGGGAGAAAAATGAAGGAGCGTGAGTGAAGAGACTAGAGTGGTAGGGTTGGTGAACTTAGGTCACAGTTTTGCTGGTCTGAATGAAGAATCTGGAACAATGCATGTGTTCAAATAACATTTCTTGAATAAATTAATAAGTAGAATGGATATGACTTGATGATAAATAGGACATGGGACAGTAAGAAAATCTAAGATGATTCCAGAGTTTCTGAAATGTAGCGCTAGGTGAATGGCTGTATCTGGCATTCAGATATAAAAGAGCAGATTTGTAAGAAGAATAAGGAAGATTAGTTCATAATTGGAGAGGTAGAGTTAGAGATAGTATTATAGGTGGAAATGTCTGATAGCCAGGTGTACATACATAGGGGTCTGAAGTTCAAGAGAGAGAGTTCCAGGTTAGAACTAGAGATTGGGAATCATTTGCAATATAGCTAATGCCTTTAATAGGAACTAGTTAGCTATTTTACAGACTCTCCACTTCACCTAAAAGAAACATCAAGTTAACTTGCCAATGTATTCAGGTGCAATGACATGACCACTTTTGTTTAGTATTACCCCTGATGTTTTAAAAAGTATTGAATACAAACAGAAATGACCCTCCATGGGTGCAGGTGCCTTGGAAATGCAACACAGTTGTTATGACAATGCTGCCAATATTCACATTGTTAGATTTCCTGTTTAGAAATTATCTAGAAATTTTACTGATCTTCTCTAGGAACATCACCTTTTTTGGAAATACATTGTTAAAATATGATTTTTGAAAAATACAGAATAAAAATAATAACAATAACAACTAATGTTGATTGAGTACCTACTGAGTGTAGTAAGCACTGTACTAAATGTTTTAAAAACATTATCATATTTAGTCTTTATAACTACTCAATAAACTAAGTATATTTAGTATTTTTTAGTTGAGGAAACAGGTTTAGAGGGGTTAAAATAATTTTCCCATGGCCACATGGGTTTACCTTGCAGAGCAGTCTTTTGAATAGCTTGAGCAATGATAATTTGATTTTAAACTATAAATATAGAATAATGAGACCAATTTCCTAAGATATCTCTGGAGGATTCCCTTCCCACTAAAAAATAATGAATTCCAAAAGACAGTGAAGTGTGTAGCCAATTAAAAGATTATTTTGAGAAATAATCTCTAATTAGGTTATATTTTGTTTATTTGGTAATGTTTGTTTGGTTAATAATTTTAATTATTTTATAGTCACCCATTTTGTTCAAAATGTAGAAGAACAAAAAACAGCACTGACTCTCCCAATAACTTGAGATTTAATCACAAACCACTTTTATTTTTTAGTTTTCCAGATTTCTTCCTTTTGTCTTCTCTAGATAACATGGTCCCAAGGCAAGTGACTGACTTTTTAATCCATTCACACCTCAGAATCTTGCAGAGTACTTTGTCTAGAAAAGAAACAGTTAAAACTTCTCAGGTAGAAGAAGTTAAAATATTCACACACACACATAACACACCAAGAATAAATACATGCATATACCTTTGGTATATTCTAATTTCATACTTTTATCAGTGGGGTGTCCTCTGCATCCACACCTGTTGCAGGTGGAAGTGGGCTTCTTGGGGTACTGCAGAAACAAAAATTTCCTGAGGCCCCCACAGGGAGATGAAGTGTTATGGAAAGCATTATTGATGATGTAACATTAAGGGAGTTCCCTCTAAGGTCCCATCTCCCTCTGTTCACCATGGAAAAAGTCCTATTTTTGTCTTCAGCAGAGCTAGAATCAACACCACTGCCCAGAGTTTCTGCTCCATATTTGCACGGTCCAGTCCAGCATCAGGCTAGCTTAGCTTGTTTTCCCAACTGCAGTCCATTGCATGGCCATGGGCCATGAGGCTGCTAGGGCCACAGGGCAGGCTAGCACAGGTCATGGAGCAAGCCAATGCAAGGAAGCAGGAACAAAGCAAGAGGAACAAGAGACAGATAATTCTTTGGGATTTTTAACTAGGAGCTTGTCTAATGAATCCTTCCCGATTTTGTTTGCTTGCAGTAGCACCACTCTTCTTACCAATCCATGGTTTCCTAGGCTAGACTGACAGGCAATTACCTTCCCTACATCACCCTGCCTTCACTGCGCATATATTCATCTTCCCCTTTGTTGGACCCCTTTCCCCAATGATTTGCAGGGAATGGGCCTGTGGTTCCCTGGGGAGTGTAAGGTTGCACCTTCCTGGTGAAGCTGCTCAGATGACCATGTTTATAATATCTAGCCTCCCCTTTGCTTTCTTCCAATTTTAATATTAACTAGCTAGTTACAATGGTAATAATACCATAAGTAAACTTTTCAACATTCACCCCAGAAATTATTTACAAAAGTTGGTAACATAATAAATATTAATTATTAAAGTGAATAGCTTCTTAAATCTGTGATTTCATAAAAAAATTATGACAGCTATAGAGTATCTTTGGGTGTCAAGTTGTTAATGTGTTGCTTTGTGTTGGGTAAACAAATGCCAGAGAAAAAAGATTCATCTATACTTTTTTTCCTGCCTTAAAGAGGGGCCACTATATAAAAGAGGAGAAAGAGAATATTATTTAAAACAAAACAACTCCAAACTCTGCACCTGAAAACAAACAAAAACATTTCCTTCAGTAATATTTTTTCTGTTGTTAAATTCATAAAAGTGAAGGAACTTAATGTACTCATTACCTGAAGAGTCAAGCTATTTTTTTTTTTTTTAATTCTTGGAACTATCTACAGGTCAATTATGAAATGTGCACCATCTTTGTTTTTTAGGTTATTTTGTGGGTATTTAAGAAGGAAGGTAAACAGATGCTGGGAGCTTACCACCAGGAGCTAATCTAGTTCAGTATTTATTTTTAGTGAATATATTCATTATTAATTACCTTAGCGTTCTAATGAGTAAAAGCATGATTAAAAATGTTAGAGTCACCTTTAGTAATTGGGTTGTGCTCTAAAATATTCAACACATAGACTGACTTTTAAAAAATATCATGGACCCCTATGTAGTCATGTTTTAGAGATTCTATTAAAATTCTGTTTTAGCCAAAGTGAAGTAAATAAATATTAGTGCACATTATCAAAATACTGGTGACATTTTTTTACATAACCCTGAGAAAAAGGCCTCATTTATTTTGGCTGCTTGCATTTAGTATAATTCAGATAAGTATAAGCGACTTGATCTTGGAATAGAATATTTGCTCTCCTTATTGTTATTCATATTCTTTTATAAATATAAGAGAGGTTATATGTGTTTTGTAAATATCATTTAATATTTTATACAGTATTTATTATTGTAGATAATTATTCACACAAAGTATCACAAAGATAATTCAATAAAAATATTCACATTAAATATATAAAAATAACTAGTTAAGTTATTGCAATATGGAATTAACAGTATTTTTAGTGTTTCATGTGTCTTTAAAGTGCAGTTGTGAGACATCAGTGAAACCAGATAGAAAATCACTCACTGGTCAATTCCCTTTACAATGTGTAGTTTCTTTCTTTCTTTTTCATTTCTTTTTTCCCCCCGTTATATACAGAGACAATTTAATTGATGATTAGTAAGTGTTAAATAAGAACAAACCATAAATGTTCTTACAATGTTCATTCGTCATAAGAAAATTTTATAAACTTCATAATGGAAATAGGGGTCTGACTTTTTACACACACATATATATTTCCATATGTATTGTATTTGTCCTTTTTTCTTATTTATTTATTTTATTAATCCTCACTTGAGGATATTTTTCTATTTATTTTTAGATAGAGTAGAAGGGAGGGAGGGAGAGAGAGAGAAACATCAATGTGAGAGAGACAGTTGCCTCCTGAATGACCCTGATTGGGGCCAAGGATCGAGCCTGAAACTCAGGTATGTGCCCTTGACCAGGAATCAAACTCACAACCCTTCATCCATGGGCCGACACTCTAACTGCTGAGCCAACCATCCAGGGAAATTTTTATTTAATTTGTTGTCTAGTTTCTTAAGCACTATTCCTGGTATAATCTTAGTTTAGTTTCTTCAAGTCAGACAAAACAGGATGTCACTCAATATCCATTAGGAATTAACTTAAAATATACATGAAATCTGTGGTGCTGCCAGATCAGAATAAAGAAGAAAAACAAACAAGTCCATCTATACAGTTGAGATGGTAAAATTAAACATTTGGAAGTATTTCATGAACTATCCAAGGGAATATCATTATAGTTTCTTAGAGACAGATTAGAAGACAGTGAAATGTCTGACAATGGGCCAAAGAAACATAAAATGAAATGAGAATTAAAGCTGGATTGATAGGTGGAAGATTGAAGTCATATTCACTAATGAGATTACTGTGCGACTGGAATATAGGGGAAGAGGACTGTAGGACCAACACATTTGTGAATATGGAGTCTGTTCAGTGAGCATATAGGCTTCAGAATCTTCTAGTTTTGTCTAGGAGAGGTTGGGGAGGAGAAGGAGAAACAAATAGTAGGGAAGGGACAGAAAGGAAGGGAAGAAAACCAAAGAAAATCTGCTTTCCAGGTCCCTGCCAAAACTTTTTTTAGTCAATATAAAACCTTGATTTTTCAGACATGGAAATTCCAGTTTGCTTGAGAAGGTATTACAGTTTCTTTACTGGGTAAATGTCTTTCATCAAAGGTTAACATGATGAACTAAATCAAACATACAGTATTAGTACTTTTATGTTATTTTAAGGGAAAAAAATCTGTGTATTCTTGGTAAATTAAAGTGCTAATACTGTTTATTTATTTATTATTATATTATTTAACCTGTAATTTCAATTTAAAATGTGTAAAGAAGAAATAAATTTTAGATTGAGATTTTAATTTGAAAATAAGAGTACTATCCTGTTTGAAAACAATATGGAATGATTTTAAAAGTTTAGTATTTATTATATTTAGAAGTATAACTTATTAGATGTAAAAGAATTACTTAAGAATTTGTGGGAATTCCAAAATGGTGGCAGAGTGAACGGAAGCTACACAGACAATCTCCCAGGACCAAACTGGAAATACAACTAAAATAAAGACAAATCTTCAGGAAAAAAAAACAAAACAAAACAAAAAACACAGAAAAGCAGCTGGAAAGGACCCATATAACCATGGTCAGAAAGAGGACATGAAATCGCGCCTGGTAGGAACTGCAGAGGCATGAGAGGGAGCCTATGGACAGCAGCTGTTTTAGCTGTGAGCAGCTCCCTTGGGGTTAAAATCCCAAGCTGGCTCCACAGCACAGAGGGCTGGGACAGAGCACTAAATTAGCTGTAGCCACTCACCTCGGGCTTTGGTAGAGGGAGGGCAGACTGGACTGGAACTGTGTAGACAGACTGGGGTGCCTGGAGAGCTGGGACAGCAGTGGGAGTTTTTTGCTGAATCATTCCCTCACAGGTTAGTAGCCATCTTACTCAAAAAGCCCCTTCCCAGAGCCCCATGGAGAAGCAACAGCCGTCCCTCAGGAATATAACACCTCCCAGCTGGGCCAGAGAAATGCAAATTGAGGTTCATTAACAACCAGCAAGCATCTGCCCCACCGTCTGGAATCCTCTTATCCTGAACACCTGAGGAATTTTTTCATTTGGTTGAGGGCTACAACTCAAGGCTCATCAAGTAACTGAGACTAATAGCCTCCAGGCAAAAAGCTAGAGGTTAGCTGAACCTTTCCTGGGCTTGCAAATCTACCCAGGAAAGTAAGACTTGACAGTGGTGTTTACTGTGGATCCTCCCACGCTCATCCAAACCCAGTAGAGAAAGCCACAAATAGCAGAACACCTACAGGAAAATTTGGCAGGTTCCAAAACCCACTGAGACAGCCAAAATGGTGAAACAAAGAAGCAAATCCCAAATGAAAGAACAAGATAATTCGACAGAAGATGAAATAAACCAAAGGGAATTGAGCAAGATATCAGAGGGAAAGTTCAGAGTAATAATCATGAGAAAGCTCAACAGCATGAGTAAAGATATAGAAGCATTGAAAACCAACCAATTGGAAATGAAGAGTGACATAGCAGAAATAAAAAACACATTGGAAGGAAGAACCATCAGAGTAGATTCAGCAGAGGATCGGATCAGTGAATTAGAAGACAGGGTAGAAAAAATCGCCCCACCAGAAAAACAAAAAGAAAAAACCATGAAAAAACAGGATGACAGCCTAAGAGAACTGTGGGACCAGAAGAAGAAGAAAATGAGCAAGGGTTAGAGAATATGTTTGAAGAAATAGTGACAGAAAACTTCCCTAACTTGGTGAAGGAAAAAGGCATACAAGTTCAAGAAACACAGAGAGCCCCAAGTAAGAAGAACCCAAACAGGCCCACACCAAGACACTTAGTAATTTAAATGCCAAAGATTAAAGACAAAGAGAGAAACCTAAAGGCAGCAAGAGATAAGCAACTGGTTACCTACAAAGGAACCCCTATAAGGCTATCAGCTGACTTCTCAACAGAAACACTATAGGCCAGAAGGGAATGGCATGAAGTAATCAAGGTCTTGAAAAACAAGGATCTGAATCCAAGACTACTCTGTCCAGCAAGGCTATCATTCAAAATAGAAGGTCAAATAAAGAGCTTCTCAGACAAAAACAGGCTAGGGGAATCTATTAGCACCAAAGCAGCACTGCAAGAAATGTTAAAAAGACTGCTGTAATTAGCAGAAGAAATAGAAAGAAAAATATAACCACAATAAACAAAAATGGCAATAAATAAGTACATATCAATAATAAATAACCTTAAATGTAAATAGATTGAACGCTCTGATCAAAAGACACAGAATAGCTGATTGGATAAGAAAGCATGACTCATGTATATGTTGTTTACAAGAGACTCACTTCACAACAAAAGACACACATAGGTTGAAAGTGAAGGGATGGAAAAAAATCTTCCAAACAAATGGAAAGGAAAAAAAACCTGGGGTAGCAGTACTCATATCTGATAAAATAGACTTTAAAATGAAGGCCATAACTAGAGGCAAAGAAGGCCATTACATAATATTGAAAGGATCTATCCAACAGGAAGATATAACCTTGGTAAACATATATGTACCCAATATAGGAGCACCAAAATATATTTAAAAACTTCTGGAGGAGTTCAAAGGAGAAATTGACAGGAATACAATCATAGCAGGGGACTTCAACACCCCGCTGACATCACTGGATAGATCCTCTAGACAAAAAATTAACAAGGAAACAGAGTCTCTAAATGATGCACTAGATCAAATGGATTTAATAGATATCTACAGAGAATTACACCCCAAAACTGAAGAATTTGCATTCTTCTCGAGGGCACATGGGACATTCTCAAAGATAGACCACATGTTAGGACACAAATTAAGTCTTTACAAGTTCAAGAAGATTGAAATTATATCAAGCATCTTCTCAGATCACAATGGCATGAAACTAGAAATCAATTACAGCAGAAACATGCAAAAACATTTGAACACATGGAGGCTAAATAGCATGTTTTTAAACAATGAATAGGTTACCAAGGAGATCAAGGAAGAAATTAAAAACTTCCTGGAAACCAATGAAAATGAACACACAACAACACAAAATTAATGGGACGCAGCTAAAGCGGTCCTGAGGGGGGAAGTTCATAGCAATACAGGCCTACCTCAAGAAACAAGAAAAATGTCTAATTGACTATCTAACCTCACAATTTAAAGAACTAGAAAGCAAAAACAAAACAAAACAAAAAAAAACTTCAGAGCAAGTAGAAGGAAAGAAATAGTAAAAATTAGAGCAGAAATAAACGACATAGAGACAAAAAACAACAACAAAATAATTCAAAGGATCAATGAAACAAAGAGCTGGTTCTTTGAAAAGATAAACAAGATTGATGGACTCTTAGATAGACTCACCAAGAAACAGAGAGAGAGGGCCCAAATAAACAAATCAGAAATGAAATGGGAGAAGTAACAATTAGCACTACAGAAATACAAAGGATCGTTAACAAATACTATGAACAATTATGCACCAACAAATTGGACAATCTAGGCGAAATGGACAAATTTCTAGAAACACATAGTCTCCCAAAACTGAAGTGGCAAGAGATAGAAAACTTGAACAGACCAATAACAACTAAGGAGATTGAAGATATAATCAAGAATCTCCCAACAAACAAAAGCCTGGGCCTGGACAGCTTCCCGGGGGAGTTTTACCAAACATTCAAAGAAGAACTAACACCCATTCTCCTCAAACTATTCCAAAAAATTCAAGAAGGAAGACTTCCAAACTCGTTTTATGAGGCCAGCATAATTCTAATTCCAAAACCAGATAAAGACACCACAAAGCAAGAAAACTATAGGCCAGTATTCCTGATGAACATAGATGCCAAAATCCTAAACAAAATACTAGCAAATCAGATCCAGCAATACATTAAAAAAATTATTCACCATGACCAAGTAGAATTCATCCCAGGGATGCAAGACTGGTATGATATTCACAAACCAATAAATGTGATACACCACATAAACAAAATGAAAGATAAAAACCATATGATCATATCAATAGAAGCTGAAATAGCATTCGACAAAATCCAACACCCATTTTTGATAAAAATACTCAGCAATGTAGGAATAGAGGGATCATATCTCAACATAATAAAGGCCATATATGAAAGACCTACAGCCAATATCATACTCAATGGGCAAACACTAAAAACATTTCCCTTAAGAACAGGAACAGGACAAGGATGCCCAATCTCACCACTCTTATTTAACATAGTACCAGAAGTCTTAGCCACAGCAATTAGACAAGATGAAAAAATAAAAAGGATCCCAGTTGGAAAGGAGGAAGTGAAACTGTCATTATTAGCAGATGACATGATACTGTACATAGAAAACCTTAAAGAGTACATCAAAAATCTACTAGATTTAATAAACGAATTTGGCAAAGTAGCAGGATACAAAATTAACGTCAAGAAATGGACAGCATTCTTATACACCAATAATGAACTCACAGAAAGAGAAACTAAATAAACAATCCCATTTACCATCATGGCAAAAAAATTAAGATACCTAGGAATAAACTTAACCAAAGAAGTAAAGGACCTATTTGTAGAAAACTACAGGACATTGAAAAAAGAAATAGAGGAAGATATAAAAAAGTGGAAGCACATACCTTGTTCATGGATTGGAAGAATTAACATCATTAAAATGTTCATACTACCCAAAGCAATCTATAGATTCAATGCAATCCCCATCAAAATACCAACGACATATTTCACAGAACTAGAACAAATACTCCCAAAGTTTATATGGAACCAAAAAAGACCCAGAATCGCCACAGCAATTTTGAAAAAGAACGAACTGGAAGGATCACAATATTGGATATCAGGTTATACTAAAAACCATTGCAATCAAAACAGCCTGGTACTGGCACAAGAACAGGCATATAGATCAGTGGAATAGAACAAAGAATCTGGAAATTGACGCAAGACATTTTGCTCAATTAATATTTGACAAAGTTTGCAAGAGCATACAATGGAGTAAAGACAGCCTCTTCAATAAATGGTGTTGGGAAAATTGGACAGCTACATGTAAAAAATGAAGCTAGACCACCCACTTACACCATACACAACAATAAACTCAAAATGTATAAAAGACTTAAATGTGACTCGTGAATCCATCAAAATCCTAGAAGAAAATGTAGGCAACACAATTTCAGACATCACACACATCAGAATTTTCACTGATACAACACCTAAGGCAAGAGAAACAAAGGAAAAAGTTAATACATGGGACTACATCAAACTAAAAAGCTTCTCACAGTGAAAGAAACAACCATCAAAATGGAAAGGGAACCCATTATATGGGAGAGCATAATTGCCAATGAAACATCAGATAAGGGGTTAATTTCCAAAATATGTAGAGTACTCATACAACTCAACGAAAGGAAGACAAAGAACTCAATTTAAAAATGGACAGAGGACCTAAACAGACACCTCTCCAAACAGGACATACAAATGGCCAAGGGACATATGAAAAAATGGTCAACGTCACTAATCATCAGAGAGATGCAAATTAAAACAACTATGAGGTATCACCTCACACCTGCCAGAATGGCTGCCATCAACAAATCATCAAACAACAAGTGTTGGCGAGGGTGTGGAGAAAAGGGGACTCTAGCACACTGCTGGTGGGAATGCAGACTGGTGTAGCCACTATGGAAAACAATATGGTATTACTTCAAAAAATTAAAAATTGAACTACTGTTTGATCCAAATGATCCCATTTCTAGGAATATATCCTAAGAAGCCTGAAACACCAATCAGAAAGAATATATGTACCCTTATATTCACAGCAGCACTATTTACAATTGCTAAGATCTGAAAGCAGCCTAAGTGTCCATCAACAGATGAGTGGATAAAAAAGCAGTGGTACATATACACAATGGAACACTATGCATCTGTAAGAAAGAAAGATCTCGTATCCTTTGAGATGACATGGAGGGACCTGGAGAATATTACGCTAAACGAAATAAACCAATCAGAGAAAGACAAATACCACATGATCTCACTTATTTGTGGAATATAATGAACAGAAAAAGCTGATGAACAAAACAGACCCAGAGACACAGAAAGGAGTATGGTTCAGACTGATGAACCTCAGAGGAGAGGGGTGGGGGTGGGGTGGGCGGATGAGATTAACCAAAGAATTTATATGCATGTATGCATAACCAATGGTCATAGACAACAATGCATGGTGGGGGGTGGGATAGGAAGGAGGGTGTCAATGGGGGAAAAAGGAGAAACATCTGTAACAAAAATAAATTAATGAAAAACAAAGAAAAAAGTACAAAAAAATAAGTAAAAAGAAAAGGATTTGTGAGATTTTTGTTTGCTAGAAGAATTTTTGCTCCTCTTTCCATTTGCTGCACATGTACTTCAGGAATCCAAGATCGCACTCAGCCATCCTGAGGTCTGAGCAGATAATAAACTTTGCAATTTCTACACAACACACAAATATGCTCTTGCATCTGCATTTTGAATGCTTTTAGTGAGATATTTAAATTATATATAAAAATGGTATATTTAAAATGATAAGTGCATATTAAATGTTTTGGGGAAGCTAAATATAATTATAATTTGGGCAAGTATTAATCAAAAGCTACCTCTAAAGTGGTTTTTAAATATTTACTGGATTTATAATTAGAGAATATGATTGTGAATTGACTTTAAAAGTTTAATAGGTTACTTAGGTTGAATAGTTGGGACCAAAAATACTTTCCTGCCTGAAACACTGGGAAAACCAGGCAAACAACAGGAAACATAGTTCTCAAGAAACTGAGCATTATGCATTCATTGAAGGACAGTGACCACTCAAAGACTGGAAACCAATGAGATGAGCCCTGTGATTACTCCAGGTTACTTCCACATTGCTAAATTCTGAATGGGATGTACACCATTTTCATAAACCACAGAGCCGTCTCTCAGTGTTATGATTTTCGTTCAGTGTAGTAGCTGGCAGAAGATGGGCTCTGCAATTGCTTACAGTGCCTCTGTTGAATACATGTTAGTGAATATGCAGTAGGGCTCTTGCCATCAGGTTAATTCAATAAAGGGTGTTTCTTCTTTATGAAATAAGAACCACGTTTTTTGTAAGAATTCATTAATGTAATACATGCAAAGCATTTCACTGTTGCTTGGAACTTAGTGAATGTCCAGTAAGTATTGACTATTAGAAATAGTATGGAGGCAACATGACATAGTTGAAAGTCAGTAAATTAGGGAGAAGACCAAGGTATGAAAGCCTTAGGTATAGAAATTTGGGGAAAATCTGTTAACTCACTTGGGGTTCCTCTACTTAATCTATACAATAGATTTAATATCATCTCTGACTGGGAACTAAATCAATTTGATGTGTTGAAGTCCTTTCCAGGCTTAGGTTTTATTTTACAAAGAAAACTCAAAATAACAAAATGAAAAGTCCTTAGGGATTAAATGGAGATGTATTTGGAAAAGCTACACAAAAATGACATTCACAAGGTGTATCTTTAAAGTGTTGATTCTGTTGATCCTGATGTGTTTTGGTTTTTCACTTGTCTCCCATATAATTCTTTTTGAAACATTTTGTATGACATAGTCACAAGAGAGGCAGACAGAGAGAATGAACCTCACTTTTCTTGTACAAGGAACTAAAAGGAAAAAAAAATGAGTTGAAGAGAATTGCTAAACAGTTTGAGTACTGAGGTTGCTGATCCATTCCTGATTCCAATTAACCTTAATTTGTTTAGAGGCTCAGCAACACCAAATGAATCTAACTGGCCAATTAGCAGACCAGCAACATGAGTTCAGCTCACCAAAGGCTGTTTATCAGTTGGACATGATGAGGGCAAAATTCTGCTAATTCCGTGATAAGTGTCAGGGCATGGCTCTGTCTAGTAGAGCTTCTTAACTTGGAAGATAGAGAACATACACATTCTGAGACAGTGAATGTGGGGATTGCTGAGGAATGACCTGCACCTCATTTGGGGATTTTATTAGCAAGTACAACTGTAGCTACTTACAAGTGAATATTAATAAGACTATTGACTGAACCCATGAGGTTTAGACTATGATTAATTCTTTACCCCATAAAGTTCTTAGTAAGGACTCAGTGTTCAACAAATGCTAATGAAGATGCTTCTTTTTTTAAAAAAAATTTTCCTTTATTGATTTTTAGAGAGAGAGAGGGGGGAACAGAGAGGGAGAGAGAGATAGAAACATCGATGAGAGAGAACATCAATCAACTGATTGCCTCCAGCTTGCCCCCCGACTGGGGATTTGGCCCACAACCTGGGTATGTGCCCTGGCTGGGAATTGAACCAGTGACCTCTTGATGCATGGGTCAACACTCAACCACTGGGCCACAATGACCAGGCGAAGATGCTTCTTTTATTTGTAAATTTGACAAAGTATTTCTTTAGTACATATCTATTGCTCTTGCTAAAAATCTATTCTATCTATTAAGGTAAAAATATGATATATCCCATGACTTAAACCCAGATGTTTTGAAACAAATATCTACTAACTTGAAGGGAGCATCATTTCATTCCTGGACAACCATCATCTCTTATTTGAAGGTGAAATCCTGTGGTCACTATCAGAACAATCTGAAATAAAATCTATTTTATTGCATAGTCGGTTACTAAATTTGAATTTTCCATGTCCAGAATTATTAATACAAGCATACAAATGATATTGATCCAATGAAAATTAATCAGAAGGTAGACTTGGGTTCTTCTTAGGACAGGAGGGGGCCTGATGAGGTATCAAGATAAGAACAGAATGTAGCAATGTCAGCTCTGATGATAACTTGATGTGTAGCTTTGGGCGACTCATTTAATTTCAGGGAGGCTCTAGTTTTGTCATGGTAGTATTAATGTATACCTACTTCCCAAATGTGTTGTGGGAATTAATTATTTAATGTTTACCTAGTGCTTTGAAGATGAAGACTAAAGACTAGATATTAAGTTTATTACTTGGAATAGGATAAGTGAGGAAACTGCATTCTTTTTCACCAGCGAGTATTGGTGTGAAAAAAATTAAGATGAATCAGCCACTTCTCAATAAATCAGAAAATTTTTCCTGCCCTATACTTTGAAGGGATGTTTTGAAAGCCAAGCATAACAGAAATATATTTAAAAATCATACCTAGAAAATATCTCCAGGGCCAAAACAGTGTCAGCTTGATTTTCTACCATACTTATATTAATTGCACAATAAGTTTGTATTTCAAATAATTGTGCTCTGTCAACAAGAACTTCCTACCACAAAGAAAGGCTTATGCTGAATCTACTTTTAAGTACAAAACTGGACACATTTAAATTGTTGGTTTGAATGTAGTGTTAAATTAAGAAACAGAAGCAATTAAAATTTATGATTTCTAAAAAGAGTAGAAACCAAACGGATTTTCTAGCTAATTATGAAATAAAATCATTTTGATCACTTCACTCTTTCATGCCCATTTATTTTCTAAGCATTGAAATGTGCAATGAACCTACCCTAATTAGTAGATTTGAGTATAAACAAAGCGATCTATCCTATCAGAAGGATTCTGCAGGAGGTTTTCCAGCAAGAAAAAGTAAAGTTTAGTAATTTTTCATTTGGCTAATACAGGAGTAAAGCAGTACACTGTATTAGATATTATGAGTCAATGGCCATGGATTGAATGACCAAAGACCTTCAAAGCTTTCATTTCTTTTTTTTTTTTTTTTTTAATTTTTTTTCCTTATTGATTTTTAGAGAGAGAAGAAGGGAGAGGGAAAGAGAGAGAGAGAAACATTGATGAGAGAGAACATTGATTGGCCACCTCCTGCACATCCTCTATTGGGGACTTGGCCTACAACCTGGGCATGTGCCCTGATTGGGAATCGAACTGGTGACCTCTTGGTGCATGGGTCGACGTTCAACCACTGAACCACACTGAGCTTAAGCTTTCATTTCATATACAGATGAGTTCTGGACTTAAAATTCATAGAAATATGGAAAAATAATATTCTGGTTTTACATTATGCAAATGAAGAAATAGAAGCCCTCATGTTGAAAGACTAGATCAAGGCTAGATCATTGCTAGTTGAAAGCTGAACAAATATCCTGATGTGTATATATATTTCCTCCATACAAAAACTAATAAATTGCGCTCTAATGGCTAAAAATAACAAAAATATGACAGAAAAAATTTACTTATTTATGTCTGTCCAGGTGATGATCTTAGTCCAAGGGTAGGTAACACAATGAGGTTTTGCCAAACCTTTGTTCATAGAAAGTTGAACACATTTTGTTCTATGGAGCTTCCTGTACCTAAATCCCAAGAACTATTAATGTGAAGATACCTTATGATGCTTATAGTGTCAAGCAGTGTTTGTTAAGATATTTGGCTCTCAAGTAAGAGCAGAGTTAAGCTCAGATATTATGGAAAATATGGTTTTTCATTTAACTACCCTTTCTTTCTGATCACATCTCTCTATTGTTCCAACTTTTAGTCCTCATCTTCTACCAACCATCTACCTGCTATTCCATACATCGTTCTGTGTTTTCTTTTTCTCTTTCTCTGGCACCATTGTGGAATGTGGATGTTGAACCATTTTTATTATTATTATTTTTTATATCCTCACCTAAGGATATTTTTCCATTTATTTTCAGGTAGAGTGAGAAGGAGAGAGACAGAGACAGAGAGAGAGAGAGAGAGAGACATCAATGTGAGAGAGACACATCTATTTGTTGCTTCCCACTTGACCCTGAACATGGCCAGGGACTGAACCACATCTGAGGTATGTGCCCTTGACAGGAATCAAACCCGAAACTCTTTGATCTGAGGGCTGAGGTTCTAACAGCTGAGCCAAACTGGCCAGGGCCTGAACCATTTTTAGATAAAGCTCTTTTTCATTCCTCCTCCTTCCTCTCCATTTCTTTTCCTCTGACAGTGGTATGAAGTAAAGGACAGACATAAGAAGAGTCAACAACATGGAAAAAAAAGAGGATGACATTCTAGAATGATGAAAGACTTTCATATTTTTTCTCTTTGAATTAGGATCTACCTTATATTAATTAAAACTGGCTTATCACTAATCTTTATGAAATCAGCTCAATCAGCTAAACTCTTTGTATATTATTTAACCCCATAATTCTTTTTTTTTTAATTTTTTTCTTTATTAATTTTAGAGAGAGGGGAAGGGAGAGGGAGAGAGAGAGACAGAAACATCAATGAGAGAGGACATCGACTGCCCACCTCCTGCATGCCCCCCACTGGGGATTTGGCCCACAACCTGGGCATGTGCCCTGACCAGGAATCGTACTGGCAACCTCTTGGTGCATGTGTCGATGCTCAACCACTGAGCCACACTGGCCGGGCAACCCCACAATTCTTATAAAGTAGATACTATTTTCTCCCTGAATTACTTGCTCAAGAATGAAACAAGTGTGAGAGCTATTATTTTAAATTAGATCTTTCTGATTATAAAGTATGTGATATATAATTCATTAATATTAATTAACATCTGTCAGTCAGTACACACTCTTTTCCTATGTGCCTCTAAATAAAATAAAAATAAAAATAAGATTATACATTCGAAAATTCATAAGATTTTTTTTCTCATTTTCACTCCCATGACTTCCAAAGTATCCTTTCAGGTACCCTTAAGTATAAATGTAAATACACCTAGATAGAGAGCAGGCAGACAGCTCAGGTATTTTGGGGGTGTTGGGGGGTGGATGGAGGGATTGAGAAAAAAAAACTTATGGACGTGGACAACAGTGTGGTGAGAGCAGGGAGTGGATGGAAGTGGAAGAGGGCCTAGAGGAGATAAATGGTGCGGAAAACAAAACAAAACAAAACACACCAAATTCTAATTAATATACAATTCTAAGTATACTTTGGACCTTGACTGAATTGGACCCTTAACATTTAGTCACTCAGCTCCTATTTGGATCCTCTTTTCTTCATCTGCTATTTCTGCATTGCTCTCCTCTGTGATTGTGTGTTTGCGTATTCATGTGCCTTTAAATGATTCCATACTTACTCTAATTCATATCATCTTTGTCTGAATATACTCCAAGTTCAGAGTTAGAGAGAAGAAATTACAACTATATGTCTATAGACTTTGTATTCCTATTTCTTTTTAGCTAAAGCATAGTCTTTACAAAGTTGGTTCTTCTATATGTACATTTTCATATTTACTTTCTACTGTGAGAAAGAATGACTTTTCTGAAAGTTATGTGGTAATAGTCAAACTTATAATAGACTTTTCTAACTTTTGGCCAAAAGAGAAAATCTTCCTGTTTGAGGGTCACCTGAAAATATCTCCCTCACTTTGTGTTCTTTCCTTATGTTTTTCTATATTCTTCTGGCTGTTGCATCATTATATTTGGAAATTTTCTGTATCATACACAATTATGTATTCTTATAAAGGAATATAAGAACTGAATATAGCAGAAGAATGAAAATATTTTATAGAGCAGTTCTATCAATCATTTGTTGGCTGAATCACTTTTTAATTATAAATAATTATAGAACAATAGACACAGCTATGCCATCTATAGTATATAGTCTCTCTGTGTCATAGTATTGACAGTTAATAATAATATTATATTTAAGTACATATTTAAACATATGTTCTGTAATTTATTTGGCATAATAATCTTTTGGGTTTAGTATTCTCCACATTTAATGATAATGTATAGAAAAAGGGCTCAAAATCATAGCTGTTTATATAACAATAATAACAATTTTACTGGTGGAGAGAGGTCCTTGGGGTACCAATGGAATAAGAATTTCAGGAGGACGCCATGGGAGGATGAGGTATTGTGGAAACTTTATTTCTGTGGAATTAAACCCTCGAGTTTCCCTGGTCCCATTTCCCTCAGTACCCCCAAGGAAGAAGTCCCATTTTGCCTTCAGCAGGACTAACATCAGAGCCAGTGTCCAGAGCTTCTGTTCCACGTTGGAGCAATCCAGTCATCAAGCCTCAGGCTAGTTTAGCTTGTGTTCCCAGTTGCAGTCTATCAGTCCATTGCATGTGGGGGCCACAGGGCCATGGTTATGGAGGAAACACTAGCATATGTAAGAAAGCCAAGAGTCACAAGAGTGAGCCAAGAGCCAAGAGTCAAGAGAGCAAACCCATTTGTTTGGGGGATTATGTATCCCCAAATTTTCATGGGCTTGCATTGGCTCCACCTCTTCTAGTCAGTGATTTCTGTTCCAAGGTTTGATTGACAAGTGCCTTCCCTAGGTCACCTGAACTTCACTCCACATGCATCCATCCGTCCCTTTGTCCAGTCCATTCCTCCAGTAATCTGTAGGGGATGGGCTAGTGGTTCCCTGGGGAGAGTGAAATCGCAGCTTCCTGGTGAAGTTCCCCAGATGGCCATGCTTATAATATCTAGCTTCCTCCTTTGCTCTTTTCCTATTATTAATAACTAGTTAATTACCACAGTATCAATAACAATAGCAGTAATGATTATAACAATAATTTATTGAAGTGCTTACTGTGTGCCAGTCCCACAACTCATGTAATTCTAATAATTATGGCAACAGCTTTTATTGTTCACATTTTATAGCAGAGTAAATAAAGTTCAAAAAGTAAAAAAATCACACAGCTGTTAATTCATAGAACTGGATTCAAATGCAGGTCTCTTTGAAGTGGTGTAGGAGTTACACAAGCATACGTTTTAGATTGCACATTTTCACACTTTCCGCCAGACTGTTTCGTACTGTCTGTTTGCACTACAGACATTACATGATTTATTGACTGACTCTACTATGAGTCATCTTTTATGTGTATTCATCTCCTCTTTCAAATAAGACCTTCAGGTCTCTGAAGGCAGAAACCATACCCTACTCACCATTGTACCTTCACAGTTCCTAAGTTGTTATTATTAATAGTATTAATAAGTATATCTAGGCACTTTGGGGAAATCAATGGAAGTGGTGAAGATCATCATCCTATAGTAGAAATAAACCAGTATACATTTAGCCAAAATCAAGTTGTGTAGGCAACAATATGATAATATTAACTGAAATCCATCATTACAAATATCATGCAATGTATTCTGTAATGGTTAATTTCTTGTGTCAACTTACTTGGGCCTCAGAGTGCCCAGATATTGGACCAAACAATATTCTGGGTGTGTCTGTGAGGGTGCTTGTACATGAGATTACCATTTGAATCAGTAGACCGAGTAAAGTTGACTCCCTCCCCAATGGGGGTGATCCTATCTAATCAGGCCTGAATAAAACAAAAAAAAAGGCTGACCCTACTATGAGTTGGAAGAAATGACTGCCTAACTGAGTTGAGACATCAGTCTTTTCCTGCCATTGCATTTAAACCGAAAATTTGACTCTTCTTTGGGTCTTGAGTCTCTGGCTTTCAGATTGGAACTTATAGCATTAGCTCCTCCAGTTCTCAGGCTTTCAGACTAGACAGGCTTTCAGAAACTACACATCGGCTCTCCTGGATCTTTAGTTTGCCAACTACAGGTCTGGGACTTCACATCTTGCATAATTATGGAAGCCAAATCTTTATAATAAATCTCTTTATACATGTATAAATCTTTATCTCTGTATCTCTGTATAGCATCCTATTGACTCTGTCTCTGGAGAACCCTGACTCATGCAGACTCCTTCCACAAACACTAATTAAGCATTAACTCTGTACAATCATGGCCTTAAACATGCCTAGTGAACATGTGCTATGTGTAGGATTTGTGTTGGGATCTAGAGAAACAAACAAGTAAAAGCCATCTCCTCTGCTCTCAAAGGATATTATAAACCAAGTCAAGGCCAGAGCACACACACATATAATATAAGCAACACTCAGAAACATATGCTGAATGTCAAATAAGTAAAACCTGCAGTAAATACTATGAGAATCTTTAGGGGGATATTATTGGCTTCATGGATAGGGTGGCCATCCATCCTAGTTTAGCAGGGACAGATCGGTTTATGCCTGTTTTCTGAGCCCTATTATTTATAGCTCCATTTCACTGTGAACAGTGTTCCAGTTAGACAATAAACTATAAGGTCACCTTACACACAGATGGAGCTAGAAGGAAAGGTTTCTTTAAAAGGTGAATTGTGGGCCATGTCTTAAAAGAAGCAACAGATATGAATCACAGATTTGGCATTCTGAAATGTGTCTTTTATCATTTTTTTAAAAATTCGCAGCCATGAATTGCTTCAATCCCACTGTCTGCCTTCATTCTAGGGAGTCCTATGAGAAAATAAGACATATTTTACAAAAAAGGAACAGAATGTCTCATTGATGTCTCAGCTTTCCTTCTCCCGGAGGATAACAGCTCAAGCTGGGCATCCTGTGCCTGCGTGTGCGGCAGGAGGGCACACGGTGCCTTCAGCTCCTTTATCTTTACAGTTGCTAAAGCAATTACTCGCTAGGAATCAATATTAACCAGAGCAAATTAGGTAAAAAGTCACGTATTCAATGCCCATTCACGCAAAATAATTGGCTGCTAATTTGGAATTGGCTCACATTTGAAAAAATAATGTAAAAATGTCTTTAGTGGATGTATTTGAATACTTATCAACACAGATGGACAGGAGAAGCATTTGGGGAATGCTAATATAACATTTAAGTATGGTTTGCATGAAAATCACGTTCGACTTTTCAGAACCATATAAAGATGCAACCCTTGGCAACTAATGCCACACCCTCTGATAGAACTGGTTTCTGTGTTAGTGTTCAATAAGAGCAGAATTTTGTTTTGTTTTTTAAAAAGGGAAGCAGTCGGTATAGATACATGTTTCATGAAGGGAAAGAGGTGCATTGTAGTCTACATTTATATAAATTAAACACTTAGATTATATGATTTCAAAGTGAATGGCCACACTATCTCCTAGATTGATGGGTATCTGTTTTTGAATGTGAACACTTTGATAACAAATGCCATACCATAATCATCTTGGTAGCTCTCATACATAATAGAGTACCTGGTATATGTTAGGTAAAAACTGTTTGTTGAATTACCTTGACTGAATTATGTATTTTTTCATGACTAAACTATACACAAAGGCAGACATTAGTGGTGACTGATTTCTAAGATAGATTCCTAGTAAGGTTCTGTGCATATATTTGACTTTTGAACAATTACATTTTTGAGGCATACTTATCATATGCTTATGATCACTAAATGCATACCCAGAAGCTAGTTAAGACATATTTATCAAAATCATTAAAGCATAATCAATGGAGAGTAAGTCATGGGGAAACTGCTTAGTACTTTAAACAGTTTTACCTATCAAGCCTTCAGATAATTCTAATCTTAAATTTTTATTTATTTATTTTTTTCTTTATTGATTTTAGAGAGAGGAAGGGAGGAGAGAGGGATGGAAAAATCAATGAGAGAGAACATCGATTGGCTGCCTCCTGTATGCCCCCCACTGGGGACTGGGCCCACAACCTGGGCATGTGCTCTGACTGGGAATCGAACTGGCGACCTCTTGGTGCATGGGTCTATGCTCAACCGCTGAGCTACACCAGCTGGCTAACCTTAAATTTTTATATGGTCCTATTGAGAATGACAAAATTCCCGAAGGCTCACAAATTCTGCCTGCCTATGAATGCTCAAATAAACCAATCAGTCTAGAAGCTATACACTCATACTCTTAAACCACCGCATGTTCTAGTAACAAGTGGATTGCGAGTAAAAAATCCAAGGTTGAAGTCCTAGTTCTGCCATTTGCATGTGTGTGATCTTACTCAAATCATTTAACCTCTCCAAACCTTAGTGTGCTTATCTACACCATGTCACTGACATAGACGGATGCTCTAAGGATCTCCATATCTTGTACACATTATATGAGTCCAGATAATTCAGGAATCTGGACATTGAGTGATTAAACAATAGATAAGTAGCATGTGTGATATCTTTCAGTAATATATAGTTAAAGAAAATACACAGAGATGTATTTTTCAAATATTAATATGACAAGTCATACTTTAAAGTGCTTAGAAAAGATTTAAATGTATTTTGATTATAACAGTTTTCTGTTTCTTAACCTTTGTTAATTAGAAATTTAAGAATGTAAAAAATATTTCAGCAAGGAATAAATGTGATAGGTGAAGAAGTTAGAAGTTAAAATACTGGAGTAATTTACTTTTCTATGTTATGAAAATAAACATGGATTAATGTGAAAATATTTTCCCAGGATGAACCATAAAGCTGAATTATATATTTGTCAGAGTATCAAGAAGAAATACAGCAGAAATTGCCAAATCTTTATATCACTTTGTGCTGTCATGACAGTAACTTTTGGCTTTTTGAGGAGGATAAAAACCTCTTTTGAAAATATGAGCAAAATTATTGAGCAGTACATTAATCAGCTTTTGCTAGATTATGCTCTGTAATGAACAACTGCCAGATTTTAGGGACTTATAGCATGGAAACATTTATTTTTTTGCTCAAGTGTCATAAAGACTGTAGGGTTACTGTAATTGTGTTCCGGGTTGGTGACCAGTGGTAAGTCTGCACGAACATGCTTTTTCTTTTCCTTAAAAAAAAATTTTTTTTTGTTAATCCTCACCCAAAGATATTTGTTTCCATTGATTTTTAAAGAGAGTAAAAGGAAGGTGGAGGAGGGGGGGGGAGAGAGAGAGAGAGAGAGAAACATTGATGTAGGAGAGACACATTGAAGGATCTGCCTTTACCTGGCTATTACTATGCTGTTCTTACCATGCTATTCTCATAGCATAGAACAATAATACAAAAGAGCCTGAACCAGACTCTAGAATAATTTTAAAGCTCTGCTAACATGATCAACAGCGTATCTCACATATCACATTGTCAAGCTTGTATCATCTGGTCAAGCCCCAAATAATGAGGCAGGGATGGATATACACTATTTCTGTATTATTCATTGGAGAATCTTATGACAATAGGCAGGTATTGTCATAGTATTATGAGTGGGGGTGGGGTAGGCAATATTGGGAACAATAATTCAGGCTACCATCATTTCCACAGGGAAATATAACCGTAAGCATATCTTTAAAATGTCTAGGGGTTCTAAGTCATAGGTTATGTTTCCCGAGCACATAGCCAAATAACAAGGTAGTACTTTTCTTTTTTAAAAGTTCAACATGTTTGGCAAATAGTTTTTTAAAAAATTACATCAGGTAGGACTTTCCAAAAGACATTTTCTCCCCAAAACTTATCAACTTACCGAATTGTTGCATTTAAAAACATTTCCACGAAAAAAGATTGGTTCTTCGAATGAGATATCCTGATGTACCCTAGGGAACTGAAAATGGGGTGTACTTGAAACATTATTGAGTAACCTTAGGAAGTAAGTTGTGGATGTTTTGTTTATATTGTTGTTCTAGAAAACATAAGAGGGTATTGCACTAATTAGCAGGTTAGTATAATCTAACAGAACTTGGATTAACCCCAGGTCTCACTAACTTCAAAGCTTGCAAAACTGTTTTAGTATATTCTCTCTGAAGGAGTAATGGAATGATTCTATGCAGAACAGAAGAGGGGGACAAGAACAAAACAAACCAAAAAACAACCAAACAAAAACTATTTGAAACTCAATAACAGTGATTCCTGTTAATATGGGTCATTTCCCAAAGACAGAGAGTGCAGGGAAGGCACCAGGCAATACCTCCAACATGGTTTACTTACTCCAGCAGTGAAAAAACAAGGCTTACTGTATATTTTTTAAAGTTATGTCTATACTATGAAGGGGAAGTTGAAAAATGACTAATTTTGCTGATGCAAAGGTCAAAATAGGCTGACTTGTAGAAACAAAAGAAAGGTAGATTATGGCTTAATATTAGCACTTGCTAATTTATTAATTTATATAGCAATTATAATTTCTTGCTCATTAGGAATGGCCTTAGCATTTTTCTTTTATTTCTGGGTAAGTGGTTGACTGTGATGACTTCTTAGATGAATTTTAGTACTAGAATCTTATAATTTCTTTTTTTTTCTTCCTTCCTTTCTTCTTCTCTCCTTCCCTGCTTGCCTCTCACTCTCTTTTTTCTTTCTTTCATTTGGCTCATAAAAATTAAAGCAGAGATGAAAATTCATTTTTCTTCTCTCTGAATTCATCTGTTACTTCAATATATTTGAATCAGATTGTTAAGCATGTGGTATTCAAATATTTTTTGTTTAAATATTAAGGTTTTCTCATTTTTTTCTATACTAGCTGACAAAGGGACATTTCCACTTATATAATCACTTTTAGAAATCTGTCTTAATTTTCTTATACATTTCTTTTTAACTATGCACTTTAAATATTTAGTCACAGAATAATTCTATTTAAGTTTTATAAATCAATAAACATGAATATCAAGAGAATTTCCAAATCTTATCTTATTGAGAATATTAGATGAGTCTTCATTTGAAAGCAAAAGGAATCTCAATGCTTTAGACATATGGCTTTCACCTTGACTTATAAAGTTGTCCAATGGACTTGCTAATATAAAAGTCTTGATTACTATACTCTAACTATAGCATAAGATATAGTTTATTCTTATTCTCTTGTGATATTACGTGAAGCCCTTATGTTATTGGTGGAAGTGGGGTTCTTGGGGTACCACTAGAATAAGCATTTTTGGAGGCCCCCACAAGAGAATGAGGTATGATAGAAAGCTTTATTTCCACAGAACTTCACCCCTGAGTTTCTAAAGTTCCATTCCCCTTAGTTCACAGAAGAAGTGTAGCTGGGGTTTTAGTAAAGCTAGAAGCAAAGCCAGTGTCCAGAGTTTCCTTTTCATGCTGGACCTGGGTCTAGTACAACATCAGACTAGCTGCAGTCCATTAGTCCATTATGTGTGAATGTAAAGAACTAGGAGCAAAAGAGCCCCACAGTCCAGAGTCACATGAGTCCTAGGATTGCCAGGAGAGTGAACTACTTTGTTTAGGAGTTAAGTATCTCAAATTTCTGTGCTCTTGCAGTGGCCATGCCTATTATGGCCTACTATCTGTCCCCAGCTGTGCTTGACAGCAAGAACCTTTCCTATGTCATCCCAACTTTACTGGGCTTGCATCTTTCTTCCCTTTGTCCAGTCCCCCTCCCCCAGTGTTTTGCAGGGAGAATGCTTATAATGTGTGGCCTTCCTTTTGCTTCTTTCCAATTATTAATAACTAGTTAATTATAACAGTATCACATATTTAAAACTCATAAGAATCTCAAGAAAAGAATAACAGGATTTTTAGAAATTTTGTAAGAAATTTTAAACTATATTCATTGTATATAAATCTTTAAAGAATTGCTTTTTCTAGTTAAACAAATATTCTACTCAATAATACCTTTTTTTTTTCTTTTTTTCTTTTTTCTTTTTTTTTTTTTTTGCATTTATCTTCTGATAGAATGGGAGGGAGAGAGGGAGGAAGAGAGAGAGAAACATCCATGTGAGAGAGACACATTGAGTGGTTGCCACCCACAAGACCCCAGCCGGGGCCGAGGACAAACTGCAACCAAGGTACGTGCCCTTAGTGGGAACCGAACCCGGGACTCTCTGGTCCACAGGCCAATGCTCTCATGCTGAGCCAAACCAGCCAGGGCTCAATAATAAATTATTTGTGTTAACTATATGAACTGCTAATTTCAGACTTAGAATCAATGAAATATATTTAATACTAAAGGATTCTGAATATTGTTGATGTCCTAACACACCTAAAGGACCTTATAATTACCATTACAAAGTTCTATAGAAACACATCCTTTTTTTTCAAGTTTTATATTCTTGAAAAATGAGTTTCTATACTTTGACCATGAATGTGGATTTTCTTTTTTTAGTTTTTCTCTCCAGTATTGATATGTCTTACAACATTCTCAGCTCCCCTAAGAACTTGATCCAAATCTGGACAACACCTCAAATTCTAAATCTTTTCTGTCTTTTTCCTTTGATATAAAGTGTGGCAAATATAAATGCCTATGTGGCTAGGCAGGTGAGTTTTGGTTAACAATAGGAGTGGTGGAGGCCATGGTAAATGGGAAGTTGCTTGTCCTGCCTAAACAGGACAGTGTCTACTCAGCTCCATCTGTCTATCTCCATGTAGATAAGTTGACCTTTTTTGTAAGATAATTCAATTTATCAAAAAAAGCCATAAATATGAAATGTTATATGAAATCCTAAAATAATTAATATTGCCCACTAATATTTCTTTTACCTTAGTTGTAAAAGCTAAAAGAAATACATGTCAGACAAAATTCAACTGTCAGTTTGAGATATCTATTTTATACCCACTTTGATATTTACTTGCTCAAAGTTTTACTATCTTAGAAATTTTTATGATGACATTTAAGTAATGAGATGAACCAAGCAGTCATAGCTGTAATACTCTCAAACAATTACACACATAGCCCAATAATAATAAAAACATGTTTATTTAATTAGCTATTGAACATAAATGTTCTATAGTTTGAATAATACTAATTTGCAAATTATTGGAATTAAATTAGTCATGTCATATTCTTAGATATTTGCCAATCTCCAGGAATGAATGCAAATCAATTCCTAATTTTGATCAACTATTTAACTATTTTATGGATATAAAAGATGAAAGGCACTAAGGCCACAGTAAGTTTCAAGAATCTTAATAATAATATTGAGTTTTAACATTACTTCTTGTGCCTCCAAATTATTTGTCATCAACAGTGATACATTCAATAGCATAAGGTTAAAATATATTGAATATAAGAACATTAGATTTCTATTGGATGACCAGGTATTTAAATAAATCCTTTGCTAATTGTAATTTAAATGCTTGAAGAACTTTAAAAGTTAAACATTTATTAATTCTTTTTTTTTAATTTTTTATCTTCACCCGAGAACATTTTTTGCATTTATCTTCAGACAGAGTGGGAGGGAGAAGGGGGGGAAGAGAGAGAGAGAAACATTGATGTGTGAGAGACACATCGAGTGGCTACCACCCACACGACCCCAACCGGGGCCGGGGACAAACCGCAACCAAGGTATGTGCCCTTAGCAGGAACCGAACCCGGGACTCTCTGGTCTGTGGGCCGATGCTCTAACCACTGAGCAAAACTGGCCAGGGCTATTAATTCTTTTTAAATGTACTCATCAGTTGTTAAAATTTGAAGAATGCACAAGACATGGAACTTTGGAATCTATAGAGAGCATGTAAATAGGCTTCACATTGAAATCATTTGTTGAATGGTTGATCTTGATTGTTCACTCTCTTGGCTTACAGTGCTGAGTGGACAGGGAGTGATTTAGGCTCCTTATAACATCTCTCTGTTTTGTTGTTTAGAAAGATGCAATAATAGATATTACTGAATGTACACTTACAATGGAATGTACAGCTCACACCAGCCCAGGCTTAATTATAGGGTATGTAAATTCATAAGCAGGGTAAGTTGTCTCATGTGTATGCCATGAATTGGCTCATGTTTCATATTTGGCCATATACTTGACTTGCAGTATAGAGTTATTGAGGGGAGCATTTGCTATAGATATGACTCTGAAAAACCTTAAGAACATGTAAAATGAGAAGGTACAGATTAGAAATACAGATAAAGATTACTATTAATTTTCAGAACATTCCTTTCTTTTGTGAAGTCAACAATCCATACTTGTTTCATTTTCTCTCAGAGTTGTACATTTATTTAAAAATGCTGTATTTCTGAACAGTAAAGAAGAGGACAGACACTCTAAAAGCATTAGGAATAACAAGAAATATGGTCAATGATATTTATTGAACATTTGCTTTCCATAAAGCACAATGTGGAACAGTACTGGATACAGAAAAGGAGCTAAATGTTTGTTCTCAAGAGATTTACCATATACTTGAGTAAGAAATAACTTTAAGAAAGTTGAATAACAATATAAGAAATTCAGAAATAAGTAATATGAGTTAAGAGAGAAAAAATATTGATGTTTTGAGAGACCTTGAACTTGAGATGACCAAATAAATGGAGTTAAACTATATAGATGTCATAAGCTTAATTGTGTCCTCCCAAAATCCATGTTACCATCCTACTATTAGTACTTTAGAATGTAGCTGTATTTGGAGATAGGGCCTTTAAAGAGGTAACACAGGTAAATTGAGATCACTGAGTAGGCCTTATTCCAATATGACCGGGGTCTTAATAAGAAGAGGAGACTAGGACATAGACATACATGGAAAACCATGTAAAGACATAACAATAAGATTTCTATCTACAAGCCAAGGAGAAAGGCCTCGGAAGAAAACCCAATTCTATTGATTCCTTGATTTTAGACTTTTAGCCTCCAGAATTGTTTGGAAAATCATTTCTGTTGTTTAATCCAGCCAGTCTTGGTAAAGATGTCAGAATAAGATTTCTATCTACAAGTCAGGGAGAGAGGCCTCAGAATTGTATGGAAAATTATTTCTGTTGTTTAATCTACCCAGTTATGGCTGCCCAAGCAAACAAATGTAGCAGACAACTGGAAACATGGGCAAAAGAGACCTGACATGAGTGGTCGGCTGACTATTAAGAGATATTGACCTAGAAAGAGGAATTTATGGAAGAGATGAAATGGAAGAAGAGAAAGGATAGGTATATTATGTTTACCTCTAATGTGAAAACAGGAAAGCTAAATGGAATTAAAATTTAAAATAGAGAGGAATTGAATAATGTGTATTGGTTCAATTCTTACTTACTGAATTGAATGCTTTGTTCATTTATCTTCATTTTTCTTTGTGCTAATAAACACATTGAAAACACATTGATTTTTGGTGGAATCCAGCTTTAGCTGAATTTTCTACATTTTGAAATATGCATAAATAACTGGCACTGTTTCTTTTAAAATTTAAATCTTTACAGGTTGTTCCAATTAAGTCATGAAGTGAGATGTGACTGAATGAAAGTTGCTGATGATCATGCTACAGAAAAGAAATGGACTTTGCTTAGAATCATTTTGGCAGCTTAGACTAGGACTGTTATCTTGAACTTGTCTTTCCAAATTAAATATTCTAAGAACTGATAAAAAATTATTAAAAACAAACCTAATATATTGAGGGACAAAATGGATAAATGGTTAAATATTCTTAAGTTATCTCACAATGATATAAGTTATAATTTTGGCATTTATTTTGATATTGTTTTTCTACTATACAGAGATTACTGAAAGAATTTAAGTTCATTTCTTGATATTGATATTTTAAGGTACCAGATTATTCAAAACTTTACCACTGAGTAAAATTATTATACCTCTTACAGAAATACAATGTTCCATTTTCTTTGACTATTTATTTATATTGAAATGGTTTCATTTATAACAAAATCAGAGAATTATGCATTAAAATGGTATTATGATATCTAACTTTTTTCCCAGTACAGAAATCCTTTCAGCTGTGTAAATGACAGGTAATTATCCAACTTCCAGTAGGAAATCTGCAAAAATAGGTTATTCACCCTATTGCAGTACAGTCTTTTGAAAGTTTTCTGGTGTGAGGGAGTAGGAATGTGTAAAGGCAGCCAGATATATGCTGACAGAAGATGATTTGACTTTGGGTGGTGGGCACACAATGCAATACACAGATCACGTATCATAGGAATCTATACTTCAAACCTATATAAGCTTATTAACCAGTGTCACCCCAATAAAAAATGTTTTCTCAATCCTGAAATTTGTTTCATCATAATATGGTAAGCTGCTCAAGAGATATACCATGATTTATTTGTTCTTGTATCTCCAAAGTCTTTTCTTGGTCCAGACTGGGAGCTCAATAAAAATGTGTGAGATTAAATTGAATTGAATAGCCTGAGATTGCTTGTCCATAGTTCAGTCAAGTTTTTATCCTGGAGCAAAGTTGAAAGTTGAGCAGCTTTCTTCCTTTCTTTCTTTCTTTCTTTCTTTCTTTCTTTCTTTCTTTCTTTCTTTCTTTCTTTCTTTCTTTCTTTCTTTCTTTCTTTCTTTCTTTCTTTCTTTCTTTCTTTCTTTCTTCCTTCCTTCCTTCCTTCCTTCCTTCCTTCCTTCCTTCCTTCCTTCCTTCCTTCCTTCCTTCCTTCTCTCTCTCTCTCTCTCTCTCTCTCTCTCTCTCTCTCTCTCTCTCTCTCTCTCTCTCTTTCTTTCTTTCTTTCTTTCTTTTTTGCAATAGCTCCAAGGATGTGTGCATGGCTTGGAGTTTCTGCTCTATTAAATGTCCTTGGGATTCTAACCTATTTTTAACTGATGACAAGTTAGAACATTTACTGATCAAGTTTGAATGTCAATCTTAAAGGTGCTCAGTGTAAGTCTTGAGATATTGCTTTGTCTCACTTCAGTGTATTTGGGTGCTTTCTGTGTCTCCAGCCCTGGTGGTTTGTGTTTGCTCCCTCTCTTGGAGCTAATAGTAGACATGAAACTATGTGGTTAGAGGTGGGAGGCTTACAAATAAGTATCAGATTGTAGTTTAGGAAAACTGTTAATGAAAATATTTCCACTGAATTTTAATCATCAGCATAACTATTCTTGTGCCAGTAAAATAATACCTTCTCCTTGAAAAGGTAAATACTTTTACAAAGCATGTTTAATCCTGAGAGAATCATGGCTCAAATCTTTGTGTGCTTTCTAAAGAAGGAAACTAACAGGTTAGTAAGAATATTTTATTTATTTATTTAAAAACTGCTGGTGGGAATGCAGACTGGTGCAGCCACTGTGGAAAACACTATGGTGTTACCTCAAAAAATTAAAAATTGAATTGCCATTTGACCCAGTGATCCCACTTCTAGGAATATACCCTAAGAAGCCTGAAACACCAACCAGAAAGAATACATGTACCCCCATGTTCATAGCAGCACTATTTACAATAGCTAAGATCTGGAAACAGTCCAAGTGTCCATCAGTGGATGAATGGATAAAAAAGCTGTGGTACATATATACAATGGAGTACTATGCAGCTGTAAGAAAGAAAGATCTCTTATCCTTTGAGACGACATGGAGGGACCTGGAGAGTATTATCCTAAGCGAAACAAGCCAAGCAGAGAAAGACAAATATCACATGATCTCACTTATTTGTGGAATATAATGAACATAACAGTCTGAGGAACAGGGTAGACCCAGAGACGTGGAAGTAGGGTATAAACTGACACCCCTCAGGAGAGGGGGTGGGGGGGAGGGAAGAGATAAACCACAGAACTTATGCACATGTATGCATAAGTGATGGACATGGACAACAAAGCTGGGGACAGGGTGGGGGGATGGGGAGGAGGGTGTCAATGGGGAAAAAAGGAGAAACATCTGTAACAAAAATAAATTAATAAAAAAATAAATAAAATAAAAGAAAATTGTGTTAGATCTAAAAAAAAATAAAAAAATATAAATAAATAAATAAATAAATGTTTTTTTCTTTATTGGTTTTAGAGAGAGAGGAAGGGAGAGGGAGAGAGAGATAGAAACATTGATGAGAGAGAACATCAATTGGCTGCCTCCTGCATGCCCCCCACTGGGGATTTGGCCCATAATCTGGGCATGTGCCTTGAGCAAGAATTGAACCAGCGACCTCCTGGTGCATGGGTTGACATTCAACAACTGAGTCACACTGGCTGGGCAGTAAGAATATTTTAAATGAGGCCTTTGAAAAAATCCCTAATAGTTTAAAATGATCTATCTGGGCCAAGTGAATGAAGTACTAATAAATTGATATATAGATTGAAACACTCACAAATTAATATTTAGGAGAAGAATTTAGGTCAAAGAATGTAAAGGGTGGCTCATGTACAATTTTCAATACATCATAAAAAGTTATCCTTACGTATATATTTGGTCCAATGCTAAAGATGTTATTCAAACAGCTTTGGAAATTATGCTATACAGAAAAATGTGTACTAGATGGCAGTCTAAGTACCCTTTTCATTTATGGCTCAGTCAGGTTTTTGGATTCCAGTCAATGAGTGGAGGATAAAAGATTCATTATTTTACCAAATAAATGCTTTTAATTATAACATAATAGCACAGTGTATAAATAATTAAAAAATAAGTTGTTATGAAATTTTAAAATGTTAATGCATCTTTTATTGATATATAATCTAGAACTGTAAGTGTATCTAATGCAAAAATACCCTTTGAGACCCTTTAACACAAGTTCAAATTGTGTTAGATCATTAGTGCTCTTTAAATAATTCCTCATTGTTTGTTCTCAGTATAGAATTTTAAATAAAGCAATGATAAACTGAAATTAGAAGCAAAACACATATCTTAGAATTTTTCAGGAACTTTCAGGAATCTGAGGATGCAGGTGTTTTAATTAACTATATGGGTTTATACTGCTGTACAGCTAGAAAACTTTGTTTATTTTTAAAATCTTGTGTTTATTTTCATTCTCTTTTTCCAGATTGGTGTAGACTTTTTTTAATTCTCACTTTTTCAGTGTATTTACCTTCTTTTCAGGTTCTGTGTCTTTTCCTGAATGCTATGTAGGGCCAAAATATTCTTAACTAAAAATTCAAAGTTGTACCTTTGGGATTTTATTTTGCTTTACTGTATTTGATCATGGTCTTGTCTTTTATTTTTACAGAAGGTGCTTCTGAGTGTTGGATTCATTTTTTCATATGTAATTCAAGCTGGCTGTTTAAATCCAATTTGCATACTTGTTTTGAAGATGTCTGGAAAGCCACAGACAGCCCCTCTGATTCTATTTGCATAAAAGCCCCAAGTTGCTAGGCAGTTGGCAATCCTGGAAACTAAGTGGGCCAGGCTATTGAAGATGCCGAGCAGTTTAGGGCAAATGATAGACCTTTAAGCCTGAAGCTAAGAAGATCATAAAAATAACAGCTAGTACCTCCTTTGAACTTACTAAATGCCAAGTGCTGCAATAAATTCATTACATGGATTATTTCGTTTAACATACAATTCTTTTAGATAGGTAGTGCTATTAATACCACTTTATGTCAATAAACTGAGGCTCAGCTTGGTTAAGCAACTGCCTAATGTCATAGATGTAGTAAGTTCTGGAGCCAGAGCGCGAATCCAGGCAGTCCAGTTGCAGGCTCTAAACTGCTTAAAAAAATTTAACCACAAAATTAGACCACCATAGTGCAAATTATAAGATTCAAAGAACCATAAAGTTCTCGGCAAAGGTCATATTGGGTATCCGTTTAAATAACATCATTGGTGTTCCCGATAGTCCATTTTTCAATAATGCCCAAAGATTCATGTGCATTGAGGATACAGTGTCTAATCCCTGGGACTGGAACTGGCAAGAATTAAGCATGACTGACCAGCCAGATGACAATTTTCAGCAGGAAACACAGTGCTTACCAACAACAGAGGAAGCAGTTCGTGTTCATATATAGACACCATAAATACTGATACTAATGGTACAACAAATGACTAATTAGGACACCCACATCCTATCTGTAGTGCAGGTTTTCATGTATTTTATACACAATTTAAGGAGGGAACCAGTTCCCCAGGCCTTGCCCCACGATCCCAGTCCACACCTCCCACTTCAGGGGCAACTGCGCAGCTCTTCTTTAGTGCTCCCTCTATGTCTCTACTTGCTACGTTTTGATTTTCCCTTTTTTAGCATGATCAATTTACTTCCTAGTATGAAGAGGAAGATTAACTCTTTTTTTTTTAATGATTTAGTTTTGTTACAGATGTTTCTCTTTTTTCCCCCACTGACACCCTCTTCCCCACTCCCGTCCCCACCCCCGCCCCCCATCACAGTATTGTTGTCTATGTCCATTGGTCATGTATATATGCATATAAGTTCTTTGGTTTATCTCTCCCCTCCTCCCTCTCCTCTGAGGTTTGTCAGTCTGATCCCTACTTCTATGTAAGATAAACTCTTTCTCACACATAATTCCTCTGAACTGTCCTCCCTTTCTATCTCCCCAACTTGCCATTATCCTTATATCATGATTTTGGTAAGATGAATATTTAATATTTATATTATTATAAATTTCATAATTATATGACTGCTTTTCCAACTAAGTCGTGTGCTATGCCAATATTACTGTTAGATCTTGTACATGTTTTTCTTCCTTGGAGTTAATAATTGCCCTTCACGAATGTGTGTTTCATTTCCTAAACACATCACTTATCTATCCCCAATTTGTTTCCTAGTTTTGTAATCTTTCTCATTTCATTCAGTCACATTGTTATTCTGTCAATTTCAGATTTTTGAAAAAATCTTTTCCAGAAGTTTCTTGTTCCAATTTAGAGTGGTCAACCTTAGGTCTGATGGTTTTTATATTGATATCTCCCCACACCATTATACTAACAATTTCACTCATCTCTCTCTTAATTTGGATCTCCGGTTTCCTGGATCCCATCATTCCCATATTTGTGTTTTCCTTCCTGATTTTGTTGGATCAGATGTCCAGGAGCTTCCCAAGCACAGTGAGAAGTACATTTTTGACAGCTAACACATATGAAAATATCTTTTGTTTGTTTTATGTTCACACTTGTTGTTTGGCTTCCTAGAGGACTGTAAGTGGGAAAGCATTTTCCTCTAAGAGTTGTAAAGACTTTTCTCCGTTTTTTTTAGCTTTGAGTTTTGTTGAGAAATTTGATATCATCATATGAAGTCTCCCTCTCAGAAATTTCAGGGGATCTTCTCATTATTCTGTTTCATAAAATTTCCCAATGACATAAATTGCCGAGATGGGCCACCGCACTGCAGAAATCCAGGGCATCTTTACTGAAGGCCCGAGTGAAAGGAGGTTCATTCGTATGATCATTTATACTCTTGCCTCTCAAGTCGTGCATTTTACAACCTGTGAAGCCAAATGAGACAATCCGATTGGGAGGGGGAGGACTTCATCCATCCTACTGGATACCAGGTAAATGTTTCAATGTGAAATCTTATAACTTTGAGTTCTGGAACATTTTCTTAATTCTTTTGCCTTTATTTTTCATTTTTCCTCTTTCCATTTGCTGGTGTTTCTTTTTGAAACACCTAACTTATTCCTCTAGGTTATTTTATTTTCTTTCCTATTTTTATTTCATTGTTTTACTTTCTGGGAGATTTTCTGAAATTTATCTTCCATTTATCCTACTGATTTTTTCATTTCTAATATCAAGTATTTATATTTGAATGACTCAGTTCTTTGTTCACTGAATGTTCCCTTTTTCCATGTATTCTTACCTCTTATTTCTCTAAAAATATTTATCTAAGTTTGTGTGTGTGTGTGTGTGTGTGTGTGTGTGTGTGTGTGTGTGTGAGAGAGAGAGAGAGAGAGAGATTTTTTTCTCTCTTTATACTCTCCTTTCTGTCATACTTGCTTCTGTTTGTTTTGGCTTTCGTTTTTCACAATGGAGATGTGTTCCAAAGTCTGTTCATTTTTTTTTTTTTTACTGTGCACTTGGATTTTAAAAGAGGGGCACTGGGAGTTTAATGATTTCAAGTCTTACATTTAGGTTTTTAGTCCATTTTGAGTTTATTCTTGTATATGGTGTAAGAAGGTGGTCTAGTTTCATTTGATTTGCATACATCTGTCCAATTTTCCCAACATCATTTATTGAATAAACTGTCTTTACCTTACTGTAAATTTTTGCCTCCTTTGTCTTAGATTAATTGACCATATAGGCATAGGCTCTCTATTCTATTCCATTGGTCTCTGTGTCTGTTCTTTTTTTGCCAGTACCTTGTGGTATAGTTTGACATTAGGAAGCATGATACCTCCAACTTTGTTCTACTTTCTTAAGTTTATTGTGGGTATTTGAGGTCTTTTTGGTTCCATATAAATTTCAGAATTACTTTTTCTAGTTCTGTGAAAAATGCCATTGGTATTTTGATAGAGAACGAATTAAATCCACAGATTTTTGGGGGTAGTATGAACATTTTAATGATGTCAATTCTTCCTTTTCATGAGAACAGTATATACTTCCATTTATTTGTATCTTCTTCAATTTCTTTCTTCAATATCTTATAACTTTCTGAATTATAATAGGCAGTAAACTCTGACATTACTCTTAGTAATGTTTTTTTCTGATATATCTCCTCAGGCAAGAGAAAAAAAAGAAAAAATAAACAAATAGGACTACATCAAACTGAAAAGTTTTTGCACAGCAAAGAAAACCAGTAACAAAACCAAAAGACAAACTACTGACTGGGAGAAGATATTTGCCAATGATACATTTGATAAGGGTTTAATATCTCAAATTTATTAAGAACTTATTCAATTCAACACTAAGAAAACAATCTAATTTAAAAAATGGGCAGAGGATCTGAATAGACATTTATTCAAAGATGACATACAGATAGCAAATAGATGTATAAAAAGATGCTCAAAGTCACTTAACATCACTAATCATCAGAGAAATGCAAACTAAAACCACTACAAGGTATCACTGTACACCTGTCAAAATGGCTGTCATCAATAAATCAACAAACAACCAGTACTGGTGAGGATCTGGAGAAAAGAAAACTCTCTCTCACTGGTGGTGGGAATACAGATTGGTGCAGCCACTAGGAAAACTGGTATGGAGTTTCCTCAAAAAATTAAAAACAGAACTACCCAGTAATTCCAATTCTGGGACTATATCCAAAGAAATCCAAAACACTAATTTGAAAAGATATATGCACCCCTATATTCATTGCAGCATTATTTACAGAAGACAAGGTATAGAAGCAACCCAAGTGCCCATCAATAGATGATTGGATAAAGATGATGTGGAATATATATATACAGTGGAATATTAGTCAATCATAAAAAGAATGAGCCTCACTGGTGTGGTTCAGGGGTTAATCATTGACCTATGAACCAGGAGGTCTCTGGTTTGATTCCCAGTCAGGGCACATGCTGGGTTTTGGGCTCTATCCCCAGTAGGGGTCATGCAGGAGACAGCCAATTGATGTTTCCCTCATCATTGATATTTCTATCTCTCTCTACCTCTCCCTTCCTCTCTCTGAAATCAATAAAAACATATTTTTTTTAAATAAAAAGAATGAAATCTTACCATTTGCTGCAGCATAGATGAACCTAGGGGGCACTGTATTATGCTAAGTGAGATGTCAGTCAGAGAAAGGCCAATACTTATATGTGGATTTCACTTATATGTAGACTCTAAAGAACAAAATAAATAAAACAGAAACAGACTTATAGATCCAGAAAACAAATTGATGGTTGCCAGAAGGAAGGGAAATTGGGGGACTGGGTGAAAAAAGTAAAAGTATTAAGAAGCAAAATTGGTAGTTGCAAAACAGTCATGGGATGTAAAGTACAGCATAGGGAATATATAGTTATTAATATTGTAAAACTATATATGATGCCAGGTGGGTACTAGACTTATTGGGGTGATCACTTTGTAAATTATATAAATATCTAACTACTGTGCTGTACACTTGAGATTAATATAAAATAGTATTGAATGTCAGCTGTAATTGAAAGATAAAAAAATTAAAATAAGAGGGGGGATAAAAACTGATTGGGTGATCTATGCATATGGAAAAAACTATGAGCTTTCCTGTGGGGTAATCTAGCAGTGCTGATTACTAAAAAAACCCTTGATGCTATTACCTTTAGAACTCTTCTCTTAGGCCGGCCGGACTCCCAGGAAAACTCTTTCAAGTTGTTGGCAGGACATAAATTATGGCTTTCAGTTCTGGGATCCTGGTGAGATAATATATTTAGTGTCTAAGTTTCCCAGTTATTAGTACAGTACTCTGATCTTTAGCACAGGAAAATATTCTAATTTTTCCCTCCTCATCTTTCTTATTTTATTCTAATCTTTATTCCAACTTTCATAAAGAACTGATACTGCCAACTTCTGTTTCTTTGGTCTGCATTGGATCATCTGAGAGATTGTCAGGTTTCATTTTTGCATTATGACTCAGCTTTTTTGGATAGATTTTAGATCAATTTAATTAATTACTACTTTTCCATCTGGTTTCAGCTTCTAATATGTTTCTCTCTTTGTTCTTGAGTTTATTCCTCTTTTAAAGATGGTTTTATGAAATAAGATTTCATAAAGGAATGAAAGTTACTGCTGTGTTAAACTTATCATTAACCAAGTGCCAAATAGTTCTTTTTTCAGTTTATTGGTTTTGCGAAACAGTTAAAGACAAATCATGACAACATGCCTTATTTTTCCTTTTATTAATTGGGAATATATTTTGTATTGCTTGTTAAAATATTAAAATATAAGCATTTACTTACAAGTTATTATGATATATTTGTCATATATAGCATTTCCTTTTTATAGTTTCCACATCTTTCTAAAAATTTTCCATTTCTTCCTGTACATTGTATACTTTCTCCACTAGAATTTTTGGACTTTGATCATGTTTAATTTAAAATTAATCTAGGCCATCTCTGTATCTGCTTTCATTACTGTTTCCTCTCTTGATCATGGATAACATTTAAAAAAATTTTTTGTTGCCACTCATTGCTTAGTTTTGTTAGAGAGATAACAGACATAAGTATATTTTTCTTATACAGGGTTTGGTACTTTTTGGAATTTGTTTCAATTAGGGTTCTTTGTGTTTTCAGCTCTTTAATGAAGTTATTTAAATGATTAATTTATAGTCATTGTCTCTTAAAACATTTTGCATTCAAATAGAAGCACAAATCTTGTAAATTATTCTAAAAAATAGATTGAAAATATAACATGCATTACCTATAAATATGTAACATATATTCATATTGAAAGGTGAGGATACCTATAGCCTTTGTAACTTTTGAAGTAGGGTGGAATGATATAGACAAACAGATCAATGTGAGATTAGCATTCTGTCCCACAATAACAACATGAATGCCCACAGCAATTTGAAATAATGATGGTATACTGAAAGTACAGATTGTAAAACAGCTTGACAGAGACGATTTTCTGTCAAGCAGTTTGTGCTTCTGTTCGTAAGAGTTCATGTTCATAAAGGTTTGCTTCAGGTTTTCAATATTACTAACAGCAGTTGGAGCTCCTGATGGCATGCGGTTTTTAAGTATCAAAGAACTGATGTTGATTTGAATCATATAGAGAAAAAATTTTAAAGATGAAGAAAACCTATGCATAAATATTTATTTTGTAAAAATAACACTTTTAATATTGAAAAATCTGAGTCAGAAAAAAATTACAGCATTTGTGAATCATGTGTATATCTTTTTTTTTTTTTTATCACAGCCCAAATAATGGCCTTTTAAGCTCTTTTCAAATGCATCAGCTATATATGTGAAATTGGAATTTAAATAAGAGAACTTAACATAATTACATACTTCAGCTAGTTCAGTGAGCAGAAATTGTTGGCACCATCTTGCTAGATTTTTCCAAACCGAAGCTGGCATGTTTTGTATTATGAGCAGTTCAGCAGCTTTGTGCATCTGTCCCTCCCCTCCAATTTAATTAGACTGTCTGTTGCAGACAAATCAGACTGGATTTTTTTTTCACCCAACTGCTATAAATGCCAAGTCAAAATATGAATAAGAGGAAAACAAGATGTTCTGCAAACACATGCCACTTTATTGGGCAAAAATATGATAGGTGGATCAGCTCACACTCTCCACAAGAGATGAGAGAAGTGAGGTCTGGAGAAGGAGGTTATAAAAGGGTCAGATTGATGCTATTGTCTTTGTTGGCTCCAATAGAGCAGGGACTTGATTCTTCCCTCAGTGTAATCTTGCTTTGACACTGCAGCCAACACAGATTTATTATTACACATTCTCCTACCATGAAGGGAGTGAGAATCATAGCAGAGGAAACATAAGCGACAAATAATCTAGAGATTCTTGTAGAAATTTATAGTCTTAAGTGTTTTGCATTCCTGTGGATGGTTTGAGCCATTATAGTCTAATAGGTCACTATAATGTCACATTTTAATCATTTTAATAATCTGTAACAAGGTTGAAAAATAGTTGCTTTTACAGAAGAGAATGTTATCCACAGGCAGCCATTAATTATATTCCATGGAGGATAATAGCAGAATGGTGTAGGATATCTTTCTTGAGGTTATTGTCCAAGTTAAACAGTGATCCACAGAAAAAAACAACAACAGGTTCTGAGATTTAATTTCACAGTAGGTGTAATTCAAATGTAAATTTAAAAAGTAGAAAAAGTCTAAACATAGTGGTGTGTGTCAGGTAGGTAGGTACTTAGGAGCAGGGACCAAGACAAAACTGTGAGTGCTGTATAAATGAAGTCAAGCAATAAAGTTCAAGGCTACCAGATGGCATGGAAAACAAGAGGGTCTCAATTCCTAGAGAAAAGGTACCTGAGAGTTGTAAACATAGTTCTTCAGTAAATGAGTCTGAAAAAAGATTCACATTTCCAATGGACTTTATTAAGAAACACTGCAAAACTGAGTCTTCCTTCTTGAAAATACGAAGCTACATTTGACTACCAAATTATCCCACTGTTCTCTTGAAATTAGTTTTTTCTAATAATTGTAACATAATGCATGAAATTATCCAAACTTTTTTCTTATTCAGGTTCCATTGGAATGTTGGTAAAATGTTTATTGAAATTGAGGTTTCCATTTGTATTCATAAGAGAAAATGCAGAGAATTTGTTCATCTTGAAACTTATCATTTTTTAATTTGGCTTTATTATATGCTTAATATACTTAGCAGATGAGCTCTTTGGGTTTGAAATATTCCTCCTCACTGTTTCTTCTTGGTGAACTTCTTCTCATCAGCAAACAATATGGTACTTCCTCTTATGAGCTTTCCTAACCTGCAAATAATTGGTTCATCCATAACAATTTGTACACATAATTCTAGTATGGTTGCTATTATTTCCAAGAGGTCATTCACACTGAGTTGTGATACCAGTATGGTTCTGAATTAATGTGAAGAAGGTAGATATCTGAATGGTTACTGTCATCCTGGAGACTGAAAACTGCACACCCTAAGCACAACTTACAGAAGTAGATATTTTTTCCACTTACATAGGCTATATTCCTGTGCAGAGAAAGTATTTTCTACATCACTTTCTCATTTAATTCCTCTTCCATTTACCATAACAGACTCTTAGGGTGAGTGTCATAAGAAGAAAAAAGGAAGAGCTTATAATATTTCTCTTTGGGAATTCCATCTTTGATATTTATTCTGTGGGATCTTAGCTTCTTATTACAGACACCACCTGGATATACAGCATTATAAATGTTCCCAGGGGACAAGATACTACCATTTCTTGGAAATAACTACCAAATTAAATATATCTGGGACCAGCATACACACATCAAAATAAGAGTGTGTATTCACAGAAACCCTTTAAAATGAAGACAAGAAAGGCAAAATTTACAACTTGAACAAATAATATATATTTGATTTACCTCATATAGAAAGTTATCAACATCTTTGGGTCAAAGAGTGCCACTAAAGGTCCTAGCCTTAAACAAATGAGAATGTTTGAGAAATTGTCTATTGCAAAGGATTCTTCTCACCTGGAAGACACAGGAGAGTAAAGTTAGTCTGAGTATCCTCTCTCTCTCTCTCTTTTAAAAAAAATGTTTTTATTGATTTAAGAGAAAGAGGCAGGGAGAGAGAGAGAGAGAGAAAGAGATATTGATATGAGAGAGAAACACCCAATCGGCCACCTCCTGCACATCTCGTACCTAAGATCAGGCCACAACCCAGTCATGTGCCCCAACCAGGAATTGAACCAGCGATCCTTATGGTTCATGGGACGATGTTCCACCAACTGAGCCACACTGGCCAGGGTGAGTATCCTCTCTTTTAAATCTGCCTTGCAGTTTCCTTTAGTGTGATATATTGAAATGCTATCTGTAGTCATTTGTACTGAGAATGCAGTACTTTCTAAATAAATCTTCATGGAGTGAAGGAGTTGATAAATCTAGACCATAAAGACAATTGGGAAGCTTAAGGCATATTATCCTTTCTTTATATTAAGAATGTAAAAAGTTCTTATTATTTTTAATTTGCAGGTAGAGGGCTTTGTAAATTATAAACTGTTCACCTGAGACCAATTAAAAGTAAAGTTAGGGAGATTCTTCTATCATTAAAACAATGATAAATGTCAGTCTCTTTAACAGACAAAAAATGAATTAAAAAACTGAATATTAATAGCTCCATTACTTGAGATAAAAGGTTTTATTTTACCAGGTCCATGGGTTTGTTAATTAAAATCGTGTGCTGAAATATTTGAGATAATTATATTATCAGAATTCTGGCACTTGTTCCTGAATAAGACAAACAGGGCACATCTATGTTAGACAATGTGCTAAAAATCCAAGATTTTGTGACTAATTTTGGCATTTTAAGTATATATATCACAAAATTAACCTGTGCAACCATAAATGAGTGGATGCTTTGTCATTCTTCAAAAAATTCAGATTTGCCTCAAAATCCAAATTCTTAAGAAGGCATCTCCATTATATAGGAATTTTCCTACCCGATTTTATACAATAGTAAAGTGATTCCTTCTTGAATGATTGGTGTTATTGTATTTGCATGATGTCATAAAAGCTCTTAAAAAAAGACATTACTTAGGAAAAATATTATTCTACTTTTAAGCACAAGGATGCTGAAAGTTTAATTCTGTCTTTAGGTAAACCCTAAGAAGAAAAGAGGACACTTTTAGAGAATGAACCTTATCATAGTTGCTTTTTAGGATCACTTTCCTGTGTTTATAAACCTCAGAGGGAGGGGGATAGGAGGGCAGGAAGAGATAAACCAAAGGGCTGATATGCATATAAGCAGACAATAGTGTGTGAAGGCAGGATGGGGCAGGAGCTGGAAGGAGGGTGTCAATGGGGGAAAAAAGGAAGGACATCTGTAATGTTTTCAACAATAAAGATAAATTTTTAGAAAGTAAAATAAAAAGAAGGCTTTGGGGAGCTCTTACAATTAGAAAACCAGAGAATCAAGCTTGAACAGATATGAAAGAAAAAAAAGATATTTTAACAGTGACAATTGAGCATTGCACTTCTAATACTACATCAGTGTGTTTTTACTCAATCTTTTTATAAACATTAACAAAGATTAGTTCTCTTTTTGATGAGAGGATTCCAAACTTTGATTTCCCTTTTCTCTTGATACCAGATTCTTCTATATGGCTTGCTTTGACACATAATTTCACTCACTAAACTTGTATCAGTTTATTAAACTTCATTACATTTTCCAATAGTTTTTTATTTTTCCTGGGTAACCTTAGATGATTCTCCAGATTCACATTTATTTCCTGCATGCTTCTGAAATGGAACTGTGTGGGTGTTCCAATTCTGAATCCAACCTTTATAATGGGCCACCCAACTTAAATACATTTTACCTGGTGACTAACTACATGGACCTTTGTTTCCCCACTCCTTCTCCTTCCTTCCCAACACATGGTTGACCAAAATTACTCATTTTGTCCTGTGTTGTCAGATCTAAAATGTATTCACACATGAGACAAAATGTGGTATAGCTACTTGGAAGAGAAAAAATATTTGAGGATTTAGTTTTATACCTGTGTCAACTGATGATCATTGGCACCAATTCAATGCCAACAGGAATCCCCAAATTTGGGGTGTGGTGAAAAAGAAACTTTATGCAACGTAAACAGGGATACAGCATGTCTGCGAAAACAGCTCTCAGGCCAGGCAGCCCTGGGGCCAGACAGCTCTGCTAGACAGCTCTGCTCTGCTCCTCCATGGTGAGACATCTTCAGTGTTTGAGCTCAGCCAGGGAGACACAGTCTTCACTCTTCAGTGGAAAGGGAAAGTGTACTTTCTGAACCAGAACAGAGCTTGGCTTATATGGAAGGGGATCCTCACCCCTGGTCTCTGATTGGCACATTATTATGCAAATGAGGATGGCAAATCCTGGCAGTTTGATTGGTCCAACTGGCACTTTCCTGATTAGTTATAATACAGCTGCTCTGATTGGTTGGAGTTGCACAGCTATGATTGGACAGGGAAAGTCTCAGCCCTGTTGGTTGGAATAGGTCTCCATGAACTCCCTTAATAAGGGCTGGCTCAGATGGCAAAAACGCAGTGCAGGCAGGCAGGTCAACTCAAAGGCAGGAGGTTCAGCACATGTGTCTCTGTGAAGTGCAGTTTGCATGAGAGGTGCCTGTGTAGAAATGGCTGCTAGGCTCTGCTTTATTTATTTACTTATTTGTGCCCAGTTAGCCACCAGGAGCCATTCTTAATAGGTGTCTTTTAGCCCCCTCTGGGTTCACATCTGCTACTCTTAAAGTCACATTATAAAAATAGATCATATACTGTATGCATTTTTCTCAAATCTATTACATCTTTCACAAATTTTTGGAACATTACTTTTTCTGTCTGACATCTCTTTCCTTTTGTTTAGTTTTAGGAACATCCCTGATAACTTTTCACAGAAATGGGCATGAGATCTGGGGTGTCCTTATCTGAGGAACCCAGGTACTTGGCACATGCTTCAAGCAGGTCCAATCAGAACATATTGTGGAGATTGATAGGTATATGGTGAGAAATGTTCTTCTGAAATGAAAGCACTAAGACCATTTAAGCCTTGAGTTTCCAGGAAACAACATGCTACTACATGAACAGAATCAAACATAGAATGAAGCCCACAAAGAAAAGAGAATTGATAGATATGTAGAAAATTTCAAGGTCTTTCTGACAGTTTTCAAATCTCTGGATTCAGCTTTACTTGCAAACTACTCTTGAACTTTTCAGATATATAAACCAAATAATTAGTTTTGTTGTTTAAGTATATTTCTTTTATGTTTTTGTCAGTTGCAACTAATATTTTAATAACCAAAATTTCTGTAACTGATAATGATGTAATGATGATAATAACAAAAGCAACATAATAATAGAGGTTTGCTTAAGAAATAATGTTTCTTCCCTTGCCATGAAAATAAGATTTACAGAATTTTTTAAGTTTTTGTTATATTTGAATCATTTTTTACTAAGCTGAGTTTGCAGAGACACTGGCAAAGATTTCCCATAACCAATTAAACATTTTGCTGTGTAAAATATTGTACATAATGCTCAATTCTCTCACAGCAGGATTACCTTTAGCCCATGAATGCATGGTTATTTATTCTTAAAGTTCAACAAGGGAGTATCAAAATACTACTACACTTTTTAGATGTCTCACCTCAGAGTATAATGCTATTTTTATGACAGGAAAAAAAAAAAAGACACAGAGACTTAATGGTAGATAATATTTGTGAACATTTATGTCTCTGTTTGGTCATAAGTAAAATGGGTAATAATATCTAAATGACAGGGAATTAATATACATTAAATGAAACAACACGTGTGGAAGCAACTGTGAACCTGACACATCGTAGGCACTCAATTATTTTTCAGTTCTGTGTATCATGAAGGCCAGAGCCAGTCTGAAGCAGAGGTAGAGAACAAAAGAATAATGTGGGTTTTTAAAAAACATATAATGTCTTGATCACAGTTTGTAATACAAAGATGGATTTATTTGTTCCCCTAAGAACTGCATTCTCAACTGCAAACAAAGAGCACTTCTGTATCAAATGGTGAAGAACGCAGCATTCTATCGGCAGCTGCAGTACTGCCCCTGTAGGATGACGTGCAGGCTTCAAAATGATTGACCCAGTAGGACTTTTCACATTGTCAAAAAGAAGCAAAACAGGAAAGAAAAGCTCCTGTTACATTCCAGAGTATGCAGGGCAAGTGCATATAAAATTACAAACTTTAAAACACTTGGAGACCAACTAGTAAAGGTCTTCCTCAATTCCCAGTCTCTACTACTATAATGGAATCTATCCATTAAAACATACAATGGCCCTGGCCAGTTTGGCTCAGCGGTTAGAGCATCGGCCTGCGGTCCAGAGAGACCCAGGTTCGGTTCCTGCTAAGGGCATGTACTTCGGTTGCAGTTTGTCCCCGGCCCTGGTTGGTTGTGCGGGTGGCAGCCACTCGATGTGTCCCTTTCACATCGATGTTTCTCTCTCTCTCTCTCTCTCTCCCTCCCACTCTATCTGAACAAAAAATGAAAAAATGTCCTCGGATGAGGATAAAAAAAAAAAAAAAAAAAAAACCAAAAAAAACATACAATGAGCTATCTAGAGCTCTGACTTCTGAAGGAATGAAGTAGCATTCAAAGAAAATTAGACTATGAAAAGTTTTTAACACCTAGGACCATTAAGACCAGAAGAAAAACCTGAACACAGCCTGTAAACAACATTCCAGGGCTTATATAAAGTCAACAATGGGCAATTTATCATCAGAAATAAAACAGATTCCACTTTAAAAAAAAAAATGTTTTTTCTTTATTGATTTTAGATAGATAGAAACATTGATGAGAGAGAACATTGATTGGCCACCTCCTTCATGCCCCACACTGGGAATTTGGCCAACAACCTGGGCATGTGCCCTGACCAGGAATGGAACCAGCGACCTGTTAGTGCATGGGTCGATTCTCAACCACTGAGCCACCCAGGCAGGCAGGGTCAGATCCCACTTTCTTTTGTTGCCTCTAAGAAATGCATCTGCGATGAGGAAGCATGTAACAGAACCAAAGCAAATCACTCATGTTTTATGTTCACCTTGTGTGAGCTTCTCTGTTTCTTAAAGTAAAATATGTAAATGTGAACCTTATCTCAAAATTTTGCTCATAAGAGATAGGAGAACAGACATAGCTGTTTCCCAGATTGGGTCCTTGAGAATGTTAATGCTCTTTTCCTGATCTCTTACCCACAAAGCCTTGTCTGAACATGTAGAAAGGCAGGATTGTTTGTTTCTTCCTACAGACCGAACAGTGATTTAGCACATTTGCCAATATGTATGTGTCTTATGTACTGCAAGTTACTGCTGTGTATTCCTCTGACCTTAAAATATAAAATACTATTAATGTCAAAATATAACACATAAGTAATTTATCATCTTCAAAGAGCTTTCACATGTTACCTCACTTAACTATAAATATATCACAACTGATCCATAATCTCCACATAGTTCTTCAAATTCATTTTTCTTATGTAATGTAGTTAAATTATTAATATCTCACTCAATTTCATTCAAATAATATTGATATGAGCTTACACAATGCCAAGAAGTATGTATTGGGAGGGTGTGATGATGCTAATGATAACTGTGATGCTATGATGATGATTATGATGATCATGAAAATGATCATGCTGATTGTGCATTTATTAAACAATTTTAATATGCTGTGTTCTCATATATATTAAAATGTATCTCTGGACCACCTAGTTTGTTTCACTACTTTATTTTTTTCATTTTTGTCAATGATGTGTTGAGTACAGAGGCTTTATAATGTGTTATGATAAGTGATAAGAAAGTTTCTGTTCACTATTTTTCTTTCAAATGTTATTGATGATTTGTAGGCATTTATTTCTGCACATAATCTATAAGGCATTTCTTTCAATCCCTCTTAAACACTCCCTTCTCCCTTCCCAAAAGTTCAGCTCTAATGGGATTTTATTAGAATTTATTAACATTTACTCATTAAATTTGGAACTACTAGCATATTAATGATATTAAGCCTTCCTGTTCAAGAATATGATATGGTTTTAATTGGTTCATTATGTTTTATGTCTTTCAATATGATTTTATACATTCAGATCTTGTCTGTACTCTTGACTTCATTTATTGAATTTCATAAATTTTGTAGTTAATAGGAATAAATGAAAACATTCTTTCTCTTTCTTTTTTGCTAGATATTTATTTCCAAATTATATACAATATTGAATTACTAATTTTTGTCAATCAAATGTGCAAGAACTTTATTGTCTTATTTACTTTATTAGTTTATTTTTTAAAGGGATCTGTGCTTTTGTCTATATAAAAAAAATCAACTCATCCATGAGTCTTATCATTTATATTTAATTTTTATAAATACTATTTTTGATTGTATTTTATTTTATTTCATGATTGCATCTGCAATATAGAATAACAAGTGATGATGGTGGATCTCCTTGCATAGCCTGAATTTTAGTGAAATGGGTTTGATGATGTCTGTCTCTATCTGTGGTAATAATTGTTGATTTGGCTAAAGTCTTTATTATATTTAAGTAATTTTTTCTACACCAACATAATAATGATTTTTAGAAGTTATAAAAAATGTTTTATATGTATGTTTATCATCCATTGATAAATACATGATAGTAAATAGATTTCCCTAATCTAATTACTCTAGCATTCCCTCGGTTATCTCTTTTTTTTTTTTTTTTAATTTATCTTTATTGCTGAAATTATTACAGATGTCTCTCCTTTTTTCCTTCATTGACACTCCCCCTCACTGTGGACTTCACTGGATTGTCCGTGTCCATTGGTTTGCATATATGCATATAAATTCTTTGGTTTATCTCTTCCTCCCCCCCCACCCCCCTTCCCTCTGAGGTTTGTCAGTCTGTTTTCTACTTTGGTTATCTATTTCATACCTGCTCTTATATCCCCACATCTAGAATTCTATCCCAAATATTCATCTCATATGGTTAAGATTTTGTAATAGAGGGAAGAACATTTACACTGAGGTCTCAATATTCCCATAATTTCCCACTCATAAGTATTCCAGGATAATTTATAAGCTGCTTATTCTCATGTTCAGATCATAAACAAACAAAAAAAAACTTACACTATGGCATAATTTTAAAAATTGGTGCATACAATGAGAAAAAATACTTTCTTACATTTCCATAATTTCAAGCAAACAAAGCAATCTTCAAAGGTTTGAAAAAGTATTATTTAAAGAAATTGGAAGACAGATTTAACAATGATTAACTCTTAAACACAGGACTTTGTATAGACAGGCACTCTTCTAACCACTTCATATATATTTGACTTAACACAGTAACTTTATGAAGTAGAAACTATTAACATTCATATTATATACATGATAAATGGGAGGCACAAGGAGTTTAATACATTTTCCTAGTGTCACACAGTGAAGAGGTGTTGGCAGAACTTGAACACATAGCATGGCTCTTACTCATTCTCTAAAAGGAAAATGAGGGAAGGAGACAGTGCAAGAAGTGAGGAATGTTCATGGGAAATCCCTCCTCAGGGAGGTCAGAAGTGGGGAAAGGACCCTGCTTTTAACTTCCACAAACATATGAAGTTTAACAAAATGGGTGTTTGGCTATTGTCTCTCAAGAGAAGTGATCAACAGAGTGTTCGACAGTCTCTTATCTTCAAGGTGTCATTCCCACATACTAATGACTTCTCTCTCAAGGATTTTCTTTAACTCATGTGAGGACAATATAAAGTTTGTCCCCTAGGTTTTGAAATGGATCAGAATCATGTATTAATTATACCTAATCCAAGGACACTCAGACCCCAAAGTCCTAGATCACTTTCTATTCTATTTTTATCCAATAATGTGTCCAGCCATATAACATGATATATTAGAAATTCTGCAGTGAGATTAACTAACATTAGGATATGTCAAGATGCTATCAAGATGCTAACATTGGAATACAAACTCTTATAAACTTCTCAGAAAGAAATTAAATTCTAAATATATAACCCGCTTTCATACTCAAGAAATCAAGTCTTTTATCCTTTTAATTAAAATTTGAAGAGACAGAAGTGCAAAATGTATGCTCTCCAACATCTCCAACTCAGTCTCAGGTAGAATGACTCTTCATGCTTGGGTAGACCTGGGTTCTATCAGCAGCTGCAGCTTGCCCTGTTTATGAAATAAGTCAAATTCTTTTAATGGTCTGAGAAGTTGTTTTAGTTGAACCACAATTTGTAGGGCCTCACTTTTTAGAGTTCAAAGAGCTAATAAAACAAAAATTATCCTAAAATTAAGGTAACAAGCCAATCCTCACTTCTAAGAACAGTTATTCCAGTAAAAGAGATGTCCCCAGAACTCAGTTTTTGATAATGCCATAAATCAGAGAAGAAACCATTTTAGGTGAAGGAGAAAATGTTCTTGGTTGCAGCCTAGTCAAGACACCACTCAGTCTGTTCTAGGTGTTCTAAATCCCTGACCAGTGAATTTAAACTCAATTGGGAGAGCTCTTCCAGTAAGAAGTTAATTTTTGGGTTCCGACATCACATTTCTAAGAGGATAATTCACCCAGCTTCCTGTCGTTGAGGATGACACTTAGCCTGCTTACAAAGTTTAAAAGTTTGCAAAGGAGACAGCTCATGAACCAGGTGCATGCTCTCTTTTAAAGATGCATTTTCAGCCCTGTGCCATTGTGGATATTTCCAGTGCCTCTTGGCAAGAAACCTGCCTCCTAGAGAGGTGTTTCCCCTCAACCTGGAGTTCATCAATCTAGCACCATCCTGAAATTATGAAATAGGAAATGAATTTGAGTGTTTGTTCTCCCACAGTTCTTTTCTTGGCCCTACGTGCAGAATGGAATTTGGTGCATCTGACCCAAAGATGTCTGGCAATAATGATTTATTATTTTAAAAAGTTTAATAATAAATAATTTTTAAATATTTCAAATGCTTTTGTCTTTAAAATTAAAAAATAGATTTGTTGGGGTAACATTGGTTAACAACACTATACAAATTTCAGGTAGAATTTTATAATACATCAGCTGTATATTCCATGGTGTGCTCGTCAGCCAGTCTAGTCTCCAGTCTTTCTTCACAGATTTGACCAGCTAAACCTCACAAGTGCTCAGAAGCATATGTAGTACTTCCTTTCCACTACCTGGAAATTTTTAAGCAGCAAATACTGTTTGGCCTGCTAAGATCTAAGCAGCCTATACTCTTTTCCTTGTGCTAGGATATTTGCCTTTGTCCAATCTCCTTAGAAAAAACTGCACCTTCCTGAACCAGGAATTCTCTCCTTTCCTGGAGCTTTGAGTCTTTGCCAGACTCCACCCCTCTACTGAGAGCTGAGTGGCCCTATCCCACATTGTTGAGGTACTCACATTCTGTCCCTCATTTTACATCGTATCTCACAGTTCTCCTTTCGTTGACATCCTTCTTGAGAACCTTTCCTGATCCTAAGGGCTTTTGCTTAAATATCTGCCACCAGGAAAATAGCCATTTACTTTGTACAAAAAGACCTCAAGCTACAATCATCTACCAGTCAAAATACCATGGAGTTGGGTTAAAGTATTTCAATTTCATCAATCACAGAATGTAAACACACGTCTGGACCTATAATTGACCTCTACAAATCATCACGCTCAGAACAGCAAACCCCAAACCACACATCCCTTCACCATGTATATATTTTGCTTCCCACAATTCCACTCTTTTGCTTTTAATTTTCAATTTCTGGCTGATGCATTTAATACTGGGGCTTTGACAAAGCCACTGCAAAACTACTGTTGTTCCCCTTCACTGTAGTGTGATCTGAAGAAGTTGAGAAGGAAAAAATCAGGGCCTCAAAATGGTGACAAAATAATACCAGAGACCAACTGTGGGTCTTAATTTGTTAACAATGCTCCTGCTAGTCCCAAATCTCAGAAATGGTTTTACTTTCCCAGTCATGGGCAACATAGAGGAAAGGAGGAAAATGTGTGCTCTCTGAAGATAGGTTTATTATAAAAGAGAAAAGAGTAAAACTTAACCAAGCATGCAGTTATTCTTCCCAAAGTAACCACCTGGTTATGTCAATTCACTCCTATGAGGGTGGAGTGAAGGAAGACGTTCTGAAAGGCCAGAAGGGAAAATACCTACTCTTGGAAGTCTGGAGTGGAAATAGGCATTTTCCCTACAGGCCAGAAAGGTCAGTAACATGCCCAGTGTCATATAACTCATAAAGAAACCATGGCTCCTGGTTCTAGGACTTCTGCTGTTTTCACAGTGACCTTCTGTCTTTGTGGATAACTTAAAAACTCAGTCTAGTAGCTTTATTGAAGATAACATGTGGTTATGAGATTACATTTCAAGTATGGGTTCAATAAATGATACTTTCTACTACTGCTTATTATTATTATTATTAATATTGATGTTTAAACCTCCAACCTTAGTTTATTATTGAACTACCTGGAAAACAAAATGTTACATGTAGGAATATTTCAAATAATTTATGCAAGAGTAAATTTGTAGAACGCCCTCATTCTTCTTTAATTGCTGGATATATCAGCTGTTAACTTCTGCAGCACAAACCAATTCTTTGATTAATGTATAATAAAGTATTGGGAACACTTTCTAGATAATGTATGCAAGGCACCATCACAGTAAATCTTTGTTCCTTTTCTCTCTTGCATCCCATTTATTTATCAGTAAGGTAATAAATCAAAATAATAGTTTTCAAAAATTGTTGTTTAATATACCTAATATGAGACTAAGGAATTAAAAAACATTTTAAAGATGGTGGAAGTATACCAACATTGGTAGGATACCTGCTTTGTTCTAGTAACATTATACATGGTCACTTGTGTTACTATTTGTTAGGTACTATTTCCTCAATTTCATGAAAAAGACACTGAAGTCCAGAAAGGCCAATAATGTGCCCAATGTCATATAATTCATGTAAAGAAACCATGGATGTCTGACTCTAAGACTCTAGCAATTTTGACAATGACCTGTTGGTCTTTGTCTGCTGGCAATTTAACAACTCAGTCCTATAGCCTTATTGGAATTATCAGTTGTTACAATGGTTATGAGGTTAGATTTCAAGTATAAAATTATATTTATCTACTTATATCTTAAGAGGTACCTTGCTAATATTACTTCATTTCCTATAGTAGCATGCTCTGAGGTCACTGGCAAATTTTAAGTTGAAAGGCAGAATTATCCATTTAATTATTTTATCATGTGTTTTTGTTCATTTCATTGACTAATAATGAAAATCAATTCACTGGGGTTTGGGCAACATATTGGAGCTTCTTAAACTGCTTGAAATTACTTGCAATTACAGTACTCTTTATTCAAGAGTTATTTTAGAAGTCACTAAAGTTTTCAAAATTATATCAACTTTAAAAATTTGAAATATGATACTATATTGATCTTGTAATAATGCCTAAATCTTTAAAAAATGTGTTCATACACATCTTTTAAACTTCTTATCACCCTATGAGATAGATGTTATTGTTCTCTTTGTCAGTGGTGAAAACTGAAGTTCAAAGGTGGTAAGAGGCTCTCCAGGGTCATATACTTAAGAAATGGCATAAGGCTTGGACCTAGACAGTAGCACTTCTAGGTTAGTGTTTGTTTCATGATGCAGGCTTCCTCTATACTACAGGCAAATAGGGACCCAAATGGATTAGCTGAATGCTGTAGACCTGATTAATGTCAAGTTTAGATGGAGATGAGGTATGTCCTCAATAACATATTTTTTAAAGTTTTCTGGAAAATTAGACTACTAAGTGGTAAGGTCAACATTTCCATAAAGATTCATCAATGCTTATTTTTTGTATTTATTCTAGAATGACAATGGATTATTTCAACTTATTTGTATAAATTTTCTATTATGTCATTAACATAACCAAAAAAAAAAAAAAACCCACCAAAAAAACCCTAAGCATATGATAGGGTCTGCTCAATGACCAAACAAAAGTGATGTCTGCTTTCTGGGACCGTCTTATCTAAGACTCCCCATGGTAATGTGACTGCAGATTTTAGCATAAATAAAAATTACCAAAAATTAGTATAATAGTAAAAAATCATTTGCATCTTTAATGCTAGGTAAAATGCTATATGGCTTCTTTAACATTTTCAGCTTTTCTTGTAGAAAGTGAACAAATTATGAAACATCAAATGCAAAATCACAAAGCATTTATATTTTAGAACTTTGAAATTTGAGAGATATTTCTCACTAGAAAATAAAACTCTTATTGCTTAAAGCATTTATCATAGGAAATGAGGGTCTTTTGTTCAAGTTTCAGCTCAGCCATGAGAAGGAAACCTGTGAAATTAGTCACAGCAATTCATCTATTTGGGTTTTGGTTTGCTAGTTTATGATGGTGTTAGAAGCAGAGCCATTTGACACACTCAAATGTCTCTTCTATGATTCACATATGGAGTACTACTGCCATTGGTTGGTATTTCTAATTTACACGCTATATAGAATTCATGAAGAAAAATGTCATACACCTGTGATTCCTGCCTTTTTGATTTGTGCCATATATAGGCAAAATTGCAACTATGGTTTAACATGATTATTGCAGAAAAACAAAATGGCCACACATTATACCAAAAGTCATTGAAAAAAGATCAAAGATTGGGCTTTAAATTACTCCTGTGAAAAGAGAAAGTTTTCAGATGTGAAAAGTCTGTGTTCCCTATACCACTGTACCAGTAGTGATGGAGACAGGAAGATTGTGCCCCATAGAAAGAGAGGAAGGCCCTCTTGAATAAATTCATCTCTGATGATATCAAACCTGCTTCTCTTGCCATCTTTGATGCTTGGCCTCTAAGTAGTTTTATTTGTTATATGTAAGGTGACAATAATGACATTTTTTTTCTTGGGATGTGATTGATAATGTGTGTTTCCATCAAATTAACTTTCTGGAAGGCTCTGCAGAAAGCATAGGCTTTTAAAATTTCTAGAGCCCAGAAAAAAAGGTTTAGAAGGATATTTATCACATTGCCATCTTTCCTTCCCATATTTTTCTCCCGAGTTGACTCTCTTATCTCTTTCTGTGATTTCTTCCATTTTTCTCAATGAATGAATAGTGATTGAGTCAATAAACAAATCTGAGACTGCAGAATGGAAGTGAAAGAAAGCAGGTGGCGGAGAAGTTACCTGAGAAGTAAATGATGGGAAGCAGAGCTGGAATACCTAAGTATTAGAAAGAAGGAAAATCGTACACAGAATAGTTATGAATCAGATAGATCAACAAAAACTACTGAAAAATCCGTATGAAAATATGGTAACAATAGCCCTCATTGCTACACACACACACACACACACACAGAGTTAACTAGAAATGGCAATCTAGGCAAGCACCTCATTTAATATTTTTACTTGCAATGCCAACAATATCAATAAACACCTCATTATTTAGCCTTTGTATTGTTGCTAAACACAAAAAGTAAGAGAAGGGTCATCATTTTCTCCCCCATGTTCCTGTTATCACTCAGCCTATTCAGCATGTCTTTTTGCATCCTCTCAGGAGACAGGTTATATACCTGACCTGCATTAGAAAAGTTGGCAAGTGAAATGAGGTTTTCCCTAAGCCCCTAACAGTGTTCTTTGGAATATATTTGAAAGCTTATCCTTTAATATAGTTATATTTCTTTCTCTACCCTTTTATTACTTTGCAATTGAATCCAATCCCCACAGTCAGCACAGAGGCTCACAACAAAACAGTATCTGACTACCTCATGAAGAAACTCATTGGTGTTTAGGCACACACACACACACACACACACACACACACACACACACACACATTTTCTATACATTGCCAAGGGGTTCACCTGGGAAACAGAGGAAGAAAGAAGTAGATCCTGGTCCAGAATTTTGATGGAATTATACCTTGAATGCATACACCCAACAATACATTTATGCACCCACAATTAAAGATTTCCCTCATCTAGGACAATCTTCCTATTCATTTTCAACTTCTAGATTATATCTATCTTTAGAGACTAACTGAGGTTCTTTACAACTCATGAGACATTTCTAGTCCAATCTACACACAGGCATATCTTTCTTTTCTAAACGTATGGCACTTCTAACTATTATCAAAATTGATCATTTGCAAATACACCAGGGCCCATACTGCTCCATTTCATTTTAATTTGCATAAATTGAAGCTTATAGGCTTCTTCTTATGTACATTAGCCTTTGAATAAGATCTACTGATACAAGCAACTGTCATGTCATGAGTAATATCGCCAGAAAGGTGTTTCCTAAAGCTTCATGAGGTGATGAACTTCACATTTTTTCACTAGGGCGGCAAAGGAGAAAGGAAAGAAGAAAATAATAATGCAGGGAAAAACTCTAAGGCTAAGAATAAAAGTAGGTTCTGCATAAGATTCAAACTTCATGTAAAGGCAGCACTCAGGAGAATAAAGCACAGGGCTAAGACTGCATGAAGGGGATGGAGTCAGTGATAGGTCTCAGAGAGACAACAGTTGAGCTTCAGCGAGTAACTAGTGGGATAACAGGGACTCTAATAGTTCTGGAAGTAAGGTTGGCCAGAAAGAATCTCTGCCCCCTACCACAGACTATCAGCCATGAGAATGGATATGGAAAACACTGAGATTTAACATAATTCAGTTTACACATGCAGTCTCTTGGCTTGAGTTCTGATATTTTTTTCCCATCATCTTTCTTCTCCCTTATGTTAAGACCATTTGCAAAGAGGGATTGCTTTCTACTCAGTATGGCACATTTCCCAGACACACTGAGTACTGTATACTGTGGGCTCAGGCCTACACAGTAGGATTTCCTGAAGCAACAAATCTGTTTTTTTGGCACAAGAGATTATATACTTGAGGGTTATATCTCCATAGAGTTATATTTTATTTGTCTACAACTTAATACTGAAATCCTCAAGGTCAGCAACTATTTTTAAGTCATCTGTTATGAACTCAGTATCTGTCCCTCCAAAATTCATATTGTGAGACCCTAACACCAATGTGATGGTATATGGAGGTGGGGCCTTTAGGAGGTAATTGGGTCATGAGAGTGGAACTGTCATGAATGGGATTAATGCCCTTATAGGAAGAGGTCAGAGAGCTAGACAGCTCTCTTTTCACTTCTGAGGATACAATGAGAACTTAGCTATGTTCAGTTGGGAAGAGGGTCTCACTAGAATTTGATGAGGCTGATCTCTGACTTCCAGCCTCCAGAAATATGAGAAATGAATTCTGTTGCTAGCCATGGTCAATGTGGCTAAGTTGGTTGGATGTCATCTAATGCACTGAAGGGTTGCTGGTTGGATTCCCAGTCAGGGCACATGCCCAGATTTTGGCTCAATCCCCAGTAGGGGGCATGCAGGAAGCAGCCGATTGCTGTTTCTCTCTCTCATCGATGGTTCTTTAAAAATCAATCAATAAATATAAATTTTTTTCTGTTGTTATAATGCTACCCAGTTTATGGTATTTTGTTATGTCAGTCTGAGCTAATATATCATCTTTATATGCCCCTAAACTTATCATGATATTTTTCATATGGTAGATATTGACTAATATATATAGATTAACTTGTCTTTCTAAATTCTGCATGCTTACCATTCAAATAGGAATATTTAAGTATCCTTTCCTAAATGATGTAACCATATCCAATTAATAAAAAATCATTATAAACTTAGTCACATCATTGATGTATCTTGAGTGCAATAAAAAGTCAGGTGGGTAGAACTGATAATACACCAAAAGCTTCCTTTTCACCATTATTTCAGTTTTGAGCTATGTATGGAGTTGCCTTTGAAAACATTTGTACTTCTCATTTAGATGAGCTCTGTGACATGCAGAGAAAGATGAAAAACAATCTCTATGTGAAGTCGAATATGAGGGGTTAGTTCTAAATTTACCAGCCGCTAATTCCTTTGAGTGATCATATTTGTTCTTTGATTACACGTAACCTTACTGATTTCAAAGCAAAAGAGCAGGAGGAGATAAAAACGCCTGAATCATACAACAGCCTCAGGTGGTGTCTTTGGCACAGAAGGGTTGACATTTTATTTCCAAGTCTCAAAATGTATGAGACATAACTAACCTTTGGGTAAATCTGATGCAGTGGCAGCGGCTCATGACAGTATAGGCCTGTTTCTAAGAAGAAGACAGTGGAGCCCATGCAGCCCAAACAAGGAGCAGGAAAACATAAAATGGGAACTCCCTGACTTACAATTTTAGAGGAAAGTTTAGTGATGTTACACAGGAAGTACCATGGTAGCAACACCTCTGACCCATGGGAAAGCTCTTTGCCAAGCAAGAGGGACTCTTCAAAACAGAGATGAAAACTCATGCCTGTTATTGGCTGAATAAAGAATTATGTTCCTGCACAATGGCTGAAGATAGACAAGTTGTAATCTGGTAAAACAAATTGCAGAACATATTAGAGAAAATGAAGTCTCCCTTAGGAATTAACAGCTAAAAATCAAATAATGTCTTATGTTGAGAAAGCATATAAAATTATACATTAAATAATTTTATTCTATAAAGACATAATTATTCATTATTGTTTCTATACTAGTTTACATTTATTGAGTAATTACTACATGCCTAGTACTGAACTGAATATTTCACAATATTATTGCTTTTAAGCCCTACTGACAGTCATAGGGAATATGTACAATTACCAGTCTCATTTTTTTAAATAGAAAACTGGAGCTTTGAGAAATTAAACAAATTACTCAAAATCATATAACTAGTCATTCCAAGACTGGGAATTGAAGCCAGTTCTGAATAACTCCGAATCCCATGTTTATAATTACTAACCTGGACAATCCCTAAAGCAAGAAGCAGACGTTTCAGCATGAACTATTATGGTCTGCAGCTGAAGAAGAGAACTATTATGGAGAGAATTCAGATGGGACAACAGTTGTTTGTTAGTAGTGTGACACTGGAGAATCAGAAATTATTGCACATTGTTCTTTCACTAATTGTATGTGAATATAATTATATATATAGGGTCCCAAAATGTATGCACAACTTTGAATAACTATAAAGCCACTATTTATTTAAATACATTTCATTTTCAAAGGGTAATAGATTCTACAGACACTCTGTATACATTTTTGGGAGGACACCCTGTATATAGTGTCTCAATTAAACATACTCAATTATAGTATGTCTAAATTTAGGCTTATTAATTTGCAAAAAAAAATTACCTTTATAGATTTCTGAGGTATAAGAAACGTATCAGATATCATATAAGAACATTGTGGTGGACTGCTCAGATTAAACATTATTTCTTGGTGTGTCCATGAGGGTGTTAAGATTAGCATGTGAATCAATGAACTCAGTAAAGTAAATTGTCCTCCCCAATGTGGATGGATATCATCCAATTTATTGATGCTTTGAATAGAACAAGGTGAAGGAAGAAGGAATTTATTCCTTTTTCTTTCTGTCTCACTGTTCAAGTGAGACATTTCATCTCACCTTCTGCTGCTCTCAGAGTGGAATGTCCATTATTGGTTCCCCTGGTTCTTAGGCTTTTGGACAGGGACTGGAACACAGCACTGGCTTTCCTGGGGCTCCAGCTTGCAGAAGGAGATTGTGGGACTTCTAGGCCACCATAATCATGCAAGCCAAATCCTCATTCTCTGTCTGTCTCTGTCTCTCTGTCTGTTTGTCTCTCTCTCCTATCTGTATATCATTGACATATATATCCTCTTGGCTTCATTCTTTCTGGAGAACTCTAATACCGACACTTAGGCTGGGGTTACAAATCTGATGCCCAGAAAAGGTAAACTTAAACAGCAACCTGTGTGAAATGCTGCCTTAGCAAGAATTTTTTTTTCTTTTTCTGGGAGTGCTATAAGCTACACCTGCACAAGTGAGCAGTCAAGCAATAGCTTTGGAAACAAAGGTTGCTGTGTTTGTAGTTCATAGCAGTTCAATTAGAAAATAATTCACTTTTTTTCCCTCCTCATGAAAATAATTTGCCTTCATTTTACTAAAATTAAGACTAGTCGTCCCAGGGTATAAAATTATCTTGACAATGGTGACTTCTATTCAAGTCTCAAATCTTCTTACCAACTTTGCCAACACATTGCATTCGCACATTGCCTCATCTATTCATTCACTTAGTCATTTTACAACATGTGTAATGCTTACTCCATGAATGCATGGCTTACATGTTAACAAAAATGATGTGCAAAAAAATTCTATGTGCTAACAAATGCATAAACAAGCAAATATGCAACACAATATCAGTTATAATGATAAGAGAATGAATAAAGCTGGGAAAATTAAAAGAGGTTATCTAGGCTGTTGGGGCACTATTTAAATTAAGGTGTTCAGAAATGGTCTTGCTGAGAAAGTAGCACTTGAACAACATCATGGGTAAGACAAAGGAGGAAGTGAACACATCTCTGGGGTGCTATACACATTCCAGGCTAAAAACAAAAAGCACAAAAAACTCTGAAGTGGAGCCCCGCTAGGTATGTTTAAGGTTCAGTAAGGAATCTAGAGTGCTGGAGCAAAGCAAGAAATGAAAAATTAATTCAGAAGCCAGATTACGTACAGCCTTGCACATAGAGGATTTTGTTCAAAGAGGGACTAGAAGTCAAGGAGAGCTTTGAGTAGGGTATGGAGAGATCTAATCTGTGTTTTGAAAAACACATTTTTGTGTGTGTAGAATAGATTGTACATTGTATCGATAACTCCTCTACAATTCTGAAGTCAAAGAAAAACAGACTCATCACTTGCACTTGAGAAGAACATGTGTCATTTTTATGTAGAGTGATATCATTGTCAGTTGTTTTGCTCAAGATTTTCTCTTTCAATTTTATTGATGAACATACATGAATATGCATAGATCATAAATATAGCTCTATTAGTTACTGCAAGTGAATAAAGCTGCATAGCTATTACCAAGGTCAGGAAATAGAGTATTTCCATTACTTTCAGAAATTTCTCTTATGGCCTCTCCTAATGTTACTGCTTCCCTCCTCCCGAAGGCACTACTAATCTGATTTCTAAAATCATAGATCTCCCCATTTTAAAAATATGTAGAGATGGAATCATCTATTATGTACTATTTGGGGCCTGGCTTCTTGGGCTCAACATTTTATTTGTAGGATTGAGGCATTATTTTTCTATCTCCAGTACATCTTTATGTTCTGTTGTATTAATTTATCTTCTTATCTCTACTGTTTTTCTTCTTCATTCCTTTGTTTTAAGTTTTCTTTTTAATGTCAGATGGCCTGTGCTCTTCTCTCTTTTTTCCCCCCTAAAATGTAGTTCTTTTCAGTTCTGAACTAAATCCTAGGGTGTTTTTACAGCCTCTCTTCCTTAGTGAGCTTTGGACTCCCATTTTTGTCTTTGCTGTGCATGAATTTGTGAAATTCTGTGCTTAGCTTTTCTATCTCTGTCTAGTCTCCTCCATTATTGGTATTTGGCTCTGGGGAGATTATGGTCTCATATTCTGTACCTGCATGGGTTTTCCTTTTTTCCCAGACCTTGGCCTTCAATTCTTCTCTGCCTTGGGAGCTCTTTGGTATCATCACACAAGTTTTTATTGTTGTTGTTCTAGATTTTCTCAGTTTTCTTAGTGAGAATATAGATATAAATAAGTAGGTATTTACCAGAACATTTTGATACATTTTCATCATTTTTAAAGATAGCTAATATTCTGAATGCCTTGATTACTGCAACTGTTGTCATCAATTTAAAAATGTATAGATTTTATTTATTTAATTTTAAATCCTAAAATGAGGACATGCTTAGAGAGAGGAAGAGGTGGGGAGAGAGAGAAACATTGGGAATCGAACTGGCAACCTTTTGGTGCACAGGATGACACTCAACCAACTGATGCACTCCAGCCAGGCTATTAATTATTTTTAAATGCAACCCTCTTCATTCACAAATGTAAGCTTTCCAAAAACAGTTAAAAACTGAAAAGAAAGAATAAATTATAAAAGTTTATTTTTACTAATTCTGTTCTGGAAAAGCCCTAGCAAATCACATATAGGATTTATATGTGCTAAATTTAAAATCAAGTTCCCTTGAAAAGAAATTCAGATTCTTTGCATAATTTCTGCAAAGTATTTTTGTCATTCAGAAACACAAAATTAAATACGGATTGTAAATCAATGTGACTTGAAGAAAAGCGAATCTCCTGTACTAATATAGCACCTGGGAAAAGATCATGGAGAGATCACTCATATTTAGGTGAAACGTACTTATACAATTATTTCACTTTCGTTATCCATTTTTTTCTAACTTCAGAGTTCAGGGAGGATGAGTGGCTTGCCTATATCACACAACAAATCTGTAACAGAGATGGCCCTAAACTCTCCTGACTGCTCTATTTTCCGGAGCCTCTCACCTTCTCTAACCCGTCTTAACCCTCAGTTCTCGTCTAGTTATCATGCTTTCCCGTCCCTATATTTCCTGATAAAGTTTCTCATACATAAAAGAGCAATGATTATTCTAAACACCCTCACTTCTTCTCTTTGCCATCGGACCTACTAAGGGTTAGTCACACTTCCACATTTGGGGGATGTTGTAAAACTAAACAAAGAGACAAAAATAAATAACTTGTCAATGAATCAAGATATTGAAGAATGGATTCCTGTTTATACTGAATGGTTGGACAAAATTGCTTCAAAATTACCTTTCAAGTTCAATACTATGTAATGTGATAGCTATTTTAAAAACGTTTTACTATTTGACAACAATATGAAAAATAATTTTAGAGCCTTTTATAATAATTATTGTTTTATTCAAATATATGTATGCAATATTAATGTGCAAACTACTTTTAAACCTGTTTTGAACTTTATATAAAGATACCATAAAGCTCTATAGCTATTGTCTCTTTCTATTTGCCACTTACATTTCTTTTTCTAAATATATGTAATTTATTTTGTTATACATAGTCTATATTTTGAGCCCTGCCAATATGGTACCTGATAATGGCTCTCTGACGTCAATCAGCAGTGCATTTCTCTGAAGGAAGTGATGCAGTCTATGTGTAATGAGTATTGTCTTTGTAGTGCCCAAGTGTCTATGTAGTAATTAAAGCAAGCAGCTATTGCAATCATGGGTTATTAGGGGGAAATGCTTGTGATTAGAATAAAAGATGATTGCTTTAATATTTCAGGTGGCAGAGTCTGTCTCAAGGAAAGCTATTTCTGGAAGAACTCTGTTCTTTAGATGCATTTGCTAACCCCAAATCCCAATATTAAAAACCTAACTACCTTTATCCAATATGAACCTGAATAACTTTTCCCACAGACTACTTGAGATTCATTGGATACAGAGAGAAGAAAACAAAAGGGTAGATTATGATACTGCAAGGGGAGCAGCAAAGCAATCAAAAAGTACTGAACACTACTTTCTACCACATACAAAGCAACATGCTAGATGCTATAGCTGATCGACAGAAATATCAAATGCTCTGCCTGACCCCAGAGAACCTGTATTAGCAAGGAAACAAGACTATGCACATGTTTTTAAATTGGACAATACAATATAATACTGTATTAGTTTTCTATTGATGCTGTGACAAATTATCACCTAGAGTGATTTAAAAGCAACTCTAATTTATTATCTTACAATTCTGTTGCATGGAAGTCTCATCAAGCTAAGCTAGAGACGCCTACAGGAAGCTCTGGGGGAGAATTTATCTGCTTGCCTTTTCCAGCTTCTCCATCACTGCATCTCCATCTGATTTCAGAAGAGAAAGGTTCTCCACTTTTAAAAACTCATGTGGTTAGACTAGGCTCATCTACATAAATCAAGACAATCTATCTCAATGTTCTGAACCTTCATCATAACTGTGAAGTCAATTTCGCTATGTAAGGTAACATATTCACAAGCTTTGGGGATAAGAGCATGGATATCTTTAGGGGCCATTATTCTGCTTACCATACATACTGAAAAGGTAGTTTAAGAAAAAATGATGTGGGCAAGATGCTAAGGGAAGGGTGTATCAAGGAATTGGAGAATAAACTGATCTTTCAAAAGTAAATTATTTTTCTTGTTGCTTTCTTCTTCCTCTTGAATTAATTTTACTTCCAGAAAATAAATTATTTTATCAAGGTTTTCCAAGTTACTAGCATAGATAGTAACATTACTTTTATCTAGATTTATCCCCCAAACAACCCTGTTAGGGAGGTATTATGATTCTTGGTATATAGATGAAAATGCAGTTAAGTGAATTACCCAAAATAACAGACCTTGTATATATTGATACTAAACGCAAACTTACATAATTGGCACCTGTGTCTACATTTAACCACTATACTCTATACCTCTTGCTTTACATATTTCTTCAAATTTCTAATATTTCATTGTAGTATTTTCTTTAAAAAATCAGGTTTATACTTAAATTTAAAGACTAAGATGTTACATTTGATATATTTTATTTGCTATTTTAAATTAAATTTATTGGAGTGACATTGGTTAATAAGATTACATAGTTTTCAAGTGTATGATTCTGATACATCATGTGTATATTGCATTGTGTGCCCATCACCCAAAGTCAAATCTTCTGTCACCATATATTTGACCCTCTTTACCCTTTACTATCCCCACCCCTGCTCTTTGGTTACCACCATACTGTTGTCTGAGGTTTTGTTTATTTGTTTATCTTGTTTATTTATTTATTTATTTCAGTTTTATATCCCACATATGAGTGAAATCATATGGTTCTTGACTTTTTCTGTCTGACTTATTTTGCTTAGTGTGATATTCTCAAGATCCATCCAGGTTGTAGCATACCTGGTTAGATGTTCATTGAGCAGCCTTCCAATACCCCAGGACTTTTTTTTTTGGGGGGGGGTGCATATATTTACAAAAATAACATAACAATATGTCAACTGTTTATAATTTAAAAAATTTTTAGGATGTCAACAAATCTATCTTTTTATGTCATCATTTTTGTTGATTACACAGTAAGTCTTTAGTGAAGATATTGTATTGTATTTAGATAATTCTCTTTAGTAAGATGTTTTTCACCAAATTTTAAATTACTATAAACAACACAGCAATGAACATCTATGTACTTCTAGTTCTATCTATCTGCCTATCTTCTCCATATGTCTTATTTGTATGTCTGTTTAATTACATTCTTTGTAAGATAACATATTGTATTGTTAATTATACATGTTCTGGTCTTAGTTTTCCTGGACTTGAATCTCTTCTCCACCACTCACTTAATATTTGAATTTAAGCTGGTCATTTAGTCCCTCTGTTGCTCAGTTTCCTCATGAATGGGGAAGTAATGGTGTTGGCTTCATGAGATTGTGTTGAGAATTAAATAAGATAATTCAGCCATTTATAAAGTACCTGGCATATATTGTCAATAAATATTAGATAATTATTTGAATTTATTTCTAGAAATAAAATTTCCAGGTCAAAGGGAATTCATATTTTATGATAATAAAATACTGATGACATCATACCACATAAACACAGAAGACATTTATTATTTTTATTATTTTTAATCTTTATTGTTGAAAGTATTACAGATATCACCCCTTTTTATTCCCCATTGACCCCCTCGTCTCTGCTCCCATCCTCCTCCTGCTTTCCCCAAACTATTGTCTGTGTACATTGGTTGTGTATATATGCATATAAGTCCTTTGGTTTATCTCTTCCCAACCCTCCCATCCCCCTTCCCTCTGAGGTTTGTCAGTCGTTCCCTACTTCCATGTCTCTAGATCTATTTTGATTGTCAGCTTATTTTGTTCAGAAGGCATTTAAACGACAGCTCCTTTTTTTTTTTTTTTTTTTAATCAACAGCTTATTTTGTTCATGATATTTCATAAATAAGTATTTGTGTTTCTCTGGCTAGCTTATTTCGCTTAGCATAATACTTCCCGGGTCCCTCCATGTTATCTTAAAGGGTAAGAGATCTCTCTTTCTTACAGCTGCATACTATTCCATTGTGTAAATGTACCATAGGTTTTTTATCCACTCATCTACTGATGGCCACTTGGGTTATTTCCAGATCTTAACTATTGTACATAGCTCTGCTATGAACATAGGGGTGCATATATTTTTTCTGATTGGTGTTTCAGGCTTCTTAGGATATATTCCTAGAAGTGGAATCACTGAATCAAATGGCAATTCCATTTGTAATTTTTTGAGGAAACACCATATTGTTTTCAATAGTGGCTGCACCAGTCTGCATTCCCACCAGCAGTGTACTACAGTATCTTTTTCTCCACATCCATGCCAGCACTGTTGTTTGAAGATTTGTTGATGCCAGCCATTCTGGCAGTTGTGAGGTCATACCTCCTAGTCGTTTGAATTTACCTCTCTCTGATTATTAGTGACATCGAGCATTTTTGCATATGTCTCTTGACCATTTGTATGTCCTATTTGGAGAAGTGTCTATTCAGGTCCTCTGCCCATTTTTAATTGGATTGTTTGTCTTTCTTTTGTTGAGTTGATCCAGACATGCTAGTAGGAAACAGACTGACAAACCTCAGAGGGATGGGGGGTGGGAAGAGATAAACCAAAAAACTTATATGCATACATGCACAATCAATGGACACAGGCATTAGTTTGGGGAAAGCAGGAGGAGGGTGGGAGTGGGGAGGAGGGGGTCAATTAAGGAAAAAAGGGGGGACATCTGTAGTACTATCAACAATAAAAATTTTTTTTTAAATCAAAAGTGAATGAATTAACAGTTTCAAAATAGTAAGAGAGAAGCTTTTTAGTTCAGATAATAGAATTTATTTTGCTTTTGTTGAATGTAAACAAACTGTTGTAAGCTTACAGGAGCACTGCCATTTAGCCTCCTATATGGCTTTCAATTTCTTAATAGAATAAATAGTTTGTATCCTTGCATATTTTGCTAAGAAACCATGTAAATACTGTAATATTCATGATCAACTCCAGGCAAAATTTCAAGATGAGAAAATTTATCTTGGATGCTTTCTCAGTTCTCACTTCTGTGTTGGTACCCTTCATTCCCAGACCTTTCCTTCTCTTCTCCCCAAGTTTCCATTAATCTGATTCTGCTCTTTGGTTACCCTTGACCACTCTACAGAACATCCAGCATGCTTTTCCTCTCAAGTCTTCCCAATCCAAAGGTTGAAAAAAATTACTTCTTCCTTCTTCTTATTCCCCACAAAATTCGAATTCAGTCAATTCTTCTATCTTTGGAGATCATAAGTTGGATTTGATAATTCATAATAAATTGAGAATGGATATTCTTACTGAAAACAACAACAACAACAACAACTACAGCTTCTTCTGAAGTAAACAAGCCCCTCTTTAAAAAAATTATTAAAATTTAAGCTTTTTTTTCCTTTTGTGATTTTAGACATTGAATCAAAACAGTAATTCTAAGATAATAGTTTATGAAAGGGAAAACTATCCAGAGAAAGAGGTTAAAGATGCTTACACCATGAAAACAAAGAAAGAGAAATAAATCAAATGAAAATCTAAAAGCATTATTAGTATTTAATATATATAATTGTTTTGTTGTTCACAATCCATTTAGTGCCCATATTATAAAGTATGTGTAAACATCTTATAGAGTCACTTGAACTGTCTTTGTACAATATTAGGAGAATTTACATTGAAAAATTAAGCTTCACTTCAGTTAATAAACTCACTGCATTAATAATAAAAGACTGATATTAAAGAAGTGTAAAAATGCCATCTGTCTTTATGTTACCCTTGTTAATACACTCAATTAGACATTGAATATTCTGCTAGCTAGCTTTTCTCTCAAGAAAAGATAAAATCATTTCTGTAGATATGATTTTATGTTTTCAGAAAAATCACTTATAATACATACATTTATGCAATGAGTCCTACCTAATAATATACATGAGCATTTCTTGAATTGAATACAATTGCCCAATAGTTGACTGGTCTCTCATTATGGGTGAACCCTGGAATACTTCTGGAGACAGAGTAACTTATTGACATTTGGAAGACTCTGTATCTAGACACTGTTATATACATGTGCAGTTCTCATCAATTTTGGCATATGTTAATGATAACATGATATAAAGTGTTTGTGGTTAGGCTATAGTTTAATTCAATGTTACTTAACTAAACAAAAGGATAAACCACTGAGGAGGCAAATGTGCGAGGGGAGGGAGATCCAAGAGAAATTATACGTAATGTCAACAGGTTAAGAGGAAGGAAAAGCAGGCTGGGCCATGGGGACCACACAGGGGATTAAAGAAAAACACAGCAAACTGACTTTCGCCTTATTCATAGCCCTGGAAATTTTACAATCTGAAACCCCTAGAAAAGTGGTAAAATGGCTTAAAGCAAGCCTAGCATTAAGTATGCCAACTATAGCAAGACTTGATCCAAAAATTTAAAAATGAAAACTATCAGAATGTAAATGAGGGACTGTTTGCAATGGCCAATGTGGCATTATGATTCTTTTCTTTTGGGTCCTTCCATTGGTTCTATTTTCTCCATTTACTTTCTACACTCCACACTATTTTCACTTACCCTTAAGTCATTTGTAGTATCTTCTCTCCTTTTACATTTAGTGAAGGTAGAAAGAGAAAGGAAAATATTAAAGATTATCTAATTCAACACTCTCCTTTCAACAAAAGGAAGCAGCCCCAGGGAGGCAGTGACATGCTCAGAGTCAACGTGGATTATTGGTAGTAGCAGAATTGCAGAGGAATGTTGCTCTACTGACCTTCCTGTGTTTCCCAGTATATGAAACGGCCTTCCTAGCCTAGCTTGAGGCTGAAGTCCCAGACGAGGAAAATTGTAAAACTATCAAATGTTTCTGTGTCAATTTGAATTCTTTCGGAAGCTGATGCTAAGACAGAACTAGAAGGGCATGATATTTATTGCAGAAGGCACCTATGAAAAATAAAGAATAAAAAAGAGGGAGAGAGGCTTCAGATCATGGTGCCAATCTGACGATGTCAAGGAGATGGGTAAAGGAAGAGACTCCAATTGCTACACAGTTCCGAGAAAATGTCAACCAGGTTGATGAAGTGCCCAGAGCAAAAATTAACCATGGCAACTGTCCTACATTGGGCAGAACTGTCTCAGCTCTAATATCACCAGTCACTCATTGGCTGAGAACAGGCTTGGATGGTGGGTGAAGGAAGGGAGTTAGTGAGAACACTCTAGTGGATCCCAAAAGTGTGGAAGCTGCAAGCTTTTAGTTAACTACACACTTGGAGTAAGTTCTCTCTTGAGGCAGACGTGATTCATACAACTCCTTTGACATCCTCAGTTGTCTTCTGCATAACTTACTTCAAATGGGTCTGTGGTGAGGTGGGTAAGTGTACTAGTTGTCTATTGCTTGTAACAAATTACCACAAACACAGTGGCTAAAAAGAGCACGCAAGCTTCAGTTCTCCTTACTGTTTATAGTCAACAGCTGGAGGAGAGAGTTGAGTTGAAGAAGAAATTGTTAAGTAAAAAGGAAACAGACATTAGATATTCAGAAAATTCTGAGCCCATCCATATTTTAAAAAGAAAAAAGTAAAAGCATGTTCTGAGGAGAGCACCATGGATGTAGCTGAGGGAATCCTTTCATAAGAGATTGTGGGTATGGCTCATTGCCACAAAAAAAGGAAAACGTGGCCCTGGGATTGATTTGAACCTAGTGATCCCAGTTCCAGAGTTTGAGGCTCTTTTTTTTTTTTTAGATATTTTTTGTTAATTTTAGAGAGAGAGGAAGGGAGAGGGAGAGAGAGAAACATTGATTAGCTGCCTCCTGCATGCACCACAACCACTGGGGATTGGGCCACCATAACCTGGGCATGGGCTCTGACCAGGAATTGAACTGGTGACCTTTTGTTGCAAGGATGACGCTCAACCAACTGAGCCACACTGGCCAGGGCTAGAGTTTGTCTTTAATGTCAATGCTCTCTTAATTAATAGCATTTTATTTTTTATTAATGAATTTATTTTTGTTACAGATGTTTCTCCTTTTGCCCCCATAGACACCCTCCTCCCAATCCCCCCTCAACCCCCTCCCCAGCATTGTTGTCTATGTCCATTGGTTATGCATATATGCATATAAGTTCTTTGGTTTATCTCTTTGCTCCCCCTTGCCCCCCTCCTCTGAGGTTTGTCAGTCTGAACCCTACTTCTTTCTATGTCTCTGAGTCTATTTTGTTCATCAGCTTATTTTGTTCATTATATTCCACAAATTAGTGAGATCATGTGGTATTTGTCTTTCTCTGATTGCCTTATTTCACTTAGCATAATACTCTCCGGCATTTTAAAGGCTGGTAAGTTATTTTTTTAAATTGATTCACTTCTGTTTAAAATCTTCTCACATTTATTTGGGTATCACACTTAATTATTCACAGAATTTATTTCATGGACACATGTTGGGGAAATTCCACATCCTCCTGTAGAAGAGATTTTAGAAGACTGAAGGGGTGAGGTTTTTAAGAGGAGTACTAGGGGTGACTGGGATGTGAGAGAGACACTTGGTCAGCATGAGAATTTGTATCCATAGCATGATATGGAAGCATCTGGAGTCATGTATTTCCCGGAGTGAGTTGAGTGGTTTGTCAGTAGCAAGCAGCTTTTAAAAGGCATTTCAGTGGGCTGGTGAAAAAGTTCCAGCCTATTGTAGCCATGTGTTAAAAGTGGTTGTACTCACCACATTTTTCTTTCTTTCTTTTCTTTTTTTTTTTTTTTTGAGATTTCACGCACCTGGATTTTTATATAAAATTGCCAATTTTTAAAATGCTGGAAAGTACTTAAAAATCAAGTACTGTGAAGGCAAAGAAAAATGTCTATGCACTGAATTGAGACCTAAAACCTCTTGTTTGAAATATCCGGCTTGCACAGTCAAACAGGGATGAAAATAAAAAGAATAAGCAGGTCTCATTACAGAAGAGCTAAGGATGGATAGCAGAAATTTATAGTGCAGCCAATCAGCTTGGTCATACTTAGTGGTGGTGAGTTGGAGGAAAGGAAATAGATCTACTAACAGAAGTTTTGTTATGTGGGTTTGGTGGGAGTTCAAGAGAGGAAAGGAATCTGTATAGAGGGAGGGGCATTCATAGAAAAGATGGTTAAGAAGCTCAGAGAGCCTAGAGAGGCACATTCTTCTCCATCAAGGACAGATTTACAGATAGAATAAATAATAGATAAATCACCCCGGCCACAAGTGACCCCGCTAGGGGGTACAACATTTAAGGAGGTGCTCCCTCACAGGGCCACACAGGTTGAGGGTTGGGGCTTGCACAGACTGAGGAGTTAGTCCTCCTTACACTGTGCACCCTAGATGCATCCTCTGTCTCACCCTAGTGCTGGTTCTGGTGCTTACAGCATTTCAAAACATCTATTTTTTTCTTATGTGACATGGCTATATTTCAGGGTTGAAAATAGCGACTCTCGATTTAAAAAAAACAAAACAGTAAAATGTAGTACAAAGAAAAATATCTGGACATTTATGATCCATTTTTGGATGATAGAAAAATTTGTAACTGTATTTGTGTTTTGTCCCCGTAGATCATCTTTTATTTACAATTATAGATTTTTTTTGTTGTAACCCCAAACTGTGTTTCAATTTCACTTTCCCAGTTGACACATTTGTTTATTCAAATATATGTATTTATGGAGTGTCTACCTAATGTGCCAGGCATTGTGCTAAGCAATGGCTACGTATTGGTGGATAAAACAAGAAAGATCACTGCTCTTTTTGAGTTTATGGTAAGAACAGGAGAAAGAACTATTTAACAGGTATATGGTAAATGAACATGTACTTATTGTGGTAAGGACAATGAATGAAACAAACAAGATGCAGGAGTATCTACTGCTACTGGTTCATATTAGATAGGACAATCAAGAATCACCTCCAAGACCTGCATAATGGGAGAGATCAGCCATGTACTGATGTTTGGGGGATGCAGTGATGGGAAGCATTCCTGCCAGAAGCCCCGAGACATGTGAGAAAGTGAACTATGTAGTAGCTCCTCTTTTTAAATATTAAAAATAAAATTAAAATAATTCATGCATGCTGTAAAAATTTAGGAAATATATTTAAGTACGTAGAAGAAAAACCAAACATATATGATAATACTGTCAAGATATTACTGTTAAAATTAGTTTTTCTAGTTTTTTTTCTCATGCCAACACTTTAATAAAATACATATTACACTTTGATCACTCTTCTTTATTCATTCTCCTCCTTTTTATCCTTACACACTTAGGATTTATCTAACTTTTTCTCATTAAAGCTATTGTTGGATATTTTGTTTTCTGTTGCTGGTGTGAATCAGGCGTGGTTTCTATATTTTCTTTTTATAATTTTCATAATCTATTTATATAGTCTAAAAGTTTCACCTTGGAGAACATTTTTAAAATATGAAAAAATCTAAAAGAAGAGATAAAAACCACCAACAATAACATCCCTGGTTAATGTTGTCAGCATAATCTTCCAGGTCTATGTCTCCATATGTAAAATAGCACAGTTTTGTTGATCATATGTAATTGTATGTTTTGTAATTATTATTTATTATATAAAAGGAAGTTTCATTTTACTATAGGTAGTTTGCATATAACAGCATCCTATCATATCTAATCACTAAATTTTTTAATCAAATGCTTTAGCTTCATCTACTAAAATAAAGTAGGTTCTCAAATGATGTTTCATTCAATGTTTCATTATAACATTGATGAGATGCTGTAGGAAACTAAGTCTTATTTCTGTCAATTAGCCTGCAGTAAAATTGGTGTCATTATATGTTGTTTTGATGAAGTCCCAACAATCTGTTATAAAGTTAAGGACTTACCGTAATCATCATTTTCATATTTCATCAGATTAGATTCATAGATTTTTCTAAAATAGTAATAATGGCCTTGAGCTCCTGTAATAGAATTTATTCACTCATGGCAGGCTATTTCTATTTAACTGGTGTAAATTTACAGAGATTCTTTTTTTTTATCCTCCCCCGAGGACATTTTTGCATTTATCTTCAGATAGAGTGGGAGAGAGAGACAGAGGAAGAGAGAGAGAAACATGGACATGAGAGAGACACATCGAGCGGTTGCCACCTACACGACCCCAACCGGGGCCAGGTACAAACTGCAACCGAGGTATGTGCCCTTAGCGGGAACCGAACCCGGGACTCTCTGGTCCGTGGGCCGACGCTCCAACCGCTGAGCCAAACTGGCCAGAGTAATTTACAGAGATTCTTAACAAAATTTAATACAATTGCAAATTCCATATGCATTATATGTCAAAGCATCATTCCTCTTTACTTATGAGATCACCTTCTGGTAGAACCTAATAATTCCTCCATTTTTGCTACTTTTATTTAAATACATTTATTTGACCTTTTCATATCACACTCCATTCTAAAGTTCATTTGTATAACATTAAAAACATAATTTTATATTTTTATCAATTTAAATAGTGACATTGTATATCATATGCTATACCAAACAGTGGTGTGCAAGAAGTGAAAAAGTCTTATTTTGTAGCGTTTGCTTGTTTCCCTGATGTAAACATTCCCACCATGGCTGTTTTCAAGCTACAAGTGTGACATCACTGAACGTGGATGTGTGAAGCAATGCACACAATTGACTTTCATAAACTTGTAGGGACCAGCTGTAACATACTACTGAGACTGATGATGCAGGAATTAGTCACTGACGTGGCTGAATATAAGAAAAGTCTTAATAGTCCCAATAACTATAATGGATATGGCCTTATACAATAAGGTGGGATTGTCCATATCTCATTAGAATAATTCAAGAAGCTTTTGAAGTCTTCCTCACTCAATGTATTGTAGTAAAATAGTACTGGAACAGAGCAGGAGACATAGACGTCAATTTGTCTGATTTTTACCACTAACTAGGAGTTAAGTTCCTGTGTAAGTCATACATTTTCTGGGTCTTCATATTAGAAAGAGAGAAAGTGTGTGTGTGAGTGTGTGCGTGTGTATGTGTTTACATGTATGAGTGTACACACACTCACATATATACTGAACTCCAAGTTTCTGTGAGTGAGACACAGATGTATTTATTCCTTCATAAACTATAGAAATGAACATTTCCCATCTATTTATAGAAATTGCAACCACTTTTCAGGACCATACTCAAGTTCCTAAGTCTTTTATCAAGCCTTTCCTGACTAGATTAAACGTTCACCTTCATTCATTTCATTCTTTTGCATTTCCTATGCATTCACTTTCCCTATCACACAGAGCAACCTGTATATACGTATCATTTGGTTTATTCACAGCTTCCTGTTTCCTGATCTTTCCTTTTCAGATATAGTTTAACTCCTTAATGATTGGAATCATAAAGCATCCAAATATTTACCGTATTGCCACACATATAGCAGTGGTCCAATGAATAAGTCTTCACTAAATATAAAAATAGAATGCAACTCTGAACCTGAGAGAGTAAGTGAATAAAAACAAATCTTTGTGCAATGATAATTTAGACTGTTGGTATTTCTGAAGTTGAATTTTTGCCATGTTTATTGTTGATTACTTAACATAACAGCGTCTGACAAATTATTATGCTTATCATTTATTAAGGGATTCCTACATGCCAAGAATCCTACTAAGAGCTGTTATTATCTTATTTTCATCCTTATAGTAACTCTAATAAGATAGGTCATTTCATTTCTTATTTTTGAAACAAGAATATTATGCCTGAGCAATATTAACATTGTCAAGGTTATATAAACCTTAAATGATAGATCCAAGAATCAAATCCAATTGTGTCTGACTGCAAAGTCCATGTCTTAAAATACTGCATTACAAGTGCTAAAAATATCTTTTAGAAGTTTACATAGAAATTAAGAATATTCAAAAATATGGAAATGAGAAATAAAGTGCTCTGAGTCTAAATAATACTAATGATTGGTCATATAGGAAATCAAAAGACAACTACTTAAATTTAACCTTACCCTAGAAAGAACTCTAATTCTAGCCAGCAAAATTGCATCAGCCATTAATAATGCAAGATGACGTGCAGAGAAAGTCTTTTAGCCCATAAAAATGATTCATTCACCCTCTTTCCGGAAACAACATTCCATTGGGCAAATCAATGCTCTGAGTTGCTACTGAAGACACTATCTACACAAGCCAAAATCACTGAAGTTCACTGTTATTCTGTGATTGTGATTCTAAAAAGTACTTGGCAAATGTTGCAGGATGTTCTGTACAAGAAGGCAAATGGTAATAATTGGGGAAAATTGGGTATTGTACAGAAATGGACATCTGAAGGATCACTGGCACTAATTTTCTTTGTATTCCTTTTTATGCATTTTAATTGAGAGTTGGCAAAAATACAATTTTATAGAAAAAAGGTCGTGTTTTAAATTCTAACCAAAAATACCTGAAAGATAAAATAAATATTAAAAGATACACACATAAAACAAAAGCTGAAAACATTTAGATTTATATTAAATGCTTATTTCCTTTGAATAGACAAAGATTTCTGTTATACTTAAGATTAGCATTGAGGTTTGTTGGTCTCCAGTTTTTGATAAATTGTAAGCTAACAAAAAGGATGTGCTAGGTTCATAATTGTAAGTCCCTCAACTTACCTACACATATTTGTTATTCAATAAGTATTTGCTAAATGAATAATTTAATCTTTGTGAATATACATTTATGTGTGCATATGTAAACACATGTATATACATACATATACATATATTTATATATGTATACATTTTCACAGCAAGAATTATAAATACATAAATTCACAGGCAGAGTTTTATATATATATCTGTACATATATACATATACATATATACAGAATAAATATATATATATGTGTTATTGAAATAAAGGACTTGAGTCAGAAGTATTCTAAATCCCTGACCATCGTGTGTTCTGTGCTATAGAGGAAGAGCAGATTTTAGAAGCAACACACTTGGGTTTGAATGCAAGTTATACCGTTATCCATACTCCGACCTTGGACAGCTCAGTTTCTAAGCCTCAGTTGTTATCTGTCAGTTCTCCTACTTTTTTCAGATTTGTTAACATGATGGCAGAAGATAAGCCTAGTACAGTGTCTGATACAGAAAAGTAACTAAAAATAGCATTTCCATCTTTTTCTTACCCCCTTTCATCATATAGGAAAACGATTCCATATAGTCTATTATATCTAATGAAGTTCTTCAAATGGTTAACTCATTTGATCCTTCCAATAAACCTCTTAATACTGCAGAATAATATAACTGCATTGTAGTACTGTTAACATTTATGGACATTTTCTGTTTACTTTTATCTGGAGACATCATTTATACCTTTCCAACCATCAGAAAAGTGGATATTTTCATTCCTGTCAAGTTAAATTCTCTACTTTTTCAAGGTCTATCTCAAAACTTATTTCAACTCTACATGATCAAACCTTTCTTTAACTCTTTCACTATGTGTATCTCTACCTGGTTCTATATAATTTTCTAGTGTGTTTTGATGGCCTTTAGAGCTTGGTATTTTATTTTATTTTTATGTGTGTTTCATTTCCCAAGAAGCTAATTTTATCTAAGCCTTCCAAGGAGATGAATGTGGTTTAAAATGTCTTCAGTATCTCAAAACCTAGTGGACCGCTGGAATACGTACAAAACCAAAAGCAAACACTCCCTTGACAACGACTGAGGACTTCCATACTGCATGGGGTAGGTTTGCTCAAGCAGCTATTTCCCAGTGTCTTGGGTTTAGTCACCTCATACCTGCTGTCCTGGAACACATAATTTTCAATTATTAGCTGTATTTCTATGTTGACCTACCTTTGTCTGGGGCAGGAAGGGTCTCCCATGGAAACTTAATTCTAACCATGAGACCAGGGTATGACCTCTGAATTTCACCCTTTACCACACAATTCTAAGACAATCTATGCTAAACACATAATGCCTTCATATAGGAAGAATTCAATACATGTTAATAATTTTATTTTTGAACATACCTTTGGAAATATCTTATACTCAGCATTTATGCTTTCTTTTTGTCATGTTAACAAGATTGAGATGATCCTAACATGTCGATGTTATGTGGCCTTAAGTTTCAGTTTCATTTCTGAAAAATTTCAACATTTCAATATAACCACTGGGGCTTCAGATCCCATGTACACTGCATCTTTAGAGAAGGACATAGTGCTGTAAAATTCTTCCTACAACAATATTTTTAAAGAAATTGGGCATATAATTATGAGAAAGAAAACACAAATACTGAAGCTATAGATTCACACAACTAAAATATTATCTTTACTTCAGAATTTCAAATATAGATTATCACCTTATGGGCTAGATGTGTATTGCTTGTGTTAAGATACATGCTCTTACTTGCTTGATTCTTTGGTTTATAGGAAACTTAGTTCAGATGCAAATTCCTTTTTTAAATATTCATGGCTTAATTAGGTTGTTTTTCTGCTAGAGTTTGGGCTGCTTTTATTTCATTTTATAATAAAGTGTGATTCCAGACATTCTATTAAATTAAATGGACTTGGAGAGAAGTCAAATGTATAATTCAATGGGGAAACAAATCTTTAAAGATAAACTAATATGCTGTTATGATTTTACAAATAATTATCAGAAGTTTGTAGTCAATAAGTACATATCATAATTCCCATCACAAAAAATTGGAAAAAATATGATTAAAAAAACTGACTAACCATATAAGTAGACAATAATAATTTTAATTAGGCAATAAAAGTTTCTTAATCTTTTATTATGAATAAAAGTAGCATTGACAAAGCTCTAGTTTTCATCATAATGAATCATTTCCAGGAGTATGTCTAGTTTTGTTAATATTTCTAATTCCAAAATAGACTGCATTCATTCTGCATTTCACCATATCTGTCAACTCTGAAACAATAGAACAACCTAAAAAATAAATAAGTATATGTTATGTTGGAAAGTAATAAAGAAAAATATCAATAAACAAGAAACTAAAATGAATTCCCCACAAAAAAGAAAAGAACGTGGAAGAGAAGTAGCGTTTCTAATTCATGACCACTATTAAGGAAAGACAGCCAACACACATAGCTGATGTCAGCCAGTGAAGCCCACCACTGTTTCAGGAAGATGCACTTCAAAAGTAGAGGAGGCCACAAAATGTGTTACAATAAACCCAATCACCACATATTTAAGAAAATCCAAGTTTATGAAAGACTAACTAACTCAATAAATAGAATTTGCACTCAAAGAAATAGAGCCAATAGAACCAATAGGCACCACCTCTGTGATAGTACACTTAATGTGCCAGAGAAAATAAGCAAGAACTTACACCCTTAGAAATAGAAACAGTCCACTGTAAAATGTAGGGAGGTGATGATGGTAAAGGACTCAGTTCAAGGTGTGTATGTATAATTTTTGAAATTTGTTCTTACTAGTTTTGAAAGGGGTGCCTCGGAAAATGGTAGGAACTGGGTTTCATTTTTCTCCTTCTCTCCATTCTTCCAAATTCCAAGTTCCTTTCAGTTGTTTTGGTTCTTGTTTTTGCTTTAAACTGACGTTTTATTCATTCATTAGGAGATTCCAAAAAATCTGCATAATTACTTTGCTTCTGTGAGTTATATAAATTTTGCATCTCACTGTTATTCTGTATTCCAAATTATAAATAAATAAATACTAAATATAGCAAATTAGACCCCAATGCTGAACATTAGACTGAACATTCTTCTACATTCTATGAATACTGCACAATCATCTAACTCTTTGATGTCAGCCTAAATTTTAATAGCCATTATAGTCCACTACTTCCTCCACCTTGCTCTCCTGCGGACACTGCTTCAGCTGTAGTCCTCTTAAACAAGTAATTTACAAGACGCAGACTCCAGACTGATTCACACCTATGAGTATGTGAAATCCATATTTATCTTCCTAGCTAGAAAGTTCTGCATGCCTTCTTCTGGATAGTTTTAGATCACCTTGTGGAATCCACATACCTTGAAAACTCTGGTGTCTGGTCCACAGGCTCCTCCATTCCTACTATATTTCATGCAAATAACATCTTCTCCAGTATCATTCATCTGTCTAATGACACCTTCATACAGTCACACTTTGAGGACTTGCAATCACCCCAATTCCCTCATTTCCAAGAGTGTTTACTGAAACATTCCGTTCCCTAGCCCCAACTTCCTGCCCTTCCAGAATGCTTGTTTAAACATTTCCACAATAACTTTTCCTTTTTTGGCCTTATTGGGATTTGTAATTCACTGATTTCTCTTCTTTCTCATTACCCATCATTACCTCCTTTCTTCACTTCCTTGTGTGTACAACTTAGGTTGCATATTTTAGTCACTCTTCCCAACCAGAAACTCTTTCCTCCTTGACGAGCCCAACTGTTCACTGTACCTCTATCAGGGCAAGGGAACATTGCTGAGATAAAATACTCAGCCAGATTGGAATGACAGTATTGTCAATTTTGGTTCAGCAGTATAAACGCTGCTTGAACTTTAAATGACATTTCCCTATTTACCCAATTGTTCTACTTTCCATAATAACGAGTTCAGCTCTTTCCATTCTACCCAGACTCTCAGCCTCTTCTACTTCACCACACTCAGCAGAGTTTCAGAAGTCTCTCGTTTCCTGTAGAAAATAAAAGCCAGTATTTTGGAACTCCTTCAACCTCCCACTACTAAATGTAAATACATCCCTGAATCCTCAGCCATCCTTCTTTTTCCCATGTTTAAAATTAAGAAAACATTATTTCTTGGGAGCTGCCTAGAGCTCCATTTTCTATACATTTCTTCACACTTTAACTTACTGCAATCTAAATTATTGAATTGAAAGCGAAAGAACCACTTCAATAACACTGTAGTGGTTAAGAAAATGTAGGCGATCTTATTTTAGTTAAGGGATTTAATTTCTCGGCAGTATGATCCTTTGTTTCATAACACACACCTCTTAGTTTTCTTCTTATATTTCTTTACTTCTCAGCTTTGTCTCTTGCCTTTTTTTTCCCTTCAAGACCTATGTATTTTTCTACTTTCTTCCCTTCTTAGTCTAATCTCCCCACATGATCACATCCACTTTGAGGATTCAGTCAATATCCACCAAGACTTTTTTTCTGAATTCAAGATCCATACAATTATTTGCTTACTTGACATTTACACTTGGACTTTCCAGAAGCATTTCAAATTTTACATGGCCAAAACTGAACTCATGACTATATTTTCTAAACCCTTCTTGCTTTCCATAGTCTCCTATCACCCCCAAATGGGTTTGCAGTCAGAAATATGGAAGGGGTTCTTGATACTGATTCCCCAAACCTTATTATGTCCTATCTGTTTTACCTCACTTATCACTGGATGTTATTTCTTCCTGTCTCTACCCTGTTCGTCTATCCTCTGAACTACTGCAATAACCTTCCTCCTAGTTTACCTTTATTCAAATATGTGTTTAATTAACAGCTTAATAATTGAAGGAAATAATGAGTTATTCTAATGATCCCTGCTGGAAAAATGTGTTCCCTACTGAGAAATTAACTCCTACTCTAAGATCTGGAACCAATTTATTTCTTTGGATGCTTAACAGATATTTTGTCTTTAGGTCCTCCTTAACTCTAGGGACTCCTTTTGGGTTGATTCATGAAGTCCTCTTTCATAACTTCACAAAGTCTATAGTGTCAGACAAAGGTCTTTAAATCTTTGTAGTACCAGAATGGGGGCACTGAGTGTTTGCCAAGGTCCACTGCTATAAGCTTAAGATAATGTCGTGTTGCTGTCAGATAAATTAGAGTTATGTGACCAGGATAATGAGTAGATTTAGTGGAGCAAATAATGTCCTTTCACATAAGTGTCAGCTCTGCTCATCATTGCCAGGGTTTCCACATAGGCATAGGGAACAGACAGTCACTTGTCCTCAAGAACATGACTCTGCAATTCGATGATTTGGGATCTGGCTATCTATAACAACTTGGACTTTATACAATTTCTTTTCCTTCACCATACCCAGATTCTGTTAAGTGTCTGATTTTCTTTTTCCCCATATTTTTTGGGTATGGTATCCTGAGACAATTCCCGAGGCAAGGGTCCTGCTTACTTAGTCCTCACTCCCTCTGAGAAATGGAGAAATCTCTGAAACCCGTTCTTGGTTCCTGAGTTCTTGATTCCTGCTGGACACTTTTGGCACTAAGCTTCCTGTAGGCTGCTTTTACATTCCAGTGTACAATCTAATTTCTCTGCCCTCATTTATTACTGAAAGCTTGCTTGCAATTTTTTTCTGGTCCTGGGGAAGTTTAGTTCATTTCCTCTCTCAGCATAGGTTACAACATGCAGGGTCCATGACATTTTGTTATTTTGATCTGATTAAGAAGATAATATGTACCCAATATAGAAAATTTGGGAAAGCTTTCAATCACAGTAACACAACACAAATATATGGTATATTCACAATCAAGACTAGCATCGAATTGAGGTCAAAATGTCAAAATCTTGGATTTTAGAAAGATTTTGAAATAACCAATGTTTTGACACTTTGAATGTACTATCTATATACAGAGTCTGACACATTATTATTGCTGATTATTGACCAAGTGAAATTAATATGAAAGTAATTTAATCAGCAGAGGGGGAAAAGACTCACCTGGTGACTTAATTAATATATGGATTATGGAATTAGAACAAATATTATTCATATTTTATTTTATTTAAATATATTTCAAAGTTGTAATTTTTTTCCTTCTTGGTTGAATAAAAAAATCTATAAAAGGTGGGTTCTATATATCAATAGAATACAAAATTGAAGATACATATAAAATAGAATAATAAAATCCAAAGTGAAATAATACAATCCAATATACAAAATACAAATTCAAATAATGTAAATGTACATGAGTCTAGCCAAGTTGATTTTATATTGTTATCTAAAAAACAAAAGGATATTTTAACTGAATCTTATGGGGGCATTTTAGGAACAGCTTCATGTTAAAATGAAATATTCGGTATTTGGAGAACTTATTTAAGGCCAAGGTTTATTTTTTGAAAGACTGTTGATCTTGTCAAATACTGTCACATCCTTTAATTGATATGGCATAAGGTTACTGGGTATATTTCCTGCATTCTCTTATTAAATAGAAAGTGCGTTTTATTTTTTTCCCGCAAGGCCAGACCCCAAGTCAGTCTGAGAGTCTAAGTGATGAAGAAGGTCTGCTTCTCATAGAAGTCACACATAATTTAGCAATCTCCCCTCTACATTTTTCTTCCAAGGTCCTGCTCCCTCAATAAATTTTCTGGAACACTTTACTACAATTTATGCTTTGCTAAAAAATGACTCACCTATTTCTTGAGGTAAATTATATTTCCTTTCCTACTTCATAGCTGAGAATAACTAAACAGTGAGTAAAATAGCCCAAATGGAGCTTTCAATGTGAAATTATGCCAGCTCGTCTTGAGTATTAACTGTTTTACTAATGGTTGTTTAATCCTTCAAATTGCAGTTTAAATCCTGGCTATTTTAGATTTACCAATAGAAATATTCAGATGTTTCACAGGGATTTGGAGAATTAATTTTTTATACTAATAAGATTTACTATGCCTTAAAAGGGAAATGGAGTGAATATCTTTATACAAAAACTTCTTTATAATAATTTTAAAAAATGTACTTTTCTAATTTTCTCAATAGTCTAATTTGCATAATTTACTTTCACTTACCCCAAAAATGCAACATATAATCCATTCGTTGGATTTTGGTTTTGTTTTTGGTTTTGGTGATGGAGACACAATACTAGCCCTATCACCTTCCCTGTGAAGTTCAGAGCAGCTTCATTTGAATTCAGTAGTGGTTTCAATTCATGTTATTTCTTTAAGGCATGGAGTAAGACGTAAAATGGGGCCAGGCTGCTCTCTCAATGAAATGTTCAATGAATAGTTTAAATACCTACTGTACTAAATTGTGTTTTCTTTCTACCCTTGGAACAATGAGCTGAGAACAGGGAAGAATCTGTAACCTGATCTCATTAAACCCTGGAGAAGAGCTCATCATTGACCTCATCATCTTTTTGTTTGTTTGTTTTTGCTTTGGCTCTCTGCTGATGCTCTGTGGGAGCCAGTGTTAAATATGGTTTCAGATTTAATTTCTAGCCATTAATGGCTTACTTTCCTTATTTATAGAAGTAACTAACTTGCTAAAAGAAAAGTGCTGACCAGGATTTGTAGGGGATTCAGCAAACTTTTAATTGATGTACAATAGCACATTAAAGATGCTGAGTACATAACTCTGCACATATCTTTCTTTCTTTCTTTCTTTCTTTCTTTCTTTCTTTCTTTCTTTCTTTCTTTCTTTCTTTCTTTCTTTTTCTTTCTTTCTCTCTCTCTCTCTCTCTCTCTCTCTCTCTCTCTTTTTTCTTTATTGATTTTAGAGAGAGAGAGGAAGGGAGAAGGAGAGAGAGATAGAAACATTGATGAGAGAGAACATTGATTGGCTGCCTCCTGTATGCCCCTCACTGGGGATTAGGCCCACAACCTGGGCATGTGCCCTGACTAGGAATTGAACTGGCGACTTCTTGGTGCATGGATCGATGCTCAATCACTGAGCCACACTGGCAGGGCACATATTCTTTTCTGTAACAATAACATTAAACAACAGACTGACAAAGTCTTCTTTGTCAAGAGAAATGAACATGAATCTCACCTTTTCTTAGCAAATCCATAGGGAGAAAGCTATTCTTCTACCTATAGCTCTTGGGTGTCTAACAGGATATATACTTAAGTGGGATGATCATATGATTTATTGCTCCAATGTGGACACTTTGGAGAGGAAAATAAGATGTTATTAGTCATTGAATAAGGCAAAAATATGGAAATCTCAAGAAAATCAAGACATGACATGATTCTAGAAATTACAATAAAGTAGGCCAAATAAAGTACTGAACTTTAATTTTGAGAAGTAAAACCTGAGATTTAAGATTACCAGATCTCTCTAGACCTACTCTGACCATAAATATTTCAGAATCACTTTAGTGGAGTCTAAGCTTTACTCTTGCACACTATGCACAATGAAAATATGCTGTAAAGCTCTTGACTTTCACGGGGTCTTCCTTGTTCTTTTCCAATAAGTTTCTTTGTTTTCTTCATTTGTTTCAAATCGGGATTATGGAGATTTAATTTATATGTAGTATATTTTTGATGTATGCATTCATATAAATTTTCCCACCAACACTATCAAGATCTAGAACAGATTCATTACCTTACAACGTTTCTTTAGTAGTCACTGGTGGAGGTTTTTTCTCCAAGTTTGTGTTCCATTCTTATTCTCAGTCATCCTTGTATGCCTGTGTGACAGAGATGTCTTACATAGCTCTTGTCCCTTCCCCAAGGTTAGACTCTGTGGCTTGTACTTGGTGCTTACTCAGTTGGTGTTGGGGTAGTCCACCTTTAAGTCTTCGGTAAGCTATGTGTGGCCTCAACAGCAAGGTTCTCTCAATGTTCCTGCTCCTCCTTTCTGTGACAGACAGTCAAACTGTGCTTTGTGACAGTAGTGGGTCTTATACATGAGAAAGTTCTTTTCTCCCCCAAGATGTAGGAGATGTCTGCTAGTATTGGTGTGGGGTGCTGTGCTCAGGACTGTCAGGTGCCCCTTTCCCCTAGGGTAGAGGGCTGTTTTCCTCTCCAGTAGCAATGGGCTTTGCCTATACCTAGGAGCCACAGTTTGTTGCCTCACCTTCAGAGACTTAAAGCTTTTGAAAGAAGGAGATGGAGCTTTGTGACTTTCCTAGGGGGAGCTGATATCTTCTTACATGCCTAAAAATATAATTAATTAATTAAAAATGTTTTAAAAAATATAAAGAACCTCTCCTGTTTCTTCACTTGTCCCCAGTCTGAGGTCCCTAGATAAGTCTGCCTGTGTGTACAAATTCCTCTCGTTTTGACAGGTCTAGGGGTTCCAGGTGGGTTTCTAACCCTACACACAGCCTTTATAAATTTATTAAAATTTTAGCTGATTTCGTCTTACTTGCTTGTGTGGTGGCACTATCTCTTCTCATATTCTGACAATCTGTGACGAGTCAGTCTGGTTTTTGTTTGGGGGAGCCTGTTCCTCCTTGGCTTTCAGGCTTCTTCTTTGATTTGGGAATTCAGATCCCTGATACACTAAGAAAAGTTATTTTGTGGTTTATTTGTCTGACTGTTTCTCATTGTTATTAGGGTAATGGAAACTCTTTTTCCCCCCAGAATTTTACATTCTAGGCATAAAGAGAAAGTCCAGTGAGTTTTTGAATCCTAAGAATATATGAAACAATTAAATGAAAGAATGAATAAACTCACCCATCTACCTCATGATTTTCTTCCCCAAATGTGGAAATTTATAAAAGAAGTCCCTTCAAACCATAATGATGTGTCTTTCTAGAATGTTCTTTTTTTTCTTTTCTTTATTGATCATAGAGAGAGAGGAAGGGAGAGAGAGAGAAATAGAAACATCGATGAGAGAGAACATCAAGTGGCTGCCTCCTGCATGGTCCCCACTGGGGATTGGGCCCACAACCTGGGCATGTGCCTGACTGGGAATCCAACTGGTGACCTCTTGGTGCATGAGTCGACGCTCAACCAATGAACTACACTGGCTGGGCTCTAGAATATTCTGTATAGACATCTGTGACACAGTAATTTATTTAAAATTTTTTTTTCTATATTGAATTTAGAGAAAAAAGAAGGGAGAGGGAGAGAGAGACAGAGACATCAATGAGAGAGACCATCGATTGGCTGCCTCCTGCATGCTCCCCACTGGGAACCGTGCTCACAACCTGGGCATGTGCCCTGACCAGGAATTGAACCAGCGACCTCTTGGTGCATGGGTCGATGCTCAACCATTGAGCCACACTAGCCAGGCCACAGTAATTTATTTTAGGTGTCACATGTCAGTGTTGAATTTATTAAAACATGGTTACTCTGCAGGGCATGGTATTTTTATTTTTATTATTTTATCAAATTGTACTGCCTGCCTTAAGAATTGTTCTTAAAATGTTTGAGCCACGCTTACAAAAGACATTCAGGAGGTGGAAGGAGGATCTCTATCTCTATATACGTTTGATTTCAATATAGGTCTATTAAAATTTAATAATAATGGGTTTTAATGAAGTGACTTGCCCACATTCTTCTCACTTGATAGATTTGGGCAATTTTCACCTCCAACACCTATGCTTTTTATAATAGCAGTGTTTTATCATGAAACAGCAAGGTCTTTTAAAATTACATGCCAGACTATATATGCATAAACTTTAGATCATCACACTCAATTACTTTCTTTATCATTATGTTCTTTGTTGAATTATTTCTTAGTTCATTTCCTTTACACCATCTAAGCATTTCTTTAAAATTTTCACTTTTAATGTCTTGACTTATACAATCCAAAATAATAGCCATCCTTCCCAATATCACCATTTATTCCACTAAAGTATCCTTTGGTTTTCTCAGAGCATATTGCAACATAATATTATATATATTTTTCCACCAAGCAATATGGAACCTTAATTTTCAACATAATTTCTGTACATCAGTAGTATGAAAGTAATCCTTTTTTACAAGTAGAACTGATTACTAGAAGGAAAAATGACAAAACCAACTGCTATTTAATATGAATCCAGAGAAGCTTAGGTTTCTTTTTTCATTTTTAATTTATTAATTTGAGAAAGGGAGGGGAGAGAGAGAGAGAGAAACATCGATTTGTTGTTCCACTTATTTATACATTCATTGGTCGCTTCTTGTATGTGCCCTGACTGGGGATTAAACCAGCAACCTTAGCGTATTGGGACGACCCTCTAACCAACTGAGCTACCCTACCAGGGCCAGAGCTTAAGTTTCAACTCCAGCCAACAAGTTTGTTAGAATCTCTCTCAGCTTTGCAACTGACGCTTTTGAGATCTTTCCTTCAGTGCTGATATTGCCTAACAGGACTTAGTGTTGACTGACAACATAAGTCAAGAAAGCATTCTCAAACATTGTAATCCTGCCAGACTCCATCTTATCAAGATACCTCTTTACACCGGCACAGGTGACAGCCGCTGGTTCCTCAGCAGCCATGGGAAACTACTGTGCTTGCTTCAGAAGCTCAGTCAGACACCAACTGCGACTCGCGAGCTGTGAGTAGCACCACGGAGGTCAGAACTGCACTGAGCAAAATAGTGACCTCATGATACTCAAGCAATTCATGGTATCTGACACCGGTTTCATAACCTTGCTTTGGGCAGCAGACCTGACATGTACAACAGACAAACCAATGTTAAGGAAAGAGTGGATATCTTGGAAGAACAATTCTGTCTCACCCACAGAATTAAATTACAAGAGGCTGAGATTTTGTGGTGCACAGATTTATCCTGATGCTGGAAGAGTATCTGATAGACAGGAAAGGTTTTATGAGTAGATGCTCAAAAAGTATTTGTTAAATAAAATGAATGAATGAAATCAAGTACAATTTTTAGCAAAATACGTAGTATTAAGAACCTCCTTTTAAAAAAATAAATAACAGCATTAAACCATCAGCTAGCATATGAATCTAATGAGTCCCTTTTCTATACAAATAATTTACAACATTTTAAAGTTCCTTCATTTTACTCATTATGGGTAAAAATGTGTCAGTTTCCTCCTCAGGCATTTGCAAATTTTTTTTCCTTTTAATCCAACAAGGACACACAAGGATCACGTGAATTCGTATCTTTCTAGATATTAACACCTGAAATTCCTGGACATTTTTCTTGATTACTCTGAAATGCATGAATTCCATAAGAAAAAAATCTTAAGAGAAAAGGAGAAAAAAATATAGGTACTTTGTTCTTTATTCCTACCTTAAATTTTGTCATACATGAATTGCTTAGCCAAAATAACAACAACAACAACAACAACAACAACCATGTTTTTCTTTTCCTTATTTCATGGTTTTCTTTAGATTTTTGCCTGGAAGAGTGACACTGGTCTTCTTCCTCTGAAACACATTCTTCTGACAGAATTTGCTAATCTACTACCTTGCCCTGTGCATAGTGTGCCCTTGTGCATAGAGTGCCCGCGCTTCATTTATTTAAATTGCATTACATTGCTAAATAAAATGCACGAGGATTTGGGGAGTAAAATCTGGAGACATTAGCATTTGATATTAACATTTTTCAATAGAAAAATGTAAGAATCATTACATATAATGTGGGCTCAAGCACCTATTAAAACTATACCCTAAGAGATGAACAAATTGAAAATGAGATTTCGACACTCTATTTACAAGAACTCACCTCCACTAAAATAGCAATGAAAATTAGCCATAATCTTGAAATCACTTTAGAAAAAGTTAATTATGGTTGAAATGCCAAATCTAATCAACACTTTAAATTCTTTTCTTATTTAAACTTGCTCCAAAATATAAAAACTTTTTTCATTATTTTCTTCGTTTGTAGTGACTTTTCTATTATAGACATAACTCTTGATTGTTTTTTTAAATGTGGAAAATGTACAAATATAAAAAGAAGAGAAAAAAGAAATTGGTTAAAAAATACCACCATTTAAGAATAATTAATTTTTGTATATATATATAATGTATATTATATATGTATACTATACACAGTATATATTTGTGTGTGTGTGTGTGTGTGTGTGTGTGTATTTCTGCTCACATTTGGATCATAGAACTTAAGAAATTTTATTTCAGTTATTGTTCTCAAATTTTGACTTCTCTTACATAAGCCCTAAATTTATTTTCCAAGTCATTAAGATGATAACAATGAGCTTCATCCCATCATTGCAATACTGTATCTAGGCTCCCAGTAGTTAATTATTCTGCCCTGTTTTAAAATAACTCCTATCCCCTGAAAGCCATTTTGCATAGTAGTCAATGCACAGGCAATAAAACCAAACTGTTCACATTGTATCCTGGCTGAATAACCCTGGACAGATTACTTAATCCTCTGTGCTGAGTTTCTCATCTCAAAATAGAAATAATAATAGTACACATAGTGTTTTCATAATGATGAAATGAGTTAATAGATGTGACATGCTGAGAATTGTGCCTGGCATATAGTAAACCTTCAACAAATGTTAACTATTATTAGCATCACCTTATAAGAAAGTGCTAGAGTCCTTAGCCGAAATGCTGATTTTTAATGTTGAACCCTTGGGAGGTGTTAATGTTTTCATTAGCATTTCAGGATCTAAAGTACTAGCAATTAACTTACAATGTGCAGTCTTCCCGGACTGCTTGGCATCTCATAATTTTTAAGTCCATATGTGTTTTCCCAATGTGTAATATGCACACATCAAAACTCTTCAGTTATAAAGCAGCTTGATAACTTTCTCATTTCTCGTATTCCTCACCCACATAAGATGCTAAACTAGAAAGTCCCTATGTCATTTCCTAAAATACTGCAGTATCCAGAATATAGTAGAGAGTATTATATATATATTATATAGAGGACAAGATAAAAGTGAGGAATGTCATAAGAGATAACAATGGTGTGGGAAATATTAATTTTATGAACACTCTAAGAAAAAAAAAGGGAGAAAATTCAAATTCACAATATGCCTTTCAGTGCAGTTTGCTGTAAGTTCTATTGAATAGTAGGGTGATGATTGTTAATATTCAGTTTTTGTGTTATTAGTTCTTACCATCTATCTCACAAGATTTTGTGGAGAGATATTTTTCTATGCTATATAAATGGCAGGGAGTACCGTTGGTGGTCTTCTCGGGGGTCATAAATGGCCCATTGTCCAAAATATCTCTCACCAACACAATCGAAACTAAATACTTCTACAGTATTTGCTCTTTATAACCTCATAAAAATGCATAAAGAGAACAAAGAACTTAAAGGCACACTTGCTTACTTCACAACTTTATCTGGGCCTGACTTTAATAATCGCAATAAAATTTTCTTAAATATGAAGGACTCAAAACACTCAATCATGTCACCTCCAGGAGTCTTGTGACACCCTGGGCAGAGCATATTTTTCCTGATCTACAAATGCAGCCCTGAAAGTGTTTTATAGTTTTCAGAGTAACATCTTAGGGCAAGGACCAGGAAGGTATTAGGGCAACCATCTGCTGGTGTTTTAATGAATGCTCTGAGGACTTCCCTATACCAATAGTGTCCCCATGATAAAAACAGAAACAAAACCTATAAAAGGTGCATGAAACAAAGAGAAATATCCAGATGGCCATGCCTGCACTTAAGAAACTGTGAGTATCCACCTATTAGATGCACCCTTGGGCCCTTTGTCACATACATAATTCCTATAAAGTTCTTACTGAAACTCCTTTCGATGGCCCAACTTATCCTTAGAAGGTCAGCCCGAATCAAATGGTCCTGTCTTTTTACTGTATTTTTTATAATTTGTCCTAAATATGTATAATAATGAATCTGAAACTGATAAGATTCAGTATCCCTAAATTAAGGAGTTTGAAAGTTGTTTGGAGAGATGATAATAATATACATGAAATAATATCAGAATGTCTAAAATAAATGTATAAAATGTGATAACAACTATTAGCACTCCATGAATTCATGAAAGAGGAAAATCCATGTGCGCCGGAGAAGGTAGGGAATAGGAGACTAGGGTGCAGCTTGAAGGAGTAGAACAGGATATTATTAGGAACACACTTCCTCCTGGATAGCATGCTTCGTAACTTCCCTCTAGCAACTTCTGAGCATTGCTGTGAACCCATCACTGACATATGCTACCTACCCTTGTCCTTTCCAAATGTGAATATTTACTAGCATTATCATGCCCCTGTAGTACCATTGCCTGTCGGGTATTTGGTGGCATAGAATGTGTCTGTTTAATTCATAAACATATAAATTAAGAGGAATCATATCGTTATTGGGTGTAGATACAGAATATCATAAGATCAGACTTTGATCTTGCATGTTGTGTGGTGAGCTATGCCCTTTGGAGAGGAAGTGAGTACAGTTTGTGGGCAGAAGGGAGAAAAGTAAGTATTTGTGACAGAGAAAGTAGACAATGGTAGACTTTACAGATTTTCCAAACATTAGCAGCTCTCTTTAAGAAAGTACTATACATCCCAGTTCTGTTGACACCAGGCTTAGCCATAGAATTTTCTGTGCCATCTTACTGACATCAAGTTTCACCAAGTGACTTCCTTTGTCTTTTGAAGTGTGAACAGATGTGTAATGTTACGATTCTGAGCAAAAGCTTTAATGACTCTTACCATGTTATTGTTTTGCCATCTAGAGCAAGAATGTCAGTCTCCCAGGGGAGACTAATCTATTAGCTTGAATACTAGAATAGTGATTCTGTGGAAAGAATCACAAATTGAGATTAACCCAGCATGAGTGAAAAATAACCTTTTTTTTTCTTTTTGTAAACCACTAAGACCCAGAAGTCATTTATTACTCCAGCATCACTTAGATAAGCTGTTTGATACAGAGTAATAGGATTTGTGCTGGTGGGAGGAAAGATAAAGTCTCATATAACAATAGTGGGCATGAGTAAAGGAAAGATGCAAGGTGTGTAAGAGAAGCAGTGAAGAGATGAGCCCGAATAGAACAGAAGTGCTACAAAGAAGCGAAGTTGGAAATTTGTATGTAGATAGATTATTTGTAGGTCTTGGAAATTCTAAACACTAGGCATGGGAGTTTAGACTTGTAGTAATATTAATAAATGTTTAGGCTTTTGGGCAGAAGTCACATGATAAAAATCCATGTAATGACAGCTAGTTTGGCTGTTATAAGCCCAAAAAGTTGATTGGGTGAGGAAGCAACAGAAATTCTGGAAAAGCTGAAGAGAGGATTGTCATAGTCATTTGATTGTGAGTGAAGTGTGGCCATTTACAGTGGAAAGACGAAGAAGGTGAAGAACAAAATTATTTTTTTTTCAAATAAAAATATGGAGCTCGTTCATTTACAGAATAAATATATTGACTATGGAAAAGGAATGAGTCGAAGATAACTTTGTAGTTTCAAATCTAAGGAGCTGGAAAAATGGAAACACCATGGACAGAGATAGTTAAGTTAGAAGGAAAGGCTAATTTTAAGTGAAAATGTTGTGTTTGGAGCAGATACGTTAATTTTTATATTTGAGATGAACCATTCAGCGGAAGGATGGAGAGCTCTAGTGCCTGGATCAAAGATCAGGGCTCATGATAGAAAGTTGTGAGTCATCTGCACAGGGGCTGTTGCTAAAGACAAGAAAATGAGCGAGTCTTCTGAGACAAAACATAAAGCAAAAATGAATGAAGGTTAAGAAAGAAGCCATGGTTAAAGGGTGAGAAGGAGACAGAGAAGTTTTAGAATCAAGGATTTATATGTGCATATATACTAGGCTTGTAAATGATCACAGAATTTATATTTATTTACAAATACAATTTATTTACGATTATTTGAGGCATGAGAAAAAGCAAGAATAGAGAGGTTAGAAAAAACTCCATTGAATACATCAATTCTTAGGGTTTGTCTAAAAAGTCATTTAATGTTCAAGAGAATTGAGAGGACTCATGAAGTTTAAAGCTGGTGTACAGTAAGTATTAGAAATCAGAGATTCTCAAGAGAAGAAAAAAATGGAGTAAGTATGAGATAAGCAAGGATTTTTTGTAAACCAGGAATGAATGGGATGAGGGATGCAGGTAGAGAGATTAAGTTAGCTTTAGGTGAGAAAAGTTTTTCCACTTTATTTGACATTGTGGACTGATGTGAAAATAATAAATGTAGACAGCATGTATTGAGTTCTTCCTATGTGCAAAGCATTGCATTGAGTACTTGACATATATTCTGTCATTTAATCCTCCATATAACCTTATTGGTTAAGTAGTATTATTATTATCCCAATTTATAGGGAAAAATCTCTATAGGCAGTGAAAGGTAAAATGAGTTAAGATAGATCACTAGTAAGTGGCGGAATTGAGAGTTGAACTCATGAGTTTAGACTTAGAACCAGTACCCTAAACCATTACATTTGGGATGAAAATTAGTGTTGAATTTAAAACAAGGAAAAGTCCCTGTGGCCATTATAACAAGCAACTTGAGGAGACTAACATTATTATTTCTTTAAATGTCACTAAATATGTATATCTGTTCTAGTACCAACCATTTCAATACTGGGACATTTTACAAAAGAAATACTTTTTAAAATCCAGTAAGTGATATAGCATAACTCTTCATAATTTATGATTCACCTACATTATTTCATTTGATTCTTATAGCAAACTATATAAAATAGATAATGTAATATTGGCTTTTTTCTTCTTTTTCTTTGCTTTCTATTGTTTTCTAACATATGAGAAAAACTAAGGAGAAAACGGGGCAGAAGTTAACTTTTTCAAAGGCGCCCTGTTAGAATGTGACAGAGCCGGAGCTCAAAGTTTGGTCTATCCTTTTCTCCCTAACTCAGTGTTCTTCCCACTTTGCTAACTGGTCTACCAAGCACTGCATTCTTTTGAAAATAACAAAACATATACATTCATAGCACTTGATAAAGTCCTCTAATTTTCTCTAATTATTCCTGAAGAAAGCATAATATCAGAGAATTCTAACTCTCCAAGAGACATGCCTCCACTGTGGACCAACTTCTTGACTTCCCCATTCTAAGCACAGATCCACTTAAGGTACACAACTCAGAAATACTGATTATATGTTCATAGAGAATGCTTCAGATTTATTTCTCCACATCTTTTGAGAACCAGTTCCCTGAGGCAGTAAAGTAGGTCTTTCATCATTCCATCCCCCACAAAAAAGTATTACTTTTAACTTTGAAATTGAGCGTTACTGGGACTGGAAAGGCACAAATGTATTCCATGTTCCCATGAGTCGCATATTTTAACAAAGCACAACTTGTAATCTTTTGTCTAAATGTAGCAAAAGCTTTTCTTCAGTATTAGTCTTGTTCTTGCTTAAATTATTAGCAATAATTTGAGTTACAATTAAAAATAACATTTTAGCTCATATTCTTCAAGTAGGCACTTTGCAAATGATTTTTGTTTACTTCAGTCAAGCACTGTGTGTTTGGATTTTGGTCCAAACAAAATAATTTATTTATTAAGTAAAAAACACAGGAAAATAAAATTCATTGTCATTGTTCTTAGTTGCTTTCTTTTCCCTAAGATTAACTAAATAATTTAGCATTATAAACTACCATACTTCACTCTAGGAAAGCAGTCCTAAAGAGTTTGTTTACTTGGGACTAGATGTTTAGGTTCATGGCCAACAATATAGGAAAGTGAACACCCATAAGCAGGTGTTGCTTAGTACCTTGTGCAGAGGTTTGCTATGTTGACAGTGCAATTCTCCAGACTCTAGTTCACCTCCCAGAAGCTGGCGTATGAAACTCTAGCAGCATTCTATTTAAACAGAACCCAAAACTGCCCATACCCCGTAACATAACATCCAAGAGGATAAAATAATTTAGGTAGAGCTGAATTTGAGAAAAGTTTATAAAATCTGAAATGATCTGTGTGTCTAGAGCCAGCTGTGAGGGGAAGACAGGGTGCATGTGTTTCTTGCTTCTGGATTAGTAACTTGGGCATGTGCAGAAAGATGAGCCATTTCACTACTGCAAGGTAAGAGCTATTTCTATCCCAAAATAACTTTTTTCCCTTAGTAGCAAAATTATACCAACTGAAACTCCTCTGCCAATCTCATTCGGGTTAGCATGCCATTTTTTTTTTCATAATGCAAATATCCTGGAGCAATTAAGGGGTTAGGTTAATATCTTAGTTGGAAACATGTTCCTTTCAGATTGCTTCTTTCTTAACACTGAACAAAAGTAAAACATGCTGAGAACAGTTAAAGACCTGACTTCTGAGGATCTTGAAAGTCAAGCAGACTTGGTATTGGATGTGTTAGGCAACCACCACACTTTCTTATGCAAAAGTGAAAAATCTGTTTAAGGAAAATTAGTCAGTAGGATGTTTGGAATATGGATTAGAATGCTACAAAAATAATAGACAAGCATATGCTCTGACCCATGAGTCTATGGACTTTCCCTGCTCTGTTACAACCTACTATGTGATCTTGGAAAATTCACTTTATGTTCTTAGTTTCAGTTTTATCACTTCTCAATTGAGGGTGCTAAGTTAGATATTATTTTAAGTTTTTGCATGTGTATTAATTTTTTAATTGCGATGGAATTAACATTATATTAGTTTCAGATGTACAACATGATTCGATATATGTTTATGTTGCAAAATAATGATCACAATAGATCCAGTCAACATCCATCGCCACACATAGTTGCAATATGTGATGAGAACTTTAAAGATCTACTCTCTTAGCAACTTTCAAATATGCAATACAATATTATTAACTATAGTCACCATGCTGGCCATAATGAGATATTATCTAACACCTGTTAGAATGGCTATCATAAAAGAAAAAAAAAAGAGAGAGAGAGACAAGACATAACAAGTGTTGGCAAGGATGTAGAGAAAGATTAGACTATTTTAAGGTTCCTTCTAGCCCAGACTGAAAATCAAAATAATCCTCAGAGTAGATTCAGAAAACCGTGGACACTTAAAATTAGAACATACCTCAGCAATCACTTCACCTCCTGTCCAATTTGGGAATTCTTCTTTAATAACTTTACTGAGATAATCTGTAGCTGAAGACTAACCATGAGAAGAAGTACTCCATCTTATAAAGTAGCTTCTCCTAACAAATAGGTGGAAGAACTCCATGGTTAACCAACAGCTAGAGCTCTGGAGTTCTACTATCGGAGAGGGGATCCCTGCTCACAAGCTGAGTGACCTTGGGAAGGTTAGTTAATCTCTGGAAGCCACAATTTCATCATTTGTTTACAAAGATAATATTATTACTATTATTGGTATTACAATTATTGACAAAGACTCTCTCCTGACTAAACTTTAGTTAGACTCCTTGAGCCCTCTTCTCAACTAGACCTCCTTGTCCGTCTTTGACAAGCCCAGTTTCAGCAAGAATCCTGCTAAGAGTTTAGCAAGAATCCCCCACCCTTGATATCTGATCACCCCTGAATAGCTGCTCACATTTCTCACCCTTAATATCTGGTCACTCTGGTCTGCCTTCAGTACCCGTACTGTCAAATACATTTAGTAAGAATCCCCCTATTTTTGATGTCTCCTCTTCCTAACTGTCCAATCATTGATCCCCACACTCTGCTCACTGGCTGTAAATCCCCAGCTGTCTTTATTGTATTTGGAGTTAGCCCAACCTTTCTGCTCTAGCACAATTCCCCTGTTGTAAGAGTCTGAATAAAATCTTCCTTACCATTTTTATGTCCGAATAATTTTTAACATGTTCTCTAATTATTAGAAAGATCTCCTTCATATTGAGCTAACACCCTATCTGTTATCACTTCCTCCCACTGGCCCTAGCACTTTCTTTTGGAGACATGAATAACGTTTCTATTTTTTCTTTCACACAAAATTTTTTCAAATACATGAAGAAAAAGATCACACATATCAAATTCTTTATTTTAGGTTAAATGTGGCCCTTTTCTTCAGAGCTCCAGATCATCACCATTTTGGTCCCTCTTATATGAATATGTTTGAATATGTCACTATGGCAGTTACAATATTTCAAAAGTGATCATACAGACTTTGAGCACAGTGACACCATTATCTTTCTTGGTCTAGGCCCGACCGCTCTATGAAGTTGACCAAAAATGTAGCCCACAGATGCATTAATTTTTGGCAGCTGCACCACACTTTGGCACACTGATACTGAGATGAATTGGAGTTTTCTCTAACCTTGCATTTTGCAGTTCATTTTTTAAAACTAAGTGCAGGATTTAATAATAAAATGGGTTTGTTCAGGATAGGCTTCCAGTAAAAGACATTTACAGTCATTTCATCACATAGTGATGGACATGCATCTTATGACTGAGGCTTGAAATAGATGGTGGACACTACAATGAAGAAGTGAATATTTTCTAATAGTAGGATGGAAGAAAGAAAGGCATGGGAGTAGGAATTAGTATGTGACATGTGGGTAAAAAGGAAGCAAAGCAGTGTGTAATGATAGCTCACATGTTAGCTGAGATGTTACTTTCTTGGGAAATGTTCCTTGTAACCCCCACTTCAGTATTAGAGGATTTCTCTCCAAAACACCTTAGACCACAATTATACCAGTGTTCAAATGTATTTCTTTGAATATATTATTTATTTTTCTAAAGCATAAAAGCAGTTTGTTAGAGAAAATATTGAAGTGCAGAAAAACTTATTTGATCTGAATTATATAGAGATATATGTTACATAATTGCATATATAGACACATAAATACATGTGTTATTATATAGATATACAGATATATTTATAGATATTGATAAAGGTCTTTAATAAAAATTTTCCCTTCTTTCCTGCTGATTTCACTTCCCAGAGATAACCATTGCAATTCACTTGTCTAGTTCCATACCTTGTTTAGGCTGTAAATTCCTTGATTATGCAAACTGGGCTATGTTCAAGGTTGTTAAACCCATGATAAAAAGATGAGGTCTGTGCAAAGATGAAATCCTCTAAGTATTAACTCCTACCTGGCAACATTTCAACATAATCAGCATTACATATGATATAGAAATAATACATGGGGGTGAAAGAGAATTCTACCCATAGCACAATTACCAGATAAATGAGAGTATTTTTTTGTCTAGAAAAAACTTGGCATAAGCTAAGCAGTAGTGATGCCATTTTGACTTTTAAAGATTATTATAGGAAATAAACTTAATTGCACCCTGATAGAGGAACTTTGCCCAAAGACACAGTGTTGCTAGCCTTTTGTGCGTCTCAGCAGCAAGCAATAGCACTAAAAATGAACACTGGATTCAACCAAAGCAACAAACATTGTCACACAGGGTAGACAGAACAAAAGTAACCAGGAGAACAAGCTCTGGGGATAATAAAAGCTCAGTATCTTGGCAACCTTTTGTGTTGGGTTATTTTTAAAAAAATTGATAATATTGTGCTTTATTTCTAATTTATTCAGCCACTTGCTGAGTGATAGCAACATTATAAATACAGAAACAATGTGTCATCATGACATTATAAGTATTTCTTACATACAGTAATACTTATTTTATTTTTCACTTCTTTAGGTGTGCTGTGGTGGGAAAAAAAATTCTTAAAGCAGTATTTAACTTGATTGACCCAACTGCATTGCCTATTTGACAACTCACTATTTTGTCCAAATCTTTTTTTTTTTAATTTTGAGAAATATTTCTTAATGTTTCCATCACAGAAAGAGCAGAGAAAATATGACTTCAGCCAGAAATATCTTTAAAAAAAAAACCACCCTGGGATTTAACTTATTAGGTGCAAAGGCATAAGTAAACAGGGTCATTAAAACACAAATATTTAAGTTCCAAAATGATTCAATGTCTTTTTTTTTGTGCCAGGCACTGCTCTGAATGTTTTGCATACACAGATATGTATGAAAAAGTCTCATCTTTATAGAGTTCATAGGTCAGTAGCAAATAATAATCTCTTATAATTTTCATGACTTATATCTTTCCAAGATCTTTACATCTACCATGAAGGGAAGAGTTTTAAGATTGTTTTTGTATGACTCATAACTAGCTGGCCTCTCAGACATTGTTCAGAAGGAGTGCTAACCATTGTTAAATCCATCCATTTCTGCTCTTCATCCTCTTCCAGGCCTGTGAATTGTGGATGTGCAAAGCAGCTCAAAGGCAAACCAAACACCACTGTGAATCTCGCCTCCCTCTCTGTTCCCCAAGTGCAGCGTATGGGTTGAATCAGACCATCTATAACCATCCCTCAAATTTGTGAAGCTCAGAACAGGCACTGTCATATGAGGCTGTGACAAATATGTAGTGCCCTATATTTTTTTGATGTAGATTCTTATCCTAGTATAATCACCCTCAAACATACTCTAATCTGATGCAAACAAATGTGTGTGGTGCTCATTTTTTTCCATGTGATTTAAAAAATTTTTTTTTTCTTTTATTGATTTTTTTTAGAGAGAGGGAAAGGGAGAGAGAGATATAAAAACACTGATGAGAGAGAACATCAATTGGCCACCTCCTGCATGCCCACTGGGGATCAGCCCACAACCTGGGCATGTGCCCTGACCAGGAATTGAACTGGTGATCTCTTGGTGCATGGGTCAATGCTCAACCACTGAGCCACACCGGCTGGGCTCCATGTGATTTTTTAATATAATTTCTTTTCCCAGTTAGTTCTTTTAACTCCTTCACTATGCTCAGCACAGTAAATATGTGTTAAATTTATGGATAAATGACTGACAATGAATGAATGAATAATATCAGACATTTTCTGCTATCCCCTCAAGAGCATATCCCATCTTTCTTTACTCTTTGCTATTCTTTTAATAATGCCCCATAAACACTGGAGATGTAACTGGGAGTTATCCCTACCTCTCCTCCCCCACAGCCCGTGCTCCAATGCCTTCTGTTATGTTGCTTTCTCTTCTTCTCACATTTCTCATGCTTCGAAGGTGCTCTTTGTGTTTTAGTTTTTGCAAAATATTGCATATCACAATGATTTCTAGTAGCTACATAGAAACATGTCTAAACCTCGCAAATTATTCACTTTTGTTTTATTATTATTTTTAATTCTCACCCGATGATATGTTTGTTGATTTGAGACAGAGAGAGAGAGAGAGAGAGAGAGAGAGAGAGAGAGAGAGAGAGAGAGAGAGACAGAGAGAGAGGAGAGAGAGAGAGAGAGAGAGGGAGAGAGAGAGAGAGAGAGAATATCCATGTGAGAGAGAAACAGCAATCAGTTGTCTCCCACAAACACCCTGACTGGGAATCAAACCCAAAATCCAGGTATGTGCCCAGACCTGACCAAGAATCAAACCTGCGACCTTTCAGTGTAGGAGATGACATTTTAGCCAACTGAGCCACACTGGCCAGGGCTTATTATTTTAATGTTGTCTTTTTTCCCCCTTTCTGAGTCTTTAGCATTTAAAATTCTACCTCTATTAAAATCCACCCAATATTTCAGCACTCATGTTTTAAGTACTTTACATGTATTACCCCTTTAACTCTCACTATGACTTGAGGATACAGATATACTACCGCTATCTTCTTTTCACCTATGAAAGGAAAACGTAAACTACTATTGGGTAAGTCACCAGCCCAGCCTGTCAGCTGAGGAAGGCCAAGTCTGGTGTGCAAGGGCTCTGTGACGCCACAGCTGCGGCTCTCCCACGGTGCTCTTCAGGGTCACCTCTCCCAATCTGTGCCACCGTTGGCTGTATGCATTTGAAAGACAGAAACATTGACTGATAAAGTGTGTTGATGTTGATCACTTCACCTTCTCGTGAGAAACACAAAGCCTCCTGTTAAGGCTTCCTGCCCATGTTGTTCTATGAGGATTTTAAAGTGACTCACGAAGGAGCTGAGTGCAGTAGGCGGGAGCTGTAAAGAGCAAATACGCATTGGCACTTGACTATGCTTAATTATATATGTGTTGTATCCTGCTTCCTAATAATTGTTAGCTCCCCTATGTTTATGTTCATTTTCCATTCTCCTATTTCCGTTGCACTAATGTCATTTTGCATCTTCTTCCTTTCAAAACAAGTCAAGCATTTTCAGTGGCCCATTCTGCCCATCGATATTTTCACTATTATCAGATTTCCCTTTGTCTCATTTTTCAGCACTGGGACTTTTGTTTCAGCTTTCCTGGAGTACCCTTTAAAGATTTTAAATATCCTCATCTTTGGTTTGTCTGTTGTTGTCAAGACGATATTATCTGCATCAGGTACCCAAGCTTATTAACCTATGATAGCATCTCTCTTTTTTAATCATTTTCATTTGTCTTCTCTCTGATTTGTTATTATTTTCATTTGAGAAGGTTTGCAGGGCATACATGAAAATAAAGGGCTATGTGGGTAGATGTCCCTCACTCTCGTTGTCACAATCATTTCTTTCTTTCCGCACCCGCTGAGCATAGCATGTGGGTCTTTGAGAATATCCTCACTTATTTTAGCAGCCTTATCTTGCAAACACTATTTTGGACCCAGATTTAAAGAAAGAATGATTATAGTTAATCATCCAAACCATATTTTTAATAAACTAATTTGTGATTTCCCACCTCTCCATTTTGGCCTGTTTCATATCGCCCCTGAAATTCACATTCAGCTATTTTTGGATCCCTGGCATATCACTCACCCTGCATGTCATGCCTTCTGCTGAGCATGCCAACCTCTGCAGAGATGTCTACATGTCCTATGATCAGTGTTCAGTAATGTTATGACCTCTGGATTCGAATGCTTTTTCTCTCCCCCTTGCACTTATTATTAGTAAATTACCTTGTACTAGCCTTTCACCTTTTAGTCATATACCTTTAATCCAAAGGATTTTTAGATTTTTTTTAAAGAGCTGCAAGACTCAGCAGAAAATCATCAAATATCAAATCCAAGAGAAACATTATTTCCTACCTTAATCACTCTGAGCAATTTTTGAGTTGATATGGTTTTTGTAGGATAATTTTTTTAAAATATGTTTTTACTGATTTTTTAGAGAGAGAGAAATGGAGAGAGAGATAGAAACATTGATGTGAGAGAGAAATATCAATCGGCTGCCTCCTGCATGCCTCCTTCTGGGGATTGAGCCCAAAACCTGGGCATGTGCCCTGACTGGGAATTGAACCAGAGACTTCTCAGTCTATGGGATGACACTCAACCACTGTGCCACACCTGCCGGGCTGTAGGATAATTTTCAACCTCTTGATTAATTCCTTAGTGTTGGCACAGATTACTTCTGTTTTATGTGGCATACTTTTTTCTTCTTTAAAGAACATGTCTTTGATTTCTAATTTCTTCTTTTAAAAAAAGTTTTTTTCTTTATTGAATTTTAGAGAGGAAGGGAGAGGGAGAGAGAGACAGAAACATTGATGAGAGAGAACATCTGTTGGCCGCCTCCTGCATGCCCCCCACTGAGGATCGGGGCCACAACCTGACTGGGAATCGAACCGGCAACCTCTTGGAGCATGGGTCGACACTCAACCACTGAGCCACAATGGCAGGACTGATTTCTAATTTATTTTCCTGTGTCATCATATTGTCTATTTTTAATATTGTAAATATGATCCTAACATTCTCTTCTTTATATGTTTTAGATTTCTGTCTTACATTTCATTCTTGTTTGGCATTTTCTTAATACTTTTTCACCTTGATGGAATGGACAAATTCTCTCACCTGTGCTTTGATTTTTGTTATTTAGCTTTAATTTCCTCTCCTTTGTTTGACTCTTGCTCTCTCCACCAAATGTCTCTGCGGCCTTATGGAATATTGACTTGCTTCTTGAAAGCCTTTTCTTTACTCGCTTGCTTTGAAAATCAGTCTTCACATCACTTTCAAACTCCCATCCCAACATGCAATTATTCCATGTTATGAATCAGGCTTTAGTTTAGATGAGCCCTTTCCTGTTCTCATTTCCTAGGTTGGATACCTCTCATATGTGTTCCCGTAACACCTTACATACAGCCTTGCACAGCACTTGTCACTCTTTATTACAACTATCTGGTTCCTTGTGCCAATCTGGAAGATTTTTTCAGAGGACATGATCATCTCAGAGGCGTCTGAGCATGGTGGCTAAGGTTACAGACTGGTGTCCTGCAACTGTAACTGAGGAGAGTCACCCACCTCCCTGTGCCTCATTTCTTCATCCACATATCAGAGATATTATTATACTTGCCTTGTAATAATTTTGTTTGTGAGAATCAAATTCCTAGAACAATTTCTAGCATAACTCACAATAAATGTTCTATAAATTTATTATAATGTAATAATAATTGTTAGTCATAGACATTTTCAAAGGATATCAAGTATAATACATGCCATAGAATAATACTCAATTAATGTCTGTTGAATAAATTAACTAATAAAAAAATGAATGATATCGAAAATAATGCACTCACATAAACAATCTAACAACACAAGAGAGTGTATATACACTGGCACATATAAGAATGGGGCCCTGGCTGGCTGGCTCAGTTGGTTGGATCATCATCCTGTGTGCCAAAGGGTGGGGGGTTCAATTCCAGGTCAGAGCACATACCTAAGTTGTAGGTTTGATCCACGGTTGGGCATGTATAGGAAGCAATCGGTTGATGTTTCTCCCTCACATTGCTCGTTCTCTAAAATCAGCAAACATATCCTCGGGTGAGGATAAAAAAAAAGAAAGCAAGAAAGAAGAAAAAAAAAGAATGGGAACTCCCCAGAGGCTGGTTGCTCTTTTATTTTCCTTCAGACAGGCAGATATATCTAGAAAGAAACAGACCTTCTAGATAAAACTTCACCTAAAAATATCTGGGCATTGATAATTAGCATGCACTTTAGAGATATCCTTTGTTATCTCAAGAAACTTCTTTTCTGGCCTCTTCCCAAATTATTCTTCTGCCAAATAGTCTCAGCTTATGAGAATTTTCTCTTTTTCCTAAAGCATTATAAGAAAAGGAAACTCCTTCCGTGTTTTACGAGTTCAGTCCCTTCTCACACACAAAGCCTGTCAATCCTGTCGCATCTCCCTTGTTACTGAATCTGTTGCAGTGTTAGCATGGGCGTGCAAATAGGCATCCTACAACCCTATGCTCTTTCAGCTAGTTTCTAGCTATTTCTTGGGTAGATCTGTTGGTACCATTATTATTTTCTCTCTCTGTTGCGGCTGATATTATTTTCTATCACCTTCGCGGACAGGAAGCCCAAATCCTCTCAGTTGGTTGTATGCATAAAAACACAGGGTGTTTGTACATTCCTGTTCTTTTCCATTTGAAATATATATACATTCACATGTCTAATCACACATGAAATTTTCCCTGGGATGACTCTATTTCCAAATCTTAATTTTTCACAATCCATTTTTGCATTTGACATTCACTGATTTGATATCTATTGACAACTCAGAATGTGGTCTAAGGAAGGCATAGGCAATAGGCCTTCTAGAGAAGTGTATAGTCTTTTTGTAATGTTAATTTCATAGTATTTTGCATAAAATATTAATAATAATTCTAGTAAAATATTAACATTCCTTTAGCCTTTCCTATGTACCAGCATTGTTCAAGCATTTCACATCCGTTGACTCATTTAGTTTTCATAAAAAAACCTCTAAGTACTATATCTATGTCCACTTTAGATATGGGGAAACTGAGTACCAGAGATCCAAACAATTACTTGTTATTAAACATACATTGGTTGAGGAAAAGATTTAAATAAAAATAAAATATCAAGCAGTGTATTATAAATCCAGTAAGATAAAAAATTTGATTTTTAATATAGTGGATCATACACGTTCCAAGGAGGGAATGGGTGTTAAAGTAAGCCTTGAACTACGGTTAGTTTGGGCATTGAAGAGTAGACAAGGGCACGAGGAGAAAAAGAATAAAATATTAAAATGAAAATGTGGGCTTTGACACCCTCTAAATATTTTACTCTTATCTAATGTAAGCCTCAATTTATTCTTATGATGTAGTTTTTATTTTTGCATCCATTTTATAAAAGAGGAAATTGAGGGTCAGAGGGTCAATATGCTGCTCAGAGTCACAGACAGGTAAGTGCTGGAGGAAGATTCGAACCGGACAGTCTGATTATAGAGCTCTACTCAACCACTGCTGACAGCTCCCTTGCTGAGGAACAATGTTTCAGTTTATTGGGGACTACAGGTGAAAGAGGAAGGGGCACAAAAAGTCAACACACAGAAAAGCAAAACAGAAGGGAGAAATATCATATTCAAATAACCAAGAAAGTTGAAAAGTAATAGACACCAAACCAATAGCAGTAGCCTGTACAATTTTCAATATTGTTGTCAGGTATCATAAAATAATAAAATTGAACTTTGAAACATATTTATAGAATTGTCTGAATGTTTTTAGCTGGCATTTCTTGACACTTTTGTACATATTTGGTAGAGGTATATAGTTGGCAGTCAAAAGAAGAATGGAGAAAGGATTCAGAGGGCCAGCACTCAGCTGGTCACCTTCAGAATGGCCCCAATGAAGAGTAATTTATCCTGAAGTAGAACTTCTGTTATGAACAGGCTGGTACTTGGATTTACCTGGCAGGGGTTCCCTAAGCATCTTCTCTCTGTCTTTACTACATGTTACTGAGTTTAAAGTCCCTGAACCAGTGTGTAACTGGGCTGCAGGGTATAAGCACACCAGAACCTCAAAATTCTGAGACTCTTCTTGTTTTCTAGCTCTTATAAAAATAAATCTCATTTTTATATCTGCAGACAATAATTTCCGAGTGGCTTACATTAAACTGGTTGGTTATATATTATACAATAACTGGATTCAATGGTATATTAGTTTCCTGTTGCTGCTGTAACAAGTTAACACAAACTTCATGGCTTAAAAGAACACAGATTTATTATCTTACAGTTCTGGAGGTTAAAAGTCTGAAATGGGCCTTACGAGGAGAAAATCATGGTGTCAGGAGAGTTGCGTTCCTTCTGGAGGTTCTAGAGAAGAATCTGTTCCTCGCCTTTTCCAGCTTCTAGCGGCTGCCTGCATTTCTTGGCTAGTGGCCTTATCGCTCTGACCTCTGCTTCCATCATCATATCTCTTCCTCTGACTTTGAACCTCCTGTTTCCCTTTGTGAGGGAAACATTGGGCCCAACTGGATAATCCAGAATAATCTCCCCATCTCAGGATCCTTAATTTAGTCACATCTGCTAACTCTCTTTTGCCATATAAGATAACATCCTACAGTAATAGATTTGTGGATTAAGATGTGGGCACCTTTGGGAGGCCATCATTCTGCCTACCGCAAAAAGTAAAAATTATACAATAATAAAATACTAGCAGATATAAATCTGTTTTGGAATGGAGAAGAATATTATAAGCATGGAAATGAATGAGGAAATTATGAAAAAGGGACTGAGATTTAAACCAAGTTTAAGAAATCTACATACATGGGAAAAGCTTACCACATTTAGTAAAATAACAGGCAAATGAAAATCTAGAGTAATAAGTGCAGCAAATAGGCCAAATGTAAATCAATGATATTATTGATTAAAAATTAATATTGATCAGTAAGAAATAGATGAATGCCTCAATAGAAGAAGGAACAGAGGATCTGAACAAACTATTAATTGAAAATAAGAATTCAAAAGACCAATAAAAAAAATGAAAAAATTTAACCTTACTAGTTAAGAAATGCAAACTATACAAAGAAGTACCATTTTTCTTATTAAATCAAACACGATTAAAAAAACAAAACACCTTGATCAATGATAATAAAATGTGTGTGGAATATGTATGACCAATAAGAGTTTTAAATGTTCCAAATTGTATAATGAATAATTTGGGACTATATACCAATGGTCCTCAAAATATTAGCACTTTATCTCAATGATTACAATTTCAGAATTCATAAATAAATGAAAATGAAATATAAATATTTATTTACAAGTTGGGGTTTTTTTTTACTATAGTTGAATTTATATTGGAAAAAATTGGAAAATAATTCAAGTCTAAAAATGAATTAAATGATTGGTTATATACATTACAGTGGACCCTTATATGCTGAAATATATTGCCATGAAAATGCTGTTTTCAAAGATGATTTTTCAGAATACATTATTAAGGGCTAAAAGTCAGACACAAACAACACTGTATTAGTCTGATTAGGCTCTGCTGCAATAATAATTGTCAAAAGCTCAGAGGCTGAAAAGGTAAAAATTCATTTCTCAATCATGTAACATCTGCTGTGAGCTCAGCAATGGCTAGCGATGACCCAGGGCTCAGTCAGTCTCTAAACCTGAGACTTCAGGGTTCACCCCCAAACTTCAGGGCCTCAACCCAGTAACCTCGACTAGTCATATAGTCTGGTTAACTGCAAAGGAGATGGCAAACATAGTCCTCTCACCTGCCATGGAATGATATTAAAATCAGTGAAAATTAATAGTTTCTAAAACAGGTATATATTGTTTGGTCCTGATTTCTTTATTAATTGTTTATACAATGTATATAGACAAATATAGCTATATCTAATTATTAAAATCTGTATGTCTAAACTAAGGGTCAGCTCCGTATGACCCTGGTCAAATCTGGCCAGCTGCTTGTTCTTGTACAATCAGCCAGCTAAGAATGGTCTTTAATATACTTAAATGGTTGAATAATATTTGGTGATGCGTGAAATTGTCTGAAATTCAAATTACAGTGTCCACAAATAAAATTTTATTAGAAACACAGTCTTGCTCCTTTATTTATATTTGTCTTTGGCTGATTTTAGATATAACAGCAGAGTTGAGTCATCTCTGAGACAGAGATCATAAGACCCACAAAGCCTAAAATATTGACTATTTAGGCCTTTATTTTATTTTTAATTTTTTTCTTTATTGATTTTAGAGAGAGAGGAAGGGAGAGGGAGAGAGAGAGATAGAAACACCGGTGAGAGAGAACATTGATTGGCCGCCTCCTGCATGCCCCCCACTGGGGATTGGGCCCACAACCTGGGCATGTGCCCTGACCTGGAATTGAACCTGCGACCTCTTGGTGCATGGGTTGATGCTCAACCACTGAGCCACACCGGCTGGGCTATTTAGGCCTTTACAGAAAGAGTTTGCCAGCACCTACTCTAAATACCTAGGAAAAGTAGGCATAAAAATGAAATTCTCTAAGTTGTTACTTGTAGGCTTGGTATTAAAATAATTCTTAGTTTTTATACTTTGTATTTTCAAAAATTTCTACAATGAGTAGATATTATAGTCATATTTGGGAGAAATTGGAAAAATTGATAAAGATAAAAATAACTCACAGGTAGAATCCCTAAGAATATTCTGCACAATGAATTCCAGATAGCTGTATTCTCTCTGAGGCCTTAGCACAAGAGTCAAGGGAATCATCACTGAAGACAGGGCCTGGCTTCCTTTCCCAGCTCTTCTCCAGGCCCCTCTCCCTCGTTCTACTCTCTAGCCACACTCCCTTTTTCTCAGTTCTGCAAATAAACCAAGCTCATTCTGTCACCACGGCCTCTACACTTGCTTTTCCCTGGAGAGCCCTTCCTCTGGATTTTCACATGGCTGACAACTTTGTCACTTGGATCTTAGCACGAATGTTACCTCATGAGAGATCTGTCCTGACTTCTCTGTGTAATGTTGTACACGACCACAGTCTGTCTCTATCACATGTCGCTGTTTTGTTTTTACTATGCACATATCACTAACTGCTTTATTTCATTTGTCTGTTCGTGTTCCTACTGTGTTAGAGTTGAAAATCCACCAGCGCAGACTCGTTATCAGTCTTCTAGCACTGCTGTATCCTGCGAAAGATCATAATCTACTTTCCCATCATCTAGGATATAGCAGTGATAAAAGACTTATATATGTGTATATATAATTATTATCCATTCAGTATGTGTTATAATCACACTGGCACCTTAAAGAATCCCACTGAAAAGCCAAATCCCTACCGGGGAAAGCCTCTGTAGCTCAGCAAAATTCCTACCCTTGTGTTAGTCAGCTCTTAACACTTGACGTTTGAATTACACTGTGCCAGTGACAATAAAAAGTCAGTGGTTCTCACATTGGACATGATATATTGCTGATTGAAGGTAAGTATGCAACTCTGAGCAAATTTAGTGAAAATAATTGAGAATTTCTTTGAAATAGCATATGGTTTGTGGGCCCACTAATTTGCTCTTTGTTTTTCTATCAGCATGCTGATGATAAGACAAAATGTATGACTGCGTCCCTAATCAACATCAATACACATTCATTAGATATCTGATTTGTGAAGAGATAATTGAGAAATGTTACTATCTTCAAAAAACATATAGAAAATGAGGGAGAGAGTCGTGTATACGGGTTATAAAAATAAAATGTTATAAAAAATAAAATGCATTTCAATATTAATTTAAGATATGTAATAGTCAATTTATTTATTTAATTTTATTTTTTGTTCATCCTCACTTGAAGATATTTTTCCATTGACTCTTTTAGATGGAGTGGAAGGGAGGGAGGGAGAGAGAGAGAGAGAGAGAGAGAAACATCAATGTGTTCACATTGATTGGTTGCCCTCCCCACAACCCTGACCAGGGCCAGGGATTGAATCTGCAACCCAGGTACATGCCCTTGATCAGGAATCAAACCCAAGACCCTTGGGTTTGCTGGCCAACGCTCTAACGGCTGAGCCAAACTGGTTAGGGCTATAATAGCCAGATTTATATTATGATAATCATATTTCCAAGTCTTAACTGTTAAAGGGAGAAAGTGAGATCTTCTTAAAGGTCAAAACTAAAATTAAGTTTCTGCAAGTTAACCTTTTGCCTATGGAATTTTCAAACTTACTTTACTTTTGGAGGAGGACAGATAAGATTCTATGGCTTAACCAAAAAGTAAGTTTCCTACAACCCATTACTCCTAGGGACTAAGACCTGATTCTCCTCTTCAAGTTATATTCTTGGGAATGTTGTCTCTAATTTCTATATTTATTTCTATATTTCCATATGACATCTTTCAAAATATCTAAAAGAAACCAGCAATTGTCAGAAACGATTTGACTGAATTTGAGGCATTCGTAAAAATAGAAACATAGAAAGAAGCTAACTATATATGCAGGGCAACTATAGAATTTTGCCGCCTTTCTAAAAGTCTTTTTCTGTCCCATGCCTTTGCTTTTCCTTCATCTCTTCACAATTTTTTATGTATTGTTTTTGCTTTTTACACATGTCTACTTAGATTAAACATCAATCTTCATTTTTAAGGGGTCCATACTTAGAGATTAAAATTTTGTATTTGTGTCAACTAGCTGACACTCTTATAAAACACAGACAATTGGGGGAGGAGGAGCGCACTATTTATCAAAAGGCAGAAAATACCACATGTAGGAAGAGGCAGCAGTTGTGACCTGCTCACCTTGGAAAACGTTTAGGTGCTACTGCAATGGGAGTGACCTTATTCTGCTGTGTGGAGAAAGATAAATCTCACGAGCTGTTCTTTACTACTCAAAGATGTATTAAACCCCAACATTGTGGTCTCAGGGGTATTTAAATCCTATCATTACTACTTTTACAGATAAAATATTTTGTCTATATTATTTATGAACATCTCACAAAAGCAGCATTCATGATACAATTTAACATAATGATTTTCATAAAACAAATGCTGTGGTTTTTCTTCCAACACTGTCACAAAATCAGCTATGTCCATTAAAATCTATTTTCTATTCTTCTTGTAGATAAAATAAACTACTCTACTGTATTCACTGTATCAGCTATAAACAGCTGGAGCTATAGGACTCAGCTTGTCAATAGGAGGTGAGCAGAAGTTATGCAGACCACTTCAAGACCTGGACCATAAACACCCTAACCTCCCAGACTCCAACTGAATGTTGATCTAGGCTGCAGAAGGTTTAGCTGTCTTCAATGTGTTACTCCCAAACTCTCTGGTCTCTGAATGTAGCATGAAGCAGTGTAGTACACATTCCTCCCAGTGCCTACAATGTTCACCTGACTGTAAAAAATAAACTATTATCCTCTTGAGTCATAGAAATTTCACAGATTATGTTTTTTCAGAGTGATTACAGTTTACTCTGAACAACAGGAATTAGGGGCACTGATCATTTGTGCAGTCAAAAAGCCATGTATAACTTAATTTGGCCCTCCCAACATGTGGATTCTCAACTACCAGTTGACCCTTGAACAAGGTGGGTTTGAATGGTCTGGGTCAATTGAAAAAAAAAATCCATGTTGAAGTGGACTGGTGCAGTTAAAAACCGCATTGGTGAAGGGTCAACTCTAATCATATTAGATAATTACAAAAGTCTATGACAATACATTTTATAGTATTGCTATCCAGCTTTTCTCCATATACACTGTTAACTCTCCTAATTCTTTTAACCATTTGCCCAAATGGACTTCAAGCAGTGCAATAGAGAAGATAGAATATCCTTCCATCTCTTCAATAACAACTTTTTTATCTTTATTGTTGAGAGTATTACAGATATCCCCTTTTTCCTTCCCCCATCACCCTCCTCCACCTGGTTCCCGCCCCACCCCAGGCCTTCACCATCCTCTTGTCTGTGTCCATGGATAACACATATATGCATGTAAGTTCTTTGATTAATCTCCCCTTCCACTTCCCTCTGACATTCATCAGTCTGTTCCACGTTTCCATGCCTCTGGTTCTATTTTACTTGTCAGTTTATTTTGTTCATTAGACTCCACATATATAAGTGAGATCATCTGCCTCATGCTAAACACTGTGACTACTGGACACGCAAAGATAAATTGCACACGTGCTGGTGTGTATTGTAGCTAAATTGTGTGGTTCTGGAGCCTGTAGCTAAAGCATCAGGTTGCTGACTCCACAGGCAACGCAAGGCGGAGCAGCAGCTTCCTTGGCTGCTTATCTCTGTTGCGTCTTTGGGAACCATTCCTACTGAGACATATTCCTTTTGTCCTCCCAGTGATTCTTCAAACAATTTAGTATAATTCTCTGTACTAAATTGTTTTGTTTTTTTGCTTAAGCTAGCTTTAGTGGATTCTGTTTTCTAAAACTGAAACCTGTACTTCAAGTATTCAGTATTCTAAGAATATATCTACAGCTGTCTGTTTTTGGATTCCAGTTTGAGAAGCATTGCATTTGACGTTAAATGTTATTATTTCTTAAATAATATATGTTTGCAAACCCAAATTCCAAAGCAAGAGCTGAAATGTATTAGTATTCAATTATAATATGATCAGTCAGATAATTCAGAATAGATTCATATTGTTTATTAACCAAATGAAATTAATAATCTAAAAAGATATTACTGTGTGAACTTGCAGATACCCAGGGTGCTCTGATCCAAGTTTGAAAAATCCTGGTGTAAAGCATATAGCTACATAGTGCTTGGCATAGTCACGAGAAGGCACTCAATCAAATTTTTGTAATTTTAAACATAATGTTATTGTTTAATACTCAGTGAGATAATGTACAAGTACTTTGTAAAGTGGTCAAGTGCTGTACACATTGTTGATGGTATCATCTGTATGAATGCCTCACATTTTCTTAGTGCCATAAGTGACAATGGTCCAGTGTCACATTATTGTCACTGAAGGGCCATACAGTGTATATTTTATCTACTAAAGGCATGGATAGAAATTACATAAAGGACCCTTCACTCTGCAGAGAAGATTCAAGTTAAGTAGCATTAGTATAAACAAAAGTGGAGTCCAATCACTCAAACCCCTCAGTGATTCTCTAGGTCGAGAAGCCTCCATGTAGAACAGTTTAAATTACTGCTTCTCAGGTTTGACTTTGCTCTGGAGATCTCGGGCTGCCATTAAACACCTTTCACCAGACTGCACTTGCAATGGAAAGTAAATCAATCTTGTGATTGAAATGACCACTGCCTGACTGCTTTCACTCTGTCATTTCACAGGAAGTCAGTACTGGCCATGGATAGAAAATTAACTGACTAAAATCATTTTGTTGCATCATGAACTTCAAGAAAAAGTAATCATAGCATAATTTTTTCTATGAATAACATATGAATTATAAATTTTAGTATGCTTGCCATATTATTTTATGTCTATTTGTCTCAGTTTATGTCTTCTGAATACAATATTAAAACCTCCTTTGGGTTTCAGACTGTAAACTTCAAAAATATTTTAAAAAATTACATACTATTAATGTATATACATCAGTATACAAAACTGATAGGTGGATTTATGTATTATATATGCAAACAGCATGTATAAATAAATACTAATCTCATGGATGACCCAACTTTCACTGATCATCTTCTTGATTAATGTACTAGTTAACTATATTCTACTTTCTTTCAAGTAATTAATTCTACTTTTATCCTGTATAGCATCTACATATTCATTCATTTTTGCCCCAACTGACTTCTTTAAGCCATTATCTCATCCTTCTGTTCATTCTTTTATATTTACGTAACCAATATGTTTTTTTTAATTTGCCTCATTTTCTCTCAGATTGCATCTTTTCTTATCATTTTCTCTGCACCATGTACGTCTCATACTCATTTCCTCACATGTACACTAGGGCATGAGCCACCCAGCCAAGTTCCTGATGCAATTCCCTTTTCCTCTCTCCAGCTTCACACATTACCTTTTCCAGGTTCCAGCCTCTGAAAGATGATGTTCACCATGCTGCAATCTTGTTCAAGAATCTGTACTTGACAAAAATGGAGATGGCGGTGGAGTGAATGGAAGCTACACAGATCGCCTCTCAGGACCAAACTGGAATTACAACTAAAATAAAGACAAAACGTTGGTAAAATCCAACTGAACAGCAGCTGGAAGAGAGCCAGTACAACCAGGGACAGAGAGGATGCCAAATTGAGTCTGGTAGGAACTGTGGAGGTGTGTGGTGGCGGGACAGCAACAAGGCCTGTATTAGTGGTGGGCGCTTCCCGCTGAAAAAGTGGAGGTTTTAAAAAGCACCAAATCAGCTACAGCCACTCACCTTGGGCTCCAGCAGAGGGAGGGTGGACAGAACTAGAACTGTCTGGAGAGAGTCTGGGGCTCCTGGCTCAGGAGAGAACTGGATGGGAGGACACCAGGAGTCTTGCACTGAATAACTCCCTCACAAGAAGTAGCCATCTTACTCAAAGAGCCCCTTCCCAGAGCCCCAGGGAGAAGCAACAGCCCCTCCTGCAGGAATTCAACACCAACAGGCCAGGCCAGAGAAATGCAAATTGAAGCTCATTAACATCTAAAGTCTAATAGCCAGCAAGTGCCCCACCCTCTGGAAATCCTCTTAGAGCTGAGGTATTTTTCATTCAGCTAAGGCTACAAATCGAGCCTCATCAAGTAACTGAGACTAATATCCTCTAGGCAAAAAGCTAGAGTATAACTGAACCTTTCCTTGACTTGCAAATCTACTCAGGAAAGTAAGACTTGACAGTGGTGTTTAACGTGGGTCCTCCCACACTCATTCAAACCCAGCAGAGGGAGCCACAACCAGCAGAACACCAACACCCACAGGGAAAATTTGAAGGCTCCAAAACCCACTGAGAAAGCCAAAATGGTGGAACAAAGAAACAAATTCCAAATGAAAGAACAAGAGAATTCTGCAGTAGGAGAAAATAATAACACAGAATTAAGCAAGATATCAGAGTAATAATCATGAGGAAGCTCAACAGCATGAGTAAAAAGTTCATCCAGCATGAGTAAAGATATAGAAACATTGAAAACCAACCAATTGGACATGAAGAATGACATAGCAGAAATAAAGAACACATTGGAAGGAATAACAAGAAGAGTAGAAGAAGCCAAGGACTGGATTAGTGAATTAGAAGAGAAAAAAATCAACCAATCAGAAAACCAAAAGGAAAAAACAATGAAAAAACAGGAAGACAGCCTAAGATAATTGTGGCACAATATAAAATGTAACAACATCTGCATCATAGGTGTGCCAAAAGAAGAAGGAAATAAGCAAGGGTTAGAGAATATATTTGAAGAAATAGTAACAGAAAACTTCTCTAGCTTGGTGAAATAAAAAGGCATACACATGCAAGAAGCACAGAGAATCCCAAGTAAGGAGAACTCAAAGAGGCCCACACCAAGACACATAATAATTAAAATACCAAAAATCAAAGACAAAGAGAGAATCCTAAAGGCAGCAAGAGCTAAGAAACAGGTTACTTACAAAGGAACACTCATAAGGCTTTCAACTGACTTCTCAACAGAAACACTACAGGCCAGAAGGGAATGACATAAAGTAATCAAGGTAATAAAAAACAAGGATCTGAATCCAAGACTACTCTATCCAGCAAGGCTATCATTCAAAATAGAAGGTCAAATAAAGAGCTTCCAGACAAAAAAAGGCTAAGGGAATGTATTAGCACCAAACCAGCACTGCAAGAAATGTTAAGAGGACTGCTGTAATAAGTAGAAGAAATAGGAAGAGAAACATAACCATGTTAAATAAAAATGGCAATAAATAAGTACATATCAATAATAACCTTAAACATAAATGTATTAAATGCTCCAATCAAAAGACACAGAGTATCTGAATGGATAAGAAAGCATGACTCATATATATATATATTGTTTACAAGAGACCCACCTCACATCAAAAGACTCACATAGGTTGAAAGTGAAGGGATGGAAAAAAATATACCAAGCAAACGGAAAGGAAAAAAAGCTGGATAGCAATACTCATATCTGATAAAATAGACTTCAAAATGAAGACTATAACTAGAGACAAAGAAGGCCATTACATAATATTAAAAGGATCTATCCAATAGGAAGATATAACCTTGGTAAACATATATGCACCTAACATAGCATAGGAGCACCAAAATACATTAAAAAACTTCTGGAGGACTTCAAAGGAGAAGTCAACAGCAATACAATCATAGCAGGGGACTTCAACACCTTGCTGACATCACAGAAAAGATACTCTACACAAAAAATTAAGAAGGAAACATAGACTTTAAACGATGCACTAGATCAAATGGATTTAATTGACATCAAAGAGATGTGCACCACAAAACTGCAGAATTCACATTCTTCACAAATGTATATAAGATATTCTCAAAGATAGATCACATGTTAGGACACAAACTAAGTCTCTACAAGTTCAAGAAGATTGAAATCATATCAAGCATCTTCTCAGATCACATTGGCATAAAACTAAAAATCAATTACAACAAAAACATGTAAATACATGGAGGTCAAATAGTATGTTATTAAACAATGAATGGGTTACCAAGGAGATCAAGGAAGAAATTAAAAACTTCCTGGAAACCAATAAAAATGAACAACAACAACACAGCATCTATGGGACACAGCGAAAGCAGTCCTGAGAGAAAAGCTCATAGCACTGCAGGCCTACTTCAAGAAACAAGAAACATTTCTAATTGACTTTCTAATCCTACAACTTAAAGATCTAGAAAGTAAACAAAAAGAAAAAACCCAGAGCAAGTAGAAGAAAAGAAATAGTAAAGGTCCCAACACAAATAAATGCCATAGAAACTGAAAAAACAATTCAAAAGATCAATGAAACAAAGAGCTGGTTTTTTGAAAAGATAAACAAGATTGATGGACCCTTAGCCAGACTCACCAAGAAACAAAAAAAGAGGACCCAAATAAACAAAATCAGAAACAAAAGAGGAAAAGTAACAATTGACACCACAGAAATACCAAAGATCATTAAAAAATACTATTAACAATGATACACCAACAAATTGGCGTAATGGACAAATTTCTAGAAACACACAGTCTCCCAAAGCTGAACTGGGAAGAGACAGAAAACTTGAACAGACCAATAACAGCTAAGGAAATTGAAGATGTAATCAAGAAACTCCAGCAAACAAAAGCCCAGGCCCAGATGGCTTCATGGAGGAGTTTTACTGAACATTCAAATAAGACCTAACACCCATTCTCCTCAAACTATTCCAAAAAATCCAAGAAGAAGAAAGATTTCCAAACTCATTTTATGAGGTCAGCATAATTCTAATTCTAAAACCAGATAAAGACACTACAAAGAAAGAAAACTATAGGCCAATATCCCTGATGAACATAGATGATGCCAAAATCCTTAACAAAATATTAGCAAATTGGATCCAGCAATACATTAAAAAAATTATTCACCATGACCAAGTGAGATTCATCCCAGGGATGCAAGGCTGGTACAATATTCATAAATCAATAAATGTGATACACCACATAAACAAAATGAAAGATAAAAATCATATGATCATATCAATAGACACTAAAAAAGCATTTGACAAAATCCAGCATCCACTTCTGACAAAAACTCTCAGCAATGTGGGAATAGAGGGGTCATATCTTGACATAATAAAGGCCATATATGAAAAACCTACAGCCAATATCATACTCAATGGGAAAAAACTAAAAACATTTCCCTTAAGAACAGGAACAAGACAGGGATGCCCACTTCCGCCACTCTTATTTAACATAGTACTGGAAGTCTTAGCCACAGCAATTAGACAAGAAGGAAAAATAAAAGGGATCCAAATTGGAAAGGAGGAAGTACAACCTTCATTATTCACAGATGACATGATATTGTACATAGAAAACCCTAAAGAATCCATCAAAAATCTACTAGAGCTAATAAATGAATTTGGCAAAGTAGTAGGATACAAAATTAACATCAAGAAATCAACAGCATTCTTATACACCAATAATGAATTCACAGAAAGAGAAACTAAAAAAAAAAATCCCATTTAGCATTGCAGCAAAAAAACTCAGATACCTAGGAATAAACTGAACCAAAGAAGTGAAAGACCTTTTCTCAGAAAACTACAAGACATTGAAAAAAGAAATAGAGGAAAATATAAAAAAAAGTGGAAGCATATACCATGTTCATGGATTGGAAGAATTAACATCATTAAAATGTCCATACTACCCAAAGCAATCTATAGATTCATTGCAAGCCCCATTAAAATACCAATGACATATTTCATGGAACTAGACCAAATACTCCAAAAGTTTATATGGAACCAAAAAACACCCTGAATAGCTACTGCAATCTTGAAAAAAAAAAAAAAGAACAAAGTAGGAGGGATCACAATAATGGATATCTGGTTATACTGCAAAGCCATTGTAATCAAAACAGCCTGGTACTGGCACAAGAACAGGTATATAGATCAATGGAATAGAACAGAGAACCCAGAAATTGACCCAAGTCATTATGCTCAATTAATATTTGACAAAGGTGGCAAGAGCATACAATGGAGTAAAGACAGCCTGTTTAATAAATGGTGTTGGGAAAATTGGACAACTACTTGCAAAAAAATGAAACTAGACCATCAACTTACACCATTCACAAGAATAATCTCAAAATGGATAAAAGACTTAAATGTAACTCGTGAATCCATAAAAATCCTAGAAGAAAATGTAGGCAACAAAATTTCAGCCATCACATGCAGCAGAATTTTCACTGATACAATGCCTAAGGCAAGAGAAACAAAGGAAAAAATTAAAACATGGGACTACATCAAACTAAAAATCTTCTGCACAACAAAAGAAACAAGCATCAAAATGGAAAGAGAACCCACTGTATGGGAGAGCATAATTGCCAATGATACATCAGATAAGAGGCTAATTTCCAAAATATATAGAGTATACATACAACTCAACAAAAGGAAGACAGAGAATCCAATTAAAAAGTGGGCAGAGGGCCTAAACAGACATCTCTCCAAACAGGACATACAAATGGCCAAGAGACATATGAAAAAATGCTCAACGTCAGTAATCATCAGAGAGATGCAAATTAAAACAACTCTAAGGTAATCATCTCACACCTGCCAGAATGGTTGCCATCAACAAATCATCAAACAACAAGTGCTGGGGAGGGTGTGGAGAAAAGGGGACTCTAGTACACTGCTGGTGGGCATGCAGAGTGGTGCAGCCACTATGGAAAACAGTATGGGGTTTCCTCAAAAAATTAAAAACTGAACAGCTATTTGACCCAGTGATCCCACCTCTAGTAATATATCCTAAGAAGCCTGAAACACCAGTCAGAAAGAATGCATGTAACCCTATGTTCATAGCAGCACTATTTACAATAGCTAAGATCTAGAAGCAGCCCAAGTGTCCATCAGTAGATGAGTGGGTAAAAAAGCAGTGGTACATATACACAATGGAATACTATGCAGCTGTAAGACAGAAAGATTTCTTTTCCTTTGAGACGACATGGAGGGACCTGGAGAGTATTATCCTAAGCGAAATAAGCCAATCAGTGAAAAACAAATATCACATGATCTCACTCATTTGTGGAATATAATGAACAATACAAGCTGATGAACAAAATAGACCCAGAGACAGAGACATAGGGTACAGACTGACAAACCTCAGAAGAGAGGGAAAGGGGGAGGGAAGAGATAAACCACAGAACTTATATGCATGTATGCGTAACCAATGGACACAGACAACAATGCTGGGGATGGGGGCAAGATCCAGAGGAGGATGTCAACGGGGGAAAAAGGAAAAATATCTGTAACAAATATAAATGAATAAAAAACAAACAAACCAAAAAGAATCTGTACTTATTTCTAACATCTCTTGCAAATTTTACCAAATCAAAAAATGGTTATGAAAAAGAGTTCAGTGACTTAAGTGAATAAATGTAAACACGTTTTGCTACACAACCCCATAGAAACTAAATCATGCTAATACTCATTGTAAATTGTCTTGAGGACATTTGCTAGGTAGTAGTTCTCAAGTATAATATATTATTATTTTGGAGGGGAAGGTAGAAAGAATTAATATCTAACAGAATGCCAATGTTTTACAAAACACCATTAAAGGAAAGGTAATCCATGAAAGTCATTTTGAAAAAGCCTATTGTCAAAGTCTATTAAGCAGTTAGCCATTATTTTAATGTTCTCAACAGTTGTCATGAGTCGTACTCTGGCCTACACAAGCTTATCCATTTCCACTTCTGTGACTTGCTGTGCCTGCCCAGCAAAGAGCATATCCCTTTTCCTCTTCATTAATTTTTATCCAACACCACTATGATTTAAGTAAAAATTTCCTTTTCCCCAAAGCCTTTCTTAAGTATCTCTATTCTAGGCTATTATGCTTTTATTTTAGAGCCATAGTAAATATATATTTTTTTTACTCTTCCATCTAAGAATTATATCCTTGGGAATGTCATCCTAAGCAAAATAAGTCAGAAAACATCAAGAACCATATGATTTCACTCATCTGTGGGATATAACACTAAAAGCAACAACTGAACAAACAAGACAAACAAACAAGCAAAAACTCAAATAAACAGACAACAAGATGGTGGTTGCCAGAGGGAAGGGGGTGGGGGTAGGTAGTAAATTGCAAAGGAGATCAAATATATGGTGACGAAAGTAGATTTGATTTTGGGTGGTGAACAAACAATGCAATATACAGATGATGCATTATAGAATTGTACACCTGAAACTTGTATGATTTTATTAATCAGTGTCACCCCAACAAGTTTAATTTAAAAATGTTTTAAAGAATATGTCCACTTATATACCAATCTTGTCTTTTTTATTGCAAAGTAGCTCCTTCTTGAGGGGTGAAATTTCTAATTGTTTTATTTGCTTAATTTTACTTTGTATGTTTATGTCTCTATAATGAGTAACTAGTTGCAGTATCTTCTATGTGATATTATCCACATATATTATTTGTTGATATCTACAACCATAACATATCCTCTGGCTACTCTGCTGAGTCAGCATGCTGTCAGTATCCCTGGGTACAGTTTAAATGGACAGTAGCAGCACAGTGAGTCAACAGCTGACAGTGACAATATGGCAACAGATACTGAGGACTCTGTATACATGAACATTATTTATGACAGCTTACGCATGATTCAAGAAAACAACTTGCAATATATGGCAAATGAGAGAAGAGGCTCAATGATTTTCACCAGGGACTTTACCTAAAATATTTTATAAGCAAAGGGACAATGCATGCATATATCAGATGTATAATATAAATTATGTAAATTTTAGTATCAAGACACTAAAGTACCCAAGAGTGAAATATGTTAAAATTTTAACATGTGTTAATCCTGAGTGATGGAAATATGAAAAACTACGGTGTTCTTTGTAAGTTTCTATATATTCTTATTTCTTTATAATAAATGGCGATGGCAATAACAATCCTGTAGAATTCACAGAAATTTTTTGTGAGATCAATAACAATTTATACCATGATGTTATTTTATTTGAATCCCATAGATCACCTTGCTTTGAGTGTGTGTGTGTGTGTGTGTGTGTGTGTATTGTTGCTGTTGTTGTTAATCCTCACCCAAGGAGGATTAACAATTTTTCCATTGATTTTTAGAGGGTGGAAGGGAGGAAGGGGTAGAGAGAGAGAGAAACATCAATATGAGAGAGACACATTGAATGGTTGCCTCCTGCACAACCCCATCTGGGGCTGGAGATTGAAACTGCAACCCTTCGATCCACAGGCCAATGTTCTAACAGCTGAGCCAAATTGGCCAGGGCGAGTCTATATTTTTTAAGCAACTTTCTGATTATAATTGCCTGCCTTAATGACCTAAGTGTACTGCTTCACAGGAGTTTAATTTTCCTTTTTACTAATAGTTTAGCATTTTGTGATCTATATTGCTCTCAGTGCATTTGGGTGATATGTGCCTGTTCCAGACAGATTCAAGCTTCATCGACTTAAATTTTTTTTTTACCTTTCTGAGGCTGCAAGAGTGAGAATCAGACTCTAAAACAGTGTTTCTGATAATCTGGGTGAAAGTCCTCCATTGAGGTCTGATGAAGGGGTTCTTGCCAGGCCAGTGTGGCTCAGTGGTTGAGCACTGACCCATGCACCAAAAGGTCACTGGTTTGAATCCCATTCAGGCACATGCCCAGGTTATGGACCCGATCCCCAGTGGGGGGCATGCAGGAAGCAGCTGATTGATGTTCTCTCTCATCGATTTTTCTATCTCTCTCTCCCTCTCCCTTCTTCTCTCTTTAAAATCAATAAAGAAAAATAAATAAATAAATAAATAAATAAATGAAAGGAAGAAAGGGGTTCTTCACATATGAATCCCAGGCATCTTCACCCATATTCTCACACACATGTGAAGAATATCATCCCTTGACTATTGAATAAATGCCACCTTCTAAGTTTTTTTAACTATAGGCATCAGGCTTCTCTTGATATTGCCCCAATCTTGGTAAATCCTTTTGTATTGCAACTACACTAAAACACACAACCTCATGGAATAATTGGTTGAAAATTCCTTACATAATTCATTATCCAGTATAAAAGTAGAAAACTCTTCTATTAAGATCATAATTCTGTAATTGTAAATTATATTTTTATAGAAAATACTTTATTTCTTATTATCATACTTGTAGTATAATAATTTCTTTATAATTCTTATTTTTAAGAAATCTAAAATCCATGCAAATCAATATATTCACTGTACAAAATCTGTTCTCTTTATTTAGTCAGTTGTTTCATTGAATTTACACAGAGGTCTAGCTAACATTTCTTTTTTTTTTATTTTAAGAAAAAAGACAGTAAAAATCAATAACTTAAAGATTAAAACACACACAACTTTGCCTCAATGCTTTGGACTTTGTATATTTATCCAGACACTGGTTTAAATTTGACTCTTCCTTGAAAATGTGTTAGCACAGCATAAAATTGCAAGCTATTTAAAATATTTTAAAGGTATATTATTCAAGGTACATTCTGTGGGGAGTGGGTGACCTCTCCACATTCTGAAAGAAGATATTGAAGATTTCATTTTGACTAACGTGAGAACCAGTTCACATTGCTCTGTTTTCTATGTGTCTTGTTTCCAAGATGCTCTGTGCTAAATGAGCAGCAGAGAAAAAAGCTATGATGGAAATTCTTCTCAGAAATATTCTGCTGTATGCATAGGCTTTTTCTGCTAAAGAGTATACCTTAATTTTGAATGGAAATCTGGGAAGTTTACTTTCAAAAAAGTAATAAATGGGGCAATTTTATCAATGGGAGAATGTAGATTGTGGATGTTTGGCATTAAATCTCTTTATAGAGATATAGAATAGCATCATTAGTATTTTTACATAAATGCATTCTTTTTTGGTTCAAAATTATCTTAACCGAATGCCCATACCACTCTGATCGACATCGTATCCTGCTTTCCACATTTTTAATGATCAAATGTCACTAAAGCTTATGACTTAAGTCCTTAAAGAAAAGTATTTCTAACTTTAAAGTCATGTTAGTAGTTTTAAACATTTTATATAAGTATAAATCATATTTTGTGTTGGAATCTATACCTTTCACTCTGTAATTTAAAGTCTATGTTTAAAAGACATCAATTTTTTCTCAATAAAATGGATGTTCATCATTGTTTAAAGGAGGCTGTAGTAGTTTGACCAGTACAGGCCAAATATACTATTTAGGTAAATTAGGTTATTTGAAAACAGCAAAGTTGAGATCAATATGAACCATTTTGCGAGTCGCAAACACATAGGCAGTTGTGTACTTGTGAATAAAGTCTTTGAGCCTAGGTTAGAAGAGCACAGACCACATTAGAGGCAAGTAATGCTGCTTTCTTGTTTGCTTTTTGCTTTGTTCAGTGTGTACAAAGCAAATATCTGCTGATTGAGGCTCATTTATGCCTAAATCAATAAAATAGATGGCAGGATAGCAAGCAGAGTCTTTATGGTTCACAATGCCAATTTCATAATCAATAGCATTAGCAAAACCTGCAGTGACTGGCACTGACTATTAGGAGGCATAGAAATGAACCATGAAAGCTGCTTGCTCTACCTTTCTTGTATTTTCTCTCCCTCACATAGCCATGGCCTCATGAAGTAGGTTCATTCACTACTGGTCTGGTGGGACTCAATCTTCAAGCATAAAAGTTTCAAAAATTTCTATGAAATGATTTACAAAGACAAAAATCTGTGCACTGGACTCTATTATAGATAAAACTTAGTCCATTTATAACTTCTCAAAGAGACACTTCCTACACCACCTCTGTGTATTACTATGTTTGTATGGGCCTTTGTGTAAAAAAATAAAATTATCATATTAGTTTTGCTACATGAGACTTGGGTCAATTATTTGAACAACTTATAGAAAATGGGAATATGTAGTGAATAGATTAAATTTATATAAATATATTGTTGCTTATATATTAAACTTTACATACATGTTTAACCTTTTATGAGCATGCTTTTATACCACTCCTCTCACCTTTATTTTAATATTTGTTACTGGCCCAATAACCTTCGTTAAATTGAAACAATTCTTAACAAAGATGCTGAAGGGCACACTAGTTTAGAGATGCGACCTGGCAGCAGACAAGCCTGGGACTGAACCCTGTCATTTAGTAGCTATCTAGAGTACGTTATACTATTTTGCTTGTTTTTCACCTGCAAAGAAATAAAAAGAGAGAAAACGATAATAATAAAAAATGTTATATGTTTTTCTTTTAGGTTTAAAAGAGACAATGCATGTAAAGTCACTTACCACGGAATCTAGCCTAAGGAAACACTAAAAAATGATAGCTATTAAAGCTATCTTTATTTTTTTTTTATTTATGAGAACCTGGCTCATTAACAACTAATAATCAAGTCACAATTTACAAATAGATGTTGAAAAAAAAAAGCTACTCAGAAGATTCAGATTTGTATATAAAATATAAGGAAACAGAAGTATAGTCAGAAATCAATTGCCTATATCAATTTACTGGCTGAGATATAGCCTTAGTTAAAAGGTAGTCAAACAGACAAAATATGTGCATTTGTATAGAATAGTTATCACCTTTGTTTTGTATTTTTAGTTGAGCATTTTATTAATTGAAATTTCAATTATCTAAAGTTGTCCAGGAAGATTGGAAGTTGCCAATTTTTTTTTTCTTTGAAAACTACATTGTGCAGTAATGTTCATAGCGACACCCACTCTCCAACAATTTTGAGTTGTGTGGAATGAGTCATACAGACATATGCATGTGTATTTTTATCTGGCTAGAAAATGTCATGCCCATCGAATTCTCAGTGTTCCAAACACATGCACTTCTGGGCGTCAGACCTCTTTGTCCCATGCATGGACTGCAAGACATGAAATGCTATTTTGCATTGTATATAAGTTATTTTTTAAATCACCCAATAAAAACCACTTGGTGCATTAAAAATCTTCTTTTAATGAAACTTACCAATTATGTTTATAGTTTTTTAATAAGATATTTTTTAAAAACCTAAAAGAAGAAAAAACAATGATCAATATTTAAAATGAAAAATGTGAGGATGCCTACAAATGAATAGAGAGATTTTGATATTTTTGTTTGATCTCACATAGTATAAAATAATCACACAAGCATGTGCAAAGATAGATATCTTGTGTTTGGATTTTTCTAAGAAGGTTGAGTGAAGAAATAAAAGTTTGATTAAAAATATTTTTGGATGATAAGAAATTTTTAAGTTAAATTTTCAAATTTATTAATAAAATATTTGCTTAATAGTCACTAAAATATTGCATGTCTGTGAAGATTAATAAATAGAAACCTCTGTCCTTGCCAGTTTGGCTCAGCGGTAGGGCGTCAGCCCGTGGACCAAAGAGTTGCAGGTTCAATTCCGGCCAAGGGCACGTACCTCAGTTTTGTTTTGTCTGCAGCCCTGGTCGTGGTTGTGCGGGAGACAACCAGTTGATGTGTGCCTCTCACATCGATGTGTCTCTCTCTCTCTCTCCCCCTCTCTCTCCCCCTCCCACTCTAGCTGAAGATATTTGAGAAAATATCCTGGGGTGAGGATTAAAAAATAAATACATAAATACATAAATACATACATACATACATACATACATACATGCATATATAAATAGAAACCTCATTTAAATTGAAATTAGGAAGGCCTGAAGGAGGAGCTCTCACTTCCTACCATTAATCATCAGTTACCCTAAATAGAAAGGTCTGTACCTTACTTCTCTAGCAGGTACATGTTTTTCTACTCTACCAGGAAAAAAGAGGATCTTCTCCTCTCCCAGCAACCACTCAACCACTGAAAGACTGTTACAACTCGGCCAATGAAAAACCACTACACTGTGAACTCCCGATTTCTGCCAAGGGACTCTGGTTACAACTGCCCTTCTGAACTCACCCTGTGTGTTATAAAAGAACACTTCCCCCCTTTGTTCTAGGGACTTGATCAGGATTCACCATTAGATTGCATGTCCCAGATTGCAATTCTTTATTCTTCGCAAATAAACCCATTTTGCTGGAGAAATATTTATTTGTGTAAAGTCAACATGCCTTATAATAGGTTGGTTTGGCTATCATATTTCATCAAAACAACTGCTTCTAGGCCAGTCTGTATTACTCTCACCTTTTGAATATAATTTTATATTAATTGCTTTAAAGTTCTTTTCACATTTGCCTGCTATCTCCTAAAATCTCTAGAAAATCAGGTATTTTGGTTAAAAATGCTCTCACAGTCCATGTTAACTATTGAGTTATTTGAAGCAAATTAAGCTAATTTTGTTATATGTTCCAATCTCCTTAATCATGTTGATGTAAGCCTATATATATATATATATATATATATATATATATGTATATATGTGTGTGTATATATATAAATGTGTGTGTATATATATATGTGTGTGTGTGTGTGTGTGTGTGTGTATATATATACACACACACACATATATATATATATATATATATATATATATATATATATATATATATATCTTATTTCTTTAGCCGGAATATTATTAAAACATTGTAAAAACAGAGTCTGCGCCCCACAACAAACACACATTTCCCCACTCCCACCTCTAACAAAAGTCACACTCATTTGACTCTAGAACAAAATTAATTATTTGCATGAGACTCAAATTCCTTTGTATTCTGGCCACAACCAGCTTTCCAGTCTAATCTCCATTATACTACAGGCATGATTCACCCTTTTCTTGAACACTCGATACTTCACAGCTTTTGCACATGCGTAGTCCTCTGAAGAAAAGCAATATTGTTAATTTGCCTGGAGTACAAGTTGTATGGCTGGAAATGAGGGAAGATATGACTGGAAAGATTAGTTGGGCTCGAAACATGAAAGATTTTTGACTCTTTGCTTACAAAATTTAAGTTGCTTTAATAAGCAACAGGAAATATTTATGATATTCAAGTAAGAATGTGTTGTAGAAACCTCAACCAGTCAGCACTATATGTGAAAGCTTAAAAGGAATAATAAAAAAAAAAAGATAAAATACTAAATGAGGAACTACGGAAATAAGTGAAGGGGTACAATATATTGGTAAGAACATAAATTTGTATCCCAGATCCCCTGCTTGGAAGCTGCATGGATTTGGACATGTTAGCTGATGGCTCTAAGCATTACTTTACCTCCTTTTACAAATGAGGATAATAAAGTCAGTACCTATACATTTGTATGAAGATGAGAATTTAATAAAACAACACACATGAAGTATAGAGCATGGGACTTAGCTCATAGGAAGTCTTCAAGAAATAGTGCCTATTTCATTATTATTATTTCAAAATCAAATAAATTTGACAGTATATTGACAATAAAGGTCAAGCCAAAATAAATAATAAAAAATCATTCTAAGATTTCCAACTTGAGTGCCTGGAGTAAGAATGATATCCATAGAATGTAGAACCACAGGAAACAGAAGAGCTATAGAAGAGAAGATAATAAGGTATATGGTATTATTTCTTTTATTTGAAGGGTTGGTGGGCTATCCAGGTAGAACTTACTTAATAAGAAGTTAGAATTGTGGCCTTAGTGCATGAGAGAGAGACGCCAGAATTCACCCTGTTATAAACAGACTATGATAAGATCTGATCAGATAATTGTATTTTTTATGTTTCTTTTGATTTTTGTCTAGTGGATAGTTTTCATTAAACTGATCATCATGATCATATAGGAACCAAAGTCTATCTTTAATGAAATCTACTCAAAGAAATAAACTACTTCACAAATAAGGCTTGTAGTCTCATGGATACAGACTCTGAGTCATTTTCTATACTTATATAATCACTTTGTATGTTTAATTAGAAGAGGAATGCAGACAAAATTTTGTACATTTTCATCTGTAGAAAAATGTTTTAATCACCTCAGGAACTTTAAAGATGACTCAGGGAATTTCCCTGAAATCAATTCAAGGAATTTTCCCAGTGCTGATGACTCCAAGAATTGAACTGGGTTCTCAATGAAAGTAACATTATGCATATCTTGGTGATTTGCCAACACATTCACTGTAACAACTATTCTAATATGTCCCTTGTCTCCTCTATCTTCTCATTTCATCCCTTTACCTGTATTTTTCAGATTATCAGGTTTCCTCTTTCCTTCAAAAATTGTTTGATTTCTCAATCTTGCCTGTTTTATGTAGGAAAATTCATGTGATCTTTCTCCTCTTCTCCAATCTCTACCTCGCTTTAAGATAACTCACATAATGAATTTTTCTTCTGTCCATCTATAAGGTACATGTTTTGAAAATGTGCCCTTTCAGAACAACTCCAAGATCTGGCCCCCAGTTACTCTTCATTTCAGCATCTTCAGTCTCATTGTCTTTGCCCATGAGTATATCTGGCCTATAGTTTCTGAATCATTACACAATTAATGTGTATCTCATAATAAAATATAGTAAAATTATTTCCCTTCAAAGATTAAAATATTCAGTATAACTCAATAATGAAACAACACAAATTAAAAGTTATTTACATTCGCTTTTATTACTACCTCTAGGGGGGAAAATGTGTTTTATATCTCATAACAACTTTAGTTCTTATTTCCTGTATGCCTCAGAAGATTCTGGTCCTACCATGCATTGTGTTTGATTTATTTCTATGCTCTCTGCCTTACTACATAGCAAGCAACTTGAAGTCTGACTTCATTTTTCATACATTTTGCGTAAGTATTGATCATAATGTAAAGATTGAATAAATTGTATTAGAAGCAGACTTACATTTAGATCCTTATTTTTAACAAAAGGCTTTAAAAAATAATAGATAAAAGACTTAAATGTCAGTCATGAAACCACAAAATTCTAGAAGAAACCATAGATAAGCAAAATCCCAGACATCTCAAATAGCAGAATGTTCACTGATACATTGCCAAGGGCAAGAAAAACAAAGGAAAATATAAATAAATAGGACTACATCAAAATAAAAACCTTCTGCATAGCAAAAGAAACCATCAACAAAATGAAAAGGGATCCCACTGTATGGGAGAACATATTTTCAATGACATATCTGATAAGAGGTTAATTTCCAAAATATAAACATATAACTTAAAAAAAGAAGACAAATAATCCAATTCAAAAATGGGCAAAGGACCTAAATAGACACTTCTCCAAAAAGGACATACAGATGACCAATAGACATTTAAAAAAAATGCTCAAAGTCACTATTATCATAGAGATGCAGATTAAAACAACAATGAGATATCACCTCACACCTGCCAGAACAGTTACCGTCAACAAATGACAAGTGTTAGTGAGGATGTGGAGAAAAGTGCACCCCAGTACACTGCCAATAGGAATGCAGACTGGTGCAACCACTATGGGAATCAGTATGGAGTTTCCTCAAAAAATTAAACATGGAACTGCCATTTGATCCAGCGATCCCACATCTAGGAATATATCCTAAGAAATCTGAAACACCAATCAAAAAGAGTATATGCAACCTTATGTTTATAGCAGCACTATTTGCAAGCACTAAGATCTGGAAACAGCCCAAGTGTCCATCAGTAGATGAGTGGATAAAAGAGCTGTGGTACATTTACTCAATGGAATACTATGCAGCTATAAAAAAGAAGGATCTCTTACCCTTTGAGACAGCATGGAGGGACCTGGAGAGCATTATGGTAAACAAAATAAGCCAGTTAGAGAAAGACAAGTATCACTAACATGTGGAATCTAATGAACAAAATAAACTGATGAACAAAATAGATCCAGAGACATGGAAGTATGGATCTTAGAGGAAGGGGTGGAGGAAGAGATTAACCAAAGAACTTATATGATATATGCATAACCCATGGACACAGACAAAGTGCAATGAAAGCCCGAGGGGGATGGGAGCAAGGTGGAGGGTGTCAATGGGGGAAGAAAAGGGGCACATCTGTAATACTTTCAATAATAAAGATAAATTTAAAAAAATAAATAAAGGCTATACATAGGGTAATAGCTAATCCTTTACGTTAACAAAAAGCACAACAACTTCCATCATCATGATATTTTCAGGCATGCTAAGTGAAGGGAAAGGTAAATAACTATGTTGAATTCATTATTCTTGTTGTATCATATTATATATGCCATCTGATATAATAATTTCATAAACACATAAAACGGGGCTAAGAATTTGCCCCTCTTTCCTATCTTTTTCATAGATAGGGTTTTAACCATTAAAAATAATTTATTTTTGCCCAGCTGGTGTGGCTCAGTGGTTGAGCATTGACCCATGCACCAGAGGTAGCTGGTTCGATTCCAGGTCAGGGCACATACCAAGGTTGTTGGCCCAATCCCCAGTGGGGGGCATGTAGGAGACAGCCACTTGATGTTCTCTCTCGTTGATGTTTCTATTTCTCTCTCTCTCCCTTCCTCTCTCTCTAAAATCAATGAAGAAAGATGGAGGAATTGCTGTTCAATAGATAGAGAGTTTCAATCATGCAAAGTAGAAAAATTCTAGCAATCTGCTGTACAACACTGTTTATACTTAACAATACTGGACGTATAATTCTTAGAGCAAATGTTTGGGATCATAGACCCACTTGAGAATCTGATAAAACATATAAATACTTCCCAAGAAAAAAAGTTTAAAAGGTGCATATAAACAAGCATGTGCATATAATTTTAGGATGTTTGGATTTGAGTTGGAAGCACTCTGATTAAAATTAATACGCAGTAGGAGAGTAGAACTCAGAAGAGGGGGTGGGGGGAGGAAGAGATAAACCACAGAACTTATGCGCATGTATGCATAAGTGATGGACATGGACAACAAAGCTGGGGACAGGATGGGGGGATGGGGAGGAGGGTGTCAATGGGGAAAAAAGGAGAAACATCTGTAACAAAAATAAATTAATAAAAAAAATTCTCATCTCAAGAAAACATTGTAACTATGTGAGATGATGAATGTTAACTAGACTTATTGTGGTGATCATTCACAATATTTGCAAATATGAAATCATTATTTGTACATGTAAAACTAATATAATATGTCAATTTTATTTTGATTTTAAAAAATGTAATATATAGGAAGGCTTTTAACATTCAGGTTTCTAAAACGAGTTTCTAAACTCAGTGATTATTTATTTTAACTTTGAACTAGAGTCACTTTCTCAACATAGAGTGAACACAATGAAACATGCTTTGGTGGCCACAGTTTGGTGAGATACAGAGGTCGGTGCTTGAAAAACAGGATACGCTAAGATAAGGGGGGAGAAAGCAGCAAGCCCTCAAATACTGAGAAAAATACTGTAGGAGCAAATATTTATTACTTATCGATATCTTGGAAAGAACTGTCCTCCCTCCATAGGCAATGCTCTTAATTTCCCCCATCCATAGCCATCGATTAGACCCTCTCTTTCTTCTGCATGCAGTGACCTTCCTTTCTTACTGCCTCATTTTCTTAAGTAACCCTTACTAATTTTTTATGACTTATGATAATAATTATGATAATAAAAATAATAATAATTGCTAACATTCATTGAGTGGTTGGTTGATTAGGTAGCAGTCATTACACACACACACACACACACACACACACACACACACACACACACAAAGATAGGAAATTTACTCTTTAGTATGGCCCCATAAAAGAGGTACCATTTTACAGATGAAAAAAGTGATGCAAAGAGTGGTGAACTAATTTGCTCAAGATGACACAGCTATTAAGTGATAGACGTAGAAGAGAGATTCATTTTTTTCAGAGATTTCTAGAATACATTCATTTTCTCTCCTGTGTGCTTTCAAAGCAGCCTTTATGGATTATACTATAAATTTTACCAAAACGATAGGTTATAGTAGCTTATAGTTCATGGGATCATTCCCCAACTAGACTATGAGCTCTAAAGGGGAAAGAGGTTATCTTGTCCATATTTTTTAGTATCTCTGGTAATGAGCACTGAACAGCTAGTGCAGAAGAGGCACTCAAATATTTCTTGAATACAAATATAAATCAATAAATGAATGCTTGGACGAATAAATGAACTTCACAATTTAAGACCAAATAAACAAAGGCTGAATAAATGAATCTCATAATTGAAGGCTGTAAGTAGCTACAAAAAAATCCTGTTAAGAAAAAGTGAGATTCTTGTTCTCCAACTTGGTTAATGAAGGTTATTCCTGTTGTTTATGGAACAATGGAGCAGCCATTTCCCTGGCTGCTAAGTCAGGGATCTACTAAGTCAGATCCTATAACCCGGAATTAACAGCAAGAATGGAATGAAGGACCATAGGCCATTGATCTCCATTTCTCCCTTTGTATCAACTAGAAATTTCCACATTGAACATGAAGCTCTATCACAATAATAGTAGTTTCCAAAAGACAAAAATCAATCAATATCGTGTTTATTAATCTACATGGTTGAGGTAGTATCAAATACTTTGCTCTGGGTTTTCCTCTTTTACTGAGTTGTCAATTTCATTCACGTGAGTTTAGTTCTATTTAGTGACAGCCTTGCTTAATGATGTGAAATATGAGTATAGCTTTTTCTCATGGGAACATATTTTTAAAATGGCCTATTTACTGACATCCTGTTTCTAATTCTTCTCTTCTAATCTTTCATACAGACACTAGATTTCTCTTTCAAAAGCATTATTTTCCCCATTGTATGTCTATGCTCAAACCCTATGGGATCAGGGTCAGGTTTCTTAGCCCAATGTGCAAGGCTTCCAGAGACAATCTAAGTGTGTGTCCTTCTCTCAGTTCTGACCCTTCTCTTACATCATCCTTTGGTTTCACATTCTCTAGACATACCATTTGGTACTGTGCACAGTTAGTCCATTTTGGTACTATGCACAGTTAAAAAAGAACACTGGAAAACCTTTTCTCTTCTTTCCTGAGTCTCCTCATTCGACTTGTCTAATAGGCATAATATAAACTCCATTATCTCTACTGAGTGCTATTTATTATGCTAATTTTTTTCTCTTTTCAGTTTGTGGGATTTAGTTTTGACACCATTGATTTAGTATTTGTTTGGTTTTATGTTATCTGTGATATTCTTTTCTTGTATTTTTATTTTTTACTTATCCGTGGCTTTTTCTTTTACCTTCATAGTCAGCATCATGAAAGCAGAGACCATTTCTTAGACTTCTGTTATATTCCACATAATTCCTAGTTTCAATAATGGGTGTCTAATAGATATTTGTTGAATGCATATGCTTACGCTCCTGGGGTAAATGTTTGATGAGAGGTACTCAGAACAGCATGTAATTCCAGGCAGGAAACCTGCCAGGCTGAGTCATTCAGCAGCTGCAACATGTTTGCAGTATATTTCTTTATCTGGGTGTGAGAATTAGGAATAAAGAAATCTCAGTTTGAAGTGGAATGAATAAACTTGGTGTTGTGCCTTCTTGCAATTTAATAATGCATTTTAAAAACAATTGCTGTGCATGATTCTTCTCTTTGATTTTATATAGATAAAGTGCTTTTGGCTCCAAGTAACAGAAATGGCTTCAATAATAAGGAAACAAACATGCCAAAGAAAAAAAAATCTAAAGGAAAAGTTCAGCGACAGAGTGGTTTAAGATTTGGTTAATGTTGTAAATCAATGATGTCATCTGGGCAAGATTTCGTTTATCTCTTTGTTCTCATGCCTCCTACTATTGTAATTCCCTCAGGCTGAGATCTTTTTAATTGCAAAATGGCTGTTACAGATCCATCGTTTTGTTGAAGATACTACAGTGTTCAGTGGGAGAAACAGAATAATTTCTTCTTTGGTGACTCTATTTTGGAGTGAAGAAATATTTTCCAAAAACTCCTAGCGATTGCCTCCCATGTCTTATTAGTTATGAAGCTTCTGAAACTGGATTACGTGCTCAACTCTAAACCAGTAAGTGGAAGTAAGGAGGACACTACTCTGTTTATTTTTGTTCTGGAAGAATTCTGGTCACATGAGGTGAACAGAAGGAGATGAGAATAAAACTGAGGCTTCTCAGTATGTTAAAGTGCAAATGGCTGCTAGAGAAACAACTATCAGCATCTTAGATTCAAACACAATATTGGCCATGACCCCTCTCAGAAAGGTAAGCAAGGCTTTTCTCTCTCCTATTTGTTTTAAAGGACTAAATCGGCCAATGCGTTTCCTGACTCAGGGGGATACCATCCTGCTGATCAGTGATTGAAATCCTCTGCCAGAACATTTTAATAGTCTTAATGACCATAAATTATATATATTGTTTGCATTAAAATATTGGCTATGACTAAGCCCGGAGGTTTCTCAAGGGTATTGTTAAAAATAATGCATTTTAGAGTAGATGTCTTTCTAAGCTCTTAGGCTCAGTATCACCACTTCTCTGTTTTCTTCCTTTCTTTTGCCTAACCAGGAGACTTCAAGTCTTCTTCCAGAGCCCCAGCTATGTCAAAATGTGACCTTAGAAGGTTTCTATTGCCAGTCAATTATGTTGGAGGGTGAATTTGAACACATGTCCCTCCTCTACCTAGAATATGTTAAGAATTAATCTCTTTTTAAAAAATTAGTCTTTTTATTACATCAAAATAAAAAGCTTATGCACAGCAAAAGCAATCATCAACAAAGTGAAAAGTTATCCCACTGTATGAGAGAGCACATTTGCCAATGATACATCAGATAAGGGGTTAATACCTAAAATATATAAAGTACTCATACAACTCAACAAAAGGAAGACAAACAATCCAATTAAAAAATGGGCAAAGGATCTAAATAGACACTACTACAAACAGGACATACAGATGGCCAAGAGACATAAGAAAAAAATGCTCAACATCACTAATCTTCAGAGAGATGCAAATTAAAACAACTATGAGGTATTACCTCATACCTGCCAGCACTGAGGCCATCAATAAATCATCAAACAACAAGTGCTGGCGAGGGTGTGGAGAAAAGGGGACTCTAGCACACTGCTGGTGGGAATGCAGACTGGTGCAGCCACTATGGAAACCAATATGGAGTTTCCTCAAAAAATTAAAAATTGATCTGCCATTTGACCCAGTGATCCCACTTCTAGGAATATATCCTAAGAAAACTGAAACACCAATCAGAAAGAATATATGTACCCCTATGTTCATAGTAGCACTATTTACAATAGCTAAGATCTGGAATAGCTAAGTATCCATCAGTAGATGAGTGGATAAAAAAGCTGTGGTACATTTACACAATGGAATACTATGCAGCTATAAAAAAGAATGAAATCTTATCCTTTGAGATAGCATAGGGGGACCTGGAGAGTATCATGCTAAGTGAAATAAGCCAGTCAGAGAAAGACAAGTATCACATGATCTCACTAATATATGGAATCTAACAAACAAAATAAATTGACAAAATAGACCCAGAGTCATGGAAGCATGGAACAGACTGATGAATCTCAGAGGGAAGGGCGGGGGGGGGCAGCGGGAAGAGATTAACCAAAAAACGTATATGCATATATGCATTATCCATGGACACAGACAGTAGTGCTGGGAAGGCAGGGTGGGGGTTGAAGGTGAGGTGGAAGGGGGTCAATGGAAGAAAAAAGGAGGGTCATCTGTAATACTTTCAACAATAAAGATACATTTTAAAAAAAGAATTAAACTGTGATGGCAGATAAGAGGACTTTTTGTTTTATGTGCCAGAATTGTTTCAGCTAAGAGAGTGTATACGATAATTTAAGAAGTTTTCTGGTATCCTAAGCTACTTAATGTAAGTTTAAAACTGTTGAAAACATGTTTCAATAACCAGATAAAATGTGTGTGTGTGTGTGTGTGTGTGTGTGTGTGTGTGTGTGTGTTGGAGATGTAATGGAAGAAACAATTTTAAGATGTATATTTTATATTATGATCTTATTTTGGTTCACATATACTATCTCCATCTACCAGTTTATAGAAGTTTTACTTCAAATGCATGAACAAAGTAATTAAGCTAAGTGTACAGAAAAAAAATTATATAGAGTGGTGTTTTAAAGCCACTTGGAAATAATTTTGTTTCTGATCAAATGCTCCTAAAAATATTTCCTCAAAGATGTTAAAAATACTAATTTCATTAAAATATTTTCACTCTCTACTTTTTTTTCTTAAAATTGGTTTCAACCTATATCATCTGCTTAACTGAGCTGAATGCTACACATAAAACACCCAAAGTCACTGAAGTGTTTAGAATTGCCTGATGAGTTTTGTGTGAATATTAAAAAAATTTTTAACTCAGATGATGTCAGGTTTCTGACATGTATTCTGCTTCACTAACTGCATTATTCTTTTTCTACATTTCTTTACAATAGAATGATAAGAAAACTATTTGTCTCTAGTCTGTCGAGGAGAAGAAATACTAATTGGAATAAATGATAATTTCTAAGACTAAAATAAGTTTTCTCAATCAAGTCAACTTATAAGAAGATAAAGACATAATTATATACAGAATTGTAGGTAAAAGAAGTCCTGTGCAACTCAACTATATTTAGGCTCCACAAAGTATTCACCAGACTCAGGCTTCCATTATTTTACTTATACAGTGCACTATATTTATGTATGTATTTTCAACTATAAACCTTGGGAACTCAAGGAGCATTTCTAAATAATCTCTGTGTGCCTAATATTCAGCAAGTATCCAGCTCACACTAGGTGCTTGATACTCATTAGAAATGCCTTGCTCGCCCGGCCGGTGCGACTCAGTGGATTGAGCACCATCCCATGGACTGAGAGGTCCCGGTTCAATTCCTCCTCAGGGCACATGCCTGGGTTGCGGGCTCGATCCCCAGTAGAGGGAGTGCAGGAGGCAACTGATTGATGATTCTTTCTCACATTGATGTTTCTCTCTCTCTCCTTTCCTCTATCTCTGAAAAATCAATAAAAACATATTTAAAGAAAGAAAGAAATGCCTTGTTCATTTTTGGCTCCTTGCTTTGGACCACTTTGGGTAATCAGTTTGAATTGGCATTATGCTAGACTCTCCATGTAAGGGGATAACAGTAGGAAGTCAAGGCCACCTTGTTCGTGGTTTTTCCTCTTTATTGTGCAATTTAAACACAATGGAGAGCTCTTACATTCTGCCTTCTCTTATCTCAGGATTCATTCATTCAAAATACATTTATTAGAAGTCTACTATATGGAGTCACTGTTTCAGACTCTGGGATTCATCTGTGAGTGAAATAAAAAATCTTGCTCTCATAGAGTTTATATTCAATTTGGAGAGAGAGACAACAGAGAAATAATCAAATAAATATGTAATACAATGCTCGGTAAGTGATATGTGTCGTGAGAAAAAGTACAGATGATAAAGAGACAGAGTTTCAAGAGAAGGCATATTTAGATCAAGTAGTCAGGTTATTTTTCCAAGGTAATAATAGTTGATCACAGACTTACATATTTCGGGGAGGAATGTTCTAGGCAGAGAACAGCCAAGGTAAAGGCCTGGGACAGAGCATGTGTGGCGTGTCTGACAAATAGGAGGAATAATCTGCAGGCTTTAGAACAATAAATGAAAGCAACCATGGTAGGAAGTGAGGTCAGAGAAATACTGGACTTCTGACATTCTAAGATTGAAGAAAATGGTAAGGTCCTTGGATATTACTCTGGCATACACACATATATTCACATATTAATATTTTTGGGCATCATTTTAATATAGTTTGGGAAACTACTTATGCTTTTGAACAGAGGACCGACGAGGTATGATTTATTTTTCAAAGGATCACTCTGACTTACAAACTGGAGGAAGGCAAGGGTGAAAACAGACACACTACTTACAAGGCAAATTAACATAATCCAGGTGTGACATGAAATGATGCTAGTTTGGATGAGGAGAGTAAATGTAGAATGCATGAGAAATGGTTAGCTTCTAGATTTATTTTGAGGGTGAGCCAGTGGGAAATACGGAAATAAGGCTGAGAAAAAGAGAAAGTAAAGGCTGGCTCCATGAATTCTGGCCTGAGCAACTGTGAGATGATAGTATTATTTAGTAAAACAGGAAGCACTGTGGGACTGCCAGGAGGAAGGCAGAGAGGAACTGATTTTGAAGTGAAGCTGAAATTATAAATTCACCTTGGGACGTTTTAAGTTTATGATCATTATTATTCACTTAAATGGAAAAAATGGGCAAGGCAGGAGGTTTAAATTTGGGAGTTATCAGTGCCTTCGAGCCATTTGAATCAGACGAACTCAACTAGAATTAACTATAGAAAAATGAAGATAGGATTTAAGAGAACTGAGATACGAGGTCATGAAATGCTCTGAGACATTGTCAGAGAAGTAAAAACAAAGAGAGAAAAATAAAAGAAAAGAGAAGAAGGAAAAAAGAGCCTGGCTGGTGTGGCTCAGTGGTTGAGTGTCCACCCATGCACCAAGAGGTTGCCGGTTCGAGTCCCAGTCAAGGCACATGCCCAGGTTGTGGGCCAAATCCCCAGTGTGGGGCATGCAGGAAGCAGCCAATCGATGTTCTCTCTCATCGATGTTTCTATCTCTCTCCCTCTTCCTTCCTTTCTCTCTAAAATCAATAAAGTAAAACATTTTTTTTAAAAAGAAGGAAAGAAGGAAGGAAAAGAAAGAGAAAAAGGGGATAGATCGTAATATCGAGTGAGAACCTACTTTACTTTTTACTTTGAATGTTTTCTTCCCATTTTCTATAAACCTCAGAAAGTGAGACTGATCTTGTTATCTAACCTATATTAGAATTTTCAGTCTGAGACTACACATTCAATCTCCCTAACTTGTGAAGCGATGTCTAAAGGATCCATTGTGAGAAATGCTGTTCCTACTTCCATCAATTAGGTACCTAACTTACCTTAACTTTACAGTGGGTGGACCAGATGTTTACACTATGTCCATTAGATTTGTTCAGACCCAGGCTCTGGAGGACATGTTGTCTATTATGATTAATTTCTAAAATTTATAAAGATTTTCAAAGTAATTACAGTAAATGTCTTCTTGTCTGGCCTCTTAACTAAATCAAATACTTTCTATTCTCTCCTTAAAATGCACTGACTAATGATAATAGTCACCAATTGCTCCCAGCCATGGGCATCTCCTTGCAATGGCTGTGTCCTTCTGTTCCCTCTCTTATTAAGATGCTTCTCAAACTTGGATTTGTTCCCAACCCATATATGCCAACTGTACTTATCAGGGCAATACCTAACTTGATGCAATATTTGTAAACTGATATAATATCAAAACATAGTTTACTGCGTTGTTAAGTGTTGATAAGTGTGGGTTGCTAAAATAATTCTATTTGGTGTTAGGGAGATAACTAAAATCTAGGATGAAGTTTAAAAGATTAATGAAGGATTGAGACCAAGTCCTGAATTGTTATCAAGTTTTTAATCCAGATTGCTTCATCCACCTTTTCAAGCTCTCATTTGGAGGGAGGGAAGAAAAAGAGGAGAGTGGGAGAGATACCCAAATAAATCCATAAAGAAAGAAAAAAGAAGTAAACAAGAAATAAACAAATTGGAACTGTAAATGATGTATTTTGGATGTGATTCTTGTAAGGGAGACAATGCAAAACTTTATTTAAGTCTAGAGAAAATGCCACATATCTGCATTTCTATATCAAAATATTGGGAACTAAATGCACATGTATGTTTTTAAGATAAAATTAAGATGTTTAAGAATTGTATGTATTGTTTTTATCACATGCACTGCAAAATTGACTTTTATACCTACCTCTGGTTTTCTTATATTGGTATTTATTTATATGTATTTATTTGTGGCTTAGAAGAACTGATAAGTTTTATTTTTAAAGGGCCAATGTTTCTACAAAACAACCCAGGCAAAAAATAGCTTATGATGATGAAAAATTTTAAGAATTGGTTGACCTTTCATTCTATTCTTGTCATTACTTATTCATCTAAATACAATTTAAAGTTAAATTTAAAATATATGTGGTACACATTACAAATTTGGTGTCAACAGTATAAAATCAATAATATTTGTTAGTTTTTTATTTGTTAATTTTGAAAAACATCATACAAATAATTGAAAGTGGCAGCTGAGTCTTCTAAAAATAGAGAGAAAAATTGATTCAGAAGAAGAAAGATATGGCAGATGAACTACAAAGGAAAAGAAATGGTTCCTGTGTCATTTTGAAACTTTCAGAATAAAATGGATTTGTGTCTAGTCATGTAGAGACTTGTGCAGCTCGTGACAATTTTTTTTTAAATTTGAAAATCTGTGTTAACCTATCTTTATGTGCTTTAGTGAAAAGAGAATATCCCAGCTCCAAGCTTACCTAGCTTTATTGTGAGAGGTAGTTACCATTTTTGAGTATTTAAGCCAGGAACTATACATATCCCATTTAATCCTAACAATCCTTCTAGGTAAATAGTCATCCTCATTTTCTATGTGATAAATAGGGGTTTAGAAAGTTGAAATAAACAATTGATGATGATGAAATAGGTGTGAGCTAACTGCAGCTCGATAACAAAGGCTGTATAACCACACCCTGTACAGTCTCACCTCATCTGTTTATGTCTCAATTTCTTCTATAATTTGAGGGTAAAGGCATCTACCTTCCTCACTGTAGGTCACATGAAATAATAAAAAAAAAGTCCTGGTGCTTTGCAAATGTCAGGTTGTGTTTATTATTATTATCATCTCTCAAAGCAAATTGGAAAACAGTTGGAGAAAACTGAGTAGAGGAGCTTGTGCTAGATAAATGGAAATGTATTCAGCCTTGACTTGACCAATGCTTCCAATCTGCCCTGTCTTATCACCTTCCCCCATCCTCTCAGCAAGGGCTTCGTAGGCTGGGTAAGTTTTCCTGCATTTTTCTACTGCTTATCAGTGGGTCAGAGAATCATCAGACTGATTTTTCATACAACTTCCTTTTGTAACAAGGAAGAACTAGAGGTGGCATAAGGCCCAATTCTGTTTTTAACAGGGACCAATGACCAACTTTCTGCAAGCATTGTTGTTTCATGTATCTCCCCAAATTAGGAGATATTTCTGATGAAATAAAATGGTAAAATGAATACTGCAGAGAATCATTTAACTGTCTAGTAGGTAAAAGGTAGGAACACTATTTTAAGAATACAATTGATCACACAGCACTGGTGGGATCTGTGCGCCCCAGCAGCCCACGGCACCAGCAGGACCTGCACACCGCAGCAGCAGTGCCTACCACGACAGACCAATACCAGCCCCCAGTAGTCAATCCTCCAGGACCCACAGCAAGCAAGAGGCACCACACAAAAATAGTCAGGGAGGCACAGAAGCCTTATTTGATACACACTGACCTGCCTACATATCCTAACATCCCTCACTGGGCCTACAGCTACCAGACGGCTAAAATGGTGAGACAAAGAAACAACACCCAACTGAAAGAAAAGGAGCAATCAGAAAAGAAACTACATGGAATGGAAGAAAGCAATTTGTCAGATAAAATATTCAAAGCAATGATTTTAAGGGTGCTCAAATAATTCAGTGAGAACTACAAGCAACTTAATGAGAATTATAAAGAGCTCAGTGGGAACTACATCAGCTTAAAAAAGGAGGTAGAAGCTATAAATACAAATCAAGAGGAAATAAAGAATGACATAGCTGATATGAAAAATACCTTAGACTGGCTGGTGTGTCTCAGTGGTTGAGCGTTGACCAATGTACCAAGAGGTTGCCAGTTCAATTCCCGGTCAGGGCACATGCCCATATTGTGGGCCAAATCTCCAGTGGGGGGCATGTGGGAGATGGCCAATTGATGTTCTCTCTCATCAATGTTTCTATCTCTCTCTCCCGCTCCCTTCCTCTCTCTCTCAAATCAATAAAGGAAAAAATAAATTTTAAAAAAAGAAAGAAAAATACCTCAGAAGGATTCAATAGTAGATTAGAAGAAGCTGAAGACCGAATCAGCGACTTAGAAGACAAGGTAGAAATAAACACCCAAATAGAGCAGCAAATGGGGGAAAAAATTTAAAAAACAAGAGGAGAGTTTAAGGGAGCTTTGGGACAACACAAACATAGCAACATTCACATTGTAGGGGTACCAGAAGGAGAAGAATCAGAGAAAGGAATAGAGAACCTGCTTGAAGAAATAATGACAGAAAACTTCCCTAATTTGGTGGAAAAAAAAAGTCACACAAGTCCAGGAAACACAGAGTCCCAAGCAAGATGAACCCAAAAAGACCTACAGCTAGACACAACATATTTAAAATGGCAAACATTAAAGACAAAGAAAGAAACTTAAAGGACGCAAGAGAGAGACAAAAAGTTACCTACAAGGGAGCTCCCATTAGGCTGTCAGCTGATTTCTCAATAGAAACACTGCAGGCCAGAAGGGAGTGGCATGAAGTGTACAAAGCAATGAAAGGCAAGGGTCTGAATCAAAGACTACTCTATCCAGCAAAGCTATCATTCAAAATTGAAGGTGAAATAAAGAGCTTCACAGAAAAAAAAAAAAAAAAAAAGCTAAAGGAATTTACCACTACCAAACCAGCTCTGCAAAAAATGCTAAAGGGACTGCTGTAAGAAGAAGAAGAAACAGAGAGAGAGAGGAACACGGGCATAAAATAAAAATGGCAACTAATAAGTATCTATCAATAATAACCTTAAAAGTAATAACCTTAAAGTAAATAACCTTAAAAAGTAAATAACCTAAAAAAGTAAAATCAAAAGACATGCTGTCTACAAGAGACCCACCTCACATCAAAAGACTCACATAGGATGAAAGTGAAGGGATGGAAAAATATTTTCCAGGCAAATGGAAATTTCAAAAAACCTGGTGTAACAATACTCATATCTGATGAGATAGACTTCAAATCGAGGGTCATAATCAGAGACAAAGAAGGTCACTACATAATATTAAAGGAATCAATCTAACAACAGGCTATAACCTTGGTAAACATATATGCACCAAATACAGGAGCACCAAATATTAGGGGGACCTGAAAGTAATGTTGTGTTTTTACAACATTAATTCAAACAGATAAATTTTTAACAAGTTTTTATTTTTAATCAATGATGTAATCACCCTCGTTATCAACAACCTTTTGCCATCTAGTGTGCAAATTTTCAATGCCGGATCGATAAAAGTCGATTGGTTTTTGAGCAAAATATCTGGAGATGGCATTTTGGACATCATCCAAATTTTCAAATTTTTTGCCACTTAGAAAATGTTGTAGCGATCGGAATAAATGGAAATCCGATGGTGCAATATCAGGCGAGTATGGTGGGTAAGGCAACACCTCCCAACCCAATTCATTAATTTTTTCCAGGGTTCGTCTTGCGCAGTGCGGTCTTGCATTATCGTGTTGCAGAATAATGCCTTTTCTGGTGACAATCGCTGGGCACTTTTCAATTAAAGATTGATTTACTCAATCCAATTGTTCACAGTAAAGGTCTGCATTCAATTTGTCCAGGTTTCAGCACTTCAAAATGAACAACTCCACGAATACTCCACCAAACACACAAAAGTGCCTTTTTGGGGTGTAAACCTGGCTTAGCTGTACTTCGTGGTGATTTCTTTGGAGAGAGCCACTGCCTTTTGCGTTTTGGATTATCATAGAGGACCCATTTTTCATCTCCAGTGATCAAGCGATCAAAAAACGCTTCTGTATTGTGCCGCTGAAGCAGTAAGTTGCATGTGGTGGACCGATTAGCTTTGTTTTCTTCGGACAGATTATGTGGGACCCAAACACCTGCTCTGCTTACTTTACCAATCTGCTGCAAATGTTCTTGGATGGTCAACGAAGGTTGGTTAAGAGTGTTTGACAGTTCCTCGATTGTCTGACACGGATTTGCTTCCACTTCCACCCTTAACATGTCATTGTCTAAAATTGTTGGTCTTCCTGATCAATACGAGTCAGAAAGATCAAAATTACTGGATTTGAATTTAGAAAACCACCTTTGGCATTTACGAACATCTAATGCACTTGGATAAACTTCGCGAATGCTTTTGGTAGCAACTGTTGCGTTACTACCCTTGTGAAACTCAAAAAGCATACAATGCCGGATATGTACCTCTTCTGGTATTTGGCTGGCCATTTCACTATAAATTGCAAAAAAAAAAAAAAAAAAAATTTAAGATTTTAATTATTTACAAGTAAACAAGTCACTCTAACCTTAAAATGTCTTTGGCACGATTTTGAAGTACACAATGAGCTGATAAATGACAACCGAATATCGAAACACACAGAAACGACATTACTTTCCGGTCCCCCTTATATATTTAAAAACTTCTGGAGGACTTCAAGGGAGAAGTCAACAGCAATACAATCATAGTGGGTAAATCTAACACCCCACTGGCACCACTGGATAGATCTTCTAGGCAAAAAATTAATAAGGACACAGAGTCCTTAAATGACAAACTAGACCAGTTGGACTTAATTGATATTTACAGAACATTTCACCCCAAAGCTGCAGAATATACATTTTTCTCAAGTGCACATGGGACATTCTCGAAGATAGATCACATGTGAGGACACAAAGTAAGTCTCTACAAATTCAAGGAGATTGAAATCATGTCAAGCATCTTCTCAGATCACAATGGCATGAAACTAGAAATCAATTACAGCAAAAACATTCAAACACATGGAGGCTAAATAGCATACTATTAAACAATGAATGGGTTACCAAGGAGATCAAGGAAGAAATTAAAAACTTCCTGGAAACCAATGAAAATGAACACAAAACAACACAAAATCTATGAGATTCAGCTAAAGCAGTCCTGAGAGGAAAGTTCATAGCACTACAGGCCTACCTCAAGAAACAAGAAAAATTCCTAATTGACTTCCTAACCCTACAACTTGAACTAGAAAGTAAACAAAAAGAAAAACCCAAAGCAAGTAGAAGGGAAAAAATAGTAAAGGTCAGAGCAGAAGTAAACAACATAGAAACTAAAAAACAATTCAAAAGATCAATGAAACAAAGAACTGGTTCTTTGACAAGATAAACAAGATTGATAGATCCTTAGCCAAACTCACCGAGAAACAAAAAGAGAGGACCCAAATAAACAAAATCAGAAATAAAAGAGAAGTAGCTACTGACACCCCAGAAATACAAAGGATCATTGAAACATACTGCGAACAATTTATATGCCAACAAATTGGACAATCTAGGAGAAATGGACAAATTTCTAGAAGCACACATTCTCCCAAAACTGAACCAGGAAGAGATAGAAAACTTGAACAGACCAATAACAACAAAGGAAATTGAAGATATATTCAAGAAACTCCAAGCAAAAAAAGATCCCAGGCTCAGCCAGCTTCACGGGGCAGTTTTACCAAACATTCAAAGAAAATCTAACAGCCATTCTCCTCAAACTATTCCAAAAAATCCAAGAAGACGGAAGACTTCCAAACTAATTTTATGAGGCCAGCATAATTCTAATTCTAAAGCCAGAGAAAGGCACTACAAAGAAAGAAAACTACTGGCCAATATCCCTAATGAGTAGATGCCAAAATCCTTAACAAAATATTAGCAAATCGGATCCAGCATTACATCAAAAAAATTATTCATCATGACCAGGTGGGATTCATCCTAGGGATGCAAGGCTGGTACAATATTGGCAAATCAATAAATGTGATACACCACATAAACAAAATGAAAGATAAAAACCATATGATCATATCAATAGACGCTGAAAAAGCATTTGACAAAATCCAGCACCCATTTCAGATAAAAATGCTCAACAATTTTCGAATAGAGAGATCATATTTCAACATAATAAAGTCCATATATGAAAAACCTACAGCCAACATCATACTCAATGGGTAAAAACTAAAAGCATTTCCCTTAAGAACAAGAACAAGACAGGGATGTCCACCTTCACCACTCTTATTTAACATAGTACTGGAAGTCTTAGCCACAGCAATTAGAGATGAAGAAAACATAAAAGGAATTAAAATTGGAAAGGAGGAAGTGAAATTGTCATTATTTGCAGATTACATGATACTGTATGTAAAAAACCCTAAAGACTACAACTAAAATCTACTAGATTTAAGAAATTAATTTTACAAAATAGCAGGATATAAAATTAGCATCAAGAAATAGACTGCATTCTTATACACTGACACCAAACTCACAGAAAGAGCAACTAAAAAAGCAATCCCATTTACCATTGTGGCAAAAAAATTAAGATACCTAGGAGTAAACTTAACCAAAGAAGTAAAGGACCTATTCGCAGAAAACTATAGGTCATTGAAAAAAGAAATAGGGGAAGATATAAAAAAGTGGAAACATATACCTTGTTCATGGATTGGAAGAATTAACATCATTAAAATGTCCATACTACCCAAAGCAATCTATAGATTCAATGCAATCCCAATTAAAATACCAACGACATATTTCACAGAACTAGAACAAATACACCCAAAGTTTATATGGAACCAAAAAAGACCAAGAATAGCCACAGCAATCCTGAAAAAGAAGAACAAAGTAGGAAGGATCACAATATCAGATATCAGGTTATACTAAAAGCCATTGCAATCAAAACAACCTGGTACTGGCACAAGAACAGGCATATAGATCAGTGGAACAGAACAAAGAATCTGGAAAATGATGCAAAACATTATGTTCAATTAATATTTGACAAAGTTTGCAAGAGCATACAATGAAGTAAAGACAGCCTCCTCAATAAATGTGTTGGGAAAATTGGACAGCTACATGCAAAAAATGAAGCTAGACCACCCACTTACACCATATACAAGAATAAACTCAAAATGGATAAAAGATTTAAATGTGACTCGTGAATCCATAAAAATCCTAGAAGAAAATGTAGGCAACACAATTTCAGACATCACACGCATCAGAATTTTCACTGATACAATACCTAAGGCAAGAGAAACAAAGGAAAAAATTAATTCATGGGACTACATCAAACTAAAAAGCTTCTCACAGTGAAAGAAACAACCATCAAAATGGAAAGGGAACCCATTATGTGGGAGAGCATAATTGCCAATGAAACATCAGATAAGGGGTTAATTTCCAAAATATATAGAGTGCTCATACAACTCAACAAAAGGAAGACAAAGAACTCAATTTAAAAATGGGCAGAGGACCTAAATAGACACCTCTCCAAAAAGGACATACAATTGGCCAAGAGACATATGAAAAAATGCTCAGCATCACTAATCATCAGAGAGATGCAAATTAAAAAGAGTATGAGGTATTACCTCATACCTGCCAGAATAGCTGCCATCAACAAATCATCAAGCAACAAGTGCTGATGAGGGTGTGGAGAAAAGGGGACCCCAGTACACTGCTGGTGGGAATGCAGACAGGTGCAGCCACTGTTGAAAACAATATGGTGTTTCTTCAAAAAATTAAAAATTAAACCTCCACTTGACCCAGTGATCCCACTTCCAGGAATATACCCTAAGAAGCCTGAAACACCAATGAGAAAGAATATTGTACCCCTATGTTCATAGCAGCACTATTTACAATGGGTAAGATCTGGAAACAGTCCAAGTGCCCATCAATAGATGAGTGGGTAAAAAAGCTGTGGTACATATACACAATGGAGTACTATGCAGCTGTAAGAAAGAAAGATCTCGTATCCTTTGAGATGACATGGAGGGACCTCAAGAGTATTATCCTAAGCGAAAAAAGCCAAGCAAAGAAAAACAAATATCACATGATCTCACTTAATTGTGGGATATAATGAACAAAACAAGCGAGGAACAAAAGAGACCCAGAGATACGGAATTGGGGCACAGACTGACAAACCTCAGAAGAGGTGGATGTCGGGGGAGGAAAGAGATAAACCACAGAACTTATATGCATGTATCTGTAAACAAAGACATAAACAGTAATGCTGGCGGGTGGGGTGGGATTGGGAGGAGGGTGTCAATGGGGGGAAAAGTAGAAACATCTGTAACAAAAATAAATAAATAAACATTAGAAAAAATAATACATTTGATCATAATAAAATTGGTTTTATTAAAGTGTGACCTCTATAATAGGGCATATATAGTATTCGTAAAACAAAACAGAAAAAAACTGCACTAAAATCTGGATTTATTGAGAAATAAAATCCTGAGAGAAAGACAGCAAAATTTAGTATATTTTTCAATAGGGTTTAATTCAATTAGGTTTTAAAAACTGCTCACTGAACTAAATAGTTCTCAATTATATCAACAGGAAAAAAATTACACTTCACTTTATTGAGCTTCATAGGTGTATTTTCTACAGACTGAAGGCAAGATCCTCCACCAGCAAAAATGTTACAACTCACTTTATTGCAATACTTGTTTCATTGCAGTTGTCTGGCACTGAAGTCGCAATATCTGCAAGGGATGTCTTTACCCCAGCAGTGAGTTTTAGGGCAGAGAGTGTGAACAGTAATAATACATAAGTGATTCCTGAGAAGGAACTTAAAACATTTTTAGGAGCATGTCCTTCAAGAGACTCAATGATAGAGTAAATTTTTATAATTATAATTTTTTTTAATTGATACCTTGGTGAACAGAGGGGCTAGGATAAGAAATATATTAAACAAATAATTAAATAAACAAAGAAAATGGTCAAATACCTGTCCTGGGGTTCTTGATTTCATAGTGTTAACAGATGGAGTTTTTGGTTTCTTGTGAGTTTTGGTCTAGTTTCCCACAGTGTACTAAATGAGAAAATTTCTAAAGATACTTAACTAAAGAAAAATAAATCAGAGCTTTTCCATCTAAAATTTAAGTCAAATAACAAAAGAAAATAAAAACAATATATAGAGAAAAACATTTATGTTTCTGACTCATGAGAGTACTATGATAAAATTGTGGGGGAATAAATTCTCTACTTATGAAATTCAAAATGGCAATGTTCCAGTCCTGCTGGTGTGGCTCAGTGGTTGAGTGTTGACCCATGCACCAAGAGGTCACTGGTTTGATTCCCAGTGAGGACACATACCCAAGTTGTGGGTCCAATACCCAATAGGGGGCATGCAGGAGGTGGCCAATCCATGTTCTCTCTCATCAATCTTTCTGTCTCTCTCTCCCTCTCACTTCCTCTCTCTCTAAAATCAATAAAAGGAAAAAAAATTTTAATTCAAAATGGCAATGTTCCACATGATTTTTGTAGGGCTGCATATTTGTGATCAAATATGTTTAGGAATTTGTACTTTAATTTATTTTATATATTTTTTTATTAATTTATTTTTGTTACAGATGTTTCTCCTTTTTTCCCCCATTGACACCTTCCTCCCCATCCCCCCACTCCTTCCCCAGCTTTGTTGTCCATGTCCATCAGTTATGCACACATGCGTATAAGTTCTATGGTTTATCTCTTCCCTCCCCCCACACCCCCTCTTCTGAGGGTTGTCAGTCTGTACCCTACTTCCACATCTCTGGGTCTACCCTGTTCCTCAGACTGTTATGTTTATTATATTCCACAAATAAGTGAGATCATGTGATATTTGTCTTTCTCTGCTTGGCTTGTTTTGCTTAGGATAATACTCTTGAGGTCCCTCCATGTCATCTCAAAGGATAAGAGATCTTTCTTTATTACAGCTGCATAGTACTCCATTGTGTATATGTACCACAGCTTTTTTATCCATTCATCCACTGATGGACACTTGGGCTGTATATTTATGATGCATGAGAAGTTGTCTATAAAAACATCAGTCTAGTTTTGTCCCAATATTTTCCTTTTTTCTCTCCTGACTACACTTTTCTTTTCTAATGGAATACTAAATAATAGCTTCCTGAATACTTATGGACATAGCCAACATGTATTGGGACCAATCTGTTATATCTCCCCTGTATTCTTGCTTGTGGGCTCTACATGGGCATATAATACTTCTATCTGCTTTATGTTTATTAGCCATTATAGTGCTTGGCATGTAACAGATATTCTATAAATAACTGTTTAGTTAAATTGAACAAGATAGTCATTCCTTGATGACATTTAGTTGGGCATGTAGTCCTAATAATGAAATATTTACATTTAACACACACTCATGCATACTCATACTTATAAGTTAGAGTTTATGAAATAGCTTGATGTGCATTAGATTTAAAACCCATTATCACCTGTGAAATAGCATGGAGAAGACAGCTAGCTGGCCTCCAGAATATGTAATTTGTAATATAAATAGTTGCTAGAAAGTGACTATCTAGGGAGAAACTATATACTCCTGATATTTAGGTGCGACAATTTTTCACCAATGTAGTATGAGAGGAAGTGAGATCTATCACTTCTGGGCCAAGGCTTTCAAGCAGTGTGTGTGCCCATCTCTGTGCTCTGATTCTTCTTGTGCTGCTGCATGACTGGCAGGGTCGCAGTGTAGAAAACACCTGGGTCTATATGTCGCATAGAAGAAACACACCTGACAACACACCTGGAACAAGCACATTGGGGTGTCACATATACAAGAAGGAAATGTAAACTACAGACCCTGGGTTAGTTGTAGCAGCCAATTTTCCCTGTTACCCTAATTATAAACAGCTATTGCTATGATAGTATATTTCAGAAGTTGAAATTTGGAAGACTTAAATGACTTAACTAGTATCAGGACTATTTCAAATCCAGGACTTTTCACTACAAAGTCCATGTTCTTTTTGAACACTCTATGCTGTCTCCCAGCAGAACGTGAGTTTGGGTTAGCCAGGCAGAGTTATTGATGGATGAGCGCCTTCTTTCTAAAGTTTTGAATTTAGTATCTTGCATTTTAGAAGTTGATTGTACAACTCAACATGAGAATGGTAAATTTGATAGTGATAAGAATAATACCATCATGCATTTTTAGTTGATAAAATATTTTCTCTTTATTTAGTCTTCTTAATAATCATACATGGTTATTCAAATAAATCTTAAATATTTTTGCTCCAAAGCCTATCATTTAATTTAGAACATGAGAATAAGAACTTCAGAAGGGAGGTCTTTTGAAGAAAAAGAAAGAAGTAAAGACAGAAACAGTCTCAGTAGAATTCCTGATATCATGAGTGTTTGAAAAAAAAAATTGAGGATATAGTCAAGAAAATGAGAGATATATAAACTTTAGGGAAAAACAAAATACTGTAAAAGAAGGAAAATGGAATAAGAATTACCCTACTTGGCTCTCTGGAGCAAAATATTTACCTAGCCATAATCATGCATGTGCTATTTATTCATTCAACTAGAAATAGTGATAAAACCAAATAGGGCCTATGAGAAGGAGAGGAGGGGCTGAGTTGTAAGAGACCCAAGTCCTCATAGCAGGAACTCTGTGGATAATACTTGAAATCAAATAATGAGAAAATATCAGTTTGTGTTGTTTTTACATAATGAAATAATTCCTGGAGAAAACAGTTTAAAAGTTAAACAGTGTTGCCTCTGAAGTGGTGCAGCTTAGGGATGAGAAGTAGGGTTTAGATTTTCAGTATAAGTCTCAGGGTTTAGATTCAGTATAAAGATTCAGATCTCTACAATGCTGGGAGTTTAAATCACACAGATATATTACTCTGGTTAGAAATAACATTGAGCCCAGCTGGTATAGCTCAGTGTTGAGCATCAATCCACGCATGAAGAGGTCGCCAGTTCCTGGTCAGGGCACATGCCCAGGTTGTGGCCCTGATCCCCATTGGGGGCATGCAGGAGGAGGCCAATTGATGATCTCTCCCATCGATGTTTCTATCTCTCTCTCCCTCTCCCTTCCTCTCTCTCTAATATCAATCAAGAAAAAAAAATTAAAAAAAAAGAAATAACATTGATTTTAAGTGACTTTAAGAGATGCAAAATGATTTAAACTAACCAGAATGATCAGAGAGAGAGAAAGAGAGAGAGAGAGAGAGAGAGAGAGAGAGAGAGAGAGAGAGAGAAAGAGAGAGAGAGAGAGATTGAGAGAGGTCTGGTGTCCAGTCCTTATCCCCTGAGGGCAAGCTTAGCTCCCACACGACCAGAGGTAGAAGCAGAAGCACCTCTTGCACACAGATGCAAGTGTGTAGATAATAGGCTGTAGGGAGGCAGGAACAGATGCAGAGAGAGCATCTAGCAGCGATTTTCATAGTCCAACTAACAGAGTTTAGGTTTGGATTAAACAGTAGAGGCAGTGAGCATGGGAAGGATTCTAGATGTTTTGAGGCAGAAACAAAAGATGTTCAGATGGATCAGATATTGACTGTGAGAGAAAAGGGAGGGTCAACAAGGATTTTACAGTTTGTCTCCAAACACTGGGACATTAAAACAGGGATTTCAGCATTGGACATGATACACTTGCTGTGCCTATTAAACATCTATGTGTAAATGTCAAGTAAGTGCTTAGATACATGAGTCTGGGATTTAGGAATAGTCTTGAGATAGGGATATAGAATAGAGAGTCATTGTATACATTGGAGTTAGAGTAATGAATGGATGAGGTTATCTAAGGTGTGAGCATAGAGAGCGAAGAAATACAGTTTGAGGGTGGAGTCCTGGTCACTCTGAAGTTTAGAGGTAGGGAAGATGAGAAGGATCCAGCAAAGAAGACAAGGAACTAATGGCCAGAGAGAAGTAGGAGGAAAACTAGACAAAGTGGTATCCAGGCAGTCAAATAAAGATAGTATTTCAAGAAGACTGGAAGACAACTGTTCTAGATTCTGTTGAGGAATTAAGTAGATACTGAAAGTGGTCCTTGAATATGGCAACATTTAGACCATTGGAGTCATTAACATGAGCTCTTTCAGTAATGTGATTGGGGCTAATAATGAGTCAAAGCAAAAAAAGGGGGGGGGGTGCGGGATCCAGGTAGTAGAAACTTTTTTCTGAATATTGTTGCAAGAGGCAAATTTATTAGGTAGTCACTGCAGGAAAACGTAGCATCAAGAGGGTTTTTTGGTTCTTGTTTCTTGTTTTCAATAAATTATGTTATAGTATGTTTGTTTGCTAGTGGGAATAAGACTATATCAGGGAAAATGCATGCTGTGAAACAAATGGGGGAAATTAATGCAGTTATGCCTTTGAGTAGACAAGAAGGCTTAGAGCTAGTGCACAGGTAGAAGACATGAGGGCATGCAGGATTTCAGATTTGGTGGTGGGAACATGCAAAAGCTCTATCTTATCTATTTTCCCTGGAGAATGAGAAGCAAAATAATCAGCAGAGAGTGAGAGAGGGAGGAGTTGTGGATACTTGAGAAGAGATAAGAAGGTATGAAATAATCATGCAGCAGAATGAGAAAGAACACTGCCTTAAGAAATATAGTTGGATTGCCCTGGTGAACTAGAGGTCCACTTGAGGTTTTTGGTCATGACCTTGTGTGTTTCTAACTAGCCATGTGCAGCTGTTCAGGTTTCTGAATACTAGAACTAGTATGTTGAGAGTTGGGGTCAACCAAGATTGGACTTTTCTAAATTAATTCAAAACAATGTAAAAGAGGAATGAGAAGGGGTCTATACAGAGCACTAAGCATGATGATGTATCATGGGGTCTGAGTCAGATAAGAAAAAATAAGAATATGGGCAATAAAAAGGTAGTAGGGTCATTAGGTCTCCCTTATTTATAGAATTATAGAATTTGGTATACTGTGAAAAAAAGGATAAAAAGTAGGAAATTGTAGCAACAAGAAAGGGTAAGAGGTTGTGTACTGAAGACATTGGCTTCCAAGAGGCTGGGGTATCGAGCTATTCAGGGAGACAATGATATGGATGTTGCAATGACTAGCAAATAGGCGGCCTATTCACCTCCAAGCTCAGTAGCACATGGAATATAACAGAAATATTGCCCCAAAACTCATAGGCCATTTAACCTTTCCCATGGATAGACAAATTTCATACCACCTGACAAGATAAAAAATGGTAATTTATCCTGAAACTTATTTTAGAATTTTAAAAGAGTATGGTATTGTATGTGTGTTCTTTTATACAAATAAACATTTCTAATGCTTTTCTAATAGTTTTCTGTAAAGTGGAAAGTGCTAATTTACATAATATGCATCTTTATCTCTGCATTTGTTCTCCTGTATTTTATAAAGAATGAAATAAAAAGTAAACACAACAGGTTCTGAGAAACATTACTATTAAGCACATCATTACTTGATGATCCAGCATAGCTACTTTTTCTCTGAACTTTGTTTTTTAACTTAAATCTTATACATTAGTGCAAGTTTAACATGTTCCTGTGTTCCTTAAATATTCACCACTCATCATTTTGCAAATGACTTTGTAGGACTTTGTAAACAAAAACTTCCTTGGCTCCTTTCCAAGTGGCTGATATCCTGATGCTCATGTGCACAGTAATGTGTTGGCATAAACTAATTATCTACCACTGCACCTATTTATACATCCTCACTATGTTAGGAAGATATGAGAGCCATTTACAATTCCCTATAAATAGCCACACGCACCTGCAAGCAGTGTTTGGTTCAATAATACAGAAATGAATAATAAAGATAGGTTAGGCAACTTTGCTCTTTATGGCTTTAAGATTTCAAATTATTATGAACAAAACATTTTTTTTGTTTTAATTAATTTTATTGGGTGACATTGGTTAATAAGATTATATATTATATATATATAGATAGATTTGTATGACATGATCTGTATATTGCACTGTGTGTTCACCACCCCAAGTCAAATCATCTTCCGTCATCATATATTTGGGCCCTTTTACCCTTCAGTACCCTCCACCTCCCTTCCCTCTGGTAACCACCACACTGTTGTGTCTGTGAGTTTCAGTTTTATATCCCATATATGAGTTAAATTGTATGGTTCTTAGCTTCTTCTGTGAACAAAACATTTCTTTTCACTTTGCAAATTACAAATACTATGACAATTTTCTTTGTAAATTCCTGAATTAATTCTATAGTGTTTTATCTTGAAACTAAAAACAAAACAAAACTGGAGTTCTATGAATATGTAGAACTTAAATAAGGTTGTTACATTAATATATTTTTTAATTTGAGAGAAGTGGAAACATGTGAGGTTGGTGATTTGCTGGTAAACAAGATGAGAGGAGGAAGAGGAAAGGACCTAGTTTTTGAACTCACTCCATAGGCCTGTGTCTATAGGGTCAACTTGCTTTTTAAGCACAGTAGGTGTGGCACCCAGGGCCCATGCTTTCTTTAGGGAGTCACAAAGATATCTTAATCCTACTTTCTCATAAAATCAGAAGGAAATAATTGAATATAATAATAATGAATATGTAATGGTAAATCCAGCCTGGAAAATAATTGTTTTTATACTCGTGAAATTAAAACTTTATTTGATGATGTGTACATGGAAAGGGGGGCCTACAAAGACAAAAGTGAGGGAGGCTTATGAAAGTCATGATGCAGTTCTGAGTGGCTCTGTCACCTTGAAAAAATAACTAGGTTGAACTTTACTTTTTATTAAATTTATTGGGGTGACAATATGACCTAATAAGATCATATAGATTTCAAGTGTACATTTCTATGATACATGATCTGTATGTGGTATATATATACAATGGAATGCTACTACTCAGCTATAAGAAAAGATGAAATGCTGTCATTTACGACAACAGGGATGCACCTTGAAAGTATCATGCTAAGCGGAATGTTAGACAGAATCTTATTTTCCTAATCTTTAAAGCAGAGCTAATATCTCAGAAGGCTCTTATGAGAAATTGGTGAGGCGTTTTATATAAAATTCTCTGCATAGTGTCATGCACAGAATAGAGGCTCAATGAATGTGAATGATTATTGTTTTACTAAAAATAAAGAATTTGCCTCCATTACAGCAACCAAAACGAACTTAAGAAACTCTGTCTCTCTGTCTTTGTTTCTCTCTTTCTTTTAACCCTGCTTACTACATCGTTACTGGGTGAAGCTAATTGAGAGATTTGGCAAATTCAATCAGAACCATTCTTTATAAAGCAGTTTAATGACTTTATAAATTAACTACTTATTTTAACTACTCAGCCATTAAACTGAAATATCTTGGGCTATATTACCAGGTTCCATAGCTTATGCAGAGCCCATGTACTACACGGATTTTGTGTTCACTTACATTTATTTTTTTATTCGAATAATTTATAAATGAGTGGAAAACTAAGTTCTTCACCACATTCTTTAAAAAGTGGCTATGGACAACTTGTTTTAATTTGAAAAAATATTTTTTATAAACTCTTTACTTCTACCATATGAAGTATGGTAGAATATTTATGTAAAGTAATAGAAGTAAATAAAGTCATAGTATTTCTCTTCCCCTGGCACCCAGTGATGGCAGCTAGGGTTTCAGCAAATGGAAAGAAGCAGAAACATTTCTTGTTTCATCTACTGCATTTTGAGAAAGAGAAGATGGGGACTGAGGGGAGAGAGGGGCCTGAACACTAATCTTCTCCAAATAGACACTGATGTAAATGTCAATCTGTAAGTGGGAACAAAGTAGACCTTCCCAAGGCCAGATGGTATAAGGCTCTGCTTGGTTTCCTGTTCTTGCAGTGTTCTAGCCTTCCCAGCCCTGGTTATTAACTCATTCATCATGCCCTCCCCTCAGTGGAGAATCTAATAGAATCCAATAATTTCTTGGTTAGTAGCTTAGGCTGGCTAACCTTTCATCTTTCTCGTGAGCTCTGATCAATGACTATACATCTGTGATCTTTCAGTTCCAGTCTCATGCTAGCATGTGCCATGGTGAGCTTTCTTTGGAGGAAGTGTGCCAAGGTTTAAAATATCTCTGGCTCTGACTTGTGTGCTAACAACAATGTTTAAGAGTTGCTTTCCATATTATCTACACGTGTTCTAGAGATAAGGCACCTTTTCTGCCCCATGCTCTCCTACCTACAGTATACTTTTCTTTTCCCCCAGGAAGGACTTGTCCAAGCTCAAGGGCCTGGGCTCAGTTGTGAGTAAAACTTCCTTCGCTGTACTCACTTCAGCCGACTTGTGTCACTGTTGCTATCTTCAGCCCTATGCCAACTCTAAAGCCCTGGCAACATTTCCTTAAATACCAGCTGCTCACTCCTTGTTTTCTCATTTTCAAACTGCAGTTCCTGTGAATGATTCCAAATTACCCAAGTATGCCAAGGCAATTTGGTCCTTCAGTGAAAGTCAGGTTCTTTTGGTAAACATCAGAGACCACCCCTGGTTAGAGGGAGTCCTCACTCTACAACCTCTCTACCAAATGTTAAGTCACAGTCAAAGCAAATCTTCAGAGCCATCATCTACCAAAAAAAAAAAAAAAAGACATTTGTTAATACGCAGACATAGCTACAGAACTTTTTTAGCTTAATTAAGAGAGATTTACTCTTTTGCCTGCAGGTTCACGGTCTAGCGTCATCCATGAACAACATTTCATCTGACTGGGACACAGAGGTTCTAATGGCAGGATCTGCAGTCTTTGTAACTGGATCCAGGGCAAGATGGCTCCAGGTCAAAGGCCCTAGGGATGGAGCGTTGGTCATTGCCAAGCTTGGTCTTCTCATACCTTTTTCATATAAACGCATTATGTTCTCTTAAACTCCTCTTAATTTATCCCATATCTCAAATCCCATTACTATCACCAACCAAAGGTTATTTCTCATAGGTCTTATGCACATTAATTAAACCAAAGGGGTTGATTCATTTTGAGACTTTTCTTAGGCTAATTATTCCCTCTAGAGTGTTAGCTAAATCTAACTGGTCCGTACATATATGTCCTACTACTTTTACTAAAAGATTTAAAGTTAATTACATTCAGAAAATATAATGAAAAAAAAAAAACTGGTGGGATTGTGATGATAAGAGGATTCTTTAGTAACTTCTTAGATAACTTAAATAAAATCAAAGGAATCTTGGTCATTCAGCTTTATGGATCAGACACAGTCCAAGGCAGAGTGGATGATGGAATAGAGGGCATTTAAGAGCCCTTGTAACACTTGAGTCTATGATTCTTTAAAGTCAGTGTTCTTCTTAATCCATTAGCCTCCTCTAAGATTATATCTGTCACTTAATGGACCAGGCCCTTTTTTACTGTTAGATAAAACCCTAAGAAAATGCAGAGGAAAAGAATAAACAAGGAAATAAGAGCTAGAGAGACACAAAGTTCAAGATTGTGATTTGAAATTTCAAGAGGACAAGGAAGAACACAACAGCAACTGATTCTTTAGAATGAGGGTATATTAAAGAGGGAACCAAAGCAGGAGTCAGATGTGGAAGAATAAAGTGGATCCCAGTTGCCAGAACCAAGTAGTTGTTGGCACTTAATCTCCATCAAAGAATTCTCTCACTACAAGTATCAAGGCAGATCAGAATGGAACTCCAACAAGGCCGACTTGCGGTCTGGTCATAGAACTCTGGTTGCAAGAGACTCCACCTTATTTTGCTCCAGTTATTTTCAGAGCCTAGGGTGAGATCCATTCTTTGGAGCAGTTAAGCGGCTTACAAAAAATAATGCAGGAATGATATGACATCTCCTTTCCTTATTTCCCCCCAAAGATCTGTCTATTCTTACCTGTGTTAATAATATTTATGATAGGTCATTACACTAATATTTTCATGCTGTCAACTAATGTTCCCACTGTACATTTTAAGGAGCTCTCTCTTTCTCCATTGCCACCTCCATGTTTTATTTGGATACCCATATGTCAAGCAAGTAATAGTAGAAAAGTCAAAGCCCAAGAGTTTATATTCACCTGTAGAGAGACCAATACATTAGAATTTGATTTTGTAGGCAGTCAATTGCTTAACAATTGTCAGACAATGATACCTGAATAAAGAATTCAACCTGTTCTTGATTATATTGTTTTATTTCATCTCTTCTTCAGATGAGCTGATAACACTTCAATTGATGAGAATTGCTGTTGTTGCTGCGGGTTTAGTGCATTGTGTGATTTAAATAGTAGAAACATTTTAGGACAGTCCTGTGACAAATGACACAAGCCATGCTGAAACACCAGGAAATTCCACTACTGAGTATAGGTAACAACAAACAGGTAACATCAACATGAGTATTCATAGAATAATCAGGTAAGAAGGTGTTTATCTTCACAAAACATATTTTTTCACCTCTCTAGGCCAATTTGTTTCAGGATCTTATGACCGATGCTTGTTATAATCATATAGTATAGCAGTGTTCATTGGACTTAGTTACCTATCTATATATTCATTTTTCCATTCTTTCAGCAAATTTCTATTGAGAACTCATTACTATGTGCCACAGATGGAGACATAGAAGTAAATCACTAGCTCCTGTCCTCAAGGAGGTCACATTCTACTTGGAAAGAGATGTGGACATAGTTTTGCAACGAGTGTGACCATGCAAGCAGAGGGGGTTCTGAGAGCACATGGGCAGGACACTCACCCTCATGAGGAAGTACACCAGAGCTTTTATTTTAGTGTTGTTTCTTATTGGTGCAGATCACATGCTCTTTCATCAAACTGTTTCTGGAGGGGTGGTGACCCTGTTTTTTTTTCTGTTTTTAATTTAAAATAGCGCCTAATATCATGCTTTACATTCTATGAATTGTAAATAAAACTTTTTTTATTTGTTGTTTTGGGGGAAAAAAGATAACTATTCAATTCACCAAGGCATTTTTTTTATACTAATTGCATAATATTTCCACAGGAGCTAGAAAGGAGCCTTCCAAATAGTAATTGTTGAAGCAAGGTATAAAGAAAACACCCTCTTATACAGCCCAATTTTTCTAAATTGCTACTCAGAACATATGTGCAACTCTCTGACTTCGTTCAGAGGTTGGCAAACCTTTTTTCTTATAGGTTTTGTGGGCCATATGGACTGTGTGCAGCTACTTGGTTCTGCCATTGCAGCACACAAGAACTATTAGACAATACATACATAAGTGGGATTGGCTATGACCCAATACGCCTTTATATACCAAAACAGGTGGCAGGCCAGATTTGTGCAGCAGCTAATTTACTGACTCCTGAGTCTTAATTGATTAGTTCAGATCATGCTATAAATACATGTATATAAAAATATGCAAATATTCATTTAGTTATGTATTTTTGTTATGCAAAATACATTTTTTCTGAGCATACACTTGGATTTATAGAAATATGAGATAGATAAACAATTCATTTGACTAAAGAGTTTAGGATTAAGAATAACTGATACCAAAAAAATGTCCATAATGGGAATTCTGAGACTTTTGCCTAAAGTGGCATTGATGGATGATGCTGTGATGCTACTATAATGTAATAAATTATTAAATTGTTAAAAAGTGCTGATTTTTACCTTAAATTTTTATTTCGTGTGTCTTGAAAACCATAATATTAATGATATTGAGATTGTGCAAATGCTGGGCACGCTTGGCATTAGAGATCTGTTTTTGTTTTTGCAAAATTATAACTATGCAAATGTATTTATTAAAAGGAAGCAGCCCTGGCTGGTTTCACTCAGCAATTAGAGCATCAGCCTATGGACCAAGGAGTCACGGGTTCTAGCCTCAGCCCCAGTCAGGGTCGTGCTGGAGGCAACCAATCAATGTGTCTCTCTTATATTCATGTTTTTTTCTCTCTCTCCCTCCCTCTCTTCTTCCCTCCCTTTATATCTAAAAAATATCAGTGGAAAAATATCCTCAAGTGAGGATTAAAAAAATAATAATAAACAATAAATAAAAGGAAACAAACTATAGAAATTCCCATTTATAATAAAATCCCTAGGGAAATTAGTCTCTTAGTAGATATGTAGAAATTTTAAAACATAAGAATATTTAATAAATAAAAGGCATCTTATATTTTATCCATTTTCATGACAAAAATTCTTTTAGAATTTTGTAGATCCTGCATCCATATAGTTCAGATGAGGCTGCTAATTAGTCCTGTATTCCAGTTAAATAAGAACAGACCACACCATTCTAGGCAGAGAATACTAAGGCAAGATTTGTTGTGATGGTCAATTCTTAAACACTGGAAAATACCTGACCTTTGAAGTCAAGAATTCTTTGGCCTTTACCATGAACAGGATGAGCAGAATGAGGTCTTCCTCGTTGTAAACCAACAACACCTAATTATCTTTCTTATCATTTCCTCTGGCTGGTCTGCCTTGATGGAATTTACAACCCCACCTTGATATAAACACCAAGTGTGCCCTTTTCTCGTTTCTCATAAATTCAGAGCGTCAGTGACATGGTTTTCAGCTATTAGTTTGCCCTTGACTATTTATGAATGTGGCAACAATCCAAGTTGCTGTGATATGAGATGCTAGTTTTGAAAGTAGCATCATACATCCAACCCTGTGTTTGTTACACATTTATTTATTTTCCTTCATTTCTTTCAACAGCTGTTTATTGAGTGCTTACTCTAAGTTAGGGAGTGCACTGATTGCAGGGAATACAATGTTTAGTAAAAATAAGCATGGCCCTTGAACTCATGGCATATACAATACAGCTGGTTAACAGATGTTAATCTAATGATCACACACAACGATTAAAAAAACTGAGAAAATTCTCTAAGTAATTGAACAGATTGGTGGGTTGGGGGCTTTTTCATGGAAGTCTTCTTGAGGAAGTGCTTCTTAATTTTTTAAATGAAAGATAAGTAAGTGCAAACCAGGTGAGTGGAAGCTTTCCAGCAGAGAGAACTTGAGCTACAATGCCCTGTAGCAGGAGAAGAAATGGCAATAGGAAAGCTGACACATTCCAGGTACTCAAAGAAGACTGGTGATGATAGAGCAGGGGAAACTGTGGTCCAAGGCCAGGCAGGAGTCAAGGCACCCAGGACCGTGGCCATGATAAGAATGCTGGTCTTGGTCTTATGAGAAATAGGAAATATGTGAATGATTGATTGTAAGTTATGCAGTGACATAAATAGATCTGTATTTTGGAAAGATCACTGAGACCACACATAAAGGCTAGACTAGAAAGGCTCAGAATGGACAAGGGGAGAACAGATGAGCTCAGTGAATAACATTTATGAACTCATTGACATATCCTTGCATTCATGTATTAACTCATTCATTTGTATATTCACTCGCGTATTCTTCCTTCTATCAATACTTACTGAGCACCTACAGTATGAAAAGCATGGTGAGAAATAAAGAGAGATACATTATAGTTTTGGGTCCCTTAAGAGCTTATTAAAAATGTGTATTTTTTTCTCACAATTTAAATGTGAAATTGTTACAGTGGTTTGTGTTTGAATAATCTTGACTGACTAGTTCAAAGCAGTTTGATGCTAGAAATTTTTGGTACAGTGAATTGTGTAATAACAAAATTTGTATTAAATTTAACAATTAACTGGCCTTTTCTATGTTGTTGGAAATCTCTGAAAATGACTTTAGAATTTGCACATTGTATGTTTCAGTCAGAGTAAATTTCTTTTGTATTTCTTTATGTAGTAAAGATATATTCTTAACATGAATTCCGCTTCAGAACCTGTTTTCTTATCCATCCCTCTTTAACTTTGATATCTAGCAGTTCTATCAGACATTTCTCTTTTTCTCAACTTTTCTCTTCTTGCCATTTTCCATCCCATTTCTGGGACCTGTCAGATGTTTTGGTAACGGAAGTTCCTGTTGGAACTCAATGCATACAAACCTTTCATCCTTGACCATCACATTCTAGGTCTATGCCACAGAGGGGAAGGATAAAGTATAAGTTAAGAATAAATGTTTACCAAAAATGACCTCAGTCTTTGTTTCAACCCCTCTGGGTGTTTAGGTGCAGAAAGAAAATGTAGAACAGTGAAGATACGGAAACTCTACACAAATGTTACCAAAGACCAAAGAAATCAATTGGTTCAGAGTTAGACAAGCAACTATATATTGTGATTTCAGGATCTTTAAGAAAGTCTTTCTCACCAGGAAATATTTTATGCACCACTCCATCATTCAATATTTGATATTCAAAAAACAAACACAACCAAACTTCCTTTACTCTTCATCCTTCAGCAATCAGGGTAGAATGAGTTATTTTGTGGTTATTTTATTACGTTCTTTTCTGGTTAAACACCACCACAAGTTTTAGAGGCTTCGAACAGCAAATATTTGTTTCTACTCCTTGCTATATGTTCAACGCTGGTCAGCTAGGAGCTCTGATAATTGCTGTTCTTACGGAAGGACCCAGTGAGCAGCCTCCATTTGGAGCATCACTGGCCCCAACCAGAGTGTGGGGAAGGAGACGGCCTGAGGACTGGCTCATCACCTTCCTTCTGGAAATGGCCCCCATCTCCGGTGCTCCCTTTTTATTGGTCAGAGAAAGTTCCATTGCCATCTCTCATTTCAAGGGGAGTAAGGAAATTCAGTCTTTCATACACCTAGACTGGAAACTGCCAGTATATTCCAGACAGCACTAAATGTCTGTCATAAATCTCTTTTAAAAATTCTCCCTTCCAAAAGAAAGCCTTTAAAGATAATTTAGTAACTCCTAATGCAAAAGTTCTCTTATTTCTCATTTCCAAATGAGTGTCATGTGGATACTAAATACCCGGAAGTCACACAAAAAGGAGGAGAAACTTGTAACCATGTTTTAATCTGGTGTATATGATTAGGAGTGCAGCTGGAAGTATCTATGTTGATTCATGACTTTGGCTCTCTGGATACTACAGCTAGGGGTCTCTTTTAAACAAAATACCCAATATACAACAATTTCTTCATTGAAGGCAAACAGGAACCAATTCAAAAGAGAAAGTCACTTGACTTTTCTATTCAATTCATATAATGAATCAATAAAATACACTTGAGTAGATTTAATAGCATGGTTTTGTACTGAGTCCTACACAGAGAAACACAGATGGGATGTTCAAGCATCTGCAGTGTAGGCATGTACATCCCATTTGCCTAAATACACATTTGTTATCTGTGTGTACTCTTGTAAACAAACTTTTTTTCCATATGCCAAAAGACAAGTGTGTGTGTACATCAATGTCGACTTCATGTTATATATGCATATTATTGGGAAAGGGAGAGAGAGGGGACAATAGAGAAGTAACAAAAGATGAAAATGCAGTCCACACTAGAATAAAAAGGAGGGCATCATATTAAAGTGAAGACAGGGAGGAAAAGCAGAAAAAAAAAAAAAAGAGAGAGAGAAAGAATGAGGGAAACAATGCATTTATGAGAGGAAAAGTAAGACAATGTAAAAGAATATGGGTACTTGCGGAGGGCTCTGACCAATTATTCTGCAAAGGTGGGAACCTGAATGTCAGTGGGAAAGAGTAGATGGGAACATAGGGGGAAAGATGAGCCAAAAGATTCAATAAATGTAAGGGCAAGGAGTGCAACTAAATCTCATTTGATAAATTTCAAGGCAGTAAACCAACAGCTTTCAGCCCCTTCAATAATATCCACAAACACTGCATAGTGTTTTCTATGATCCAGGTGTTCTTCTGTCCACATATATCAACTCATAAAGTATTTACAAACCATATGAGGTAGGTTCTACAGTTATCCTTATTCTACCGTTAAGAAAACAAAGGCATACTGAGGCCAAGGAGTTTATCAAAGGTTGCAAAGAGAGTAAGTAACAGAACCAGGATTTGAACTTAAATATTTAACACCAGAGTCTGAGTGCTTACCCACTATTCTCTGTTGCACCTCATTTCCTCTGGAGAAAGTATATACATATGAAGACATAGATGCTCATGTATTCTCTTGTTTATTCATTAGCTTGTTCTTTCATGCATTGATTCATTGTTCTTGTCGTTTATTCCTCAATAATTTCCTGAAAGATTATAGATGTCTGATTCTGTGCTAGGCACTTGGAAAGGAAAGATGATTAAGATGAGGCTCATTGCCTTTAAAGAGCTAGCAGGCTAATAGAGTGAGATAGAAAAGTTAATAAGTTCCATCGCATATTCTAGGTTTTATGTTAAATGCCTGCACTAAGTTCAGCAGGAGTACAAAGGAAGGTATGGGTGGGTTTTTTTCTGAAGGATAAGAAATTGTTTGTAAGGCTGAGGCTTGAAGTGTTTACCAGGTAGACCGTATGAAAGTGTCATTCCAGTTGAAGGGGGCAATGAGAGCCAAAAGCATAGAGGCACGAAACCGTTGGCTGCCGAGAGAAATGTACATTTTCATTTACAGATGTTGAGAAATGAATGCTGATTGTGGATGTGTGTGCATCTGTGATACGGTGGGTGTGAAAAGAGCAGAGTTGAGGCTGGAGATATAAACAGGGGTCAGATATAAACGTGCAAAAGAGTTTGCACCTTACACTTTTATTGAGAAATAATTTTAAATTATCCAATGACATTATCAAATTGGTTTTGAAACACTCTTTGTTGGCCCTGGAGAAAACGAACTGGAGAAAACTGAGACTGGAGTCAGAGAAACTAGTTAGTAGGCTGCTGCTTATTGGTACTTCAGTAGTTCAAGTGAAGACAGAGCTAAGGCTATGGGATTGGTAATGGATAGGGAGGACATATTTTCTCAGCAACAGCAAGTGTGTGTGTGTGTGTGTGTGTGTGTGTGTGTGTGTGTGTATGTGTGTGTGTGTGTGAGTGTAGGGGACAGGGTGTTCAGAAAAAAGAATCTCAAATGGCTCCAAGTTTCAGGATTTTGGTAGGAGATGGTGGTAAGATAGAGAACACAGAGAAGATACATTTTGAGGAAAGAAGGTGTCTACCGGTGATGGACGGAGAGCTGTTAGAGATTGACAGAACTGTGAGTTACCAATATACTATAGCTGAGACTGCTCAAGGTCATGACATTTTTGACTCTAGTACCAGGGGTCTCAATTTGTATTCTAAAGTGCTCAACCCTATAAAGAAATCTGCAACTATTTATTATGAATCTATGAGCAAGTTATTCTGACAAATACTAAGAGGTCTCTAGCAAGGAGAAATGATCTACACATTATTATTTAAAATCATTTGATATTGATATATAATTAATTTGCCCTGGCATTATTCATATTTTCTTAGAAATAATTGGTTTCTATTTTGTCTTTCATGTCTCTCTGACTACCCATGAAATACTCACAGTCAGATTATATTTTCATTTGTTTCTTCACAATACACATACTATCTCTTCCACTCAAGATAGAAGAGTTTTGATGCTAAAAATAATGTTCTTGGAATAATTCTTCAACTGGGAACCAATCTTACCCCACCTGGGAACTACGTAAATGGGCCCAAATTAGGTTCTAGACTCTATTTTCTGATTTTGTTATTGTTAATTAGATTCTTCTGCATAATTTTATATGATGTTGTTATTCAAAAATATCCATATAAAATAGATTTTTTTTTTCATTCTCAACATAAACTTTCCCTGGTCCTAGGAGCTTAAGTAGCTTTTTGTGTCATAGAAAGTACTTAATCATGTTTTTAATAATAATAATCCACTTATTGTTATATGGTAATAACTATTAATAGATTTGAAAAGTATTCATTCAAGTAAAAGCTCCCTATATTGCATTTTTATCTTAACCGGCATGTCACTACTTAAAGGTAATATTGCTCTGGAAACAAGTTTTTAGAATACATGTATAGGCCTTGGTCTTAATTTGTCTGCAATTAGCAACGTAGGTTATTTTATGCCTTTCCAAATTGCTGAAAGCGCTTTAAGGGTAAGGGACATGCCCTAATCTTTATTATATCTGGAATGGCACCTAAAAGAGTATCCTTAAAAAACCATCAATAAGACCTGTTGAATGAACACACTGCTCTTATTAACAGATTCATAGTATCCTGAAAACACCAATACACCAACAGTTAAATATTCTGTCCAGAACTTTAATGGTGAGACTGCACATAAGAAGGTAGAATTTTGGCTGTTATGATGTAAGACATAGTTAAGCATGGAGGCTCTGAAGCCATACTGCTCGGGCTCTATTCCTGACTCTACCACTGGAAGACCTTGAGCCTGATTCAGCTTTCTGTTGCTCAAGTTTCTCATCAGTGAAATGGGAATAATAATATAACTCTTACTTGTGAAATTGAAATAATTTAATATACAAAAGGTATTTAGAATAGGACCTATGCTGTTATACAAAAGAAAACATTTTAGGCTTACTTTTATTATTTTCATTGTTATGATGCTTCTCAAGGTACCTGCCTTATTGGCAAAAGAGCTGCCAATCATGTAGCAGCTTCTCTTTCAATGAAATTCATAGGATATTCTCCAATGAGAGAGCTTGTGGCTTGTGGTTTGTATCACTGAAATTGTTATTGTTTTAGGAAGCAATCAAACAACCTGAAAATAAATTATATGTATAATTTCACAAAAGGAAGGCAATAGGATTTCCTTACAAATAACTCTGTAGATGTGTTTGATGTAAGTAGTTAGATTTTAAAATCTTAGAAACCACCAGGATATCCTGAATGCATTATGTATTTGATTTGCAAGTTGGATAAGGATTTGTAAAATTACTTTATAAACAGAGTTACTTCGTTTGAAGAATGTAATGTGCATAGTTTATCTGAGCTAGTATACATGATATATTTAGCTCTAATGAAATGTGACCTAGATACATTAATGTAACAGAGCAGTTTTGGAATTATTTGTTTATAAGGCCAATTACTCCCACTTTCCAGCTGTTTCTTCTTTCAGAATCTTAGAGCCTAGTGGACATATTAGAACCATCCATCTAAATTAAACTTACAGGGAAAAATGAAGCTTGACCTAGCCATGTTTTCGACTTGAGAATTACCAAATGGGTATTTGCTCCAGGTGTTGTTTTGTTGTTTTAAATCCTCCTCCTGGAGTATATGCTTATGGATCCCAGAGAGAGGGGAAAGGAAGGAAAGAGAGAGAGAGAGAGAGAGAGAGAGAGAGAGAGAGAGAGAGAGAGAGAAAGAAACATCAACGTGAAAGGGACACATCGAGTGGCTGCCACCCGCACGACCAACCAGGGCGGGGGACAACCTGCAACCGAAGTACATGCCCTTAGCAGGAACCAAACCTGGGTCTCTCTGGACTGCAGTCCGACGCTCTAACCACTGAGCCAAACCCGCCAGGGCTGTTTGTTTTGTTTTTAAATGTGAATGTTTGAGAACAGACTTGCACTCCAAACATATTTTGAAATTAGGAAAGCATTCTGAGTAAAGGTACAGGATAGTATTGAATTCTGTGGAAAGACGGTAATGTATGCTTTAGTTCCTAGTTTTTCACCAGTTTATATTCTTACTTGAATAAATGACTGACATAGGAAAGTGTGCATTTAAAAAATATATAAATTTATTATATGAAGTACATGCTGATATTTCAAAATTTCTAAATACAGTGAGATGCCATTCTTGTTAAAATAGTCCTGGTACTTCAGAGTATGTAAAAATCACTATGGTCAAATTTTGTGGTAGTAAGACTAAATGCATTTTGTAGAAATCTATTACATAAACGCTATTCTTATTTAAATCCTTATGCGTATTGTTATTAGTTCAGATATCTATCTTCCTACAAATATCTGTATATCTGTATGCTTGTGTGTGTGTGTATAATATGCATATATATTATATATACATATATGTACATGTTATATTATAGAACTTGAAGGTTCATGAGCCCGTGGGTTACACGGAGTTACATACAGTTCCTTGGAGCAGGAGTGCCACGTCCCTACGTAGCTGGGCTCGGAAAGGGAAGCTTTACAAAATATCTGTTCAAAAACATGAATAGTTTTGTAATGAATTTTAAAACTGTACAATATTATGAGATGTCAGGAAAGAAAGATCAGACAAAACCAAGATCTCCCAATTCTTCATATTTTTATTTTTATTTTTGATCCTCACAGGGAAATCTCCTTAGCGACTTAGGCATTAGGGATGGGAAATATATGAGTGACATCCTCCCCAATCTAATTTGTGGGAGAATAATTCCAACAAGTTAAAACAGAAGGTTCTGCACTCCCCTAGCCTGGGAAGGAATGGATTTACCTGCCAGCAATTAGTTTTCAATTCTTCTACAGGATTGGTTGCCTTAGGACATGCTCCAAAAAAAAGTGGGTAGGAAGAGCTTAGTCACCACCAACACAGTCTGGCTTTCACACAGGCCTTTCACTGCACTCTGTCACAGAGCAGGGAGGAGACGAGCTGGGTTTGTCAGACGTCTGTGGAAGCTGGACACTCAGAAGAAATCTGGCTGAACTAGTGACACAGTAAAAGATCGGTATAGAAACAGCATTAAGTGGAGTTCCACTGCCTGCAACCAGATCTTCGGATTTCCATTTCCTTTAAATCACAGCTATCCAACAGCAATACAATTACAAAGTATTTTGTGAGGAAAAACTGAAAGTCATTGGTGTTGTAATGAACTGTTTTATGAGTCTCTCGCAAATAAGTGCATAGCCAAATCTATAGACTGTTTTCACGTACAGGTTGAAAATCATTCAAAACAGCTTCTTTGTGAAGTTACATATAAGTGGGTCATACAACAATGAGATTGCATATCTAATAAGGGTGCCAATTGAACACCCTTATTAGAACAAATCATTCCAATAGACACAAATTTTGAGATAAAGCAATTAAAATCCATAAATTGGCATTAGAATCCAGGGAAAAACTGTAGTGGCAAGCATGAGAGTAATCTATGAAGATATTGACAAAAATTATAACATTCATGAAAGAGAAATTTTGTTGGAACATAGCAATTAAAGTTGGGAAGAAACCGTACACTGCTTAACTTCCATGATCAAATTATGAACAATTTAGTAGTAATGTAAATGGTGAAGTGATAAAGATCTTAATGAAGATGGACTCATAGAAACAGAAAATAGGGAGATACAGTAGCAAGGGAAGTGTTTACACCAAATAGAAGAGGTTTAGATTCCCTAGTTGCAAGGTTTTAAATGGCATGCTTTTTATCTTTGTGAATTTCAATTAGACTCTGCAATGGGCAAGTCAGGGAGGGAATATTAATGATGGAGGAGAAAGGTAGGTGGTGTTCCATTCTTCACAGGGCCTGCATACGGGAGAGAAAATGTTTGTTTAGGTTGTAGCCTATTAAATGCTTATTTAGAAAGTGGTAATTAATAGGTTAAAAAGAGCAGCTCGAAATATTTACAATGTAAAGGTTTTACTCTCTTCGCATAATCTTTAAAGCAAAGTAGAATTTATGCAGATTAGCGGTGTCTGCTGTTAGAAAACGGCACCATCTAGGAAAAACAGTTGAATTTTTGATTCATAACTAACGAAATTGAACTGTTTGGCACATATTGACTCCGAATGTAATATGACAGAAACATATCAGCATACCTATCCTTTTCTTCTTCCTTTGAAAGTGTCCAACGTTTATAACTACATCTCAAAGAGATAAACACTGGCTCTGCTTTGCCAGACTAGGATGTGCATAACATTGTCTTACCTGCCCTACAAAAGGAAAACCTCTCTCTCTCTCTCTCTCTCTCTCTCTCTCCTTTCTTTTGTTCAAGTTGCACGTTTGTATTTTGTTGCCTGAGATTAAATAGAAGAGAAAAGAGACAGATCAAACACACAATGTTGAACGTGTACGATGGGTCTGGAATTACAACACGTCCCCCCTTTCCAGCAAAAAATAAAATAAAATAAAAAGCCCTAAAGGGGGAAAACCTCACACTCTGCTCTGTTTCTTACCCTGGGAAAAGATTTGCAGAGGAAGTAGACACACTGCTGGTCCAATTTCGGTCGGGGAAATGTAAACTTTTTAGAGCTGTTCGCTGATTTTGACCACCAGATGGGGAGGATGCCTGCGAACAGGGACTGGGGAAAAGAATTGCCGAGAGTGAGCCGGAGGTTTCCCAACGTGTATAACCTGCAAATGGACTCTACTGGCCGGTTTGAGGGAAGTCTCCAACCCTCAGAGCTTCGACGAGAAATCTGTCCTGATGGCAGGAGTGTGAAGGAATGAGGGATCTATCTATAGGGCTCAGGGAATCAAAGAAACTTCCTGCTGTCTGATTCCACGAACAGGCATTGAACTTGGTCCTGCGTGGAAGCGCTGATGACTAAATAAAGGCGTGATTAGTCCCCTCGCCCTCCAGCGGGAGCGGTACCTCTTTACCTCTCCTCCGCAGCCGCGTCGCCCCAGAGCCAGGGGATGTTGAGAGACGGGTGACAGGGCGCGGCCCCGGGGACCTAGGGACACACAGACTCCGCACCCACACCCCCGGCAGCACCCTAGGAATCTCGGGGCCTCTGGGGAGCCCCGGTGGGCCGCCGCGGGGAGCACTCCCTGGGGGCGCGTGGGCTCCACTTCTCCCGCCTGGTGTGGATGCCGCGAGCCGCGCTCCAGGCGCACCCGGGCTCCCGCCGCCGCCCGGGGCTGTGCCGCTGCACGTGCCCGGCAGACGGTTACCCACGATCGGGCCGGGGGTGGGGGTCCTTGTGTGCCCTGGATATTCTTTAGCCCTCCTCCCAGGCCTGGCTCCTCCTTCTCCAGGCGTGGGGCTCGTGCCCGCCACTGCCTGCGCGCACCGCGCCTCCGCTCGTGTCCCCCCACCCTGCCCGCTCCTGCCAAAGCTTCCCCCCTCCTCCTCTTCCTCCTCCGCCCATCACCGCCACTACGGACGCCTTCGCCTCCTTCCACTCCTGGCGCCGCCGCCACCGCTCCTCGCGCTGCTCTGGCTTCCACCAGACCTTCGCTCCCGGCTCTCCGAGCTGCTGCAGTCGGTCTCTCGCGCGTTCTCTCTCAAGTTTCCTATCAGCTCGAGATCAGGGCAAAGGGAGGAAAACACCCAGGTCTGCTTGTTGTTTCAGGTAAGGTCGCACACGTTGGTCCCCAAAGGGACCCTTTCCCTTTGCCTGTGCCTCCCATGCATGCCTCATCTCTACCACTCTCCCCTGCTCCCTGGAAACCAGGGAGGTTCAGGTCGCCCCCTCCTCCCCAGCCATCTGAAAAATAATTTCGGTACCCACCACCGGAAGCATATTTGCAAGTACAATACGCTCCGAGACGCCCGCCAGGCTGCCCGTCAGCCTGGCTCTTTGACAGTCCCCAACTTTGCACGCCGTGCTCGCGAGCCTGCCGGCCGGGGCTGGAGCGGAGCCGGGCGCTCCTGCCGGGTCGCGGTCCCCGGCTCCGGGAACCGCTGGCGAACGCGGCGTTTCGCAGCAGTTGAGCCAGACCCGGCTGCCTCCCAGACGTGGTCTTCGGCAACTGTGGGTGGGCAGGGAGGGTGATTCTTATATTTTATTGTAAAGGAAGTGAAGAAGTGAAGACGTGAGGACTGCAGCTCACTGTGATGAAAAGAATAAAAATCGAAAAAGTGGGCTGGCTGCCCCCCTTGCTTTACTCGCCTTGGACGCGGGGGTGGTCTTGATTGAGGGGATGGTGGCTTGAAGTGCCCATTTCTCCTCCCCCTTTCAATTCTTCCCTCCAACCCATTCTCTTCTCTAGCTCATATGTCAGTTCAGGGTCCCATGTGTTATTATTACATGTCTGTGTGTGAGCGCAAAACAGTGTTTGCTGACAATGGGACAGAGTGTGACTACTTGATCATCTGGTTGTCAAAAAAAGAAAGAAAGAAAATAAAAGGAAGGAAGAAAAGAAAGAAAGAGAGTGAGAGAGAGAGAGCAAAACAACACTTACCCAATCATCATGCCCTACGCTCACTCCGCAGGAATAACCTCCACAGCCTTAATTCCAGTTCCCAACTGAAATGATCATCGTGTGGGGCTATTTGGATGGTGGGACCGAATTTAATTTTTAGTGTATTTTGGTTTCCTTTCATGGCTTTACAAAGAGCGGTGATGAAGATGGAATTGAACATCTACAACATGCAGTTACTGCTTCTTGTTTTCTTGATGTGGGACCCAGCAAGGTGAGACATTTATTGTATTTGACTCTTTTAATTCAAGTTAAATATATGTTTCTTGAATGGCATTAGGGGTGGCTTTTGAGAAGCTAGTGAGTATTTTGAAGATTATTTCTAATGCCAAAAGATTGTACCAAGAGACTGAACTATGTTGTGGCAGAGATGATAAAAGTTCACTGCTTCTTGCTTTTAGCTACAAAGACAAAAGTGATCAGAAACATTTTCTTTCAAAAAAAAAATCACTGAAGAAAACAATATCCTTTGAATGGCATACTCTTGCAAGAAATTGAAGTGATTAAGTTATATGCACTTACAATAACACCAAAATTCAATAAAGAAGTCAACAGTTTTCCTTTAAGCCAAATGAAAAAGCACAAGCTAAAATGATTTAAGTGTTAACTTTCTTTCTCTCTCTCTCTTTCTTCCTTTCTTTCTTAATGGTCTTGGCTCTTTTAGTCAACATAGAAAACCTAAATGATATGTGAGCCTTAAACCTCTAGGTGGAGGTAGTATACAACTTCACAATCACAACAATAAAATAAAAGCTTGGTTTATTAATCAACTTTTTATATTATTGACTTAAAGATCTTTTGTTCTTAAAATTGTTACTGTCATAAAAAGTAGTTATTTTAAACATGTAACTAATCTTTTCACCTATGTTCTACAAACATGAACTGATTTTCATGGCTTTCAGTAACTTGATCATAGTTGTAATCTTTTCTGATTTTTTATCACCAATGGGCATCATTTATTTCTTGCCTTAGTGTGTTTTTAAAATACCAGGGGACTTAAAATATAAGATTCATAAGAATGTTCATGTAACCATTCCTTTTTTATTTTTAAATAAGTCTTTATTATATCTTAATTTCTCTTTTAATTTTTCATTGTCCACATATGAAAATATTTTCTAGAATTGAGAAGATATCTCTTTATAAAGACTTATTTTAATTGGAGAAAATCTCATTTAATATCTTAATACTGACTTTAGAAGGAAACTCTGACGTGATTAAAAAACACTTTTGATTGAAAATCTCTGTGTGGAACTATGACTATCTTAGTGATTGGTCTTAAAAATAGCTTAAGGCACTATAGAAACTTGAGGTTGGAGGATATGAACTAATTTGCTTACATAATTTTAAAATGTTTACCTTCATATTGGTGTTTTAATATTTTCTCTGCTTTCAAGACAATATTTTAAGTTGGCTACCAATTTTTAATAATATTGTGACTATTTTTAGTTCCTAGCTGTATAATTATTTAAATGCAAATGGACTCCGTCAATGATATTTTACACAATACACCTTGATCAGAATGCAGATTACATACAATCTTTGATTTTAATGGAGTGAACAAATGTGATCAATTAATAAGTGAAAATCTTCAATGATTAACAAAATTTCCCTCTATTAGTTTTCTGTTCTAAATATGACCAGTAATGCTCATGCCAGTATTTTATTCTATTATATAAAAGAGTCTCTATTTATTTATTTATTTATTTATTTATTTATTTATTTATTTATTTATTTTTGGCCAGTAATTTAAATCTCTGAATCATTCTGGGGGGGAAATGTCAGTGAAAAGGGACATTCTGTGTTATACATCCAGTTGCTTCTGCACCAATTTGCTGGATGTCACAAATCAGTTCTTTGGCTTTCTGATGGAAAAATAATGGAGAAAATCAGTTTCTAACCCTCTTTCTGGTGATATTTTAAGACCATTTGTTTTTTTCCACAAATTTGTCACACAAATGCTTACAAAGGTAGGTGGGCATTTGAATCTTTAGGCGACCCCTATGGTTCTCCTCGGAGTCCAGGCAGGAGGGTCTCCCCCAGGCTCTCCGCAGCTCTGCATGTGCTGTTGATCTTTTCAGAGTCCACCCCGCCTCCTGGCTGTGGCGCCTGGACCACAGCCCGCAGAGCTCCCCTGATGTCTATATTGTACTTGGCCATTGGGTGGAGGTATACCCAAAGTAAGGAAATGATGTTGGCTTAAAAGAGAAAAAGACATAAAGAGAAAAAGAAAGAAATTTATGAGGAAGATAGAGAAATTTAGTGCCTCCAAGGAAGCAAATTTTTTCTCAATTAATATTCGAATCACTGAAGAATGATTTCAGGAGATCTTTGGTTATTGTAACGAGAATAATGTTACTAATCGTTTCTGCATGTGATAATCCACAATCATAACATATTCTAGGGAATGGATTTTAGAAAAAAAGGGGTAGTCCACACATAATGCTACGTGACAGATATCTGAAATAATGTTGACATCAAACTTTCTAATAATCTAGTATTTAGCACTCATTTTCCACAGCATGTTTACCTTCCCCATAGACATACTGGTATTTATAGGTGTGAACAGAAGGAGGAAAATGGGTTACAATAATAGTTCAGGGAACCTTAATATTCACATCAAGAAAGAAGAGCATTGTTGGCACTTGCAAAACACACATATGTATATATACATATATGTCAGCTTGTAAACTTATCTGTTTAGGTTGGTGCTGGCTAACATCCAAGAAGATGGGCCTGAAAATAACATTACCATCTTTACAAGAATTCTAGACAGACTGCTGGATGGTTACGATAATCGGCTTAGACCAGGATTGGGAGGTAAAAATAGTATTACTTTTTTAAAACTTACACAAAATAATGCCTTTAGAAGTTAAGGTCAATATTTATATTTTAATACATTTTATGTATACATGCATTTTCATGTATTACAAAAACCATAGATAATAGAAAGTAAGGTGTATGAAATAAACATTTTCCATATTCCTTTTATACACACATAATATATTTAACATATCTTTTATAGAATGGCGAAAGTCCTATAAAAGCCTTGACCTTCTGCATGAATCATTTTTAAATTAGTTCATGTACAGTGGCTAAGTTTTGTACACTTAGAGTATGTTAAAGGGTAACACGATTGGGCAGAAATGCTTGTGTAATATCTTTGGTTTCCTTCATCATTTTTTACAGATGCTTATTTTAACATCAGCACAGATATGCAAAAATGAGTTCCATAAATAAAAGAGTATCTGGATTGTATTTCAACACATACTCTTTTTAGGATTCTGTGACGATATTTCTTACACAGCATATGACATTTCTAAAATGCAGCCCAGGTTTGGCATTCTTGAAACTTTCAAAGACATTTTAGAAGCACATCAGCCGTAGGCCTCAATTTATTGGGCTGTGGCACAGCTTGACTTGAAATGTAAATATTCATTTCTCAACTCAAAAAAACAATCTACTTGTATTCATAAAGGTAAAGAAAATTAGGCTTGGCTAATATGTTAAATTTTAATTATCCTTCAGCATAGCTGGGTGCTACTAAGGAGATAAGGTGAAAGGAAGGCAAACATGGAATTCCTCAAGGGATTCTCAGTCAAACTATTGTTACTCATCCCTTCTAATGTGATTTATATCTGCATGCACACATTTATCACGTGTGTAGTACTTATTAGGATGTTCAGTTTAACAATTAATTCAAAATTAAGAAAAAATAGTTGAATAGTTGATATTAATAGAAGATTTCTATAGTTAGCTTGGTTAGTACCAGATTGGCAATTTAGCAATATTGAATTGCTTGAAAAGCAATTGACTAAGTGCCTGGTTGTTTATGTAAATATTGTCTTTGAAAAATGTAGATAGTTGTTAATTTTGTATATATTTATCAGTTGTATGTTTTGCATTGTGTAGGAAACAGAAAAAGTCAGGAAAGACACAACTTGTTTTTAAATAATATGCCATTTCATTGGCATTCGTTTTTTACTTGAATCCTGAGTAGCACCTTGCATTTTTTTTTCTTTGCATTTATCTTCAGATAGAGCAGGAGGGAGAGAGGGAGGAAGAGAGAGAGAGGAACATCGATATGAGAGAGACACATCGAGTGGCTGCCACCCACACGATCCCAAACAGGGCTTGAGACAAACTGCAACCGAGGTATGTGCTCTTAGCGGGAACCAAACCCGGGACTCTCCTGTCCATGGGCCGATGCTCTAACCGCTGAGTCAAACTGGCCAGGGCAGCAATTAAGAGTAAAGTGCTGGCATGCAATGATGTTCAGAAATGTGACACATTGTATCTCTCAGATAAACTTCAACTGACTAATCTACACTTAGTTTTCTAAAAGGAAAAACTGAAAGGAACAAAATATTTCTTAGTAATTAATATGTCTAATTGCATGAATACAAGATATTACCGTCCATGTCAGCATATGTGACAATGAGCTATTGCCAAACTCATACAGCAGAAACATGCTTGGCATCAGGCTTCCACAGTTCATAATGGTGGTTTGAGAGGTAGACTGCACTAAGGCAGACATTTTTCCAAAACCATAGATTTTAATATTTTTAAATAAATTGTGTGCTGTCAAAAATGAAAAATATTTGAGCTAGACCTTGGATTTTGTCTCTGAGGGTTTAGGAGAAATAATTACACTGTGGCTACAATTACATGGTAGGCAGTAGAAACTACCTGTTGCTGGACATGGATTTGCCATTCATCTCTTTATATTTCTTTTGTAGTATCTCTAATATTCACTTTTACTTCCATTGTCAGGACTCAAATATAGATCTTTGTCACCATATTATTTGGGTTAATGCAATAGATTAAATGGATCTTTTTGCCTCGTGTTTTTGTTCCCCAAACTTTATATCTGGTGTTATACATATGCTAATATTATTAGTCTTCTTCTTCTTTTATTTTTTATTTTTATAATGCTTTTATATGTCACTCTCTTCTCTTGCTCAGATACCTTCCATGGCTCCCCATTTTCTTCAACAGATGGTGGTGAGGAGTAGTGGAAAGAGTATGGGCCTTGGAGGCAGATAGACCTAGACTAGAGTTTCTGCTCCACCCACACACAAAGCTGGGCTTTGGCCAGATAATCTCTTTCCTTTCATTTAAAATAGCCATGATATATCTCCTTTTGTACTTCATAGGGTCGATGAGAGGATTACATAAACAAAAAGTGTGCACAAAGCTGGTGCCACCTACTAGCAGTTCAACAAAGATCTATTACATCTCTTCTCCCTTAGATACCTAAGTTGCCAATCAAGGTTTTCTACAATCTACTTGTCTGGACTCTCATCTGCTCTGCACTTCAAATGCATCTATTCATTTTTCATTTTTCCTTGATAATTCATTCACATCTTCTCCCTTGGCCTTTGGTCATAGTATCTCCTCTCACTGGAATTATTTTTCCTCATCCTCTCTGATGATCTGAGCTTTACCTTTCCTGTAAAGACCAACTCAACACTGGCCTCTTTAGTAAAGATTTTCCGTAACTGAATTCAAGCATCCAGATTCAATTTTCTCTTGAATTTCTTTAGTGGTTGTTGCTCTATATCTCATTTGGTACTTATTATGTGCTATCTTGGATTATTTATTACCATTTTATGTGTCTCTTGTTACTTTAACAAGATTGCAAGCTCATTGAGGCAAGATATTGTACCATAAATCCAGTGTACTCTCAGCAACTAAAATTGATTTGCATATTGTGGCCATAAAATAAATGTTGATGGCTTGATTAACTTTTTTGTGACTAGTTAATCATCTATAAAATGGAGCTACTCATATCTGGCTGACCGTGTAGAAGTGATATGTTGAGCATCATGGTGCAGAATTATAGTGCTCTTAGTGAACAGAACCTAACTCTAGACTGTGGGGATTTAGGTAAAATCCTGGTTCTGGTACTGAACAGTCCTATGACCTTTGAACACCTGAACCCTCTGGGTCCACATTTGCCCTGTAAATGGAATTACTAATAGTAATATTCTTGGAGATTTGGTGAATAGGAAATACAATGACATATGCAAAAAATTTAGCACAGTGACTAGCATATAGTAAAGATTTAATAAATAACAATAACTAAAAGACTTTGAAAAACTTTCTATATGTACTGTCATAAATTTAAATTATTATTATGGTTATTTCTGCATCCAAAATTCTTAGCCCAAATGTTCATATGTCATTCCAAATTGAAAGTTCAGGGAAATTACTTGTATCATTATATCCCACACATTAATAAGGGAAAAATGGGTTTGATTTTATTTTAATATATCAAATTGATGAATAATTTGGATAATCTCAATTATTATTTTCTTTCCTTTGTGACTTTAATATAAATGAATACATAAAAAAGAGCAATCAGTTTGAGGCCACAAGTTAGAAAAATTGTTCTTGTCACCTGGCTGTGCCACTCATTAAGTCTTATCCCAAGCAAGATCCGTAGACAGTCTGAGCTTTGGTATTTTCTTTGGGAATATGGGAATAATTGGATTTTATTCTGAGAGAAGGGATAAATTGGGATTCAGATATACAGGGTGTCCCAAAAAAGTGTATACACACTTTAATAGCTGATAGCTCAATTGATGTTTTTTTTCTTTTCAGCCAGACTAAGATCTGAACAAAGGAAATTCATTCTAAAATGCTGCTGGAAGTTTGAAAATGCAGTTGAAGTACAAACACTGCCTTTATAATCATAACACAGGGTATCCCCCTAAAAATGTATACACATTTTAATAGATGATAACTCATTTAATTTTTACACCTTTTCAGGTTTCACTGATTTGGAATAATGGGTGAATCTAGACTAAGCTTTGAACAACCACAACAAAAAATTTATCCTAAAGTGCCACTAGGCTTTTTTTTTATGGGGATACATAAAAAATAAAGTTTATGGTACAAAACCAGCAACAGTTGACAAATTGAGGGCAGCTATTGAAAGAGAATGCACACAAATACCAAAAGAAATGATTCTTAATGTTCACTATTCCATAGCTTCACATTATCAGCCAGGCCTGGACCAGAATGGTCAGCAGTTTGAAAACAGGCATTGACAAAAAAAAAAAAAATCCTTCATTTGTATAGATAGATTCTTTTCAGTTTTGAAAATGAACTGTATGTTAGTAAACAATGACTTTATAATCATTCAAAGTGTGTATACATTTTTGGGGGACACTATATATAACAACGGTTATACAATATATTGAGTGATACAATTTTAAGATATTTAATGATTTAGATGCTCTTTAAAATTTAAGTCAGATCATGCCACTCCGCTGCTCAAACCCCTGCAGTGGCTTCCACGCCCTTCAGAGTAGAGCCCAGATTTCTTGTGGTGGCGACGCCCTGCGGGATCTGCCTCTGTTCTTCTCTGGCCTCACCGCACACAACAGTCCTTCTTGCCAAAGCTGCTGCAGTCACACGGGCCTCCTTTCTGTGTTTTGGATGCTCCAGAACACTCCTTGGAGCCTTTTCCCTGGACATCCACTGATCGCACCTTCTCCATGAGGCCTACCCTGACCAATCAAATACATACAAAATAATTTATATCTTTATTAATGTTGTGCCAATTGCTTTTTTTTCTCTCTCTTTAGTTAGAATGTAGGCTCATTGAGGTCAGGGATTTCAGCCCATTTTGTTGTTTGGTTCCCAAACATCTAGAACACTACCCCGTATACAGTAAGCACTCAATTAAATATTTCATGAATTAATTTTATATTTTATTTTAATATGCTACCAAGGAAAGAATCAACTGTAGAACTTATTCTCAAAATAAATGGAGCAATTGTCATTTAATTATCACATTAGACTTTCATTATTAACATCAACATGTTTAAGACTGAGTTCTTGGTGAATTGGAACCACTGTTGCACCAATTACTGAAACTCCTGATTGAATGTTAGATGTAATTGTGCCATGAACTAACTGTGATTCATTTATCTGAACTGTGACTTAATTTTCTCATCTATAAAATGGAAGGAGAACTTCTACTTACTCTGTTTATATCACACAGGGGTATTGTGGGGCTCAAGTAAATTAAAATTCTTAAGAAAGCATAATGTGACATACACTTGATAAGTATCAGTATTGTTAGGAATAGCAGAGGAGAGTTCTTCAAGGAGATTATCATCTTAAAAGGTAGTATCCTTTAAAATCGTGACCAGAAAATATTGGTATATCTTGTGCATTTGTAGATTATTTCCTTGTGAGCTTAAAAACCCGAGATAAGTCTGCCTTGATATCTTATCAGCCAAGACCACACGTTCAGATTAGCTAGAAGTAATAACTGAATCGGTTTTTTCCTTTTGTCTTGGTTTTAGTCATTGGAGCTAACAATTCCTGGTATCACTCATGGATTTTTATATTCCATAAGAGGCTTTCCAATTGTTAATTGAATGAAAGGAGCAACATTTGTTTTCTGGATGAATTTTTTGGGATCATCGGAAAAATGAATGTGTAGACAGGCCTTGTATGTTTTGACAGCTAGCATCCGCAATGCTAAACGGTGACAACTATTAGAAGTGACAAGGCTTGGTATCTAAATTATAGATTCAGTCTGGAAAATCTGGATTGAGTACCGTGCTTAATTGCATTTCAAAAAGCTGTTTTGAGGAGGTTGTCTAGATAGATTCCCCCCACCCCCCAGTTTTCTTATTTTATTCTCTGAAACCCTGAAGACTCTTTCAGCTTCAAGCCATGAAAAGCATTATGTAAGAGCATAGACTTAGTGGCTGAGGGCGAGTTTCTGACTTTGCTCTTGGATTTTTCTCCTCAGGCCATAGGGAGATGCACGATAGCATAGTCTATGAATTTTACTACTCTCAAATTTATAAAAATAAAATATAAACTATTCAGTGGAAAAAATAATATAGAAAAATCTGATCTCTCCCCAAATCTAAGAGGGAATTGGACCTCAAAATAACGTCGTATTACTCTATAAAGTAATGGTTAAGATTAATGGCTCTGGATACCAGCATTTTTGGATTTGAATGCTGTTGCCACCGTTTATTAACTACAAAACTTTTAGCGTGTTACTCAAGCTCTCCTTGCTTTTGCTTCTTTATTTGTACAATGAGAGTAAAATTATATGACTTATTGGTGTTCAGGGTTTAATTGTTTTAATCTCAATCCTTCGGACAGTTTCTGACATGCAGACTAAGACCTCAATACATATTGATATTATCGCTGTTATCGTTCGTCCCACTACACTACTCCTATTACGAATGCAGTAGAGGGCATCTCCCAATGGTTCACCTAATTTATAACAGCTGTGGCTTCTAAGAAATGATAAATGTGCAGCACATATAACTCACATTCAAAGAAAGGAGATGTTTGTATCTTCCTTATACAATTAGTTTCATTGTGCAGACATCTTTGTATATGTGCAGAATCTCTGAAAGCAAAACCTATCACAAAAGAAATATGATATATTTATTGCTTTTTATAGTTATTATCATGACATATAACAATTTGGCATCATCAATTCATGGTAATGAATTTACCTGGAGGAGCAAAGTTATATTTACAAGGAAAGAAAAAGTTAATTATAAGACATCAGTGATGATTTTAGAGAAGTAAAACTGGAAAAAGCATGTTGACCATCCTAACCTGAGATGTGCCAGGTACTTGAAAGGCAAAAGCTCTGGTTCTTGCAACTATGGAGTGTATGCCTGATACCTGACAGCATCCTGTAACCTGAGGGTTTGTGGAGGCATCGGGAGGGAGACGACACACTGCATATGACCTGAAATCTCTCTCAAGAATTGAGGAGGGAGAAGGGGAAAAGTGGGTTGCAGGATGAGCACAAAGGAGGAGCTTAAGCTGGCAAGAAGTTCTAGTCTCAGATGAGGGAACGTAAACTCCAGGTATTGGGGACTCTGCTTCTTTGAAAAACTGATATTTGGCGTTCTCCTCTTCCTTCAGCAGCTGTGATTGGGGCTGGTGCTCTCGGAGAGGCATGGGGCAGCTAGAATCTGGTCTGTCTTCCCCTCTGACTTAGAATTCTGGGATTCCCTAAAGTGTCCATAGGATGACCATTTTCAGAATAAGCCTTGGCACTGGAAAATTTCAGAGATGTTATCACTCTCTATCGCCAGCTCTTCTCGGCTCACCTGAGTTTGCCTGAAGGTCCTAAGGAGCTCTGCATTTGATTATTTCATGTGTGAGAAAATGGAAATGAGTTCGGGTGATTTCACACAAGGGTGTAAATGGCTTTCAGGAAATGTGTAAATGACTAATATCAAGCCATTTGTCATTTCCTATTCATTTAAAATTATTTTGTGGAACACATCAAACATAGAAAGCAGAACGGTGCTGGCTGCCTGAAATGGGATGCTACTGGGAGGCTGGAGACTCTGGGCGTGACTTTCAAAGTCAGTCCCTCCGTTTTGTCTCTGAGCCTGCTCCTCTCCCTCTGGCACAGAAATCATATGGACTCCATCACAGTGCATGCTACGTTAAAAAGAAAGAAAGAGAGAAAAAAAACATAACATGATAATGATGTGCACATATTTTTGGATTCTTTCTAATACTTCAAGGCAAGACTAGGGACATCTTAGCGTTTCCACACACCCTCACTCACACTGTGCATTGCTTGCCCACTCCCTGTGAGAGAATACTGCTAAGACAGGCTTCTTCAGAAATGTTTAGAGTGAGGTAATTTTGCAGAACTTTTCTCAGCTTGTTGTTTCAACTAGATATATAGCTTGTACATGGCAGCAATAATATGCCTTAGGTTGCATGATGGAACTTATATTCCCACATAGCATTTATTGCCAGCAAATTCAAGGTAGCATCATTGAAGTGCATGACCCAGAGAATACTACCTGTGTTTTAATAATCTAACACTAAGGATTTGTTTTTCCCTTAACACATTTTTGGTTAATAGCAGTTTGTTCTCTCAACCGTTGCTGCTAGAAAGGTGTTGCCCTCAGCTGTAATTTTGAGGGATTGTTATTTTTGCTTTTTCAGGCATAAGCGTGCTTCATCCACTGTACTCTCTGCCCTCTAGCATTTAAACTCAGGTGCAAGGTTTTCCTTGTTTTCTCCTCTTTAAACAAACAGTGGATAAACTGGACCATAGGCATGACCAATCCATTTGTGTTAGCATTATTTTTTCATTGCTGCAGCTCAGTCATATTGTAGAAATCTATGTTAGCGGTGGAGATGGCCAAGTAAACAGCTTGACCAGTCAGTAATTCATTATGACCTTTCAATGTATTAACATGGAGGGAGTCAAATGAAATTCTAGTACTCTGTTCCCTAACACACGTGCATTGATGTGCCAGACGTTCTGCAGGATATAAAGATGTAAATGTGTAGTGCTGGTCTCCAGGGGAGGACGTTTCTTGGAGGACAGATAAGGTCGATACACTATGATCATTAATATCTCTTGCAATACGAGAATGTGTTGTTCTATTATAAGAACATACTATTGAAGTTTAGAGAAGTCACTTCTACTTGCACCATATATATCTGTATCTATATGCATAGTTCATTTATTCAACTGTTTCTTACTAAGGGCAGAGGATTTGCAGGGTCCTATTTTAAATGCTGGAAGTACTATGATGAACAAGAACCAGTCTTTGCAGAAATTTATATCACACCAGATTTTGGCTCTTTCTGCCTTTTGAGTATCCTAGACATTGGTTTCTCTCCCCCTCCCCCTCCTTCATTAAGAATAATGTATAATCACCCTATATTTCCTTTATTGAACTGTAAGTCTTCTCTCAGACAGGGAAGAGTGATTTCTGGTATATTTATTGCCAGGCTAAGAGTTACGGTATCTGTGGAAGTATACAGCAATCAGAGAGCATGTCTTTCCGTCTGCTGTAGGGGTGTTGAGAGTGCTTGTGTTGTGTGGCATTCTCAGAGGTAATAAATAAGTGTTAATTCCAGTGGAGACTTCTGGATACTCCTCACTTCTCTTTTTAAGGAAAACTTATTTTCTGCCTATCTTAATTTGTTTTGAGCTACAGATGAGCTAAATAAGAACTAGGCATGCCCTGTGAACTAAAAAAATAAATGGCATGAGGTGTAATGTAATGAGTATTTGAATTTTTAATATTCCTGACAAAGCAGTATTCTGAAAACTTGTTTTTGACTTGATATACTCTCATCCCTTGAGGTAAAGATCTTATCATTTAAGAGTAAGGGATGAAGAAAATAAAATTAAGGTTTAAATTAAATAAGATTTCATGTAGAAGCTCATTAAATTAGGGAAATCAATTTATCATAAGACATTGATTCCTTAGAATTCTCCATTGGGTGTTTTCATTTTAAGTAACTTACATTAGGTAGTAGTTTTCACATCTTTGTAAGTTTTTATTATACCTTCCTAAAAATTAAAAATACAAAACAAAAAACCAGCTAGCATGTAGAAAAGTATGAGTACATCTTTAATTTGACATGAGTTAAGTGATATGAATTTTTATCTTGTTTACATTTCTACCTTTTTTTTCAATACTTAAAACATGTTAAAAATGGTTTCATATAAAATTCAAAAATATAGCGCTCTGTTGTAAGAGCATCCTTTTTTGTGAAGACCTTTATTAGCATCAGGCTGTCGGTTCCTTGTTAGGGGAATGAACGCAGCGCGCAGCACAGAGTGTCCCGTGGTGTGTGGTGCCATCCCTCTGGACTAAAGTGCCTCAGCATTCTCAGAGGATATCACCAGGTAGGGTGTTACACATTTGATTTAAAGCACAATAAAAAAAAAATAAGGTTTTTCTTCTTCTTATGTAGTATTCACAGAAAAATATATGTCCAAATTAAGATACTGCTATTTTCAACTATTTGGTGGAGATGGCTAGTAAAGTCTACTCGATTTTAGGAATATTTCAGAAATATTCAGAAATGAGTGGTGCAATGAATTTGTTCTATGAGTAGAGTTATGTCACAAGGTTAAGGAAGGTTGAAGAAAGGATAAGAACTCTAAATGCCTCCTAATAGCATTCTCAAACCCATTATTTAGATTATGTTTTGTAGTGGTACCAAACGTATTTTAGTAAGCATTGGGGAAGCATTTGACTTCCATTAAGAAGGTAAAAGGATCAGGTGCTTTTAGAATGGTGGGCATTAAAAGCTCTCCAGGGCAGAAGAGATCTCCAGGCTGAATCAGAGGAGTGGTCTGCCCGAAGGGAACCAGTGTCATGGGAGACATTTAGAAAGTGATGAAGTTTCCAGTTACTCACAAGTAGGTTTTAAATTTGAAGCAAAAGATGTTGAATTACTATTCAGATATTTGAGTTGAGGAGTCCAAACTTTTTCAATTATTTGAATTTTAAAAAACTCTTACAATAGAATTAAGCAAATCAGCCATAGTCAGAGAATTGTGGGAAATGGAGCAAATTCATTTATGTTACCATGATTACATGGAAAAGCTCTCCAATTTCTTTAGAAAGAAAATAGTGAACTAAAATGCCAGGCAGGTTTACAAGGAAGATTAAAATTTGGTTACCAAGAGAGAAGAAGTCTTAATTAAAAGAAAAAGGAATTGCAAGGCTGGTGTTCAGGTCAGGTAGAGGGGAATACAGGAGGGTAGATTTAATTAGTTATCTAGGGCATGTGAGAGAATAATCATTGAAGCAAAAAATGTGAGGCTGATGATTGCACTTTGTAGAATAGCAAAAGAATTGTCCAACCCATATTAGAGGAGTTGGAGCTTTAGAATCTTAAGAGAGAAAATCGGGTGGGCTTAGGTGGTGAAACGCTATAAAGGAATGGGATGAAGGTAGAGTCATTTTAAAGGAAGTTGTCTTTGGAACATTACAGTAAAGTCCCTTGATAACTACAAACTAAAACTGAAAGTCCTTTCATCATTTTGTGTAGCTTTTGCCTTAATAACCATTACAGAGTTGCAAGATCAAAGATAACTAATAGGAAAAAGTAAACAGAACCATATTACTAATAGTGTTTCTGTTAAAGTATGTCACCATTCAAAAGAGATTAAATATTAAAGCACGACTTGTTATTTTTTAAAACGTATAAACCAGAATTGAAGTGTCAGAATTCTTAAAGGATAGCATCAGGCAGATGAAGTAGTGAGGACATTGCTGTGGCAGAACCCATCTCAACTTGCCTTCTTTCAAGCTTCTCAGAGAATCGGAAGGGCTCTTGAAGGTGTTTTTGGCTGTCCCCAAACTGATCTTATGACTCATTGCTTTAGCACAGAGGGTCAGGTAGGCTTTCCATTATTATCTGTGAAATTCAGGGGTGATGGAAAGTCCCATGGGGCCCAGCTCTTAACTCAGGGTGGAGATACTTGCATTTTGATGTGGTTCTGTTCATTACAGTGATAATTGGTCACTCTCTTTTAGCTGCTGCCACACCCTATCTACTCTTTGTCATTTTTTGGTGACATCTTCTAATACAGGCATGTCACACTCAGGCAGTTGACTGCCGCCAGTCACTGGGGACAGCTGCAATTTCTGCCACTCTTGCTGCTGCCTTGGAACAGCTGGGAGGTTAAGCAAAATCTATCAGCAGATAAGGAAGGTGGGCAGGTGCATGTTTAAGTGAGTGGATATGAAAGTTAGGCAGAAAGCACATGTCTTTTCATCAGGTTCTCTCCTTTTAGGGAACCATTTTGTGACCTGTGATTTCTGTAATTTTCTCCACCACTCAGAGAGTATGTATGGATGTATGTGAACACTTTACATACTTCCCTCTGAAGACATTAGAAGAAGATGTCATAATCCCAAGTGGCTTGTTATAGTGCAGATTGAATGCTCATTGGAAACAAAGGAAACCTTGCTCCCTAACATGGGGATAAAGTAATAAAGTACGGAGAGGGGAAAGAAGAATATCACTGTAGCCTGTCAGCTAAAAATGTGTTTGAAAGTAACAGAAAAAAAATATCTATTTCCAGTGACGTCAGTGGAATCAATTTTTCTCACAAACAAGAAGTCTAGAGGTGGGTGCTGCTAGTACTGGCTGATTTCTTAAAGGACAGCAGCAAGAACCCAGACTCTATTTTCCCACTTCCTTTTCCTTAGTGTTCAATTGTGGCTGCTGGAGCTCCAGCTATCACCTCCATGTTCCAGCCTGAAGTAAAAGGAGGCGAAGGCACCAGCTCCATTAGTTCCTTTCATCAGAAAAATAAGCCTTCCCAGAACTTGCAGTGGATTTTTACCTTTCTCTCATAACTATGTCCTGCTAGGAGAGCATGTGAGAAAATGAGTGTCTTACCTCATTGGACACATTTCTGCCCTAAATAAAATTGGAGATTTCTTTTTTTTAAATCCTCACCTGAGGATATTTTTCCATTTATCTTCAGATAGAGTAGGAGGGAGAGAGAAAGAGAGAAGTAGGAGAGAGAGAGAGAGAGGAAGAGAGAGAGAGAGAGGAACATTGATGTGAGAGACACACTGATTGATTGCTTCCCACACGACCCTAACCAGGGCTGGGGACCGAACCACAACCGAGGTACATGCCCTTGACTGGAATTGAACATTGAACCCATGACTCTTTGGACCGAGGGCTGACACTCTAACCACTTGCCAAACCGACCAGGGCAAGAATTGGAGATTTCTTACAAGGAAGATGGGTTCAATATTTAGTCAGTTACTTTCAAGCACTACCCACCACATCTGCTCACGCTAATAGAAATGTTACTTAACTTTTGTGCCTCCATGTTCTGCTCTGTAAAGTGAAAACATCAGCTTCAATGATAAGTTAGTATATCTAAAGTACTTAAAAGCTGGATTGTGTTTGAATTACCAATGTGATGATCGCTAAAATACAGATGTTGATTCAGTTTGTCCCTCTGGAGCTTAAGAGTCCGTATGTCTAACAGGCCCCCAGGTGATGCCAATGTGGCTCGTCCTTGGGCCACACTTTGAATAGCAGGGACACACTCAGCGAAGACCACCATGTAGTCCACGCCATGGTGCGTTATAGAGAAAGGGCTGGAAGGAAGAGAAGAGGCCCTGAAGTGCCCACTAAATGCTGCTGTTATTATTGTTGTTACTATTATGATTGCTGTCTGGGTTTTCTTTAACAATTAGAAATTCACATTTTTGTTTCTAAAGTGTGACAGTAATAAACCTTATTTTTATCAGAATATAATCTTAGACAAATGTATTCTTTATGATATGCTTTTACAAAATTGTTAGTGAATATTAGAATTGACCCTTAACTTCTGTGGGCATACTGCATAATGTTAAATACAGTTTCTCTGTCCGGTTATCAGTATACTTTAATTCTGCCACAGTCTGCACATAAGAATGTATCTATATATATTTCAAAAATTAAAACTAACCTGTGATAATGCTATGGTAGTATTTGAACTCTGCTTCATAAAAATATGTTAGATATTCCAACTAACTAGTTGTGAGAAAAAAATGCTGATATGAAGATTATAAACTAAATTAATATGAATAACTGATTATGAAAAATTGAACTCTAATATAGTATTGTGGGAAATAAAATTGTACCACATATGTAACCTTGAGAGCAAATAATAGAGCTCTCCCTTCAAATAATTTTATGTTCTATGTAAATTGCTTCAAAATTTTCTTTTTGGGCATATAAAAAGTATGATTTTTCTTTCAAGATTTTGAGCATGGTTTGTATTAGAGTGACTTACAGACACGAGATTATAAACCCAGAGGCTTCTAAATTCCGAAAGAACTGGTTGGATTTTAATTCTAAAGACGCTGAGAGGAGAAGGGCCTTTGCTTTGACCAGAAGCGGCTGCCGTGGGAAAACGTGGACAAGAGCATCAGACACACTGTGCACAGAAAACTCCTTTTTTAATGTGGCTGTGGCCTTGGACAGACAATTATTATCTCTGTGCCTCAGTTTCCAAAACAGAAAAATCAGGGAACTGTACTAGTGACCCGCAATGTCCCTTCTATCTAAATTTTCTCTCTTCTTTTTTGTAGCTTGTTTCAAGGCAAATGAGTAGAAAATAAGGTTCTTGGAACAGAAATCTAAGTCCAGTGTTTTTCTTCATTGTAGAGAAATTGAGAGGCAGAGAATGGACCTGGGTACAAGCTAACAGAATAAGGCCACTAAGCCTTTCAAGTCTGTTCAGTTGAGGAGAGTACCAAGGCTGTTTGTTCTTTCAATTTCCAGCAATTAAGAATTTGTGTAAAAGTAGGTACTTCCATTGCATGATCTTATCATTTAAGAGTAAGGGATGAAGAGCATAAAATTAATGTTTAAGTTAAATAAGATTTCATGAAAATTCCAATTAAGAGCTTCTCTTAAAGCTGAGTGAGATTTGATTAGGAGGTGATTGGTACAGGTGAAGTAGTGATACATGGACCAAATATATTTACCAATATCAATGTTTATGTTTCTAAACATTGCTCTACACTGTATATATGTGAGGTAAATGCCAACATCTCCTCAAAGCTCACCTTTTTTGACTTCTCTGCTTGGTTTGATATCATAAATCTATCTCCCCTTGAAAATGTACTCCTCCTACTATGTCCCTCTACGCTCTTTCCTCTGTTTCATTCGTCAGTTCCTCTTTATCTTCTCTCTTCTATGTGTGCTCTCTAAGGTTCTATAGTTTTAACTCTTACTGCTTTTCACTTTGAGGATTTCCCTAGAACAATCTTATTTAATTCCATAGCCTCAAACATGAACTTATATGCTCTGATCTCTAGTCCCGATGCAGTTTTCTGATGCAAATTTGCTCCGTATTGCCCAGATGAATTCCCTTGTAACACCCCCCCCCCCCCCCCCGTTACTTTCAGGATCAGCTCCAGAGAACTTCATGTGGTATATACAGGCTCTGGCCTCCGTTCATTTTCTGACCCCATCTCTCACTACATATAACTATCTATCCTGCACAAAGGGGGCTGAATTCACTGACCTTGTTTCAGTTTTTATTTTTTAATGCATTTGGCTTTTTCTAGCCTGTGGGCCTTTAGGCAGGCTGTTGCTTCTATTGGGAACACATTTTTCTTTCTTCTGCTTCTAGCTTAGAAATCACTACTTTCTAGCAGCCTTATATGACTAACACACACACACACACACACACACACACACACATACACACAATCCTTCTCTATGAACAAATCACGCATTACCATATCTGGCATAACGTTATTGTACTGATTCCACTGATTAGACTCTAAGATCTCTGAAGGCAGACATTTATGACTCCTTGTCTGTTGCTCTAGCCCAGAAACGCGTAATGCTTCTAAGAGGTAGCCAGTAATGGTCATATGTGTTGAATAGATGAGTAGACAAATGATAAACTGTGCATTTTCATGCATGAAATTTCTCAAACTTCTAGAAATTAAATTGGCAATCTTGCTGCCTAAAACTGTTTTTCATACTGTGGTTCCCTTGAATGGTTCACGGTCCCCCTGTTTGTCAAGACGCAAGAGCTAAAAATACACCGGGGGACAACTTCTCAAATTCTCTTTACTATTTCCCCGTCTCCTGACTCTAGCTGTGCCTTTTTCTAATACACAGACATCTACCTGCTTGGTCGGCTTGTTTTTTTTTGTTTTTAAATAAATAAATAACTTAAAAAGTTTAGAAATCAGGATATTTCCAATACAAATGAAGATTTCTGTCTTCTCATACTGGCAGATCTGGTGACCCCAGGCTGAAATTCCAGATAGAAATTGAAATGAAAATGATGACAGAATTTGAAACTAAGCAATAATTTTCCTGTTAGAGGGGTGTGTCCTCTACATTTAGCCAGAAATCTCATTTAGTCCATGTCACCCTGTCAGGTTACCTGCCTGGCCAGTAAATAACAGTGAATACCTGCCTACTCCCCCCAAATAATTTGAGTATATAAACCTGGCTCTATCTTACTTTCTGTGTGACCAGGTTTTTACTTTTCAATGAGATTTGATTATGTAATTTTTTGGCTCAACATTATTGAGTGGCTTTTATTTTTCTAGCTTTCTGGAACATAATCTCTAGTCTGTGTAACGGTGTTCAGAAACCAGAATAAGGGGACCCAAACTCTTATGCTTGTCTTGGGAAGGACAGATAAAGGAATGAGCTGACATTATGGAGACTGAGAGCTGGGGCCTGTGCCTTCATTGTGCAAAGGGGGCTGGGTTTTATCTGACCATTGCCATCTAGGTGTTTGAGATTAGAGTTGCCAGATATTCCAATAATTTTTCAAAAGTCATTGGAAATACCAGTTTTATGGGAAATTTCTTAATTTTTAAAGGCCAAACAATTCTAATTCAAATAAAAACAAACAAAATCTTGTGCATCTCAAACAAAACACACTTGAACATGATTACTTTATTACTTTGCAGCCTCTAAACCAAGATTGGCCCTAACCCAAGATTTCTCAATCAATTGCATAACTTGTTCAATGCAAATTTAACAAATGCTCAGTATTCAATCAGTTTGGGTTTTGGCCCAGGAATCTGCATTTCATCAACTATTCTTGATTTTGATTCGGGTTGCTCAAATACGGGACTAAATAATCTGTCCTCAAGTTTTCTGAGTCAAAATGATGGCATCTTCCCCCATTCTCTCACAGTACTTGACTTGTATCCTTTCAGTTAAACATAAAAAATGCCAAATGAATCTCACTAGCATTTTCCTGGATAATTTCAAAAAAGGGCTTTTGCACCACTGTTCTGAGCTGGCTCTCATTTCTATAGGGTCAGAGACTTATTTTTATTTACTAAGTATATTAATCAGAATTAACTGGCTGATGTTTCAGTAACAGCTCTTGCCTTGTAACACTCACATTTATTTCTCTTTCATTTGTCTTGTTCATGACATAACATTGTCCACTGAGGTTGGATGTGTAAGCTTTGGACTCTCCTACACATCATCTTCACTTAGGGTTTCAGGCTGATGGACATCCACCATCTAAAACATTGCTGGTTGCCATGGCAGAGAAAAGATGTGGTCGTATTTTCACTTGTAGCTTTTCCCAGATGAGACCTACCGTCATTTCTGCTAACACTCCATTGCTCAAAGGAAGCCATATAGACATGCTTACCTTCAAGGGTCAGAGAAGTCAACTCTGCTTTTACTCAGAAGTAGAAGAATTGGAGATATTTTATAGCTTAATGACTACTATACTTAGCAAAAAGCAGCTATTTCTCAAGGTGTAAATTATCTTCAATAGTGACTGATAATATACACTGCTTGGTGATACGGGTCAAATCTTGTTTCAAGATATATAATTCAGCAACAATGGTTTGTGTGTAACATGCATAACGTGTTCGTGAAGTTAATTGTTATGCTTTTTTGACACAACTGATTGGATGTACCTTTAAAGCCTTCTTTCCCAGTTCAAAGGAATAAAGTGCTCTGGTGTTTGGGCTGTGAAAACCCATAGCCCGAATAGCAGATACCTAAGAGGAGATAGTCTTTGAAGTGTTAGCTTGAAATCTCAGACCTCTGTGACAGTAATTGCCAGGGAGAACGAATCTAAATGGATGAGGAACAGAGGCTATGTCTTTCTAGTTCGTTACTATGTCCTCAGTGCCTGGCACAGTACCTAGAATTCACTGTTTGTCCATTGATTATGTATGTGAATAAAACAATCATATACCTAAAAATACATAGACACATCTATACTTTGCATACCTACTTATTTGGAGTGTTCGGTTTAGGCATTTAACAATCAGTTTTATCTTTAAATTTTAGTGATTTAGACTTCTGGCATTCATTACAATGAGTCATCCCTCTCAGAAACTGTATTGATTGATGTATGGGTTCAGTTGCATGCTGAACCTTAAATTTAGTAGCACACAAAATTAGAACCATTGGGATGAGTTTGGATTTAATAGAGTGGAATGAATTCATTCAGTAGCCCTCATTGTTACTGAATTGGGGACGGTGTGAACAATGATGGTTGAACAAAAGTCTGTATGGGTTCTGCTGTCCGTGGGGCATACGGCACTGCCTTCCAAGGTCAAGTGGAAGCTCTGGGAGAGCCACTGCTTGCATATGTTAGAAACAAGTACAAAATCCGCAACAGTGTACTCAAAAGCCTGGGTATCATAAGACTAAAGTGTTTTTCTATGTTAAGATCATGTGGAACTATTATTAGTTTTATATGGACTATTTAAATTTTTCAATTGTCTTTCAGAGGTTATCTAATTGAACATTATAAAATAATAAATTATAACAATCATAATAAATTAACAATAACTTCTAACGTGCTTTGAGTGCCAGGTATTACGCTAAGCAGGTTACCCATGATTTAATACTCATTCATGAGTAGTCCTATGAGGTAGGTAATTCAATGATCCTCACTTTACTAATAAGAAAATGAGAGCCTGAAACCAATTATTTGCCCTTTGTCATACAATTATTTTGTGATAGACTGGGCATTCCAAGTGATGCATCTTTCTCCAGAACCTTTGTCTGAGCAATCAGGAATTAAGGACCTCCAAATCCAACAAAAGGGGTGAATAGTAATGCAAATACCGCTACTCTGGGAGTCAGGAGGTCATTGTTTATTACAATTGTATCATCATTAGCCTCTGTATAAGTACCTCTGGGAGGTAAAGGATGGCTTGCTACCCATCTTTTATTTGCTTAGGGGTTCTCATTGTCACATTTCTTGATCAGCCTTGACTGTGACAAATATCCTAACTTTGGATCTGGGTTTAGATGTGAAGGGACAGAAAGGACATTGATTAGTAGAATATCTCTTAGGGTATTGGTGAATAACATCCAGAATCTTTGACTCTCACACTGCTGATTGTACCCCTTACTTGATGTAAATCAGAGCTTTCGCTGTTATTATGCTCAAGAACAGCTCATGAGGACACAAGAAGACCATGTGGTTTAGGTAGATAATTCCCATAATAAATTGGTACTTAGATGATTTGTGGAATTAATAATGCAGTGATGCATTCAGTCATATACATTTTAGCTTTGATCGGCTTATTGTAGGTCACGTTGAAGACTGACGTGTGAGAAGGGATACATCTATAAAAGCCAAAGTGATGAAGGGATATTAAATGCAAGAACTCTTTCTCCTAGATGCATTGGGTTAAACATTCTTTATTTTCTTTTGTCCTCTTTTGACCCATGTTGATCTTAAGAGGTGGTAGAGTGTACTTTGGAAAGAGAAAAGGCTTTATAACCTGACACACTTAGGTTTGTATTTTGGGTCTAGTATGTTCTAATTAGGTGGTTTTTGTATACATGAGTTACTGTCTCTGAGCCTCATTCTTCATAAGTAAGCAGGTATACAATAACTAACATGCATATGACTATTAAAAAGATTAAATTAAATTATGTGTATAATGTTTCCATAAAAGTTCCTGGCAGGTGGTAGTTGTTCATAAATGCTAGACTTGACACTTGCCCTTTGATACTTGCCAATATGGCCTAATGTGGAAATTTGTTTCCAGTTTAGGAAATAATGAGTTGAAATGAGAGATTCTTTAAAAAATAGGACATAAGTAGTTATTCTTTTCTAAGGAAATTTGTAGAATTGGATGATTTTTCGCTGTTTACCTTAGGGTTAGCTGAGGTTATACTGCTTGTTTCTGGGGTGCCCTTCCAGTGGAAGAATCAAACTCCAGACGTTTGTCAGAATCTGTGAATTGCTTGGTATTTCTTGTCACGTGGAATTAAATGAAAGAGAATTGCTGGCTTTCAAGATTACATCTATGTAAGTGCAGAACAAAACAAGAGAATAGGTGTTTTTGAGAAAACATGAGCAGGCAAGTAAATAGTAGTCTAGCTCCTTCTGGCTTTTCTTTAGAAATTCTAACTTCCCTAAATATATTGTATATCCTGTGTATAAATGTAGTGAAACATTAATGGTATAATAACATGTGGGGCTTTATTAGGTTTCTAGTCATAATACATTGTCTCTTCAAACCTTAGAAAAGGTAACTTTTTAAAGTTATTGGAAACGTTTTACAATAGACAATTATCAAGCCAGTGAGAACAATCCCCTTGGTAGATAGAATACTGAGATGCCTCCCACCGGCACTGCCATATGTTTCATAGGTCCCGCACAATCCCCAAGCCTGTGAATACACCAGTCCCATAGTACGATTTTGTTATATGGCACTTTGCCTTTAAGGAAGAGAGATTATCCAGGTGGGCCTGATTTAATCATATGAGACCTTTAACTCTGGTTTTAGAGATCAGAAATGAAGTCCCGGAGATTTGAAACAGAAAAGGGATTTTGACATGAAGGAAAGTCTCCATTGCTGGAGGGGACCACGTGGGAGGGAATGTGGACAGCCTCTAGGATATGAGCCATGAGAGGCAGTAATGAAAAGGGGACCTTCGTTTTACAAGGAGTTCTGCAAGCAACTGAATTTCGTCAACAACCTGAATGAGCTCGGAAGCTGATTCTTCCCCAGAGCCTCCAGAAATTAACACAGCTCAGCAAACACCTTGAGTTCAGCCTCGGATTCTGAGCAGAGAACCCAGGCATGTCATGCTGGACTTCTGACCTACAAAACTATGCACTAAGAAATGAGTATTGTTTCCAGCTGCCAAGTTTAGAATAATTTGTTATACAATACAAAACTAATACAATTCCTATTACTGGTGAAACATATACCTGTTTTTAGTGTTTAACCTGTGCCAGAGACAGTGTACTTTACAGACATCGTTTCTTTTAATTCTCATAAAAGCACTGTAAACAGCAACATTATGAAGCAGACCTGTGAACAAATTGCAGCATATACAATCTGAGTAATATACAACACCACAGAATTATTAGCGTATAACTCAGATGTGAACTTAGATTTCTCTGATGCCAAGTTTGGGGATCTTACCAATCCCTCAGCTGTGTAGGAATGGGCTTTTCCTTGAGGTGATAATATGCCATTTATGAGCTACGATATGACATGATGTGGCACGTGATCTACAAAGTCTCTCATTTATGAGCCCTTAGCAAGAGAGAAAGACATTTCATTTTATTTTTATATGACAGGATTACCAGCGACGGGTGTTATAGTTTTAATGCATTATATGTGAATTTATTTTTTCTTTGAAATTGTTATGGAAGAGTTGAATTATATTCAACAATTTTTTAGTTGTCAGTTATGGCTCCAAATTGTCATTAATCTGAATTAAATTATATATTCTGAAATGATTGACTTTTAAACTGCATTATTGATACATTCATAATGTTTGATTTTATTTTCATTTCCTTTACCTACATTGAATGAATGTCTTATAAAACCATTACAAGGTGGTTAATATTCTTGTATCTTTATTAAATACCTCAAATATAGTCTCAGGATATTAACTTTATAGCTGAAAGGCTAAATTATTACACATTAGAAATACTAAATAATAAAGTTTATTTTTTTTCTTTAAGCCTTGCATTGCTAAATTGTTCTATAAATTAATTATAAGTCATTACATAGTCTCAAAGAGGCCCTTATCCTGCCTTTTTTCTCTCTGATGACTTCTTCTCTTTCTCCTTCAGTACATTTAAATATTTCTTGCTTCCATTTTTATTCTTGATAGTGGCCTCATCCATCTGTTCCCTGGGATTCAGATGCCTTCCTGTGTGCATGCTTCTGAGGTCTTTTCTCAACTTGAAGACCTCACGCCCACTCTACTTCTGTAGCTGTCAACGACTCCTAGCTCTATCCACCGATGCTTACCTATTAGCTGTTTCCATTTTTTCTTAACACTCCTCCTGACACTTGTGTCCTTGCTGCCCTTGGAAATACTTTATCCTTTCATTCCGACATCACTGTCTATCCCTTATCATCTATCTTATTAGGCTAGATGAGGTGAGAGAAGAAAAGTCAAAGATGGCTTAAAGGTTTTGGATTCAGGCAAATGGGTGGAACTGCTGACAGGTACCTAAATAGAAAAGATCTGAATTATTGTTACTTTTGTACATGCTTTAGCTTGCTGAGTAGATTAAGAAATTCTTGACCATAGGAACTAAATCTCGTTGATCGTCTTATCCCCACAGCACTTAGCAAAACATCCTGCATTGAGTATCACTCAGAAAATGTTTAATAACTGAATAAACCAGTTTAACTTTATCATCATTTGTCCTTTTGCAAACCATTGCTTTACAGCGTGTATGTCTGCTAAGACTTGAGTTTCCCTCTGATTAAAAATTACTGGCAACTATATAGCACATGCTTACAACCAGTGATTAAAGTTTAGAGATAATCTCAAACCTTTTACTTAGCAGGTTTTCATGGTTCTGTTATCATGAGTTCATCTAAATAATTTAAAAGTCAGTTTTATTTCCAAACTATTCTTTTCTTGTTAGACGGATTGTAAATTAATCTCTACCTCACCTTTTTTTGAAAAACAAAGTTTCTTTTTTCAAGCTTCAAGGGATTTTATCTTTATTTATTTATTTATTTATTTAAAATATTTTTTTATTGATTTTTTTAGAGAGAGGGAGGGAGAGAGAGATAGAAATGTCGATGTGAGAGAGAAACATCGATCGGCTGCCTCCAAGCCCGCAACCCGGACACGTGGTCAAGAACCAGCACCTCTCACTCCAGGGGATGATGCTCAATCCACTGGGCCACACCGGCCGGTCAGGAATTTTGTCTTCACTATTTTTAGATTTCCTGAACAAGTCACATTCCCAAAGAGCCAGAATGCATTTCATCTAGTTTTATTGCTCCCAGAACAAGTGGGACAGGAGAGGAGAATCTTCTTTTGCCCAGTTGGTTTTCTTCTCTCCACCCCTCTCCTTTCAGGGATGTGAGTGGAGCTTCCCCATCTCTTACAGTTCTTTCATGCTCTCACTTATTATTTCATTGTAATGGAAAAATAAGTATCACTATATGAGGAGTCCTTCCATGTTGAAAATAATTATTTTGAAAAAACAGAGTTCTGAGTAATGGAGCACTCACCAGAAGTGATTCAAATATTAGTTGCCTTATTTAAAAAAAGTAAAAGCAGATATGTTAGATATTATTTTAGCAGCACATTACTGAGTAAAGAAAGATATGACACTTGTCAACGCTCTTATATTTGACCGGTTTAGAAGGAACTGCCAGTGCCTTTTGGTGGGCCCGACAGAGTTAAGTATAATGAATACTATGTGCACCCACAGCTGAGGGTGAGCCCTATAGTGTCAGAGAATGTTAGGTTCCATGAGGATTTTGCTTCAGAGTTTCCCCTTAAAATGCAGTGAGTGATATTTATTAGATTTTACAACATAAATGGACAGGTTTTGGAAAATGTCTGCAGACCAGTGTCTGCAGTTTGATAGACTTTGGGTCAGGAGGAAAATATTTTGGTTAATGCCTCTACTAATTACTTTTATGACCTCATACACATTACGATGTTTAAATTCTCCAAGTTTTGATTCCCTGTTTCAAAATGAAGATAAAATTGCAGATCACAGTGTTTGGTAAAGAGCAGAAGTGTTTTGATGACTGAATGAATGGATGGAGAAATGAGCTGTGTTTGATAGTTATCCATTACCTGTGAAAACAATTCATTTCTTATGTACAGAAGGAGGTGTGACTTGGGCAATGAACATACAATACAGTGTACAGATGATGTGTTGTGGAATTGTGAACCTGAAACCTGTATAATTTTGTGAACCAGTCACCCCAAAAAATCCAATAAAAAGGAAATAAAAAAAAAGGAATATCGGTGTGCCTGAGATCAATGGATCCATCCCAGATGGTTAGACAGGAATTCAAATGGACAGATTCTAACAAGTGACCGAGCTGGTACATCAGATCCTCATAACTGGTGTTGCATGCAGATGAAATAACTCTGAGAGAAGAGTGTACAGAGAGTTCTGTCTGAGGTGAAATCTAGAGGAGTCAAATTGTAAATGGTGGCTGGATGTGGACCCAAGGGCAGGAGTGCGCTAGTGTAGCCATTTTTGTGCTGGAACCAACCCACCACACACTGAGCCTGGAATCCCTAACTAGCTAACTGCAGTGATGATTAAAATATTCTTAAAGAAATGTCATTCTGTTTGTCAACGTCCTCATTGACTTCATAGCTGTATTTACTTAGCAGTATCCAACTGTCACAGAGATTATGAGAATTTTTTTAAAAATATTGCCTACCACAATCTAATTAGAAGTACTATATGCAGAGCATGTTTTACCTAAATGTTGCAAAGGAAAACACACAAATTGAAAGCCCTGTACCTTTAAAGTCAGAAAATAATTCCTCCTGACACAGCATAACATATTAAATAACACTATTCTCTAAGGAGCTGAGTGTAGGATTTGAGAGTGGAGTTTGGAAATCAGAAGTTATAAAATATTTCACCTGAGAATCATCATTGTGTCATGGGACATCCTAAAGCTCAGAGACAATCACACAGAAAGAAGAACTGCTTTAATAGCAAGAACTATTCAGTTAGAGTTGGCATTGCTTCTCTAAATGAAACAAAGATCATTATCATTATCATTATCATCATCTGTTACTGAGGGCTTACTGTGCTCCAGGCACCACTGTAACTGCTTCTCATATACTAACCCCTTCAATCCTCATACTGTCTTTATGACGTAGAACTATTTCATTTTACAGAATGAAAAATCCAGGAAGGCAGACATTTTGGTCTGTTCATTGTGTGTTCTCAGAACATAGTATGTGCCCATTAAATATTGGTTCAATACACAATTAAGGAAACTGAGGCATTAAGAGGTTAAATAGATTGCCTAATGTTATACAGATAGTTAAGTGACAGATTTGATTCTAATTGAAATCTTTACACTCCACACATTTCAATTGAGTGCAAACTCACCCTTTTGGGTGAAAAGCATGCATAATTGTTTCTCTCTAGCTGTTGAGGGTCTATGAAACCAGTAATAAGACTCCTGTATTCTCCTCCTAAATCCCTACTCAAACAAAAACTAGACAAAAGTACTCATATGGAGATCAGAATATCAGTTTTATTACTGACAAGGTTAGGTGGGATAATGTGACTTAGATGTGTGGTTGTAGTCAGGCTCCACAATTCTTCACCCCAGGGTGTGTCTGGGCTTGCAGATGGACACACACACTCTTGGTCACTCTTTATGTTTGTAGAACCACATGAGCGTAGCCAGAAGGGACACTCTCAGATTTGTCTCTGGATGTCAGGCCTGTGCTCCATTGTGTGATTATCACAGGAAGCAAGAAGAGAAGGAGACACAGCTCTTATGGGGGCAGGTAGACCTTACACCAAAGAAAGTGGCAGAGCTGAGCATGTTCAGTTCCCTCTCCCAATTTTATTGTCACAAACGTTATTTCTTTCTCAGGGGAGGTATGAATGGTCAAGAATGGGACTGGAAGAGTTGTTCAACTATAGTTCCCTCTAGAGAGAAAAAGGCACATGACAATGCGAGAAATGGGAATAAGGGTTCCCCCGACACTAGAACAAACCTCCACAGAGTGACAATTCTGTCCTGTTCCTTTTCCCTCCCTAGGAAAATAGCATATGCTAATTCTGGAACTGTTAGATTTGTTACTGATGGTCCTGTGACAATCTCTGCAGACCCAGGGTTCATGTGAATCTCAGAAGTGATTTCGATATGCAGACTCTAGATTCCTCAAAGGCATGCTTATTCTGACACAAATCCTGGAATTGCTTGATGAACATCAAGGAGAGGAGCTGTTAGATACTGTAAATTTGGGAAGCTGAAAAACGGACTGCTTTCTCCTCAGTGGGTTTGCCATGTCCTCCAGGTAATTGCAGAGCTTTCTGCCTGGACATGGGTGTGAAGAGGCTGCAGCAAATAGTACTTGATGGGAGAGATCAGGAAAGTCAGAAAATCAAAAAGCAGATTGGCTTTGGCAAATCCATAAGGAGGGACTGGACAGGAGGCTAAAATTAGAAGCCTTGGGTGAAGAGATGACACGCAGAGCAAAAGAAAGCTGATTTTGATTTTTAGAAAACTCCAGCATGATTAAAGTTTTCTGAGGAGCACAGTAAAACAGTGGATGAAAAAAATCGATTTTAAGAGTACAAAGGGTGAATTTGAGAGGAAGTGGTATTCTTTCATGAGGATTGCTGTGGGAGGGAGCACTGAGCACCATGATCCAAGTAACAATGCACAAGGCTATGAAGTTGGCACCTTGTGTGAAGCAAGAAATGTCAATTCCAACAGGTTCAATGAAGATGAGGTGACAGCTCATGACTCTTGAAATAGGCAATACATCAGCACCATTATGAAAATAATGGAGTCATGTAAACAAAACTGTTGTAACCACATTTAGTTCTAAATGGTCTAACAAGCTGATGAAGCATGCATTTAGAGCCTTAAGGAGTTTTACTATTAAAATGTCACTCTAATTGACCTAGTCATATTTTAAAGTAATGCAGAAAATTATAAATAAGTGAAAACAAGGCATAAAACTCATAGCATGTTAGACTATAATGTATTCCCCTCCAGTAGTGCTCTGGGAGTGCTGTGCCTAGCATAGACCTGATTATTTGAGGGTTCTTAGACCCAGGGGGAATCTTTGGCAATGGGAGGATGAAGAATCCCACATGTTAAATGAGTTACTCTGCAGGAATTGCTTAAGTAAATACTTTGTACAGTTAAAAATCCTTCTCTTGCTTTCTTTAATTTAATAATAATTTTGATTTAATAAGAAATTTGAGAATACATTTAAGAAAAGTTATTTGCAGTTAAAGGATCTACTGGGGGGGGGGAATTGAGCATAGCCTGACCCCAAAGGATATATTACCTCTTCACTGTGCTTACAAAGGAAGGGACAACTGCTGTTTACAGCACCATTTAGAAAGACAATTTGTTGGAGTACTTTTAAAGCATGATAGATGTTTAATCCTAAAAAGTATTGTTTAGTGCATTGAAATGCCAGGAACCTACTGACTGCTTTATACATTCTTCCATGCTTATACCTCAAGAAGTGAACAAGTGCAGTTATAAGGACTATTTAGGGTAAGAAAATAGTGGCAAAAATAGCAAGAAATGGGGGTTGCAGCATTTAATATAAATTGCCAGTACTGATATGACTCATCAGACAAATGAGAAAGAATGTGAAGTGTTGGTGTGGGTGGAGGGTGTCTTTGAAGGGAGTAGTCTAAGATATTTTTATCCGAGTGTACATATTAAGAGTCTATTCGGTTCATGGCTGCCTATAAGGTATATATAAAGTGAGTTAGTGTGTATAATTATATCCAGGCCTCTCTTCCTCCCAAGGGATTTTGGAATCTAAGTTCTAACATAGATAGAGAAAAAGTGGAAGACAAATTCAAATTTGAATTAAGGTAATATGCACACGTGTATGCACTGGTCCTATGAGTGAGGGAAGTTAAAAGATTCCCATGTGTTATCATGGTGGGACCAAGTGATTTCATTCTTGAGGTCATAGTTGAATTCAAAAGGAACCACTGAGAGCAGCTGAGGATCAGCTGGTTGGTTGGTTTACATAAGTCCAAACTAGTAGTTTGAATTTTTTTTTTTAATCACTTAGTTGATTTTTAAGTGGTCATTTTACAAAATGTGCTGAATTTACCAAACGATTTGGGTCTTGCATTAATTGAAGATTCAAGAACAGATGTCCAACATTAGAAAAAATTAGAAGTAATTCCCCGGGGATAATTAAGAACAGAATATAATGAAATAAAGTAAAAGGGAAACAAATTAAAATTCACCCATGTTCCCTGTGGGTTTTTTTTTTTTTTTTTTTTTTTTTTTGCCTTTCGCCTTTTGCTATAGCAATTATGAGTTAGATTCTTGTTTTGAAAATTTTTCTAAATTTTTATTGGACTATGGAATAATGTATACCTTGATAATTATATTTTGCTTACCAGTCCCCAAAGATTAAATTCTTTCCTACACATTGTAGAGTTTACAACTATACAGAACTTTGTAGTAAAGCTTGCTGGCAATCCGTACTTCAGAGGCGGGCATGAGTTTCAGTCTTGGCTCTGCCACTTACCTGCTGTGTGACCTGGGACAAGTAGCAAACTTTATTTTTTTTCTTTATTGATTTTTTAGAGAGAAAAGAAGGGAGAGGGAGAGAGAGATGGAAACATCGATGAGCGAGAACATCGATTGGCCACCTCCTGCATGCCCCCCACTGGGGATCAGGCCCACTACCTGGGCATGTGTCCTGACCAAGAATCGAGCCAGCGACCTCCTGGTGCATGGGTTGACACTCAACCACTGAGCCACACCGGCCGGGCAGTAGCAAACTTTTTTAAATGTCAGTTTCTGCATTTGCCAAAAGGAGAGGCGATACTTAGCTCACAGGGTCTTCAGAGAGGAGAGAAGATCATGTATGTAGAATATTTAGGGAAGCACTGGCATGTAGTAGGCATTCAGAAAAGAACTGTGATGTTGTTTTATTTTTTTCAATTAGAGTTCATGTTCAATGTTATTTTGTATTAGTTTCAGGTGTACAGCATAAAGGTTAGACAATCATATACTTTACAAAGTGTTCCCCTGATATTTCTAGTACCCAACTGGCATCATACAGCTATTACAGTATCATTGACTATTTTTCCTATAGTCTTGCAGCTGTAAGACTTTTTCTCTTTCTTTCTCTTTCTTTCTTTCTTTCTTTCTTTCTTTCTTTCTTTCTTTCTTTCTTTCTTTCTTTCTTTCTTTCTTTCTTTCTTTCTTTCTTCCTTCCTTCCTTCCTTCCTTCCTTCCTTCCTTCCTTCCTTCTTTCTCCTTCCTTCCTTTCTTTATTTCTTTTTCTCTTTCTTTTATTGTTGACAGTATTACAGATGCCCCACAATCCACCCCACCTTAGCCCAACTCCTTCAGCTCCTGCCCCACCCCAGGCCTTCACCACACTATTGTCTGTGTTCACTGACTATGCATCTATGTATATAAGTTCTTTGGTTACTCTTCCTGTCCATCCCCGCTCCAGAGATCTGTCAGTTTGTCCTATGCTTCCATGTCTCTGGATCTGTTTCATTTGTCAGTTTTTTTTTTTTTTCATTAGATTCCACCTATAAGTGAGATCATGTGATATGTATCTTTCTCTGACTGGCTTATTTCACTCAGCATAATATTCTCCAAGTCCCTCCATGCTGTCACAAAGAATAAGAGCTCCTTCTTTTTTATAGCTGCATAGTATTCTGTTGTGTAAATGTACCACAGCTTTTTTATTCACTCGTCTACTGATGGACAGTCAGGCTGTTTTCAGATCTTAGCTATTGTAAATGACACTGCTATGAACATAGGGGTGCATATATGCCTTCTGATTGGTGTTTCAGGATTCTTAGGATAAATTCACAGTAGTGGGATTGTTGGGTCAAATGGCAATTCCATTTTTAATTTTTTGAGGAAACTCTGTACTGTTTTCCATAGTGGTGTCACCAGTTTGCATTCTCACCAACAGTGCGTGAGGGTTTCCTTTTCTCCACATTCTTGCCAGCACTTCTTGTTTGTTAATTTATTGATGGTAGCCATTCTGGCAGGTGTGAGGTGACAACTCATTGTAGTTTTAATTTGTATCTCTCTGGTGACTAGTGATGTTGAACATTTTTTCATAGGTCTATTGGTCATCTGTATGCCCTGTTTGGAGAAGTGTCTATTCAGGTCCTTTGCCCAGTTTTTAATTGGATTGTTTGTCTTACTTTTGCTGAGTTGTATGAGTTCTTTATATATTTTGGATATTAATCCCTTATTAGGTGTATCCTTGGTGAATATGTTCTCCCATACAGTAGGTTCCCTTTGCATTATGAGTATGATTTTTTTTGCTGTGCAGAAGATTTTTATTTTGATGTAGTCCCATTTGTTTATTTTTTTGTTTGTTTCTCTTGCCCTAGGAGATGTATCAATGAAAATTCTGCTATGTGAGATGTCTGAGATTTTACTGCCTATGTTTTCTTCTAGGATTTTTGTGGTTTTGTGTCTTACCCTTAAGTCTTTTATCCATTCTGAGTTTATTCTGGTATTCGGTGTAAGTTGGTGGTTTAGTTTCATTTTCCCAACATCATTTATTGAAGAGACTGTCTTTATTGTATGCTTTTGCCTCCTTTGTCAAATATTAGTTGAGCATAATTTTATTCATTCTTTCATAAGTTTACTCATTTATTTAATAAGTATTTACTGAATGCCAAGTGTGTGTCAGCAATTGTTCTAATCCATTGGAATACATTAATGAACAAAGCAGATATCTGTCCCTAAATTTATATCTTAGTGAGTGAAACAGAAATAAACACAGTAAATAAGTATATTATACAGTATGGATATAAGTGTGAAATACTGTAAAAAATATATAAATAAATAAAAGTAGAGAGGAGAAATGAGTAGTGGAAAAACTGGGAGTAAGACGAGCAGTTTCCAATTGATATAGGGTCATCAATATTGTCTCATTGAGATGTTGACATTTCCATGAGAATTTAAAGTCGGTTGAAGAAATTACCTACATGGATAGCTGGGAAAAGAACATCTAGACTAGGGAAGGGTGCAGTCAATTCAAAGGCTTTAAGGTGAAGTGTGCCTAGAGCAAGGAGGCCAGGTCCATAGAGGGAGAAATTTGTAGGGATGAAGTTAGATATGTAATGGCAAGAATAGCTCACACCACTTAGGGTATTTTTGGCCACTCTATGAGCTCTGGCTTTTACTCTGACTGAAATGGGGAATTGTTTCAGAGTTCTGAGCAGAGGCATAGCATGATTCCTTTTTCTTATGTTTATAACACTCAGTCTTTGTGCTGTGATGACAGTATACTCTCCAAGGGTAAAGATGGAAGCTGGGAGACCAGTTATCCATGTGAGAGCTGGTAACAGCTTGGACCAGGGTGGTAGAAGTAGAGATCTTTACAGTTGCAGGATTTGGGGTATCTTTTGATGATAGAGTCAACAGATTTCCTGTGGAATGGCTGAGGGTATGAAAGAGGAAAGTCAAGGACAACGACAAGGTTTTGCCTAAGAATCAACAAGGATTATAATGTGATGATTATTATTATTTACAGTTTGTATCTTTTTGTTTTATACACTTAAAAAAGAACGGGGAACTCACTTGTACTTCTTTGTATCCTCCACAGCACTAAGAAAATGATACGCAGAGTTGGTTCTGAATAAATGATTGTTGAATTTTTGAGGGTATGGGAACAACTCTACTGCTCAGAGAAAACAGTAAGGTATGAAAAGATAAGGCCTTCCAGAAAATCAATCAATCAATCAATCAATCAATCAATCAATCAATCAATCAACAAAACTTTTACTTTACTGCTTGATCTAGGTCCAGCTCTTCCTATTTATCCCCATTAAATGACCCAGCCATTCTCTAAAATCACTATGGATGCCTACAGCCTTCTTGATTGCAGAAAATGCTCTCCTTGTTAAGAGCCTTAGCAGTGATCTGGCTTCATTGTTCTCTGGCCACATAGAGACAAGTACTGTGCAGTCAATAAAAGTAGCAATGGATGAAATTATCTGACTAAATAAGTCCTGAAAAGTAAGTCTTAAATTTCTCCTCCATGGGCAAGAGGGAATCTCAGTTCTTCCCATTTTTAAATTTTTTTATTTTTATTGTTTTTTTAGAGAGAGAAGAAGGGAGAGGGAGAGAGAGAGAAACATCCATGTGAAAGAGAAACATTGATATTCTGCTTCCTGCATGCCCCCTACTGGGGATCAAGCCCACAACCAGGGCATGTGCCTGACGTGGAATCGAACTGGCGACCTCTTGGTGTATGGGAGGACGTTCAACCACTGAGCCACACTGGCCAGACTCCGCTCTTCTGTTTATGTGGTCATATATTCTTAGGGACTATGGAGAACTGCCCCACGATACTTTCTAGAAGTGATGTGATTCGTTTCCGTATTGGATTTATATTCTTGTGAACATTTACAGATGGTATACATGAAAACTTTCACACTCAGGAGAGAAGCAAACATTATATTTCTGGGAGGACCAAAGGAAAAATACATTGTGAAGCTTACTTACTATATCTGTGTTTTGTTTTTCATTATAATTTGTGAGTCACAAATATAAGCAAAATGTAGAGCCCCAACAGTAGTAAAATGAGTTCAGAAGTTGTGTCATTTCCAAATAGAAGAGCTGTGGGCAAAGAGTATCAGGGCACAAATGAAATCCCTTGATTCAGCTATAACAGCCTTGTGGCTGTAAACTGGATGTGTTTTTATTGCATGAGGTACAATGTCTCACTTATCAGTGATTCTCTGCCCTTACAGGAAAAGGTTGAGAGTCCCATGTTCTGAGCTGAGTGAAGGCAACCACGGGGTGAATCTCTTTGATCTATTAGCTGAGGTTGTTCCACAGCTGCCTTTTAAAACCATGACTGTCAGGAACAAGTAAGGGTGGACAAGTGGGAATCATTTTCTGATAAAACCCCGAATGTATCAACTTATAGGTTTATATAACAAATACATTTATAGGAAGCACTGCTGGAAACTGAATTTAGGACAGAGGAAAATAATCAACTGGTCATAAATGTGTATCAGAGCAAAGAAGGACAGAGGAGAAAATTTAAATGCAAGTCAAAAAGGAAGAAAACAACTTGAATATTTATATTACAATACTTTCCGTAAGAGAGATGATCAGAGCTGAGAAATTAAAGGAATGTTATATGATAATAAGTGGAAAATCCAATTTTTTATTTCAAATATGGTTGGTGATCAATTTCTTTAAAAGGTCAGTTTTTCATGTGTTAAATCTTGAATGTTATTACCTATACATATAACTTTTAAAATATTCTGACTTTAAAATTTTGATTGTAAAAAAATTTTTTTGTATCTTTTTCTTTAGTAGAAAAATGCCTAAAATAAAAATTATTGTTCTGAAAAATATAAAGATATAATTAAGATTCAGGGACACATTTAGAACAAAGTAAAATAATGTTGTGAATTGTAAAGAATGCTGAGTTTGAGAATTTGCATTAAATTAAATGAGCATTTCCTGGCAAGATCTAAGTGTAGCGTCCAAAACAATTTTGAAAAACCATCAGAGAATTCTTCCATCATTTAATTTCATAGTTATCCTTTGTTTTCCCATTCTTTTGTTTCATGCCTCTGTCGAATGAAACCTCTCTGTTACAGTTTACTCTACAACCAGTTTCTGCATTCACTTTGAGGTCCTTCGTTGATGCTGTAATTTACTTTCTCAGAATTTTCTCCTAAGTAATAATCTAGATGTCTTAAATTTTCTTCAAGGGCCTACTGTATTACTATTCATAAAGTTAATAGCTATAATGTATTTTTAGGTTGCAACTATGAGGCCATGGAATAAATTGAGTTAAAGTGGTAGAAGGGATAGGTTCTGAGAGTAGAGGAAAAAATAAATATAAAGAAGTGTGCATTACAGATAAAAAGATGGCTTGGTCAGCCTTTCTCTGATTCCCCAGCTTTGAGTTCAATACACCTCTCTCCTTCCCATCCCCGACCATCCACTTCCTCACACCACACCTTAGCTTTTTTATTTTTACCATTTATGCACACTTCAAGAATATATTTGTTTATTTTTTCTCTCTGAGATATGATGGTTACATATCATATTCTTTGTCACTTGTCTAAGTGTATTACTCAGTGTAACACCCACTCAATATATTTTTGTTTTAAAGGAGGAAAAACAAGAAGGGAAAAAAGGAAGAAAGAAAGGAAATTTATTTATCTCTTTCTCAGTGTCATTCTACATGTAGCCCTCTTCTGCAGTTCCAGATTTAAGTTAAAATAATATAAGTCTTTTGATTTAAATAAAGGGCAGTTCAACGCCAAAATTTTATATTGATGTGTGTATACCCACACAGAAATTATATATATATATATATATATATATATATATATATATTTATATATATACACACTAAATATTTGTGAATATGTGTGTATATATATGTATCATATTCACAAACATATAAACTTTTTATGTTAAAGTTTAAATGGCATTATGTTTTGCAAAACTAGCAGTGATTACTTAACTAGTGTAGGTTTCTTTGGTATTACTCTATATTATAATAGTTCCCCAAATGAATATATAACTTGAGGCTGGCACATGACAGGTATGTAATAAATCTATACATGGTTTGATTATACTGGCACTACTCAAGATAACAGTCTTAAACTAAATGAAAAATCCTTTGCATTGTTTGTGTTTTGAATGGCATTTTATTATTGGAATAGTTATGAGCATGGGATTTTAAGTCAGGAAAAAATATTTCAATGCAGTTCTATGTTTTATTAGCTGTTGAATTTGTATGAGGAATAAAATAAATATAATTATGCACAGTTTATAGAGTGATCATAAAAATAAGTTTGGATCATATATAAAAATTTAATCTACTGGAGGCATAAAATATAAGCTTAATAGGTGGTAAGTTCCTTTTATTGTCACACAGTGAGAATTCGGCAGATAGGATAAGTACTTACTTAAAGGTAGTTACATAAGTTTCTAAAATTTCCTAATTGCATGTTAGGTGTAGAGTAATCATAACATTTTCCAATGCACATGCCATCAGGAAACAGCATCCAGTGGTGGGTGATAAAGTTAATTACTTCAGGAGAGTTCTTTTTTCCTTTTATACTTCTTTAAGCTAAATTTATTTTTAGGAAGTAAGTGATACTATCTTCAAATTAGAATATCAATAAGCTCCACATAAGTAGAGAGTTTCTTTTTGAGACTGTTCCAGGAGATTCAGGGAGAGATACAGCAAGGTTTGTAATACTGCCAATAAGGCTCTCCATACCTTTAATCTTGGAATGTTGTAGATGAAAAATGTTGGCTTGTTGAATGTGAGAACTAAACTCTACTTGAAATAAAATCAGATGATCTTATGTTTTTAGCATCATAATATAAAGTTTTGCCTTTAAAATCTTTCCATATATGATTAAGTTAATTCAGTGATTTATATATTATCATCATAATTTGACTAAGTTAGTTCAGATTATTCAAAGATGTAAAGATAAATAGTTTGATTTTTTTTTCATATTTAAGTCTGACAGGATTGGTATGGCCTTACCTTTGATCAGAATCTGCTATCCATTTAGAGTTGGACAAAAAGCAGCTCAAAATGAATTCCCTACTTAAAAGTCACTTTTCTAAAGAAAATATAAACTACATGATAGACAATGAATGATAAAGTGATTGTTTTTAGGATGTTGCTTTGCATCATTCTATGATTATCTATGCTATAGAGCAAATTGCTAGGCGCTGTTTGTTGTGTGGTGAAGAGGGTGGAGGGACACATGACCGTTTAATAACTTCCCATGCATTGAAAGTTACAATGTGATTGATTATTTCATTTGAAGAAGTAAAAATTCCTGAAACCAACAGAAAGACTAATTAAATACTGCAGGGATGGTAGGGGAAACTTCAGAGAGGAAATGCTATTTGAGACTATTTTTTGAGAGCAAGGATTAAACTAAAAGACATTTTATATAGAGAAAAGACCAACTACCGAGAAAGAAAGGGTGAAGGAGAATGACATGGAGTGTGGTATGGCTAAGTTACTCACATAGAACGGCACTGGGAAGGAAACAGACAAATATGATCATGAAGTGTCTTGCATGCCATGCTATGCTCTTTGCACTTCATCTATAGGCAAAGGAGCATCATTGAGAAACATTTTGTTTTTCTTTATTTCAATTTTTATTAATTTATTTTTGTTACAGATGTTTCTCCTTTTTCTCCCCTAGAGAGACACCCTCCTCCCCATCCCGCCCCCCACCCCCCTAGCATTGTTGTCTATGTCCATTGCTTGCGCATACATTCATATAAGTTCTTTGGGTTATCTCATACAACCACCCCCCCACCCCCCCGCCTTGGGTTGTAGCCCTCAACTGAATAAAAAACTCACTCAGGTATTCAGGGTAATAGGATTTCCAGAGTGTGGGGCAGATGCTGGCTGTTAATGAGCCTCAATTTGCATTTCTCTGGCCTGGCCTTTAGGTGTTGAATTCCTGCAGGAAGGGCTGTTGCTTCTCCCCTGGGCTCTGGGAAGGGGCTCTTTGAGTAATATGTCTACTGTCCTGTGAGGGAGTGATTCAGCAAAAAACTCCCAGTGCCCTCCAAATCCTCCACACAGTTCCAGACCAGTCTGCCCTCCCTCTGCCAGAGCCAAAGGTGAGTGACTATAGCTAATTTAGTGTTCTGTCCCGGCCCTCTGCGCTGTGGAGCTGGCTTGGGATTTTAACCCCGAGAGAGCTGCTCACAGCTAAAACAGCTGCTGTCCGTGGACTCCCAACCTGCCCTCTTCCGTGTCTTCAGATCCTGCCAGGCTAGATTCACTGTCCTTTTTTTCCTGTCTCTGGTTATATGGGTCCTCTCCAGCTGCTTTTCTGTTGCTTTTTCTTGATAATTTGTCTTTATTTTAGTTATAATTCCAGTTTCGTTCTGGGAGATGGTGTGTGTAGTTTTCATTCTCTCCACTGCCATTTTGGAATCAATAAACATTTTGATCCAGAAGAGACAATTTATAGCTAGAAGGGAACACTCTAGCAATATTAAGGAGGGTAAATAGGAGTTTTCGAAAATAGAGGCAGGAAGACTAAAAGAAGCCATTCTAGAGGCCATTGCCAGTGAGGATGGGTGGAAAGGAAAATTTTAAAAATGTAATCACAGAACCCAGTGAAAAATTAAAATGTAGAATATGAGTAAGAAGTTCAGATTGAGTGTAAATTTTGACAACTGACAAGATGTTGCTGCCTTTCACCAGACTAGAAATAGAGAAGACTAGAAATTTTGAATGATTGAAAGCTATGGCCTATATGAGCTTTTGAAATTGTTTGGGTTGTGTTTTCAATGCTAATACTCTTGTTACATTTAAATAATTTTCTTTTACAAAATAATAAGAAAAAACAAAAAAAATATTTTGCAAGATAAACAGAAATATTGTTGTCTATAGAAGTATTCTGTGGGGATAGTGAAAAGGTCATAAAAGGGTAAGTCAATTAGCATGCTTAACTTATATACCATTTTTTAATAAAAATAATGAATACAGTAAGATTTTTTCCACCCCTTGATATTAGTAACATATATGAATTATATTTTTAGTGCATTAAGAATCCTCAATTTATACTAATTTATAAAATAATTCTTATCTTAAAAGATAAAAGTTTATTTTTCTTATATATTGGGTATGAGGATCCTTTCTTATTAATAAGTATTTTGGGACCAAAATGTAAATTTGTATCAGTATAGTTTTTATTTTGAAATTCTTATAACTTAGTTGTTAAGCTAGTTTTTGTCAGTATTTGGAGAACAGCATGTGATTTCTGGTTGGTGACCAGTATGGTCCAAGTTACTGACTAATCCAGGGATACTAGATCTAGGATAGCCTGTGCCCAGACTGAACTTTGGACTCTTAGTGCTCTGACATCCCATGAGCTCTGAATGCCATCTTTAACAACTTGAAATGGGGTTGGGTCACTAGAATCTCCTCACAAGAGAATATAACTTGTAATAGTAGACGTGGAGTCTCTGAGAACATCTTTATTCGTTCCCCTGTCAGACTCCCAGACTAAACATGGAGCAATTGCTTGATGAAACATTACCTTAAGGAACATAAATTGCTTCTGGTACCACATACAGTTTCCCTTTGGGAACATTCTCTCCCTTGTCTGTCAGTGTGGGATGTCTCTGGACTCTACTTAGTCAGCCCTCAGTAGCTATTTGTTAATTGAACCAATGGTCTCACTAAGTCGATGGAGCTCAGTGTGCACTCGGTCTCCTCTTCCCTTTCCCCAAGCTTTCTGTTGCTGGTGCTTTGGGAAGGAGGTGTGCCTCAGCTTCCTCACAGAGTAAGCGGAATCATTAGGTATTGAAGGAACACGTGTCAAAGAGAGAGGGAAGGCACTGCAAATCTTACACTTACTGATGGTCCCAGGGGCCAGAACTGTCCCAAAACCTGCTGGGGGTCAGATAGACCCTGAAGTGATTTCAAAGTAAAATTCATTTGTAACCCATAGCAGTGACTGTCATGATGGGGAGTGTTTAGTTTCTCCTTTAAGAATTTTGTGTACCCAGTCCATAGCATGCAGGTATTTGATTCTTGTTCAGGATTCCAAAATGTGCTATACTTTTAAAATCAATACATTTTCATTAGTAAGGGGAAAAAAATCAAAGTGAACAAGAAAAGCTATAAGAACAAACAGAATATACAAAGATGTAAAAATTAAAAGGCACATAGAAGCTTATGGTGAGAGAAAATTTCATTTATTCAATATATGTTGATATTTCACAGTTCCAAATCATCACAAATAATCAAAGACCAACATTTAGAACTATAATGAAAAATGATTATACCAAAACATAATACATAATGGTTTCATTTGTGTTCTTAACTCTTCCAGTTTTTATGGAAATGTGTTGACCATCCAAACGCAGCACTGTATTGTTAGGGTCTTTTCCTTTTATCAAACATGTATTGACGTGTCCACTGGAAGTACTGGGTAAGGTGCAGCAATTCCTTTGTGGTAGAATGGTGGCAAATATATTATCAATTTCAAAGTTTTCAACTTTTAATAGGGAACACAAAGTGCCATATACACAAACGTCACTTAATAAGTGCTCTTTGATTTTGGTGAGATTGACTGATGACCAATGTCACATACAAGTGTATGGGGATCATCCCGGGAAGCATACCTGTTGTTATTGCTGAGAGAATAAAACAAACACAGCAATGACTAACTTGTCTTAAAGTATGTATATGGCATTGTATTCATGATACACAATGAGCAAAATTGCTAATATTCTGAACTTCTTGAAGGAGTGCCATCTACAGTTTGATTTTACTTTTAGTATTGTAAATGTATGTCCTTATTAACATTATTGTTCATATCTAAATTACAGGGGTGAGAATAGTACAGCTTATTGCTTGTGTGTTTAGTTCCAGTGAATACATGTATTTAACTATGGTCATTTTTCCTTTTTAGAGTACATGAATGATGTTTGTAGTTGTGTTTGGTTTCCCTCAGAAGGAGACTCTAAGATAGGAGGTACTGGCAGAGGGGGTGGGAAAGTGACAGGGGGAAGGGAAGGGATGCAGAGCAGTGTACACAGTGAGCAGGTTAGTGCTGAGGACAACTGACATTTAATCCCACCAAAGGTCTCTGGGAAATGGAGTGGAACATGCCTTAGAGTTGTCTCCACTGAGGCGGAGAGAAACCTGAGGTGTATTTCCTCCACCTCTCATCAGTCATTGGTTGATGGTTTCTCCCATGAGCATAAACTTCTCTGTACTTCTGGTCTGCCCTGCACAGCCAGAGAAAGCCCTCAGGCAGAAGGGAAACATTACAGGAGTTCTGTAGGGGAAAGCATTTGTATTGCATGTGTATGACAACAAGTTAAATAACCTAGATGGTATGGACAAATTCCTAGGAAAAGGAAAAATGCTAAAACTAACTGAAAAAGAAATAACAAACCTAAATAGACTTATACAAGGAAAGAGATTGAATTAGTAACAAAACAACTTCCCACAAAGCAAATTCCAGTTCCATATGGCTTCACTGATGAATTTTTTCTAACATTTAAAAGAGAATTAACACCAATCCTTCACAAAATCTCCTAAAAATAAAAGAAAAGAGAACATGTCTCAGCTCATTCTATTAGTCCAGTATCACACTGATACTAAAACAAGACAGAGATATTGTAAGAAAACTGTAGACCACTATCCCTTATGACTGCAGACACACAAATGCTCAACAAAATACTAACAAATCAAACCAGTAAATTACGCACCAAAGCCAAGTGAGATTTATCTTAGGTATGCAAAGTTGCTTTAACACATGAAAATAGATTGATGTAAAAGGTCATATTAATAGAATAAAGGACAAATACTTCATAATTTTCTGCATACATGCATAAAAAGTCTTTGACAAAATTCAACACCCATTCATGATTAAAAAAAAAACACAACCCTTTCTATAAACTAGGCATAGAAGGGATTCAGTTATCTGAAATATCTAGCACAGGCAAATACATAGAAGTAGAAACTGAATTAGTGATTGTCAGAGCCTGGAGGGAGGGAGGGCAGGGAATAATTGCTAATGGATTCAGGGTTTTTTTCTGCTGATAAAAATTGTCCTAAGGTTAGAGAATAGTGATGTTGTACAAGTCTATACTAAAAAACATGGAATTGACACTTATAAAGTATGTATTTTATATAATGTGAATTATATTTCAAGATAGCTTTTATAACAAAAGAAAAGAAGAGACTGTAGGGGTATATGATGGAAGTAGTATTCCTATAGAGAGATGAGGGTAACTTTATGAGTAGAAGAAACTGCTTTAAAAAGAAAGGAAAAGTGATTGGATTCTAGATACCCTTGAGACGCAACCAGACTTAACTGTTTAAAAGAGAGACATTGTGGCCTGGCCGGTGGCTTTCCCATGGACTGAGAGGTCCTGGTTTCATATCCTGTCAGGGCACATGCCCGGGTTGCAGGCTTGGTCCCCAGTGGGGAGTGTGCAGGAGGCAGCTAATTGATGTATCACTCACATCAATGTTTCTATCTCTCTCTCTCTCCCTTTCTCTCTCTCTACAAAAATCAATGAAAACACATTTTTTTTTTAAAAAGAGACGTTGTGGATGAAACCAAGATTTGTAGCTTTAAGTATTAAAACAACAACAAAAGTGATAAGGAAAGCTGCAAGTCCATTTGATTTTGGAAAGGAAAACAAATTTTGTTTGGGACATGATGAGTCTGAGACAATTAATAGACAGCTAAGTGGAGCTGTCAACTAGACAGTTGGATATAGGAGTCCAGATTTTAGAAGAAAGCTCTGGACTGTAAATAGAAACTCAAGAGTCCATGACTACGTGAAACAAACCATCAGGAACTAGATAAAGAGAACTAGATAAAGAGAACTCCACCCCAAAAAAGAATGTTGGGGCAGTTCAATAAAATATGACTAGTGTGACTGAGAAATTAAACTTTTAATTTTATTTGATTTTAACGAATTAAAATTTAAATTTATATAGCCATGTGTTTCTTGTGTCTACCATATTGGCAAATAGAGACAGCAAACAGTAAACGTAGTAAGTAAATGAACATATTAGGGCTAGAGAGAGATGGAACGTTTACAACTCAAAATAGGATGGTAAGGTGGAGTCTACCGAGGAGATAACAGCCCACTCATGAAGAACCACTGGAAACAAGGGTTACTGCATAATTTCAAATGTATGCCAATCATTCACAAAATGTTGTATATAAAGACATGATTTTATTCCTGCCAAATGTTAGAAATTTTTGCTTAAAGGTTTGTTTGCTAGTGTATTACATTACCAGTACGGTTCAACTATATATAACTTCATCCAGATATTTTTTGACAAGTATTTAAAGAAAATATTTTCCACCTGTTCTTTTCATGTATTCGCCATCCATTTACTTTCCAGTCTTCTTTTATTTGTTTTATGCAGCTGCTCATTTCTAGGCTGTAAAGATCTTCTAATAGTCAAACAATAGGGCCTATTTCAGCGACTTTTAACAATACCTCTTTAGAAAAGAAACTCTATTCCCTTGATTTCTACACTTTCATGTTCTCAATGTCATTTTTTGTGTTGTGTATTGCAACATCTTTTAAACTTGCTGCATTTTCTTCAGTCCCCTCAGATTCAGTTTGCCCACTGCTATAAATGTGACATAACATTTCTAGTACAGTAGCCTTGGACATAACATTCTCAATATCAAAGTCCTTCTCAAATACCATGCTGCTATACACATGGAGAGAGAGGGGCAGGAGTCTCATCATTTTCATGTATTTTTCATTCTCTTTTTCAACACAACCTCTGCCTGTCTTTGCAGCCTAATATCTACCCCCCCCCCCACTTCTGCACATGTTAACAGTGTTCATGAGCCAAACTTAACTATTCGCCAAGAAAATTTTAAAGTAGGTTTGATTGTTATTTGTATGCTGCATTACCCCATAAATAATAATTACCATGACTTAATTTAAACCTTCCTTGAAATTATTTATATGTTCACTTCGAATATCCTTTAAGGCCATTTATTTTTTTCTACGAAGTATTTCAAACATTCAAAAGAAGTACAGAGAATAATATGATTTATTCCATGATCAGCTTTATCAAATCTTAAGACTTTGACAAAATTGATTAATGTCAATTTTAGAAGAAATATATTAGAAGCTCCTTGATACCTCTTAGCAAGTTATACCCCTTTCTCTCTCCCCAGTTAGCAGCCGTCCTGAATCTGATGATTGTTCCTAAGGATCACACATTCTTCTGTGTTTATCACATGCATTCTTTACTTCTCCTAGGGTACCTATTATTAAACTCATGGTGTTTTGCCTTTGAAAAAAATCTCTATAGAAGATCTTATTTTTGCATATTATGCTGTTGGTATTTCTAAAGCCAAAAATTTAGCTAATAAACAATTATTGGGAAGTAACGCATGGTGGATGTTTCTGTTAAAATCTTCTTACTGTTCAGCAGTTAAATTTTGGTTTCCACCAACAATGCTCCTTTACATATTTTCCCCTTTTGCTTGACTTTATTTCTTCACTGGAACCTCTTCCCTAGGCTCCAACTCCCCTCTGTCAGTGGGCATTTCGGTCTCTGCCTCTACAAATGACAGTGCCCTTTCTCTACAAGCTATTCATGGCCATTTTTAATGTAGATGAAATATTTGGGGGGAAGTTGTATGTTCTCCATGGACTATAATTAGAAACGACCTGTTTATTCAAATATAAAGCAGGTGTGCCAGCACTGGCGATAGAATAGGACAGAAATGACACAGTCTCTGTCCTCTAGCAAATTTAGGTCCTCGTTGGGAAGACAGACGAAACAAGAAACAAACAAAAAAGTAAAAAATGTATTAAGGCATAAAAATAAGGGCAAGTTCTAAAATGCCCTGGAAAACAAAGTGTCAGAGAGAGAAAGTGAGAGAGGAGGACGAACATCATTCAGGAGGAAGAGGGCAGCCCTGCTCTGAGGAGACAGCATTTAAATTGAGACCAAAAGGCAGAGCACAGATCACTAAGAATGAAGGGAAGAAGTAAAAGCCAATGTGAAAGCCCTGAGGCAGGACAGTGCTTCACGCGTCCACTCAAGTGATCAGTATTTGAGAGGGTAACTCATGGGGGTTGTCACCTGAATATCAGCAATATTTGTTTACTTGTGACATACACCTGTGACATGGATCCGAATATTGTAACAGGCATTAATGACACAACTCAACCCTGTGCTATGTCCACATGGGAAGACAACATAAAACCAGGAGACTGACTTTGACAAATCAATGTCACAAGATACAAAAATTACCTCTACCTATTCTTATCACCTCAACCCACCTCCCCTGCCGCCCCTTTCCTTCCCTTACTTTCTCTTATGGAAAGCCAAATGATCATCAAAGATGGCACTATAAATACAGAACCTTGGAAAGTTGTGTTAGAGCTATCAAACATTTGTAGTGATCACACTAAAATATTTCACTGATACATAGTGATTGTTTACAACTCTGGGCATACATCTATATGGAAATCCTCTAAGTCTCGTTACCGAGAATCCCTTTTCCAATCTCAGGTACCTATTGGGTATATGTGGTCAATGTGTGCCTTGCTGATTTTTCTTTTTCCGAACTTTCTTAGCAGAAGAATATCCCTTCCAATGCATACATTCTTTAGCTATGTTTGTGAAGTCAATAAACCATAAAAGCATGTACTTAAGGTAACTGTGCATATTTATCTTCTTCTTTAGGTGTTGGACTTATTTCTTAGAGTTTTGATGATAAAATCTTATTTTTTACTCTTCAGATACTTCACGGGCAGGTCCCTGCAGCCACTAGGCACTGATAATACTCCCCCCTTACTCCACTTTCCATTTGGCACACAGTGGATATTTTTCATATCCTTAAGCATGAATATATTTACACATTTTTGTCATCTCTCTTTTTCAATTTTCCTCTTCCGGACTAAGGAAGGTAATTTCATTTGCCTCTATTTGGGTGAAGACCACCTTAACATTTCAGTTCCTCTGCTCTGGAACATTTTAAATCAATCTATAATTACTAAAATTTTATTCTATTGTTTATTGAATAAATGTGATAGTATGATTGATTTTGTGTGAATAAGGGGAAAAATCAAACTTGAGTCTCATTTTCTTGATTTCTTTCTAGTAGCATATAAAATTTAGATCCAGAACTGGCTATGTAATATTTAAGGCCAAATCTCAGAGCCTTTTGTTCAGAAAATGGTGAAGAATTTAAAAATGGCAATAACCAAATATTAAACCAAACACGGACTTTTCTGAGCACAGGGTCCTGTGAAGTTGCACACATTACACAGCCACGAAGCTGACCCTGTGCAGATCTTTGGGGCAGGTGGCAGCTGAGAATTAACTTCATAAATATATTTACATTTCAAATCAATTTTATAATACAATTTCATAAATACAGGTTTTTTTTGTAAAAGAATAGTATATAAATACAATAGAGTTAAATGACTATATTTATTTGGAATACTACAACTGTGTTTTTGGCACAGAGTATTGTGGTGAATAAAAATATGTAGTTAATGAGAAAATACTTTTATTTCAAATTTATTGTTGACTGTGGTATAATGCTTTGGTTTACTCTGTGGGCTCAGGAGACAGATTGCTTGTATTGTAAATGTGGGTCATTGGGCATCATTCCTTACTTTTCTGAACACAAGTGTACACACACATTGGGATGATAAGAGAAAATCAATCTCATAGGTTTGCTATGCAGATTATTACATGTAAAGTCTTTTGAAGAAGTCTATTCTGTTATTTAATATTCTTTTTATTTTTTATTTTTGCCTTAGCAGATATAATATCCCAGACTTATTTTACTCTCTCTTTCATGGTTATGAATCAATGTCCCATATAATGTTAAAAATATTTTATGGTATTGTTGGTCTAGGATTAAAAATTCAACAATTACTAGATAAGACCTTCAGTTCATGATGGTAGAAATTAATGATGCATTTTTTTCTATAAGAACATTGAAAGGGTTTACTTTTTAAATCTTCCCTTTGGACTTTCCCCCCCTCACCATTTGCCTTATTTAAAAACACCTGCTTAAATGAGCAATCCGGTTAATTGTGTTATAATTATTAAGTTACATAACTATAGAATCTAATTCAATCCAATTAGGATGAATGCTAAGTCTTAGCATTTCAGACATTTTTAAATACATTTAAAAGCAAGCTTGTTTGGAAGTAATCCATTGTGATTAATGTATGTTATTTGTTTTTATTTTTATATCACTGAATAATACATTTTTATATTAGTATGCATTATATTTATTTGTAATGATTAACAATCTGTTGTGCTTTCTTGGGAAGATGAACTAATTTACAATCTACAAACTAAATCTCTACCATCATTAAATACCATCTGAAATATTTAGTTTAAGAATCAAAGTCAGGACTATATCACAGTAATATACTAACTGTATTTTTCAGTACTGGTGGAAAATTTATTGTAAACTAGTTCAGTTATGATAGACTCTAAGAAACTATTCATTTTCAGAAGTATGCTTACAACAGAATGCTCTAGTCAGGTGTAGTTTCCAAGTAAGAAGATCCTAACACTTCCAGGCATTTTTAATTTAGGGTTGCAAGAACCTATGAAATAAGTGAGCAATACAGCTCTTTTTTTTTGGTTCTGAAAGTTGAAAAGAAAGTAAAAAGCAATATTCTTAAATATCACACAGTTTTCTAACTATGCACTGAAACTTGACCCCTTCTGTCTCCTGTGCCTCTCATTATATAATATCTATATTCAATCTCTTTTTCTCATGTCAGACAGTATTACTGAAGTCTTCACTAACATCTACGTGACCAGTTTTGGCCCTGTCTCAGATACAGATATGGTGAGTTTTTTATTAAATAGTATTTTTACTTCATATAATGCAAAGTTGGGAGGGATACTTTTTTTTAGAATAAACAAGTATTTCTAGTGTTATAGGATTATGTGACAGTCTCCTGACTATTATTCTATCCAAATACATGAGAGTTAAGTATGTTAATTTTTTTGTATCTGTAGTGCACCATTCTAGGTTGGGTGTTCAGATTAGTCCTTTATATTTTATATTTTCTTCAAAACTTATATCACCAAAAAGACGAGTTAAAAGCATCGATGAGGATGTGGAGAAAAAGGAACCCTTGTGTACTGTTGGTGGGGATGTAAAATGGTATAACCACTGAGGAAAACACTATGGAGGTTCCTCAAAAGTTTGAAAATATGATCCATACGATCAAGCAATCCCACTTCTGGGTATATATCCAAAGGAAAGGAATACAGGATCTCAAAGAGATATCTGTGCTCCCATGTTCATTGTAGCCATCTTCACAATAGCCAAGGCGTAGAAACATGGTATATATACACAGTGGAATATTATTCAGCAATGAGAAATAACTAAATCCTGCCATTTGCTACAAGATGGATTGTCCTTGAGGGCATTATGCTAAGTGAATTAACAGAGAAAGACAAATTCCACATGTATCACTTATATGTGGATAAAAAAAAATCTAACTCATAGAAACAGAGAGTAAACGTGTGGTTGCCAGGGTCTGGGGGTCGGGAATATAGAGAGGTGGGTATGAGAGTGCAAACTTTCAGTACAAGATAAAAAGGTCTAAGGGTCTAATGTAAAACATGGTGACTGTAGTCAGTAACAATGTATTGTATTATATAATATAACTTTGCTAAAAGGGTAGAATTTAAACAAATGTTGTCACACATACAAAAGATAAATAGTTGAGGTGATAGATGTGCTAATTAACTAGATGGGGGAATTCTTTCACAGTGTATAAGTACATTAAATTACCACATCATACACTTTAAATATATTATAGTTTTATTTGTCATTTATGCCTCAATAAAGCCGAAAATTTTTTTAATATGTTTTTTAGGATTTTTAGAGAGAGGGAGAGAGAGGGAGAGAGAGATAGAAACATTGATGAGAGAGAAACATCCACAACTATCGGCTGCCTCCTGCATGTCCCTCCTGGGGATCTAGTCTGAAACTCTGGCATGTGCCCTGATGGGGGGAATCAAACCAGCGATCTCTTGATGTATGGGTCTAGGCTCAGCCACTGAGCCATACCAGCCAGGTATTTTTTATTTTAGGGGAAGGAAAAGAAACTGTGATCTTTTAGCTAGTGTTCCACATATGACTTTCTTTCAGAGAAAGTTGGGAAATTTATATATTTTTACAAATCATGAATTCTAAGAAAAATCAAGTAAGGAAATAATGGGGAAAAGCTTTATAGTTTTGCCAGAATTAAAGCTTAACAGTCAACATAAGGAATCCAGTGATGTTCAGTTGAAATCAAGAATAAGGAATGCTGATGTGGGAAGTTAAGACTTGATGGTTAAGGACATGTCCCAGATCTGGGCCAGGACCCTGTCCAAGGGAAGTAGCCATGATCAGCCGATTATGCTGTTAACTGTTGTGTGTCTGTGGTTCTATTTGCTGCTGTCATTTAGAGTTTGCTTTTATGAAAGCTTCTTTGAATAGTTTAAAATCTGGTCTACATTCCTACGATCCTGTTTATTGTATTTTACATGATCTACAAAATATAAAATTATGTATTTTTTCTTTGGCTGTCCCTAGAAACAAAAAAGTATTTTAATAAAAAATTGAATTGAGAAAAAGAAAATAAACATTAATGTTTATATGCAAATAAATAAAAATAAAAGCCTGGAGCTGGTGAGGTATGTAGTCATTAACAACAGAACAAATATAAACTCCTTCCTCTCTGAATTGAAGCAAACATTTGGTCTCTTCAGTGAACTTCACCCAAGAACCTTAAGAAATTTTAGCAGGCTCAAGATTTGCTTTCTTATTTTGGGAGACCCTATCACACATTGTATTAAACATTAAAATGGACTTACAGCCTGGCCGGTGTGGCTCAGTGGATTGAGCGTGGTCCCATGGACTGAGAGGTCCCAGTTTGATTCCCAGTCAGGGAACATGCCCGGGTTGCAGACTGGATCCCCAGTGGGGGGCGTGCAGGAGGCAGCTGATCAATGTTTCTCTCTCTCCCTTCCTCTCTCTCTAAAAAAATCATTAAAAACATATTTTTAAAATTGCCTTACATTCCAAACTATGTATAATTGAGGTGAGTGGAATTGTAGTTGATAACGTTTAAAGTAAAAAATCACTTACTTTGATTTTTTTAGTTTTCTTTTTCTGTTTTGGAGTGTGTGTATGTATGTGTGCACATGCACCTATATATGGAAATATTTCCCTAAGTGACATAGATATTTAACATGTCAGAGACTCTTGAAAGGCTTGTGGGCCCTGGACAGTTTTCTAATGATACATTTCCCTGAACACCCTAGCCTAACACAGTTTTATAGAATTCTCTTTGGTCATGTCGGATTTTGTACTATATTTCCATCTTCATTCACCTTGTTTACTCAGTCTTACCAGTAGTTTGCTTGGAGGAAGTCTGATTAATTCCAAAACCACCAAGTGAGCATCTACATACTCTGTCATCAGAATCCAGTCAGAGGAAAGGACCCGTAACAGCAATTTGAACAGGGAAAATCTAGGATATTAATTATTAACTGGTACAAGTGATTAAATAATAAAACAAGGTAAGAGAAGACAAAGCGATACAGAATCAGCAAATGCGGAAGGCAGTGTCCACTTCCAGGAGTGGAGCTTCATGAACAAGGAAGAAGCCGAGGGCTTGGCAGAGTGAGCGCCCTGCAGGGCCGAGATCGGACCTCACTGAGATGTTGCTGCTCCCGGACTGGAAGTGCTGCTGCTGAGGAAACACGGGAGCGTCCTGCCTGAAGCTGCTGTGCAGGAATATTCCGCCTGGTAGCCGAACACTCGCTGCATGCCAGTCCTTTGAAGCCACGCTGAAGGTGACAATTCACCTGAACCACAAAGAGAAGCAGAAAGAAAAGTCTCCTTCTTTCGCTGTGACATCAGATATCCCTCCAGTACCCTCTGTTGACAAAGCCTAACTAACATTGTGCCCACTGGCAAAGGACCAATGTTTGCGGAGTCCTTCTGCAGTATCACAAGGAAGGGGAAAGGAGGGTGGGTTGTAGCTAGAGGCAATACACTGTTATTGCTATATACAATAATGTGTGAAATGGGGAGGATTTTGAGTAAGAGCCAAGAGATAGTTTGATCACTCAACAGGTACTATTTGTTATTTGTCCAAATCTAGAGAAGCATGATAAAGCTGGGGAAAACGAAAGCTGAATTACCTACATACAAATACTGTAACACAGTCATAACAAATATACACTTACTCATATTGCAAAATCTGTTAGTGAAGATAGAGCTCAATCTAAAAACATGTATGTATGTTTGAAAAGTAGTGATTTGGTCTTCCTGATGATCAAATGGAGTGATTTTCAATCTTGATTTTTGCTGGAAAGCAAGATAATGAGGGAAAGTTTGAATTTGTATTAGTATACATGGCCAGGTCAAGAAACAAAACTTGCCTATGAAATGTTAAATAGAAAGAAATGTATTATGATGGGGAGGGAAAAATATACCCATATCAGCTATATATAAAGGTGGTTTGCAAAAGCAATTAGTCAATGGAAGAAAAGTAAAGAATAAATTGAATTGTACTTTCAGCAGCTTAGCAGATACACGCATTTCTATGCAGTGTGCATACTGACTAGCAAAGCCTAAACCCTGAAGTCTTCCTGTTCAGGTCAATGATGTAGATTTGTTGTGACATTAGCCTAAGAGAAAAAACAGCATAGCAGAAAGAATTAAGAACTGAAAGAACAAACACACATCACACACACACACACACACACACACACACACACACACACGCTGTATCTCAGAAATATTAACTAGTGTAATTGTCCGAAGTTGCAAGTCTAAATTATAATTAAAGATTCTAATTATGGTGTCTGCAATTAAGTTTAAATTCTTTTATTTCAGCATTTAAAAATTCATGAGTAAGAAGGTAATTAAACTTTGGAATGTACTAGTAGCTGACAGTTGACAAAGTTTGTAGTAGGCGTGCACATTTTAGAAATTTACAACTCACTCATTAATTCTTTTCCTTGGTTTCTATAAAGGATGACTTTTCCCATATTAGTAAACACTTTCACTGTGTGTGTGCATATTCTTAAGGGATAAATGGTATAGCCACCCATTACTGCACCAAAAGCTAAGCTAAGAACCTCAGCTCAAATGGTTTTCTCTTGCAAGTGCTAAGCATTCGAGTTAGAACTTGAACAATGGAAACTTTCAAGTCATCGCAACATTTCTGATTCAGAGTTTACCATTAGACTATTAAGAAAAAGCCAGGCACATAAGTGGTGACTTTGGTTTATTGATTTTACTTTTCTATGTTATCAAAACACAGTGCACAGCATCTCTTAGATTCCCCAGAAGCTAATTGGGGTATTATGTTGTTTGGCAGCTAACATCATAGGAAGGTTTAGAGTTACTATATGTCAATGCTTGGTCAAAAATTGACACTGGACTTAGCTGTTAACCTTTATCAGAAGTTGTCATTTGTAAATGAAGCTAAAAAAGAGACCAGCTGTAAATATGGTAAATACTATATATCAAAAGTAAAGATACAGTGTTTTACTGATTTCAAAGCTGGCATGTAGAAGTTGACTATTGAAAGGTTATTGATATTTTGGAAAGATAGGAATTAGACTTGGGGAACATTCATTCATTCAGTCAATATTTTTCAGTACCCTCCTAGAGTTTTTAAATACGTTTCTCAAAATTAGATTCAGAGATACTTGCACTGGACTCTTTGAGAAATATTTATTCAAACAATGATTTCCTAGGCTCCTTCTAAAATCCGTGGATTCATAATTGCCAGGGGTGGGGGACAATCTGTATTTTAACAGAATAAGTTGTTTGTATAAGATGAAGTCTTGGGGGATTGCGTGGCACCATTCACTGGGATATGAAACAGGAAAAGTTTTGGATTTGTTTTGGTGTTTGGGGCTGAAATATTTATGTTTTGGACATTCTGTGCTGGTGTGAGATTTAATCAGAGATGTCTAGGTAGCAGGCATAGTTCAGGAGCTCAGGAGATGGGCTTGGCGTGCAGACGGTTTGGGGAGCCATGTGATGGCAGTTGACACCATGGGCATACATAAACTGTGTAAGGAAAAAGATTAGCATGAAATGGTCATAATACTCTCACAGAAACGTTAGAAAACAAGAGATTAAAGAGGATTGCATAGGAGACTGAGAAGGAGCAACTGTGGATGCCTGTCAAAATAAAAGGGGATTTGTTTCTCTGAGCTAGACTGCGCTTTGATCCTTAACAACAAAAGTCAGAGACACTGCCTTTTATTTCTTTTGAGATGTAATGGTGTACAGTAGTCTGCTATCTTTTCCACTTAGAGCCATTAGTCAAGGTAGGATATGATTCATTTGGTAATGGGATGAATCTACAGGTTTTGCTCACAGTAAAACCTCATCTAGGGAATGGGCAACAATTCCACAAAGGAGGGCAAGTAAAGGCAGTTTGACTCCATCCTTTTTCATCTTGCAGGAGGGAGGGCTGTGGGAACTAAGTGCATCCATCATAGCTCTTGGCTTCTTCAGAAGAGAGGCATTCCCTACTGCCTTCCCATTGTTTTTGTATAAACTAAATAACAAAGGGCTATGACTTCTGAACATGAAGCGATGTTTAAAGAAAATAAAAATTGCAGAAGTTGCGTGTTCTTTCCCCAGGTTGCCCGGGTCGATCTGGCTTCTTGGGGGAGCCACGCTGAACTTGTATGTCTTGATTTAAAATAATATATATTATCCATTGGTGTTAATATCAGGAGATATCATTGCAGGTAGATTGTTGGCAGACACAGAAGATCTCAGATCCCATGGTGAGGATTTTCCCATAATACCAGGAGAATGTGGTTTTATGCCAATGCAGGATGGAAGTGCAAAAGTAAAGAGAGAATAACATGTCATATATTATAGTAAAGCCAAGAAAAGGATTCAAGTGTGTCATTAGATGAAGCACAAGGAGAGTATTTGCTGATTGTGGTAAAAGCAACCAGATTGAGGTGGGTTGAGCACATGGGAGGTGAGGAAATGGATCAACAGTGGAGGCGACATTTTTAAGAAGCGTGGTTGAGGAGAGGAGGCGAGACAGAGGGCAGTAGCTGTAAGGCTTTTATTTTTAAAGATTGCATCAAACTTCTCACTGTTCTCTGAGCATGCCATTATCTTGAACAATTCTCTGGCTTTGTCCATGTTTTCCCCTGTTTCTGTTGTGCTTTGCCCCTCCTTTGCCAACTGGAGATCTTTCATTGACTCAAGGCCAAGCTCAAATTCCATCTCTGATGTTTCTCTAGGCTGCTCCAAGGGGAGTCAGCCCTTCTGGTCCTTGTGCTCCACCACATGGTATTCGCACACTTCTTATGACTTTTCACACTGGATAATAAAAACCTTTACGTGTCTTTCTTTTTACTGCAATCTGAGCTGTGAGAAGGCATGAGTTCTGTTTTTTCGTTCCAGCAAGATTTACTAAGGACATACTTTGCGTCTGTCACAGTGTCAGGAGCTGAAATACTGGAGTGTAGCTAGTCCCGCCCTCGAGTTTTTCATAGTGTGTGGGGGGTGGCGGACTAAGAAAAAAAATCATCATTTTAAAACAGTGTGATCATGCTTTTATTGCAGTATTTATGGATTAGTTAAGTGGCTGTGTGTAAAGGATATCTACGTCTGAGGAAGATTCTAGAAAAAGAAGATAGCTAAGGAGGACAAACAGGGATTCGGTGGCCAGCTACATAACAAGAAGAATGTTCTAGCACAAATTAGAAGAGTTTGTTGAGTTTAATAAAATGTAAAAGTTCAGTGTAATAGAAGCCTGGAATGTTCTTAGGGATATGAAAGGAAATGAGGCTAGAAAATAACTCAGAGCCAGGTCAAAAAAGGGACTTATAGCCAATTGCCTCCTAAAAGCCAAAGCATTCCTAAATAAAACTAAAACATAGTAGATATCTGTTGCCAGTGAATTTATTATGGCATGGCTTTAAAATATATATATATATATTTAATTGATTTTTTAGAGAGAGAAATAGAAACATCCATGTGAGAAACATCGATCGGCTGCCTCCTGCACGCCCCCTACTGGAGAGCGAGGCCACAACCCGGGCATGTGCCCTGACTGGGAATTGAACCAGGACCTCTCAGTCCATGGGAGAATGCTCAATCCACTGAGCCACACTGGCCGGGCAGACATGGCTCTTTTAATATATGTCAACATTCTCTAAAATATTACTCTTATATACAATAAAAGCCCACAGTGATTAGTTTAATATAGTTATACAAGCACCCACATGCCAACATTCTCACCTATGAATTTAAGAATTAGGGTATTGCATGCTGGTCACTCTTCGCTGTAAGATATCTGAGAGTGTTTCTTCCATCTTCCTCTGCTGATGCCTTTCTCCGTATGTACCATTTGTGCTGTTGTTGCCAGAATCTTTGTTATCACATTTAATTTCCAATGAATCTTCTCATTCATTCATTCAGACTAATTATTGTTTATTTCCTATGTTGCTGGTGACACAGCATGTAAGAAAGTGGTTATGGTCCTTGTTTTCAATGTGCAGTAAAAATTGGCCAAATGTAGGGGTGGGTAGGGAAGAGAGACTGCAGCACAGTGCGTCTGGGTAGTAAGATGGAACATGAGACATCGGATGCCCTGCATGTCAGTATTGCTGCAGGAGAGGGTGTGGGATGGGGAGAAAATTACTGAACACCAGGCTAGAGCTAAGGGAGGGGGAGGTTATACAGGGCCTTGGAGCCTGTGAGAAAGAATCTGACCTTTATCCCAAGAGCTCTAGAAATTCTACTGACCAAACCCAGCAACGCTTCATTCTTTGGATCCCCTTTCCTGACATGGTGGCAGCTGCATCCTATAGCTTTATTTGCACTTTCAAATATCAAACAGCCCAGGCTAGTCCAATTTAAACATCAATTTCCTCTGTCATTTAGAGCTCTCCTTTTCTCAGCACACTTGGGATTTCATCTCCGTGACCTCTTTATTACCCCAAACACCGAAACACATAGGTAGCTCATTCTTTAATGGCTCTCTTGTGGCATCCTCCTCAGCCTCTAGCCTGGCACTTTACTTTGTGACCTTTGTTGCTAGATGTCCCTCCCTTGACAGGCCACCCTTTTGTTGAGTATGGGAAATGGAGGAGAAGGATACTTTGAAGGTGAGTATTTCCTTGAGTTCCAAACAGTTTCTAAGAACTTCACACATATTATCTCACTTCATCTTTACAAGAGTTTTAGGAAGTAGATTTTATTGTTACCACCACTTTCTAAATAAGTCAACTGAAAAAGAGACTAAATCAGTTCAAGGTTATGTACCCTGGTCTATCTGACTTAAGAGCCCGTGCTCTTAATATCTGTTTCTTATTACTCAATTTATTATTCTTGCTGATATCCTTCAATCTTGTGTTTGAGTCGGTTTTAAATGTGGAAATTCTAAAACTCCAATGTCAACCCTGCAACTGATTTCTTCCTGTCACCTTCCACAATCGATGACTAGCATTCATTTACTGATCTTTACAAGAAGAAGAATTCACTCTAATGTCCTGCCTCCAAGGATTCTTTTTATGTATGGTCTAATGAAAATAGCTTGGTGTTAGGAAGCATAAAGTTTGAGTTCAAATTTTGGCTTTCTCTCTCTTTATTTTTTTAAAAAATGAATGTGGTTTCAAAAGTGTTCTCTACTTATGAAATGGTGATAATGTTACGTATTTAGTGAGGTTATTATGAATTTTATTTATTTTAATCACATTTATTGGGGTGACATTGGCTAATAGGATCATATAGTTTTCAAGTGTACATTTTTACGATACATGATCTGTATATTGCATCGTGTGCCCACCACCTAAAGACCTTTGCACATCTCTTACTTCATGTTTGAATTATTATAACTATTAATCATTTTGAATGCTTTGCTTAGACATATTTTAATTACAATTAGAATATGAATCTTAGTAGTGTTTTTTAACTTGCTCATGAGACATGCCTGGCCTCTAGTTCCAAAAGATAGACCAGACCTCTTACCCGCACAGTGGTCTGAACACGCTGTGTCTGTATTGTCCTGCAATGTCCGTTTGTGTGAGCTTCTTTGCATAATAGGGCTTTATGATCTTATTCCAACTGGGCTTATTGACAGTGTGGTGATCTGGTCTTAAGCTTTTCACTTTTTGCAATATTTTAAATGCTAATACTGGGCTAAATTTCTTATTCAACCTTTGAGTACCAAATAGAAGTGTTTGACTTTAACCATTCTTATATATTCCAGGGGTGTTGTTTAATTGCTACATACCTTCTTTATAAACCACAATTTTATTTGTTATACAAGAAACACACTCTTGTCAGTGTCCATGAGTGTGATGATTGTGGTGGGAGGAGAAGTGGGTGATGGTAGAGGAGGGTATATAGGGGTAAATGGTGATGGAAAAAAATAAATAAATACAAATAAATAACATACAAATACAAAAGAAAGGAAGGAAGGAAGGAAGGAAGGAAGGAAGGAAGGAAGGAAGGAAGGAAGGAAGGAAGGAAGGGAGGAAGGAAGGAAGGAAGGAAGAAAGAAAGACACTGATTGGAATTTACTCAGAGAAGACTAGCTTTTATTAGCAAAAAGGGTATAATGAAATAAACTTTGATACTTTAACATACACTGAGTAAATCAAAGTGAATGAGAAATTACTCCAAGAACAGTCCTGTCATTTAAATGTTTTAGGTGTAGAAATAATTCATCAGAAACAGGCTACAAGCATTGACTTATAACTGATGTACCCAGGCACTAAAAATATGCTGTCTTCACTAAGTTAATGTGTCCTTGAAATCATGTTTATGCAATAAAATAAGAAATAGAGAGTGATTTGATTGTTTGCAATACAAATAATGGAAATAATAGTGGTAGTAAAAATAATGGACTGGAAACTGTATTCCAGGTTGTGCCCCTATCAAGCTTGGAAACAGGAAATTTACTGAATTTACCTAAACCCTCTTCTGTAAAAAGGAGAAATTGGATTACATTTCTGGTAAAGACTTTTTAAAATCTAGAAGTATATGAAGTCTTTCATTTCAGTTTTACCCAGTAATCAGTCTCACTTCTCCCGTACATTGGCCCCAGGATAGCTGCCTGCTGGTATGTTCTTGTGAAGTCTTTTGGTTTTTCCTAAATTTGCTTATTACTTGTTTGTATATTCCCTCAGGGATTTTGTATTTGCTCTTGTTATTATTGATTTATTTTAGAATATCAGTTCATGGGTCCAAGTCTTAAATTTTTATGAAGAGTTTGCATTGTTCTGTATTTCTCTGGCAATTTTCTGTAACACACAAATCAAACTATTACTATAACAGTTTATACTCATGGCAAAATCTAAGTTGATTGTAAGGAATGTTTCTATTCTTTTCAAATACTGAGAATGTGCATTTAATATGAATTTAAGGCAAACACATAGTTTGTTTGGAAATCCTGTTATTCTTAATAGATATCCATTAAATATGATTTGGTTGTCTCCTTACCGTGCCTTTTTAATCTAGAAAGCAAACCCACAAAAACTAGTGGATCAACTACATTTATTTTTTTATTTTTTATATTTATTTATTTATTTATTTATTTATTTATTTATTTATTTATTTATTTTTGTTACAGATGTTTCTCCTTTTCCCCCCATTGTCACCCTCCTCCCCCTCCCTCCCTGCCCCGTCCCCAGTTTTGTTGTCCATGTCCATTGGTTATGAGTACATGCGTACAAGTGCTGTGGTTTCAACTGCATTTATTTATGTATTTCTATGTCTAAATACTTTGTTGTTGTTGTTGTTTGTTAATCCTCACCCAAGGATATTTTTCCATTGATTTTTAGATAGAGTGGAAGGGAGGGAGGGAGGGAGGAGGAGAGAGAGAGAAACATCAATTGGTTGCCTCCCACATGACCCCAACTGGGGCTGGGGATTGAACCTGCAACCCAGGTATGTGCCCTTGACCAGGAATCAAACCCGAGACCCTTTGGTCCAAGGGCTGACACTCTAACTACTGAGCCAAACTAGCCAGGGCTATATCTAAATACTCTTGTACTAATATATTAAATATAAGATAAACAGTAAAGCAGAAATTTGAATACGAGAAAGTCAAATTACGTATTGTTCAGGAATAATTATTATATTTATTAATAAAATCGATTTATTTTTGCTCCCACTTGATTGTTGTTCATGATAATATTTTAACAATTAAAGTGTTTATATGTGCTTTATTATTTCTAAATATCTTAAATACTTTATAATATATTAATATAGTAATCAAAGGTCTGACTCTAATTCATTTTGTTTTAATATTATTTTCAATGACTGTTGTAGATGAAAATGGTATATAAATTCAAATTTAGAAGTGTATTATTGGCTATTGGTTACTGAACCACCACACTCATTTTTTTTTTTTTTTTTTTTTTTTTGGTACGTGCCCCTAGCGGGAACCAAACCCTGGACTCTCAGGTCCGCAGGCCGATACTCCAACCGCTGAGCCAAACCGGCCAGGGCTCATTTTTAAAACACATTAACCAATTTTAGGTATTTGTCTTCATGTTCTGAATATTCAGTTTTCAAACCAACTCACTATTTGCAATGGCCTTATGCTATCATTAACCAGTGTTTCAAGGTACCACATGTGCCTAAGATAAAGTTCATCATTAAAACAGTGAGTATAAACCATATTTTAAATAGCCTCAATGATAATTATAAATTTGCTTTTGCATATTTTGTTTTAGAGTTGATTTGTTCATTATTATTATTATTTTTTGCATTTATCTTGAGATAGAGCAGGAGGGAAAGAGGGAGGAAGAGAGAGAGAGAAACATTGATGTGAGAGAGACACATCGACTGGTTGCCACCCACACGACCTCAATCGGGGCCGGGGACAAACTGCAACTGAGGTACGTGCCCTTAGTGGGAACTGAACCTGTGACTCTCTGGTCCGTGGGCTGATGCTCCAACCGCTAAGCCAAACTGGCCAGGGCTAGTTCATTATTTTTAATGTAGCTAATGAGAGCTATTATTAAGGCACAAAACAGATATCCTTTTTCTTGATATCCAATCATGCTTATGTAATTATTAGTGTTTTGCTCATTCCATGCTGTCATTTAGCAGTAATTTTTTAAAGCAATTTGTCTATTTTCAATTGAGGAAGTTTGATCAGAACTAGATGTTATAACTTGCAAATTCAATGAAGTGTAAATCACAGTACACTGAGAACAATTGAATGAGGCATCACTTGACCATTCCCTGGTAAAGCTCCCTTTCTTACATACATCACTGTCTTCTACTTATGGACATGGTGAGAACGCCAGTACCATTCCATATATTGTCTATTAGCAAAACTTTATTTGCTTCCTATATTTGGATGATAATTCTATATAAAAATAAAGATTCTAGCCTGGCCACTGTGGCTCAGTGGTTGAGTGTTGACCCATACACCAAGAGGTCGTCGGTTTGATTCCCAGTCAGGGCACATGCCCAGGTTGTGGGCCTGATCCCCAGTGGGGGGGGGGGTCTTGCAGGAGGCAGCCAGTCGATGTTCTCTCTCATCGATGTTTCTATCTCTCTCTCCCTCTCCCTTCCTCTCTCTCTAAAATCAATAAAGATTCTAACATTTCTTCCTATACCCAAATGGATGTACACGCCCCACTTTGTAAACCGTTGTATTAAGCTGGCAATCCTGCTTCAGCTCACAGGTTTTCTCTTCATTTAGGTGCAATGCATGCAGTAGATTATAGTTATTTTTACTGAGTTATAACCAACCTGCCTCCCTTGTATTTGACCACTGAGGCTTTCATCGGGGGCACATGATGAAGTGAAGTTTTAGATGCTCTCAAACTCTTCATACATTCACAAAACTCTTTTATTTTTGTCTCACACAGGGCTAGTGTGATAAGTTGCAATGATGGCCCCATTCTTTACTTCTTTGTATATCTGCATCTATTTCTGCTTAGCTTCGTAATGCCCTTCCACTAAGAGTGGGGTGACCTGTTATATTATGTGTCACTCACCTCAACTATGTGACTTGCTTTGGCTAATGGCTTGTTAAAAAGATATTACATAGGCAGTGAGTTGAAATGAGCTTGTGCACTGGGGTCTGCTATTTTGTACTATGCCATCATCATGCGAAAGATAAGCCCCAGGTAGCCCTGTGGTCCCTGGAGGAGGAAGAGACACTTGGAGCAGAGCTGAGTTGCCCCAGTGGCCCTACAGGGATGTGAGCCCAGATCAGCCAATGACCAGCTAACTCACAGATGCATGAGTAAGAACATCTGAGATCAGCTGAGCCCAGATAGATCCACTGACCCCTAGTCTCTTGACTTCTGAGCTAATAATAACTGGATGCTATTTTAAGCTCCTGCATTTTAGGTGGTTTTTGCATGGCGGTAGCTAAATGATATTAGCCAGTCTCTAGATTTTACTAGTGAAATGCAGATTTTCCTTAGTGGCATTTATAAATTCAGGATTTGGTGAGAGTACTTTTCCCCCAGTGAAATGGTACCCTCGGCCCCATTGTATTCTAGCTTTTGAATTCTTCTTTCTACTAAGCTTTCACAATATTTCAGCACTAGTTGACACTGTTGATCTCTACATGCTTCTTAAATTTTCTTTTCTCTCCCTCCACTCCTTCTCTGTGTTTGTGTTTTTATGGTTCTTCTTCTTCAGTTTTCTAGAGTTTGTTTCTGGGTTATTTTCATCAGTCAATCATGAAACATCTATATAAATTATCCTTTTTATCCTTACTATTTTAATTGTCCCTGATAAAAATGATATAGTCTGAGGATATGTTCAATATATTAGTAATTACATTAAATGTAAATGGACTGAATTACCATTAAAGGATAGAGATGGTCAGATTCAACAAGAAATCTTAAGATATTTTTTAAAAATTGGAAATAATTGGTATCTTCAAAATATAGTCTCTTATTATAGATGCAGTGAAATTAAACATCATTGACAAAAATACAAATAAATAAAGCCATACTTTTTGAAATATAAACATGCACGTTACAATATCTCCTACATAAAGAAAAGGAAAGTCATAGTGGAAATTATAAAATGTCTTTGACTCAACAAACACTATTAATTATAATTATTATGTAGCAATAGTAATCATTACTTTAGAACCAGTGCAGCAATAAACAATAAAAAAGAAGAGAAATGTCAGAAACAGACCCATACCTACATTAACACTAGGTACATGAGAAAAATGCCATTCAGATCTGGGGGACTGATGAACCACTTAATGGAAAGTTGTTTTTCCCATTAGAAAAAAAGGTTGGGTCTTTACCTCATATGAATGATTCCAGGACCTAAATGTTAAAAGCAGAACTTTTACATTTTTATAAGAAACATAGAGGTATAAGGGGTTGGCAAAAGTAGGTTTATAGTTGTGAGTACATGCAACACACTTTATTCTTATATTATTATTTATGTCGTAATTTTGTATTATATATTTGTATTATTATTTGTCTTATTACTATTATTGTTATTATTTTGTATCCTTACTTATAATTTATCTTGCAGGTAAAGTTGGTTGGTAATTTAATTGTTTTTACCCACCCCTATATTTATGATATGTTGTATAGTTTATGATCTTTATTAGAATTCTTATTGAGTTTGTGTTTAAAAATATTCTTATATAGAAAATATAAGGAAACTCAATAAGTTTGAGTAACTCAATAAGGAAAAGGCAACCTAAAGAAAACTAAGTAAATGAAATGAACAGAAAAATCTATAAGAGAAAACTAGAGTATTTAATAAACATTTGAAAATGTGTTAAATGTCACTAGTTAACAGGGAACTCCAAATGGTAGGACCATGAAATATTTCACACCAACCATAATGGCTAAAATGAAGTATTTTCTCTGTCCCATGTTGTAAAGAAACAAGAAAGTTTATACATTCTAGTGTGAATATAAATATATAGACCTCTTTGGACTTCAATTGGACAATATCTTGTTATTTTGAAGATGCTCATACAATGCACTCCAGCAATCTCACTTATAATTTACTCCCGAGCAGTTGTGGGTGTACTGGGGCCCGTGGGCCAAATCCTGTCAGCTGCCTATTCTTGTGAACAAATATTTGTGGGAACATACCACCCTCACGCATTTATGTATTGCCTGTGGGGGCTTTGACACAATAGCAGAGTTGAATAGTTGTGATACTGACCATATGGTCTGCCAAACCTAAAATGTTTACTAACTGGCCTGTTATGGGAAAAGTTTGCTGATCTCTGCTCTAGTCTAACTCGTACACCTTTGTACTGAAAGCATCATGTAACAATGTTTATAGTAGTATTGCTTACAATAGTGACAAACTGAAAACAGAAAAAAAAATATAAGAGCAAGGAGAAAAAAGTGAAATATTCTTACAAGGTAATGCATGTAGCAGTGAAAATGAATCAAAGTCTGAGATGTATTGCCATGAATAAATCTCAACAATGTAACTGAAAAGAGCGAGTGTCAGAAAAATATATACAGTGTGGTCCCATTTCTGTAAATGTTAAAAATGTGACACACAACACATAAATTTGTATAGTAAATATGTAAGTACATGTATGGGTATAATACATACCAAATTCAAGAACATTATTTTGTCAGAGGTAGGGGAATGTGATAGAGATGGAATGAACAGGAGAGGGAAGGCTTTGATAATATTTATGATGACGCTGCTGATGGTAAAAGGTGTTTGTAATTTCTTTATATTCTCTTACATGTCTGAAGACAGAGTAAAATAATATACAGATGAAAGCCATAGCCCCCTTCTTGAATATTTACAAGCCAGTTGGGAGAAAGAGGAACAAATGTATAATTGAAATGTAGGATCTTGCAGTAATGGAAGGCTTTGTGAGTAATAAAGATAGATAGAGACCTGTGTATTTCCAGATGTTCAAAGGACTGGGAGTGTGGTTGTGAGCAGAGCTCTTGATTCGGGAGGGTAGGGAACTTGCTGTATATGAGGAATGGTAAAGAGTGAGGGCTATAGGAATTACCCAGAGAATAGCATGAATGTGCATGGTGAAAGTGGAACAGAAAGGTCCAGAGCCTGCTGGATAGGTTAGCACTGGGTAACTTGGGACACTGTGAATGCTCAAAAGCAAACCATGCTCCTGAAAACATTTTTTAAAAAGGATCACTTAAAATTTACTGTTTGGAAACTTTATGTAGCTCCTATGTGATATGTCTGTAGGAAATGATTGCCATAGCAATAGCTTCTAAACCCATAAAACATACCATAATTTTACAGAAATGGAAAAATGGAATTTGAAATTTTATAAGAACTTGCTAAATACCTTCTGTTTGCCTAGAGAAGTAAATGGGGATTCACATTCTGCTTGAATTTGAAGGAACCACAGTTGGAAAGAAACACTTGTGTAAAAATTTATCATAAACGAAGACTCATGTCTTGATCTAGTTTTTTGTTGTTCATTTAATTTCATCTGTGTGGAATAAACCCTTTAGAACAATGACAGCCGTGGAGCGTGACGGTGGGTGTGATTATATATTTTTCTCCTGAAGATTAGGAGCACCACCTGGAGCCACTTTCATGTCCTGTTCATACTCTGTTACCCATGGCTGACACTTGTCATCTCCATCCACTCCAATTTGAGCAATCACTGAGAATCATTTACTTGCATTTGCTTGATTAAGATGTGTACAAATGATTTGATATTTTCATGAGTATATGATCTTTTTAATCTGCCTTTTTAAAAACATGTTTTCATTGATTTTAGAGAGAGAGGAAGGGAGAGGGAGGAAGAGAAACATCGATATGAGAGAGAAGCATCCATCAGTTGCCTCCCCTATGCACCCTGATGGTGAACTGAACCCACAACTTGGGCATGTGCCCCGACCAGGAATTGAGCCACACAATTTTAGTTGAGTGAAATTGTCAGTTGCTGAAGCATTTATTTTCTTACATGCGATTAACTGTGACATTGTGTTCAAAGGACAGTCTCTGAATTTCCAATCTCAAGTATGTAATTGAAAATTTTAATTATTTATCATGTATTTGCAAAAACATATATGGACAAAAATTTGAACTTCCAATGGATTGTCAGTATTAATCTCGATTGTGAATTGTATATCTCATCTAAATGTGTGCATTCTCTTATGCTAAGAAAGCAATAGAAAGTGAAAGGAGGGAAGTGAAGGAGAGAGAGGGAGGAGGGGCAAAGTGAGAGAAAAAGAGCAAAGTGGGGGGGAGAGAGATTCAGCTATAAAAAGTATTGTAGAATGAAAATAAAGGAATTGATCACAAACTGATCTGTATTTTATTGAATATTACATTTTAACCTGAAAGAGCTAATAAATTGTCAGTCTTTTTATTACAACTAATATTATAAAATAAACTTATTAAAATCATCATTATCCCCTAATACATTCTTGCTAACAATATGATATCTCATCATTTATTTTTTTTTTTAGTATTTTATAAAATAAGATATTCTACAGTTTCTTTGGCAACAGAGATGATGACTCATACAGATCTGACAGTGTGTTTAATACTTTTCTTTTTTCCCCTTTTTTTGGCTACTGAGAAGGTTCCCTGCTATTTCTTTCTTAAGACAAATGACAAAGCAGTCTACCAAACCCTGCCCCAAGCATACCCCCTCTCCAAGTAGTTCATTCTAATCTATAGGATGAAGCAAAGCAGTTTGAACTCAGACTTTGTCCAACTGAAAGAAGCCAGATAGAGTACATTTGTTTTTAATTTTCATAATAATACATAGCTAATTGTGTAAATACAAATGCTTTATCCCATTGTAAGTGGCATCATTTATTGATAAGAGAAAGGAATGATCTTTCTGATTCAAAATTGCTTCTGTCTAATATAATTTTCTGTCTTTTGAAACTATATTGTTTGTTGGAGTTTTGTGGCCCTTGTATCTAAAACATTTATTATTTTCAAAAGAATGTTGTTTTATATTTCAGGAATACACAATAGATGTTTTCTTTCGACAAAAATGGAAAGATGAAAGGTTAAAATTTAAAGGTCCTATGAACATCCTTCGACTTAACAATTTAATGGCTAGCAAAATCTGGACTCCGGACACCTTCTTTCACAATGGGAAAAAATCGGTAGCTCATAATATGACAATGCCAAATAAGCTTCTTAGAATCCAGGATGATGGGACGCTGCTGTACACAATGAGGTATGTTTGCAGGTTTGGTATGATGCATTTACATCCTGAGTAGTTCATGTTCTAAGAAACTGGCCAACTTAGTTATCAAGTATTTGCCCAAGTTGAACATTTTCATAACAGATCATTGTACTACCTATAATATGCTTTGTAATTGCATGTATTTTAAAAAAAATAAAGATCAAATAATATTTATGAGTTTGAATCTTATCTTAGTGTATAAAATTTCAAGAATTGCCTTTATTATTAAGAATTAATTTTTTGGCAATTTATTTTTCACACTTTAATTAAGTACAGTTCAATAGCATGACTTAAATTTTGCTTAATGCCAGCATGTTTTTTTTAATTTTTAATATCTCATTAGATAACCCATCGATAATGTGATTTTTAAGCAAGCCTTTACTTCATTTAATATTTTATTTTTCCTTATGAAGTTAAAAAATATTTTTTAAACTCAAGGTTAGTTTTTATTTAATAAGGCTTACAAGTAAATTGGAGACCCTAAGCATATGTATTAGATTAAACCATATGAAATGTCCATTTTGTAAATCAAAAAGTGTCATGTATTATCAATTTTATTGATTTAAACTTTAAAAACTTAGCTAAAGAAATATACAGTTGTTGACACTACTATTCCATTTTAACTATTCTCATGAATTTATCTTTTAAAATATTGTTGGTATTATGTAAAAATGAAAATAATCACAAATCTAATAAAATGATATATAATCTAAAATTAAAATGTTTAGTAAAGACTTTAAAGCATGGATGACTTTCATCAACATTATATATAGACAAATGTGTATTATAGGCAATTGATGTATTTATTATTTCACAGGAAATATTAAGTGGTAGATTTTAACTGTAAAAGTTATTTAAGAAGGGGCATTAATTCAGTCCTGATCTTTTTTTTCCCCCTCTTGAGGGCTCATTACTAAATGACCGTTACCAAAAATGAAAGTGTTATCTACTCTTTCTGCCTTTTTCTCTGAATCTTGTAAAACAGTGGCAGTACCCCTGTGATTCTACACACTTTGATCATTCCTATGGATTAAACGATAATTGGAAATTTGAGGTTTAGACAAAATACAGGCAGAGAACACATAGTTTGAGAAATACTGCATGGGGCTCTTAAATACTCTCTTATAAGTATATAATCTATAATTAAATTGTTCACCACACTTGTTTTGCTCATATAAGAGATTTTTCTATACATTTGATTAAGTTCCTGTTTTATCTACTTTACCTTTGTGTGATATGGAATAATTCATAACTGTATTATAAATTTTCTGGTTACTCTTTATTGTGATCATGAAGATACAGAAAAATATTTATATGATTTTTATAATTTAGCCAACAGTCTAGTCTCAACCAGATATTTTTAGGATATATATATATATATATATATATATATATATATATATATATATACCTATTTCTATATTTATATTCATGTGTCTATATATGATACTGATTCCAAGTTTACATATTCATGAAGGAAGCTACTGTGAGCCAATATTGAATTATTTAATCAATTTTATTATATGGTTGTGGATGAGATGATGGGGGAGAAAATGACATTCTTTTAATTATAGAGATTTAAAAATTTTTTTTCTCTAATATTTAAAATAGGAATAGTGAGGTTAATGGGAAATTAACTCTTCAAAATGCATATGTAACTTCTTTACTTTTGAACAAACCACAGAGTAAAAAATGGGTAAGTATATTTGTAAATAAATATTATTGTTACTTGAGCTCAGATATTGTGTATGTTAATGTCTTCTGAAGGATCATTTAAATGTGAAAGAATAGAATCAGGTTTAAATGTTAATTAATCTAAGATGCTATCATGAAAGTCCTACCTCGTCATTATTTTGTTGACAATATGGAGTGATTTATCCTGACTTGCCAATTTACTTAAACGAAGAGTGGGATTTTGACTTTTAGGCTTACAGTTCAAGCTGAATGTCCAATGCACTTGGAGGATTTTCCAATGGATGCTCATTCATGTCCTCTGAAATTTGGCAGCTGTAAGTATGGGGATGGAGTTACATGTTTTGGGTCAAAAATATCAAGAATAGTCAGCAACACGACTTAATTTTGTAGTTTCTTCTCATATTATGGACTGCTTCATACTTATAACAGTAAGATACAGAAGTAAAAGACATGCTCCTTCACAGAACTGATTGGCTAACCTTACTGTACTCTCAAATATCATTATATTTAAATCATGGCTTTTATACTATCACTTGCATTATTGCTAATAAAGCAACATTATTTTTGTAAATGTGTAAACTAGACCAGGAGCTCCTTGAAGATCAGAACTATGTCATTTACCTTGTTTGTCAAGTGCTAGCACTTTAACAATGCAAAATCAATGTTTCATTTTTGTCAACTAAGAATGCATTGTAAAGGATACATTCTATTGTTTAAAAGGAGCTATCAGCCTGTTGCAAATGGCAGGCACAGATGCTGGGATCTATGCAATTATCTTTCTACTTTCTAACTAATGGAAGGGTTTTTTTGTTTTTTGGTTTTTTTTTCTTCTTAATTTCCTAAAATAAATGTGAAGGACATGATGTAGCTGGATTGCTACATGCAGGCACCTTCCATGTACATAGACTATTTCAGAAATGGCGCTGTGCATTTGGCGTTCTTTAGGTCACTGAGGTTATATCTTGTATGTCAAGCAGAGGCATTTACTCTCCCGGAATAATTGAAAAGAGGGAAGGTCAAGTCATCTCCCCGGGCCCACAAGGCATTCAGGGCAGGTTCAGGATAAATTAGTGGACACTGCTAAAGAGCTTCTCTCTTGTGTGAACGTGTCCCATTGCCTGACCTTTTCAGAAACCTTGCTCTTTCTGGCACCCCATCTTTCTCCATTCGGGGGGCAGCTTTTGACTTTTCCTTCTCTTGAATAGAAATGCAGTTCTGTAACGGGATTAAAGATATTTCTGACTGAGTGATGTGCCTTCACTGTATCAAGTGAAATAAAAGGGAAGAATGATGGCATATATACATGCAAAAGCCTCTAATTATCTTGATGACCATAGTTTTGTGGAATGAGAAGTTCAATCTTGTTTTTTTCTGTCCATTCTTACAAAAAGTGTCAGCTCTCAATTTTCTTTTGAGAATCTCTTCTTTGTTTAATTACAAAGCCTTCTTTTATTGTCATGGAAACTACCACTTCAATACTGGCATTTCTCCCAAAATTATTTAAGATAGTCAATCATGTTACACAACGTAAATATGATGTTGAAAAAACTCAGCAGATGCGGCAGAGAAGAACTCATTTGCATTGCATAAGTGGCATTAAAGAGAAAATTTAAAAAAGCCTCGATACCAAAGGAAGGATTTATTCATGATGCAGTAATGGTGTAAGAAGGAAAGGCATTTTTCAGTGGACAAGTTAGAGCCATTAAGACACCAAATATAAATGAGGTGATGTCACCATTCTGAATATGAAATAAATACACCTGACATTACTTTAAATGAAAATAACACGTTCTTCATAGTGTGTCTAGAGCAGTGAAATACTGCATGCTTGAGGATATGGTTGTCTGTATCTAGAGGTGCTATGGGCAAAGCATAATTTTTGTTGTTAGGCATTCTTTGTTTTTTGTGTAGTTTTGTTCATGTTTATTTTTTGACACATTAAATAAACAGTTGTACTCTTTTATTTGTCCTTGCCAATAGTAGGTGCTTGATGCATAGGTGTTAAAAGGATGAACACCACAATGTAGTAACAGACTCACAAGCCAACCTGAACCTTAAGACGTTAGCACAGCAAATCTGGCAGAAGCAGGCATGCCTTTTCTTCTGTCCAGTTACTCTTGTCTTGTTTCAAAGCCCCCTTGTTGCCCCCACCCCAAATGAGGGAATTTCTGGAACTTGATCATTGTCATCTTTTCTAGACATTTATAATTTTGAATTCAATTTTTTGAATTGTTTTTATTTGTGTTGCCTCCCATTATTATATATTTCCTTGCTGTTTAACTTGATTTTAAACTTCCCAAAAGGGCATCTAGGCATATTCTGTGCATTAGCCCACAATAAATGGAAAGCTGTCTTTTTGGATAAAAATTAATAATTAAATAATATCTTAGGATTTTTTTTTTTTTGGTTACCAACTATTAAGAATCAGTATGCATTTGATGTTTAATAGACAGTAGTACTAAAAATGGTTATTTGACAAAGTTAAATAAAATTATTTAATGAAAATTTAATTTAGAGATGGAATTTATAATATAAATTGTCTTTACTTCCTTTTATACTTTACTGAGAAGTGTTGCAGTGGCCTCCTGCTTTGTATGTGTGTCAGTGTGTCAGAGAGTGCCTCTATTCACTGCTTAACTGCTGCTGTATCTTCTCTCTCCAGACCCAAATCTAAAAAACATATCCTGATACAACTAATGAAATGAAATAATTGCTTTATTATAAAAGACATGGGAAGGATCAGTCATTTTCTTTAACATACTATTGTGTTCCTATGCAGATTTTTATCTTCTATAATGATAAATAATATAATCAAAATATTGTGAGTGTTTCCATTAATCTGGCCAGAATGAATTGAAAACTTTTTGTGTGCGCTCGGCAGGGTACCCGGTGCTGAAAGTGTAGATATGAATCAGGTGGAGGCCCTGCCCATCCATGTCTCACTAGGGTTTCATTTCCTCTTATTTATATTGAAGATTAACATCAGACTCAAAAATGATGTTGCAATTACTTTAACGAAGTTATAATTGATTATGATTCACAACTATTTGAGTATTGTGAGGCCTTCTGATGTAACGTACTACATGTGATATGTTTTTTTGATTTATTGAATTCTGTGCCATTTGAATTTTATTGAAAACAGGGTTATGGTATGTATTCCTGGCAGAACAAAACAAGCCACTTGATAATTTGCAAATGAATTGCTAGTCATCCACATTACTAATGTTACTTATTTAATTTTAGCAGTCATCAATGACTAACTAGTTAAAATTAATAAAACGTTTAAACCTCAAAATAACTAGAATTCATTCATATGCAAACTATTTAAATATATCTCTGCTATTAAATATACATATACACATACACATACATAAAGATATACATACTTTTTTTTAGAATCCTATTTCAAAAGTCGTTTTATGTGATATAACTTACTTGTGAATGTAGGTGAATAAAGGTACAATGAAATCAGTGTTTCACAGTTATTCACATTTAGTAAGGAGATTCAGAAAACCATTAAAAGACTACACAGAGAGAAAGACAAACTTATAAACATGCTTTTTATTGTTACTGAAGCTTAAGTGGGAGCTGATTTACGATTACAGACTTTGGATCAAGGTAAGTACCAGGACCACTGCAGCACAATGGTTTAAACTAGAAAATGTACAGATGCCAGGAAAATGAGCTCCCAGTGTCCTGGGGAGCTAGAGCCAGAGATGTTGCCACAAACAGCTGGACCTTTCTCTCCCATCGGTGAGAATGTGACTATGGTACTGAGTTTTGCTCAAGGACCAGAAGTGACTAGTATTTCAAAACATTCCCAGAACAAAAGTGCATAGAATTTCTTCACAAGGTCAGTAGAGTAGCAAGAATTTTCTGTTTATTCAGTTGTGGAGAGACTGCCTGCATGGAGAGGTCAGCTGCTCGCTGCCAAGGAAGTGCCAGGGCCAGAGCACAGCTAAGACAAGACATGCTGCCGGCCCTCTGGTTCTAGAATCATCTCACTTGTGCTAAGTTCTGCTTCCTTGGCCACATAAAACAAGAAATTATATCTGGTCTGTATGTCTTCAGTCTTTTCCTACCAGTCCATAACTTACGTGGGATCCAATGAAAGTAGAGTCCAGTGAGATCTGGGTGCATAAATTAATTTTAAAATGAAAACGCTTTAAGAAGTATTTACAACTTGAGGAAATTATAGCATACTCATTTGTTTTACATGTTCTGCAATAATCAGTCCTTGTTTTTCTAATGAAATGCACTGTATCATGTGTGATAGCTGTAATTTAATTCTCAATTAAATTATGTCTAGAAAGCAATATTATTTTGGATTATGTTTGTTATTTTATGAGTGATTGTTATTTCTTAAGTAATTACCTGAGCTATGGCATTCATAAGCTGTTTATCACAATGTCTTCTGCCACCCTGAAACTATGGGAGCTGTTTGAATCATCCCAAAGCCCACTGAGTTTTGTAGGCTCTAAAGAGAAATGTGTTCTCCATCTCTCAAAGTGGTTGTAGAGAAAATGGTCTCATGATGTTGATTGTCTCTTTATCTGCCTCATACCCTTCATATTGAAGTTGTAAATGTCAGAGACACTTTTTACCTTGAAAAATATGATCTGTAAATATCAACCCTGAATTATTTTAGTCAACAATTATTCTATGAAATATATAAATTTTGATGTTGCGCTTTATTGATGGTTCTTACTAAAGTGATAAAAAGATTTTACTTTTCTGACTTCCTACAGATGCATATACAACCTCAGAGGTCACTTATATTTGGACTTACAATGCATCTGATTCAGTACAAGTTGCTCCTGATGGCTCCAGGTTAAACCAGTATGATCTGTTGGGCCAGTCAATTGGGAAGGAGACAATTAAATCCAGTACAGGTTAGTTAAATGAGTCTAAAGAAAAGTTAGTTCTTAAGAAAAGTAATGGGTTAACGTCGTTGGAAACGACTCAGTTTGCTTAAAACCTTTTGCTCTTGGGTTCCAAGAGCTGGCAGCATGGGGGTTTGGGGGCTTTTTAGAAATTCAGAATTTTAGGCCTGACCCATTAATTTAGGATCCCTATTTTAACAAGATTACAAGGAGATTCCTTAGATGTGCATTGAAGTTTGGGAAACACTAGTCTAAAACATACTTCTTATTAAAAAGTGTGTGTCTTCTCAGACAAGTCAATTTTACCTTCAAATAGTGTTACAGTTTTTCTAGTGTTCTAATCCCTTTCCCTTTATTCTAGATAACTTATTATGATCCAACTCTTGATTTATAGATAATTACTATTGGCCTGTGTGGGGAAGCTGATGTCTTTCTAAGGGCCACCCTCCCCTAAGAAAAAGCAGCTGTGTACTAATGGGCATACATCCAGCAGATGGAAAGCCAACGAGCAGGAAGGAAGGTAGTGAGGATGGGATAGAACCAACTGCAGTGAGTAAGAGCAGGCACACAACAGTGAAAAATTCAGAATGGTGACAGGGTCAGCGGTGGGAAATCTGGGCCAGAAGATCAGCTTTGGAGATGTGGCTAGCAATCAATCAATACTTTAAAGAGCTAGAGAGAAATGAACTTGAGGTTGGTACCAGTGGGGATGAGGGACCTGACTAGGTAAAACAATCTATGGCCAGAGAGCATTTATTCATTCTGTACTCCCTTGGCCAATAAATATGACCTAGAGAGGAAAACCAATACCATACCACAGAAGTGCAGAGCAAGTTTCTTGGTAGTATCAAAGTCCTCCTGTAAATACTCTTGCTATGCTACAGAGCCATTTAAAAATGATATACTTTTCATGTCATATATGTGATAAATTCTTTTTTTTTAATCAGAGACTGTTCTTTCTCTAATTCATTCCATTTCCAAAATGTGCAAACTATTGGCTATTACAGTTCCTTAAGCTTCTTAAATTTTTCTTCTAGGTGAATATACTGTAATGACAGCTCATTTCCACTTGAAAAGAAAAATTGGGTATTTTGTGATTCAAACGTATCTGCCTTGCATCATGACTGTCATTCTCTCCCAAGTGTCATTCTGGCTCAACAGAGAATCTGTGCCTGCAAGGACTGTATTTGGTGAGTGAAGAACTACACACTTTGTTGCATAGCACATAATGTTTCATTGCATACTTTCAAAAGCTTTCTCTCTCTTGATACACCAATAATTTGTGGTGTGTGGGCAGGAAGTATTGGCTTCATGTTATAGATGAGGAAACTGAGGCTCAGAGAGGTAAATTACAGCGTGCCACAGTGCTAATAAGGAATGCAAATAGTACTCAACTCTTATGGAAATACATTCAGTCTACTTTCTGTTGAATCATTTTGTTTCTTAACATTTGTCTCTATGTTAGTATAAGGAGAATATTGTTAGAGGTTTTAACTCAAATATAATGATACCACATTTTTAGGCTTTTTATGTTTATTTTGTTTTGCTTTGTTTTTAAATAAACAAAGATGATCTTAGGATTTTAAGTTAGAGAGTGAAAGAGAGGGAAGAAGAGAGAAAGAGAAAGAGATCCCCCTCATGTACTACCATTAGTGTATTTAATTACAAATTGAATTTTCTTTTGTATATATTTATATTTATTCCACACCATATTTCAAAAAGGATATGAGGTACCTTAAAATGTATAACCAAGAGATTGTAAATAAGTTTTTACATAATACAAAGAAAACTGAAGGCTGAAAAGTAAAATAAAAGCAGAGATAGGTTGTTACCTGATATTCATGCCTAGAGCCCTTTATCCTACTACAGTTCATGTGCATTATCCCATGTGATTCATAACACCATCCCACAAAGTGGAAAGGCTAGGCATAATTAACCCAATTTTACCGATGAGTAAACTGTGTTACAAAGAGCTGAACTGATCTTCCCAGGTAAAGATAGGCTGTGACTAGATCTAAATTTTCTAACTTTTAGCCCTGCACTCAGTTTCTGATGCCCTAGATGCCAGGTTGGGAGAGACCCAGGGAAAGCAGGGATGACCCACTGAATGCTTTTTTGGGCCTGTCTTGAGGTTCGAGTCCCTCTGCTTCTTCTTGGCTCCCCAGCGCTCCTTCAGAGGTGATGCCATCTTCCACTCCTCCACCTCACCCCCACCGAGTCTCATAGAGACTCGCTTCTTAAATAGCATAGTCATTCTATGCATTTATGGTGAAAATCACCCAGTCCCGCTTTCAGGTCCCTCAGGGGCTAATTTTTGGCCAAGTACGGACAAGCTAAGTGTATACATTTAGGATTAGACATATCATGAACCAAAGGTCATAAGGCAAATCATGAACCAAAGGTCATAATGATAGGGAATGATGTTTTGGTCTCAATAATATAAAGATCTTTCTAATAACAGGGCTGTGTATACCCAGAGTGGGCTGGGCACGTGAGGGGAAGCCCCGGTGGGTGGCAGGCTCCCATTCCTGCAGCAGCTCCCACTTGCCCACTTGCCAGGGACAGGCTGGGCATTGGTCTCCTTGGCTTCTACCAGTTAGATTAGATGTCTCCGAGTCTGCTTCCAACTCCCCAGACATTTGGGAGACTCTTTTTTATTTTGCATTTTCTTACAAACTTTTTACTGTGCATAAATATAACAATAAATACATACTGGGTTGAAAACCAATTAGCTACATTTACAAAATGGAACACAACTCAGCAGTAAAAAGAAAGAAATCCCACCACCCACAGCAGCACGGATGGGTCCGGAGAACACCACACCAAGTGAAATAAGCCAGCCAGAGAAAGGCAAGCACCACACGACCCCACTTCTATGGGGGGATCTAATGAACAAAACAAACCAAAAAAGAAAAACAATTAGGCTCTTTCCTTTCAAGACCAAAGTATTTTCCCCCACTCAGTCATTTAGAAAAGTTTTACTGAGAATCTACTGTGCCAGATACGTCACCAGGCCCTAGAGTGGAGGGCAACAACATAAGCAGGAAAGATAATGGCAATCCAAGGTGAAGGCATTAAAAAAGAGGCCTATGCAAATTGTTATAGAAAACATTAACATAGATCATCTCTAGGACAACTGATTGAGTAGCTGTGTTAACACTGGAGCTAAATCTTGAAGGATGAGTAGGAGATTCCCAGCCACATGATCTGGGGCCAGAATCTTAGCCAAAAATGATAGATTTTGAATGAAATGACATCAAGGGTTTAAAGAACATAGATTGTGTGTTTGGTGACAGTGAGTTGTTTCCGTGTCAGTGGAGATACACACAGATAGAAGTGTAGTTTAAGGCCTAGATAAGAAAGACCTTGTAGGCATGTCAATATAATTTACTTTTGTCTTGTAAGCTATAGGAAGCTACTATAGTGTTTTGAGACCATAGACGTGTGTAAAGTTCTTAGAACAACCTTGGTATTTAATATGTGCTATATACTTATTAGCTAAGTATACTCAACCAACTGAGCAACACTGGCCAAAGCAATAATAATTTTTTAGATTAATTAATTTTTTAATTCAAATTTTTTATTGTTGACACTATTGCAGATGTCCCCCATTCCCCACCCCCCTTTGACAACGTTGATAAAGAAAAACAAAGTTGGTGGACTTTCCAGTTTAAAAACTTAGTACAAATCTACCTTAATCAACAGTGTGGTAGTGGCATAGGCATGGATGTGTAGACCAGTGACATAAAACCAACAGTCCAGTAGCAACTCAAATGTGTATGGCAAATTGATTTGCACAAGGGTGCCATGACCATTCTAGGAGAAATAGAGGTCTCTTAATCAAATATTGTTGGAACAGCAGGTGATCACCACATGGAAAAGACTGAATTTGGAACCCTACCCCACTCCAGGTACAACAATAAAAAAATGGATACAAAAATTTAATACAAAATCGAAAACTATAAAACTATTAGAAGAAAACATAAGATAAATCTTTATGACCTTGGATCCAGCAATGGTTTTTTAGATTAGACATGAAAAGCATGAGTAACAAAGAAAAAATAGATACATTGGATTTCATTAAAATTAAAGTCATTGCACCTCAAAGAACATTATTAACAATTTGAAAAGAAAACTTATATATGGGAGAAAATATTCAAAATATTTTACAAATGATATATCTAACATTTAATATCCTAAATAAAGACTCTTATAATAAAAATAAAAACAAAAATAAAAGAACAAAAACTGCATTTTAAAAATGGACAAAGAACTTGAAAGGAGTGTTTACAAAAGAAAGTATACAAATGACAAACCAACACATGCATGGTGCTCCACATCATTGGACATTCAGGCAATGCAAATCAAAACCGTAATAAACTACATTTTACACACACTAAGATATCTACCATAATAATGAAAAAATAGGTAAGTGTTGGCGAGGATGTGGACAAATAAAAATCCTCATATATTGCTGATGGAAATCCAAAATGATGCAGCATCTTTGCACGAAAGTTTTAGCTGTTTCTAAAATAGGAAAGCATAGAATTACCGTATGACTCATTAATTCCACCTCTAGGTATGTACCCAAGATTAATGAAAAGATACATTCATATGAAAACTTGTACACAGATGTTTATAGAAGCATCATTCCTAATAGTTAAAAAGAGGAAGGAACCCATATTTTCATCAGCAGATGCATGGCTAACCAAAACGTGATATATTCTTTCAATGAAATATTATCCATCCATAAAAAGGATTAAGTACTTACGCATGATACAACATGATGAAGCTCAAAAATATACTAAATAAAAGAAACCAGACTTGAAAGGTCACATACTATATGACTCCTTTCATATGAATTATCCAGAATCTGTCAATCTATAGAAACAAAAAGTAGTTTAGTGAATGGAAGCAGATTATTTACTAAGAACAGGGTGTTCTTCTACAGTCATGAAAAAGTTTTGAAACTAAAAGAGAGATGGAAATTGCTGCACATTGTGAACGCATAAATGCCACTGAACTGTACACTTGAAAATGGTGAGTTATATATTATGCGAATTTTACCTCAGTAAAATAATGTTGACATGTCATGAGTTGAAAAAACACCATTGACTGTGCATAATAAGGGGTCCCAGGATACAGACTCAGAGAAATGTTCTCAGATATCTATTTCAAAGTTTTCAAATTATTGAATCAAAGAAAAAAATTGCTGTAGGCCAAAAATAACAAAATTTTTATTCAGATGACTTGAAAAAAGGGTTATATGATTTTCAGGGCACAAATAATACAGAGAAAAATCTTTAAGAGAAAAATAACAATAATTTAAAAACAGAGAGGAAAAGATAGGACAGAATTGATATTCCAGAAAGATCTAAATTTATATGTAAATGTATGACAAGTCAGACAAAATAAAATAAGGGGGTATTTGTTTCATAAGTGTTGTGAGGAAAATAAAATATTCCACTGAGGTAAATGCAGAGAGATTTTGTAGCATAAATCACATGGATGAATATGTTAAAAGGAGCAAGGAGAGGACTCGACCTGTCTATAGAGGAGAAGTAGATAAATAAGTATTTAACTTTGAATCAGCAGAATGTTTTAGTGTCAAGGCTGCTAAGTTTAACTATAACAAGTGTACAAAAGATTTAAAGATTGGTAATGAATATAAAATTAAAAACCCAAGCTATATTTGAATGTGTAAATTTTTATATGAATTATAATACAGGTTTAAGGATCAAAAAGTCGTATTTGCATGCAAATTTAGACTGTTAGATGGTAAAACTATCCCTAGTATTTTCTCTGCAAGTTATTCTGTGTAAAGCTTGTAATAAACATAATTCCATGTGGTGTGTATGTGTGTGTGTGTGTGTGTGTGTGTGTGTGCAAGTAAAAGATAAACACACATTTTGTTTCCTGTTTGGTATGGAACTTGAAGGCTGCTCAGCCCCCGTATTCTACACCCATATTCTATTCTTCATTGTTTTCTGCTTTTTTTTTAATTTGAACATCAGCATCTGACTGATAGATAGCAGTTACCTAAGCAACATTTCAACCGTCTCCAAGTTTCTCTCTCTGATTTCACAGTCATGTTTACAACAAGCTCATGAGAGATCATTAAATCACCTGCCCTCCTCCTGCCTCTGAGGCTTTCTGTGTGATGAGTAGCCCACCCCAGGAAAAAACTATTACAGTTAAGAAATTAATATGCCCTGGGAGACAGATGTCAAATTTCTCAACCTTTGAGGTCTGGCTTCATGCTGTGAATAGAATAAGAAAACAGAGCAAACAAGACAGTGAGCAGAGGAGTTGAAATAAGAATGTGTGCCTCTTGATGTTAGAGCCTTTGCTCCATTATGTTGGGTTTTATCTGTTCCTTTTTTGTATATTGCATTTATTTTATGGCTATAGATCCAGCTTGATATATTTAAAAAATATTTCTTCAAAGGGGCTGTTTGTGTGTCTTGCGATGATGAAAGCTTCCTTTGACTTTTGCTGAGTGTTCATGCCCAATTCATTCAGCATTAACAAATGCTTCCTGAATGGCTATTTTTGTCAGCACTGTTCTAGATGCTTGGGATACATCTTTGAGCAGAAACCAAATGTAACTTCCTTTATTATGAAGTGGCTGCTCTCTGTTGCCAATAGTGTAAGAAAACACTTGGGAAACTTTTACCTGTATACTTTAGATGTTGTGCTTTCAAGGCTCCTGTGAAAGCACTGCATTGACAGCGTACCAACCTCACTTGGTGTTTGTGTAAACATATCGATTATGTTGTGAAATTGTGGCTGCTGGTTCTTGCTGCTGGTTCTTAACATCCTTGAGAACTTTAAATAAATAAGTAATACTCATAAGGAATTTACCAACTATATTTTAAGCCAAATACTTTTTCAAATTTACAGATAAGCTAATACATGAATATGTGACTGTTAGCTTATATTTTAACATGTGACTCTGGTATGTGAATAAATGTATATATAATAAATATGCCCTCTTATTTTTATATTAATATTATATACAGTATGGACCAGAGAGTTTTTCTATTAAAAACTAAAATCAAGTAACCAACATCTCTTGGGGTGTAGGTTTGGTAAGCGAGTACAGGGTGTTCAAATGCTTTTTTTTTTTTTTTTTTTTTTTTTTTTTTTTTTTTTATTAATTTACTTATGTTACAGATGGTTCTCCTTTTTTCCCCCATTGACACCCCCCTATTGTGTACACAGTTCCTGGCTATGAAAGGGCCTCAGATGCCTGTCATAGATAAATTTTGAGATAATTTAAAACTCCAAAAGGGATATATTTGGATTGCTCATCTTTCTTCTTAGTTCCATGATTAACTATGACTGTTTATACCATGGAATCCAAAAATATAGTGGGTTGAATATATAACGGTTGTTATTTTTTCTAATGTAAAAGTTCACAAAGAGATGATTCAACCCCATGGGCATCAGACACTCAGTCTCTTTTTTTTTTCCTTTGATATCCTTAGCATGGAGTTTTGCTTCATGGGCCAAAAGGACTGTTGGTGTTCCAGCCATCACATTCATACTCCCAACACAGGAAGGTATAAGCAGAGGGCAAAAGACCCCTTTCAGCTCTATGTTCAACATAAATGAGCTTTCCTGGAAGCTCCTCCCAATAATTTCTATTTATATAGCATTAGCTGAACTTGATTTCATTACCGGAAAGTCTAAGAAATTGCTGTCCTGAATAAATTTTAGTGTTTTACTGTTATGGATTGTCTAAATATTGGATTGTTAGCTAGTGGTTTCTGTTACAATAAGAAAACTACTTGTTTACTGTAAGGCCTTAAATGATTAAAAGCACATATTCTGGAACCAGAGTATCTGGGTTCAAAACCTGGCTCTGCTACTATCAAATTATGTGATTTCTGACACGTTTCTTAACCTCTCTGCACCCTAGTTTTACCCCCCTGTAGAACTATGATTATAATATCTACTTTGTGACACAGTTTAAGAAATAAACACACACACATTCTCACATAAATGAAACATTAGAACCATTTTGGCACATAGTAAATGCTATGTAATTATTAGCTATTATCATTAGTGTTTATTATCTAATAATTATCTTTTATGTCAAGTAATTTGTAAAGTCATATCTTGTTTAGTTTGAATAGCAGTAATCACTTTCCAAGATGGCATGTTTCAGGAGCTGTGAACTCTATAAACTCTAGGGAAGACATAACTGGGCGGGAATCCAGCTTCTTTGACATCATATCATCAGTATTTGATTGGTTTGAAGGGATTTCGGAATCTTTGATATTTCTTTAAAAGTGAAATATGTCACCCGGCCGGTGTGGCTCAGTGGTTGAGCGTCAACCCATGCACCAAGAGGTCACCAATTCGATTCCCAGTCAGGGCACATGCCCAGGTTGTGGGCCTAATCCTCAGTGGGGGACATGCAGGAGGCGGCCAATCAATGCTCTCTCTCATCAATGTTGCTATCTCCTTCTCCCTTCCTCTCTCTCTAAAATCAATAAAAACAAAAAATATTAAAAAATAAAATAAAAGTGAAATATGTCATTGTGTGATCAGTTTTAGTCAAGACTCTTTTAATTATAGTGAAATGAAACCAAAGTCAAACCAAAGAGGCTTGTGCCTCTTTGTGAACTTTAGTCTTAATTAATTATTAGCTTATATAAGTATCCACAAGAAACATTGCCTTACATATGACATATAAAAATCCCATAATTGAGTCTTATTGGTTAGACAAGGGTCATTTCTCATCCCTGATACAATCATCATGGTCAGGTACACACTTTTTAGAAAGACTTGGGTCACAGGCCCACTCTGAGTCATTAGGTATTGCCAAACCCACTCTGAAAGTGGAGGATGAATAGTTCCTGAAGGAAAGGAGAATTGAAGACTTATTAGAGGGAATAATAACTCCCCACACATCCTCACTCTAATCTTTGTATATCATTTATATTTCACTTAGCTCTGTGATGATAACCTTGACTTCTGCTTCACTGAAGAAATTGAAGCAACTAGAAAGAACTTCTCTAGAATCCCACAGCCTCATCTACCCAAGTTTCTATACCCACAAATTCTGCTTGACTATGTTTCTATGTAAAGCTGACCCTTATACCTGTGCATTAGAGCATATCTCTCTCACCTGCTTAGAGACATTATTCCAGTAATCCTCCCCCTTCTCTCTCTAATGTCATCAGTGTCTGTGATCCTAACTTAATCATCCTTAACATAGTAAATGCTAGGGTAATACAAATATGGTATTATTTACCAAATTCTCAAATCAAATTCCCTTGACTCTACTAATATCTTGGCGACCACCTCATTTTTTCACTCTCCTTTTAAGCAAATTACTTGAAAGAGTTTACTTTGTTTACTCTTCCCAATTTTCCCCCTCCTGTGATCTTTTAAAACTGTTCTAATCAGGCTTCTTTCCCTACTACTCCACCAAAACTATTTCTGTTGAGGCCCTCTATATTGCTACATATAATTGCCAATTCTCAGATCAATTTACTTGGTCTATCATCAGCCTTTGATAGAGCACATTGCTCCCACTAATGGAAAATAAATTTTTTGGAAATAATATTATTTGGTTTCCAAGATAGCCACACACTTTTGATTATCTCTTACTTTTCATGCTTACTCAGTCTCTTTAGTAGGTCCCTACTCTTTCCCAGACCACTTAAATATCAGAGGGCTCGGGGGCTCAATATTTAGCCATTCTTTTCTCTATACTCTCTACTTGGTGACTTCACCATTTATTATGGCTTACTATAATTTCCATGTGATCATTACAAAATGTATAGCTTCTGTCCAGACTTCTTCCCTTAACTCCATACACATACATCCAACTGTCTTCCTTATATCTGCACTTGGATAGGCATCTCAAACTCAATATGTGCAAACTGAACTTTACATCTTCTCCTGAAAATCTAGCTCACTTGTAACCTTGCTTATACCCTAGACTGAGCCTTATCATCTCTCTTCATGATTACTGCATGTCTTAGTCCGCATGGACCATCATAACAAATACCCAGACTGCATGGCTTAAACAACGTAATTTTATTTTTCTCACAGTTCTGGAGGCAAAAAATCCGTAATTAAGGTCTAGCAGGGTTGGTTTCTAGTGAGAGCTCTCGTCCTGGTTTGCAGATGGTTTCCTCCTCGTTATATCCTCACGTGGCCTTTCCTTGGTGTTTGCTGCCTCAGTGGCTTATTATAAGGACACTACTTCAGTTGAATCCTATTGTGTCAGGACCCCATCCTTATGATGTGAATCAACTTTAATTACTTCCTTAGAGGCCCCATCTCCAAATATAACACACTGGGTGTTAGGGCTTCAACGTAGGAATTTTGGAAGGACACGAACATTCAGTTCATAACACTACACTAACTGTGTCTTGCTTCCATTCTCGTGCAAGTTTGCTCTCAACATACTAGCTGTAGTGATCTTTTCAAAATGTAAGTCAGATCATGTCACATGGTCCGAACCCATTGGCTCACCAATATACTCAGAATAAAAGCAAAAGACTCTTTAGAAGTTAGTAAGTTCTGTGCCATATGAACTCCCGTCCCCTCCAAGCTCAACTTCCGCCACCCTTCCATCACTCACCCTTCTCCTGATGTCCACACTGGCCTCCTTCTTATTCCATGAACATGCCAGACATTCACCTACCAGCATTGTCTGCTCCCTCTGCCTGGACTTCTCTTCCCCCAGATATCTGTGTGGCTCATTCTTTCTCTTCCTCAGGGATTTCTCAACTGTCATCTTCTCAAAGCGGCCTACCTGACAATCTAACTTAAAATTGTGAACTGCTTCCAAATCCCACCTCTTCTGCTCCCCCTGGTCCTATCCTGTTTTGTTTTGTTTTCTTCATTGTGTATATGACCTTCTAATGTTTTATAGAAAAATCTATTTTATTTAATTTCTGTCTTCCTCTTTAGAATTTAAATTTCAAAAAGGCAGTTATTTTACCTTTTTTTAAAACAACAACAAGGGACAACATATCTAATGGCCGATTCTCAAATCAATTTACTTGACCAATACTGAGACAATAAGTAAGTAAAAGGAAAATGATTCTAGATAGATGGACTCATACATGTATATATACATGATAGATAGATAGATAGATAGATAGATAGATAGATAGATAGATGATAGACAGAAATAAATGATAAACACAAATCAAAAACCATATAGACAAGTTAATTTCCTAATTTTCTTAATTAGAATATCAGAGTGCTATTTCCAAAAGAAAGCTGAATAGCTTTTAGACAAAAAACAAAGGCAAATTATCCATTGCTCTCGGTTAGCCACCTGTGAAGATTAGAAGGCACAGAATGAAGAGGACTGCAGTGATTTTAACACTAACTGTAAGTTCAGGGGCTTCCCAGAACTATCCTCAGGGTTGGTAATTCACTACAAGGACTCACAGAACACACTGAAATCTGTTACAAGCACAGTTACAGTTTATTACAGAGAAAAGACACAGATTAAAATCAGCCAAAGGAAGAAGCACATAGAGTACACTTGAGGCAAAGTTCCAACTGCAGAGCGTCATTGTCTTCTCCCCAAGGAGGCAGGGCAGCATTCCTCTCCTGGCATTTATATATGACAACACATGTAGAACATGCCCACCAGGAAAGCTCATGGGCACCTTGGTGTCCAGAGTTTATCTTGGACTCTGTCATATCGTCACTGTTGACTGGTCTTATAGGTGTTCTCAGCTCCTCAGAAGGTCAAACTAATATGTCATAATCTAAAAACTCCACACTAAATTCAGTTGTTATTACTTGCCTGGCCCAAAGCCCCCAGGTCAATGAAGTCACTCCTATCAGGTATGACATTCCAAAGCCTAGAGGTTACTTCCAGAAGCTGAGGGCAATGGCCAACCTCTCTTTGGTTAAGGTTAAAAAGTTTTATTACACTGTTATAAACTAAATGTTAAGTATCGAATTATTAGGTTATCTTTTTGGGTTATCAATGTATCTGCTTTGTTCTTACCTTTATCAATATTGTCTCTAGTCTTCTTTCTTTCCCTCATTCTTACCTTCCTTTTGTCCTGATTACTTCTTTATTGTCTAATTCCCTATAGCTCTCAACATTTAGGCTTACTCTGGGTCATTCCTTCCTTCTCACGAGCAATTGAGAAAGTTTTACTTAACATTAGAAATACCTTGTTTACACTGCAGTTGTTGAGGGAAAACTGTGCTTTTCCATTTAGTTCTAGAATGGTACACAGAAAATGGGCTCTGTATACCTATTATATAAAACATACTATAGGTGATCATAAAGTTAGATAGAAAACATTCCATTACAACTTTCCAGAAACTAGTTATCTATTGGGAAGAAAGTCTCTCAATAATGAGTGGCTGTAGCTTAATGAAGAGATCATCACGATCTAAAGTAATGAATATAGAACTTTTTCCTTAATGATTAAACAACAAACACTATTGAGTGCTTGCAGCGTGCTGGAAAGGAGATTGCACCAGGAATGAAGAGAGCTTCTGTCAGGTTCTGACTCCCCCTCTAGATTAAGCAAGTGTGTAAATTCCCTACACTCCATATTTTCTCTGCTGTAAGTGGATGTAAAACATGCTATCTACCTCACAAGGATGTTAAGAGGATCCATGAAACAACATGTGTGTAGGGTTTCTTAAATCTCAAACATATACTTTTAGTGTTTTATATATAGAACAAATAACAAATTTGAGTATTTCCTGAGAGCCAAGGATACTGTAGAATGTACTGTGAATCCAAGGTGTGTGTGTGTGTGTGTGTGTGTGTGTGTGTGTGTGTGTGTGGTGTATGTGTGTGTTTCTTTCTTGAATTCAATTTTTTGCCTGAGTTTATAATTTCCAAGTCAATCAGTTCTCATATTAGTATACAAGACTATTTCTTGCACTAAATTACTTTGTCTGAAATAGCTGCTGAATCCCCTAGAGTTACATGGGACATGAAGGATGATAAATGGATAGATAGATGATTTATATATATCATCTATAAGTACGATTTATATTTATATTATATATATAGAGAGAGACACAGAGAGAGACAGAGAGACAGAGTTACATAGGACATAAAGGATGATAAATAGATGATTTATATAATATGTATGTATATATATATATGTGTGTATGTGTGTGTGTGTGTGTGTATACCTTATTGCCTTTCTATATATAAAATCCATTGTGCAGAATATATAGATGCTGTTTTCATTATTTTAAAAAAGGTGATTGAAAAATCAGAAAATTTGGTAAAACAAGGACTCATATTCTTGTGTGGCAACCCTGGACGGGAGCTGATTAGCAGCAGTCTTTTGGGGCAAGAAATGCCTAGTTTGCCACAAGCCCAGCACTCACTGCCCCCCACCTTACCTGTTTGTTCTCCCTGCCGAGTCAGTCCCCATGGGCATTGGAAGTTGCAATTTCCAATGGAAGGCATGCAAGATAGGGAAGAACATGCCAGAAGAACTGGGCAAAAAGCAAAAGCAATGAAAGATAATATCAAACTCATAAAAGAGAGTAAAATGGTGATTGCCGGGGCTGTGGGGATGGGAGAAATAGGGAGAGTCTGGGAAAAGGGCACAGACTTTCAATTATAAGATGAATAAGGTCTGAAGATCTAATGTATGATGGTGACGATAGTTGATAATACTGTGTAATTGAAATTTGCTAAGAGAATAGAACTTAAATGTTTTCGTGGGGAAAAAAGAAAACAAGGTAAATATGTGAGATGATGGGTATGTTCATCAACTCTATGGTGAGAATCCTTTCACAATGTATATTAATTCACTTTATACACGTTAATATATTACAACTTTATTTGTCAACTATATCTTGACAAAACTGAAATAATAAAGAGAGAGAGAAAGAGAGAGGGACCTGGGTGCAGCTTCAGCCTGTCCAGGCTGAAGAGCTGGGGCAGCCTTGAAGGAGACACAGATGTGGTTTTAACTGGAAAGTAGCGAAAAGGTGGCATCGGGAGAAGAATGCCTGGGTGGTAGCCGGAGATGAAACCAATGAACAGACAGCCTGTGCAGGGCAGCAACAGTCTCTGTAAACCTCTTTCCAAATCCCTGTCTTCCAGGAGACATGAGCTGCGGAGTGCTAACAGGCGGCACACCTGGCATCCCAGAATTGACTTTGGCACAAGGCAGCACATGCTAATTGGCAAGCTGCCAGCCCACCAGCCACCTCCTCCCCGCTGTCAGACACTCATCCTAGTCAGCTCCTGCCAATTAGAAAAGTGACTGAAGCAAAATGCATAATAAGCCATGACAAGGAAAATTAGAAAACCCTGCGAATTCTGGTCTAGAGGCAGGTTGAAAAATTGTTTCAGGAATATAGGTAGCCTGGTTGAGCTCGCTTGATGAGAATGAAGGATTAGTACAAGTATAGCAAGAGAATTAAAAATATATGCTATTGTTTTGTCCATGAAATTTTTTTTTTAGATTTTTCTAGGACGTCCAAATATTACTTCGATACAGTTATGACCGCTCAAGTCATGGGGCAGTTTTTCCAGTCTCATTTCCTACACTGAAATCCACATGGTCGTAGTGATGGGAAAAACAATTTATATAGCTTTTGTTGAGCACTTTCTATGCATCATAGACTTTGTAGGCACTCCAAATTTACTCATTGTTAAATTCTGGGGGAAAAAAACCCAAAGACAGTATAGTAAGTCTCTCCCCTTTTCAGACAAGAACATTAAGACCCAGAGCTGTTAAGAGGCTATTCCATTGTCACAGAGCAAGTCAGTAAAAAGAAAGAGTTTGACCTTCCAACTCTCCAAGTCTAATGATTTCACTTTTTATGCTGCACCATGATGCCATCAAACTACTTTTTCCTGTTTTTTGTTGTTGTTGTTTTTCCCTTTTGGAGCCTGAAGTCAGAAATACCCTGGCTAATTTCTGTTTGGGAGTCAGTTTACCAAACAGATCAAAACCTGAGGTGAGCGTCCAGATTTGAATTCTAGTTAACTGTTAGCAGTGGTTTATTGAAGTATTTCAGGATCCTTGCTCAATTCCTTGTTCAGAAGTTGATACTCTTGGATTATGGAATAGCAACTAATCCATTAAATGGCTTTTCAAAGTTCAGTCCTTCCCAAGGTTCGTATTCCACATTTTTAAGTTGAATTCACCTCGTTAATCCAGGTCTTTAAAAGTATGGCCTAAAATGACCTGAGTCATTAAAAACTTGGGTTTAATCTGAGATGAAGAACTTGATTACAGCATTTCTGTATGATATACTTTGTCTTGAAACTCGTCTGTGAGATCTTGATAACCTTATAGAATATATGACGGAAATTTCAGGTGTTTCCAGAGGAAGTGTTTTGTTGTTATTGTTTTGTTTTTATTTTTTTGTAAATACATTTTTTGTTTAATTGAGCTTTGAAATAAAATGGAAATTAATGACTTTTCAACCCTAATGCCATTACTATTTATAGAGGTTTAGGTCATTAAATATTTAGTTTCACTATAGCAAAATTTTGAGTGCATACTTATTCTTAGTTTTTAACTTTCAAAAAAGAATAAAAGCTATTATTTATTTTCAAATATGTACTAGTCTTTCAAGGAAATGTTTTCCACTTGGGTGACTTTTTGTGAAAAAAGAATCTTTAATAATGCATCATTCATCACAAATAACATAATATTTCCCCAGTTAAATCACCTCAGGGAGCTATAAGAAATCACCAAAACTATTAACATTTGAACAGTCACCCTGCATTTTACAGCCATGCAATTAGAAGATTGAAATATAAAAGGGTTTGAAAACAATGAGCGACTTATACAGCATATGTTTTCTGTTGTCTCCTGTTCTTTTATTGTCTTATTGTCATATTGAATACATTGTTTTCTTTTAAATTCATGAAATCAGAATATTACTGTTTTAGTTCAAGCTGCTTTAACAGAGTACCATAGACTGGGTGCCTTACAGACTACAGAAGTTTATTTCTCACAATTCTGGAGGCTGAAGTCCGAGCTCAGGGTGCCAGCCTGGTGGGGTTCTGGTGAAGGCCCTCTTTCAGATTGTAGATTCCCAACTTCTCATTGTTTCCTCACATCATAGAAAGACAGTGACCCAACTCTCTGGCTTCTTCTCATAAGGGCACTAATCCTGTCTATAAGGGCTTCACCCTTACGACCAAATCACCTCCCAAAGGTCCCACTTCCAAATACCATCACATCAGGGATGAGATTTCAGCAGATGAATTTTTGGGAAAGGCAGACATGTAATCCATAACAACCACTGTAACATTTAACAGTTATGTCAGGTTGTACCTTTTTGGGTAATGGAGCATTGGTGTAGGGATCCCATAGTGATAGCCCTGGTAGGCTGTATTTAACCATTTTTAGATCCAACCTTACCTTAATTGAGAACTTCCACCTCATTTCTGATTTCACTTGAGATTAGATGTGAATCATACTATATTTCTTGGAAGTCACTTCTCAAATGTAGTAAATTATGACTGGTGGGTATTTCTTACAAAAGATTGGTCTTATGTCATAATGACACTGATGAATCCATTTGATTGCATCAGGCTATCAAATTATACCTACTTTAAAGAGTTGAAATATATCTTTTTAGAAATCTAGGAACAGACTAGTTCAGACTGGGTGAGATGAAATGGAAATGATGGGTTTAATAAGACCAGAAATGTGCGTATCCACTCTAAAAAGATTTCAGATATCCTTGGAACAGTGGAAGGATAGAGGGGAATCTGGTTTGATGCTTTCCTTTCTCTTTCCTTCTTAGGCAATTCAATTATTTCTCAAGGTGGGAAGTGAGTACCTAAAATAAATTAGCCCGAGTCTTTCTAGGTAGCCATTTAAGGAGTACAATTCCTGTGTCCTTTGATTTTTCTTAAACCACCACTAGATGGGACTCTTGCATCCTTGGTTTGGGTTCTTAGCTTTTTTATCCTCACCTTGGGGCCAATTGTACTCAGAAATAACAGGGGATCCACAGTGATCTTTATTTGACATATATCATTTGCGTATATTATTTAATGTTCAAATCTGTAAGGTGTATATTTAATTCCCATTTTAGAGATGAAGTCACCGAGGCTCAAAGAGACAGAGGGAGAGAAGGGAAAATTTAACATTTGTTGGGCAATTCTACATACTAGGCACATATGCTCGTGCTTTATTCTTCCAGCAACCTAAATAAATATTTCCATTTTGCAGACGAGGAGCTTAGCAAGGCACAAAGCTGTGTCAGAAGCAGGATCCAAATCCTTGCCTGATTTTAGTGAATATTTGTCACTCTCCATAGCTACTTCTCAAGCAATTTAGACACTTTAGTGCATGATATAAATTTGAAATGACAAAGATCTTAGGGGCTGCATCAGTGAAATACAAGAGTTAGATTCATGACACTGAAAAATATATGATATGGACATACAATTGGCATTGAAAGGGAATACCGTTTATAGGTTAGGCAGCATGATTTAGAGAAGCGTGTGGACTTTTGAGGCAGACTGCACAGGTTTGTATCTCACCTCTTCTGTTCGAGAGCAGTATGCTCTTTAGTCAGGTACTCAAAACCACGTAGCCTCAGTCTCCTCTTCTGTAAATGGGGATGATAGCAATACCTAACTCACAGAGCTGTTATGTGGAATAAACACATTAATATATGAAGAGTTCTTACAATAGAATATGGCATATAGTAGGTGCTCCTTAGTGGTACATTCTATTATCATATCTAGAGTTATGTAAGAATATGAAATTTATGTGCGAAAGGTATCAATTTATACTCTTTTTACATCACCTTTATATTGCGATGTGATTAAACCTGTGTTTCATTCTCAAGCTTACTAGATTCTCAACTTGTACATTCCTTCTTATAGGATCTGTAAATGTGGTCCATCAGTGTTACTTCTCAATTTTCTAAATTAATCTTTTCATTTGGTGAACCAACATGTGATGAGTATTTGCTGTTGCCAGAATCTGAGTTAGGTGGCACAAGCTCAGAGTGTGGAGGAGTGAGACAGACATGTAAATAAACAAGTGGAGTAAAGGATCATAGGTGCCGGGAGAGAAATCTTCCAAAATAAGCTAAGGGCAAAAGAAGGAAGCAATTATATCCGAGGAAGTCAGAGAAGCCCAAAGGGAAGAAATATCAAGTCAAGCCTAGCAAATTAGCATAATGGGAAAGGCCGTGTTCTGAGCAGAGGGCACACAGTTATCAAAAGCAACATGGAGCATATGGAGAACAACAGCAAACTACTGACTGGTGCGTCTCAGGCATGGGATTCATTTGTATGAAAGGCTGGCTAGATAGACAGAGGCCAGCTCAAGTACAGGCTTATATCTCATGCGAAAGCCATGGACACTGCTTGAGGGGTGTGTCAGCAAGGGAGTAAAATGGATGCATTTGAGTTTGGGAAAGGCTATTATGGAGAATATTTTATAAATAGATTGAAATGGTATGAGGGATACAGAGTAACTAATTAAGAGATAATTGGTATCATCCAGCTAAGAAATAATGACAGCTTGAAATAAGTCAATGAATATTGGTGGGGAGGAAGTTACAGATTTGAGAGAAGCTAAGCACAGAGAATATGCAGGCCATAGTGATCCGAAGTGGAGAGAAATGTAGGCACTGCAGAATAATCTCAGATTTCCAACTGGGTGACTAGATAAATATAATTTTATTCCCCACAATAGAGAATCATGGAAGACATAATATGTTTTGCTTTAGACTGTAGATTCAGTTGTGAATGTTTAAAATTTGAGATTTCTATGGAACTCATATCTGATTACTATAAAAGGTTTCTCTGTCCCTAATTTTACCTTCCTTTCTTCCATTCTACACAGTATGACAAGAGCGATCTTTTAAAAACTCAATTCCTGTTATATAACCCTCTTGAGCATAAAACCTTTCATGGCTCTACATTGCATGAGGCCTCCCCAGTATAACCCATTGTGAGTCCACCTTTTGCTATGTTAATCTGCACCACATCTAGGAACATATTGTTTTGATTGAATATATCCCCAAGACTCTTCAGTTCTCCTTTTATATATCACTTCCTTTAGGAAGACTTCTCTGACTCTAAAATCTTCAAGAGGTAACTTTTAGGTAGTCTCAGAGGACCTATATTTTCTTCATCACTTGTTATACTGTTTGTATAACTTGCTTATCCATTATGTGTATGTTTTAGAAGGTTTTATTCTCCTTGACCATATGATTCTTGTTTTTTATATATTGGTATCTGACAAAGCGATAGGCACATAGTAGACTGGATATGTTTTCAATGAAAAAAAGAATGTCATAGGAGGCTCAATACATTTTTTGAGTCCATGTGGAGATTTCCAGAAGATGGTCAGATATTTGTCCCTGGAACTCATCATATGATACATTCTTGAAGATCTTCATCATATGGGAGTAGATGATATTGTCCAGAGTGAGCAGTAAAGTAGGAGGAGTAGAAGAGCAGTATGTTACTTTGTGGAGTATGAAAAATTAAGGGACTAGTGGCAAAGAACAGCCTCAAAGAGAACAGAAGAAGAGTGGTCAAGATAGAATGTGCCTGGAATAGTAGGAGCTCTGGAATCTCTATTTATAAGGATCGACCTGCACGTTGGCTCTTTAAGCTGCATTCGCATAGCAAGCACATTAGAATGGCTTGCAGGAGGCCAGAGTATGTATGTTTTGTTTTGTTTATTAGGTAGGTTGATGCTTTAGAGGGTGAATGTGATACACTTCTTTCTTCTTGTCCCAAATTTTCAACCCATTTACAGTCCGTGCCTGGATATTCCCAGGCCTCCCTCTGCCAGAGATGATTAGTTGTCTCCGAATAACATATAGCGTAAGAGAAGTCTTGATTCTACGTGCACATCAAATCAAGGCTACATTTCTCTACTTCTCTTACTGCTATACATGGCCATGTGTCTGTTTTCAAAGACATGTAATATTCAGTGTGTGGCCTTCAGTTCAGAACATGCCCTTCAAGTGAATGGATGTGTCCCTCCTTGTCATCCCCCGCCACCCTTTTTTGTTTGTTTGTTTGCTGGAATGCAGATCAAGTGCTGGTAAGCCCTCTTAAACCCCAAGAACATTTTTAAGGCAATACCTTAAAAATGGCAGAGAAATGAGAAAGAGGAAGCCTAGGCTCTGATACCAAGACCATTTTACCTTGGATTTCCTATGCCACAACTGTTAAATGAGAGAGGGGAAAAAACTTTCACTGACTCTTGTCTGCTTTCCTACTGTTTATTCTAGAAAAGAGTCTTTAGTTGATGTTTAGCTTGATACCTTTTTATATTTATAATATTATATATATTATGTACATAACCATATATAGTATATATTCTGTATACACAATATTTTATATGTATATATATGTATATATAAAATATTACATGTATAATATTTTGAATAGAGCACATGAACTATTTACTTAAAAACTGTTTTGGAATGATCATACCTATCTCTATCCCCAAATTCTCCAAGGTAAGGCACCTATTTTCCTAGTCCTTGGATTCTGGGAAAGAAAAAAATAGCTATCAGGCTATTTTTGTGAATTTTGTGTATTTAACCTCACACATGCAAACATATACATTCATTTCTGTGTCTAAATCCACACAGATAGGTGTATTTGCTTTTTAAATATATTTATTCCTCATTGAATTAAAAAATATATTCCAGGCGCTATACTAGGCCGTGCAGATACAAAGCAATTAAGAAAGATAGGATCCCGACCCTAACAGAGGTTACAGTCTGTTTGCGGAGATGGACAGGGACCGTGCAGGATGCTCTCTGATGGCCTGGAAAGGGCTGTCCGTCTGGATTTGGAGCATTAACTGATCCTCACAGCTTGAGGCTTCACCACCGAATCCCCAGAGTTTCTGAATATTCATGTGCTTAAACGTATATGTACTTTCACATTCCTACTGATTGAAAATATATTTCAGTCTACATCCATGAAGGTTTCTAACATTTTGCTAACTTAATAATTAGTGTACATAGATGTTAAATTAGTGTCAGTACCATTACTGGATAAATTTTCTTCTTACTTTCAATCTTAAAGCAATATGATTTTGCTGTGTTTGGCCCACATTTGTAGGTCACATTTTTGCCAAAAATATAATCAAGACAGTGAGGAAAATAATATTAAGAAAGTTGACTGAATAAATTAAATACATGTTATTGGTTACTTTGAATTTTCCTGTTCAAGTTATTTTAAAATGATGTAGATACAACAATATTATAATAATACTCTGACACCACATTATAATTTATTATAATTCGTTTTTACATGCTTTCAAAGTTCCCCTTTTAAGATTCAGTTCGCAGAAGCACAGTGAACTGTTAGAGCATCTGTGTGTCAAATTTAATTATTCTGGACAAATTCAGAGATTTGTGAATTTGCCTTGTTGGACAATCAGTCATCTGTTGATATCAATTTACTCTTTACTTCCAGAAGGTTGCCTATATTATATTGATTCATTGCCTTGATAAATATTACCTCATTTTTCTGATTATCTGTCAAACTCAATTACCTAGAACACAACCAGAAACCCAAGAAAAAGCACCAAAAAAAGAGACATCTGACTAATAACATAAGAAGTTTTAAAAATCATGTATTAAAATCAAGGCACTAAGCTTCGGGTTTCAGAGCTGACACATGAAGAGCTCTAAGTTGTCACTCCCTTTCCCACAACAAGAAAAAGCTGAACAAAATGAATATTAAAGACTTTTATTGCGCTTGTGAGAGAATCGAGTTGAAAACCACTATCCCAAATTGTGAAGAAGCAGAGAGAGTGAACATTCAGAGAGATACAGCTAGGATTTTTTTTACTTGGAAGAGGTATTGCTGAAGTATCCTACAGGTAGAGGCTCTTAGACTGGGAGTCTTCTAGTGTGAACGTGAGAAAGTCCTAAAGCAACAGTCCTCTGGGGGAGCCCCACATATTCATGGGTTTTACCTCCAGGAATCCCACAGGGTTGTCAAGGTAAAGATCTGAGAAGTAACTCTTCATTACTATGGCAGGGGAAGAGGCAATGAACAGGAATTATTTTGAAATACATCCTAACAAAAGTGCAAGTTTAGGGAAAGGAACTTGGCCAGAGACTCATTCCAGCTGATAGAAGGACATCCAACCCTCCAGTCTTACTCTCTCACCTAAGGTAGTGTAGGAAACAAAACATTGCCATCAGATCAGAGCTTCAAGGAGATAGATTAAATCATGCTACAGCCAGGAAAGGGAGTAAGGAGAATGGGGAATACAGCTGTATCAGTGGAGAAGCACTTGTGAAGGTTAAAGCCTGAGATATAGGTCCCCTAGAAACTGAGATTTAATGAGAAGATTTTAGAACATTTCCCCATTCTGTACACCTTACCACTGAACCAACAAGAATCCAAGAGAATAGCAGTGGTTTATAGCAGAAAGATCTGAAGACACAGACCCTGGGAGGATTAGTACATAGGGAAGCCCAAAGTCAAAATGGGAAACCACAAAAAGACCACAAACGATGTATTATAGAATTCTACACTTGAAACCTATATAATTTTATTAACCAATGTCACCCCAATAAATTTAATTTTTTTAAAAAAACACAATAGGAATTTGAATTCTATGGCACTTATAACTAGAGCAAATATTAAACACACCCCAACTTTTAGCTAGATTAACATAAATCCTATACCAAAGGTCTATTTATCTCAGTTTCTATTACCCAAATCAACATGGACAGCTTACAACAAAAAATTATCAGTGATGTATGTCAATTATGTCTCAATAAAACTGAGAGAGAAAAAATTAAAAGGCATGCTAAAAGAAAAAATAAAACAAAAACAAAAACACAATCTGTAGATAAAAAGTGAACAATAGAACCAGACTTGGGTATGACACAGATGTTGGAAACTCTAAGAATCAAAAGGAACAATAGAAATAAAAAACACAGTAACAGATTTTTATTTCCTTCCTTCTAGTGACTCTGGGTTTTACTTTTTGTTTTCTTTCTAAATCTTTAAGTTGTTGGGTTAGATAGTTTATTAGACATTTTTCTTCTTTCTGGAGGCAGGCTTGTACTGCTATGAACTTCCCTCTCAGGACTGCTTTTGTTGCATTCCATAGATTTTTGTATTGTTGTGTGTTCATTTTCATTAGTTTCCAGGAAGTTTTTTATTTCTTTCTTGATCTCATTGGTAACCCATTTGTTGTTTAATAACATGCTACTTAGCCTCCATGTGTTTGAGTGTTTTTATTGTAATTGATTTCTAGTTTCATGCCATTGTCATCTGAGAAGATGCTTGATATGATTTCAATCTTCTTGAATTTATAGAGACTTACTTTGTGTTCTAACATGTGGTCTATCTTCGAGAATGTCTTGTGTGCACTTGAAAAGAATGTATATTCTGTAGCTTTGGAGTGAAATGTTCTGTAAATATCAATTAAGTCCAACTGATCTAGTTCATCATTTAATTTTTTGTCTAGAAGATCTATCCAGTGGTGTCAGTGGGGTGTTAAAGTCACCCACTGTGATTGTATTGCTATTGACCTCTCCCTTGAAGTCCTCCAGAAGTTTTAAAATATATTTTGGTGCTCCTATATTTGGTGCAGATATGTTTACCAAGGTTATATCCTCTTGTTGGATTGATCCTTTTAATATTATGTAGTGACCTTCTTTGTCTCTTATTATGACCCTCATTTGAAGTCTATCTTATCAGATATGAGTATTACTACACCAGCTTTTTTTTTTCATTTCCATTTGCCTGGAAAAAAATTTTTCCATCCCTTCACTCTCATCCTGTGTGAATCTTTTGTTGTGAGGTGGGTCTCTTGCAGATAGCATATATATGGGTTGTGATTTCTTATCCAATCAGCTACCCTATGTCTTTTTTTTTTTATCCTCACCCGAGGACATTTTTCCATTTTTTGTTCAGATAGAGTGGGAGGGAGAGAGGGGAAGAGAGAGAGAGAGAAACATCAACGTGAAAGGGACACATGGAGTGGCTGCCTCCTGCAGGTCCAGGGACAAACTGCAACCGAGGTACGTATGTGCCCTTAGCAGGAACCGAACCCGGGTCTCTCTGGACTGCAGGCCGACGCTCTAACCGCTGAGCCAAACCGGCCAGGGCACCCCATGTCTTTTGATTGGAGCATTTAAGCCATTTACATTTAAGGTTATTATTGTTAGAGACTTATTAGTTGCCATTTTTATTTTATGCCCGTGTTCCTCTCTCTCTCTCCCTCTCCCCCCCACCTCTCTCTCTCTCTTTCTTCTTCTTCTGACAACAGTCCCTTTAGCATTTCTTGCAGTGCTGGTTTGGTGGTGGCAAATTCCTTTAGCTTTTTTTTTTTTTTTGTCTGTGAAGCTCTTTTTGCACCTTCAATTTTGAATGATAGTCTTGCTGGATAACGTAGTCTTGGATTCAGACCCTTGCCTTTCATGATTTTGTATACTTTATGCCACTTCCTTCTGGCCTGCAGTGTTTCTACTGAGAAATCAGCTGACAGTCTAATGGAAGCTCCCTTGTAGGTAACTTTCTGTCTCTCTCTTGCTTCCTTTAAGATTCTTTCTTTGTCTTTAATGTTTGCCATTTTAATTATGATGTGTCTAGCTGTGGGTCGTTTTGGGTTCATCTTGCTTGGGACTCTCTGTTTTTCCTGGACTTGTGTGACTTCTTCCTTCACCAAATTAGGGGAGGTTTCTGTCATTATTTTCTCAAATAGATTCTGTATTCCTTTCTCTGCTTCATCTCCTTCTGATACCCCTATGATGCAAATGTTGTTACATTTCATATTGTCCCAAAGCTCCCTTAAACTCTCCTGTTTTTAATTGTTTTTCCCATTTGCTGCTCTATTTGGATGTTTTTTTCTACTTTGGAAGTACATTCCTTGTTTATGGATTGGAATAATTGACATCATTAAAATGTCCATACTACCCAAAGCAATCTATAGATTCAATGCAATCCCCATTAAAATACCAGTGACATATTTCACAGAACTAGAACAAAACTCCATACGTTTATATGGAACCAAAAAAGACCCCAAATAGCCACAGCAATCTTGAAATAGAAGAACAAAGCAGGGATCACAATACAGATATCAGGTTATACTAAAAGCCATTATAATAAAAACAGCCTGGTTCTGGCACAAGAACAGGCATATAGATCAATGGGACAGATCAGAGAACCCAGAAATTGACCCAAGACATTACGCTCAGTTAATATGACAAAGGTGGCAAGAGCATACAATGGAATAAAGACAGACTCTTTAATAAATGATGTTAGGAAAATTGGACAGCTACATGCAAAAAGAAATGAAACTAGACCACCAACTTACTGGATAGAGTAGTCTTGGATTCAACTATTTTGAGAATAAACTCAAAATGGATAAAAGACTTAAATGTGACTCGTGAATCCATAAAAATCCTAGAAGAAAATGTAGGCAACAAAATTTCAGACATCAAATGCAATGGAATTTTCACTGAAACAATGCCTAAGGCAAGATAAACAAATAAAAAAATTAATACGTGGGGCTACATGAAACTAAAAAGCTTCTGCACAGCAAAATAAACAAACATCAAAATGGAAAGGGAACCCACTATATGGGAGAGCATAATTGCCAATGATACATCAGATAAGGGGTTAATTTCTAAAATATATAGAGTATTCTTACAACTCAACAAAAGGAAGACAAAGAATCCAATCAAAAAATGAGCAGAGAACCTAAACAGACACCTCTCCAAATAGGATATACAAATGGCACAGAGACATGAAAAAATGCTCAGCGTCACTAATCATCAGAGATGCAAATTAAAATGACTATGAGGTATCACCTCACACCTTCAAACTACGGTAAAGCAGAAGCAAAGAGAAAGTGTTGGAAAACAAAAGAAAAATAAATAATCACCTTAACAACAGAGGAACAACAGCCAAACTAATATTTTAAACAAGAAATACTATGTCAGTACCCTGCTTGAAATGAACTCTACGTGTAATGCTTTCCCGCTGCTCTTGAGAACAAATTCTATCACCTTAGCACAATCACCAGACCCTGAAGAATCTGGCTCTTGCCTCCAGCTCTGGCCTTATCTTCCAGGAAACCCTTATGTGCTGCCTTCCCACCTTGCAGGCCTCTTTCTAACCCTCTTAAATGCTATGTTTCCCCATGTCCCTGGGCTTCTGTGCATGTTCTTTTCTAAGTCTAGTTATTCCCTTTTGTCCTAGATCCCTTGAAATTTCCGCTTATTTCTGAGGGAAGCCGAACCCCAAGACTAGGTAGATCACCTGATTACAGTTCACAATCAACGCTGCCCAGTTGTGATGTTAGTTTACATTGTGCTTTTTTTAAAAAAGTATGTGTGTTAGCTTATTTGGTTTTGCTTACATTCCATTCACAGTTCCACAGTGCTCAGCAAAAATGGAGACTAAATGCGTGCTTGCTTTATAAATGAACGAGTAGAATTCTTGCAATTATCATACTAGATCAATGGTTATCAATTACAGATCATTGGGAAGTAGTTTCAATACATATAATTCAATAATTCATTTAAAACTCTGCAATGACCTCTTACCTACTGCTAGGCATCCTTTTACAATTTGGAGAGAAGAGGACACCGAGGCTCCAATCCATATAGTTGATTGGGGTGTACAGTCACATAAAGCATAGAAAATTCAAAATGGACATGATCTGATAGAGATGTGCATAGGACCAGGTCATAGGCGCCTTTAGGGTCGAAATCCTACAGAACGAACAAACTCAGCTGTGTGTACCATGGCCTTAGTAGACTGTGCATCCTTTGGGTGCACGAATCTTAACTGCTTTGTTCATTGGAGCTCCCAGTGCCTACTAACTAGCATATGGTACGTACCCAATAATTTATTAGGAGAAGAAATTGGAGTTAGCTAAATAAAAAAGAGGGATGAGTAACAAGGAAAAGATTCTAGGTAGAGGAAACAGCATGTAGCCCAGACCGACAGGTGATACATGTCAGGCAACTTCAATCTAGAATGTGAAAACGGCTTCATTTAGATTGTAGGCGCTTTTCCCGAGAAAAGGACTTCAGGAAGAAAAGAATTTGGGGAAAGGGATATGAGTTTTGGATTTATTAAAATCCATGGCATATCCATGGCGAACAGAAAAAAATTGTAATTCCCTCTTAATATTGACTCCACTATGATTAACCTTTCAAACAGCTTCTTCTAGATCATAATAAGCAGTTTCTAAAGTCTCACAAACTTTAAATTAGTGGAGTTTGAGTTAATTAGGTTTGATGACAAAGATATGTTATCCAAGTTCTAATTTCTGTCTCTAACACATAGATGGTTCATCATTTTTATCATTCAGATGTAGTACAGTTATGAATTAAAACCACACCCTTAAACATAAAGTAAAATAAAATTGCAACCTTTCATAGTGCACCTATACTATATTTGTAAATATTATTTTGTTATTATTATTATTATTATTATTATTATTTGGAAGGAAGGTATTATTTCTTTGTCCATTGAGCTGGAAGGGGAAAAAAACCCACTACATTATTAGAATGCCTGTTGTTTCTGCCATTTCTAGCAGTAACCAGCAGGTGGTATCAAACAATTTTACATTTCTGTTCTATTGTGGTTTTTGTGCCTGTCTGAGACTTCTTCCTAACGTTGACCCTGCACTCCAGTCACAAACACACACACACAAGCATTTCATGGGGATAAAGAACTAAAGGAGGATTTTATTTTATTTTTTAAATTTAAATCTGTTTTGACTTTGCTTTCAGGGTGATTTTTTTTTTTTTGTATATGCACTGAGGTTTCTTTTAAAAAGAGAGACACTGCGCCCTGGCTGGTTTGGCTTAGCGGTTAGAGCATCAGCCTGCGGTCCAGAGAGACCCGGGTTTGGTTTCTGCTAGGGACACGTACCTCAGTTGCAGTTTGTCCCTGGCCCTGGTTGGGTCGTGTGGGAGGCAGCCATTCGATGTGTCCCTTTCACGTCGATGTTTCTCTCTCTCTCTCTCTTCCTCTCTCTCCCTCCCACTCTATCAGAACAAAAAATGGAAAAATGTCCTCGGGTGAGGAAAAAAAAAATTTTTTTTAAATAGAGACACTGCTTTATACATAGTAACTCCTTGTTGCTCTATCAACACTATGGGAAAACACTATTTGTAATCCCCACTTTACAAATGAGGAAACTGGTACAAAGAGGCTGGGGAATTTCTCCAAAGTCACAAAATTAGAACCCAGGCATCTGGCCCTGGGCTTCCACAGTGTCAGTCTCTGTGATGAAATCACTTCCCCTGATTTGATTTGATCTTTTAAGTGCATGTTTTCACCGAATGCCTGTCATTCCTTTACTTTGACATTGTTTGCTCAGCTACTATGAGTTGAGGTTTTTGACACTGATGCCTTGACACTGACGCCTTGAAGAAATACTACGTAGAACAACATCAGGATATAAAAGAGCTATATGTTAGATATTGTCTGTGTATGACCCATGGTCATATATGTTTCACATATATGCATAGAATTTTAGTGCTGAAAGCACTTTATTTTACTGAAAAGGAGACTGAAGCCTCCCCCAAAAGCATTGAGTTATAGCAGTCACTCAGAGGTGATAAGGGAAGAAACAGTCTGGTAAAGAAATGTGGGAACAGTCATTCATAGAGGCCCTTCTAGATATAGAAAAATGCTCATTGTTGGGAGACAGGCATGTGGAAGGTTTGTGAGCTTTCCAGGTAAGTGCATCTCTTTATTTAATGCCAGCTACATTCGCAATACGGTGGGACCAGACTGGCCTGAACCAGCAGTCAGAAAAGCTGGCATATATCTTATCTTTCCAGTGAAAAGAGAAAAGGAAGGGAGGGAGGGAAGGAGGAAGGGACTTCTAGACAATTTCATTGTCAAGTTTCCAAAAGCAGGTTTAAAAAATTATATATATATGATTTAGAGATGAGAAAGACTTGATTATAGGGGGGAAGTAGATTCATACTGAAATTGCTATGACGTTTTATTGGCTTAAATGACCACTGACAGTGCACGAGGAGAATTAGATTATTTTTTAAACCAAAAGAAATTTAAAATATTCTTTAAAAGTAGTGAGTTACATTTGACAAGGTTTTGGTTGAGTTGCTTGTTTTATTTTCTATAGATATTAAACTTCATTGTGAAATAAATTATGTCTTTACAATGCTAAGCAATCTAGAATTAACTTCATACTTAGGTAGCCACACTTAGAATGAAGAACTTCTTAATGGTAGTTCCATTGTAATCATTGGTGGGGAGGATTGGTCCATTGCTCGGCATGATTCAAGTAAATGATGAACAAATTAATGTGACACTTTATGTGGGATTAAAAAAATAATAATGTTAATGGACAATAGGTCAATTTAAAGTCCTGACTTTTCCTCATAGGAAAGTTGACTTCAGTCTCACCAGTCTTTTCACCCTCAACTGTACTGAAGAAGACAACAAAAGGACACACACACACACACACACACACACACACACACAACCTGAAGGCATTTCAGGGTCATCTCTTTCAGTAGTTTTTGTTGTTTGTTTTTATGTTTTATTTTTATATTTTAGTGGAAAAACGTGGCCCTGAAAGTTGCTTTGAAAACAAAACAAAACTAATTCCAATGCTGTCCTGCCAGGATCTGTTGATGTTTCTGGTTCCTATTTTTTCTTCTGCAGGTGTAACAACTGTCCTAACAATGACAACTCTAAGCATCAGTGCTCGAAATTCTCTCCCCAAAGTGGCTTATGCAACTGCCATGGACTGGTTTATTGCTGTTTGTTATGCATTTGTGTTCTCTGCCCTAATTGAATTTGCCACTGTTAATTACTTCACCAAAAGAGGATGGGCTTGGGATGGGAAGAGTGTAGTAAATGACAAGGTAAGTGAGAACTTCCTTCTCACCATGATTAAGAGAATCCCTGACAGATTTACCACACACACACACACACACACACACACACACAGATTTCTTTTAAATTGTGCTCTTGCCTGAAGTCCTTTAGGAGTGCTTGTAGTAGTAATACTTCTGTCATTACAGAAGTCCTAATACTAAGAGATCCTAATACTAAGGACCTCTCCTTAGCATCTGGTGAGCTCTGACTCTGTGTCGGGAACTGTGCTAAGTTGTCTTTTTGTGTTTTTTTGTTTTTTTACATATGCTCTATCAAGTAATTGCCACATCAACTTTAGAACTAGAGTCTGTTTTTAAATCTCTTTCTTTTTCTGATGAAGAAGCTGAGGCTTAGTGAAGTTACTGAGTTGACAGAGCTCACACAAATAGTTAATAAGTGTACTTGAACCCAAATCTGTCTGATCATTAAGATCACTCTCTTAATGCCACACTGATTCATAATAAAGAGATTTGGAAGAAGAATGGGTGTTAACCTTTCCCTGCTACAGAATTTCAGGCCTTATCAGTGGATTGAGTTACCACTCTGTACCTACCCCCATCTCAGTTGCTTGGATGTAAAAGTCTATGCATCATTGTCATCTCTCCCAGGTTGCAAGGAATAAGTGGGTAGGTGCTGGAATGCTTAGAAATTTTTAAGTTGCTCATGTAGTCTATAGGAGAAAAGTTGCTTACTTTTAAGATTAACTTTTTTGGGGATTGTTGGTGTCCATTTTTAGGTTTCCAGTACAGAAGCTAGCAGGAGTTTTGTGCATTGCTATACCAGCTGTTTCCTCTCTCATTCTATAGATTATTGTTCTTCTGCCTTGAGAGCAGACTTTGGATATACCATAGTGAGATATAAAGTTTTCTTAACAAGAGTAAAAAGTTCTACTTGGAGAATTTCTTTTAGAAATATATCTACTTAAATGCTCTTCTATTATATTTGAAATAACATACTTGCTGATTTTATTTCTTTTTCAGTTATTTTGGTATAAATATTTTTCCTAATTTCTGTGACCATATTGCAGTTTAAGCATACAGACATGTTATCGTTTGAAAGTCTTGCTCTCTTACTTTGATTTTGTATGCTGCTGAAGTTTTAATGAGTTCTAGTTTGTTTCATTTTATAAGCTCTGTTTTGCATACTAACAGCCAATGAGTAAATATTAAAGGAAATCTGATTAATTAACCTCCAGATTATTTCAGCATTTCCATTATATTTTATTATTGACTCATGTTTACATTTCCCATGTAGTACACTGCTTTGTCATTGCTATCTGTAAGATTAGTTCTTTTTAGTTAGGTTAGTTACACATGCACTGTCCTACTAACATATTTTTGAAGATAAAATGCTAGTTAGTTCTTTGGGAGTATGTCACAAATGATAAATAGTGGTTTGTGGTATAAATGTCCCATATAGAAATGTATTAATATATTATATTTTAATGCTATGAGGGTGCCAGTTAAATTGACACTGTGATTTGGCATATCAAATTATATGCCTTCTCAACCCCTAAACTTGGAAAATAGAAGTACCTATAAATGCAAAAAAACAAAAACAAAAAACCACATTCTTGATAATGCATTTTAAAAGCAGTAACCTGCTAGTTATGAAGACTGGATTTAAGTTTACCCACATGTCAAATCACACATAGTGAAGGCAAATCTAGGTTGAAATCACTGATGGTATAACTTAATATGCGGGAAAACAACTAATAAAGTTTATATTATTTTAATTCTCAGTGGTTCAGCTTTAGTGGTCAAATTAAAGGGAACGTTACATCAGGCCATTGCTTGTTTTCATTTACTCATTCATAGCTAGAGTGCCAAGCACAGTGTCAATTACTTCAGAAAATTTTGTTCAATAAAAAAATAAATCAGTTTCTGATATTAAGTGTGGAAATTTAATATCTATGAGAAGACTTCTTTTCTTTCATGGAAAAGTTTTATAACTTTACAATGGTGAATTTATCAAGGGGTACTCAATCCAATTTCATGATTTAAATGAATTTTGGGAGGTATTTCCTAAACCTACTTTGGAAATAACCAGGTCCTAAGACCTGGAGGGAAATCAAGTAGAGTAGCCTAAACTAGCACATCTGCCTAAATAAATAAATAAACAAATAAATACATTTCAATGCAGTCTACGTCTGCTTTAATTTTCCTTAGATTTAATTTTTAGGTAAAAAGAATGTTTTTTGTAAATAGAGTTTTAATCCACAGGCCATATCGGTGTCCTTTTATTCTAATCGGACTGGTGGAAGTCCTCTGTTCCAGTAAACATGAGTAAATCCTGTTAAAGGACCTGTCAATTCAAAGCAAATATGAAACTTCTTGAAAATTTGTTAACTGACAATTATTAATTTGCTTCATGATAATAGTCACTGAGATATACTTATCAATGATATATATTTAAAAAAAGAAATACGTATTTAACATACAGTTTACATATACATTGTGCTCTTATGATCTCTAAGTTAAATAAATAAATCTCCTCAATTCATATTCAAGTTACATTTGAGTGACAAAACCTACCTTGCTTTGTGATCTTGGTCAAATGTACATCACTCTTAGCCTCAGGTACCCCAGGTGTGAAATTAGACAACAAAACCTTATCATTCTGAAAATGTAGTGCTGGATCAAATGATCCAACTCCAAACTTGTATGTTCTTTCATATACAAAAGTATCTATTTATGCAAACCTCTGAGCTCTGGAAACTTCCCTTATGCCCAATGTTCTTCTACTTGCCCAAGACTTAATTATTTTACTCCATGCTTGTCCCCTTTATTTCTTGTTCCTTTCTCAACATTGATTCATTGGTTATTATTTTCCTTTCTTATTTATACAAAGCTATATTTTATTTTTCAACAGCCTCCTTCCTTTCAGTTTATGAAGATGCTTGATATACTTCATTTACCATAAAGACTAATAAAACTCTCTCTAGATGCTACGTCACCCATTCCCCTATCCACAGAGTCTATCCTATTTTTCTCCATTTGAGCTTTGAAAACAATGCTCACAATGCTATGTTCTCACTTTCAATTTAATTTTCAACCTATTGTAATCTGATCTCCTTTATATTTATTGTCCTGTAACTGAAGGGGACCAATAACCTACACATTTTTAGATCAGATACTCATTTTCCGTTTTTCTTAATGGATCCCCGTTGAACCCATTAAATACTGTTATACTCCAGAACTCCATTCCAGGCCCAAGTGAGCAACATGTTATCTTCTTTTCCTCTTTAAAGCGAGTCTTGGAATATCAACTTCCTTCTCTAAAAATCTGGCTGCTGCCACTATTCCTTCTATTCTTTGAGATTCTCTGCCCGAGTTCAGCATGGATCCATTCTCCTTAGCATCTGCTCTTGTTTATCCCCAGACAGTGAGTTGGCTATCTTTTATGTTGTTTTAGTTTTGACTGTTCACTATGTGTTCTCACTTTAAGGGTTTTACTGACAATATTTGTAGGAACGTGTGCCGCACTAACACACTGTCCAGCCACTTACTTCCCCAAATAGATGATCCCTCCTCATCCTCAGCACAAATACCAATCCCCAGGAAGTTCCTGAATTCTTGCTCCCCTAGAAAGAATTAGATCTTTTTGTAAGAGTGTCTGGCACCCTCTTCTTTTGCATTAGAGCCTTTATCACAATTTGTAATTGCATATTCATATTTCAGCTCCTTCACTGATCATAATAGTGACCATGTTTATTTTAATAAATTATGTTTTCCTGTCCTTTTGCACAGGACTTTGTATATATTTGTTGCTCAATAAATATGGTATGGATTAATAAAGTACAACAAATCAAATTTATAACCCATGCCTTTATCTTACCTTCCAAGTTAATTGTCTACAGGTGTAGCCCATACTTTCTTTTAACTTCGAGGGTCGTATACCCAACCAGTTCCCTCGGCACTTATACTTGAATATAACAGCTTAATCTTTGTATATTGTTTTTTAAATGAAAGAAACAATGAACAAACAAAAATAAACCTCCTAAATTGATTTATTTATCTTTCCCCTGCCCATACCTATTTTTTATCTATACTTCAGTGTATGGTAAAACCTAGTATCACATACCAACAATGTGGAAGTATCCCATAACATCTAACCGGTCATTGGATGGTGTCCATTCTCCAACCTATATGTCATAGACTATACCCTTGCCATCTCTCATTTTTTTTAATCTCTTTATTCCGTATTATCTCTAATCATGTCTCCCTCGAATCCATTCTCCAAATTAGTTCCAGAGTTATTTTTCTAAAATAGAAATCTAATCATTTAATTGTTCAGCCCTTTAGTGAATTGTTGAAGGTAATTCTTCAAGCATCTCAGCTAATATGGCCCAAGTATATAGTTTTTTCATCTATTTATTTACATGATGAATAATATGAAAAATAATTTTTGTTCTTTATTGTGCATCTACTATTATGTGCCTGGGAATATCTCCAATTTGGAAAGCAAGACGTATAGGATTGGCCAAATAAAGTTATTTGCTTAGGATCACATATCTAGTAAATGGTGAACTCAATATTAAACACAGGTCTGAAGTCCATGCTCATATTCTTCTTCTAGCCATTACACACATCCCCAGACATCCATGCTTCTACACATCTCCGTCCAGGTCATTATATGTACTGATCCCTTTTGCTAAAATGCCCTTGCCTCCCTTCCCTAACAATGAACTCCTGTTTATTTCATAAGCTACATCCAATTTTACTTAAATCTCGAAATTTCCCGAGCAAACCTAATTGCCGTAATGTTCCTACAGAATCCGGTACAAATTATTTTATGTAATCTCATTAAAGAACATAGTTATTATAAATAAATGTTTTTAACAGCGGGTTACATGTTCTAGGGGTATAATAGTTGTGTTTTATTAATCATTTTCTCTGCCATCCCCGAGCATACTGGTTAGCACAAAATTTATTTGAATTAAACTTTTTAAATAACTAAATATAATCAGTTGAGATGGCTTCCATTTCTAACCCTTAATCAGTGGCTCTACACTGCCCAAGCAAAGCATATTATCTGGAAATACACTCAATATTAAATTATTAAAACAGAGACATAGCAATATAATATCCAAACTAACACGAAGTGTACCATCATTTTGTGATTCATTTCATGCAACTCATAGAAAACATCACTTTTCAAGTGTTTTTATTGATTTCTCTGCTTTTGTTCCAAAAGCATTTCTGGCAGTTTACCAAAAGAATGTGTGTACTTACATTATTATAAAATAATATATAAATAGAAGTTAGGATATCAGAATGAAGGAAAATAGCCTGCAATTTGGCCCACCGTTTGGCCAGACATTAACTGTAGTTCATAGCTAGAGTAGCTAAGTTTCAAATTCCAAGTTTCGTGGCTACCACAGTAAACCATGGAGGGGTGGGGGAGGGAGTTATTTTTTTTAATCAAAAAATAGAAACATAAATTTCCTCACAAAAAGATTTTCCTACACTGAATTCTCTCTTTAAAACAATATCACATGGGTTTTATATTAGTGAAAGCTGGGTACTTGTTGCAAGTAGTAATGTCAACATTTTCCCAATAAACGCAGTAATGAATTTCATATTGATGTTTCTTGTAGTCCCTTCAATAAAAGCTGAAGGCAGTACACTAACATACAACTCAGTGAAGGCAATTCTTCAAGGAGCTAAGCTAATATGGTCCAAGTATATAGCTTTCTCATGGCCCAATTTAATCCAAGGAAAGACTTTAGAGTACTTACAGAAGTGGATGGACTGTATAACCTTCAAACGATCTTCTGTAAGTATCACTTCTCTCAGTCAGGATGGGTAGCAGATAGTTAACACCGTTGTGTGGCCAGGGAGCATGTTGTTTTACAAGCAGTGGGCTCTCTAGCAGCCACAATAACTGTAAGAAAAGCAACACAGTCTGTAGAAAGAGCATAGCTTTACCACTTTAGAGACCTGGTGTTTTCTCCAGAGTCTGTTATATTTAGTGTTATTTCTACGAAAGCTCCGTTTCTTTGTTCTAAGGGACGGATCTGAAATGCTTTCCAACTCTAAAACCATGTGATTGTCATTTTTATTTACATGCCAGGTCACTGCACTAGCAGGTGTCAATATTTTAGCTGGAGCAATTGCTCAAGTTAGTAACACGTTATTTCACCTAATACTATAAGGAAGCCAAGATTGGTTTGCTGCCATGGATTTAGATTTCTGTAACCAGAACACTTCTAGACTTAAGTTTTTAAATATATATTTAGAACTCTAGTAAAGTAATAAGTTTAGAATATTCTAAATTCTATAAAACATCATTTTAAAAATAGAATTTGATTAATTCTGGTTATATTTTCATTTCATTCTACTTCAGTAGCAACATCGACAAATTTTATAGCAGCATAAATAACATTTTCCCCAAGTAGTGTATAAAAATACATCATTTGCTGATTTTGCTCACGAGCCAAATTATCCTCCTTCCCACTTACATGAGTTTCAATCACCAGTAAAACAACGTCCACAAACATTGTTTTATAGTTGAGCTTATTTTATGATTTCACAGTCTCCTACATCTACAGATGGTGAAACTGAGAACTCTTAGGAGAATTACATAATAGAATTGTAGAATAAACTATTGAAATTTGTTTCTATTTATCTAATAGAAATTTATTGTATTCTAAAACCTAACGTGTGTGTGTGTGTATGTGTGTGTGTTTGTATGTATGTGTGTGTATTCAAAGCAGTCATTCTAGTACCTGCCATTCATTTACCATTAAGCAAGCATTTTTACAGCCTGCTAGGAGCTCTTCATTGCATAGTCTATAACTTCAAGGACATTACAGTCAAGTGGATGGGAAAAAAAGATGTGACATATATATGTGCCATATAGAGACAAACACGAGGGTGCTGTGGAAGCACATTGAAGGGGGACTTATTGATGTTGGAAGTGATGTCTCAACAGATGTGATTCTGAGCTGAGTCCATGTAATAAAATGTATGGGACATAGGGGACCAATGTGGGTTGATTACCAGTTCCTGGCTTTACGGTGGTGCTAGTCACAGTTTAGGAAATACAGGAAGATGGACAGACATCAGTTGGCGGTGAAAGTAACCTTAATTCATTTCTGGATATTATGTTTTAAAAACCTGAGGGCGTGTGGGTGGAGAAGTGTAGTGAAACACAGTAAGAATTTAGATGTTTGGATTTGTGAGTGCCTCTGCTCTAGAGTTTGTTACATATTTTTGGTATCATTTGTGCATTTATTTACAACTGAAGAGGGGCAGAAAGGGTGCGGGTAAGTTTTAATATAGAGTTCTACCTGTAACTCCCTGTGCAACAAAAAACATTAACTTTTTATATGTATATGTCTAAAGTCTAAACCTTACACCATAATTCTTAACCCAACTTAAATGTCCCTCTTCCACAAAACCTTCCTTGAGCTCCTCTGTACAGTGTTTATGTCTTCTTCCAAAAATATAAAGAACATTTTTATACATCTTATATGCCAGTAATCATTGTCTAGCTTGTAATTGAATGATAACTTTCACTACTCTCTACTAAGAACTATATTTTTTTTACTGCGATTCAAATACATATATTAGTTCATTAGATTCTCACAGCAGTTCTCAATGGCTTTGGTATAATTATCTCCCTTTTTATCAAACTAGAAGCTGAAGCAGAGAGATGTTAAGAAATATTCTCAAGGCCTGAATTCTCTATAAGTACAATTTGATGTCTTTTCAAATGATGTTTCGGTATAGTTGAAATAATATAAGCACTGTATGTTGCATACTTTATGGGTTAAAGAGTCCGTTTAGAAAATTGACCCAGTAACAGAAACTTTAATTGGAATATTTTAGTATAAAATACTTCCAAGTTTCAACAGCTTCCTCAGAATGAAAGTCACATTTCCTGGTATTTAAAGCAGAGGTTAGATGTCACACACATCTAAGTTTGTGTGCTTTTTCATCCATTTACTAGATGAGAGACCTGGTCATGTCACAAAACCTCCCCAGCCTCCCTTTCTGAATATGTAACATGAGGTTAATAATAGAACTTACTTCTTACCCAGTAGTGAAGTTTTTTTTTTTTTTCCCTGTTGTTTGTTTTTAATTTTTTTCTTTATTGATTTGAGAGAGAGAGGAAAGGAGAAGGAGAGAAAGATAGAAACATCAATGAGCACGAAAACATCAATTGGCCAACTCCTGCATGCCCCCCACTGGGGATTGGGCTCACAACCTGGGCATGTGCCCTGACCGGGAATCGAACTGGCGACCTCTTGGTGCATGGGTTGACGCTCAACCAGTGAGCCACACCGGCCGGGCCCCAGTAGTAAAGTTTGTCACAGATGACACCCTTAGGCTTATCATTCAACCTGACATGTGAGGTGCTAGCCATCATCTCATCATTACCAGGCATTTGTAACCTGGTAACTACAAGTGTCACTACTAAAGAAAGTCTACCTTTTTTAGCCTTTTACACAGATACAGATGATAATCCCTCACCCCATTTCCTTTCATACTCCAGCAAGGTCTGGAAAAATATCTCATCAGCAAGGGGAAAGGAGAGGGTAAAGCCAGGTGCCAGGGAAGGAGAGAAAATCCAGTCCTCTTTTGATCCTCCTGGTCTTTCAGAGGCCCTTTCGTATCTTATTTACTCGAACATTTTGAGAATTTTTAATTCAAAATAACTGATACTCAAAACTCTGTTCTAGGCTAATTGGTCCTCTAAGTCTGTTGATTTACACTATTCCCTATTTTGCATAATTCATTGCTGGCTCAAATTTGTTTGCACTTTGATAACAAACAATACATTTATATTAGTATAAAAATGCAGGTAAACACTGTTGATATTTCACAGTTTCATTCATTTAGCTACATATTATGTGCCTACCTCATGGGAGGCATCACGCGAAGGGCTGAGGTTGTAATGGTGAACAAGACAGAAGTAGCACCAACCTTCACTGAACTTAGATTCTGGTGAGAAAAGAAGATGCCAATGAAGTAATCACACAACTAAAGACGGAATTTACACATTTTGAAAAATACCGTGAAGGGAATCAAATAAGCGGGGTATTATGACCGAACATATATGGGAGTGAGGACTACGTTAGATAGAGTGGTTAAGGAAGGCCTTTCTGAGGAAATGGCACTCAAATCAAAATCAGTATATGAGAGGGAACGGGTCATGTGGAAATCGGATGGAGGGGAGGCATTCCGGGTCGAGGACATAGCATGGCCAAAGGCACCAAACCAGGACATATTCTGAAAACAGAAGCTATTTCAGTGGGACTAGTATGTGATAAGCAAAAGAAAGAAGCCATGGTAAGAAGTGTTGATTTTATTTTAAGTTCCATGAGATAGTATTTAAGAAATTTAAGCAGAAGAGTGACGCAATCCAATTTATGTCTTAAAAAAGTCCCTGTGGCTATAGTGCCTCTAATGACTGGACAAGGCCAAGCCAAGCTGGGAGAGCACACAGGCATATCCATTCGTCCAAGCAGGAGGTGACAGTGACCCCAAGTAGAGTCAGTGAAAACTGAACTGGGGATTATAAGGAGGAAAACGTTGTAGATGAGTTAGTAAAAATCAAAAAGTTTGTATTTCAACTTTTTGTTATGTTTTTAGTGTTTGTTACATTGCCATCTGTATATGGTTACAATATTTCACCATTTGAGTAAAGCATGGCTGTCTAATTGTGACATGAAAGGGGACAATCCTATTATCAAGTTAAAGACATTAGACTTCTTTATTTAGAATCTCAAATCACCCATTGTAGATGATCATTCCTCTTGTTAAAATATTTCTACATTTCACTTACTCAGTCACTCATTCATTCAACAAATATTTGAGTTACTTGTAATAGTTAAACTTGTTTCATTTATTAAAGTTGTATTTTTATTGTTTTCTATGGGAACAAAACAAAATGGCTCCCCAGGAAAATACCATTGATCTTACTCTGAAGGTTTCCTTACCCTCATGGTTTCAGTATTTAATAAACTCATTTTATTTATTTCCCTAAATACCTTCTTTCGAATTGATAATGATGGTTATCAAGATACTTTTCTTCAGAATTTGAACTGGAGTTTGGAAAATGTTAAGAAGCAGACTCAACCCACATTCTGTTCATTCTTGTGTTTTTCAATAGAAAAAAGAGAAAGCGTCTGTCATGATACAGAACAATGCCTATGCAGTGGCTGTTGCCAACTATGCCCCAAACCTCTCGAAGGACCCGGTTCTCTCCACCATCTCCAAGAGCGCAGCTACGCCAGAACCCAACAAGAAGCCGGACAACAAGCCAGCCGAAGCCAAGAAAACCTTCAACAGTGTTAGCAAAATTGACAGAATGTCTAGAATAGTTTTCCCAGTTTTGTTTGGTACATTTAATTTAGTTTACTGGGCTACTTATTTAAACAGAGAACCTGTATTAGGGGTTAGTACTTGAATCTAGACAGGTTCACGTTGGGATGTATAGTGCATTAAGCTTGGTTTGTTTTGCTATGTACAGTCTGACTAATAACTGCTAATTTGTGAACCAACATGTACAGTATGTATATAGTGATATAGCTTAACAGTACACCTCTAAAGGAGACACGCATTTGCTAACTCGTGGAACTGTAAGCAGAAAGCACCCCATGCCCAAATCAAGATTTACCCGAGGAACTGGTTTAAGGTGGATTTCCGACAACCTAATTTATTTCCTCTTCTAATAGCAATGAAACTGGAGAACCTATACCACATTTTATTAACTCTTTTGATTTAGGTCTTATATAGGAGTGTTTTTTACTGTTGCCTAACTATAATGTAAGATAACATTGTCATTCCAAGATAAATTCTAAATAACAGAATGGCATATCTGCAACTTCAGTCCCTTCCGGAGTGCTCAAATTCCTCCTAGCACAATTGGAAGCTTAGCACACATCAGAAGAAAAACTAGAGATTTGACATCAGCTTTTGATTACTCTGTATAGTATCTATAGCCATGTACATATTACAGCATGACACGCCCAAATAATTATGAGTAACCCAACAGGATGTCAATTATGCCTAGAATTTAGTAACTATGGGAATGTCATGATCATTACAATTTTTAGCATCAGAGTTTATTCAAAAGTAATCATTGAAATCCTAAAGATAATTTTAAATCATTGGAAACTATCTTAAATTTTAAAAAGTAAATTAAATATGTCTTACTCTTTCCAGGTATGTGTTGTATTGAAATTGATCAGCTAAATTTTCTTGGTGCTGGAGACTGGAAAAAGCATCCAGTTTGGCTGCTGTGGAACAACGTTCATATTGGATCAGAAAATTGTGCCACAAACTCCCACCGATGAGAATTCATAGGTGTCACGGGATATAGATATGTAGATGAACACTTATATGATTCTCTTCTTTCCTGTTTACTGCAAATTCTGCCTTAAGGCTTCTTTTCATCAGGACTCAGAAGCCACTAATTACAATGGAAAGGGCAGTTAATTGGCACATTTTTCTGTCTTGAAAGCAGCACTTTCAGATAAGAATTAATGTAAATCTGCTTTTGTAAATTGCAACTTTAAATTTTGCTGACTCAAATTTACAGCAGCTTTGTATACCCGAAGAGGTTTTGGTAAGAGTTGAACATTTTTAAACTGAAACTTCAAAGCATCACCAACAGATTGCAAATTAATTTACATGTGCAAACATAACACACACACATACACACAGACAATTAGCTAAATTAGAACACACACACACACAAACACGTAGCTAAATTAAAAATCAAAATTTTCTATTTTATATAATTACTAATTATTTATGGATAAAAATTATTTTTCTTCTAATATTTAAAAAATACTCTTTACGCCCCTCAAATATGTTAATAGAAGTTAACAATTGTATCTTATGCCTAAATTCAATGTTTTTGGCAAACTTAAAATACTTTTGATTCACGTATATGTTAGCAGTTATTAGTTGACTTTTACTAATAGATACACCTTTATGATGGTGTTTTTGTAGAAGCATAAGTAGTCAAATAGTGACATTTCTTGCAGTTTTGTACAACATTTCAGTATAGTGCATAAATAGGTACATTCATAAAATCAATAAAAGAAGTATCTTACTGAAATAAGCAGTCACAGCAAAAATTGCTATTCCTTTGCCTCGTCTCTACATATTTTTTAATTTTCTTTATTTAAATGTGATTTTTATTATGTGCTTTGCATGATTGTCTTATTACCAAGGTCACAAATGCATCTTTTCAACAGAATTCATCCTGAAGACAGCCTTGACATTAAAATTTCCCCACAAAAGGTAATCCCTCATCCTTAATAAAATAAAATTGTTATATGAGCCAATAAGCATTTCTTTAATCCCTTCAGTAACATCGAATTAATTATCTAAATAGTTTTAACATGTGCACTTTATGTATACAGTGAAATGGAAGACATCCTATTTTCTTCCACATTTAAAAATAGCATAGTTCTTCTGTGTAGTTTAGGGAAGTGTGCAATAGTCTAAGAATGTACACAGTGCTTGAAAGCAAGCAATAACAATGCTTTGTATGGTATGCCATTATTAAACACTTCAAAAATATTGTTCTTATAAGTTCTGCATTGGCCCTTTAATGTCTGATTATAAATTATAAATTTATAAATATGTACATATGTAAAAATAATTGTAGATAGCAGTTTCTGCAGGAAAAGAGAAGACTCATCCATGCCTTTGGTGAAGGGCCGCACCTGCATTGATGGCACCAGTTTTATTAAAATTAATTGTAGATTGGCCAGAAAAGTTATTATTATTGTTATTTTAATTTTAGTTTCCATTGTTAAAATCTTATTTGAGCCTGATGATATCCTGACAGTTTAAATTTTATGATCAGGATTTTCTATTATTTCTCTAACTTTAGTGAATTTTTCACACACTTTTTAATCTTTTAAAGTTTAGATAAATCAAAGGAAGACTTTGGTCTTGCTGGAGAGGAGGATGCTCCATGGAAAATGATTTTAAATTATAAAACCATATTCTTTACAATTACTCTCTCTTCTATAAACCACTTTAAAAACACAAATTAAAAGTGACGTTAAAATAACTAATTTTTCAGAAAACACATTTTTAATATATTAACAGTGTTCTTTTGGGATCATAACATTCTGTCTATTTTGTGTAGTTGTACATTTATGTAAAGGGTTATAGTGTGTACAAAATGTAGACAAATACATGTACATATATAAAAATATAATCTCATTTTGTAAAGCTATTGCTCTGATTCAGCTAATTACTCAACAAATATATTTTACCTCCTACTATGTGTCATCCAGTGAGAAGGGTGTCAATACCACTCACATCACATCCACAGAATTTAGTTAAAAATGAAAGTACATCTCATTCTTATAAAGACTTAAAATCAAAGACTAAATGGAATATATATTTTAATTTAGCACTGAGAGTTGTTCAGTCACCTATGAGATCACTGGTGTGCTAAGACAGTGGCTGCTTCCTCTGTTCTTCTATCTGTGCTCCTGTCTGTTTGAATGGGAAAATGGAATCAGTATAACCATTTAGTGTTGTTTTAACCTTCAGTGATTCTTTTTTAAGTGGCAATCTTAATATTTAGCAATCTTTTCAGGGATCTCTGTATATTGAATTTATCTCAGGTTTGGATAACTGATTCCCTTGAGCCACATTTGCTTAAATAGCTCATAGTTTATTTAAAAAGAACACAGAAGCCATTATTTCACTCATATTTTCATATTCTATCTTTCATGTGTTTATGATATGGCTCTTTTTATATCCCTGTTTAATGGAACTAAACTCTGCCATTATATCGTAGATTTCAGTGGGAGTACCAAAGCTCTACAAAGTCTGTGAATGCTGGACGTTGGCATGGTCTGTCACATGCCAAGTAGCTTGGGTCACCTTATGCAAAGTCATGGTTCTTCAGGAATCTATTAAGAATTTTTATGCACTCAGACAGTGCCTGTGAAACACTAAAATGTTTATTACTTAATTTGAAATCTGGGGCCGTATTAATAGGTTTATTGCAGAGGTTGTTTCTGTTATTAGTCTTCTGGCATTCCTACATTCATCAGCATATTTTGAAGCAATTGCCTGATTATTTTCATATAAAAAGATCCAGAATTTCAAAGGAATTATGAGCTGACCCATTGCTACCTTGTATTGCATTTATTTTCCTCCTGAGATTTCATAGGCACCTTGGGCTTCCCTTTCACTAATCTAAAATATAAATAATAATAACATTAAATTGTGAAGGCTGCAGCTATTTTGAACATCTGCTTGGAAACCCAAGACACTATATCCAAATCACTAACAATGTCATATAACAGATAAATTATGATATTTTCCTCTTGTATTCATGCTTTAAAAGTGAAATTCAGTATTTAATATTCATAATCTTATGTTATAAACATGATATAAAAATACTAATATTTTCCATTAGTGTTAAGCACTTATAATTTCATCAAATTCAAAGACAAATTTAGGGCCTCACAAAGAAGAGAGAAACCCTCCAGAATAATGAGCTGTTGCTAATTAAACTACGTGAAGCATTTTCTCTTTTTAACTTCCTAATAAAAAGGAGAAATTATACACACACAAGTATATATCGAAATACCTAACAGTCATGATTCTATCAAGATATTCATCATGATTAAAACACTAAAATAGATCAAGTTCATGTAAAAGGCATTTGGGGAAGGTGACATTCAATAAATTATAAGAATTTTGTACCATGTTATTTCCTTAAAATTCTTAATGTTCCAACTTACTTAGACCACTGTTCTCAATTTCATTTAGTTGAAATATTTTTTATGTAAAAACATTTTCTTATATGTGTAACCGTATACCCCACTACAGATCATTCCCTATATGCATTATATTTAATGCATTACATCAATATTTTGAGTAGAGAAGAACAACAGATTTATATTTCATTTAATAGTAATACCCTCAAAGAAGCTTTAGGTCTTAGCTTTGATTAGGGGAGAGAGAGAGAGAGCGCATGTATTTCCCAAGTCTGAAATAATATTTTGAGAAATTTAGACAAATCTATGAAATCTAAACAATTTGTTTTATTAATGGACCCAATCACAAATGTAGCTCTTATTAAACTAGCAATTCAATTAGTCAATAGATTAGCTTTTTCAGTAGATCTGTAACAAACTCATTAATTGGAATTTAGTCTAGAGCTATACAAATGTTTAGAAATATCCTTCTTATAAAGGTATAAACATTTTTTCTGATGTATTTCTAGTTGGTTGTTTTGAGCCATTAATCTGAAAATGGTATCACAATTCTGCTTGTCGGGTGGAATAGAAAATTGTTAACTGCAAGTTTCTCGGTGGAGGTTTGTGAAAGCGTCCATTACATGAAACATCTGGTTGAGCATTTGCAAATACCAAGTCATCCGCACTCACTACTGGTTAGTTGCACATCTTTTTTAATTGAAACAGTTCTGAGTACATTCTTATAGAGAGTTTATCTAAAATCACACGCTATCATTGCATGCTAGTCAGTGTTCCAGACCCTTTACACAGATTATCTCATTCAGTCCTCACAACAACCACAATCACTGTGTGATTCTCAAAGTTGTGGAAGCTTACATTTTCTATGTAGTACACTGACATGCTGGTCTAACACATAGTTCAGGCAAAATATTATAAAAAGGTATATTTTTCTTTGCTTTAATTCAAATTTATATTCATACCTTCTTTGGAGCATCAATACAATAAGAAGGCCACTATCTGCTTCCTTACACAATAAAACCAAGCGAAGCTAAATTAAACTGTACAGCAACCAAGAATGTACTTTTGTGAAAATAACTATTTACTAACTGGTTACAATTTAAATTTTGTGAATACATTTTTCTTTTTTGGTCCATAGGTACTTATAATGTATAAAAAATGCTTAAGGTTGATTAAGCACACAAAAGAAACACTTCTTTATGTTCATCTCTTTTTTGTCAGTTTTGTCAGATTTTGGCAAGATTTTTTTTTATCATATTATTGATTTCATGACATTTAAATCCACTGGACTATATCAAACAATTTATTGTAAATTATTTTTAATAGAAAGAAGCCTAAACTGATCCAAAATAAATGCCAGTGCTGAGACTGTAAGAGCTGAATTAGTTTAGATGGTGTGAAAATTGGAGTTTTTCATGCTTTGTTTCAGAAGACTGACTTCACCGTAACCTGCTGCCACTTGCAAGCCTGTATTATTGGACAAATGAGCACCTCTAACAAAGTGTATTTGTGAGGACAATTGGTCCTAGGAAAGCAAAACAAAGTAGTTAGACGGAATCACTGTAGGAATAATGCCTCATAGATTTGTTCCCGGTTAATTTATAAATATTCAACATAGTAGTGGCTGTGTTTTACACCCACATATGTGTAAAGAAGTTTAATGTGTGATTAGAAAGGCCTAAAGGAAACCGAACTTTGAGCCACAAGTTTCAAAAATTAAACTTTACCATTTATGGGTAAGTCCTTGATTGTTTGTTGATCTTGGGTGCCTGCTCCATGATTGATTTCAAGTTTATTGGTATCCAATTTTTTTCAAGATTTTTCTGAGCAAATATAATTTGGTTTGGTGTGCTCTGAACTGAGCAATGTGACCATTATGAAATATTTTCCCTAGAGGTGACAAATGTGGAAACTTATTATTATTATTATTATTATTATTATTTTTAGTTAGTATGGAAGGGAGGGAGAGAGAGAGAGAGAGACATCAATGTGAAAGAGACACATTGATTTGTTGCCTCCCACACAACCCCGACCAGGGCTGGGGATCAAACCTGCAATGCAGGCACCTGCCCTTTGACCAGGAATTGAACCTTTGATCCTTCAGTTAGAGGGCCAATGCTCTAACTGCTGAGCCAAACTGGCTAGGGCATACATGGAAACTTTAAAAAGCCTCATATTTGTTGCTAAATTAGAAAATAAAAAAAAACAAAAAGGACTAAAATGCTTTCCCCTTGCTACAAATTAATAAAAAATTACATGCATAAAGAATGCATGATAAAGTTTCAATTGGAAACATAGAATATTCAAATTAGGTAAAATTTGAAAATTTTTGGGTGACAGTATACTTGTTTGGTAGGTTTTCTGGTTTGAGGAAATCATTCAGGAGCTAATAATATTTGTAATTTGTGACCTTGTTGTAATTGGGAGAAGTCACTATTTTTTATGTATGTAAGATAATTTGACCTTTATTGAATGTGTCATTATGCTTGCTGTTTAAAAAATTCCTGATTAATCACATGCAAACTAATGCTAAACATTATCTTTTTGTACTTATTAAAATTAATTTAAATATATTTGATCTGAAAATCGTGTTTTTTGTACTCTAATCATTACATGTTTGCTTACAAGACTTGAATTTATTGTAAATGTGACTTTTTTATATTGGCATATAACACTGATATTTTATAATAGTGATTTGAGATGTTGTTAGTTTCTTAAACTTCTTTTTAAAATAAAAAATTACAGGGTGACAGAAAAAACATAAATCTACCCTGAAATTTTAGAGAGAATCATGAGTTGCTAACGTTGATCTCTAACACTTTAAGACAGTGGTGCTATGGGGGGGAAAGCTCACCCGGAATGGACTACATTCTATCATGAAAGTGTCACAGTTACATGAAACTATTAAATAAAATAAGATTTTCTTTATTTTAGATAGACTCGGTTTATCATTCTATTTGTAAACTGGAAATATTACAGTTTTCTAATTGGATATATTCTTTTAATGTAGTTTTATTTACATGAGCTCCTCTTTATTATTCCTAAATATCACTGAAATCAATTACTTAAAAAATTTTTTTTTCTTTATTGATTTTTAGAGAGAGAGGAAGGAAGAGGAAGAGAGAGATAGAAACATTGATGAGAGAGAACATCAATTGGCCACCTCCTGCATGCCCCCCACTGGGAACCGAGCCCACAACCTGGGCATGTGCCCTGACTAGAAATTGAATCGGCAACCTCTTGGTGCATGGATTGATGCTCAGTCGCTGGGCCACACCAGCCAGGCAACTTTTTTTTTTTTTTTTTTGAGAGGGAAAGAGAGAAAAATCAATGTGAGAGACAAACATCAATTGGTTGCCTTCTATATACTCCCTGATGGGATCAAACTTGCAACCCAGGTATGTGCCCTGACCAGGAATTGAACCCACCACCTTTTGGTGTACAGGATGATGCTCCAACAAGCTGAGCTACACCAGCCAGGGTAAAATTAATTACTTCTAAATGTTATAATGGTATAATAACAGAACAGTTTTTATCAATATTGTAAGTTCTCACACAATATTTCTCAACCCTAGGCACATTTTAAATCATCTGGGAAGTTGTAAGAAAACATTGGTCCTACTCTAGACTAAATACATCAAAATCTTAAGAGAAGTTATGAGAAAATTTTAAAACTCCCCACGTAATTCTACTCTATAGCTATGTTTATATATGTTTTTATTTTATAAACCTAATATGGGCTTTTTCTAATCTTTGGTTCTTTTTTGGAGACCTCTGCTTTCTTTTCTATAACTTTTAGTTTAGTCTATATTAGTAAAGAAAAAAAAGAACAACCACAGAATATATGAACATTAAAAGTTAATTTTTCACATAATATAGTGAATGTAAGTGACAATATCAAATTTTGTGCAACAAGGTATTCATTCTTAAAAATTTATTATCTAATCAATTAATTAAAATTACTATTACTTTTAATTTGTATTCTATATACCTACAGTTAATTATAAGCAATTTGAGTATATACAGTATTATCATTGTTGCTTTCAGCTTATTTTTTTTAATCATACATTTAAAAATTATTTAAACTGACATGTTTTTGATGTTTGCCTGGGGGAAGGCCTGCTCAATTCAAATAATAAGGTGAGTATTTACAGTTCCAAATTCACATCTCAGTAAAATTGTAGCCAGCAAAAAGCTTCATGCTTCAATAGGATTAGCTAATTTCCCCAATATCACTTTATAGTCTAGTCTTTGTGGGATTCGTGTAAATGGAAACATGCTATAAATGGAAGCATTAGTGTCATCTTTGCTCTGAAGGATTCAGAAAGAGGAATTAAGGTTTCAAAGGGGTTTCTGTGGAGTTAGAAGTTTTATCTCACCTTTATTCTCTCTCTCTTTTTTTGTTTTTTTTAATCCTCACCTGAGAACATGCTTAGAGAGAGGAAGGTGTGTGTGTGGGGGGGGGGGAGAAAGAGAGAGAGAGAGAGAAAGAGAGAGAGAGAGAAAAACATCAATGTGAGAGAGAAACATTGATCGGTTACTTCCCATATACACCCAGACAGGGGAGCAAACCCATAACCCAGGTATGTGCCCTGATTGGGAATTGAACCAACAATATTTTCATGCACAGGATTATGCTCAACCAACTGAGCTACCTTACCTATAGAATGGAAAACCAATTAAACTGTTGTGACAGTTTTACCATTATAAGTAGCTAGCTAATATTAATAATAGGAAAGGAAAAAAGGGGAGGCCAGACATTATAAGCATGGTGATCTAGGCAGCTTTACCAGGAAGCTGCAACTTTACCCTCCCTTGGGGACCACCATTCTCCACAGATCACTGGGAAAGGGTCTAACGAAGGGGAAAATGGGTGCATGCCCAGTGAAGTCAGGCTGATGTAGGAAATGTGCTTACCTGTCAGTCTAACCTGGGAAATAGATAATTAATTGGTTAAAGGGGGTGGACCCCAGTGCAAGCCCACAAATATGTGGGAATATGTAATCCCCAGACAAAGGTATGCTCTCTCTTGTTCCTCTTGGGCTCCTGTTTCTTGCTTGCTCAGTGACCCGCACACATAGTGCACATCCATAGCCATGTGGCCCTAGAAGCCACATGGTCCATGGCCATGCAGACACTACACACAATGGACTGCACCTGGGAACACAAACTTAGCTAGCTAGATGCTGGACTAGACTGTGCAAATGTGGAACAGAGGTCTGGTCAGTGGCTTTGAGCTTAGCCCTACTAAAGCCAAAATAGGACTTTTTCCATGGTGGGACAGAGAGAGATGGGACCTTGGAAACTCAAGGGTTTCATTCCACAGAAATAAACCTTTCTATGATAACTCATCCTCCCATAGGAGCCTCAGGAAATTATTATTCCCATGGTTCCCAAGAAGCCCACCTCCACCTGTAACAGCTGGTGACACAGAGGATACCCCACCGATAAGTAAGACAAATGATAGTCATCCATGAAGATCGCTGCACTGTCAAATGGAAAGGGTCTTATATTCTAAGACGGTTCTCAATATCAAGTCTTGGAGGTAAAAATAACAATTAACTAAGAATTTTTACAAAGGTTTTCTACAAGAAAGTTTGTAGGAAAATTGTTTTAAATTATAGGGGGAAATTTTTGAAAACAACCTAAGTTATGAAAATAGGAGATCATATAATTAAAATAAACATCCAAATATTTGGTAGCTAAGATGTAGAAGTATAAACATGGAATTATGTTTATTGAAACAATTACATTATAGTAATATGGTAAAATTCAGTTTTTATAAATTTACATATGTATAAATATGCATGGAAAAAAGTCTGAAAGAAAATATAGCCAAATGTTGGCAGTAATTATTTTAAAAAAGTGAAAAAACAGAAGTTAAAATAGCACTAAATCCTTCAATTGCCCCTTGAGAAAGCCTTGAATTATATCCAGTGTTCTGGGTTTAAGAAGTCAGGGAAATACGTACTTTTAAATAATTTTAACCTTTCTTTATCAATAATTTTGTAACATAATCCGGATTCTGCTGCCTGCTGCAACAAAAGCCAAACTCCTGAGACAGGTGCTGATAAAGGAAAAAGGTTTATTCCAGTGTCAACATCTCAAGAAGATAGGGGATTTTCCTGGACCTCAAAAACCTATCTCCCTCTCTTAATGCAGGCCTGGGTTTTTATCAAGAAGGAAAGTGAAAACAAAACAAAGAGACCATGGGGAGGGGTGTGGACAATCCACCTCTCCCTGGAATAAAGAGAAGAGGGTGCTGAGGGTGTGTCACTTTCCCAAGTTTTCCCCTCTCTGTTTTGGTATTAGCTGTCTGAATTTGTAGTTTTACTATGGATGCCTGTGGATCTTCATGGCTGGCACTGGGCATTCCCTTCTCCTTTGAAACAGCCTTCTTTAAGCTGTAAAAAAAAGAAGCTAGATAAGAAAGAGTAACACAGGGTTTAATTTATACACTCTTAAGATACCAGAGGGTAGGCCTTAAAACAAATGGACTGTCTAGCCTTTCTATTGCTTAATTGGAATGTTAATTTGTGGTTACAATTTCAGTGAACATGTTGGAATTTAATTTCTTGAGGTTTATTCACCTGGGAAAATTTATTTTTGTGGAACACCTTGTTCTGGCAATGACTTGAAATTGTATAGCATTCATTCCATGAATCAATAAAAATAATCTATAGAGAATTCCTAAATCATGTCTTAAGATGTAGAATAATAAAAAGATGTAAAATAATAATTGAAGCATATCAGCTTTGAATTGCTTTTGCTTTATTTCCTAACTAAAATACATATAAAATGACAAATAAATAAAAATATAAAACAATTTATTGATATTTAAAAGTCATAATGCCTGCTCCCTAAATGAACTTACAGGGAGATTTCAATGGGTGTGTACCAGGACACCCTAAGGCTCAACTCAAGTACAATCCATTCTAGACAACTGAATCTATACCTGAGAAGAAAATATTTCTAATTCTCTAATTTTTTTAATTTTTACTTTACATGATTACATTTCTCCTTTTGATATTCTGGTATCCTATCCAGTAATTATACTGAAAATTTTAACCCCTCTAGGTAACTTTAGGTAGTGCCAAAGTTAAGGTAGAGTACTATACTGAAAGTTGTATTTGACTTACTAAAAGTCAGTATCTTAGCCTTGACTTCTTTGATTAAGATAAAGAGCAATTTCCAAGTAATGTGAACACAAGAGGAACTCTGGAAAGGATATAAAATGTCTCATAGTAAGCACCAAAACCCCTGAATTCAGGGAGGGTAGGACTGGGTTACGGACTTTACTGGTATGTTCAAATAACAAAACTCACTGCCTGTGTAGCTTGGTTCAAATTTTGAATTAAATAGACTGATAGGAGCAATTTGGTCCAAACAGCTGTATTATCTCTGGTAAAAGCGATAAGCACAGTTGCTGGGCCACCCTTCTACAGGGAGAGAAGCAATGTCCATTGAAGAGAGGCCAGGGTTCAGTACATACCTCAAAACATTGACTATTATAGTCAAATACATTTTTTTTTTACTTTGAAAAACTCCAAAACTGAAAATAAAATTTAAAAATATTTTTGAAAAGAGGAAAATAAAAAGACTTGCTCATAAGTCCCATATAAATCATTGTATTTTCCAATTGATACAACTCAACTACTTAAGGATGCAACAATTTATAATTGAACTATTAATATTTACGTGTCTGTATAATGTATATAACATAAAAATACATCTAAATAAAATGTAAGGAGAGCAAAGAACACATGTATTTCATAGATTTTGTTATACATATCTCTTATTAGTTTCTCAGGCTTAGTTTACATAGGATGACAGGCCATCCACTGTACTACACTCTATTTGCCCCTATCAGCACAGTCCCTCAATAAGTGGAAGTGATTGGTGGCTCAGATGAGTCATGGTTGAGCTGTGGGGTCTTCCTAGAAGACACATTTTTTGGGGGGGAGTCTCTAAAGAAATGTATCAGAAAGTATATTCTGATTTTCTAAAAGTGTACTTTATTGGAAGAGTGAAAACAAATTCTGTTTCCATCACAAGATGTAGGAAGTATCCTATTGGTGTCCATTTTTTCATTTTTAAAAATTATAGTAAGATATATAACAAATTTACTCCCTTAATCATTTTTAAGGGTACAGTTCAGTGGTATTATTTACATTCACATTGTTGTGCAATCATCACCAACATTCATCCCAGAACTCTTTTTCCTTGCAAAACTGAACTTTGTATTCACTAAACAATAACTTCTCATGACTTCCTCTCCTTCCAGCCCCTGGCAACCACCACACTGTTTTTTCCATCACCCTTTTCTCACTAGATCCTAGCTTCTAGTAACTCCCATTCTACTCTCTGGTACTGGAAAGAGACTAAAGCATAATGTCAAACAGAAAATATTCTGGCAAGTAATATTCTAGGACAATTACAATAAACACATTAAAACTACAAGAACAAAGCCAAAACAAGAGGATGAAGAGATGAGCAGAACTGGAATAGAATTGGAGCAGGTGTTGTAAATGAAGGAGAAAGAGTCCCTGCTGTTGACCAGCAATAGAACTACATCTCCTCACCTTCATTACCCATTATGCTCACAATACATGGGTCATATTAATATAAGATGAAAATAAATATAATGAAATGAAGTTATGAGAAGTGAATACAATATTATAGTCAGACAATTGCAGAAGACTAAATTAATTGTCTTTGAATTTGAGTATCAAGAACCTGCAATCCAGATTTTAACACTTGCCCTGGCTGGTATGGCTCAGTTGTTTGGGCGTCACCCCATGCACTTAAAATTTGCTGGTTTGATTCTGGGTCAGGGCACATGCCTGGGTTTCGGGCTCAGTCCCTGGTAGAGGGGGAGTGCAGGAAGCAGCTGATCTATGTTTCTCTCTCTTTCTCCCTTTCTCTTCCTCTCTCTCTAAAAATTTATAAAAATATTTATTAAAAAATATTTGAACACTTGGTCTTCCATGTTTTTAAAAACTAGAATTTGTCATTTCCCTTAATATTAATTTATACAGTTAAGAGAGCATTTGTTATATTGCTGCCTTTTATTCATAGGTTATAATTAGGGTACTTTTATATCATAGACATTTTGATATAAGAATAGTGGTCACATCTAACATATTTAATATAAGCTTAACTTATTTGATTAGCATATATCAAGGTAGTACAGTACTGATTTCTGAAAGCACTACTTTATAATTTCACTATTTGCTCAGAAGAATGAAGTTCTGTTTATACAGTATGTCACTATTAATGACTCATTTAAACATACATTATTATAACTTCTATAATATTGAATATTAACTAGTACTTTAAATTTGATGTGGCTGTAGCTAATATTTTCACAAAAATAGAACTGAAATACTAGATAATAATTTATAGTTTATTATTGGATTTGCGTACACCATAGACTAACTTTCACAAAACTTTGTAAACTTATATTGGGCAAAATTAGGTTCCACATAATTGCTGTTTGTCTGTCTTTCTTAGTTATTCCACTAATAGGCATTGTATTATAGGGGAGAAGCTCTGTTGCATCTCTGGCCTGTTTATGCAGTGAAGCTACCGGCCTTTCCACAGCCCTCCACTGACCTAGACTGTGTCTGATGTTCCAAGTCACCCCTGTGGACAACTTGCATGTTTCTGTGCTAATCATGGGGCTGCTATGCTGCCCACACTTACTCAATATTTGTTTTCCCCATTAGTCTATAATATTCCAATGGCAGGAATTATGCCCATCGTTTACAAAGCTTTTGATTGAAATTCAGTGAGAATCTTTGAATTTGTGGATTTCTTTTTGTTGTTCAGGTCTGGAAATTCTCAGTCATCATGTCTTTCAATAATATTCTTTCTGCTCTATCCTGTTTCCTCTCTCATTCTGGAATGCCCATTAATGTTAGGTCTTCTTACACTATCCTCCATCTCTCTCAATGTTTTCTTTAATGTTTTCCATGTCTAATTCTCTGTACCTCCTCCTGGATAATTTCCTTTGAACTAAGCCTAATTAGCTTGCCTAAAATCATATTTTTATTATTTTGAATTTCAAATTCCATGGTGTTTTCATTAAATTACGATTCTATAATTCTCTTGCCTTGAAAGGAATTAATATGAATATAAATTGCTCACAGTGTTTAATAGACTTTACAAAAATCAAGCTGAAGCTTCACGCTCTGTGGCAGAGCACTAGGGGAGGTACCAGGGGAATGGAGTCAAGTGGTTGCCCTCAGATTCCATCTCTTAGGGTTTTGTTGACTTGATTTTTTGCCTGTAAATTTAGTCATATAAAACATCATAGGCCAGTAAATGTGACAGTTTTGAAATGTTGCATTAATTGTTTTTCCTATGCTCTACTGAAGACTTCAGTTTTCTGCATATACTAAATGCTCAATAAATGTTAACAGATTTCCTGACTGAATAAGTCTCTAAATAGTAATCTTGGCAATTGACTTCAGCCAGATTGTACTTGACAGCTCAAAAGGGAGTGACTTCATCTTGATGATACCAAAACATTCAATCTTCCATCATTGTCTATGAGAGTTGTGCCTTCTATTACTCAATTGAATAACAAAACAGAATCATCTTATTAAAGAGATGCTTGCCTAGAAAATGTCTTCAGATTGCCTACATCAGAATGCAGCTGTGGCCATCACGTTAGTATTTGGTATTAAAAAAACATACACTTCATTTGTAATGAACTATTCAGGGGAAAACTGCAGATATCTCTATAAACATTGTGCTGATTTCTAAAATATGAAACTGTTTAAAAAGTCAATGCCTGAAGAAGACAATTACTCAAAGCAGTAAACTTTAAGTGAATTGATTTTAATTTTTGGTTCTAAAGAATTAGAATTATTGCAGATAATTTTAGAAGAAAATATGTAGGAATGTGAAGGGTATTCATTTTATATGAGCTGCACTGATGGTTTATAGGACATTAAAGTTGTCTACTTCATAAATAAAATTATAAATAATTATTTTTTAGAGCAAACCTATGGCACTATATTAATTAGATTTCAGTTGGAGAAAACAGTCCATTGTAGGCATTTTAAGCCCCAAATGATTTATTACAGAGTTTTGAAAGTAGCCTACTGATTGTTAGGAAGGTTATCAACACAGAATATGGGATACATTTTCAAGAAAATTTTAATTTCTTCACTGTAGGACCAAGCCAACAAGGCAGCTATCACTTTTATGATTAAGAAATCACTGGTGTCCTGGAAGAGTGACTCAGTTGGTTAGAGCATCATCCAATACACCCAAGGTTATGGGTTTGATTCCTGGTCAGGGCATATACCTAGGTTATGGATTTGGTCCCCAGTTGGGGCATGTATGGGAGACAATTGATTGATGTTTCTCTCTCACAACTATGTCTTTCTCTCTCTCTCTTTGTCTCCCTCCTTTCCTCTCTCTCTCAAAAATTGATAAAAACATATCACTGGTCCTAGATCTATACCACCACTGCCACAACCAGAAAGACCCTAATTAAGAATCTAGTATGAGGTTGCTTGGTCCAGAACCACACTGCTTTCAAACCTTCAAAATATAAGAAGTCACATTGTCAGTTAATCACTTTCACCACATTTCACCCATTTGGCTACTCTGTTTCCGCAGATATCCTTCTTCCTATACCTAAATACACACATAAACACACACACACACACACACACACACACACACACACACGCACGCACGCATATATACATACTAGAAATAACAAAAACTCTTATCAAGCATAATGGAGCCATTACCGAACAGCAAATATACATTCAACAACTCTCCAAAACGAAAAAAATAAATTCTAACAGTCATTAAATATTTCTTTGGGAGGCATTCAGTCTTACTCTTTCATCTATATAGTCACAATTCTGAATTGATATTTCATAATTATATAAAGTCTATCTCCACAATCACAGGCTATATAAAAATGTAAAATATGGACAAACAAAAGAGACAGAAAAAAGAAAAAAAAGAAATATATATATATATATATATATATATATATATATATATATGCACAAACACACAGGGCAAGAAAGAAATTATGAGTGAATACTTCTGTCCATTGTTTTCTAACTGATGATGAGACTATGTTTCATAATCATAAATTTTCTTTTACTATGACCATTTCATGTTTATTTTGTTCTCAGCTACACTGTAAACACTGTCAACCTGTGCCCCTCAACTTACATAGGCCCCAGTTGTAGGGCCCAGATCATTGCAAATAACACCTTTTTCCCAAGGGAACCATGTGTGTTTCAGAACTATAATTCTTGTGTGGAAACCAGGCACCAACTTGCAATCCTCAATAAAACATGGTAAATTGTGCTTTAGAGACTTTCAAGTATTTAAGGAAGCATTGCCAGTAGATCATTTAGCTCTCAGACTATAGAGCTTTTTCCTGAATAAGGTTATCCTTGATTGTTCAGGAGAGCTTCCTGGAGAGATAACTGACTCATTATTTATATGCATCCTGAGAGCAGTTTATCTCTACAATAGGAGTCATCCAGTTAGAAAAGGTGGTTGGAAATTTGTTTCCTGACTTTACCTGAAACAATCAATGACACCACCTTGACACGTAAACATCAGGTCATCCTCAATTCACTGGCAGGGATTGTTAGGGGTGATAGAATAGTCCTGGACTTCCTCCTTGAGGTCCAGGGCAATCTGTGCAATTGTTAATATATTCTGTTCTGTATGGATTAATGCTTCAAGACAAGTAGAAAGGATAATACAAAAACTTACAGTAAAAATGTCCTGGCTTTCTAAGCTAGACCCTGACGCTTAACGGGATTTGTTCAGCTGATTGGGTTTGAGGACATGGAAGACCATTGTTGTGGTCAGTATGCAAGTTTGCTTCATCCTTCTTTCTAGAGCAGAGTTGATAGTAGCCTTAGTTAAATGTTGTTTGGCTTAAAATGAACAGATATAATCCAAGCCTCCTTCAGTTAGATTTATCTGAGGAATCAATAAAGTGGCATATACTTAAGAAAAAATTAACCAGAAGCCAAAATGGTGTAGAAACAAGGGGCAGATCTTTATGAAACAATTCTCCATGAGCCTCTAATACTTCTATACATCTTGTCAAGAAAAGCACTGACTGCCTTTGTCCCAGACCATTTTTTCCCCCAAATATGTAGGTATAGCAAACAGCCTTGGAAGATAAAAATAGTAGTCAAGTCAAGTTGTCTACAGTCCATTATGATAAAAATAATGTCTCTGGGGCAAAAGTCAGACAAGTTTATTGCTCATTACGAAAGAGTCAGGTTGCCTAAGCTTGAAATCTTTCTCTTATAATGTAACCCACTGGGTGTGCAGGTGTCTACTGAATCAATTTTTGTTGTTCTGCAGGAACTGGGGCTCAGGAAATGGATGCCAACATGATATGCTGCTTATTACGATTGCTTTGAATAAAAAACTGTCTTCTGTCTCTGATCCTGGAATATCGTGTCTTTCTGCAAGTATTCGGGGAACTCCACTGGCTAACTTGTTAGCTTGCATGTAGGGTAGAATCTTGACAAATAACAACAACCACAACAATTATGGTAACAATAATAATGATGATACAAATAACAAATACACTCCCTGCCCAACATCTTTTTGGTACTTTACATATATTATTTTAGTTATTTTCATAGCAAAGCTAGAAGGTAGTACTATTATGTAGATAAATAATTTGAAACGGATAAAGTAAATAATTTGTCAAAAATCACACAACTAGCATACAGTAGAGCCTGATTGAAACATAGTCCACAAATCTCCAAAGTCTATGACTTCAGCCAATATCATATACTACCTCTTACAATTTAAGTAACACTTTCACCGTTGCATGTCATAGACTATCCACGGCCTATCTCATGTTAGTAGGAAAACTGCCAACTTAAAACTCATCTAGTTTACTTATCAATTCAAAATTATCATTTTGTTAAGAATGACATTCCTGTCATCAGTTATTCAATCACTGTTATGATACAGACCAAACAAACAAACAAACAATAATAGATTTCATACAGGATGTGAATTGTATAGAGCCTACTGGAAGATTATGAAAAGAAGTTTGGGGTTAGGATTATTTCAGATGTACTACAGACTAGCTACCAAGGGAGCTGGTACCTCTTCTCTAATCAAGACACCACAGGTGCCAGAACAAATACCATTACCACAATCAAGCATCATAGCCAAGTATCTGCCATTATTTAGATGTGAAACAATACTGTTATCCACACAAAAAATCATAAAAATGCCTGTGCCCTGCTTTTAAGTTTTTTGGAGCTAAAAGAGTGGGATTACTAAAAATATTGTTGTAGATAAAACCCCAAATCTCTTAGTCTATGCTAGAATACACAGCAGACGCAGGATATGCACTTTATTCTTTGGGCTTTCATTTTTCAAATCTTGTGTGAGTTTATTTGTTTCATGGAATCAAAACCAAATCTAGAGCTTGAGCTGTGCAGGAGTCTGAAAAATAAAGACACTAACCTGGTCCCTCAGAATGTGGTGCAATGAGTTTTGAGAACCATCCCACCAAATTCTTCATTGATTTTTAATATAGTATAAACAAAATCTACTCTAAATAAATCACAACATTAACAGTGACAATTATATGCAAACTGGTCTTTGTTTGAAAATTAAATAGCAAGTAAAGCAGAAAAGAATTTCACTTAGATCTCTACTCATTTTCTGATGTCTTCTTGCTACTCCTAATGTAGGAAAGTGGGTTTGGAACTACTTTTTTGATATTATGAATAGAAAATGACAGTGATTTGAGATGATTAATGCAAATTCTTTGAAGAAGGGGCAAAAAAAATGTATCTGCCACATTGTAGAAAGACCAAGAAAGAAAGGATATTTATGGGAGTGGTATCTATTTGGTAAGAAAAAATGTATGGGATATGGAAATATAATGTCAGGAATCAATGGTATTTCAAATTGGTTTTGTTCATGAGAAGTTACATAGATTTAGAATACAGAGGGAATTGAGAAGTCTGGACAGAGTTTAAAAACACATGTAAATTATCTATATACAAAGTACAATTTAATCCCTATAAGACTCTTGAAGTTGTAAAAATTTTATAGAACCAAATGATAAAAATGATTTAGAAATATAACTGGGCAAACGTGGCAGGAAAATATCCCAGAATTATAGCATTCCTTAAACTAAAAAAGACATCAGCAATGAAATGCTGTACTAGATAAATTTCCGGCACTATTATGTGATGATTTTGTGGGTTGTGAAGAGAGAAATCAAAGGGAGGACATGGTACAGTCTGTCCTGAAGATGCATTGCACGCGTGCTCTTGTGAGAACAAAAAGGGAATAATGGAACGCGTGAAAAGAAAGTGGTTTGTGGACCAAAATATTGATGAATAATGAAGGGACAAGTCTTGGTAAAGAAAAAAAGCCAAAGAAGACAAGTGATTTTTAAACTTTAAGTTCCATTTCTTATTGAAATTTAGGGGAGAATGAATATGAGGCAACTCTGAAATTATAATTGGAGGGAAATCTATAACCATCACTTTTGCAAACACTTCTGAATGTGACAGTGGGAAAGATTTTTAAACAAATCATTTTCAGGCCTATTGGAAAGACAATGAAGTGTGTAGTTCTCTCTTGGCACAGACAACAGCTCACTCTGTCCATAAAATTATGGGGCCAGCAATACAGAACACTTGGGCTTCATTAGGAAGAGTGCAGTGCTCTGCCAACTGGGAAACAAGTAGCTACTGGAACAGAAAGCCAGGAAAGTCATCTACATCTTTCCTATTTGCCAGTTCATTCAAATATTGTAAATGTTTTAAATTATTCTCTCGTCTCATTCTCTGCCATAGAAAAAGAGAGTTCTGTTTTTTTAATGATTCCAGCTGTTCACGAAGGTTAAGAATAATGGGATGAGTGGGTACGCATATTTAAAGCTAATGTACAGAGAAGAAGTTATTTATGGAATAACAATTGCAGATTGAAAGTCAAGAAAAATGAAATTTGTCTCACTGAGCATCTGAGCAAGTAGATCACAGCTGGAAGTGTTTTCACTTTTTATGTGATTCCAATTATTATTCTTCAGCTTGTCTAAGAACCACATAGTATACTCACATATGGCATGCTAAATTTCTCAATTGACAGGCATTTTATTAATCAGATAATTGACAATATTATATTATAGGGACAAAAAGAATTTATCTGCCATGTTGTGGAAAGACTAGGAAAGAACAGATATTTATGGAAAGTGGTATCTATCTGGTAAGAAAATATTGAAATGAAATATCAGGAATCAATGGTGTTTCAAATTGGTTTTGTTCATGAGCAGTTATACAGATCTAGAATACAGAGGGAATTGAGAACTCTGGCCAGAGTTTAAAAAAAAACAAGTCAAAACTTAGAGGCTCAATTAGGTCTGTACTCTTACCTCTCAAAATACTGGAAATCAAAGAATTAAATTTGTGTAAGTAAAAAAAAAGTTGCATTCATATTTAAGTGATAATATTTCCTTCAGGATTGATGGACTAAAAATATAACCTGATTATAAGTTTTAACATTTCAAACTAGGAAATTTAAATTGGAACTGTTGCTGGTCAGCCACAGAAGCATAACAAATGTAGATCCTGAGAAGCAAATATCTTCAGTGCCCATCCCAGCTCTACCCCAAAAGAGAGAATTAGCATTCACATCAGATATCTTAAACCTTGACCATGGGCAAGATATTGCCAGATGGTTGCATCAGGCAAAGTAAGCCTATTTCATTTTAATATTAAATTTCACATTCCTTTGTTCTGATTGCTTACACACTGATCTAAGTCTTCATCAGTATTTGGCTTCTCATTTAGGTCTGCCTACAGTGAAATAATGTGTTGGACATACAGACTGTATGCCTCTATAATAGTTCTTTGTTATTATAGATTAGCATTGTGATAGTTCAGATTGTACACATCACTTTCACATTTTAATTACTCTGAGTCTGTCACCAAGACCTCTCTGCCAGTGTCTGTTGACACTATCTTATTTCTGAATCAGATATTGGATATAGGTTAATTACAAAAGATGCAGGTATAGAATTTTGAGGGTCCTTTATAGAGGAAAGACTGCTGGAGTTTCCCTCACCTCCACATTACTGTATTAGGAAGAGAGATGTTATACATTTATTTTTTCCCACTTCATATCTTATTGCTTCAATTAACCACAATAGTCACTTACTCCTTACATTTCTTCAGTGCATTTAATGCAGTTTATATTAATTATCATATACTCTGAATTAAATAACTACAGTGTCCATTTCATATTGATTGCTCAATAAATGTTACCAATCATTGGAGTTCTTGTAGTTATTACTATTATTATTATTATTATTATTTTAAATCCAATCACCAGAAGGCACTGTTACCACAGGTCTTTCTCTCTTCATCCACAGCACTCAGGTTTAAGGAATTAAATTTTTCAAGGTGCAATGTACAAGTGTCATTTCCATTTCCCAGTTCCCAATCGACTTTCTGGTGAGTTGATATACAGAAGTGATAATATTAGTGTAAACTTTCTACTTCTAATTCAGAAACAATATCAGGTGATACAAGAAAGAGTGGTCTTACCACTACTTTTTGTGCCAACTTCCATAAATGGTCTATATTTTATTTTTATATAAAGTTCATCATCCTTATAATTAGTGAAAGTACCTTATAAGACTAGCAATAGGTCAACAGTCAAACCTTTAATTTGTGATAGTTTGAAGTGTCTTCCTTTTTAAATGTATGTAAATGTGTTGGCATTTAAATTAAAAAGTAAATCTCTTATCCTTTGAGACGACATGGAGGGACCTCGAGAGTATTATCCTAAGCGAAACAAGCCAAGCAGAGAAAGACAAATATCACATGATCTCACTTATTTGTGGAATATAATGAACATAACAGTCTGAAGAACAGGGTAGACCCAGAGATGTGGAAGTAGGGTATAAACTGACACCCCTCAGAAGAGGGGGTGGGGGGGAAGGAAGGGATAAACCACAGAACTTATGCACATGTATGCATAAGTGATGGACATGGACAACAAAGCTGGGGACAGGGTGGGGGGATGGGGAGGAGGGTGTCAATGGGGAAAAAAGGAGAAACATCTGTAACAAAAATAAATTAATAAAATAAATAAATAAATAAATAAATAAATAAATAAATAAAATAAAATAAAATAATACATGCCCTTCCCCTTGGAAACTGTAATAAATTTTCTCTTCAATGGCAAAAAAAAAAAAAAAAAAAAAAAAAAAGTAAAGTGTGTCAGACCCTGCGATCAGAACCATGTGTAACAGAGGTACTGTGTTTACTGCAAACCTTCCTCATAGGGAAATCTCTATCTGCTTATTTCCAGTCCCACCTTAATTACAGGGTGAAGCTGACCTAATGTGCCATGGTTCTCTACCAGGTTACTGCATCACCAAGTTCAGACATGTTTGGGAATATATTTCATCATTGGTTAGCAAACATTTGGTCCTGTCCAAAAAAGTCCATGGAATCATTTGGTCCTTGAAATTTCATCCTGTCCAAAACATCCACAATTAGAAAATGTCCCTGGGTTTAAATAGCCCATTGCTATTTATTGCTAATTTTGGTTTACAGAATTAATATATAAAAATGCTACCATGTTTTACTGGTACAATAATTATGTTGAGGCTGTATTGCCAAAAATAAACCTTTTTGCCTGAGTGCACCAACACTTAGGAACCTTCTGTCATGGACCAAATGTCGCCATGGACACTTTGGACAGGACCAAGTATCAAGGACCAATATCAAGGACCTTTTGACATAAACCAAATGTCTCTGTGAACATTTTGAACAGGACCAAATGTGCTGAAAAGCCATTATTAAGTGGCTGGCTATCAACAGGCTCTGGTTTGGAAATGAATTAATCAAAGAAGTTGATCCTGAGTCAGTTTCCCATTCTGCTTTCAGGTCCCCTTGATGGAGAGGTCCTCACTCTCATCAGTTTCCTCATTTCATTTATCAGGATTCAGATTTATCCTTTTATTTGTTTTTCAAGATATTCAATTTTTTTTTCCTTTCTCTACAATTCAATTCTTATCAACAATAGCAAACATTTATTAAGCTAGATTAATTTGGCATGCAATGCACAAAGAATTTTTCATAAATCTACTCATTTAATTATCAGTGAAAATATGAGTTAGGTACTAATATTATGCCCATTTTCCCAGTGGAAAGTCTGAGGCACAATGGAGTTAAGTAACTTGTCCACCGTCACACAACCAAGAAGAGGTAAAGAAAGGGACATGAGCACTGATTTACCATTATGCAGCACTGATTTATTTCTTGAGGGTGAAAAATTTTGCTTGTTTGCATGTATGATAATACTTCTGTCCATGTATAGTCTTTGTGATAGCTTATGAAGTGAATATCTAATGCTCAGTAACATATAATGGAAACAAGGTAAAAATACCTGAGAGGAGGGTTCTTCAGAAAACATCTAGATAAATACTACAAGTTAAAATTCAACCACAACATATTATGCTGGAGTTTTACAACCACAATTGTACTAGATTCTTTATTGAACATTTTGATATATAAAATATCCTCAATTTTACTGATTTGTTCAAGTCTCTCTGTGTCTTCACATTTGATAAAAGGTTGGACTAACTTTTCATGTTCAATTGGACTAAGTGATTTAGCTGCATATTGGAAACTATTTAAAATATAGTGATATTATTTAAATGTTTTTTCTCTTAAAACTATCTTTTTAATAGACTCTCAAGATTTAATTGCATAGATATGTAGAGGTCAAGGAAACCTGAGAACAAATGCAACTTGATGATCTTACTTTGTGTTTTATATTGATTAATGTCATCTTACAGTATAAGGAGGGGGAAATTTCCAGTACACCACGAAAATAATTCTTAAGCTACAGTGACCAATAGCTTACAAAGAAATTACTTTCAAAATAAAATAAGGACCCATTAAACATCTCCTTCTTAAAGGCTATTTGAATAGCTCTATAGCATTCTTATTTGGTAATTTCCAGAGTTTGTGTGATGGATGAAAATCGTAACATAATGAACTAGTCTGTGGTTTTGTGAAGAAGGTGGCACTAATTGTCTGACATCTTTTTTTGTTAATCCTCACCCGAGGATATTTTTTCCATTGACTTTTAGACAGAGTAGAAGGGAGGGAGGGAGGGAGGGAGGGAGAGAGGAAACATTGATGTGACAGAGACATATCTTCCGGGGCCAGAGATTGAACCTACAACCTAGGTACATACCCTTGACTGGGAATTGAACCCACAACCCTTTGGTCCACAGGCCTATGCTCTAACCCCTGAGCCAAACCGGCCAGGGCTATTCTGGCATCTTTGTCTCAGGTTAGTAAACTTTGCTACGGTTTAAATGATGCTCCTTATTTACAAATCAACCCCAAAATGCCCATTTCCAAGCCAGTCACTAGTAAAAGCCAGTTGATAATGTAGGACTCACTAAGGAGAAATGTTTCAGAGAGCTGTTAGTTCTTTTATAAGGCTTTGTACCTTGGTAGTCCATGTAACTTATGTGACCACTCCCTAGCATTTTATATCCAGGTGAGTGCCTTAGAAATATTTTTATGTTAATAAATAATAACGATTGAGTTTAGGGGGAAATTCATATATATATTGAAGAGCTCTATATTTCTAGTCAGTGTCTTAATTTAACAAAATGAATTTGCCTGAGCAGCATAGGATTGACTGTCAGATCTTCAGTAAATATGAAGTGATTTCATATTCACCTTATCTATCTAATTAGTTTTATTGTTCTGTTTTGTTTGTTTTGTTTACTGTTAGGAAGCCATTTCAAAGAAGATGACATCTGAAAGCTGTTGTGGAAACATATTAACTTCACAGGCATGAAAATTCTCATATTCTCCACAATACAAACACCTGAGTGGTAGAACCAGGCTCGGAACCAGGCTCAGAATCAGACTCAGAAAGGTATCTTAGGTACTGACCAGGTGGGTGGCCATACCCCCACCATTAGTCAAAAGAGAATATTTGCACTCACTGTTGTCTCTATTTTTTTCCACTCATATTTTCACTCCCTCAACAGTTTTTGTCAACAACAAATACCCTGTGTCCATCTTTAAAAAAAAAACACCTGTGGCTTCTTTCTTTGAAGTGTCCCCTGGACCCTTCCCTGTGCTTTACCCCTGATGCCACTGCCTTCACTTAGCATCTATCTCCTTCCCTTGGCAACTTGAAAGACCTCTTCATCTTGTCTCTTTCCATTGCTATCACCCTTCACCTCCCCAGCAGTGGTTTCCTTCTAATAGCAAAGTCTGATCATGTCAGGGTACTGCTTAGCAGCTAACCATTTCATGAGGATAAAATTAAGCTAAACATAGAAGTCCTTCATAATATGACCATATCCTAAATTATAGACCCTATTACACTGCTATTTTTCTTTGCCTTTCTCTTCAAGCACTTACTCCATCCTCTATCTGCAGTGGGGTATTTCCTGATCTCCACATGACTTGTTTGTATCCCTTTCTTGCATTTCCCATTTCCCAAGCACGTGCCCTACTTCCCTGCCATCTTTGCTCACGGAAAACCCTTTCTGCCTTCAAGACACAGTTTCACCTGTAGCCTCTTCTGTGAATTATTTTTCATATTTTCTCAGAGTTCATTTTTGTCTTTGAGCCTCATTAGAACTTTAAATTAAATAAGTTATTATGTTCAAAGAGCATAGAATGATTCTATTGAAGTCGAGTATATTCATTTTCTGTCTGACTAGTCTATCTTTTAGGCTCTGTCAATGTGTCTGAAGCTAATAGCCTATGGATGGCTGTGATTTCTGCAGCTCCTTTTAAATCATGCCTTTAATAAATTCTCAAAGCCTGTAATTTTTCATGAGCTATACATTATACTGCTGTGGTATTATTTCAACTTCTCTCTTTAATGGAAATAACAAGGTTAAAGTGTATGTCTGTTTCAAGAATCCTAATTCCACTGGGAATGAAATTAACTCCCACAATCATATATTACAATTTATGATCTTCCTTTGTCTGCAGACTTTCAACCAAGTGAAATTATGCTCATAACCTATCCAATTTAAATCACTTGGCAATGCTAATGAATACCACCTGGGAAATACAAAAGAGATGTAGACACCCATTAATGGTAGCAATCTCAGTCCAGCCTGACCACCTCTGCACATGAAACACCACTCTTTGAAAATGACTTCTGACATGTGCAGCTGTTTGAAATCTTATAAGCCATTTTACATGAAAAAATTTCGGGAATATAGATTTTCTATGTATTTTTGTGTTTTTGTCAAGATTTCCTTTTTTAAAGTAGACACATGAAGAATCAAAGTAAAATGGCTTAAAAACTTCTGAGAAGGCAGAAAAATCTTAGGACCAAATCCAAGCAGGATATCATGAATAAGTCAGACATATTCAATGGAGATATAAAGAAAAAAAGGGAGAACAATGCTAAACTATTTTACTAAGTTTTCTTGATAATATCGTTCAAAACGTTTGGAATAAAAGTAAGTATTTAAATTGAAGATTGAAAGAAAAATGTAACATACACACCTAATTTTTTTTTCTTACTATAAAGATATATTTGACTCCCTATTTCAAATATTTAATAATAAAAACAAAAACAGGAGTTCTGGGAGTAAGAATTTAGATAGCAAGAGATACAGATTCCTCCACAAGAATCTCTGAAAAAAATATATTCAATTCTACTGGGATTGTGAGTGCACATAATGAGAGTTTGCATAATAAGGGATGCCTATGTTTGTATTAGCATCGTATATGTTTATAATAATCACTAGGGTGATTCTTTGTGCAACAGTGATTCTACACCTCAAGAAGGCTTTATGTGTAGCCATTGAGAACATGTCTTTAAAGGCCATTTTATTTCTTTTTTTTTTAAGTTTAAATTTTTCTTATTAAATAGTATTGATTTTGTTTGTGTATACATAAGGCAATTTGTCTCAACATTTTGCCCAATCCTGTTTTTTACCAAGGGAAGGAAGAAGAGAAAAAGGTCTTGGAAAGAAGTTAGAGAACCTTGAATTCAATCAATCCATTCTCAGGCAAAAATTGTCAAATCTCCATGTCCTTTCCTGAGTATCTATAAAATTCTAGAACTTCAGTCCAGCCGGTGTGGCTCAGTGGTTGAGCATCGACCCATGCACCAAAAGGTCGCTGATTCAATTCCCAGTCAGGACACATGCCCAGATTGTGGGCCTGATCCCCAGTGGGGGCATGCAGGAGGCGGCTAATCGATGTTCTCTCTTACCGATGTTTTGATCTCTCCCTCTCACTTCCTCTCTCTCTAAAATCAATAAAGGAAAAAAAAAACTTAAAAATAAATAAATAAATAAATAAAAAATTCTAGACCTTCATTAAAACCCACAGCTACTGACCTCATCATTTCCTCACTTCTTACTTAGATATCCTTTTTTCAAAAATATTTTTTCTTTATTGATTTTACAGAGAGAAGAAGGGAGAAGGAGAGAGAGATAGAAACATTTATGAGGGAGAACATCGGCTGTCCACCTCCTGCATACCCCCCACTGGGGATTTGGCCCACAACCTGGGCATGTGCCCTGACCAGGAATCAAACCGGCGACCTCTTGGTGCATGGGTCGACGCTGAACCACTAGGCCTAGTTGACTAATCTAGGTTCTCTGCTTCATTTATTATAATAAATCTCTGGCAAACACCCTCTGGTTGTTTCTAACTCATCTTCCTTCTCTGCACTTCAACCCAGACATCTGAACCATGGAGAAAAGTTATACTACTTGTCAAACTGGGACATTTTAAATTACTGTCACTGCTACCAGAGTAAATTAGAATTCTCTGTCAAAACTATCTTGTTCCATAATCTTCTTACTTTCTGAAAAGATCATTTCATTTCTCGTTGCTAATCAAAACTTCAAGTTCATTTCACTCCATACTTAATTCTCAATTGATGAGTTACCTTATTTTTTATTAAAGAAATAGAAGGTATCTCTTGTAGAGTCTTTTCCTTCCACAAATTTCTATCTCTATCATGTAAAGGTAAGTTTGGATTCAAGTTAACAATGACTAAAAATAGCAGTGGCTGAAGTAAGACAGAAATACAGGAGGTGACTTTGTTTAGGTCTGAAGGCAGACAGCCATGGCTCCAGGTCTATAGGAATTCATCTTGTTCCAGCCTGTTGTTCCCTCTTTCGTTGCCTCTATTCCCAGAAGCACTGTGTGGGTTAAACTGGTTCCTTTATCCCCAGCCATCATATTTGCATTCAGCAAAAAGGAAGGCATAAAGGACAAAGAAAAAGGGACAGGTGGCATGTAAGGAAGATTCTGCTTTTATCTTATTACTCAGAGCTTAAAGTTGAGTAAAACTAGTTGAAGAGAGGCTGAAAGTGTAGCAATTATTCTACCAACCAAGTGCCTAGCCAATAGGAGGGATTCTACTGGGACAGAATTCTAACTGAAAGTTTGCTAATTTTATTAATTTATCACACAAACAAATAACTTTTGACTTTGATGGTAATCTCTCAAATATCTTTCTTTCATGAGTCAGTATTTCTAGAAATAAAAACTATTAATACTTAATGAGAGTTGGCCTCATGTATAGCATTAAAAGCCCTCTGTGAAAGAGATTATTTATATAATAGTTCATTTTGCTTAAGAAAACATTTGTCCAGAGATGGGTTTTGTTTAAATTTATAAAAGATATTGAATGTTCTAAATTACTCTCATTTACAGAATTTTACTTTTCTTAAAACAACTACCAATATTACTACTATTAATAATAACATTTATTGGATGGTTACTATGTACTGGACATTGCAATATGAACTGTTTTTCTGTATTTATTCATTTAATGATCAAAAAGCCCTATGAGATAGATACTATTTTAATCACTTTTTTTCAAGCAGATACTAAAGTTCAAACAATTTAGGTTACTTTCCACATTCATAGAACTAGTAAATATTTATGTGGGGATTTAAACCCAGGCAATTTAACAATAATAACTAGAGCTTAACCTCTCTGCTAAAAATTCATTTACATATATTTTTTTCACTTTCCTCCTCCACTCAGTCTCAGGGATATTTGGTTCACTTTAAATAATCATAAGAGCAATATTATCTGGTGTGTTAGACAAATGCTGACTTCTGTTTATTAAAATCCTTATGATAAACAGTAATATAAGTTGCAGAAAATTTTTTTCTTTTCTTCAGCTATATTAAATTAACAATAAATTTGGGCTCTCATTTAAATAATTTTTTCATAGTAATAACCCTGTAAGGCAGATTATATATTGAACTTACCCACTCTGCCTTCATCACACTGAATTTGGGGTATATGATGGAGAATAATGTTCAGGAAAGAGTTCCCAGAGATAAGGACATCTAACCTAATAACTGACTAGTGAGTAGAAGTTATACAAGGAAGAAGAGACTGTTTCAAAAAGTATATGTAGTATATGAATTTAAAGGGAAAAAATTGAGTACCATGTATTTGGAATATAAATGGATAAAGTGATGGGATTTTATGAAGAGATAAGGAAACCTCAAGTTATAAAGTGTCTTGGGAGTTAATTTATTCTAAGTGTGTACTTTATTCTATGTACTCTGAGGAGATATCAAAGGTTTATACATGGAAATAATGTCAACAGTTTTATTTTAGAATCACTCTGACTATACTGGGGGGAATGGGAAATGGTGAGGAGGAGAGACTGGACCCAGATACCACTTAGGAGATTGTTGTAGTTTCTAACAAGAAATGGTATTTCCTCAAGTCGATGCTGGAAAGTTGGTCATAAGTAGGTTAGAGAAACAAGTACAGGGTTGGATGGACAGATCTCAGTGACCCATTAGATACAGGTTATAAAGGGAGAAGCAAGGTGGGAGATTAATTCCATCTTTCTGGCTTTAGAATCTGGATGGATAATAAATATGGCAACCCTAACTAAAACTGAGAGCATCTATGGACGCACATTTAGTTGGAGTGAGGAGCAGGTTAGAAAAAGAAGATGAGTTTAGTTTTATTTAGTTTACGTTTCCTGAGGGTATGCCCAAATGTACAGTGTTCTGCATTAGAGCCAGAAATTTGTAAATAATCAGGAAATCAGTGTTTTCTGAAGCAATAGATGTGGATGACATCAGAAGAGAATGTGTCTGAGAGAGAGAGGCAAATCTTTCAGACCTAACATGGAGGGATACTGCCATTTACAAAAGGACATAAATATGGATGCTTCCAAATAACACCCTCCAAAAAGGCTGAGAAAGGGCATGATGTCTTTTACAAATGTTCTGTCAATAGGAAAATCTTAAAAAATTAAAGTTATTCCACTCCCTCAACATTCTTGAGTTGACCTGTTCCCCTAGGTGGATGGACTGGTTCTAGAGTTATACTATTTTAAAATGCTAATTTTGCTAATCTTAGGGACACAGACAGAAAATGGAATTTATATGTTGGGTTGAACACCAAAGGACCCAGATCTAGAATAATTTTAGGACACAAGTTTCTCTTTATTATGAAATTGCAAATTGGTTTGGATCCCTGCTACACTGGACACTCAAATTCCTGTATTTTGACTTCATTTGTGTTTCAATCTCAATTTATCTAAACAACATTTACATTTAGTAGTAAATGTTTCAAGGAAAGATAACATATTGTATAGATGTTTTATAGATGCAAAGATTCCTCATTATTAAATAAAACTTTAGAAACCTGAGAGCTCAAAGGCTCTTCCTGCTCTTTTTTCCCCCTCTCTTTCCAAAATGACATTAGCTATAGTTTTACAAATTAAAAGGGAAAAACATATTCTGATTCTCAGCTTATATTCATTTGTTCATTTATTCATTGATTTGTTTGTATTTTTTAAAAAAATAAGTGCTGCCCAGCCAGTGTGGCTCAATGGATTGAGCATCATCCCATGGACTAAGAGGTCCCGGTTTGATTCCCAGTCAGGGCACATGCCTGGTTGCAGGTTTGATCCCTGGTAGGGGGCGTACAGGAGACAGCCGATCAATGTTTCTCTCTCACAATGATGATTCTATTTCACTCTCTAAAAAAAGCATTAAAAACATAAAAAAATGTAACAGTGCCTAATTTTGCTGTATTATCAAATAGACATAAGCAACAAAGTATATTTGTGAATATTTAGTTATTCTCTTATTAATCTTGGAAAAAAATTAATATTTAGAAGAGTTTTTGGATACAATTTAATATTATTAACTCTCTCTTCCATTAGCATAGATAACTAAAAGATGATGGTATGTATAAATGCTCTCTCCAAATCATGTATTTTATAATTGAAATGCTCAGCAAAGAAAATAATTAGAATATTAAAAGATATTTTCAACTGCATTTTTCTGACGTTAAATTAAAAATGTTTCTGAAATTAATGACTGATTAAAAGTCATTGCTTGAATTTTATCTTAATCTAGTCTTATAATGTTTATAATTCTTATCAACCTGAGTTACATCCATCTTTTTGAGTGTAAAAATAAATCTTGCTGGGGTACAGAAACTGTCAGGAATAAAATGTGATATGTTTTATTTGTCACATTGTAACAGATTTCATTCTTTTAAAGATCCCACACTTTATGCTTTTCTGTTGGTTTGTTTAGCAGGAGTATAGAATAAAACGTGACAGGTTTAGGTGTGATGATTTATTTGTCTCTCTACCTCTGATCTACTAACACCTTGAACATTGGTTGTTTTACCTTGTCAAGTGACTATAGGCTAAAAAACTGTCCAGCTCAGGTATCAAAACAAATGGAATAAGTAAAGGAAACGTATATGCATTGGGGATGTGTATGTACCCTCTGGAAGCATGCTTCTAATTATATCATTGAATCCCTGGAACAATACTTGTTTTACAGATTAGGAAACTGAGGCCCAGAAGGCTTGTATAATAGCTTAAATAATAGGCTGTTAAAGGGCAGAAATAAGAGTTAAAACCTTCTTGGTTCCAGGACCACATTATTCTGATTTTCTTTTAGTTTGGAATTTCACAGATAATGTTTGTACATGGTATTTCAGAAGCATTTTATAATAATTGTAACGTTAGAATCCATGCATACATGATGCATGTTATGTGCCAAGCACCAAATACCTTACATAAAGCAACTCACAACAACCCTGCATAATAGATCCTCTTATTATTTCTATTTCTTAGATAAGGAAGAGGGTTTAAATAATCTGTCAAAGGTCAACCAGTTAATAAATAGAAAAGTGAGATTCAATTCCATTAAGTTATTTCAGGGTCATGAATTACTTTAATAATACACTTACTACAAAGTTTTGAAAACAATTCTCGGAGTTCCTGGATCTTTGCAGTTTACCTAGAACCAAATCCACACAGGAATCCATCAATCCTGGGGTTAGAGACATGTCTTAAACTAAACTTAAAGAAAGCAATAAATATATTTATGGCAGAATTTAAACTATATTATGGATTTTAAATATAAGGATTATAAAGAAGCAATGCACTGAAGAAAGGAAGCCCCCCCCCCCAAAAAGTGGCAATTTAGAACTACAACCGATGTAATCAGCTTGCAGCAGTAACAGAGGGTGGTATTTCCTTTTAAGTTAAAAGTATTTTTGTTTAAAAAAAAAATACTTTGATGGGCCTAAATTGGCCTAAGAGGAGAGACAAGTGTAGAGGTGTAAAGAAGAAAACTAGTTCTTCCACTCAGCTTACACCAGGTAGCCAGTCGTTTGAAGATAAAAGAGGGGCTGGGTGTACAAATGAGTGATGAAGAGATACTAATTTTATTTGAATTATAAAGGAAAAGTAATGTCAGCACACTGGAAGGCTCAGACTATCTCAGCTGACATTTGTATTTCCTTCGGGAGCTGTGATATGGACCTTCTAAGTCAGAGGCGGGGTGTCTTGTCAGAAGTCTCCATCTGATTGAACATCACTGGCAGCCAGCCAAAGAATGGTCTTATTCCTTGTCACATGTAGTTAAGGATTGAACTGTTCAATTTCACTGTAATCATGATGCACGATCTTGAATTCTTTAAAATCCCTCAGGGCAAAGAAAACTAATTCTACACATATTATGAATAATATAGCATCTCTGAATAAGATGTCAGAATAAGCTCTTTAACAGTCATTTCTAAGCTGTATACCTTGGAGAAGTTCACAATTATTTGTTAAGATTTGACACAGACAATAGGGTGGTGAAGGCCTGGGGTGGGGTGGGAACTGGGAAGAGGGGTGCAAAAGAAGGGAAATAGGAAAGACATTTGTAATACTCTCAGCAATAAAGTTTTTTTTTTTAAGTTTGAAATAGAAGACTGTGTCACAGAACTTTGATTCCCGCATGTCAAAAATATTAATTTGTCACGATTCATTCCACTATTTGTAATAAATTTGTTGGCACTACATATATTTAAGTCAGATATGAGATCTTTCGTAGTTTTTGAGAGTACTCGTAAAAATATGTTTCTAACTTTTCACAAATATCCATTGCAAAATCTAACTGTAATATTATATACAATAGTTTCATTGAATATATTCACAGAGGGAGCATCCCTTAATTTCCTTATCTTATCCCAATATGTACAATTGTGGTCCCAAATTTCATATTTTCTTTTTCTGAATTAAAATACTTGTTGTTTCCTTAAGGTAACAATAACTGTTATAAACATATCAAAATGACTCAAACGCAAAAGAAATTTATTTCTTTCTCACATACAGTTCTAAAATGGGTATCCTTTATCACTAATGACTCTCCACAGATGATATGGGATCCAGGCCTCTTTATATGTGACTCCAACATCCCAGATATGTGGCTCTTATGTTTGCAGTGCATGTCACCACCTATCTGACAGTTGAACAACAATGTGGCCAGTTGCACATACGGATAGTAATAGGTCAGTTTAGAAAGTGATTGATAATTCTTTTGCTTACGTTCCATTTATTAGCAATATATAAATTGCCACATCTATCAGCACGGTAAGCAAGGAAATATAATCTATGGTATGCATGGCAAGAGGGGCAAGAGAGTTCGGTTAATAGTTGTGCCAGACACCCTCACATTCTTCATGGCATATTATAGTATATTCCCAGGGGTAAAAATTGGAAGAGGATTAGCTCCTATTATAACTAGAGAAAGAAAACTTACCCACATATAACAAATCAACAAGAGATTAGCAGTAGTCAAAACATGGTCCAAAGAAGTCACATCCACAGCCTCTATTGCTAGCAAAAGCCTTCTGGGGGAGGATGCTTTTTCCTCTCAAGACTTTTACCTTGGAAGACTGGGAAAATGGTGGGGAGGGGAAAAATCAGTCTGCTCTTACCCTCTTTTTCTTTAACATTTCAATGAATAGTCCGTGCCTTAGTGCTATGATACTGAATGCTCATTTTGAATGCCACATTTGAACGGATCAGAAATGAGAGAAGGAGAAGATAGTACCTTATACCCATATTCCTCTAGTTATTCCTGGGGGATCTCACATAAGTCCATTTCTTAAAAGAGTTATATTTAAGATTTAGGATGTGTTAAAGAAAATATCTTTAATCTCCACCATGGGAGAAATACTGTATAAGACATTTTTAAATATCCTATTTATTGTATAATCCTGAGGTCTTTCGCCTCTTAAAATAAAACCATTCACTCATAAAGTTAAAGAGGGATTACTATTTATTTTATTTAGTAAATGAATTTTAAAATAATATACTTTGCTTAGAACAAAGTTTGAGCAAAACAAGATATCTTTTAAACCAGTTATAACAGCGGTAAAGAAGCAAAGTCTGGGATTCAAGCAAATTCATGTGGCTGCCCTTGATCTGAGGAAGTCCCCTCCCTATGGCACCCTGGATCACAGCCAGCATGATGTTCCCCAGATGCTAGTCACCCCCACTGACAGGCAAACTGTTCAGAAACAAAGAGAGCTTACTTCAGGTCTGATCGGTTCTGCAGGGCTGTACAGAATGTGGCCGTTGTTCACTGCTACAATCTGACTACATCATCCTCAGTCTCACTCACTACACTGCTTAGAATATTTCCCTCTGCTGGCAATATTCTTCCCCCGGTCTTTTCATGCATTTTTCCTTTTTGTCATTCAGATGTCATGCATTAGAGAGGTCTTTCCTGATTATCCTGAGTAATACTTTGCCTTTCATCCCTACCAAGTCACACTCCAACAAATTATTGTGTTTTTGCTTTATGGTATTTAAACAACCTGAAATGATCTTATTTACATATTCTCCTCTTATTTTCCTCCTTGTAGTCTAAGCTTGACAAGGAAAGTGAACTTGTCTGTTGTGCTCATTATTGACGTGTTTCCAAGCCCAAGAACAATGTTTGGCATATGCTAAGTACATAGTCAATATCTGTTGAATGAAAGAGACAGTAGGTGACGATAAATTGGATAGAGAAGCTGATATTAGTCTTTCTTAGAATGTTAGGGTGGTTCAGAGTTTGATCAATGAATTGCACCTTTCTCCTGAAATGCCATGTGAGTCAATGATTGTGCATCTAAATGAATATGTAAGGCACTTACCGTCATTTTATGGTAGCTTACCAAAGAAATTGCCCTTTCTCTAATATTTCTACTAATCTGATCCTGGTAGAATTGTGTTTACATCTCTGACATCTCTGAATTATTTTGTTAGTGCTGGTTTCAGAGTATCACCTAGTCAATGTACAAAATGTACATTGACCTAAAAAAAATTAATTCTTCATGAAATTCATTATGCCACATAGAACAATTAGGCTTTATAATGGTCAAAATAGCAATAATAATCAATAGCTAACAACAATATAATTAATAACAAATAACAATCATTATTGGTTCAAAGAACTTTGTAAACAAAGTGCTATATCCCTAATTTATATATGAAAATGCTGAATTTTTAAAAGGTTGAGTACTCTGTAGAAGGCCATAAATCTAATAATGCTGAGGCCAGTTTTCTACCACAACTTTTACTGATGATATGGTTTGTTCACCTTAACCATTTTTGCCTAATTGTCACCAACAACAAATGTTTATCGAGTCTTATTATGTCACACAGAACTCAGACATGAACGCAAGTAGTCTGGTTTCAGAGCCCATGTTTGTAACCTGTGCTCTGAGCAACTTCCTATCTCATTTTAAGATTGCGTCTAGTCTTCAATAGAAGCATACTGTTTTTTTATTTTTTTATTTTATTTTTGTTGTTGTTTGTTTTTTTAATTAATTAATTTATTTTTGTTACAGATGTTTCTCCTTTTTCCCCCCTGACACTCTCCTCCTTATCCCCCACCCCCAGCATTGTTGTCTATGTCCATTGGTTACGCATACATACATATAAGTTCTTTGGTTTATCTCATCCCTCCCCCAGCCTCTGAAGTTTGTCAGTCTGAACCATACTCCTAAAATTATTTCATGTTGCATTATATATATTTTAAGGGTATATTAAACATGGTGGTCTACTCAAGAAGTCTTTCAATATCCATTAAAATAAATTTTGAATATTTATAACAACTACAGTTTGAGCATTGTAAATCTTATACATGCTTACTATAGAAAAATGTAAAAGAAAAAAGAGGAAAATGAAAAATCATCTGTAATCTCTTCCTTCCCAAGATAACTACTGTCAAGAAATCTGTGGATCTGAAAGCAATATTGTATTTAATGGTTAGAGAAAATTTTAGAGAGTATAAAACTCTTCAGGCTCTCAAAGCACAATCAAAAGGTGTTTTGATCATCAGAAAAATCATTGAAGCCTCTAGTTTTCATGCAGTATTGCAGGTAGATATCACCAAAATAGGTGCGGAAATCTCAATATAGCAAAGTCACTTAACCTTTTGGCTTCTCAGGTGTTCCTGTGAAATATAAATATAATAAGCCCCAGCTTACCTGCCTCAAAGGTGTGTTTAAGGGTAATATTAGATTATAAATGTGACAGCTCTTTGAAATATCTTCTCTCTTGCCGGACATTTCCCCTCAACTATATTCTGTGTTTTGCCCTCTGACCTATCTTCTTCCTTGAGAATCGCTGCATCTTAAGTCAGGTCTCCCTTTGCCTCCTTCTTCAGCACAAAATGAAAAATCAAGGGATTACATACTCTCTAGGCTACTTTCTGATTCAGTGCTATGATTTCTGGGTGGAAATGACAAAGTTGTTAGGAGGAAAAAGACTTACAGAAAAGTGTTGAAAAAGAGTTTTAAGATGCCGTCTTTCAATGGTTCAGTGGGCCGTTCACTCAGTTTATATAGGGTTTGTGAGTACCAGGACTCTGATCGATAAATGATGAAGCATCTTTTTATATCCACTACTTTCTTCATTCCTGAGGCTCTCATTCTGCCATTTCCTACTTTATTTTATTTTCAAACTCTCTTTATTGCTGTATATTTTCTATTGGCATTTAAACATCTCACTGTAAAGAAAACCATCAACATCTCATTTCTGTCTAGTATGGCCCTTATCTAATATCTTATTTTCAGTAATAGTCTCTTCACACTGTTTCCACATGCTCTGACTTTACTTGCTTCCTTCTCCATGTATTCTTTCTTAAAACCCACTGTGAAAGTAATAAACGCATTGATAAATATTTCAAACAGATTGAAAGGATTTATAATTATAGCCCAGCGTCTGTTTCACTACCCAAAATTATATGTTCCATGTCAATTTCAGATCCTGGAGGCTGCCCATAGTCCCCAGCAATGTGACCCCCTCACAAGTTTTCTTTTTTTTTTAATCCTCACCCTGGAGACATTTTTTCATTTATCTTCAGATAGAGTGGGAGAGAGAGAGAGAGAGACATCGATGTAAGGGGGACACATCAACTGGTTGCCTCCCGCAGGACCCTGACCAGGGCCGGGGATGAACCGTAACCGAGGTACGTGCCCTTCACTGGAATCAAACCCAAGACTCATTGGTCTGTGGGCCGACACTCTAACTGCTGAGCCAAACCAGCCAGGCCTCATCACAAGTTTTCTCAAGTCATGACAGCTTAATTCTTCAAGGCAACTTGGAGAAACTCTCCTACTTTGTGTCTCTTCTTTCAGGGAAGGTCTGGACCTATTTTAAATGGGCTCATCTTTTAGATCAGAACAGACTAATTACTCTTTTAATTAACTCAAAGTCAACCCACTAGGGATCTTAATTACCTTTGTAAAATCACTCATCTTTGCCGTGTTTTATTGGTTAGGAGCAAGTCTCAAATTCTATCTACACTTGAGCAGAGATGATACAAATGTGTGGTTATCTGGGGGAAGGAATCTTGGGGGCAGTCTTAGAATTCTGCCTACCATAAATTTCTCAGTATGATGTTTGCATTTGTGTCTGTGATGGTTTTTCTATAGATATTTTTAAACTTAGGTAAACTCAATTTTATCAAACTTTTTATTTTTTGGGTTTATGCCTTGTCTAAAAAAGCATTCCCCTTCTAATATAGTATATGGTAGGGTGGTTGTTTTTCTTAAGTGATCTGACAGCTATATGTCCTCTTTCTTTTTTGTTTTTTGCATTATTTTGCATTAATAGTTTGACATATCTGGATTTTTGTTGTTGTTACTTAGAGATCTTGCTAGTTGTCCCACTGTTATAATATGAAATAATCCATTTTTTACACACTGATTTTAAATGCCAGCTTTATCATATAATGAATATAAGCAGTTCATTCTCTTGGTAAAAATCTCAGTTTTTTTCATGGGTCTGTCTATTGTTTTCTGCACCAAAATAAAATTCTTTCTATTTCTCTGGCCTTATATATATCTACTCTCTTTGAGGAATAGTATACACTTGATTCTTTTATTTTATTCAGAATATTCTTTGATATTTCTAAATGCTTATTTTTTATATATATATTTCAGAAACTTTTCCTAAATAAAAATTCAAATAAGATAAATACGAAATATTAATTTAAAAATAATTTATACTATAACAATATTGCATAATTTATAAAGAAGAACAGAATTACTTTAGTTAATTCTTCTTTTATGCCCTTTAGTATATTTGCTTTAAGAAATCTTTATGTTCGGTCAGCAGATGTCTTGAAACTTACTTTCATGCTTGATTTTATAAATGGGATATTTTCTTTTTATATTTTTAGTTTTTTTATTATTTTCATTAATTTTGTAAAATAACTATGTCTAGAATTATTATATAAATATATATTTTTTGTTTTTTATTAGCTTGTCAATAATTATTTTGAAGGTTTTCAAGTACATAAATCAAATAAACAGGAGGTAATGATATTTTCCCTCTTTCTTTTTAAATTCTATTCCTCTTTTATTTTCTTTTTGACACATGACACTGGAAAGTGCAACCAGAAAATATTAAGTAATGACAATTATAGTGAGCATTCTTGATTTGTTATTTATCATTGGTATTATTTATCACCTAGTATAATGAAATTAATGTTTATATATTACAAGATGAAATAAATAACCATCTGCCCTATTTTAATAAGCAATTCTTTAAAGTAGAATTTGATATTTTATCAATGACATTTTAAAAATTCTATAAAGATTCCAAAATGGCCGCAGAGTGAATGGAAGCTACACAGACCATCTCCCAGAACCAAACTGGAATTACAACTAAAATAAAGACAAATCATCAGGAAAAAGCAACAGAAAAGCAGCTGGAGAGGACCCATATAACCAGGGACAGGAGAAAAGGACACTGAATCGAGCCTGGTAGGTTTGTGGAGGCACGAGAGGGCAGACTGAGAGCCCACAGACAGCAGTGATTTTAGCTGTGAGCAGCTCCCTCATGGTTAAAATCCCAAGCTGGCTCCACAGCACAGAGGGCCAGGACAGAGCACTAAATTAGTTACAGCCACTCACCTTGGGCTCTGGCAGTGGGAGGGAGGACTGGACTGGAACTGTGTGGGGGCACTTAGGATTTGGAGGGCACTGAGAGTTTTTGCTGAGTCACGACAACACGGGACAGTGGCCATCTTGCTTGGGGAGTCCCTTCCCGAAACCCTGGGAGGAAGCAGCAGCCTGTCCCTGGGAGATTTAACCCCACCCAGCTAGGCCAGAGAAATGCAAATTGAGGCTCATTAACAAGCAACATCTGCCCCACCCTCTGGAAATCCTCTTACCCTAAACACCTGAGGGAGTTTTTCATTCAGTTGAGGTTTCCAATCAAAGGCTCATCAAGTAACTGAGACTAATAGCATCCAGAAAAAAAGCTAGAGGATAACTGAACCTTTCCTGGGCTTGCAAATCTACCAAGGAAAGTAAGACTTGACAGTGGTGTTTAACATGGGTCTTCCCACGCTCATCCAAACCCAGCAGAGGGAGCCACAAACAGCAGAACACCAATACCCACAGGGAAAATTTGGCAGGCTCCAAAACCCACTGAGATAGCCAAAATGGTGAACCAAAGAAACAAATCCCAAATGAAAGAACAAGAGAAGTCTACTGAAGATGAGATAAATTAAGTGAAGTTAAGCAAGTTATCAGAGGTAGAGTTCAGAGCCATGATCTTGAGGAAGATCAACAGCATGACTAAGGACAACAACACCATGAGTAAAGATATAGAAACATTGAAAACCAACCAAGTGGAAATGAAGAATGACATAGCAGAAATAAAGAACACATTGGAAGGAATAACCAGCACAGGAAGGAAGCTGAGGACTGGATCAGTGAATTAGAAGACAGGGTAGGAAACAAATCAACCAATCAGAAAAGCAAAAGGAAAAACAATTAAAAAACAGGAAGACAGCTTAAGAGAACTGTGGGACAACTGGAAATGTAACAACATTCTAATCATAGGATTTCCAGAAGAAGAAAATTAGCAAAGGTTAGAGAATATATTTGAAGAAATAGTGACAGAAAACATCCCTAACTTCGTGAAAGAAGAAGACATTCAAGTTCAAGAAGCACAGAGAAACCCAAGTAAGAAGAACCAAAGCAGGCCCATGCCAAGACACATAATAATTAAAGTGCCAAAAGAGAGAATCCTAAAGGCAGCAAGAGATAAGCAACAGGTTACCTACAAAGGAACCCCCATAAGGTTATGAGCTGAATTCTCAGCAGAAACACTATAGGCCAGAAGGAAATGGCATGAAGTAATCAAGGTCATGAAAAACAAGGATCTGAATCCAAGACTACTCTATCCAACAAGGCTATCATTCAAAATAGAAGATCAAATAAAGAGCTTCCCAGACAAAAAAAGTCTAAGGAAATATATTAGCACCAAACCAGCATTGCAAGAAATGTTAAAAGGACTGCTGTAATTAGTAGACGAAATATAAAGAAAGATATAACCACAATAAACAAAAATGGCAATAAGTAAGTACATGTCAAAAATAACCTTAAATATAAATGGATTGAATGCTCCGATCAAAAGACACAGAGTAGCTGATTGGATAAGAAAGCATGACTCATATAAATGTTGTTTACAAGAGCCTCACCTCACAACAAAAGACTCACATAGGTTGAAAGTCAAGGGATGCAAAAAAATCTTCCATGCAAATGGAAAGGGAAAAAAAAGCTGGGGTAGCAAAACTTATATCTGATAAAATAGATTTCAAAATGAAGGCCATAACTAGAGACAAAAAAAGCCACTACATAATATTAAAAGGATCTATCCAACAGGAAGATATAACCTTGGTAAACATATATGCACCCAATATAGGAACACCAAAATATATTAAAAATCTTCTGGAGGACTTCAAAGGAGAAATCGGCAGCAATACAATCATAGCAGGGGACTTCAACACCCCGCTGAAATCACTGGATAGATATTCTAGACAAAAAATTAACAAGGAAACAGAGACTCTAAGTGATGCACTAGAACAAATGGATTTAAGAGATATCTGCAGAGAATTATACCCCAAAAATGCAGAATTCACATTCTTCTCAAGTGCACATGGGACATTCTCAAAGATAGACCACATGTTAGGACACAAAATAAATCTCCACAAGTTCAAGAAGATTGAAATCATTTCAAGCATCTTCTCAGATCACAATGGCATGAAACTAGAAATCAATTACAACAAGAATATGCAAAGATATTTAAACACATGGAGGCTAAACAGCATGTTATTGAACAATGAATGGGTTACCATGGAGATCAAGGAAGAAATTAAAAACTTCCTGGAAACCAATAAAAATGAACACACAACAACACAAAATCTATGGGGTGCAGGGAAAGCAGTTTTGAGAGGGAAGTTCACAGCACTACAGGCCTACCTCAAGAAACAAGAAAAATTTCTAATTGACTACCTAACCTCACAACTTAAAGAACTAGAAAGCAAACTAAAAGAAAACCCCAGAGCAAGTATAAGGAAAGAAATTGTAAAGATCAGAGCAGAAATAAACAACATAGAGACCAAAAAACAATTCAAAACATCAATGAAACAAAGAGCTGGTTCTTTGAAAAGATAAACAAGATTGATGGACCCTTAGCTAGACTCACTAAGAAACAAAGAGAGAGAACCCAAATACACAAAATCAGAAATGAAAGAGAAGAAGTAACAACTGACACCCCAGAAATACAAAGGATCATTAACAAATACAGTGAACAATTATATGGCACCAAATTGGACAATCTAAGCAAAATGGACAAATTTCTAGAAACACATAGTCTCCCAAATCTGAACTAAGGGAATTGAAGATGTAATCAAGACTCTCCCAGCAAACAAAAGCCCAGACGGCTTCACGGGGGAGTTGTACCGAACATTCAAAGAAGAACTAACACCCATTCTCCTCAAACTATTTCAAAAAATTCAAGAAGAAAGAAGACTTCCAAACTCATTTTATGAGATCAGCATAATTCTAATTCCCAAAACTAGATAAAGACACTACAAAGAAAGAAAACTAGAGGCCAATATCCCTGATGAACATAGATGCCAAAATCCTGAACAAAATACTAGCAAATCGGATCCAGCAATACATTAAAAAAATTATTCACCATGACCAGTGGGATTCATCCCAGGGATGCAAGGCTGGTTCAATATTTGCAAATCAATAAATGTGATACACCACATAAACAAACTGAAAAATAAAAACCATATGATCATATCAATAGATACTGAAAAAGCATTCAACAAAATCCAGCACCCATTTCTGATAAAAATACTCAGCAATGTGGGAATAGAGGAAACATATCTTGACATGATAAAGGCCATATATGAAAAACCTACAACCAACATCATACTCAATGGGCAAACACTAAAAACATTTCCGTTAAGAACAGGAACAAGACAGGGATGCCCACTTTCACCACTCTTATTTAACATAGTACTGGAAGTCTTAGCCACAGCAATCACAAACATGATGAAAAATTAAAAGGGATCCAAATTGGAAAGGAGGAAGTGAAACTGTCGTTATTCTCTGACCACATGATATTATACATAGAAAACCCTAAAGACTCCATCAAAAATCTGCTAGATTTAATAAACGAATTTGGCAAGATAGCAGGATACAAAACTAACATCAAGAAATCGATGGCATTCTTAATAATGAACTCACAAAAAGAGAAACTAAAAAAACAATCCCATTTACCATTGCAGCAAATAAATTAAGATACCTAGGAATAAACTTAACCAAAGAAGTAAACGACCTATTTTCAGAAAACTACAGGACATTGAAAAAAGAAATAGAAGAAGATATAAAAAAGTGGAAGCACATAACTTATTCATGGATTGGAAGAATTAACATCATTAAAATGTCCATACTACCCAAAGCAATCTATAGATTCAATGCAATCCCCATCAAAATACCAATGACATATTTCACAGAACTAGAACAAATATTTCAAAAGGTCATATGGAACCAAAAATAGCCCCGAATACCCACAGTTATCTTGGAAAAGAAGGACAAAGTAGGAGGGATAACAGTACCGGATATCAGGTTATACTACAAAGCCATTGTAGTCAAAACAGTTTGGTACTGGCACAAGAACAGGCATATAGATCAATGGAACATAACAGAGAACCCGGAAATTGACCCAAGACATTATGCTCAATTAATATTTGACAAAGGCGGCAAGAGCATACAGTGGAGTAAAGACAGCCTCTTTGATAAATGGTGTTGGGAAAATTGGACAGCTACATGCAAAAAAAAAAAAAAAAAATGAAACTAGACAATCAACTTACACCATACACAGGAATAAACTCAAAATGGATAAAAGACTTAAATGTGACTTGTGAATCCATAAAAAAGCTAGAAGAAAATGTAGGCAACAAAATTTCAGACATCATACGCAGCAGAATTTTCACTGATACATCACCTAAGGTAACAGAAACAAAGGAAAAAAAATGAACACATGGGACTACATCAAACTCAAAAGCTTCTGCACAGCAAAAGAAACAACCATCAAAATGGAAAAGGAACCCACTGTATGGGAGAGCATAATTGCCAATGACACATTAGATAAGGGATTGATTTCCCAAATATATAGAGTGCTCATACAACTCAACAAAGGAAGACAAAGAACCCAATTAAAAAATGGGCAAAGGGTCTAAGTAGTCACCTCTCCAAACAGGACATACAAATGGCTAAGAGACATATGAAGAAATGCTCAACATCACTAATCATCAGAGAGATGCAAATTAAAACAACAATGAGGTATCACCTCACACCTGCCAGCATGGCTGACATCAACAAATCATCAAACAACAAGTGCTGGCAAGGGTGTGGAGAAAAGAGGACTCTAGTACACTGCTGGTGGGAATGCAGACTGGTGCAGCCACTATGGAAAACACTACGGTGTTACCTCAAAAAATAAAAATTGATCTGCCATTTGACCCAGTGATTCCACTTCTAGGAATATATCCCAAAAATGTCTGAAACACCAATCAGAAAGAATATATGTACCCCTATGTTCACAGCAGCACTATTTACAATTGCTAAGATCTGGAAACAGCCCAAGTGTACATCAATAGTTGAGTGGATAAAAAAGCAGTGGTACATATATACAATGGAGTACTATGCAGCTGTAAGAAAGAAAGATCTCTTATCCTTTGAAACGACATGGAGGGACTTCGAGAGTATTATGCTAAGCAAAATAAGCCAATCAGAGAAAGACAAATACCACATGATCTCACTTTTTTTGTGGAATATAATGAACAAGGTGGGCTGATAAATGAAATAGACCCAGAGACATAGAAAGAAGTATGGTTCTGACTGACAAACCTCAGAGGAGGGGGACGGGGGGGATGGATGGGATGAACCAAAAAACTTATATGCATGTATGCATAACCAATGGACATAGACAACAATGCTAGGGGCAGGGATGGGGGAGCGGGATAGGGAGGAGAATGTTGGGGGAGGGGAAGGAGAAACATCTGTAACAAAAATAAATTAATAAAAATTGGAAAAAAAATAAAATAAAATAAAAATTCTATAAAGTTCACTATATGTTTTTTCCAGCATATTTTTCCTAGTTTATTATTTTTAAAGTGTTGTGCATTCTAAGAATAGGATATTGAACTTTTGCATCAGGACGTATAAGAGAGATTAGGCTACTTTTTTTGTCCACTTTTTAGATATTTTCATATAAAAGTTATGCTGCCTTTTTAAAATAACTTTCCATAGAATTCCATAATCTAGGAGCTTTTCTTACCTCCTTGTGCCCTAAGATATTTGAGGGCACAAAGAGATAATCTGTTCCCAGAATGTTTAATGAAATTCAGCTGTGAATTTTCTCAACTCTAAAACAATGTGCATTGAATTTCATATTAAATATCAGACAATGAGATTTTGTGAATATACAGACTGATTCAGTAAGTGCAGAATGGGCCCGAGATTCTGCATTCCCTACAAGTTCCCAGGCGATGCTGATTCAGCCTATTCTCAGAACAGCCTCAGAGTGGCAAGATCTTCAGTTTTTCAAGGTTAAATTTTCTTTGTTACATTCATGACAACTGGTCTGTGCAAAAATTTTAGACTATATTCCTCTTTTATTTTCTTTTTGACAAATGACACTGGAAAGTGCAACTAGAAAAATATTAAGTAATGATAATTATAGTGAGCATTTGGGGGCTTAAATTTAGAAATTGTATTTTTATTTACAAAGTTCCTTTCATCTCAGGTTTTCAAATCTACAGAGATAAAGTTAAGCAAACTATGCTCTTATAATTCTAATAAAATATTCTCCATCTCTATACATATGCTTACTTTCCTTCTGTATTTTTGTGAATTTAAGTTTTTTATCTTTCATACTAATCTATTTTATTTTTTTAAAAGAAGCATCTCTTAACATTACTGTGTCTACTGACGATTCATCTAATTGCTTAATTTATGCCTTCATATATTTTTTGCTTTAGTTTTAATTTCCTATTTTCTAATTGCTTGAGTTAGATGTTTAAGTCATAATATTAATTCATAATAATCTTATACTTCATAATATTACTCATAATTTTATTAAGGTATATTTTATGTATAAAGATCACACATTTCAAGTGTCAAAATAGTTATTAATTTTACTATGTTGTGCATTCATCACCTAAAGCAGTTTTAAAACATTTCACAATCCCAATATACTAATACTTTTTGATAAAAAGTAGGAGTGTTTGTGTACAGATGTTCCATTGTTCTTTTAGCCTAATTATATAATTTTTGTTTCATAATTTTTAATTGTTAGTACTTCCTACTTACCTTTCAGTTTGTTTTTATTTTTTTTTTTTATTTACTAAAGTTTTCTTATTAAGAAAGAGGCTAAAGTTAACTCCTTCATATTATACACTTGGGGTTTTATTTAATTTTATTAAATTAATTTTCATTATATTGTGTTATATTTCCCAAGACTCTAGAACATCATAGTATTGTGATACCAAAGGAGTCTAAGAATAGTGCAAGGATCCTTACAGTACTCTTAGACTCCTTTGGTACATCTTGGACTCTGATCTTCTTTTAGATAATCTTATAGGAATTTTTTCTCCCTATTCCCTCTCTCTTTTTTAAAACGTATTTTGCTCAGGTATTACTCATCCACAAGGCTTAATTATTATTCCTTTGCTAATAGCCTCATATCTACCTAGCCACCATACACCCCTTGCCACGTTACACATGTATCCAGATGTGTACACACATGTTCCCTCAAATAACCCGTAGGTGACTAAACTTAAAATATTCAGAACAAACTTCACTGAGTTCTTCTGAATTTCATTTCCTAACACCCCCTTTGCCATTTCATCTATTTAATGCCAAATAGGTCATAAGATACTAATTCTGTTTCTTGCCTTACAAGGCCTATTCTACTGTACCTTGGGTACACTGGTTTGGAACATGCTTTGCCCCACCTTCCCTCTTCATTCATTCCACACTTCCTGCTCCCCAAGGTCATCCCTTAATTTATGTAACTTTTGGAGAGAGATTTCAGTGTATGCTTAAAGTCAAGGACTCTAAAACCTGACTGCCTTCTTTCAAATATGATTCAGTCACTGGGCAGTGTGACTTTGAGTCTCTCGATGAACTTAATCTCTCTTCTTCGTAAAACAGTACATCCATTTTAGGGTTGTGATGATTGTTTAATCATAATCTTATAAAGCAATGGTGCCTGGCAAAAATTAAGTCCCCAGTAAATGTTTGCTTTGATTTTAAGTCTAAATGCATCTGTTTTTTTCTTAACTTTAATTGTTGACAGTATTACAGATGTCCCCACTCCCCCTGCACCTTTCATCTATTTCTTTTTTTTTTTTTTATCCTCACCCGAGGACATTTTTGCATTCATCTTCAGATAGAGTGAGAGGGATAGAGGGAGGAAGAGAGAGAGAGAGAGACATCGATGTGAGAGAGACACATCAACTGGCCGCCACCCACAGGACCCTAACCGGGGCTGGGGACAAATTGTAACCGAGGTATGTGCCCTTAGTGGGAACCGAACCCGGGTCTCTCTGGACCGCAGGCCGACACTCTAACCACTGAGCCAAACCAGCCAGGGCTTTCATCTATTTCTTAATGCAAAATCCTGAAAGCACTGGAAACAAAAGAGTTTTGGAATTTATTTGGCAAGAAAATCAGACCTAACCTCACCTGTGCTTATTTAGAAACAAGCTCTGTCTTGAACTAAAATAATACTATTATGTTATTTGCTAATTAAAGTGCATATTTTCATTTCTCTGCTAAAATAGAAATGTTTTAAATACTGGAATGTTGTCCCAAATCCCATTAGGGATGTTACATAACATACTACATATGTACCATGTTACCTTTCTGTAAAGTGAACAATTCTGAAGTCAGCACACCTGGCTCCAGGATCTTAGAAAAGAGGCCGTGGATGGATTCACACTTTTCACCTTGGCTTCAGGATCACTTTCTTGTCAAAGCCTGCCTGAATTCCAAAACTGATGTAGGAATATTTCTCATTGCTACAATTGTGCCTTGAATGTAATCCATCACAACACTTTTAAACTATTTTATTTGCCTGTAAACTGTGTGATTTTTTAAAGATTTTTTTTCTTTATGGATTTTAGAGAGAGAGAGGAAGGGAGAGGGAGAAACATGGATGAGAGAGAATATTGATTGGCCGCCTCCTGCATGCCCCCCACTGGGGATCGGGCCCACAACCTGGGCATGTGCCCTGACTGGGAATTGAACTGGTGACCTCTTGGTACATGGGTCGATGCTCAACCACTGAGCCACACCGGCCGGGCAAGTGTGTGATCTTTTATCCAACATAGTACCTGGCCCCTGGTAGGGATTTAATTATTATCTATGGCAGACTATCTGAATAAACCTGTTGGGTAGAACATCTTTATACCAAAAACAAACAGTCATCTTAACATTTATTTAGTGCCTTGCTGGGCATAAAATTTGATGCTAGGATTACAACAATGAATGAGACACAGAATCTGCCCTTGAGTCACTTATAACATAGTAGTTGAAATAAAAATATTGGCATGTGATTCACTTTAAAGAGATTCATGCTCTAATTGTGAAATCCACCGCATGCTATGGGTGGGTTAGGAAGTGTCTTGGAATTCTGGCACTATTTTCTAGAAAAAAGTCATTTGAGCTGAGGGTTGAAGGAAGTTGCTAGTTCTACCAGGAGAAAGCACTCTGAACAGAGAGAGCTAATGAGCAAAACACAAAAACCTGAAACTGCTAGATGAGTTTGCCTCAGAAACAACATGAATTCCTGGAGACAAGGAATAGTAGGAGAGGAGATTAATGAGTCAGAGTCAGCTGACATCTCCTAGAGATTATTTAATAATATTGCTTTTCATTTGTAAATGAGAAATCCAAAGAGCAAGTACACTGTGCTTCAGAAGAATAAACTCTTAATCTAGACTTATTGATGAGGGTCTCATAACCTGAAATTTTCTTCAAACTTAACTTTTAACTAATCATAGTTATTTTATGATCTAGTTCTATAAAGTTTGGTTTCCTTATCTGAAAACTGTACTGCTCAATCTCTGCCTATTACAAGAATAATAGGACAGGAAGTACAAAATGATTTTTGTCTAAATAAGTGACTATAAAAAATACAGGTAAAAAAAAATGTCTACAACATTATCAAGAACATTGAAGATTAGAACATCATCCATATCCATAATTTTGTTAGCAATATTTTGAGGTGTTGTTTAAAAAGTAAAATTACTGGCCTGAGAAAAGGATAAGACTAGGATTTACTAGACAATATTTAATATGAAGAGTTGGACCAGTCACCTTTATTGCAATAAAAAGGAGGAAAATATGAGCAGACCTAGATCTCTGAAAAAATCATTTACATTGTTGACTTTTACAACCCCTGTATATACTGTTCAACCTTCTCCTATTCAAAATATAGTTATTTGCACAATATTGACATGAAATATTTGACTTAAAGTAGAGTCAAACAATAAAAAAATACAGGGGGTAAACACTGGACCCTATTGTAGCTTCTGGCCTCAGACTTCTAATCTGGAATTATAGGCTTCTGGTTCATTACTTCAAAATTGTGGATTGAAAACATAGATTTTTTTTTTTTTTTTAGTATGTTCAGAAACTATTTTTGCAAAGACAACAAAGAAGTGTGTTTTGCTATATGACGTCTAGGCATAATGTTGGCTTTTAAGATTTAAAAATAATCCAGTCAGAGAAAGACAAGTATCACATGATCTAATGAACAAAATAAACTGACAAAACAGATCCAGAGACAGGGAAGCATGAAACAGACTGAGGCATCTCAGACTGAAGTGGGAAGGGGGCGGGAAGAGAGAAACCAGAGAACTTGTATGCATATATGCATAACCAATGGACACAGACTACAGTGTGGGGAAGGCAGTGGGGGGAGCAGAAGCAGGGAGGAGGGTATCAATAGGGGGTAAAGGGGGGACATGCGTAATACTTTCAACAATAAAGATAAATTAAAAAAAAATAAAAATGAAGAAATAAAAAGCACCACAGTAAGTCACAGGCCATGCCCCCATGATACCACTAACAACCGAAAGAAACTGGCTGTATTGAGCTATAATAGGAGAAAACTGGATAAATACAGAAACTTCCCTTGTCTATATTTTTGTAATGGTAACTTCAGTGTGTGCTTGCATATTACTCAGTATTAAAATGAGGTTATAGCTATAAAGTTCTGAAAGGCAGAAGGTAAATGGGGTACTTATTTCACTGAAACAACAGAGGAAGGATCATTTATTTGGACGTTACCTTCAAAGAATTAGTTATCAGAAGTGTAGGGTAACAACCATGAAATTAGTTTCACTAGCGGGTTTTTTCTTTTTAAATGTTACTGAGTCAGTAGAATATATGTTCCACAAGGGCAGTTACTTTGTGTATGTTTATTACACAAGGAATCCCAGTCCTGCACAACCTGGAAATGGGCATGCGGTAAAAAGGAAAACCAAACGTTGCACGAATGAGCCGAGAGTGACAGAAAATGGGACGTTTAATAGAGAGGAAGGAGGAGAGTACTTAGATGTTTTTAATAATTGTCTTATTTAATGAAGTGGGTATTAGTTTCTTCATTTTACAAACGATAAAATTAAAGCAGAGCTGGGAAGTACCTCACTTAAAATACGTGTAAATGTATTTATATACACATACTATATACATATTGTACATAAATATGTGTGTACACAGGCATGCATTTGTCTGTATATTTATCACCTACTTATTGCTTCCCTGTCCATAGGCTTACCATCATGTCTAAAAGATAGTAGATGCTAACAGATGCAAATATCCTTTCCTCTTATTAAGAGTCCTATATTTAACATGCAGTTTAAAGAAAATCTTGAAGTGAACTAATAACATCTTGAAGTATACTACAGTAAGGTCATAATGTGATTTAAACTTAATGTGATTCCACCTCCCTTCCTCCCTCCCTTCCTCCTTTCCTTTCTCTCTCATATATAATGGTAATTGATTAGTCTCGCTTTCTTTTCCAATGACTCAGAAAAATATTTTTGTGTCTCAAAAATTATAGCCACTTTACTTACTCAGTACTTTTATTCATTTCATTAAAAAAACGGGCATTTCTTATATTTCACACAAATTACATTGTAATATATTTTTCACATTATTTGAATTTGTGTCAAGGGATGTGTAAAGGCCAAGAGCTTAAGAGATAGATGCAGTGAATCAGAGAGCTAAGGAGATATAACATTAAAAGTAATATATTCATTTGATTGTGCTAACCTTTCCCCACAGACTTTGAATAAAATTACTTCTGGAATGGAATGAGTGTTCAGAGGTTTTAGGTTGTTGAGAAAATGAGGTCAGTATATAAATGGTGGTTAAATGCATCCATATAAATGATGACTTAAAATTTCAGGTATGCTTGGAAGATGTATTCATCAAGTCACATAGAAGATTTTATTCTAAAACACAGGCATCTTCACATTTTCCATTTTGGGATTATTTAGTAAGGCCTATTGAAATATCTCATATCATTTTCAGAACTTATTCTTTATAAAAAATTCAACTACTTTACTACCATTTGTGCTCATTTGGAAGAGTTTTATGGCCTTTTTCTTTTTTTTCTTTTCTTTTTTTTTTGCTAAATATTGGGCCAAGAAATAGAATCTGATTTATCTTTATTTTCCCAATAATGAAAATATTACAAATTATCAGAAGAGAGACAACTCCATTGGATAAAGTGTCTTACTCAGAATGATTATAAACTGTTTACTAATACAGCACTGGAGAGAAATTATACAAATTTAAGTTTTTAATGTAATGCAATGCTTTGAAATATTTTTTATAGAATTAACTTAAGTCATGGCAAATTATTTTTAGCCGCTCTCGTAGTCAAACATTTTCAGGTCAAGTTATGGTGCTTATTAAGGCTATTCCTATATATTTAGTTCTTTTTCCAAGTAAGATGTAGCTATGTGACTTGCTTTGGCTAATGGAATGTGGTTTTTTTTGTTTTGTTTTTTCTCAATGGAAAAAAAATCCAGTGCATGGTGAATCATATCTTACCCCTCCTGCTACAGTAACCTTGGGAACATGTCAAGGTGCAGTCTGTCTGTCTGAGACTCTAAGTAACTATAATGAGCAGAACTCCTCTGCTGATCTCTATGGCACATGAAACATACAAAAGTGAACTAGTTGCCCAATTCTATAGTTTGTTTCTACAATATAATTTAGCATCTTGTAAGTGACATATTGTTATTTGGGGAAAAAATTGGTATGTATATAAATAACTTCTATGTATATTTAAAAACATAACGACAGTTGCACATTAAAATTACTAGTAGTTTTATGTAAAAAAATAAAATGATGCATAAGTGATTAATTATTGTGAATTATGACTATGCGAATTAAAATATAGTCTTCTAAGTAGCTGATAAATTACCTGACAGTAATTGTACATCTACTACAGGACAGGGACGTAGGAGGACTCAATTGACACACTTCTTCTTCTTTAGTTATTCACAGGCAAGACTTTCAACTAGTTTATTTTCAGCAAGAATGCAGAATTTGATTTTTTTAAAAAAAGTATTCACCATGCAAAACTTGAATTATTGAGTTCTCAGATTATTGTATTAAGAAAACATCAGCCATTGTTTTCAAAGGGTTATATTTTTTAATCAACGCATAAAGCCTTAATTATCAGTGATCTAATTACTCTAGTTAAAATAACCAAGATGAGTTTGTGTGTGTTGATTTCTCAAAATTTAATATAAATCCTAAATCACATGTGTATATGTTCAATAAAATGCTTGGTATGTCAGTATTGATATATGATATATGCCATGTTTGCTCATATCTATATATTTAAACATATGTTGTTTAACACATATTCACTGAGTGCTCAATGAAGTGCCATGTACTATGATTAAATATAGTTGTTGCTCTTCCAAAAATGCTCATTTTTTTCCATGACATTCTGATTTTATAGATTTATGAAAGAGGTTTCATTAACAATTTTATATATTTTAATGTTCAAAATAATGCCTGATACATAGAAATGACAGAATATACCAACTAAACCTGATTGGAGTTTAACTTCTTTCGGTATCATAAATTTCCCCCAAATGATAGCGGCCATTTATATGCAGGAAATACCCAAACTGACAAACTTTTGCCAGGTTTCCTCCTGCCACCACTTTGGCTCTCTTCATCGTTTCACAGAAATCACCATAGCAACTTTGACTGACATTGCAGCCGGTCCCACTGCTTCCTAATAATTCTACATGAAATCCCTCGAGTAAACCTCCTGTCTCAACTCTGCACAAATAAAACGAAACAAACACAATACCAGGAGTCTGCACTCCTAAACCAGCCTCAGATCTTTTCAGAACTTCTCCGCAAAGCACGGTGTGGACCAAACAGCCCCTCTTCACCGGAGTAGGCAGGCTGCCGAGCATCTCAGCAAGTCCTCACCTTTCCACACGCAGGTGAAGTTCCACATGAAGCAATGCGTTTCCCTCACTCAACTCCTGCACAGCCTCGATCCCATAAACCTCCTTTGGTGTTTATTATTTCGGTCTGTTTTTATTTAGGTTTAATAATTATCCTCAAACTTGTAGAAAAGTCATTATGTTTATGAGTGAAAAGGCAGATTTACTTCTGTAAGTGCCTAATGTAGGTTTGCATTGAAGTGGTATAAGCTGATTCCCCAGTCAAGGCTCATTCCAGAATCGGGAGGCTGGGGAGCTGTCCCCGTTCTCTGTGTGACCCCACTGAAACCTGGGGTTCCTTTTAGAGTACCTGGGTGGAGCACAGGAAGACTGGTTATGTGCCTTCTTAATGGCCAAAATAAGTGCAGTTTTATTCTTGGGACAGTGACTATTTGGGGAGTTCCACATTTCCAGAAGCTCTCTTCTACATACTTTTAGCTCCCCACACCCCCACTTCACACACTCAACCCATTTAGACATCTGTGCTCTTATAATGTATTTAACTTCAGGGTGTGGTGTATCCATTAAATAGTAACTCTGAGAATTGACTGAATTATTTTCTTTTTAATTCTCACCCGAGGATATGTTGTTACTGATTTTTAGAGAGAGAGATAGAGAGGAACATCCATGTAAGAGAGAAACATCCATCCCTTGCTCCATAGGGGCCCCCACCTGGGATCAAACCCGCAACCTAGGTATGTGCCCTGGCCGGAACTGAACCAGCAGGCTTATGGTGTACTGGACAACGCTTCAACCAACTGAGCACCCAGCCCGGGCTTGACTGAGTTCCTTTTGATCACTTATTTCTTGACGTCATTTTTGGAATATCATGAAATGATAACCTTTGCAGTGGCTTCCTCTTCTATGTATTTTACATTGTGGTCGGTTTTCTTTAATTTGCTTTCTTCATTATTATGATCCTAAAAATTATCTATGTTCTAAAAGCTTCCTTTCCAAAATACCTGGGCTAGCCCTGGCTGGTTTTGCTCAGTGGTTAGAGCATCAGCCCGAGGACAGAAAGGTTGCAGGTTCGATTCCCTGTCAACGGCATGTGCCTGGGTTGCAGGTTTGACCCCAGGTCCCTGTCAGGTTGTGTGAGAGGCCACCAATTGATGTGTTCTCATCACATTGATGTTGTTTCTCTCTCTCTCTCTCTCTCTCTCTCTCTCTCTCTCTCTCTCTCTCTCTCTCTCTCTCCCCTCTCCCTTCCACTCTATCTAAAAACCAATGGAAAAATATCCCCCAGTGAGAATTAACAAAAAAAACACCTGAGTTGTTTGTGGTTCATTTTTGTTTTCCTAAGTTATTAGGAAGTTTTCTTAAACAAAAATAAAATTTATGCCATTTCATAATGTATAGGGAAGGAGGAGATACATAGGTTTTCTTAATCTTCTGTTTTGATTCAATTATTGAAATAACCAATCTCAATTTGTAAAATAGTGCACAGTCCTAGCACACAAAGGTAGTATTTGGTTTCTTGGATATAGTAGATTAGCCCACTTGAAACTCTATTTCAACCTCCTTCTAAGTGCTAAAACTGTTTCCTAGATGTCCTAGGAGCTAGGATCTGGGATCTGATTTCAGCTTTACCAACCAGAGCAATTAGTATGAGATTTCAACTTGGAAATTAGCCAAATAGGGTTGATATATAATATATATATATAATTATATATATATATATATATTTGGCTGCTGGGGGATTAGTGACATGGGTCTGAATCCAACATTCTGGAGAGGGATTCCTAATTCCTAGTTATAACTGCAACTCAGTGTGTTCTTGGAGCTAATAATTGCAGCGATGATTTTCTTATCCTTCAATTTCCTGATTGTGGCTGAAATCTAGGCAGTCATTCCCAAAGGACTTAGCCTTGAGTCTGTTCCTAAATTCCTTTCTATTTAACATCTTTAAAAACATTAGAACAGTGCCTGGCACAAGTTAAGCACTCAAGAATCCTAGGGTATTATTGCTAATTGAATTATTGTCTTCTGCTTACTATATAGATAGCCTCCATCAAAGCAAAAACTCTGTTTGGCTTAATCTTCTACACAAATGTTCTCTAGATGACTATATAAGCACAAAAGAAATATATGAAACAATCAAAAGGAGTGTTTTTAATTCATAAGTATAAAGTATAAAACCTATGTTAGTTTAAATTGTACATTTGAAACATACAACAGAGATTTTATTCTATCTCCTTCTGAATGAATAACTTCAGAAGAATGTTTATCTTCTGTATCCATAAAAGTTAAACTGTATTTAAGTGTATTTGGTACCATTGCAATTAACCTAGTTATGAATAACTGGAAAGGAGCAAGGGCACGTCTAAATAGTATAGGCATGTCGTCTGTGCAGCTCTCCCAGGAAGCTGCAGTTTAACACTCCTCAGGGAGCCACCAGTCTGTTCCCCACAGAGCACTGGGGGAGGAGACTGGGCGTGGGGAGGATAGACATATGCCCAGGAGAGTCTGGGTGAAATAGGGAAGATACTTGCCTGTCAGTCACACCTGGAATGGGTCATTGGCCAGAGTACACGTTGTCACCGTAAGTGGGAGAAGATTTGGAATATTTAATCCCCTAAACAAAGAAGTTTGTTCCCTTGATTTCTCAGCGCTATTGTGTTTTGGGGATTCTTGCTGCAGGGGGCATGCGCTCTTGGCTCCCCTGCATTCACTCACATGGCCCACAGCCATGTGGAGCCCACAATGGACTCATGGACTACAGCTAGCCTGATGCTGTACTGGACCCAACTCCACCATGGAACAGAATATCTGGACACTGGCTTTGCTTTTAGCTCTACTGAATCCCCAGCTGCACTTCTTCCGGGACTGGATTAAGGGAAATGGGACTTTGGAAACCCAGGGATGTAATTCCATGCAAATAAAAATCATTCATACTCCCCTGCCAGTCTCAGAAATTCTTTTTCTCAAGATATAAGGACCTTACCCTCAGCACCCTGTGAGGAAGAGGATACCGCACTTCCACCAATAACATACTCATCAGGATATACGATCATTATAAAGGACACTAATAGAGAAGAATTAAATATGTATGATCACATAGAAGCCAAGAGTACAAAAGAATTATCAAGTAAAACACAACATATAATGCTTTTAAGTAATAATAAATCTGTTATAGCAATCTTAAATTTTTATTAATATTTTAAAGATTTCTGTTTTTAACAGAAAATGTTTACTGTAGAACTTGACACTCATTAATTCATGAGTATGACAATAATTTAATTCGATTAAGAAATTTTTCTTTACAATCAGCTGAAGAGTGATATATGGAATTCAAAATAAATCACAATTGAGAAAAAATTCCTAAATATTAAATGCACTTTCTTGTTTAATTTACTTCTTTAGCAGTTGCAACTAGTTAGACATTAAAAAGACAGTATTACCCTTGCCAGCGTGGCAGAGGTTAGAGCATCAACCCGTGCACCAGAGGGTTATAGGTTCGATTCCAGGGCCCCAGTTGGGGATGTGTGAGAGTCGTGTGGGAGGCAACCAACAGATGTGTCTCTGTCACATGGATGTTTCTCTCTCTCTCTCTCCCTCCCCACTTACCTTCACTATCTATAAAAAAGTCAATGAAAAAATATCTTCCAGTGAGGATTAATAACAACAACAAAAGACTGTATTGCCTCTGCTGTCTATTTCTGTAACCACGCCCGCCTCAATTGTGGCGATTAATTGCTTCGACTTGGTCTCTGCCTCCCTGGGATTTTCCCATGTCCATAGAATACAGGGATACCTGGAATCTCATTATCTCCAATGAATTTTGGAAACCCATTTTGATGGCAACGGAATCTGCAGGTCATAGTCACCCTGGAGCTCTTCAAGGCTTCTGGGGCTCTAATGATGAATACATTAAGGTGAAGAAAGTGAACTTGGACAAATTTGGAGACATAGATTGGAGTTGGTGATCAGGACCAATCCACGCTACCATGCATTTCTTTCTAAAACTTTGGATACTTTCTTTTCAGTATCACAAATTTTTTAACATTATTATTTGTTACCTTTGAGTAAAGGTTTAATCAACCATTAAAACAAACTCTCTTAGCTCCTTGATTAAACATATTGAATCCAGAATCTGTGCTTTGAACATGTACTCATTTCAACACATTTTGATAATATAGTTTTATAATCCTTATACTGTGGTCCACCTTCTTAGAATTTATTCCCATAAAAAATTCCCAGATGTCCGTCAATAAAACAACTCTTGGTGCACATAGCACCTCCTCCCTGGCGAAGAGGAAACTTGAGGATTACAAATGGTTTCCTGATATATACAAATAGTTGTTGCATTCTTTGTTGGACAAAGAGCTACAGTGAGACAAATGAGGATGGAAAAATGCAAGTAGAAGGAAGCTCTTTCTCTGTGGACTTTAATGGTCATAGGAAACAATGTTATTTTTTAGCTGTTAATCAGACCCACCTAAAAAGACACATTGTGGGGCTGTAAACTGGATGAGTGGGAGTTAGGTGTTGGATAGGAGCCATTCAAACATGCCCTGGGGGTTACTCTTTCAATACTACTCCTGTTAGTGAGACATTTTAAAATAAAATATATTGGGCTATATATGAGGCAAATGAGTAATTGATATAATAAAGCTCCATCAAGACCTTTAGGTTTTTATTAAATGTCAGGCTTTGATAAATCTTCAAGTGCTGGACCTCTTTCCTGTAAATGCCTGATATCCTAAACAGGACTACATTCCTTTGAAACATGGCTGCTTATGGGTCATTCTTCAAACCCCTTTCTCACCTTTGACATTTTTATGGGATGGCTCTTTAAAATAAAATATGAAAGGTCCCCAGGACAATAATGCCCTGGTATGTAGTCACCAGTGTTGGTTAACCTGAGAGGGGGAAGATGTTCCTGGCAAAATATGATCAATTTCCTTTAAAGCAGAAATCATGACTCATCTGTCATCTAAAAGACAACATCACATAACAGTTTATAAAATGAGCTTTGAGACCTGATTCTTTAGACTGAAATCCCAGCTCTGCCACTTACTTGCACTGTGACTTGGGAACATCATCTGTAAAGTAAGGAATTATAATGGGAACTGCATCACAGGATTGGTGTAGGCTTTTAATAAGCTAGGATATCTAAATCAATTAAAATGCCCAATGTTTAGGAAACTGTGAGGACTATGTAATGGTTAGCTCTTGATATTTTGTGTTTCTTTGTCATGCCTCTTTATTGTCATTTTGATCATCAAAATGTAATAACAATAAAATCAATAACTAATATTTCTATATCACTTAATAGTTCACAAAGAGTTATACTAAGGTTATTTTGTTTACTATTCATACTCAGTTTGGTAGAAATAAATGTCATCTCCATTTTGTAACTGATAAATCTGAGGTTCAGACAGATGTGGTTTGCCAAAGATCACAAAAAATAATTATTTCAGACAGGATTTAAATTTATGTTGCCTGACTCTACATTCCTTCCTGTTTCACATATAACTTAATTACATGATTCACAAGCTTATAAGCATTTATCCACCTCATTCCAAATTCTTGCCAATTATTCAGGGTTATTATGTGTTAAGCACTTTTATATTATTAATAATATTATACCAACTCAGCAAACTTTATATCAATATCCTGTATGTTTACAGAGAATAAATGTAAGCTTATAGAAATGAAAGATAATGATCAAAGTTGTAGAGCTAGTAAATGTACAAACATTTTAGTTCATTCCTTAATTCATTTATTCATTCACCAAATGGCTATGATAGGAAAGCATACCAGACATTGAGTACAGTAAGGAAAAAGAAAAAAACAAATTATTTTATTATCAAAGAGTCAAAGTCTAGATAAGAGACAAAAACTGAATAAATGTTTTTGAAAAAAAAATGTTTAAGAAAAAAAAATATATAATTTATTTTGTAGAAAGCTCAATAGAATGCAAATTTTATTTATTATGGTTTATTATAGTATATAGAAGAGTGCTTGAAACCTCAGTGCTCAGTGTCTATTTCTTTTTTTTAAATATGTTTTTATTGATTTTTTTTGAGAGAGGAAGGGAGCGGAAGATAGAAACATCTACGAGAGAAATGAGAGAACAGCTGCCTCCTACTGGAAATCGAGCCCACAACCCAGGCATGTGCCCTGACTGAGAATCTAACAGGTGATCTCCTAGTACATGGGACAGTGCTCAATCCACTGAGCCACACTGGACAGGCTCAGTGACTATTTCTTGAATTAAATAAAGCAGTGAAATATAAAATATAACAAGTATCAGAAAGGAAAAATACGGAATGCTATTAGATGGCATAATTGAGGACTGAATTTGAATTGAGGGAACTGGGGCTTCTTTGAAGTTGTGCCAGTGAAGTTGAGACTAACAGGAGACAAAGAAATAACAAGATCAAGGGTGAAGTGTGAGGTAGAGTCATCCAGGTATAGCTAAATCATTTGCAAAACCTCTTTCAATGAGTCATGGCAATGAAAAAACGGAAGGAATGTCATTGCAGCTGAAACATACTGAGGAGAAGAAAGAGCTGTCAAGGTGGAGCAGGGATGGGGGAGGGGGAGGTGCTGGATGCTGGAGTGTCTCAAAGGCCATGATAATAATATCACATTTTTGTCCTATGGACAATAGGAAATCATTGAATGGTTTGAGCAGAACATGATCAGATTTCCACTTTTAAAGACCATTGTGATATTTATTAAAATAATAAATTATAATTAAACAACATTGGAAATGGAAGGTGTTATAGTAATCTAAGCAAGAAATGATGGCTGTTTGGGTTAATTGACAGTAGAGATAGAAAGCTGGATCATGATACTAACAATAGTACTATTTAATGGTATTAATCAATTAAGGTAACTGAGCACTCAGTATGTGCAAGGCACTGTTCTAAGAGCTTTATGTTTTTAAATGTATCTTTATTGATAAAAGTATTACAGATGTCCCTCCTTTTTCTCCTCCATTGACACCTTCTCTCCACTCCCCCACAACCTTCACCACACTGTTGTCTGTGTCCACTGGTTATGCACATATGCATATAAGTTCTTTGGTTTATCTCTTCCTGCCCCCTCTTTTCCCTTCCCTCTGATGTCCATCAGTCTGTTCCCTGCTTCCTTGTCTCTGGATCTATTTTGTTCATCAGTTTATTTTGTTCATTAGATTCAACATTTAAGTGAGATTGTGTGATACTTGTCTTTCTCTGACTGGCTTATTTCACACAGCATAATGCTCTCCAGGTCCCTCCATGCTCTCTCAAAGAGTAGGAGATCCTTCTTTTTTACAGCTGCGTAGTATTCCATTGTGTAAATAAATGTAGCTGTTCTAAGAGCTTTTAAATTGATCAAATTCACAGAAATCATATGGAAATTAAGTCACTACAAAGTAAGTGTCTTACCCTTACAATTATTAGTAGAGGATCTTGAGTTTGAACCCAGGCCATCTTATTTATGGGTCGATGGTCACTCCATCTATTTATACTGGAGACATTGGAGATCAGATTCGGAAATACTGAAAAGATTTCATGATAAATTAGATAACACATACATTCAGTAACACTCTGAGGTTTCTGATTCAACTAGCTGGCTGGTATTAGTTGAATATATGTGTCTGAAGCCCAAGAGAAATTCCTGGACTTGCACTAGTATTTGAGGGACTATATTTCAGTTTTAAAAAATAGTGTATATAGCTTAGGAAATAGATGAGGTTTTCAATGCGAGAGTGTGATACGAAGAGAAGTATAATTGATATTTGAGGAACCCCAAAATGTTGGAGTCGGGGAGAAAAAGCCTAAAAAGAGCTGCTAAAGAGCAGGAAAGTGTTGTATCATAACCTCCAAGAGTGTTTTGAGAAAGAGGTGTGGTTGACTGGACCAAATGCAGGTGGGCGATCATACAGGTAAGTATGACAAACTCCTATTGAAATCATGGGACCCAAGTCAGGCCACCCAGTGTGATGAGTGATTGGGTGGTGAACAAGTAGAGTAGGATGGCTCTTAATGAGAGTAGGTGATGGGCATGGAAGACAAAAGGGGTAATGAGGTTAATGCAGCATCTATGTACATTTGATGTTATGCATGAGTACGTTTGCATGTTGGTGGGGAAATCAGATAGAAAGGGAAATATGGAAGATACAACAAGAGTGGATATAAGTGGCAAAAGTTCATAATTTAGAAATTGTAATACAGAGACAAATAAACAACAACAACAACAAAAAGGGTGAAAGTAAGGTTAGAAGCCATAGAGCCATTGCTTCCTGCCACCAAGGAGCAGCTTCTGGACTCCCTCTCCTGGCTGCAATCTGGAGGCCGAGTAAAACATTAAGGAGGATGAACAGATTTACAAAGAAAAGTGGTGTGCCTTCAGTATTGAAATCTCTTTGTGCTGGCCCTTTCTTCTGTTTAAATTAAATAATAATTTGAATGTATAAATGAAAGTGCCTGAGTTTGTTCATTTGAATTTTGTCTATTTAAAGATGGGCACTTGAGACCTATACTATTGAAAGAGATCCCATAATGGCTACAGACACTATATATATAGTGATTAAATACATTCATGTGTTTATTTATTCAATTATACATTGACTACTTACTCATTCTCCAGATATTTATGAAATGATTATTATTTACTAACCACTGTTTTGAACAAAAGAGGTGATGAACATAAATAGAATCCCTGCCTTCATGGTGCTATGTTCTAGAGAGAACAAGGTAGTAATCAAATATACACATAATATTAAATATACATACACTATAATAATATTCAATATATACTAATATAATACCAGGTGTAATAAGCACTATCAATCTTTAGGATATAAAATTTAAAAACACATAACTGACATTTTGAGAAAAAATACTGATAGCTTCCCAAAATGGTGATTTGTTCTACGATATAGATATGAAGTGGTAGCTTTAAGTGGACAGAGAACTATATGTGCCTATAATTTGGAATCAAGAATAATGCCTTTTGACACATAGTGAAGACAATAAATATCAACTATTATTATAGAACAGGTTATACCACAGACTGGCATGCAGAGAGCAATCAAGAAAGGCTTTTTTGAGCCCGGCCGGTGTGGCTCAGTGGTTGAGCGTTGACCCATGCAGCAAGAGGTCGCCAGTTTGATTCCCGGTCAGGGCACATGCCCAGGTTGTGGGCCCGATCCCCAGTGGGGGGCATGCAGGAGGCGGCCAGTCAATGTTCTCTCTCATCAATGTTTCTATCTCTCTCTCCCTCTCCCTGCCTCTCTCTCTAAAAATCAATAAAGGAAAAAATTTAAAGAAAGCCTTTTTGAAAAAAATAAAATGACCCCTAAACTCAGTCAGGAAGAATGAAGAAAGTCTGAGCAGATGAAAAGGCAAGGTCCTCCTCACTGAGGTAGTACCATGACAAGACAATAAAGCATGATACTGAGTGGTATGGTCAGGAACCTGCAGTTGTTGTTTTGACTGAAGTATAGAGTTTGTGGCCATTGTTGTAATGTGTCAGCGAGATAACCAGAGACACACGGCCGAATTGTAAAGGAGCACTTTATTACACCGGCGGGCTGTTACACCGGCAGGCTGGGGGGGGTACAGCTTCCCCAAATCCTCAGCCCTGAGCCTTCTTTGTTGCCCACTTTCAAAGGCACAAACTACAGAAAAAAAAACTACATTCTCTTGGCGCCGCTTTTGGCACTGTTAAGGGGGGCTGATACAGAGAAGAGGGAGAGCAGCTTTGTTAGAGGTCAGGGTAACCATTAATCTCTTTTTTCTCATGGTTCATCTGAGTTTCCCAAGGCCTTCATTAACCCATTATCTTTATAGTTTTCTTTTTGGGTTTCTCAAGGCCCTTATGTTTACAGAAAGAAGCTGCCAGAGTGTGTACGTGCAGTAACTGAGGGTCAGAATGGAGTTATTACAGTCATAAGAAGAAAAGTACACTGGGAGAACTAGGACACAACCCAGAATATCTTCTTGCTCTGAGGTCAAGATTATCAGGATAATGTTGAGGATGGATGAGAACACCAGTGTCCTCTGGTCCCCTCCATCCTTCTTATTAGACTGTGCATTCTAGAAGTTACTATTCTGCTTCAGGTGCTATACTAATGGTTAGAGTGAATACATTAGATTTGTAACCTACTCTCAATGAGTTAATAACAATGGCAACCAACTTTTTTTAGTAATTTCTATTATACATGTACTGTTTTAAGTGATCCCCATATACTGATCCGGTTAATTCTTAAGACAACTCTATAAGGTAAGTAAAATTCTCATATCCTGTTTATACATGACAAAGCTGAGGCTCAAAGTGGTAAATCGTGTTCATCATTGTATTTCTAATGCCAGGCATACTCTCTGACATCACAGTTTCTTATTTTTAATTTATTAATTTTAGAGAGGGGGGAGAGAGAGAGAGAGAGAGAGAGAGAGAGAGACATTGATTAGCTGTTCCACTTGTTTATGCATTCATTGGTTGATTCTTGTATGTGCCCTAACAGGAAGTCGAACCCACAGTGTTGGTGTATGAGAACAACACTAACCAACTGAGCTACCTGACCAGGGCCAGTTTCTTAACTAATATTTTGAATGAATAAATTAACAATGGACTGATGAATCATGCCAAAATCCAACTTTGCTAGAGCCAGGGTAGCACATTCATCATCAGATCAGTCTCACTTGTCATTTTGTGAGATGATTATAAGACAATAGTTCTTAAACTTTCCGAGGCATGATAATTTCCGAAGGTTCTTGCTAAAAATTCTAGTTTATCAGATCTGGAGAGAAGTCCATTACTTTGCATTTTTAATTGTATCTCAAGCATTTAACCTAAGGTAATACTTGGACAAATTTTGCAAAAAAAAAGAATACACTGCTCACTATGAGTTGATAATCATTACAGTTAGATATAAAACTAGTGGATAATGGTTATGGCTCAGCCTGTCAAAGGTAGGAGGAGGGTAATGGCGACTTCAATAACAATATAAGGAAATCCTCAACTGCAATGAAATCTGGATACCCATCCATATTGTAAGGCTTCTCAACCTTGGTACTATTGGAAGTTTGAACCTTGTAATTATTTGTTGTGGGACAGCTTTCTTTTGCATTTTAGAATGTGCAGCAGCAACTCTGAACTCTCTCCACTAGATACAGTAGATCAGCCCAGCCCCCAACTGAAAACATCTTTTGACATGATAAACTTTGTCAAGTTGCCTGTAGTTGGAATCCACTGCGACAATGGAATGGAGAGCGCTTTCTCCAGCTCCTTCCTTATGAGCAACCTTGGGCCTTCTAATCTAGAATCATGTAAGACACCTGATCTGTTTCCCTGTGAGTGTTCCTCTATGAGACACTATGGTTTGTTTCATGAGTACAGGGTGTCTTCTTGGCTTTTTTCAGAACTCTTAATATATGTCATTCTTTTCCTCCCAACCCCACACGGCTGATTTATTAAATCAAATGAGACAGGCTGTCAGGGTCAAGACATGGCTGATATTCAAAATCATCATTTCTTCTTCAGATTCTTGAGGACTCAGATCCCTTTTACACACTTTACAGGGAATTATAATTAACTATGAAAGCAGAATAAGATCAGTTTCCCAGGAGACATATCCTATAAAAAAGGAAAAGAGACATAGAAATAAAGAGTCAGATAAAAGTGCTTGAAAGGAATGAAATAAATTTTATAGTTCAGCACAAAATTGGCACACACACACACACACACACACACAAACTTGATTTACTCCAGTTCTTTATAATTTACTAGAAAAAACAGGCAACATATAAGTACACAAGGGGGTATATCCTTCACTTTTCCTCTCCATTAATTTCTCTTAACTGTTCCCAGTATCTTTCAGTTCCATATGAAAACAATAAGTAAGTATTTTTGATGGCAGAACCATCAACTACTATTGTGTGACACTATGCAGAGCCATATTCCCGTTACTATATGCAAAAATCTTACCAAAATGCAAAGAATAACTAGATATTTATTTGTTATTCACTACATACTTCTAGTGAATTAATTCCTAGTTCACCAGCTAATCAGATCAGTGAATTAGTGTGTGCATCCAATGAAACAGTTAAGTAGCTATCCACAGTGCATTCTTAATTGAAGCAAGGAAAAGAAAAGAAAAGAAAAACCTATCCAGATTTATATTGACATCAACTTTTAACTAAATGTACTAAATGTATTCACCTCAAAATCAATTATAATGGAACTTTATTGTTATATAAATTATTTGGTATTAGCTACCTTGACTAATGTGCTTTGTGGAAGAGAGTTATGCTGCCTAATTAACGTTTAGTAGAAGAATAACAAAGAGGTCAATACCTATTTTCAGAGGGACTAAAAAGATGGAGAATCAATCAAAGAGAGGGAGGAAAAGCCCAGCATTGCACCATCTGTTATTCTGGGCAAGGAAATATCTGTAACCTTGTTGCCGCCAATCCAGTTCCTCCAAGTGATTTCAGAAGGTAAGGTAGCAACAGTTTCCCTACTGTCTTGCACAAACACTGTTACTTCTTCCTTGAACTGTTTGCAGGGTGATAAATGCTCTGGGGGTAACTACGTGGTAAATTGCAGTTCACCCCTGAATATGGTCACTTCCACGTGGTTGTGGGGTGATTAATGAGACCACCAAAGACCCCGGCCCCAGACATCTTTGGTGGGAAGCAGGGATTTAGGAAGGCATAAAAGCAGAAGATGGCTGGGCAGCGAGCCTGTTACCACCACCATCACTGTCTTTGCCTGTACAGTTGTTCAAGCTGCCAGAGGCTTTCTGGTTGCCATGGCAACTGTTGAGCTCTGCTGCAAACTCAAAGCAGAGCCTCTGAAGTTAGACACTAAACACTGGAGCTCAACAAATGCAAAGGCAACTAGGGAGGGAGAGGAGAACAAAATTAACCCATGCACTAGCTCTACAACTCCTATGGCTCATAGGACCTTTTCAAAATCAAATTTTGGTGTATGTTTTTGTAAAATGAGATAGTTCGTGCCTGGCATTATTCATTAGTATCATCTTCTGATGCCCGGAGAGAGAAGACTGCAAATCATCTCAATCATAAAGACGGAGAAAAGGAGTTAGGAAACGCTGTTACCAGGAATGCACGGAGCACGCCCATTCATTCATTCGGTTGCATATACACCGTCTCCTAAGACTCATTGTGCCGGGCGTTCCGGTGCCGGGCATTCCGCCAGGCGCTGGGGCTGCAGCGAGCAACGAGACACCGCCCCACACTCACAATGCACGAGAATTAACAAAAATTAGCAGAACCTTCGCGAGCCTGGGGAGACCAGTTAGGTACCGCGATCTTCCCGCGGGTCTGCGAAGACAGATTCAGAATCCAAACGCGGGAGAGGAAGGAGGCAGTGTATCCCAAATAATCAGGCAGGAGGCAAGGCCAGTAGGAAGAGGGAGACCTCCTTTCCCTAGGGAGGGAATCTGTCAAGGCCACTCAAACGTTTCCCCGAGGCTGCGAGAGAGAAGAGGTTTGTTTTTCTTTTAGAAAAAGACGGAGCCCTTTTCCCCACTGGGCTCGATTTCTAGTAGGGGGAGACCCGCCTCTTGGGGTCGTTGATTGGCCCAAATGTTTTTCGGATAATTTATGCCAGCATCCTCTCGGTCCGATTGGCTCCCCGGCTCAATTCCGCGGGGAGTCGCATCCTACCTGGTCGGGGGGTGTATCGCCTTCCCACACTCTCTCTTCTGATGCTCATTCACCAGGCTGCAGCCTAGGTGGGAGGAAAAGTCCTGGCTTGGGGAATTGAGCCTAAGAAGAGATTCCGATGGGTTCTTGGAAAGCTTTTCTCTTCTCCCCTTTTCTTCTGTGGAATCAAAGTAGAGGGGTGAGACTGGTGTTCTTGTTACTGACCCTGCATTTGGGGAACTGGTGAGTAGATGCAGACTGAACACTGTTCTTTGGTATCCACCTCTTCCCTCTCGTTTCTCCGTCTTTAAAAAACCATTCCAAGTTAAGTGATTTGCATTTCTCCAGGTACCTGTGCATACTTTACCATCATTTTCTTTTCTGATTAGGTCTACCCATTTTCAGATAGAATGAAATGAACCTATGTGTGAAGCATGGAGGTTAGTCCTGTTGTTTCTTACTTGAAACACAGTCAAAACTAGTAAAGACTCAGTTACTGGGAGTGGGGAGGAGGAGTAGAAATGTTTTTACCACTAAATTTAGTGAATACATGTCATTGATGAACTTTCTAATGATTTTGCATTTTAAAGAAATAGTTATTTTAGAAACTAACAAGTTTCCTAGCATGGTATCTATGATGCTTTTCTATATACTAATGATGTTGTTTTCCTTATCCCCTCCCTCTTTTTTGCTATTCTGGAAAAAGCAACAACAAAGTTTTACATCAAGGAAAATTATAAATATGGCTAAAATCTATCAGGTTCATGTGTTATATTTATGATAGAAATAATGATGTGTGTTTTATTATGCTAGATTCCAATGATTTTTATTTTAACTGGCTGCCTACACCTAAATAAAAATTGTATGGTGATATAAATGATGTCCTGGCTGTGTGTGTGTGTGTGTGTGTGTGTGTGTGTGTGTGTGAGAGAGAGAGAGAGAGAGAGAGAGAGAGAGAGAGAGATTACCAACCCCAAGCCTCCAATTTAATAGGTCTGTAGGTCTGCTTGGGTTGTAATACCTTTCAATAAAACTTTTAAATCATTCTGGAAAAAAATTAATTACTCAAATATTTCATCTAACTATAGTAGTATTTGATGAATGAAGTTAAGTATATTGATTGGGACATAGCCCTTATAAAGATCTTGGACATACTACTCATAGCATGTGACTGTGTTTTATATAAATGTACATTTAAAATTATATTACTGTATGATGTGATTCTGCTTAGAACTCAAGAGCAAAATGCAGTTGCTATGCAGATGAAAACATGCCTTTATAACTACTTGCATCATGGCTAAAATGAAGTATTATTATGTTTAGTTTTACTATATATCAAGAGTGAATTTTTTTTTTCAATACCAGCAGATAGAACAAGTATATTTTCTCTCTGAAATTAGAAAATGGAATGAAGTATGCTAAGTAATATTAGACATGCCAGAAAATGTTTGACACTCAATGCTTTTTTAGGTATTGTAGTTTTAGTTTATTTACCCCTTTGCTTTAGAAAATATTTTGCATGAGCACAAATATACTAATTGATTAATTATTCCTTATATGTAAGTTTTGTCATAAGGGCTTATTTCTTTGACTATATTATGGAAAAATTATAGAAGGGAATTTGATAAAACATGTATCAGTGCTCTCATACATCTTTATAATATGACAAATGAATGTGTATTCTCATAAATAAAAGCAGATTTAGCCAGTGATTTTCTGAAATAACCTGTGTGCTCCTTTATCATTATAAGTATAACCTAACAGACAAGCTGCTTAATAAAGGACATAAAGAGATGTTTTATTTTAAACAACATTTTTTTGTTTTTGATAATACTTACATTATAATAATCATAATTGGCCCCAGAATTCTCTTCAAGCTGCTCAGAAGTTAAAAAGTTGTGTTGGAGTAGACAGAGATGAGTTCTGACAATCTGGGGACATGATTTCATCTGTCATGAGTCCTTAACCTCTGAAGAATTTCTTCATCTAGGAAATGAAGGGCAGTAGTAGATCATTTACCATTGCTTTAAATTTTCACCTGCTATATGTTCAAGATCTGAACTGAAACATAAAATAACTCCATAGTTGTTTCACTCACTTTTCTTAGTACTTTTTGAGAGGGAAGTTCTAATTGAAAATCCCATGTACTTTTTATACCACATGCATGAGTGAGTGAGACAGAGGTGTTATACAGCTCAGTAGATAAGTAATTCATTTTATCCTAGTACTATAGATAATCTGGATTATTCTAGCCAGTAAATAAATATTTAAAAATAAAACTACATGTTGCTCTTATTATTAACTCTTAGAGCCTCAACTATGAGAGTTTATATCTTCACTTTCTTTTAAAGTAGTTACAGTGTGGTGAACTTTTCATCTTTTTATTATTTAGTTGTAGATAATTGATGTCAATATATATAAAACATTTATATTTATATATTTTCTCCATTTCTTCTTCTTTTGAGGACCTTTTTAAAAACTAACCATAGATGGTTCTGTTTATAAGAATTTTGGTGTCTTATGCTGGTTTCTGAAATAAATCATCAAAATCAACTATTGTGAGATCTACCAAATTGGAAACTATTATTTCTTATATCTCAGCAGAGACAAGAGCTTGTTTCCTCATTAGTTTGTAGTAAGAACACAAAGAAGAGACAGTATATTGATTTTTATATTGCTGAACAATGAAATCCTATCTCATTGTTGCAGCTGAAGCTACAGTCATGATTCCTGAGTTTCATTCTCCACGAGGCTCTATGGCATCTTGATAAGTGGCTTAAAATCTCTTAAGCTTGATTTAACTTATTTGTAATGTTGGAAGAAAATCTAATTATAATCAGGTTTTTCAAGAGTTGAAAAGTGTTTTGATATTTCAGCTGTTCTGAAAAGCAGTTTATGGTAGCTTTGACTAAGAAGTTATAATTTGGAGAGCTCAGGAAAATAACTTGTTTTGATTTTTTAAAACAATTTTATGAATCAATAATATACAATTTAGCATACAATTGCCCAAATAAAAATATTCAGGTACACTTTATAAAATATATAATTTCAAGTAATTTCAGCAGTACATTTTATAGAGGTAGCTGTGAATGAGTGACTTTTTATTTTAGTCATGTAGACTTTTTCTTAATGTTCTGATACTAACCATAACCATACAAACTTGAGGGGAAATAACTAAGCATGATTTTCCATGATAATTAAATTTTCAAAAGAGTGAGAGAAAATAATTTTGAAGCTAAAATTCAAGTTCTATAATTGATAAATGCCTCGTGTATAGACTCTTTTAGGTATGCCCTTATTTTATTTTATTATTTATTATAATACACACTTTTGACTAGGCAATGAAAGAAAATGTTTGACCTTTCATTCAAACATTAAATAGACCAATTTAATAATGTATATTTATATAAAGATGGCTGAAGTTTGTCTAATAAAATAATAGTGAAGGTGAAGTCCACAAAGGGAGGGAAAATAACAAGGTGGAAAACAGAAAAAAAAAAAAAATGACTCAAAATATGATAAATCACTGCCATGAGGTAAGGGGGCTAAGTGGGATAAGTGGGCATAAATTGAATGTATTGGCCTCAGGAGAATAACTCACATATGTGCATGGTACCAGTAGAGAATTCTAAACCTTCCAATCAGATGTAAATTCTGGTTTCAGCTCTACCATTTCCACCGGGATGATTTCAGCCATATCTTTGAGGCAGAGAGTTCTCATCTGTGAAAGATAAAAATGACATCTACCTTTCCAGGTTGTATCAAGATCAAGATAAAACATTTGTGGCTCTGGCCAGTTGGGCTCAGCATTTAGGTGCCGGCTGGTGGACTGAAAGGTCATGGATTTGATTCTGGTCTAGGGCACATACCTGGCTTGCAGGTTCGATCACCTGCCTTGGTCAGGTTCATGCTGGAATCAACTAATCAATGTGTATCTCTCACATTGATGTTTTTCTCTCTTTCTCTCTCTCCCTCCCTCCCTTCAACTCTATCTAAAAATCAATGCAAAAATATCCTCTGGTGAGGGTTAACAACAACAAAAGAAAACACATTTGTGGAAGGAATATAGCACTAAAATTTTAATTAAAACGACATAATAGCAGATACTCTGTGGAATCACATTGATTCTAATACTATTTATCCTAGTAAATAGTGGTTTTAAGTGCAATAAAGTGAAGTCCTTGGAGTCTTGTGCATTAATATCTTTTGAATTGAAATAAATCATTTGTTCTTTTATAACAAATACCTACGGCATGCCTGCAACATGCTAGGTTTACAGTGATGAATAGACTGGACATGAGTACTGTGTATATGGAGCTTACACTCACTTCAAAAACCTAGATTTGTGGTATCAATCAAAATATCTTGTAGTCAAAATAAGGAAATATACATTTAGAACTTCAAGGATAAACAGAAGAGTCTCAATTTTTAAGGATATTAGGTGCTGATGGAATAGATCACAACCAAGGAAAGAAAACTAGAGTCATGAGATTTCTCACAGCATTAATAGAAGACAATGGAGTAAATGTCTCTGAAGTTCTGAAGACAAATGTTCATCCTAGGAGATTATACTTAGAAAAGTTACCAAACCAATATGAAGGAATAATAAAGCCTATATACTGTTATGCTCCTCATTTTACAGAAGTGAAACCTGGGCACAGCAATTTTTAAGAATTTGCTAAAGAGCCCGGCCGGTGTGGCTCAGTGTTTGAGCATCAACCCATGAACCAGGAGGTCGCTGGTTCAATTCCGGGTCAGGACACATGCCCAGGTTGTGGGTCCAATTCCCAGTGAGGGGCATGCAGGAGGCGACCAATTGATGTTTCTCTCTCATCGATGTTTCTATCTCTCTCTCCCTCTCCCTTCCTCTTTCTCTAAAATCAATAAAGAAAAAAAAATTAACAACAAAAAAAGAATTTGCTAAAGATCACCTTGCTGATAAGTGCTGAATCCAAGATTCAAACGCATGTGTTCTATGCCCAGAGTATGCAGTCTAAACCACCACACCTCTCAGATTACAAATACTATGCAAATCAAACCAAAAAAAAAAAAAACATGAGTGTGGATGAAGGAAACAAAAGGAAAGGGAGAGAAAGAAAAAGGAAAGGGAAGGGAGGATGGTGCACTTGATAGAAGCACAGTAAGTATAACAATCTACTGTGTACCTATCACATATTCTGAATATTATGTATGGTACTAGATTAATTATTTGGGTAAAAACTAACAAACTAGAGTGGAGTACTTAATCTATTAAAAAAATCATAAGATAAAGGTATAAAAGCAAGACTTTTGGAATTTAGGTAAGTTTTGTTGAGGAATCTGATGGCTACTTATTTTTGAGGATATAGAATCATAGTTGAATTTCTTATGTCTGTGTGAAAGAGATAAACCATAACCAAGCAGTGAAAACTATGTGAAGGGATTTTTCTTTTAAATCAAACACTCTGTAACAAAATCAAGGACATCTTATCACCGGGCTGATTCAACAAAAGCTTGAGTTCTTGTACTCTGTGGGAGGCAAATGACAATATATGGTATTTTTCTAGTTTTAAATATCAGAACCTAATTCTATCAATACTCAGATATTATACTTTAACCAACTGAAGCCCCGTGTTTCAGGAAGTACTCTCAGCTATTAATTCACTCAGTAAACATCCATTGAGCATCAGCACTGGTTTAGTGCCTACTGTGAGTTAAGTAAGCAGAGTTCTGGGACCTGGAGAAACTGTGGTAAGCAAGACATAATCCCTGCCCAATAGGTTTGTGCAATATGCCCGGCCAGGGTGGCTCACTGGTTGAGCATCAACCCATGAACCAAGAGGTCACTGGTTTGATTCCTGGTCAGGGCACATGCCCAGGTTGTGGGCCTGATCCCCAGTGGGGGGCATGCAAGAGGCAACCAATTGATGTTCTCGCTCATCAGTGTTTCTATCTCTCCCTCTCCCTTCCTTTCTCTCTAAAAATCAATAAAGAAATAATATTTAATAAGTTTGTGCAATGTCTATGGGACTGTATATATGCTAGATGCACAGGACAAAGAGGGCAGGGTCCCTGCTCCCAGTGAACATAAACACTAGAAGTTTATGTTTAAGTTTAGAAAATGCTATAAATTCTATTCAGAATTCTAGATGAGCTCTAGTGTGGACACCAAGGAGGCTGGCAAGGAGTCTGGGGAAACTTTGAATAGTCTCAGATTTCATGGGGATAAGTTCGGGTCAATGTTAGTGAAGAATAGAAAGACAGAGAGATAACATTGCTATTATGTGGCCCCAAAGGCATGGTCTCAAAATTTGGTAGGCCCTTTGGAAACAATATACCTATGTCTTCTAGATCCTTTACTCTGGTCATCTAACATGTGACAATAAAATGGTAACATGCTATTAAAGCTTATAGAATTTAGTTTAATGGTGAACTTCTGAACTGTAGGAATCCTTTCCTCTCAACTGCAATGTATTTAAAGATTCAACATTTCTCCTTATTTTTAGACAAATATAGTAAGTAACATACAGGTACCACAGCAGTAGAGATCGTGCTCTGCAGTAGGGACATAGAAGTGAGGTTTACAATGGACCCTGCTTTCCAACCTATAGCTGGATGAGCAAATCAGAAAGTCTCTGATTAAAACATAATGGGTGTTTAAAAAAAATCAACAGAGTTAATTTTGAAGATCTAATTGGCTTTATTAATCAATTTATCAGTTGGGCAGTATCCCATCTAGTAACAAGGAAGTTACTCGGAGGGGTTGTACAAAATGGAAGATTTTATAGAGAGAAGGGTAGGGCTAGGAAGTTATTTACACAAGAACAGAAAGAATCATTTTAGGACCCAGACATCTTTTTATTTTTTGAGGGGACGATGACAGACAAGGGTTTTTCTCTTTGTTTGCTTGTTTTTTTTTGTGTGCAACACTGAGTGCAGTGAGCATTTATTGAGCCCTCTGTCATCAGGAAAAACAGTAAGAGCAGTAAAGGTGATTGTCCTCCAAATCAGTAAGTTAATCATTTATGTCTGCGATTTCCTGCATTTTGGACGGCTGATTTTCTGTCGAAGTCCTCTAAGTCTGAACTTTTGATATAATTTGAAGGTTTTTTTTTTATCATTCAGATTGCCTCTTCTTTCTGTGGAAGATGGTAAGGGCCCACTTGACAGATTGTCTCATGGGTTTGACCAAGAAACCGAGACTTGATGATTAAGATTATATTTCAGGGAAAGGTTGAAACAGCAATAATCCAGGGATTATGCTAAGGTCTGGTAAAACGGACTTTAGCACAAGTGACACCACTTTGAGCCCGTGGTTTTCTCTTTAACATGGGTTTAATGTAAGTATTTTAGTATTGGTGTCATCAGGGTGTGATTTGGTTCTCCAAATAACTTCAAGTCTGCGAGAATCAAGGGCTCTGGCCAAAGTGTTAGATCTTTGGGCACATTTCTAAAACCATCACATGTGGTTGCACAATTTGTGAATTGCTTAAATGCAAGGACATCATCCTTCAGCTCTCAGTTATCCTAGATGTATATAATTATCAGAATAATTTTCAACACATGTAGCAGAGTGTCTTGAGTAAGGATTACCTGTTTCACAAAATAGCCATATTGACTAGCACAAAGTAGATCTTTTGCTGGATTATATTTGTGTTACCCAGACGTGTTCTACAAACTAATTTGTTGCTCTGTACAGGTGGCTTATGAATGTGTATTTGTTTCTGCCATTTCCTTAGTAATAATTCTTTTCGAAAAACCTTCAAATTGTCATAGCTAGAATTAACCAGAAAGAGTGTTTTGTTGTTTTTATTCTGCTCATTTGTATTCTCCCTGTTTTGAAGTGAATAATCTGAGAGGATCCTTATGTCAATAAAATATTTTATCTTTCATTTTGTGATCCCAAGATTTAGATGATAAGGTATATCTTCTCACATTTAGAGGATCTAATTCCCATTTCTTTTTGTTGTTTAATTTTAAGATATTTTCATATGTTTTATCATGTAACAAGTCTCAGTATAATGCTCCACTTTGTGAAATTTTAGCAGCCTTGACGAATTGATCTGATGTAGAAGAGCATCAAAAGCTTAGAGAATGTGAGTGTCAGGTAGGGTTGCATTGTTTCGAAGTCCAATTTATGTTCTGTCAATTTCTATGGATATGAATTTGAACAGTGGGGAATTTGATGTTCATTTTAATATACTTTCAATCCATTTGTCATTTTTTTAAAGACTATAATGAATGCCCGGCTGGTGTGACTCAGTGGTTGAGCGTCGACCCATGCACCAAGAAGTTGCCGGTTTGATTCCTGGTCAGGGCACATGCCCAGGTTGTGGGCCAAATCCCTAGTGGGAGGCATGCAGGAGGTGGCCAGTCGATGTTCTGTCTCATCGATGTTTCTATCTCTTTCTCTCTCTCCCTTCCTCTCTAAAATCAATAAAGAAAAAAAGAAAAAAGACTATAATGAAAATTATGCTTTCTTTACTTTCCTCCCCCAAATAAGAAAATGGTCCCAAAAGGACATTGATAATCTTTGGATATCCACCAGCCCCCTGAAGATTACTGATTGGACTCATGGTGTTTAATTTCTAAACTTTTTAAAATATATATATATTTTTATTGATTTTTAGAGAGAGAGGAAGGGAGAAGGAGAAAGAAACATTGATTGACTGCCTCCCGCACCCTCCCCTCACCCCCAGGGATCAAGCTCAAAACCCTGGCATGTGCCTTAACCAGGAACCAAACCAGTAATTCCTCAGTGCACAGCCCAGGCCCAAGCAACTGAGCCACACTGGCCAGAGCTCTACATTTTTATAAAAAAACAAGTTGGCCTGCCTAAGAAAGTTAATAAAGAAAACAAAAACAATTCTCCAACAATTGGCAAAATAAATAGTTTTATTGCTAGTATTTTCTGTGATATTTAAGATCAATCACTAAACTATAGAAATTCCATATCTGGTGACCAAAAGTGTTAAGAAAAAAACCTCTGCTTTATTTTATAATTTTTTGTTTTATTCTTTTTCTAAAAGTATGGTACTGTAATAATTGATTTTAAAAATTTATTCTGATATCAGTTTGTCCCTTTTCTCATTAACTAAGAGAATTGTACATCCTTATCCTTAATATAATTAGACCAAACTATGTTTGAATGGATATAGGATTTGTGCAGACCCCTTCTATAAACTTCTCTAGACAAGGAAGCACTCTGTGCCCAAAGCGATGTTTATTGCCACTTATTTCCTAACTTGAATGTCATTTAGAGGGTTCTACCTACCAAAGAGACTACATGAAATTTACAGTGGATAAAGATGTCTCATTTTATTTTTTCTCTCTCCTAGATTAGTGTTCTGCATCACAAATTGTGAAATCATTAATGTATAGTCTAATTTCTCTTCTATTCTATGGACATAAAATATATTAAATTCTAATTTTTTCTCTACAAATAATTTAGACCTTATTTTCCTTTATTTTACCAAACAAATAATTTAAGTATTTTCTGAGTGATATATAATAATTTTCATATATATGTGTATATATATGTTTTTGTTAAAATATATGAAAAGAAAAACCAAAACTGTTTTTCCCAATGCCATAGTGTTTTTGATCCTATAACATAATAAGGTCATTTATTTTATTCCATTCCTCATGATCACTTAGTAATTTGGAGCCTATACTTCCAAACGTTTTCCTATGTTCACACAGGCATGTGTATACACATTTGTGCATATAATTTTTATGTAAATGAAATCTAACACCTGTTTTTGTCATATACCTAATATTAGGGGTAACTTTTAGATTAGTACACTCAGTTGTACCTCCATTTTAATGATAATGTGGTATTCTGTATTATAAAAGAATCATAATTTATTAAATTGTTCCATACATTCTGTTTTATCACACATTATTTTTGTGTACATACACACGTATGTACATCCCTTTAATTTCAATATTTAATTAATATTGCCAAATTACTTACCATAAAGCAATTTAGCTTTCACTTAATGCTTACAAAAATGCTATTTATCCATATTATCACCAGTACCAGATGTAATGAAACTTTTAATGTTCTGCCAATGTAATGAGTAATATTTGTCACATTTTAAACTTATTTTCCCTTGATAACAATAAATATTAGCATAATTTTATCAATTTTTTGGTCTTTTTTCCTCTGAATATTGTATACCAATTATGTTGTAAATGTCTTTGTCTCAGTCTACCCTGTGTCTCTAGTTTTTGTAAATTGTGTGTCATCCGTAGTTATTTTTTATTATTCTACTTTTTATATCTTTTTTTTTTCTTTCTTGGTTTGGTTACATGTTACCTGGAAAGGTCTCCTCATCCCAAAAGTCAAAAATTTTCTTTCAATATCTTCCTTAATAGTTTTATATTTTATTGATTATATTTTTATTTTTAATATAATCTGTAATTTCTCATATAAATAGGACTCTAATTTATGTGCTTCTAAATGGCTCAATAAACATATCAATACAATTTACTGAATAATTCATTTTTAGATTTCTAAACTGGCTAGTCACTTTTATCATACAGTAAATTTCTATTCACTTGAATCTGACTTTGAATGCTAGATTTTGTTCTCCCTGATATCCTTGTGTACTACTACAATATGGAATTGATTACAGTAACTTTATATTGTTTTCTTAGTATTCTCGCAGAGCAAATTTTATCTAACAAAACTCTCAATAATTTATTCTAAACACACATCCTGATACTCTTACTTAGCTATAATGATTTTAACCTAATACCAATGAAATATGGGATTCTGATTAAAAATTCATTAAATTTATAAGCTAATTTTGGAATGTTATATTAACAATATTGTTTCATAGCAAAAACGTTTACTTTACTTTTTTTTTCTTGTTCTTATGTTCCTCAATCACTTTTAAATTTCTTTACATAGACTTAAACTTTCTCTGTTCTATTTTCTTTTAATTATTTTCATTGTGAAAGAAATCAATTTTTTGTTTGTGACGAATTAGTAACAGTATTAGAAAGCTACTGTGTTTTATAAACTAATTTTATACCAGGTAAGCTACAATAATTTAATTCTCTTATTATGGCTAATAATAATAGTTTTCAGTTGTTTATTTTTTTCATTCACTGTAATTTTACCTGTAAACAGCAAGATGAGGTTTAATATTCTTTCCATTTATTCATTTATTCAGTGAATTTTTGTTATTTGTCCAGGACTGGACTAGGTGCTAATGATGCAACACTGAATGGCTGGAAAGAGCGGAGAGAGGACCACACATAAATAGAGTAGTCAATTAAGATGCAAGGTGATCAACTTCCTGGTGGAGTTAAGCACTGAACAGCTTGGAAACACATAGCAGAGAACAGCTACTTAATTTTCTTGGCTTGGCTCCATTTTCCCTCCTAAATTTCAAGGCATTCCTCTCTCTGTGTGTTAAATGATCGATCCCATATTCCTTTGTATTAATAAAACAATCTCTGAATTCAGTGGACTATTACTTTACCTCTCTAAAACTCTGAAAGTTCAAGTTGATCACTCTGTTATGTATCACTTTTTCAGATAGTTTACTTCCCTACCAACTTTTATGAGAAACAAAGAAGATCCAGACCTACAACCCTAGAAAGAAGTTTTTGTACAAAAGAATTTAGCAACCATAATATAAAGATGAAAAGAAAATAACAAAATCTGTTTTTTCTTAACTTTCTTCTTTTACTTTTATTTTCTTTGACTTCCAGATCTAAAATCAGTGCTTATATCTACTCTTTAGCAGCTAGTACTTATAGGCTTTGATACCTAGGGTATCTTCTCCTCTGAAACATACTAACAGGTATGTTTCTTTACTGAAACTTGTACTTGACTACTATGCTTACAGAGCTGATGTTAATAAATGATCACAATCTAACTTGCCATGAGCAACAGATCCCAGGTGAGACCTGGCTTTGGAGTTTCATCTGCTTTTTCTTAGTGGATTAATGGAAGAGTCTTCCCCAGGGGTCAGAACCAGGACATTCACAGTCACCTTTATATGAACTATATTCAGGGTGACTATGTAATTTATCACCCAAATTAAGTCACTTTGCCAGTGAAAGAGGGTGCTTTCAATAATTATTCCAGGAAAACAGGTGTAAACCAGATAATCCTGGGTAAAACTCTATGGATGTTTACCCTATGTAAGAAAATAGTTTATATTAATTGTTTGACTTGCTATGAGTCTGGTGCAAACACTGTGCTCCTCCAGAGAACTAGTGACTGGGCTGTCAATCAACTGTGTCCCCATGGCAGGAAAATCGAGTTGCGAATTTTCAGGGCTGCCACTATTGATTTTCTGGCAAATTATAAAGCTCTGCTTCTCTCTATAAAAGGCTGTATTTAATTATTTATTTTTTTATGATTAGAAATTTATTTCAAAAGCACTATCTCATGGTGCATAGGAAAAGAGAGTCATTAATGTCAAATTAACTCGTATTTATGTATTTATATTACAAAATTATACAGAAAGATTATGGTATACTATTAATATACAGAAAAAATAAATTTTGTATGTCTCCACTATTGTAGCACATGGTGTATTTATTAGGCTGCTTTCCCATTAAATCTTTAGCCATTTTATACATTAGTTTTCACAAAAGTAAATTGTTATATATTATTTTTCATATAACATTAAATTATGAAAATAATTTTACTTCTGACACTCTTCACAATCAACTGAATGCATCCATTGCATCATATGAATACATTATAATTTACTTAAAACATACTCATAATGTTTAAAACTTGGCTACCATAGATAATACTGTGATAAGCATCTTTGTATATGCTGGTTTTCTGTACCATTTGATTAGTTTTCTCCTTTATTAAAAAATAAGATTATCTAGATCAGGAATGTAATGTTATTTGTCTCTGTATTTCAGCACTTAGCATATTTTCAGTGCACAATATTTTCTCTATAAATGAATTAAAGCATTGGATTGGATATGGAGCACACTCATCAGAGAGAGTGTGGGATTCCTTGAGATTATTATTCTAACATATCAGAACTCAAAGGCAGAGAGAGACAAAGCATCCTACCCATGCACAATCCCAATGAACTTCAAATTACGTAGCATAAGTGTTGTGTGTGTTTATGAATTAGAAAACTCTAAAGCCAACCACTCTGGTTTGTTTAATAATGATAAAATGAGCTTGGCTGGTGTGGCTCAGTTGGTTGAACAGTGACCCATGCACCAAGAGGCTGCTAGTTCGATTCCAGGTCAGGGTACATGCCTGAGTTGCTGGCTGGATCCCCAGTAGGGGGCATATCAATCAATTAGTCTCTCTTACATCGATGCTTCTCTCTCTCTCCCTCTCTCCCTTCTACTTTATCTAAAAATAAATATAAAAATATCCTTGGATGAGAATTAACCAAAAAAGATTAATAAAACACATTCAAAAAAATTTTTAAAGAAAAAAAAGATAAACTGATATGATATTGTGGAAACTTCAAAGAAAAGAGGAAATAAGTCCTCTTGCATATGTAAATATTGCAAAAATCTTTCAGCCTATGATAGACATTGAGACATCAGATATGTTATATGAACTATTTTTTAAATTAAGACAAGTAGTTTTTAATCACCAAAATAATACCAATATGATAGTTAAGATACTTAATTAATAGTTTGAAGATAGTTTAAAAGCTTGGAAGGAAAATGTGGAAAAGTTCACCTTAAAACATTTTTTTCCTGTTATTGACCAACATGAGGAAAGATAACTGTGATATCATCAGGGGCAATTTTTACTTCTTCAAATTAAATCAATATTGTTTTAAATCCTGGCTTGTACTATTTAATAGTGTATGTCCTGAGAATTCTATAAACCTATTTCTCATCTGTAAAATAGGAATATGAATATTTATTTCATGGAATTACTCTGGATTAGATGATATATGGAGAAGGAATTTAACACACAGTTTCTGAAACACGGTAGGCACTTAATGGTGCATTATAAGCATTTAGTAGCCGGTAATAACAATAATACATCAGTCTTTAAAATAGTTAGTAAATTAAAATATTCAAAAGCCTAAATATATTTACACTAATGATAAAATTATGTGTATTCGATCATTTAAAAGAAGTCCTTGAGCATGTCTAGAATTTCTCAATGTCACTTAAAATAATTGTTTTCCCCAAATGAACACTCGAGCTCAACATATGTAAATATTGCAAAAATCTTTCAGCCTATGATAGACATTGAGACATCAGATATGTTATATGAACTATTTTTTAAATTAAGACAAGTAGTTTTTAATCACCAAAATAATACCAATATGATAGTTAAGATACTTAATTAATAGTTTGAAGATAGTTTAAAAGCTTGGAAGGAAAATGTGGAAAAGTTCACCTTAAAACATTTTTTTCCTGTTATTGACCAACATGAGGAAAGGTAACTGTGATATCATCAGGGGCAATTTTTACTTCTGAGCTAGCTAGGAAAAGGGGAATTTAAATTGCTAGGGGCATGTGCTTTCTGGAATACCAGAATGTTGTTACTGTAAAAAAAAAATACACATATGTAAAGGAAATCATACAACTGTATAAGTAGTATATGCTTTTTGAAGTTAAATATGGCATAACAATAAATATAAATGAGCACTTCATTAAAATTCTGTTAGCTAAAATGTGCCCTAATAGTTTACATAGAAATAAAAGTTGTATACTGTGGTAATAAACTACCCCCAATTCTCAGTGGCTCACAACACTAAATGTTTATTTCCTGCATAGACTACATGTCTATTGTATGTCAACTGTGGCTCTGTCCATGTTACCTTCACTCCCAGAGTCAAGTAATGGAGTAGCCTGTGTCTTGAGTATGGCTAGTCTTCTGGCAGAAGGATTAGAGATAGGTGGTGAACCATGAACTGACATTAAACCTTCTGCTCAGTAGTGACAGAAGCCAATCTTTGAAATATATGTAAATAACTATTATATTATGAATTTCTCTGATTTTACTAGTTTAAGTGTTCAGTGTTCTCTTTTTTACTGGAAGACTGAGGTTTACTAAAGTAGGGTGTGTTAAGTGTAGGATGACCTTCCTCAAATGTAGATGGAGTTCCTGATGGGTAATAAAGTAAGAGTAGCCTGTTACTTTTGATTAATTGTAGATGAATATCTATATTACTGCATTTTCTACCACATTTCAGAAGTCAGCTGAATTCTCATGGTTGTTAAACACACGGGTGTAGTCAGAAGCATTAACTGGAGAGTTAGAGCTTGATTCTCAGTTTTGCTAATAGATAAGGTTGTGCTTGGTCAGTTCCCCACTGTCTTCAGTTTTCTTATTTGCATTTTAAAGGCAGTGGGGTATTTGATCCCTAATTTCTAATTTCTCATCCTAAAATTTGAGAGTCATACCCCCAAAATATATGTGGAGGGTGAGTCACCCACCTTTGATTTGATGATAAGACAATCTTTGACAATGTTTTTGTAATGTCTGTGTTCTTCAGATTTAAAAGGAAAAAGCATAGATGTGTTCAATACTTATTTCTTTATACTTCAACTGTTTCAGCACATCTTTCCTTACTTCTTCTTTTGTATACATGCATTTTTATACATTTTGCCATACTAATCATTACAACTTTTCCTGTATTTGTTTATCTTTTAATTTTTATTTTTGGTCATGGTGGTTTAGAGTCACCTCATGTGGTTGTCCAGATTGTGTGCTGAACAAATCTAAGGCCACCATTCACATTTTCAGTGCATAATCTCCAAGGCTTTTAATGATAATTGTGGGGAGGCCAATAATTCTTTTATTATTTTAATATTATTTTTTATATGTCTTATAAAAAATTTTTAATTTTTGAGTGTTCTCATATTAGTAGAGTTCATATGATAAAGACACTAGTCTTACTGAATATATAATATTTCTAATTCCCCCCCACTCTAACAAAAGTATAACAATCTTCAGCTACTTTTTGAAATACACAATTTGGTTGAACTTTCTATCATCCTTTTTTATTTTTGGGATTATTTAGTGTTGATAAAGCAGATGATGAAGATGATGAGGATTTAACAGTGAACAAAACTTGGGTCTTGGCACCAAAGATTCATGAAGGAGATATAACACAAATTCTCAATTCGTTGCTTCAAGGCTATGACAATAAACTTCGTCCAGATATAGGAGGTAAGTTTCAGTTATCTTTCTGAGACTTGAGGGACTGTGAAAACCATATTTACTGATGTTATTTTAATTATAGATCACATATTCCCCGAGTGTCTGATGTATGTCAGACTGTTGGGTTTGACGATTATTAATTGGAATGGCAGTAGTCTGAGAGGTTCGCAGTCTGATGTGAGAAGAAAGGCATGTAAACATTTCTGCTGTAATTATTTTACAACTGCTACAATGATAGGTGCAACAGCAAAGTTTAATGAAACTGAGAAGCAGAGAGATATTTCATAAAGGAGAATATTTGAAAAGTAAGCAAGAATTTTAATTTTGTGCCAATGTCACACTGTTTAAATTGGTATAGAATTATAAGCCTTTATATTTTATATAGTATATATAATCCTACTTTGTTCTTCTTTGTTAAGATTGTTATCCTAGGTCATTTCTATTTATGTATAAATTTTATAACATAATTAACTTCTAAGCACCCCTCCCCACCATAAATCTTTAAAACAAACAAAAAAATCAGCAAATTTTTTTTTGAGATTGCATTAAATATGTGGCAAGTTATAAGGAAATTAAATCTTTACCTTATTGAATTTTTATCATACCATATTCATCATATATTACTTAATGTATATATTTATTTTTTATTAATGTTTCTTGTGAAGAAGCATTAAGTATATATTACTATTTAATTATATATGTTTGGAGTTTTGATGCAAATGTTAATACATTTAAAAAATTATTTTTTAATTTTGTGTTAGTAGTATATATAAATTAAAAGATATTCTATTATACATTCTTTCATATGTCCCCATCATATTCTTAGTATATCCTTTCTTTCTAGCACATAAGACATTGCATGCTCATCCTGATCCAGCAATGAAATTCACCATTTCTCCAAGGAGCCCTGATTCCTTTCTTGCAGAATGCTATTTAGAAACCACAATCTGGGCAGTAGGTGTATTCATTAATATTGAATGTCATTGCTTCTTGACCTACTCAGTGGGCAGAAGTAGAAAATATATATTGTGCACACACATTCACAGGCATATGTATTTCTATATCCCTTTGTACATGTATTATAAACTATGAATTCATACTGAGAGCTCTGATTCTAATCTGAACACTACAAGGTTCAGTTTAGCTTTTCTCCTTAGTTTTAACTCCTTTTTCCAATCAATGAGACTCTTGACTCTCATTTATCTATCATATGTTTTCTTATAGGTTCAATTCCAGTAAATACACAGCGTTAGAATTTTAATGCATGTCTATGAAAACAAATTAAGTAGAATAAAATATTTATGTACAGTTATTTTTTATTTTGGCTTTGTAGCATGCACTCAAAATACTGATCCTCAAAGTTACTTAGGTTGTTCATTATTTTCATCCCTGTTCTCTTCAATGTGGTTGTTCTTCATTTTCAATACAGTTTGGTTCAAGTGTCACTGGTTATATTCTACTCAGAGTGGAATTCATCCATGTTTACTTTTAATGCTTGTATGATTTTCCTTTTTTTATATTTAATTTCCTGGTCCATTTGAATTTGTTGTATGGTATGATGTATGAATCTAATTTTTATCTTTTCTAATAGGCTTTTCTGTTGACTCAGCATCATTTATTTTAAAAAATCAATTTTTTTGTCAAACTGTTTTCAAACTATTTTTTTTTAGAATTTATTTATTTTTGTTAAAAAACAATCTTTGCCTATATTATTTGAGACATCAACTTTATCATATATTACATTTTAATAAGTAAATTGGTTATATCTGATCTTTCTGTTTCACCCTCTCATCTGTTTTCTATTTATTTGTCACTACATTAGATTGATAATAGAGATTCAACAGTATACTGAAACTAAAACATTTAGTATTAATGTCTTGTGAGACCAGTCCCTTCTCATATTTTCATTTTATGTTTCCATTTTCAGTTTTTCTGGCTATTCTTGTATTTTTTAAAAATATATGAGTTTTATTATCAACAAGTTTAGCTCCAATAAAAAGGAAACTTGGTATTTTAATTTGGAATTGTATTAAATTTATAAATTTACTTTAAGAGAACTAACATTTTTATAACATTGAATCATCTAATATAGGATCATGGGCTGACTTTCCAATTCTTCATGTTTAATTTGTACCTTTAGGGAATATTTTAAAGATTTACTCATATAGATTTTTCATATTCTTAAATTGGATTCTACCTATCTATTTTTTCTGCTGTAAATGATATTTTTCAACCATAATGCCCTCTAACTGGTTATTGTTGTTGTATATAAATCTTATTGATTTATAAATGCTCATTATATATCCTGCTACCTTCCTGCTACCTTACTTATTTTTTGTTGTTGTTAATTTAAGCACTGAATATCAGAGTTTTCAGTATATGCTATTATGTCATATGCAAAGAAATAATTTTATTTTTTTCTTTGCTAATTCATGTGCAACTCATTGAGGTCTCTTATCTAATAACATTCACTAATATGTATGAATAGTGGCGATTGTGGATAAGGGATAACTTTGTCTTGTTCTAGATCTTAGTGGAAATGACTGTCGTATTTCTTCATATGCACATTCACATTAAGTAATTATCCCTTAATTTTCTTGATTTTATTTTTTTATTTATTTTTTAAATTTTATTTTATCCTCACCCGAGGACATTTTTTCATTTTTTGTTCAGATAGAGTGGGAGGGAGAGAGAGGAAGAGAGAGAAACATCGACATGAAAGGGACACATCGAGTGGCTGCCACCCGCATGACCAACCAGGGCCAGGGACAAACTGCAACCGAGGTACATGCACTTAGCGGGAACCGAACCCAGGTCTCTCTGGACCGCAGGCCGACACTCTAACCGCTGAGCCAAACCGGCCAGGACTTGATTTTATTTTTAAATCAGGAATTGGTATTGAAATTTCTCAAAGTCTTTTTCAGCATTTCTGAAAATAATTGTTAGTTTTTTCCTCCTTAGGACTATTAACATGGTATATAATATGAACTGAAACTATTTGCATACCTGAATAAGCCCTGTTGGCCATCATATATTATATACTTAATGAAGTGTTGGATTCTGTTTTCTAATATATTATTTAGTATTTTGCTTTGGAATTCATGAGTAATATTCATCTTCCATTTTATTTTGGGGTACTATCTTCATCTTTTTAGATATTATGTTTATGTTTGTTTCATGAAGGAGTTTTACTTTATCTGCAAAGGTCCAGCAATTTATTGGGCATTAGCAACATCTGGCTGGTGGAGAGTCTGTGGAGTTCCATTGTAAAAGTGTAAAACCACTCAGGTCTTACACTTTTGGGGAATAATCACTTTTTTTTTCCTATGGAAACTGGTTTGTTAGTGCTTTCTATTCAAACAGGGTGGTAATCTGTATTTCCCTAGAAAAATAAAACCTTTTTATTAAGATTTTCAAGTTTATTTGCAAAGACATCTTCAAAGTAGTCTTTTAGGATTTTTGAAAAGTTATTATTTAAACATTTACTACCCATTTTTTATTCCTATTTTATATATTGTATTATTACCTCTCGCCTTTTTTTTTTCAATCTAGAAAATGAAGGATAGTGGATTTTCTATGTTGTTAATGCCTCCAAATCTAGGATTTCCATTTATTAGTTTTCCTATTAACTGTCCCATAATTTCTATGATATCTTTATTATAAACTTCCTTGTATTTTATTGTTTTACTTTTTTGTTCTTTTTCTAGTTTTTGAACCTGAAATTTAATGATTTTCTTTTATTCTTTAAGTTTTTGCAATATTACTATCTATGTTTCCTTTTTTCCTCCTGTAGATTTTGCCTCATAAAGATAGCTGCATTGTTATTTGATTTATAACTATTTTGTGTTATATCTTCATAATGAATTGTGGCAATAACATTAAATAAGAGACTTTATTTCTGGCTTAGTGGCTCAGTTGGTTAGAGCATTGTCTTGTACAAGTAAAGGTCATAGGTTTGATTCCCCGGCAGGGCACATAACCAGGTTGTGGGTTCAATCACCCAGCAAAGGGTGTTCAGGAGGCAACCCATCAATGTGTCTCTATCACGCTGATGTTTGTCTCTCTCAAATCAATGAGCATGTCCTCAGGTGGGGATTAAAATAAATAAAGCTTTTTTACTTTATATTCTACTTCACCTGATGTCAGGACTATCCCTACTTTATTATTGTATTAATTTTCATATTTTTTTGTCCTTCTCATTAATTTTTGCTTCCTTGAATGACTCTGTTTTAGCTGTGTCTCTTGTGTGAAGCATATCTTTAGGTCTTGCTTTGTGAGCCAAAACGAAATATCTTCAATAGATAAGTTAATTTTATTTTCTTTATTGAAATGACTTATAGTTTTGTTCTCAACTCTGTCATAATATTTTAATTATAATTGTTTTGTTTCTCTGTGAGACGTGGACTCCTTGAACTATAATTAATAATACTTTTATTTTAATATTTTAGACGTTTTCTGTGTTTTTGTCTAGCTTACCTTGTAATTTTAATTTTCTTAATGACCTAAGTCCTTGTTAGTTTTTTCAATATTTTTCTTTTGATTATCAGTTGTTAGTTGTTAACTCATACCCATTGTCCACACAACAGTGAGCTTTTTCTATTTTCTTCTTCTCTGCTCTTTTATCATTTACAGTTGACACACTTCCTGCTTTGCAAGAACAAATAACTAACAGTTTTAAACTAGTTTCACACTCTTATCTCAATCTTTGTTTTAGTATTTAATATGCCCTCAATGTGTTAAAATGCTTACTATTAGTCTATTTTTTTTTTTTTTTTTTTTTTTTTTGCTTAAGTTTTCTCAGTCATCTCACACTGGTAGGTTTTTCTATGCCAAAAACATGTTTCCATTGACTTGTAAAATCCTTGCTATAGTCTTTCTTTCACTGTTTTTTCCTTAGGCTATTTCAAAGTTGAATCACTGTGTGTGTGATTTTTGAGACATTTGACACCAGTCCAATTCCCTTGTTCTTGTAATTACTTTCATCTTTTTTTTTTTTTTTTTCTCCCTGAAGTCCTTTGGAATTTTCATGTTTCAGTTGAATGCTTTTACTAGGATATGTCTTAGAGTTGTTCATCTTGGGTAACCTTTTTTCGGGGTAAATACTATGTCTTTTTATAATGCAGTTTCAGGTTTTCTTTCATCTCGGGAGAGATTTATGTATTTATTTATTTATTTGCATTATAGTGTTGGTCATTGGTTCTCTTCCATTGTTTTGATTTTCTTTTTCATGAGTTTCAATTACATGAATGCTTATCACAGTTTTCCTGCTTTCTATTTGCCAAACCTTCTTTGTGAATTCTCTCTTTGTGTCATTTATATTCTCTTTTATCCTTCTCCTGCTTCTTCTTCTTCTTACTATTATTATTTTTTAGTGTATTTTTTCTTGGTCATCTTGTAGTTGTCTTTTTTTCCATTTCTTTCCTAACTTCAAGCAATTCTCTATTCATTTACTCCTTTTTAAAAAATACTTCTCTATATATATTTTGTTCTTCTATGGATTATTTTGAGGAAATGTTGAGAGATGAAGACAATAAATGTCCTGTAACCATTGCTTTCGCCTTCCACAATTTATTCCTTTGTAACATTTATTGGACACATGAAATAGTGAATAATGCTTAATTTTTTTTTAATTAGGCTTTGTTCTAGATATATTTTTGTTGTTGTTGATACCTAGCTTAATTCCATTTTGCTCAGAGAATATACTGAAGTTTCATATTCATATCACTAAAATTATCTATCTATTGAAATAAGTGTATTAAAAATATCTAACTAAAACAATTTATTTATTTAAATATCCAGTCAGGTTTTGTATTATATATATTGAAACTCTTTTAGGTACACACAGACTTAAGATTATTATAAAATTTCTGTTGGCTAGCAGATTTTTTCCCGCTTAATATTGTCTTACAAAATTTTTCTTTTAAATAAAGTAGTTAGAGCAAATATATTAAAATAATTATTTTCTATATTATTTTAACTCTTCTGCTTTTACATTTTTTTTCTATTTTTCTAATTTGTGTAATTTGTTATATACTCATGTTATTTTTTCTTTACTTTTTCCCTCTTTTGGATTTGTTAAGTAGTTATAGTCTTACCTTTATATTATCTCATTAAGAATACAACTATTTATCACCTTTAGAGGTTAAACTATGTATTTTTACTTGATTGAGTTTAATTATAAAGCAGTAACTTTATCACAGTTCAAGGACGTCACAAGCCATATACTGCATAGACTTCAGTCCTTTTTTTTTTTTTTTGCTATTCTATCCATGTATTTTTGTTCTATATTTTGAAATGCTGAAAGACAATATTATTTTTATTTTAAAGTGTTTAAAAACAATTAACTTTCACCAAAAAATTACCTCATCTGGTATTCTTTTCTTTAATAATGTTTTTACATTTAAAAACATATTTCTTATAGTATTTCTTTTGGTACAAGCCACATAGCAACAAATTGTTTTTGTTTTCACATAAAAATATTTTGTTATTGCTTTCATTTTTTAATAATATTGTCAATGAATATCAAAACCCAGGAAGGCTGTTACTTCCTTTCCAAATATTATAAGCATCACTCCATTTTCTTCTGGTTTCTATTATTTTTGTTGAAAAATCACTTTTCACAAATAATAGTGCCATTTTAAAAGTAAAATGTCTTTTATCTCTGACTGATTTTAGAATTTCTTTGTCTTTAGTTTTTTGGGTTTTTTTTTGCAATTGTATATAATGTCCCAAGATTTTTTGTTTTTTGTTTTTTTTGGTATATATTTGTGGTGTTCATAGGGTTTTTGAATCTATGCTTTAGAATCTTCAATTGCTTTTGAAAAATTCTTGACTAGTATAGTATTCAAACACTTCATCTGTGTCATTTTCTCTGTGACTCCAACTGCAGATACTTTTGACATTTTCCCTGTGTTCTGTATGTCTCATACACTTTTATATAATTTTCATCATTTCTGTTTTTGTGTTTTAATTTGTTCTTTATTATTGACCTCTTTTCTAGTTTAATAATTCTCACTTGTAATATTTGCACCTGATTTTTAAATTGACTTCAAGCATTTTTCCATTTGCTATCTTTTAATCTATTTTCTTGTATATATTAACTGCAGTTATTTTAAAGTCTTTGTCTGACAACCACAATCTTAATCTTTGTGTGACTTTAAAAAAATTATTTTCCATTGAATGTCTTGATTTAAGGTGATTTGTCTGTTTCATTTAATGTGTGTAATTTTTTACTGAATGCTTGTAGAGTATATTTAAAATAATGATTCAGAGGTTTTATTTCCCTCAAGAGAGGACTCAAGTTTCTTCTGGTATTCAGGCTGAGCAAAGGAAAATCACCTTCATTTACCCCAAACTAGTGTTTTTTTGTTTTTATTTTTTTTTTGTAAAACTTTCCTTTCTCCTAGGGCATAGCCATTTGAAGTCTCTCAACTGATAGTCTGAGGTTTGTACCTATTTATCCATCTGTACCTTTTCATCCACATGTTTCCAATTGACTCTTTGTTCATACGTAACCTGGTGAGGGAGAAGGTGAGTGTTAGTTGACATTTCCTTGTTAGTAAGACCTGCAACTTAGTAGATGGAACCACATATGACATCTTTGGGTTGCGAACCCCTGCTATCTGTATTGGACATATTAGACATATAATAATAAGAACATATTAGTCATAATTCTTTCAAAGTCTGTGTATTATAACTACAATATCTGGATCAGTGAGGCTATTTCTTTTCTCTTTTTATGTCTATTCTGGAGCAATAAAAAATGACTGTTAAACTGATTCCCCAGGATTAGAGATTTTAATTGACCTGAATTAATTTTAATATTCAAAAGTGACCATAAATCTCTGTAATCTGCTAAAGATATCTTTGAGTAATTGGAATAGGGCATTCAAGAAAACATGGTTAAAACAATTACGAAGAAAATATTTTGAAAATTTATTTTAGCTTATATTCTGTTTAATAACTGATTACTCATCCCTAGAGTTCTCTCCTCTCCATTTTTGCCTTAGCTATATGGAAACTGAATATTTAATCGTCATTGATCTCACTGTGTTCTCTCAAAATTTTTTTTTAAATACTCACTAGAGGATATTTTTCCATTTTATCTTCAGGTAGAGTGGGAGGGAGGGAGAGAGAGAGAGAGAGAAAGAGAGAGAGATCAGTGTGAGAGGGCCACATCGACTGGCCGCCTCCCGCTCGACCCAACCAGGGCCAGGGACAAACTGCAACCGAGGTAAATACCCTTGACCAGAATCGAACCCACGGATCATTGGTCCACGGGCCAACACTCTAACCACTGAGCCAAACCAGCCAGGGCTCTTCTTTCAATTTTTTTTCTTCCTCTTCCTATTCTCTGTGTTTCCTTTAAGTTACCTGGGAGAAATGTCTATTCTTTCTATATACTCACTCCCACTAAGAGTTTATCTACATATGTTCTGGGGAGATACTTAAAACAAATTACTTAGAATCACAGCACAGAAAGAGGCCTTGTGAAAACAACCCAGTGTTGCCTCTACCTGACTTCCAGCTATTGAAAATATTATTTGCTGAGGTGGTACACTGCTTACCCACTCATGTCTTACTATCACGGAGAATGAGATCTTTGACTTCTGTGTGCATTGATGAATTAAACATAGTCGATGCCCACATTCTAAAAACCTCCTAATGAACCTGCAATCACAATTCCCTTTTGGCTCCATTTTTCTACTTTTAAATTGAAATATGTTGTTTTCTTTTTAAATATCACTAAAATCCTGCAATTGAACAGATTTTGGACTGAGAAAGCCATAGTGCTAAGAAAGAGTACTGACTGAATTATTGAGAAACCTATATTTGAAGTGATTTCAACCACAAGGATAGCTGTTAGTATGAAGCAATAAAAGTGGTAATGAGTCATTGTTAAGTAACACACACAATTTTCTTTTGTTTTCCTGAAATATTTTAGTACACTTTCAGGTTTATTCCTCTTTGTGTTTGGGGGTTGAAGTTTAAAGAAACCAGGATAGATCACTCATACCGAAACTTTCTGCACTGTAAATGTGAAAGTATGTCCTACATACAAAAATGTCCTCAGGAATCATTAACTTCTTGGTGCAGAAGTGTTCAGTCCTTACTATCATGAACTAGGGAACAGAGTCAGTGTTTGTTGACTTATCAAATGAACTGAAAATATCTAAGTAAGGTGGGTATGTTGCACTTAATTGCATATAAGTGGTAATAAATATACTTAGGAGTGAAACTAATAAACCTACTGCCCAGTTATTAATTGGTTTTCATAAAAACCATTCTGTAAATCTAGCTATAATTCACTTAATTATATTATAGTTATTGGCTAGAATTCGTAACTAGTTGAAATAAATGACAAATGGTTAAAGCAACTTATCTCAGAAGTCATTAGACTAAGTTAAATTATAAAACCTTCTATAAATCATATGACCTACTTTTATTTAAGAAATCTAATTGTTGGATAACAAATAAAATTACATTGTCATGGATAGGTCTAAAAATGTATAGTTTTGTACTAAAACTATTTCTAACTAATTATTTCATTTTCTAGCTAAGAAATAGGTACAACATATAGTATATTCTTTGCTTGAAGAAAATCAAACTATTTAAATGTTATGGATTTCTAAGTGTATTTTTTTAATTGCAGAGGATGAGATTAAAAGTTGTTATAAAATCGTACAGGCACTGCTTTTCAAAGTGCTTCAGGTTTTCCACTAAAGCTTGCTGGCCTGGGAACTTCGCCAGACGGGAGATGCAAAGACAGACAGACTTAGGACAGAACCGAGACTCAGGCAGGCTCAGCTAGGTATCAGAGGAGGTGTCCTGCCAGGTGGAACACAGTGTCTGAATTGTAAACTTGATAAATACTAGGCCAGGAAGGGAAATCAGATAAAGTTTAGAAAGGAGAACAGAGTAAATATTACTGAAAACATGCTACTTTGGAAACTTTTACACTAGAAGTTGTTTTTTTGGCTTCATTTCATTTGCATTATCTCTTTACAAAACTCTCTCTATGTATATTAAATAGATTTTTTGAATGATTTTCTCCTTCTTGTCTACTTTATAAACCTTTTACACATATGCCTCAACAAACATTTGCTAAATCATCAAACCATTTATAGTATATTTGGTGGGGAAAGGGGAATAAAAGAAACTATGTGAAAATGTTTTTCATAGCAAACAAAAAATCTTATGCGTACAAATTTTCATTCTAATTATTATGGTAAATCTCATTATAGGGACCGAAAAATACTTGGCAAAGGTTGAAAGGCTAAATCATAATCAAATATGGCATGATTATGGATATTCATTAATCATATTATTTGATAAATATTTAAAATGCTGGCCTGTGGTACAAATTTTGATAGGCTATAATAATACTGTATATACCATTTAAAGACTTACTGGGAAAACACAAATGGATGCACAAAACATGAGGTTCATAGTGACGTCCACAACCTACACTTTGTAAGAATTAAGGAAAAATCCACCTTAACTGGAGCCAACTATGAACAACCTGTAGGAATATGTTAGCAAGGGAGAACAGGATAAAGAAAAATAATAGGCTCTAGAGTCCATTCAAATTCTTAAATTCTATGACTATTGTAGAGAAAATTATGTAGCAATTTTTATCAAATTAAATTCTTCAGTTTTAATAAGTGATGATTTCGATATTTTAAAAACACTTTTTAGGTTGTGCGCTGGGATGTTTTCAGTCACAAGTGTTCATTTTTGGTTGTATAATCAATTTGCAAACTGAAAAGGAGTTTATGAATTTGTTAACATTTTATGTTTCTTCATTTTGTAATGAGGAATGTTTTATTATTTAAACAGTAAACATTATTACTCATTTAGATTATTTTTAAACTAAGTTATATTTAACTCAACTTCTAGTCATATCTTTGACCACTATTTGTTTGATATTTTTCAGTGAGGCCCACAGTAATAGAAACTGATGTTTATGTAAACAGCATTGGACCAGTTGATCCCATAAATATGGTGAGTGATGAACATTAAAAACAAATACTCTGACATAGAATTCTCAAGTATATACTTCAATAATGGAATGAATATATAAGTGATTTATTATTATTATTTTTTAATCCTCACCCGAAGATATTTTTTCCATTTATCTTCAGATAGAGTGGGAGGGAGGGAGAGAGAGAGAGAGAATGAGAGAGACACATCCACTGGCTGCCTCCTACATGAGGCCGACCAGGGCCGGGATGAACCGCAACCGAGGCACGTGTCCTTGACCGGAATCGAACCCGTGACTCATTGGTCCTCAGTCCGATGCTCTTACTGCTGAGCCAAACCGGCCAAGGCTGTAAGTGGTTTCTGATAGCTAATTCTGAATGAGTTGAGGGCAACACGTCCAATTACTCTGTGCCAGGTATTAAGAACTGGAGCTAAAATATTCCCATATCTAAGAATGTGTAGCTTTTTACTGCAATGTGCTGTATTTGGTAGGAATTATGCTAGGGAATAAAAATGCATCATCTGATCCATCAAGAGTGGATCCCTGAAGAAGTGTGGAAGATAACCTGACGGACTGAGGGGAAAGTAGTCAGTCAGAGAAGGGAAGGGACTAACTGGCAGAGGAAGGATCAAGAGAACTTCCAGCAATTCCATTACCCTGGAGCAGGAATGCAAGGTAAGGAATTAAGGCGGAAACAATGTCTAAGTTCCTTATTAAGGATAGTCTTGTAAGCCATAATTGAAGTTTAGGTATTGTATGAATTATATCCCCTTGGTTAAGAGAAATGACTGGAAGCTTTTCATTAGGAGCATGTCATAGGCAGATTTATATTTTTAATAGATCATTCTTACAGCAGTATAAAAGATGGATGTAAGGGGCCAAGCCAGCATTAGAGGAACCAGTTAAGAGGTTGTTGTATTAGTCTGAACAGTAGATCTTGACGGCCTTACCTAGTGCAGTAGCAATTGAAATGGAGAAGACAATAGTACATTTAAGAAATATTAGATGAATGAATTTTTCAGAATTAAGAAGTTATTGGTAGTGCATAGGCTGACTCCAAGATATAGAAATGAAAATGGTAATATTTGGAATAGGGGATATAGCCATGTGCCCCAAAAGCTAATAACACATTCAAGAAGACCTGTCCAGCAATAATTAGGAGTTTAAACTGGCTGGTCAGGAAAGAAGTTATGACTGGATATAGAGTAATTGGGGAAGGGAAGAGGAACAAGCAGCATATACTATAACTTAATACATGAAATCATCCCAGAGAAGATGGAGATGAAGAACACAGATCTAAGGACCAGATGTTTAAATGAGATCAATGTATATAAAATATAGGTGGCAGAAAGAGAGGTGCAGAAAAGAGACATGGGAAAGTCAGAGGGGTAGAGGGAAAACCAGGAGAAGATGATATTACATAATCTGAAAAATTAAAGAGCGTGAAGAAGAAGGAACTAATAATCAATTGTCAATGTACATGAGACTCCAATGAAATTCAAGGGAAGTTAATTTAGGATGGAAAAGGATAAAGTGTGTTATCTTTATACATTGAATGGATAATGTTTTATTACTGCTTGAGGACATAATTAATTCCTCTAATATAACCGATAAACATTATTAAAAATAGGTTAAAAATGTTCTGTTCCAAACCCGAATAATCCCATTTCTATGAGTTAAATATTACTAGGGCCCATGCGGTGGTCTCAATAATGTGTTATATTCATCTCCCTTGATTTTGTTGTTGTGTCCTCACATGAACTATTCTCTCTGTCAGCATATACCTCTTGTCTCGTTGTGTGTCCAAAGTTTATCTTCTCATGAGGACACCAGTCAGATTTAACTGAGGACTAGTCTAATAACCTTATTTTAACTTAATCACCTCCTTAAAGGACCTTGCTCCAAATACTTTACATCCTGAGGTACTGGGGGGTTAGGGCTTCAACATAGACATGTTGGGGGAATACAATTCAGCCCATAACACCATTCGAATATACTTCGATAAGACTTCGCTGATTTTCTCCCTTACATTATTATTCATTATTACAACAATTTTTTTTCTTTGTAACTGGGATGAATTCACTTTATATCTGAATAATAATCATACCTCACAGTAGTCTGTGTTCCTCATTCCGATAGTATTATAGTCAGGCTGGTTTTCTTCTTACTCAACATGATGCTCTCGTGATTGTCATTAACTTTCCCAGCTGGGTGCGTTGACTGTTGTACAGACAGCATTCGGGTCAGGCCGTGACGGGCATCGTTGCTACCTTACTGCAACTGAATATGGATGCGTTGAGGATAAGTGGAATCTGAGAGTCTGAAATCAGAACCTAACTCTCAGGAAAAAGTTAGCACTGGAACAAATATCTGTCAAGAATTAGCTAAATCTCTGAGATAGGAGAAAAGAGTCTTTAAGCAAAGAAAAGGAAAAAGAAATGAATATCAGACCTTAAGGAATATGTACATTGAAGGAGCTATAAAATGAGGCCAATGTAGTAAATAAAACAAGAAGGTTGGCAAGAAAATTATGATAAAGCAGTGGCAAATAAACCAAGAAAAAAGGAAGTTTCAATGATATTTTTAGCATTTGCTCTTTTCAAATTGAATTCCTGTACAACCAGTTGATTTCTGTGAAGACAAATCCCTCTAAATACCTGTGTATATTATTTAACATTATGCAAATGTGAGATTTCATAAAGTAATATATTGCTCAAATGTTAATTTTCTTATTAGGAGAATCTTAAAATGTTCATTTTAAATTAACCAATGCTTAGAGAAGATAAGCCTGTTTGAGCATATGGAAGTTTACATTTTCCTGAATTGTATATTTTTTGTTTCAGGTTTTTCTTTTCAATTTGAATGAATTCATTAAAGAAAAATATATGGTCATTAAAATGAAGAGAACTAGGATTCAAGGCAGTATGAGTATTCCAGGGATAGTTTGATAAGGATGGGTACCAAGAGGCATTTATAATGATCTTACTGTTCAAAGTTTTATGGTATTGAAGATTCATTTTCCCAGTGATGCAAATTACACTCTTATAACCTTGAACAGTGGTAGTTTTCTAAAAGCTAATTAAATGAAATTGCTATTAAAACTGGTGATACTGAAGTACATACAGAAACACATAGGAATGTTTGATAATGTTTATTAAAAGAGAAGTATTGTGATATTAAGGATTAATAAGGAGCACTTTACATAGAAGAATGTTTTAACTAAACAATACAGAAAAATTAGAATTCTGTTTTCATAATATGAACAAAATTGCTTTGAATGTGAATGAATCATGCAGGCTGACTTGAATATAATGAAGTGCGCAAGAGGAGTGTGTGTGTGTGTTGGGGGTGTGTGGGTGTATAGTTTTATAATCTGTCTGAATATGGTGAGAGCTAACTTTTCTTTTTTGCTTTACCTTGTTTTATCAGGCTCGTATTTGGCAATAAACTCCTCAGACATGTAACTTGAGTTCCAATATTCTAAATATATTGGAAAAGCTGGTGCTCACAGAAAAATGTTTCTCCATGAATTTCTTCCATTTTAAGGGTCACATTTCTTCAGCATGATTTGTACATTTGGCCTTAATGTTCAATATGTTTATCTCTTTTTCTTTCTCTTTTTCTCTGCTATACCTCTCCTTCCTTCCCTCTTATTGCTGCTTCTAGATTTAAGAAAATAAAGCCAGAAGCATAGCTTCTACATATCAAAGAAACTCTGTTTATTCCTTTTACTGTATTAACAGGAAATAGTTGCTCCTTACCAAGTATATTAAGTTGAGAAATTATGAAACAGCAAAAGCATAAAACCAAGATTTTTTTTCCCTATCTGCATAATTGACCTGTGTATGCTAATGGAGGAGAAGAGAAGTTTAGTTTTTCTAGATGTGATGAATTAAAGTAATTGAAAAAATAAATTTATTTTTAGCAGTTTTAACTTAATTTTCCTGGTTTATACAATACTTGAAAGCTTATTACCATAGTTTTAATTTCTTTACTTTTTTATATTGTGTTAACCTATTATTTTTGGCATTAGATACTCAAATTTATTTCTTTTCATGGGTTTTACTTTAAAACAATATAAAATATAGGTACATTTTGATTCAACATTAACAGAGATAAAATAAGAAGTTATAAATAAGTAAGTGTTGTTTTCATTTCTATGCTTTGACTCAGTATGCTCATTTACCCATATATATGACATTCAAGATCTTAAAATTTAAAATTAAATTAACCTCTGATCTTCAAATAATATAAAAATGGTATTTTTTTGTATAAACAAATATATTTCTATCTTATTTCATGGTTTTGTTTGTCTTACATTTACTACATGTATTATAAGAGGTGGTTTATTGTTCACTAAGAGATATTGCTTCCTTCCTTCCAAAAAGCTGAAACATAGTGAGGGGAATGGCTAAGAAATGACAATTACAGCAATACAGAAGAGCAAGTGTCAAGGAAAGGAGGTGTATGAGTCCACGTCACAAATGATGACTCTGTGCTGTTTTGTCATGGAAAAAAATTCATAAAAATAGTTTGTCCTCATTATAAAAGAAATTCATACTCAATATGGGAAAGTTAGAAATTTTAATTAAGCAAAAGAAAAAATATTTAAATATTTTAGATTATCATTATCCAGTATTCACCATAGTTACAAACTGGGACCTCTCAGTCCATGGGACGATGCTCAACCCACTGAGCCACACTGGCTGGGAGGACTTTATTTCTTAATAAAAAATTTACTTACAAGAAGAGAATGCCAAATGTTAATGCTTTGCTAATAATATAAAAACACAGCAAAACAATAACTAAGAAAAAAAGTTTAGCACTCTTTGTGATTTTTTTTATTTTTTATCCTCACTCGAGGACATTTTTGCATTTATCTTCAGATAGAGCAGGAGGGAGAGAGGGAGGAAGAGAGAGAGAGAAACATCGATGTGAGAGAGACACAGCGAGTGGCTGTCACCCACACGACCCCAACCGAGGCATGGACAAACTGCAACCAAAGTACGTGCCCTTAGCAGGAACCGAACCCGGGACTCTCTGGTCTGAGGCCGATGCTCTAACCGCTGAGCCAAACCAGCCAGGGCTCTTTGTGATATTTAATATGCTTTTTAAAAATTGATTTTAGAGAGGATAGGAGAGGGAGAAACATCAATCGGCTGTCTCCTGCACGCTCCCTACTGGGGATTGAGCTCACAACCCAGGAATGTGCTTTGACCAGAAATTGAACTGGTGACTTCTCGGTTCATGGGACGACGCTCAACCAACTGAGCTGCACAGGCCAGGGCTTGGTAGTATTTAGCATGGTGCAAGATAACTTCAGGTGTTAATATCTCACCACTTTAGAAGGTTACATTCTAAAATTATGTAGAGTTACATATACCTTAGTTGAATGTTAAAAACCAAACTTCTTTTAAATGCACATACACACACATGCACATGTTCTCACAATTGTGTTCAATATACAGAGTTTGTATTTAGAGAGATGGCAGCTTACAGTTTGGGGAATAACAGACAAATCATCTCATCTATAGACATTAACTCCAAAATGTGCTAATTTCTCTAAAATTCTGCATATATATATATACACACACACACACACACACACACACACACACACATGCACACATATTTATAAAATAATATGTATACATATTATTTTGTATAGAGTGGATCTTTATCTCTTTCTTTCTTTGTCTTTAACATTTTTTTTAGTCAAAAGCCTAGTGAATATTATTAGATAGAAACACCTCAAGGAAGGAACAGAATTTCAAAACTTTTATAATTCAAACTACATATAGAAAAAAATAAATTTGTTTTCCTTATAAGAAAATTACAAATTCTCAGGCATTGTTTCAGAAGATTCTGATTCAGTAATTTGGGATGAGGACCTGAACTCAGAATTTTGAAAACGCCCTTCAGGAACTTCTAGTCAACTAGGTTTGGCAGCCACTGGCTTAAGCCTTTTCAACTACCAGTTTATCAGGAATTAGATGGAACTAATGAAAGTAACAAAGAAACCTATAAGTCAAAAATATTTTTATAAGGAAATATCACTGGAAGGCACTATTTCCATCTTAGCCTTTATCCTTGTTTTTGTTGAGAACATTTTTTTAAAAGTTAATTTCTATGTCATGATCAACGATCCTTAGAGTTGAGAAAGATCATAACAGTGATCTTGCCTAGTGCCCTCACTCTCCTAGTGATACAGACTAAGTGACTTGGTTAACATTATATTCTAGTGAGTCACAGAACTGGAACTATAACATGATATCTTGATTCCAACCAACCAGCATTCTCTATATTTCATCATAACTTCTCACTACAACACACACTTTTGATGTATCCCTGTTGGTTTTGTTGATTATCTGAAAATCATTTAAAATTGTGTATACAACTAAAAGCCAGTGCCCTTTTACTCAATGTATTATTTTTCTTTTGCTTTTTCTTTAGTTCAAAGGCTCTAATAATGTACTAAAGTTTTAGGTCTTAGATTGGCAATGAATTTGAACTAACTTCAGCTGTTGTGCGGTTTAATGAAAATGTGAAAGAAAACTTGTTTAAATGCTTGACATTTAACATTTTGCCATCCTAGCAACACGTTGACAAGTCAAACAATTCTTTATTTTCTGCTCTAAGACTATGGACAGTAGCAAGAATCTATAAAGAAAAAAACAAATTAACAAAGCTGCAGATCTTTCCAAATATAAATATATCATTTCCAAATATAAAGTTTTGTCTTGCTTAGATGGGTTTCTCTTGACTGTATGTCAGATTCATCAATTGGCTGCTTTTTCTCCAGCCATTTATGTTGCTGTCTTTTTGCTTGATGCAATGTTAAGCTTTTCTTCTGCTTTCTGGATTGACTTTGTATCACTTCAACTCTCCATGTGGCAGATGCTGGGTATTCCATGTGCACATCTGTTTCTCTCTCATCCCATTTTGAAATAACAGAATGAACATAAAAATCATTTCGATGTCTGTACATTGGACAAGTTCGTAGAGTTTATTCAAGGACTTGTCCTGCCATGTGATATTTGATATTAGTTGGGCTTAGCTGTGATGAAACTTTCCAAGATGTACATAACTGTGGGAGATTACATTTACAATTATATACATATGAAACACCTTATTGTTTAAAATTTCAGGATCTGAAGTAATGGATTTCTCATGGTAGAATAATAAAACAATAAAAAAGATGATATGCCCATGACCTTTTCCATCCCAACAATGGTACCTTGGAGGAGGACAGTCCATCTCTCTTGTTCTCCCATGAATAGGTACATGAAATAGGCAATATTGTATATTTGATCCCATGCAATGATCTTAATGTAAGTAACATTTTAGAGTTACTTTATAAATAATCATGTTTCATTTTGAAAATTCTCCAATTGAAAAATAAAATTCCAAATTTTATTTCCTCTGTGAAATTTCTAAGTTAAATCTGAGAGTATCTTAACAAGAAGGTATGTGTATGTAAATAAATGGTAATCTGTATTTTCTGGAGTGCATGTGGTGTTTGACAGGACTAGTAAATATTTCTCACTTTTTGGTCCCTGTGCCTGGAATCTGAATCCACTGACAAATATGCATAAAAGACAGGGGAAAAAAGAGATAAACAAACAAAACATAAACATTTTTATCAGTAATTAAAGTGGGGTTGTAGAATAGGGCTAGAGTATGAGACCTACATAACATTGCCAGCACTCCCTTGTACCTGACTAAATCCAACCTCAGTTTAGACTTTGAAAAAGTTCATTCAGATCAAGCTTGTGATTCAGAAAAAGAATAAAAGACAAGAACCTACTGATAAACAATTTACAATAGGTTACATTTACTCAGTTAACTGGGTAACTGCTACTTCCTACCACAGCAGTTATTTGTTTTAACTTGTCTAGCAAAGAAATACATGCATGAGTTTTTTAAGTCTTTCTGAATCTACGAATGTCCATTGCTGCTGTTACAGGTCTGCAAGGTTTATTTTATATGTCAACTTAGCTACGCTATGGTACCCAGATATTTGTCAAACACAAGTCTAGATGATGCTGCAAAGGCATTTTTTAGATGTGATTAACATTTAAATCAATAGACTTTAGGTAAATCAGATTACCCTTTATAAGGTAAGTGGACATCATCCAATCAGATGAAAACTTTAAGAGAAAAGACTGAGGCCCCTTGAGGAAAAAGGTATTCTTTCTCCAGACTGCCTTTCACTCATGACTGAAACATCACCTCTTCACTGAGTTTTCAGCATGCCCTGAAAACTATACTTGTACCTTTTCTCCACATGTCTATAGACCTTAGATTTGATTTACTGCTGTTATTTGGCCCACCATAAAATTTGGCCATGTGAATAGATAATTTAGGAAGAGATTAATGTCCAGGTGGAAAGATCAGATCACAATCAACCAAGTTTCATGATAAAATTATGCACCTACAATAATTACTTAGGCAGGTCTGCATTTTATGTAAAGTTTCTTTTATTATTAGAAAGACAGCGATGGTGAATTAGCTAGTTAAGTGTGAGACACACTGCGTAATTGGAAAGCTGACAGTGTAATAAGAAGACTACACTACATAAACTTTCATCAGTTATGGTTTGATTTAATGGAGTTAGAAATCAAGATGGCTCACTTCATCATTATTTACTATTGCTGTCTTGTCAGCTAACTTTCAAGGAGACAAAGGAAGTCTCGTAATGTACATTGGAAGTCACATGTTAAATGTTCTATTCCTTATTTCCAAATGTTTATCCTGGAAGCTATTGCACTTGTTCTGGGTAAATGGAAGTTTCTTTTCATGTTTCTTTTGCTTATTCATTATGCAGATTATTACAACCTCTAAATGGGAACATGAAGTACAAGAACACAGTTTCATTGTTTTCTGGAAATTACACTAATACAAATGAGTAAAAGAAAAATTGGATTTTTTGATTACATACAAGACAGTACAAACTTTAATGACCTTATCCCAGTGAAACACTTATTAAGGATTAGCAATTTAAAAGAACTTGGAATTATTAACCTCTGTTAAGGATTTGGGCAGGACAGATTATCAAGACATCTTTCTCTTCTTCATCTTAGATTGAGGGAATAATTTTGAATAGAAAATTTTTCACATTTCCTCAAGACTCTCTGCTTGGGAGAGTTTGAGCCTTTGGAAGTCATAACTCTTTCAACAGCCACTAGCACTTTATAAACAGGTATTCTAAAGAAGATCCTGTCAGCTGCTACTAAGCAAGATTCACAGCTGCTTGCTAAATCCCACCCCTAGACAAGTTAGCTCTCAAGTGACACTTAATGCCATGTTAGTTTGGAATACTACAGCCAAGTATGCCCACCAAGTAACATGAGGTTCCCTCTACCAACTAATGTTGGGTCTTTGTTTAGCCATAGTCCTGGCACATTTGTATGCCTCTTTCTTCATTTTAAGCAGTGTCTGCTGTTTGACTACATACCAAAGTACAATGAAATTCTCACATATCATGTTGATTAAATACTCTTCCTGAGATCCACCGTATCTACTGATGATCTACTCATTTGTGGGCCTTCTTTCTATTTGCATTTGCTATTAAAACCAGAAACCATGTCATTAATGCAGGTTATACTGTTAGACTCTGAATGGTTAATCATTTGTGTCAGTTGAAGAAGTTGCATGGATAAAGCATAATTTATCCCAAAGAAAAGACATCTGTGGCCTGAGAAGCAGGAGGTCAGGATAGGCATGAAAGATAATTATTGTGAAGCTGCCCAGGAATAGTGTGTGTGTGTGTGTGTGTGTGTGTGTACGCACTTTAAAATATTTTAAAACAGCCCAGCCGGTGTGGCTCAGTGGTTGAGTGTCAACCCATGTATCAGGAGGTCGCCAGTTCGATTCCTAGTCAGAGCACATGTCCAGACTGTGGGCCCAATCCCCAGAGTGAGGCATGCAGGAGGCGGCCAATTGATGCTCTCTCTCATACATATTTCTATTTCTCTCTCCCTGTCCCTTCCTCTCTCTTTAAAAATCAATAAAGAAAAAGTTGTTCTTAATATTTGAAAACAGTAATCTAAAAAATCATAATTAATTTTTGGGGCAAAGAACAATATAATAACTTTTAGGTTATTTGATGATTATTGCACCTTAATTTTTTATTTAGTAATTTTTTTCTGTGACTTAAACACCATGTGAATATCACAAAATTAATATAATTACTAACAATAAGATCATTTGCTTTTGTATTTAATGATTATATCATACATATTATAAATTTTTAAATAAAATTTCCCAAAAAGTATAAAGACACACTAAGCAGCAGTAATTACTAGAAATCTTGGATTATTTTTACATGACTCATGTAAACAATTTCAAAAAATTAGATTATAGCATATGTTTTTTTCTACCAAAAGACTGAGTTTAATTGCTATCAACTTACAGAAACTTTTTAATATAATAATTCAAGCATCTAAAGAAAACATCTAAAAGAGTGGCTTCACTATTTCATGTCATTTCTCTTCTTTTTATATTTCAGGAATACACGATTGATATAATTTTTGCCCAAACTTGGTTTGATAGTCGTTTAAAATTCAATAGTACTATGAAAGTGCTTATGCTTAACAGTAATATGGTTGGGAAAATTTGGATTCCTGACACTTTCTTCAGAAACTCAAGAAAATCTGATGCTCATTGGATAACAACGCCTAATCGTCTGCTGCGAATTTGGAATGATGGACGAGTTTTATACACTTTAAGGTATTACTGTTTAAAAACGTGTAGCTGCTCTAACTTATTTTTCATGCTAATATTTGATCAACTTATAAATGTCCCTTTTTTAAAGTTGCAAAGTAAGAAATATGGATCTCCTTTTATATACTAAAATCTACTATGGTACAATATTTTAGAAATTCTTGTTCAAGCTCAGAGTAACACTGATTTTTAATAACGTAGTAAAAACATTCTTAAGAAAGGATTAAATGAATGCCGGTGTGTAAGATTCAAGTTTATTTAATTAATTGTCTTGAACATACTTGATTATTGAGAATAATCCATAATGGAAAGATGTTCATGATTAAGAGAAAAAATTATCATACTTAATCATGTACACTCTGTTAATTGTGTGTTTGTGCACACATGAGCCCACAGGTATGTGTGTTGATCTCCTGAATTATAAATTTTTAACTTTAAAAAGAGATTATACTAAATGTATACAGAAACAGCTTAGTTGGCTAGAGAGGAAATTGTTAAAATTGTCTTATTCATTTATAAATGTTATAATATTGCCATGTAAGACTTTGAGATTTTAGAATGATTATTTTCTAATATATCAAAGTCCATTATTGTAGGCCAAAATCATGTTTGAAAATTAGAGAAAATATTTTTAATGCTTGAAATTATTTCTCATTTTTAAATATTTTTTTTCCATCTAAATAGATTGACAATTAATGCAGAATGTTATCTTCAGCTTCACAACTTTCCTATGGATGAACATTCCTGTCCACTAGAATTTTCAAGCTGTAAGTGATAAAATACATGATAATTTCATAGAAATTTAGACTCAGTACCTGTTCATTTAAAAATGTAAAATGAAATAAAATAAAATACAATGTATACAATTTTCTGAAGTGTAGCTTATGTTCAACTGTCTTAGATAAAATAATTACAATGAAATGAAGAATTTTAAAAAATTTGTCTTTGGATAATGTTGGTAGGGCAGTAGTAACAGTTTTGGATCTTGCTAATCTATATATTTTATTTTAATTTATTATCTAGATGGATACCCTAAAAATGAAATTGAATATAAGTGGAAAAAGCCTTCTGTAGAAGTGGCTGATCCTAAGTATTGGAGATTATATCAGTTTGCATTTGTAGGGTTGCGGAACTCAACTGAAATTTCTCACACAATCTCTGGTAAGGAGGAAACACAACTGAGCCAAACAGCATTTGTATTTCAATCTATGGGTTGGAATCTATACTTTTATAGGTATTTTATAGCCCAAATAAAACTTTTATTTTCTTTCAGGGGATTATGTTATCATGACAATATTTTTTGACCTGAGCAGAAGAATGGGATATTTCACTATTCAGACCTACATTCCATGTATTCTGACAGTTGTTCTTTCTTGGGTGTCTTTTTGGATCAATAAAGATGCAGTACCAGCAAGAACCTCACTCGGTATGACATAATATTATGCTATAGTGTTATGGGACTTTTACAAATATTTTACTATATAAAGTTTATTGTTGAATATATTAGAATATTCCTCTACACTACAATCAAGCAAAAATGAACATAACTCTCTTGCACTGTAGTGTTGAAATACATATATGAAAAACAAGAATGAAATAGAATTGCAAAGAACTTGAAACTTCAGAAATTGTTTTTATTTTTTTTATTAATAGAGGTCAAGGAAAGCATAAATACACAGTAAGAATTAACACATGCAAATTATACATAATCGCTGGATTTAATTTTAGTCAACATTTTCAATCACTTTTCATCAAGATTTTATTTTCTTTTTTAGCTGAATCACTAATAGGCAACATTATTGACTGGTATGTGTTTAGAAGGCTTTGAAGTGCCTTGCTCTTACAATGGTGCTAATGAATAGTCAGCTGTTCTAAAGGGAAGGCCACTGAAAGGAACAATAATCTTCTTGGTTTCTGTAATCTGTAAAATGTGTACTTAGTCTGTGAATATTTTGAGAGTTTCCTATAAAATAACACTGATTTAAAAGGTAATTGTAATTCATACTTGATAAAATAGACTTTTATTTTCTTACTTTAGCAATCTATTTCAATAATCAACATCATATTTTTTAAATGCGTCTAATGACTATACATTTGTTTTTAAAAAAATGATCACTTAAATTCATGTATTGATAAACAAAGATAACTCATTGATCAATTGATTCATTCCCAAGAATAGTGTGGGAAGTGAATTACGTTACTGAAAACTGTGTCTTACAAAGCAAAGAAAGTTAGGGCCATTGCTTTTTTCAACAGCAAAGAGGTCTTCATTTGGTTTCCATGATAGCTAGTGTTAACTTCACTTCATAAATACAGTAAAATGCAAATCACATAAAAGTAGCAAGATAAAGCCTGAGGCACCTAGCTCCATTCTTGGAAGTGCTGTTCCTTTAGGAGTCTGAACAGATGTGTAGACATAACTAGTGAATAAGTGCACTCACACCTGAGATTTGTTTCCTATTTAAACAATTACCATTATTTCAAATTACATTTGGTGTCAAGGTACACACATGATCTTAGATTATTTATATGCTGCTTTGAAAATGACTTAAATACTATATTTTTGTTTTTAAACATTATTCTTGTATTTTTTCCAAAGAGAATTTGAATAAATTATTTATACCATTGGGTTTGTATGAAGCCAAAAGTCATATGCCATAGTGTCATGAAAGATAATAGGCAATTGTGGAATTGTGCTTTTGCATGAATTTATATGTTTAATATTAGGATACGAACTATACAGATAAGTGATAGATGTATCTTGAAGAATATCTCTTATAATTGTGGGTCTTATGTAGTTGGAATATAAAGGTTTTTTTAAGTATACATACATAAATGTGTGTATATACACACAGACACACACAGATGTAAAAATTCCCTGGGCTCCTTTATTCAACATTGCATTTTCATAAGCTTTCATCAAATGCTTTTTTATGAAGGAGGCAGTGATCCAGGTGCTTTAGTATTAATGGTGAACAATATTTATAAAATCCTCATGTTCGTGACAGTTATGTTTTAGTGGCGTGTATAGGTAATGTGCAAATATAAAAAGCATAGAATGAAATGTCAATGAGTAATGACAGTTATAAAGAGAAAGCCAAAAAAAAAAATGTCTAGATAATGGCCCTGGATGTTGGTAGATGATAGCGTGTGCTATTTTATCTTGTGGAGCGACGCTAGATTCGGGAAGTGTGGGATTCGGGCAGTGTGGGAGCTAGCCCAGTGACATCTGGTAGAAGGGCGGTTGGGGCAGGGAGAACCACAGTTCCGAAGTGTCATCTCCTCACCGTGCCATGCTGGAAGTTCAGAGAGATGACTGTGGCGGGAACTGACTGACAAGTGGTAGAAAATGAAATTGGAGAGGTGGGCAGCAGTTAGATTATGTAAATTTTAGTAGGTCTTTCTAAAGATTGTGGGTTTTATTCCAAATGTGACAGGAGATTATTGTAGGGTTTTGAGCAGGGAAAGCCACAATAGAATACAAAACACTAAAATTTTTCAGATTATTATTTTCTGACAGTAATAGAAGTAAATTAAAAATTACTAAAAATAATATGGATAATATGGCTTCATATATTTAGAAAGTAAAATCTGAACTTTAGATAACCCTTGGGTCAAAAGAGGAATTAGAGAATATTTCAAACTAAATTTTAATAGATGTTTAATATATAAATATTTGCAAGATACAGGTAAAGCATTGCTTAAAGGGGAAATTATAGCTTTATAATGCTAATATTAGAAAGGAGGAAAGATTTAAAGTCCATATGCTAAGTATCCTCTCTAACAACAGATACATTAAATAAATATATTTCTGTAGGTTGGGGCAAAAGTAGGCTTACAGGCAGCCTCATAACATTTGAAAATTGGATAGCCTATTCCTATAGAGGAAGGGAAGGATGGGTCCAGAGAGTCAACTACTTGCAGTCCACAGAATCTAGATGATTAAAATACATAGACACAAAGAACACATTGAACATAATGTAACTATGGTTACCGTTTTTTTTTTTCCTGTAAATCACAGTAATCATACGCTTTTGTGTGCATTGTTTATTTCTGCTCACAATGTTGCTAAATCAGATGAAAGAATAAAAATGGTCTGTTAGGTTATTTTTCAACTATTGTTGTTTCCTTCTCTCCACAGGTATTACCACAGTTTTGACTATGACCACTCTGAGCACAATAGCCAGGAAGTCATTACCTAAGGTTTCTTACGTGACTGCCATGGATCTCTTTGTTTCTGTGTGTTTCATTTTCGTTTTTGCAGCCTTGATGGAATATGGCACTTTGCATTATTTTACCAGCAACAAAAAAGCAAAGACTGCTAGAGACAGAAAGCTAAAAAACAAGGCCTCGGTATGTTAAAAATCTTTGTTTTATAAACAGCAATTTACTATTAGAGATACTATTTTGAATATTCATGTTATACTTACACTAATATGGGTGCTTGACCTACCCTGACAAAAAATAAATGAAATCAATATGAAACTGGAGTACCTCATATTGCCCGCCAAGGAAAGTATATTTATATGTCCCCTTAGAAAGACTCTTGGATCACCTTTAAAGACCAGTTTCAGCTGCTGTGAATTTTCACCAAGTGGTAGACTCTTGGACCTAAAAAATAATTTAAGATCATTCTTTAAAGAGATTCTATGTTTTTGTGAGGATTTGGAATTTGAGCAACAGGTGGCCCACGAAATTAACTTACCTTTTAGAGACAAAGACTCCTCTTTAGTGTTGGTATTCAGCTGTCTTTGAAAGACATAGCTAAACAGTTCGTTTTGGTTTCTGTGTATTTATATTCTCTTACTCCCTTCCCAACCATATGTCTGTCTTCACTTACATCACATCAAGCTGATATATTGGAATTGATTCTAAGATGCTCAAATGTTGGATGATGGACTATAATTTCTTGTTATAATGGCAATTATAAAACCTTAAAGTGATATCTAACAGTGATCATGTCAGGCACTCCCCTAAATATTTTGTACGCATGATTTAATATGCTCATATGAGTACAAGTTCAGTCATTTGCACAGGGACAACCTCAGGACGTGAAGGAACCAAGACTCAAACCCAGGTTTTTTTGTGATGCCATAGCTCTAGTCTGTGATCCTTACTTTATATTTCCTTTTCTCAGAGAACGCAGTAAGTAAACATCCGTTTCTCAATGTTAGCTTTAAAAGGCACTTCATTGCTGACTCCAGAAAATGTTTTCAACATGGATTTGTTCCAAAATACCCAAATAAATGAGAACTGTATAACATAGCCATGCAGGTTGACAAGGTTGTAAGCCTACTATACTGTTTCTATAATGAGGCATCGATTTTCTATATTATCTCCTAACCTTGTAAGTTCTAAGATTCAGTGCTTTTCTTCCCTCCCCCATTTTTCATTAATTTCTTTACAAAACTTTGCTATACTTATAAATTATATTTTAGTTTTCATGTTATACTCCAAGAAACAAATTTTTGTGAATTTATTTTCAGATTCCCACAATATTCCAAGAAAGCAGAGTACATTACTGGCAATACACATTTGAGAACTTACATTGTAGAATTAGCTTGTGAGTTTCTCATGCTAACATTATCTTAACTTATGCATTGGACATATTATGACCCCTTAATGGACAAATCATCAAAGGGCAATGATGTCAACTTTAATACAGATTTGCAAAATTTTAGATAAAAGAAAATGCAGCTTTTCTACCACTTTCCTTTAAACAAAGCCAGTCATCCTCTCTGGATTTTCCATTTCATCATTTACTCATCCACAGCTATGTTCAGTGATTACCTTGAAGATTTTACTTATGGAAATTGTGAATGAAAGCCAGATGGTGTACAATCTCACATGGATTCTCTGATTTCATTCTAAGAATATATGATGTAGATACTATTATTTTAACATCTAAGGATACTCAACTAATAAGTGGCTGCAGCTTATCACTTTGACATCAGATCATGCACCCTCAGTCACATTGCATGTCACACTTACTGAGGAAGCTGCAAAGTGGAGTGCAAGGTATACAGTTATGATGTCTATTCATTCATTTATTCACCAAATATTTATTAAGGACACCCATGTTCTATACACTGTTTTAGAATAGTTATTTAAGGCAAAATCTACATGTTGAGCATTTAAATTTTAGCATCAATCCCAGGGTACAAAATACTAAAGATGAGAAAATAAGGAATAAAAATCAAAGTAGAGCTTTGAAGGACTAAATTTTAAATATCAAAAGTTAAATTTGACATATTATAATTGACTACCTAGGTACAAAAAGTATTTTCTTTAGAGCTATCCAAAATAAAGTTCTAAGGTCTTTTCTTTCTGTTCAGTTATGTGATTCATGAGCTCTTTCAATACTAAATGTCACTTTGAGTGAAAAACTGGGATCAGTAATCAAATCTGACTCCCTGCCTGGTTCAGTCATATATTCTTGCTAATCAGGTAAATCAATGAGTACATTTTTATAAAGAATAGACACCTCCACTTGCTATTTTCTCAAATGTCCTATTTAAGAGCTTTGTAGAATCTGTTTTTCTTTTGTTTCATCCATGGTAATCAAATACACAACCCTGGCAGAGAAATCTCTCTTTCTCTCTCTCTCTCTCTCTCTCTCTCTCTCTCTCTCTCTCTCTCTCTAGCTGTCTCTCTCTTCCTTTTCTTCCTCCCTCCCTTTTCCTTTCTTCTTTCACCTCTATTCCATCTCCCCACATTTTTTTATAAGCTCAAAATTCTGAGTAGTTTAAATACAGTATTAGTCCTTTTCTTACTCTTAAATTACTATGAAAATATTTAGTCCAGGATCAAAGACCTTGACTACAGTCATCGAAAGGTCAATAGGTCTGTTATTGATCAAAACTAAAAATCTCCCTTGTTGATGTCACTTTGACAACTTAACTGAGAATCCCAGAATACCCCAATTTATTTTAATTAGAAACACATTATATTTGAACACAATAGATTTTTAGCTTCAATAAACCTTCTTAGAAAAACTTAAATCAATTAAGATGCTTTCTACTTTACTCTCCATATAATATATTAGGCCTTTTCCCCCTTCCTTTCTTCCTTCCTTCCTTCCTTCCTTCCTTCCTTCCTTCCTTCCTTCCTTCCTTCCTTCCTTCCTCCCTCCCTCCTTCCCTCTCTCCCTCCCTTCCTTCCTTCCTTCCTTCCTTCCTTCCTTCCTTCCTTCCTTCCTTCCTTCCTTCCTTCCTTCCTTCCTTCCTTCCTTCCTCTTTCCTTTCTTCCTTCAGTTCTTTTTTTCTTCTTTAATATTTTTTACTTTCTTCTTTAATTTTCATTGTGAATGTTGATGATATTTTGATTTGGTCCATATTTCCATCCAATATATGTAACTATATTTTTATTTCTACTGATTAAAAATATGATTCAAGTATGTTTGTGTCAATATCTATTTAAAAAACACTAAAAAGTTAACTATGTTGGAACATGTAATTAAAATTATTTATGAAACAGGTAAAGGTCACAGAAATACAATAGTAGTAAACTAGTCATTATCAACTGAATAGTAGTTCATGTTGAAACTAGAACACAGCCTATAGATGATTAGAAACCTCAGAAAACCATGTTATACTCACAACAGTGGCCTGATATATCCATTTGAGGATAGAACTTATTAGTAATCTCTCAATTTGATTAAAATGTAGAATGATAGAGACTTATTTCACCAACCATGAACAAGACACTTTGGAGAGAAAAATGATAGAATGTGTTCTCTACTTTCAGCAATCTTTAAATCTAGTTGTGGAAAAATACATTAGGCATGCCAATGCAAGATAATAAAGTGCAATACAAATAACAGTGCAACGTAAAAATCAAAAGAAAACAAAGATACTACAAGGGAATTAGAAATTAGATGACTGGTTTCAAATACTTTTTCAGAAGCAGAATGTTTCTGAATGCCCTGGCTGGTTTGGCTCAGCGGTTAGAGCATTGGCCCATGGACCAGAGACAGAAGCAGGATGTTTCTGTGATATATATAAGTAAAATATATTTTTTAAAGGAGATGTTCTTATGGAAATATCTTGATTTCATGCTCCAACATAAGGAAGTACGGACTTAAGGAGTGTGTAGTGCTGAGAAGAGGCTTTGTGCAGTTATTCTGCAGATGGACCTGTAAAACATGTAATGCCATGGTTTTGGTCCTGTTTCTCATTTCCATTCTTCCTACCTTAAGTCAATGTTGATGGGCAGAACAAGTCCCACACTAGTGTTCCTATTTCCTGAGCCTCTTCTGAAAAGTGGCTTCCTTTGGTCTACTTTATCTATTGGCTTATTTCCTTCTGTTCTTTGTCTTTTAAAAACTCATCACAAAATCTGGCATGCTGATGGGCAGTTCAGCATCACCAAGACTCACCTTTATGTGTTAAAAAAATTTTTTTTTCTTTATTGATTTTAGAGAGAGAAGAAGGGAGAGGGAGAGAGATAGAAACATCGATGAGAGAGAATATCAATTGGCCGCCTCCTGCATGCCCCCCACTGGGGATCAGGCCCACAACCTGGTTATGTGCCCTGACCGGGAATCAATCCTGCAACCTCTTGGTGCATGGGTCGGCGCTCAATCACTGAGACACTCTGGCTGGGACTTTATGTGTTTTTAACACTGAAGTGCATTTTGTAATTTTTGAAATTCTGACTAATTTTGTGAAAGTAGAGTGGAGAAAATTTATACTTAGTATGGCATTTTCATGCACAACTTTTTAAATAAAAAATTTAATAATAGTAGTATTAGCATTAGACAACATAGATAACATGACTTAATAGTTTTCTATTCATCTTACTAATACTTAATAACATGTAATTAATTATGTTAGTATATGATAAAATTATATTATGTAAATACATATATAAATATAATTTGCACATACATGTTTTATTTACTACTTAATAATATTTAATTTATATTAGTATGTCTTGATACTTAAAATATATTTTGTATGTTTAATGATGTTATTAACATATGTAATGTAATATTTAATATACAACCAGATTTGTAATCATGAGAATGGAATCTATTTTTTTAAATGTTAATTTCAGCTATATTCTTAGTGACTTTTTGAAATAACAAAAAAATTGTTATGTTCTCAATACTCTCATTCAAAGTAAGAGTAAATCTTATTCAATTTTTTTGTTTCTTTTTATATCACTTAAACTGATTTATTTTTTCAATGCTTGCTATTGGAGGGAAGAGAATCTTTATTTGAAAAGTTATGTGAGATGGGTAATAGTTTCACTTCAGATAAATAAGGTTTGGAATATTTATATTCTCTGAATTAATCTTTCAGTAGTTTCTGGGTGACAGATCTGTCAGTCAAAACATTTATTTTATTGATATTTTCTCAGCACTTTTAAGTCTATTTCTATTCATTTCATCATTCATTAAAGTGTAGTGTCTTTCAATTTCTGAATTTTTGGTGTTGTGGGGGCAGCAGGAAACTGGAATATTGCCAATGTCAGGCGTCACTGCATGATTTTGACCACTAGAGATTAGTCCGCCTTTTAAATGACACACTTGCAATTTTTCTCCATTTTTGTGCACTGTCGTATTTAATCATCCTTTTCATGTACAATTGAAACATTCTGACAACACACTACATTTCCATTTATGGCAGTTCTGAGTGATACGGGAAATGTGTTTTATGCCATATAACCTTGAAATTGCCAAATAACAAACTTGTATTTTAATCATTTTTCACTCTGATTAGCATTTGAACTATGCTATTTAAGTATTAAGTGACAAGGAAATGAATACCAATGTCTCATTTTAGTGCACCACTAAAATTTAGGAGTCAATAAAGTATCTCCAAGTGTCAACCTCAAAAGATCTGTCATTAACATTTAATAATACACTGCCTCTGCTTTTTATGATACATCTGAGCTGGTGGAGTCGTGCATTTATTTGTGTTTAGGGCATTTCTCCTTATCTCCAGGCTGCACATTTTGTTTCTAATATGGATATTATGACTTGTCTGATGCATTTATCTTTTTGAAATATCACAAAATGTGATTATTTGCTTCCTTTTGCATATACTGAATTTTAATATCTAGTGGTTTGAATTCTATATTACTCTTTAGAAATAAAATGGATTTAATGTTAAGTCCACATTTTAAGAAGTTCTACTTTTTTGTTTTAATTTTAAAATCTTTCCATCTAATATTTAATTGTCATGGCTATGTGATATATTTATTTCAAATTTAAGATTTAAAAAATTATAAATGTTTTTATTAGAAATAATTTAGACCAGATTAAAACAATTTAAATAATGTCAGCACTGTATCTACTGTTTAAATAAAACCACTGCCTGGCCAGTGTGGCTCAGTGGATTGAGCATCATCCCATGGACTGAGACATCCCGGTTCGATTCTGATCAAGGCACATGCCTGGGTTGCAGGATCGATATCCAGTGGGAGTGTGCAGGAGGCAGCTGATCAATGTATCTTCTTTCTCACATCAATCTATCTCTCTCCCTTCCTCTCTCCCTCTAAAAAAAAAAAAAAAATCAATAAAAAAATACATATTTAAATAATAAAACCACTGATTACAATAAGCTGTAAAGTCATATCTTATGATAACCTTTGAAATATGCAGAAGTTTAAAGAGTTACTAGAATTGCAATCTTCATTCATATTTTACTTGCCATTTTACTCAAGGGTTTATTAATTTTTTTCTAGTAACATTTTTCATAAGCTCTAGGTTTTTGTAGTTATTTTGTTGTTCCTTGCTTTAACACATACTTTATAGCCAATTATGATACAGCCTCTTCAGGAATCAACACCAGCAATAACAATAGCAACAATAAGTACTAGCTATTGGCAGCTGAATGCTTGCTATGTTTCAAATATTTTGCTTGGTGCTTTATGTACATCATCCCATTTTATCCCTAAATAGATCTGTGTATTGTCATTGTTATTTGCACAGAGGCAGAAGAAGAGTCACACTTCTGTTCAAGGTCACGCCACTCTACTGGACAGAGCTGGAATTTCTGTCCAAGCCTGTCTGACTCCAAAGGGAATGTTTTAATGTTTCATAGTATCGCAGACTTGCTTAATTTTTATATTAAACTGTTTTTATTATTTAGGTATTATTCAGAACCTGTTATCATAAAAAGTTAATCCTGATTATAATAGCAGTTATTATTACTGGGCAAGATGAAGCACTCACTGATCATATAACCTAGGTATGAAATATACTCATCACAACCACCACAAAAATTTGGTGTTAATATAACTTTAGCTTTGAGGATAGCTACATTGGTAGAATGAGACAAATTTGAACTCCAATTGGTCTGGAACCTGAGTTTTTAACTCTTGCTTATTCTTTCCCCCAAATACGATGCCTTGAGCATATCCACTACTATAACTGCATTGTATTTTTTATTTATTCACAACTTCTCCAAGCTTGCTTACATTATCAAATGTCATCTTTGTTATTTTTTCTCATTATTACTGAAATAAATAACTTACATAATATGACATAATAGCAAACAAACATTTATGGCATTGTAAATGTTTTAGTGTAAAATATCATGGAAATATACAGCTCCTTTTTGTTTTGGAATAAGAGTCATAATATTTTAGTGGATCATCTTTCTAAAGGTAGAGCATATATTTCATTTTTGAGGGGTATTTTTTTCTGCAAGATCTTTGAAGTGTGTGGTAATATTAAGTTGTGTGTTACAAAGTAAATTATAATCTAAAAACATCAAAATCGAATGCCTCTTTGATTTTTCAAAACCAGGATTATTTTTACTGCATTCTTTTAGAGTTTGCCATAAGGGGACAAACTGATCTTTTTTTAAATGCTGTTTTCTTTCTCATTTATTATTTTACACAGATAACCCCTGGACTCCATCCTGGATCCACTTTGATTCCAATGAATAGCATTTCTCTGCCACAAGGAGAAGATGATTACGGGTACCAGTGTTTGGAGGGCAAAGACTGTGCCAGTTTCTTCTGTTGCTTTGAAGACTGCAGAACAGGGTCCTGGAGGGAAGGCAGGATCCACATCCGCATTGCCAAAATTGATTCCTATTCTCGAATCTTTTTTCCAACAGCTTTTGCCCTGTTCAATCTGGTTTATTGGGTTGGCTATCTTTACTTATAAGTTCTACAAAAAGAAAATTGACTAAATCCCATATAATTTACTGCACTTCAGTAACATGAAGTTTAAGTTTAAAATTCAGAGAAACTAATGACTAAAATGTGAATATTATTGTGACCATTTTAAGACTGTCATAAGTAAGTAAAGTAGCAGTTTGCATATTAAGTTACTTGAATTTATGTAAAACAGATTATTTGTAAAATTCAGTCCATTAAAATACTATTATATATTTTTACTTGAATTTTATTTATTTTACTTAAACTACATCAGGATTTTGAACTACATTCCTTGATTCATATTTTAAAGATGGAATGATTTTAATACATATTTTATTTAAATACAATCTATATATATGGCAGCTTGTTGTAATGCCTAATATTTATGTAGTAATTTTATGCCTACAAAATATTGTTAATTGGATTTTTCATGCCTTTTTTTTATGCCCTGTTTGGAATAGAGCATGTTAAATACATAAAGCCTTGATTTCTTGGGATTTATTTTCAAGATGTTTTACTCCAAGGAAGAAAGTAATTTACTTATAAATGTTTTATTAATTAAAGAAGACCACGCTAATTTTTACATAATTAAAAGGCCAATTTTTATCTATTTTAATCAAGTCTATTTCCTGACACAATTTTAAATAGAACTCCAGTTACATTTCTTTTTTTAATTAAATTTATTAGGGTGACATTTGTTAATAAGATTACATAGATTTTTGGATGATTTACAAACTACGATGAATACCACCAAAGTCATCTTTTTAAAATACAAGGTAAAAAAAAAAAAAGTTGCATTGAACTATTTTATTCGCTGCTTCATAACATTTATGTAGTGTAAGGAGCTAACACTGAAATATTTAGCTCGAACAACACTGGAAATAAATGGAGAGAGAATTGATCTTTTTCTGTGTATTCTACAAAAGTGTTACATTCCCTAAATTAACAGAAATACTGAGGACATGTGCTTTGTAGTTAAATAATTATTACCTAGTAAGTTGAGTAATAGTTTATATTAGGGCCTTAAATATGAACTATTAACATTTTTCAAACTAAAAATGTTCTGGAAACATAGTTTTAGGCGTTTGTTATACATTGCCTTTTCCGTCGCCTAAGTTTGGACCCTGTCAGTTTTACAACTTCACTAAAAATCAGTACAGTATTCTCTTTTCTGAATGGTAGCTGACCCAGAAGTCAGTTCCTGCTGAGGTCCGGTGAGAGCACCGCTAATGCACCTGACTGGGAGCTCTACGTACAGGGGCAGGAAGAGAAAGTCTCACTCTAATTTAAAGTTAGTTAACAGTTTCCAACGATTAACGAACTTGGAGTCAAGTTAGGCTTTAGTCATTATGTTCTTGTAACTAGTTTGGCATATCAGTTGTTTATAAGAAACCCATATTCATTAATTATCACCCAGTTTTCTAGAAAATATCCAGAGGGATCTTGGAGATAAAATTTAAAATCTGTTTCCATTGCCGAGAGCAACTATGAGAATGAAGTTTTTTGATAAAGGCCTATCTTATGTTAGGTGGATGAAGCTGTCACCTGTACATTTGACACTCCAGTTTTTAATAAATAATTCCTTCATATGGTTAGTGAATACACGAGGGGGGTTCTGTCATGCTTACACTTATGTTTTTAGAATATAGCTTTTGAAATATCTAAATGTATTATATTGTGTGCTCCTCAGATATGTCTGAAATTTTTTTACTATATTTATAAACCTCCAAAAAAATAAGCATAAATTGAACCATAATGCCCGATTATCCACCGACACTACTCTTTTTGAATGGAGAGCCAAATTAAACTTTGGCCATGTAATATATCATTTATGAATTATTCATGCATTATTTTTATAACATTGAGTATTGATAGATATTCTTAAGGTGAACATTAATTTAGAGCTGAATAAAAAAGTACCCATGAAGAATAAAACGCTTCACTAAAATGTACTATAACTGTTTCCATAAGACATTTCAAAGGGAATGCAGTTTTAAGCTGTAGCCTGCTCACTGTCATGGGGCAAAGCTAATTCTGGGATTCTTTTAAGTCTATCTAAGCATGACTACATTTTAAAATACTTAAAAATGCATAGTATAAATAGCTTTGATTTTTTCTCATTGGTGTTCCATTAACCTGGATTTAAATGTTAACAATATTTACAAGTGGAAATAAAATTGATAAAAATAATAGAAGATGCTTTTCTATATACATTCATTGTACATACCATCAAAACAACAACTTTGTTTTCAAAGCCAGTGGTATTTTGAGCAGTTTTATTTAAACACATAGATCAGAAACAGAGGTGTGCAAATATTATTTCTAAAAGTGAGAATAAAGAGGTGAAAGTACAGTTTGACTCTTTTCATGAGAAATCGAGTAGAGCTTATTTTCAAAGGGAATGCCGATGAATTACTCTTCTCTTCTTTAAAAAATTTTTGCCATCTTGAGAAATAATTCTTTTTAAATCCTCCTCTTTCTCTAATGAGTTATATCTTAATTTATTGGATTCTAAAACTTTTGTTTTCTAGCTGCTTTAAGTGTTGTTAACACTAACCTAAAATAGTGGATACAGAGGATGGAAAGAATAGTTGGAGCAGAAGGATATAGAATCATTTGGGAAAATGATAATTTATACAGACCGTCCTCTAAATAAGTGACCAGGATCCAGAAGTTTTGAGAAGGGATATTATGACTGGTACGACTTTATTCTCTCGGATTTACGATTGCACGATAATATTGTGTTTATTCTTCAATTGCATAGATAGACTTAGACTCACTTGAAATTGATTTCTAAAATACCAAACAGTTTCTGGAACAACAACAACAACAAAAAAAAAATCAACAAGCTTAAGATTATCTGGGAATTCAGTAGGGAAAGGGAAAATTTCCTCAGTAAATTTATCTAAATATAATGTTTTAATTTAAGTAGGAATTACACAATTCATTGGATTCATTTTAAGATAAAGGCAAATTTTATTGAGGTGTTTTAAAAACTGATGAACTGTAGGTTAAGGAACAGTAAATTAATGTAAATAAATGGACAATCACCAGTTTTTCTTTAATGTGTTTTCATATTCTGACATCAATATATGGTCATAAAATATGCTATATTTTTTGCTTTAAAGCAAGACCAAAACTGAGGGCAGCATGCTTGCCAATGATTTATCATCAAAAAGAGTGGTTGATAGTACTTTCACATCAAGGGACCCATAATTGTAAAATGTGAGATTGTATTCCGAGTCAATATATTGTAATGAGATGTATCTTGTACTTGGATTATACAAGAGGAGATTTAATAATCACATAATAAATGAATAAATACATATATAAAATTATCAAAGTTCTATCCCAGTGACTATTTTTACTCTTGCTAAATTTCCTGTAGCAGTTATTTCATCAATCATAGTGCTGGAGTTGAAGTGATCAGTAGATGTTTAATGATTTAGCATTTGTCCCACACAAAACATTTTGAAAATTATTTCTGATCAAGCTATTTTTCTTTCCATCAAATTTATATCACTCCTCAATGTCATACCATATGAAGTCCAGACATACTTGGTATTATGTTTCTGTTGGTCATCACTGTTTTTCACTGCTGGAAAGCACTTGACAGGCCACTATAACGTCACAGAAACCCTTACTAAGCCTCTATAAAAACAAAAAGAAAACAAAACCTTTTCCAAATGGAGTTTCCTCACACTATTACCCACATTGCCCTAGTAAATGTAAGATCAGATCTGTCTCTTTTGTGTTTGCATTTTGAAAGTAATATAACCTAATTCAAATATTATGCCATTTTTATGTACAAGGTACATAGATACAATAGGCAATACATAAAAATGAACTCTCAAGGAACATACAATCGAATGATTAGTTATACAGTTTAAAGGAGAGAGGACAATGGGGAAAATTTCATGGAGGCTTTGCGTTTGGAGATGGGAGCTTGAGATTCCATATGTCAATAGGTGAAGTTAACAGAGCTTACACTTCCCAGTTGAATAAACAGCTTGAATAAAGCTGGGTTCAAATAAAAATTTCATTTTAATTGAAGGTTAAGATTCATATGGAGATGATCAAAGATGACACTAGAAAGATAGCTTGAGACCTATGGTAGAAAGGCAAGAATATGAACTTCAGGAGGCTGCGTAATATTATATATTTAAAGAATTTACAAAGATGTTTGAGTACAAAAGAACCATCATTAACACTGTAAAAGTTTCATCTTAATAGTGTGTAATGTTTGGAGTAAGAAAAGCCAAGAGAGGATGAAGGTCAGTACTCTGGCGATAGAAGTTCAATGGAGAAAGAGAAGATAACCGCTGAATAAGCAAGTGTAAATGACATACGTGAAGCTGTGATTAATAGAGAACATTAAATGAGTGACGTGGAGTGTGTGAAGGGAGAGGAGATCCTGTATTCAATGGCACATATGTGTGTGTAAACAGACACCAGAACACAAGGAAATTCTGGATGTATTATAACATTTACTGCTGTTGTTTTGAACATTTAAAATCAAATACTTATATTTTTCTATTTATTATTGCTTTTCCCATATTAGAGATGAAGGAAAAAATAATATCCTGAAGTATACATCATAAAGCAGGTCGGTCTAGGTTATTATTTTTTAAATAATGTTACTTATTAAAAGATCTTTCTCTTCAAATAGCTTTTTTTTTTTTTCTTTCTAATTGAAGGGGCAAAAATGTATTTGGACAAAGAAAGGAATGGAAAGGAGCTGTGAATAGAAATAGGCTGCTGTGGGACCAGACAAATCCAGGAAGTTGATTTCTGACTCTTGAAGAGTTTCTGAAATATTTGTCTCAAAATAAATAAATTTTTTATTGCTGGACAATGAAATGTACCTTTAACCTTTGAGTCTGTGAATAGGTAAGAAGAGTCTTCTTAACTGCAATACAGTTAAGCAGAAAGGGCTAATTAACACATTTTAAGACATGGTTCACCTAAAAGGAAATATTTTGGGTCTTAATAAATCACTGTAATAACAGTTGTTTGCATTCATTAAGTGTATGTAGGTGCTTCGTACAATAAAGTTTTATGGCTTGTGATTGTAATGGCTATGTTGTCTGCTTCTGCCTCATCATTCTGGGAGCATTTTGTGAGTATGTGGCAAGGGTATCTCCAATTTCCAATATATTTTGTAATTTCATGATTCTAAGTGCATTTTCACATTGTTCCAATAATGAAAATAAATTTAGAGTTTGTCTTTGTTAGAGAATTAAGAAAATAAATTGAACTATAAAAGATTAGGCAAAGATAGCTAATGTTTATGTGTGATTTTCACTGCAAAGACTATGAACTTCTGGATTATTCTGACATCCTATGATTTTATCCTAATCTGAATTTCCAATACCCCTCCCAAGATGAGTCAATGAGGGCACTATATATTAGCTGGTGTTAGTACTCAGGCCATTTCAAATATCCTGAATTATGAAAATATCTTATTTTATTTGAACAAAGTTAATGAAAGGAAAATTAATAGCCAAAAAATCAGGAAAGACAGTATCTTCTGCCTCACCCTTAAAGCTCTCCCCTCTCTGCCACCAAAGCACAGTACTTCAAAAAAAAAAAAAAAACTGTGATTCTTTCTTTAAATCCAATGCTGTTTTCATAAAAAGTGAAGAAAATGGAGGAGAGCTTAATGTTTCTCCAGCACCTGCCCTGTGTCTGGAACTTTAAATGCATCATATATCAATAATTTACTTTCCAAATCAAAGGGCTCTATTTAACAGATGGAAAAACCAAAGCTCAGTCTATTAGATACATTCTCCAAGCTCATATACCTGTAACTTGAAATTAAATTTACGTACCTATAGCTATAGTGATCACTATCTTTCAATTACATGAACGTACTCTAGTGATAAAGTGATTCTTCATATTCCAATACTAGAACTGGTTTCTTTCACAAAAGAGAAGTTTAGACCTAATGAAACAACCTACTCAATTCTGTTTAAAGCACACAAACACTATATTATTCAGTAAGAGCTTAATCTTTGTTATTTCCTTCTTTCCATTGTAAACTTAATTTTAACTGAACCACTTTAAACATATGCTTAAAGTGTTCTGAAAAATTATTCTTGCTAGCCAATCAAATATAATACAATATTGACCTTTTAAAATTAAATTTATTGGGAGGACATTGGTTAATGAAATTATATAGGTTTAAAGTATACAATTCAATGACACATCATCTATAAATTGTGTTGTGTGCCCACCATCCGAAGTCAAATCTTGCATCACTGTAGACATGACCCCTTTAACTTTTACTACCCCTTTACCCCCCTTCCCTCTGGTAACCACCATACTGTTGTCTTTGTCTATGATTTCTGTTTATTTATCTTGTTTGTTTATTTGTTGCTTTCAATTTTATATCCCTCATATGAGTGAAATCATAACACCTCACACCTGTTAGAATGGCTGTTATCAAGAAGACAAGTAATGACAAGTGTTGGAAATGTGGGGGAAAAGGAATCTTCATTCTCTGCTGATGGGAAAGCAAACTGGTACAGTCACTATGGAAAACAGCATGAAGGCTCCTAAAAAATTAAGAATAGAATTAACATTTGACTCATAAACCCCTCTTCTGGGTATCTACCTGAAAAATTTGAAAACATTTATTCTCAAAGATATATGTACCACCTATGCTCATTGCAGCATTATTGATGGTGGCCAAGACATGGAAACAATCAAAGTGCCCTTTGATAGATGATTGAATAAAGGAAATATGGTATATATATATACAATGGAATGCTACTTGGCCATAAGAAAGGAGGAAGAACTGCTATTTGTGAAAACATGGACGGATCTTGAGAATATCCTGCAAAGCGAAATAAGCCAGAAAGAAAAATTTAGGTATTGACTTTTTAGAAATGGAATTGACAAACTATTGAAACCAAGAGGCAGTGATGGTGAAAGGGTTAGTAATGTTTTAAAGGGTAAAGTAAAAGCTTGCAAAAGGTGGAAACTGTGAAAAAGTGTATTGCTTGCATGACCTTTGCTCAGCCTTCTGTTGACTACAGATTATCGGATTATCCTCAAGGCATGAATCACCCAGCAGATGCAGATGTGATACCAGACCAATCCAACTGCAAAGTGGACAATGGGCCAGGCTGAATATGTCAGCAGGAACTGCCGGAAGCTAGAAGTAGAGCATATAACCTACACCCCAACTGTTATTCGAGACTGACTCCTTTTCGGCTCAACCCGCCTGCACCCAAGCACATGCAATAAAATCATTTTGTTCTACATTGGCCTTGTGTTGTGGATGTGATCTCCCGAGAGCTCAGACCTTTTAATTGGATCCAAGTTCATTGCAAAATTGAAGAATGAGTTCATGGACAAAGGGGCAAGTGAAAGTAAAGTTTATTTGAAAAATAGACAGACTTCTTGCAACTCGGAGGGCACCCATGTAGGTTGCCAGTGAGGCTCTTTTTGTAGGGGTAGATATATGCCTTGCTAACCTCCAATTGGTCCTTTCGAGGAGTTCTGCCTTAGCAACATCCATACATTTTAAAGCTTGTGTTTCCCACATAACTGGGTTTAGTCCTAGGTCACCAAGCTCTAAATGCATATTACCCTCTGGAAAAAGCATATGTGGGCACCACTGACTTTTGAAAAAGCTCACCCTATCAGTTGAATTGGGGCATATTTGAGTAGCAAAGATATATATTGTTCCATAACATTCCCTAGTTGGAAGTGGACGGGTTCTGATTTAAAAACAGACATTGATTAGCTATCCCTGGCATTTGAACAAAAGCTTTACTCCCAGGGAAGAGACAAGTTAGTTGGGTGTGGTTAAGAACAAATAAAGTAGCCCCAGGCATCTATAGGGGCCTTAGGGGATTACCTTTGTATGATAATTTCAATTTCTTCCTATTAGTGGAGAGGAGGGGAAACGCCCTTGGAACAACCCTATGTTTGCTTTTGTTTTCTTTTCTACATCCAATTTTGGTTTTCTATAATCCTTTTTAAGGTAACCTGGCTTTCTGCAATAGAAACATTCTCTATAGTTTCACAGAACTCATTCAGCAATCCTGTTGTCTTGCTCCCAGAAACCAGTAGGTATATTAATTGGAGTAGGCCAGACTTGCCAGCACTATATTCTTTAACAGTAAATAAAATTCATTTGCAAATCCATCAGGGTCCCAGGAAAAGGAACTATACAATCAATCACTGTTCCTCTCTTGCCTGAAACCAGCCTTTCTGGGGGGTTTTTTGTTATGTAATTGACCTGTTCTCCTTCCAGGAGCTTCTAATTTGCAATCAAGAGAAGCTTTTCACTTCCACAAATCAGGAGTGTTAAGGGGGGCTGGGAGTTTCTGGCCTTGGAAGCACAAGTTCCCATGTTGATTTTAGTTTTATTTTGAGATTTGTGGAGTCTGAATAAACCTCCAGATCTACTGTGTACTGAATTCTGCCTGTGTGCTGAGCTCCAGGTCTCCACAAACCTCCCCAAGTTCTCAGCCTTCCCTTTCCATGGTCCCATCCCTTACTGACTAACCTGCCTCTATCTCCTCACTATGGCCACAGCAGTGTTTATCAGAACACAGTCACCCCCTGGCAGTTGCATATGTCTGTTGCTGCTTTTGCACTATAAAGGTAGAGCTAAGTCAGTGCAAGAGAAATCAAGCCTAAATATTTACTCTCTGGCACTTTCCAGAAAAAGTTTGCCAACACCTGTATTGAGGTAACTGTATTGTGCCATTTAAAAACACACCACATTTTTAAAATTTATTTAAAAATTTTTTAATTTTAAAAGAAAAAGAACATGTTGAAAAAAGTTTTATGTGAAATAATGTACATAATTTCTCTCTACTGTGCTATATAGACTCAACTTCTCTTAACGAGATATTAATCAAAACTATGTTTATTTTTTATAATCTGTAAAAGAGTTGTTTTAAATTTGTTTTATGAATGAACACTAAAATTGACATGCTTTAAGTAAAAAAGTAATAAATGCAAATATTAAAATATTTTTAATATCTTTCCCCTTGAGACAGCCTAAAGTATATTTCCTCATTAAACTTGTTTGTTTAAATATAAAATCTTGCTTTTACCATTTTTCAAGTACTAAAATCCAAGAAGGGCTTTCTGAATAATTTCATTGAAATAAATATTTAATTCACTTTGCACATTACTCATGTGCTTTCCCTCTGCATCTGAGGATGTGCACTTTAATTTTTAAAATTTACATTTCAAATAGTCACAAAAGTAATTTGTTAAAATCGTCACACTGAATAAAATAGGAAACCTTCTTTAAGACAATACTATGCAATAAGTAACTTTTGTAATGATACACTCAACATTTACATTAATTAAATCTCTGAAAACTGATTCAAGTACACTACTACAATTTTCTTATATTCATACAGATTTTGATTTTTAATTTTTAATTTTTTTAGCTTTTAACCTTCAAATTACTGTGCTAAGATCTTAATTCTTTATCCTGACTTGTCTTTTTAGAAGATTACTTTGATGATAAAAAATATTGAGACAATGATTCCCTGGCTGGTTTGGCTTAGCGGTTAGAGTGTTGACCTGTAGACTTAAGAGTCTCAGGTTTGCTTCCCAGTCAAAAACACATATCTGCATTGCAGGTTCAATCCTGAGGCAACCAATCAATGTGCATTTCTCACATTGATCTCTCTCTATCTCTCTCCCTCCTCCATTCAACTCTATCTAAAAAAAATTTTTTGAAATAATGAAAAGCTCACTTTGCATTTATATTAATAATTAATATTGACATATTGCTTAACTATACAAGCAATTTTGTATTAATAATCTCAGCTGACAAGTAGCAAAGCATATGGCACAGGAGTGACCAATAGTAAGCAACTCCATTTGACAAACAGGAAGACAGCGAGCCAGAGAGTATGGGTGAATTATATCACATACCACATCTCGAGTTCAGGATTTTTGCTTGTAAATTTTGTGTTTACAACATAAACTCTGGGTTTTAAGGCATATTATAAAAACTTTTGAATAATTTTTACTGCACAGCTAATCCCTTCCATCTTCCCTGACTTTGTCTCCTCAGGAATGAGTTAACGAAGGTAAGAAAATATATTCTCACCATAAAGTGTTTTTGGTGATTTTCAGTCATGCTCCCAGAGAGAGAATGAAGAGAGATTCAAATTGTGTAATTTAAGAAGGATTTAATTGAAGGACAGGTTACAAAAGTGTGGGAAAGAGTTAGGAAAGCCCCAAGTATCTTCCAGAATCCAGAAACTAACTCCAGAAGTGGGAACTCATATGAGAGGGCCAAATGGGGAAGGAGTGGTTATGAAAAGCTGGGATCAAAGGACATTTGACAGGCACGGTGGCCTTCAGTCAAGGACACACATGGCTTGTGGCAGCCCTGCTGGAGGCCACCTGTGGAATAAATACCCCAGTGGCATTGCTTCCCTTCTTTTCTCTGATCTTCTCGGGCAAACACTATCTGGAAGCCAGAGGGCAAGGAGACATTTGATCTAATCCATACAGGCCAGTTTTCTGGGACACAGAGCAGAGAGAAGGGTGGAGTGATTTGGGTGGAAACAGAAAATATCCAGAAAAATGTTTGAGGACACTATCAAGATATTCAGAATTGATTAAATGTAATGCACTTTATGGTCCCATTTGTACATATTCCCTAATGGAGAACAAGGGAGGCAGTCTCTGGCATCTCTGAGCTCCATGCCTCTTGTTGCAGGTTTAATAGCTGTGGCTAGGCCAGGAGGCCTGGCAAGTTTGATTTATGCATCAAAGAAGTGTCTCTCTCTCTCTCTCTCTCTAACTCAATTTTCTCTAATACTGGTAGAATTTTGGCATATTGATGTAGTAAATTTCTAGGTATATGTGTGTTCGAAGAGCCAAAGGCTAGTTTACTAGAATGTTTTTTAAATTGACAAGTGTTGCCACAGTACCAGTTAGTATAATTGTTTCTTTGTCTCTACTGTACACCTTTTTTCCTTGACAATTTAATAGAGGAGGAGAAGCTAGTCCAAGAAAGATAAAATCTGGGTCTTTCTAGGTCTTTCTTTCTTGCTAGGATTACAACAATGAATATGACATATTTTCTGACTTCAATAATTGCTATAAGCTAGAGTAAAATAGTACATACTGAGTTTTTACCATGTGCCCAGAATTATTTACAAAAATTAAATCGAGAGTGAGGGTGAAAATTTTAAATGTATTAATAGTATTGACTGGTCTGCAATTGAACATTTGTGGTACAACCTGGTCCATAGTTCAATCCCAATTTAATCACATTCCACAAACAACTGTAATACAGGAAACTCCAGGTGACACATTGAGCTCACTATAGTGGAAATACGAGCCATGTTTTTCGGTGAGGACTTGTGAGAAGGAATGGCTTCTGAGGATTAAAGTATGAGTGGGCAATGTATAATAAGGTTAAAATAAGAAAAAGTAATTATAGCAAGTACATAACATGCACTTGGCATTGTCCTAAGAGCTTTAATCATAATAACTAGCTTAATCCTTACAGCATTCCTAAGTATTAGCTATTATTATTATCTCCAATTGAAACAAAGGGAACTGAGGCACAGAGCAGTTGAGATACTTGCCCAAGGACACAGAGAAAGTGAATGAAAGTGGGTTGATCGTAGGCCATCCTGGAAGTCTGGTCTCTAGATCACCCTGCACAACTGCCTCTCCAGGATCCAGGCTCCACCTGCACAGCCCACACCCTACAATATTACTATGAATGTCTTTTCTCATAGTTAAAGGATAGAGTCAGCACAACATGCATGTCCACAATGGAATTAAAACAGAAGATTTTATTGCAGGTCTGACAAATTGGAGAAAATTATTTATATTAATTTGTATAACTGGAAAGCCAAAGGCCACAGGTTAATCACCCTAGCTTGAGACTATAGGAATGAATAGGGATGAAAAAATGGGTAATCTCCAAATGGAATCCACAGATTTAATGTTTCAAATTCTTTTATAAATTAAAATTACTTCTATAATGATTCAGCATTGTTCTATATATCCAAAGTTTGAAAGCAGGATGTCCAAAGGATATCTGCACACCCACATCCACTGAAGCACAATTCACTGTAACCAAATGGTGGAAGCATCCCAATGGTCACTGATGGAGGAATGGATAAAAACATTGGAGTATATACTTAGAATGAAATACTATTCAGTTTTTTAAAAAGAGGGTAATTCTGTCACATGCTATAACATGAATGAAACTTGAGGACAATTTACTAAGTAAAATAAATCAGCATAAAAAGACAAATACTGTAGATTACACTTATACGAGGTACTGGGAGTAGTCAAATTCATAGAAACAGAAAGAATGTTAATGCCAAGGGCTGGGGAAAGAGGAAAATAGAGAACTGCGTAATGGCTATACAGATTCAGGTATTGCAAAATGAGAAAGTTCTAGAGATCTATTGCACTATAATGCAAATATAGTTAATACAACTGTACACCTAAAAAAGAAAAAAAGTTTATGTTTTTTTACCACAATTAAATATATATCTATATATCTATCTATATTTATCCATCTATGTCTATACCTATATCTATAACATCTATCCATATCTAGCTATATCTATATACAGTTGACCCTTGAACAACATGGGTTTGAACTTCACAGGTTTACTTATATGTGAATTTTTTCAATAAATATACAGTTGGCCCTGGCCAGTTTGGCTCAGCAGTTAGAGCTTTGGCCCACAGACCAATAAGTCACGGGTTCAATTCTGGTCAAGGGCATGTACCTCAGTTGTGGTTCAGTCCTAGCCCTGCAGGAAGCAGCCAATTAATGTGTCTCTCTCACATTGATCTTTCTCTCTCTCTCTTCCCCACTCCCTCCCGTTCTATCGGAAAATAAATGGAAAAATATCCTCAAGTGAGGATTTTAAAAATAAATAAATAAATATACAGTTGACCCTCTGTATTCCCAGGTTCCATATCTGCAGATTCAACCAACCACAGATGGAAAACAGTACTTTCCACCTGTGGTTGGGAATTTGCTGATGCAGAGGGTAAACTATATGCATTGTTCTGTGTCATTTTATTTAAGGGACTTGAGCATCTGCAGGCTTGGGTATCCATGGGGGATTTACCTAAAACCCAAGGAAGGCTGGGTTTTAGGTAAGTCAAAGTTATACACAGATTTTTGACTTGTGGTGTTTGGCACCTCTAGCCCTTGTGCTGAAAAAGGATCAACTCTAAGTACTTCCACAATCTTCTTTGCAGATTGAGTATAGAAGGGTGGCATAAAGAATGGCCATTATATTTAGGAAAATTTGTTTTTCAAACATTGTATAGCAAAAACAATAAAACTTCTGAAATTATTCAGAATTGGAATAAAATCCTAGCTCTCCCTTATTTTGGGGTGGCTAGATAAATTACTTAAATGTATAAACCCTGGTTGTTTTTGTGTTGTTTTTTTTTCATCTAAAATTTGGGTCTAACATATACTTGAAATGATTTAACAAAGATAACTTTTATGAAAACATTTAGTGTCTCATAGATGCTCCAAAATTGTTTATATCTTCCTCTGATATTTATGTGAAGGGAAAGACTTATAAAAGGGAGATTTCTTGAAATAATGACTTTTTGATCCAGGCTATAATAGAAAGCAGCATTATATAGCAGTTGAAATGTGACTCTGAATTCAGATGCCCAGTTTTTGCTCAGCTTTATATGGCATTGGGAAATCTACTTAACCCTCCCCAAGCTATATTTAGCTCAACTGTAAAATATGGATGACAATAAATGCACTGACTGTAGGATGTTCAGCAGACTATATATATATATATTTGAAGTCCCTTTCTTCCCCCTGGACTTTTTCTACTATAGAAGCAAAAGAAAAATAAATATTTGTCTTCCAAATGTTTCTTATAATTTGAGGGTGACCATGTGATGCAATTCTCATTAATTAGATGTAAGAAAGTACCTGGGTGTTCTTTCTACCAATCTTTTCTTTTTCTGCTTAAGAAATATGCTAGGTTGGTGTGTGCAATCAGGTCTTTAGACCTATGAGCTTCCGGCCTTTCCCCTCTTTCTGGAATTCAGATACAAGACCTGGATGTACAAAAGTCAATGTATAGAAAGAATAGGGATCATTATACCATTGCCCAAATTCCCATCGAAGCCTTAAACCCCAAACTTTCATGAAGTATGGATTTGACAAAACAACACTCTATTCTTTAAGACACTGTACAGACTTATTGCAAACATTAAAGGAAGCAAAGGGAGGAAAGCAATTATTACATGATTTCCTTGCAGCAAATTCTTAGTGACAGACACATATGCCTAGTTGAATGTGAGTCTCATAACCCTCTGTTTCATATTCTATGGTGGTGAGCATATGGTAGAAGAATGCATTGGTATCAGTCTACATGGAAGCCATAATTCAATATTTTTATGACTTTTTTAACCTTTGCCAATAATACATAATTATGAATGGCAGTTGTATTACAGGTTTCCTCAATTTTTACAGAGCCTAGTGATCAATATAACCTTATGGATTAGTTGAACAGTGAGGAAAGTAGACTTTCAAGAATCCACGGGGTTTGCAAAAATTTTTTTCTGTTATGGATCTTACTGTTGCATTTAAAAATATTGGATGTGCATCTGCTTTGAACTATTTTGATGAGCTTAAAATATCTTGGGGGAGTAGAATGTGTGTAGCATATGCTCAAGCCTTAGTTCATTGATTAGCTTATCGAGCCGTGCTGACTGCCTAGTGTAAAGCTGATTCATTTTGTGATTCATCATAGGAAAAGCTAATAAGTTGAAATAGTGGTTTTTTTTTTACTATTTTGGAAAAATGTATGTTTCCTAATGGCCTTTAAATGGTGTAGTTTTCAACCATGACCTGCTTTCTTTAAACTATCAAGATGAAAATTAAAATAACATTTAAAATGATACATTTTAATGAAGTAAAGATGTGACTGGCTCTTGGAAAGAAAGTATATGAATCAAATCATAATTCCAGAGTTCCATTATTTATTGAACCAATTGCACAGTAGATTGTGTTTTCCAGAAATGGATGCAACATTTCCCAACACACATATTCTTTTTCACAATGTGATTTTGACCTTCCTCCAATTAAGAAATAGGACTTAGTTTGTTTCTTTAGAATCTGGATAGGTTTGTGACTCTAGTGAAACTGATGTGAACAATCCAATGTTAAAGCATATGAAGTAACACAACCTTTGCCTAGTTCTTTTGGGGCACTTGGTCCTGCACCCTTGCCTGTATGCTGTGAAGAATCACAAAATAGCCCATGCAGAGAAATCACATGGACAAACAATATTCAGGTGTTCTAGGTATTAGGTCAGCTAAGGTCCCAGCTGACAACCAGTATCAAACTACTCAATGTGTGAGTGAAGATGAGCCCAGATAATTTCGGTTCTCAGGCACTGAATCACTTCTAGCCTTCCAATATTCCCAGCTGAGGGCCCAGACATGGTGGAATTGAGGTAAACCATTCCCATTGTGGCATATGAAAATTCTTTTTTTCAATTAAGTTTATTGGGGTGACACTGATTAATAAAATTATATGTTTCAAGTGTATAATTTTATGATACATCATATATTGCATTGTGTACTTACCACCCAAAACCTAGTTTCCTTCTGTAATCATACACTCCACCCCCTCTACCCTTTGAGATTCTTAATCTACAAACACTGTGAGCATATTAACATGGTTATTTCATGTAGTAACTTTTGAGGTTCTTTAAACAGTAATAGTAAGTGCTGCAACTTTTGTTCTTTAGAAGTTATGGAGCTCTGAGTGATGGAACCCAGGATTCTTTAGTGATAGTAACACTATAACTTATATATTTATATTATATCATCCCTTCAATTATTCTGAATAAATGTGAGCTACCCAAATGAAGGGATATATATTTATCCCTTAAGTTAAATGCCTTCTAAGCCAAGCATGTTATCTCAATATACAATTTCTGAAGCAGACTAGTCAAGACTGGTGGGTTGGTAGGGTATCAAATGAAAAAGTATACATTCTAAGAAAGGCAGTTAAGTTAATATTTGTTGCAATATTCTTGGGAAACACATATCTACTACATACCTGTTGTTTCTACCTTCAGGATTTATTTCTGTTTAGCTCCACTATGATCTAGAGAATACCATCTTCATTATTTCTCCTGAACTCCTATGTAAATCAATACTCTTTTTTCCCTTCCACCCTTGTTCACTGCAATCCATTCTCCACACAGCAATTTGAGGGTTTTGTTGTTGTTGTTAATTTAAATTGATTTAGTTACTCATTTCCTAGAAAGTCCTGCAGTATCAGGCCTTGCCAACATCTACAAGTTTGTCTAGTACTATTTCAAAGTCATTGGGGTGTTCAAAACTAAAAATTTTGGCATAATTTATTATTTCTGCTTAGACTACTCTTTCTCCTACAGTTTGCTTTGTTGGTCCTTTCTTCCTATACTTCACATCTAAGCTTGTAACCTAAAAAGGCATCTTCTGACTATTCTATAAACATGAGCCCTCCACGATTATCCTCTGTTCTCTACATCTGACTGATCTGAACCTCATTTACTGACTTTGTAGCATTTGTTCCAAGAACCAACTTCTATCAATATATGTACACACATTGATTGCTTGAATGATTGATTATCTGTCCTCTTTGTTGTAAACTTCAGAAAGTGAGGGGCCAAAATGTCTACCACATATGAGGAAATAAACTATTATTTAAAAGAATCATTGAAATAATGGTTCAAAAGAAAAAAACATAGTTCTTCCATAATTACAATACAATTGATGTAAAAAGTTATTTTAAAGCATGTGACACAATATATATTTAATCTGACAAATGGGCAGTATTGAATGCTATTATTATCAATGGGAAAATTGAAAATGGATTGAATTAAAATTCAATCAAATAATACAACAAATATAAGAAAAACCACACAAAAAATATAACATACAGAAGTATATACATTGATAGACATGACATGAGATGAACTGACAAACATGGGCAAACAATTAAAGAGTAATAGAGTAAAATCACTGATAAAAAAAAAGTGAGAATAAAAAAGTTAACTTGTGTAACCAAAGTTGGAAGCATAAGGAAGATAAAACATGAAATAGAGAAAGACTTGAGACATCTGAGAATACTTTGTACATACAGAGCTTTTTTCCCAAAACTAGATTTCCATTTCCATAGGCTGAATGTATGACATATCATACATATGTCAATTTAAAACAATATCATTAGCTTAAGAACTTTTAGTAATAAATGTGCTCATATATAAATATATCTTTAATATTTCAAGGAAAATAAGAGTTTGAGAAAATAATTTATAAATTATTCTTTTCAAGCAATTTTAACATTACTGAAGAAATTTCAAACCAAGTAAAGTAATAAAAAACATGAACTAAGGGTTTTCATAAATAGTATTTTTGCAATTTATAAAAATTAATTTCAAGTTGAATATTTTAATCTTACACAATCATATTCTATAATCTTATTTTCCACAAGAAAAAAATTTGGAGCATATTTTATTCACACTCAGCTTGAAAAGCATATTAAATGATTTTAGGATGCTTCAATTATACTAATTGAAAAATTCCTGGCTAAGGGTGGGGGCAAAGTTAAGAAATGGAGCCATGTCAGGGAATAAAATTCATTGTCAACATGTGCTTAAATAGTGACAATGTTTGATACATTATTTCATTTAATTCCTGCAGTCTCCCTATGAGGTAGTTATTTAAAAATAAGGTACTAAAGGTTTGGATACAAGAATTATTTCTTTAGGACATACTGTTGGTAAACGGCAGAGCAAGACTTGAACTTAGATTACCCTGACTGATTATAGTGTGTGTGTGTGTGTGTGTGTGTGTGTGTGTGTACTTGTATGTGAATGTATGTTTCCTTCTTTCATGGTTTGATATGAAGGAGGATAATACAAATGTGGTTACCTCTGTAAAAAGCAAAATAAATTAAAAATCAAGTCACAGCAACTGTAGGAATGATGGATCTCAGTGTGAAATAAACATCATGGATACTTTTCCAAATGATATTTTTTTAGAACACTATTTATTTCTAAATTATTGAAATATCACAAACATAAATATGCTCTCTTTTTAAAAGTAGATTAACAAAGTAATAAATTGAAGCCAAATTATCCTCAGGAACAAAGAGAGCACTAACTAATAAAATAACACTAAAAAATTCCCCTTCCCTTCCTCTTCCCTCCACTCTCATCTCCTCTTCCTCCCAGGTGTGTTGAAAATTAAAAAAGAAAATTGATAGGTACTTATTTATTGTCATTTTTATTTTCTTTTGTGCCTATTTTCTTCTTATTTCCTTCTTCTTAAAGCAATTTCTTTAACATGTCTTGCAGTGCTAGTTTTGTGGTAATGTACTCTTTTCAACTTATTTTTTTTTTGTCTGGGAAACTTTTTATTTCACTTGTAATTTTAAATGCTAGCCTTGCTGGATATGGTAGTCTTGTATTCAGGCCCTTGCATTTCATTACTTTGAATACTTCATGCCACTCACTTCTGGCCTGAAGTGTTTCTATTGAGAATTCAGCTAATATTCTAATGGGAATTCCCTTACAGTTAATTTTCTGTCTCTCTCTTTCTGTCTTTAAGATTTTTTCATTATCTTCAACGTTTGCCATTTTAATGATGATATGTCTAGGTGTGGGCCTCTTTGGGTTCATCTTGATTAGGACTCTCCGTGCCTCCTGAACTTGTGTAACTTTTTTCTTCATCAGGTTAGGGAAATTTTCTGTCATTATTTCTTCAGATAGATTCTCTGTCCCTTGCTCCCATTCTTTTCCTTCTGGTACCCCTATGATACAGATGTTATGTTTCATGTTGTCCCAAATCTCCCTTAATCTATCTTCCTGGTTTTTAATTCTTTTCTCTATTTGCTCCTCTAATTGGGTATTTATTTCTACCTTGTCTTCCAAATCACCGAATTGATCCTCTGCTTCATCCAATCTACTTTTAATTCCTTCCGGTGTGTTCTTGATGTCAGATATGTTATTCTTTATTTCTGCCTGGTACTTGTTCATTGTCTCTATTTCATTTTTCATGCTGTTGTAGTTTTCACTGAGTTCTTGTAGTTCTCACTAAGCTCCTTGAACAACTTTATAACCATTATTTAGAACTCCATGTCTGATAGGATGTTCACCTTCATCTCATAGTTATTTTTCTGCAGATTCTTCCTTTCTTTCTTATGGGGGTTGTTTCTTGGTCTCCCCATTTTACCTTTCTCTTTGTGTTTGTTTCTATGTATTAGATAGACCTGCTATTCCTCTGAGTCTTCATGGTATGGCCTTCCTAAAAACCCCAAAACACCAATCAGAAAGAATATATACACCCCCATGTTCATAGTGTTATTTACATTAGCTAACATTTGGAAACAGCCCAAGGGCCCATAAGTAGATGAGTGGATAAAAAAGCTGTGGTACATTTACACAATGGAATACTATGTAACTATAAAAGGAAGGTTCTCTTACCCTTTGAGACAACATGGAGGGACCTGGAAATTATTATGCTAAGTGAAATAAGCTAATTAGAGAAAAACAAATATCACATGATCTCATTTATTTGTGGAATCTAATGAACAAAATTAATTGACCAACAAAATAAATCCCAAGGCATGGAGGCATAGAACAGAAAGACATATCTCAGAGTGTGTAGGGGAGGAGATAAACCAAATAACTTATATATAGGGTGTCCCAAAAATATGTTCACAAAGTGTCTATAGATTCTATTACATTTTGAAAAGGAAATGTGCTTTAATAAACACTGGCATTGTAATTAAACTTTTTATATGTATTCATTTTTGGGGGACACCATATACTTATATGCATAGCCCATGGACACAGATAATAGTGTGGTGAAGGCCTGGGGTGTGGTAGGTGCTGGGTGCAGGGGGTTAAAGAGGGGGGAGGAATGGGGACATCTGTAATACTGTCAACAATAAAATATATATTAAAAAAGTAAAAATAAATAAAAAGTAAAATAAAAACAAAACAAAAACAAGCAACCACAAACTTAAATTTTTGTAATAAGCTGTAAAAAACAGAAATCATCAACCTGTCTGAGAATGTCACAAAGTGCTTGAGGAATCATGATTTTTTACAGTTCCTATTAAATTGATTGCAGTCTAACTATGATTTCTTCGGCAATGGCTTTTAGTGGTCTTAAGCTACCAAAAACATGCAAGCAAGCAAACACACACACACATTAGACTCAGCTTTTTCTTTTTGCCTCCATCAACATTTCCACTGATTATTTTTAATTTTCTGTTTTTCTCAATATAAATTTTTAACAAATAAAGTAAATGTAAAGTATTGTACATTGGATGGTCAGTAATAAAATATGCCAACAAGAAAACTATAGTAAAAAATTATAAAGTGTGTAGATAAAATAGTCAACTTTATACTTTGATGTTAACTGCGGTTTACTGAAATGATACAAAAAACAAAATTGGAAAAGAACATTGGTACATAACATTTCATCAAGAAAAGGGTTAATGACTGAAGATTATAGACAGAAATGGAGAATAAGCTACCCAACTTAGATAACTGGTGAAAATGTTCCTAAGAATTCTTTCTGTCACACCAATAAATTGAATATGGTTTTGGGAAAACAATCAGCATTACATTCATACTTGTAATAAAACATTTCTATAAAACCTTATTCTTTTATATTTGTGTAGATTACACATTACAATTACAGTTCATTTACAAAGTATTGTTTTCTTTACAAAGTAGTAAGCCACATATAATAGAAAAAACAAACAAACAAAAAACTCTTTAAAAGATTATTCTTACCTAAATTTATTCTTATTATTTTGGAATGGTGATTTTTCTAACTCCATCATTCTTTTGACAATTATTAGTTAGCATTCTACTATAAGGAAGAGCTAACTTTCCCCGTCCTCAAATTCATTCATTTGCTAATATGTGATTAATAAATTATTTTATTGCACTTAGATCATTTTTCTTACATATATTTGCAACATACTTCCAAGATGATATTTTTCATATTTGTTTATATGATTGTCACCCTAATAACTTCAAGATTTGTGGATTTAGGAATTACTTTTTTTAAATTACTATTTAATGTCAGTATTTAGCATGCATTTAATACAAGTTATGCTCAATAAATACTTATTGAATAAATAATAAAACTGCTATGATATTTTGTCTGTGGTTTTTCCCTTCAATTTGTACAAATAAGAGAAGAGAAGCACCTTGTGTAGCATAAAGCAAGACATACACTGAATGTCAGAATACTCCATGGTGGCAGCTCACTATTTATGAGCAAAGTTACCAAAGGCATAGCATGTTACCATTCTTAACTTCAACTTCCTGATCAATAAAATGAGTAGAAAATAAGTAATTGAGCAAATAAATAAAGTTAAAATTAAGATATTTACATGGAATCCATGGTGACTAATGAAAATGAATACAAAGTGTTTTTTAATCAGTGAAGTAATATTTTGGTGTGATCTCTTATTATTAGAAATATACAAATTAAAAATGAAATCTGAATTTTTTCTGTAGCTTTGACTTTATTTCAAATGCTTTTTTTTTTAGTAATTTAAATGTTTATGAGTTATTCTTTAATTTGAAAATATTTTAAATGTTTATGAATTATTTTGGTTTTTTATTTTATAAATAATGTAGTCTCAATACATAAAACATAAAACACGTAGAAAGATAAATAACGTACATATTTTTATTTCTTTATCTTCAATAACTGTTAATTATATTTTTATGTATTTCTTTCCGCTTTTTATCTAGTTGTATTTTGTTTGTTTTACATAACTGATCATATCATATAGTCTACATTGAACTATTTTTTATTAAAAATTTAGCATAAGCATAGTTTATGTTATATGTCACAAAATATATTTTGATAATTAAAATTAAGTTAACGTACTTAACAGTTACTTTTGTACTTTCATATTCTTTTCAAAAGTTTATAATTACAGGGCATTTTGTACTATCATTTTTTTCTAAAGCTTTTTAACTTAAAAGCATAATTACAAAATATCATTTTTAGGTTAAATAATAAAAATATTTTAACACAGATATTGCCAAATTCATTTTCAAAATGTTTACACAAATTTACACTAACATGATACAAAAATGTCCTTTAAGTATAAATTTCTGGCATGATATTCTTATATTTCTCCATAGCCATCCAAATGTAAAAGATTAAAATTATTTTTCAAATTTTTAATATATATATATTTTTTGTCTACCAATGAGGTTTATTCTTTCCCCTAAATAACACGTCCTTCTTTTTAAATGACCTATTTATGTCTTTTCTCTATTGATCTATTTTAATTATTTCTAACAGATTTATGGAAAAATTAGTATAACCAAATATCATACTTATTGCAAACATTTATCTTATTTAGTTCTTTATATTGACTTTTGAGATTAAGAATATTTTGAGTTTATTGCATACTATCACTCTTCCATATGCTTTACCTATATTAACACACTTAATCCTCATAAATGCCCATCCAGTTGGGTACTGTTATTATCCATACTTTAGATACATGGAATCTAATGCCCAAGGAAGTTAAGTAATTTTCAGTGGCAGTTAGAATTCTAACCTAGATGATGTTACAGCAGAGCCTATGCTCTTTGTCAGTATGTCATACTGTCTCAAGATCTAAATTAATCATAAAATGTAATTATTTTTAAAGAGATATACTTTGTTTTACAACCTGTTACCATTCTTGATGTTACTAAATAATGTTTAACTTTTTTTGAGTAGTGAACTATGTGGTTCCACCAATTGAGATTGTTGTACATTGGTGTATAAGATAAAATGTATTTAAGTTCCCAATTCAGAGCTCTCTCTGTAAATATCAATATGCAATTGCTAAGAATTTGTATGTCTGCAATGATTTAAATGACTGTAGAAAAGCAAAAATCTTTCATCAAATACTGGGGATATGAAGAAAATAATCTTCCAAATTCACCATGCACTCTTACTTGGTATACAGATCTGGCTTCAATAAACTAAAATTAAAACCATTCAAAATAATCTGTTGATTTCTCATTTAACTATTATTCTCTCAAGAATGGTATTCAAAAAGATCAACTATGTATTTTTTGAAATGTCATTATTCATAAATATTGAGTGTACTGTTTTATAGAGAGTCTCCGACTTCCCATGAGTTGCCTGAAAAATAATTTTCAATCTTGAGATAGCAAGTAGTATGTAAACAGAAAATGGTGTGATTTATTTGATAATATGGGGGCAGAATAATTTACAATGCACATTTAATAAACAAGGGAGTGCAAAAAACAAACCTTCCAGCGTGAATTTTTGTACACGAAGCAAAGCTATGTACCTAATGTCAGTATAAAAGATAGTACTTACAGCTATCTAAGTCAAAGAAAAGAAACACTAAAACAAAATCTATCCTGATTAGTGAAAATGCTGACATTGGTTTTGAATAAAGGCAAACTGCATTAACCAGTCCAACATGGCAAATGATGTGTCTTGCTATTTTCCCCCATAGCATGATGTGATGGGCATTGTTTTATGACCAGTGGTCATGTCCACCATAGGACATGTCAGAAGGAGATCTTGTCTGCAATGTCAACTTTAAACCCCTGATTGGTGTCTTCCCAGATAAAAAGAACTATTTAGATCAGCCAGCTTCAAGAAAAACCCATAGGAAACTGAAAGTGTTCTCCTCTACTATTATCAATAATGTAATGAATTACATTACACTTCTTTGCTGTCATATTTTAATGTAAAGCTATGCTGAATATTTTTTTACATTATATAGTAGCATAGTATATATTGATAATCATATATAACATGTGTTAAGCACTTAATATGTGCCAAATTTAATTCTCATAACAATCCATAGTGATTAGTGGTGCTACTCTCTACTGTGAGAGAAATTAAGATACACATGTAACACATTCTGTTAATCCTAAGATATAATATTTAAATATTAAAACCTATTATTACTAATATATTTTCATCATTGCTATCATTCCACAATTAGTAACATATGTATTAAAGGAACATGTGGTAAATTTAATTACCAAGTCAGATTTATGCAGTGAGAAAATTTCAAAACCATTTTTAAAATATTTTTTTCTTTATTGATTTTTAGAGAAAGAGGAAAGGAGAGGGAGAGACAGAAACATCGATGAGAGAGAACATCGATTGGCTGTCTCCTGTGTGCCCCCCACTGGGGATTGGGCCCACAACCTGGGCATGTGCCCTGACCAGGAATCGAACTGGTGACCTCTTGGTGCATGAGTCAATGCTCAACCAGTGAGCCACACCGACCGGGCTCAAAACCATTTTAATGTATTTTTTTTTTTTTTATCCTCACCCGAGGACATTTTTTCATTTTTTGTTCAGATAGAGTGGGAGGGAGAGAGAGGAAGAGAGAGAGAGAGAAACATCGATGCGAAAGTGACACATCGAGTGGCTGCCACCTGCACGACCAACTAGGGCCGGGGACAAACTGCAACCGAAGTACATGCCCTTAGCGGGAACCGAACCCGGGTCTCTCTGGACCGCAGGCCAATGCTCTAACCGCTGAGCCAAACTGGCCAGGGCAAAACCATTTAAAAAAATTTTTAATAAATGTATAGGGAAGAGTAAGAAGAGATAAAGATATTGCTAATATCGACATATTTTACACAGTTCAAAACAATATTTTATTACTATATATTATTGAAGTTACTTTTAATGGAAAGAATCTCTGAAGTCTTATCTCCTTCAGAGAAAAAAAATGCTGCTTATTAAAATTATAGATTAAGACATAAATATGTTCATTGGCATATGTTTTTTAATTAACAACAAGAGTTCTGTTGGGCTTACTCCTCTGATAATTGAAAAGAAAACTTGATCCAACACATTTACTGCCCTGGCCTGTTTGGCTCAGTGGTTAAAGCGTTGGCCCGCGAACCAGAGAGTCCCGGGTTCGGTTCCCTCTAAGGGCACGTACCTTGATTGCAGTTTGTCCCTGGCCCCGATTCGGGTCGTGTGGGTGGCAACCAGTCGATGTGTCTCTCTCAAATTGATGTTTCTCTCTCTCTCTTCCCCCCTCTCTCCCTCCCACTCTATCTGAAGATAAATGCAAAAATGTCCTTGGGTGAGAAAAAACACATTTACACAATTTGTCATGTTAGCATGCAGATGCCCAATCACAAATCAGTGTGGGAATCAGGCCTGTGGAAAGTGGCTTTGCAATTGACATGGCCACGATTTGAGAGACTGACAGGACAAGGAACCGGAACACTGCACCCACAAATGTGAAATAAGGTTTGGTCTGATTTACATCCACTAAATATCTAAGGGCACTGGTCTGGGAGGGGGCGCACACCATAGGAGTCTCTAAGGACAAGTGAGGGGATGGCAAGATTGAGTCCCACTGAGGTCACAGTGGTAGGGTCTTCTCAACCAAGGAGAAGTTGATGAAGGTTTAACAAGCTGTTATACCTCCTAACAAATTCAGGATGATCAGTGCAAAATCAAGTGCTAATGCAGAAATCTTGTTACACTGGCTTCATGCACATTGGAGAGAGGAGGGAACGGGAGCGACTCAGTTCAGGCCTGAGGCCTCACTTAATTCATTTTGGATAATGGGCTTAAAACAGAAAACAAAATGCTGACTCCATCCATTGCATCCAAAGGCTTCTAATATGCTACTGGGATCATTGTCATTGGCCTGGGGAGAGGAAGGAAAAGCATTTGCATCAGTCAGGCTTCATTTATTGGGCAACTCAGAGCATGCCTGGAAAGAAAGAATTCATCAATCATTATGATTATGTTTATTATTTGTGAAGTACTTACTACGAGAGAATAAGATCTTAAATATGCAAATAAAATTCACCAGTGAGGGAGGAGCGAAAATATCTGCATACAATATCTGTTGACTAACTCAACAAATAGTTGAGAATCTGCTAAGTGTCAGGCATGTTTATAGGTGTTAGGGTTCAAGCTATTAAAAATAGTAGATGTTTACACTCTAGCAGGGCAAACTCAATTTCCCTTTCCCTTTCTACAAACCAGAAAATAATTTATTTTGCAATCAGAAGTTTTGTGTGTATATATTGTTGCGGTGAGATTGAGGAACATTGAATTTTGTGGAGTCTTTTTATACGATTTCTTATAAGGTTTTAAGATATCATTTTCTATATACATAATCGAATGTGAATTTTGCTGTTAAGGATTTGTGCAAAAATTATATTCCAACCAACTGTGCCAGGTTGTCCTGAAAAAGCCTGAATGTAGTTGAAGTTAAAACAGCATATAAAAATAAATAGATTAGCTTTGTTCAGATCTCAGCTAAGGATCATTTAGTTTATCACGCTCTTCCATTCACAAGATTCTGTCAGTAATTTTTATAAGTCCCCTCTCCTATTTTATATTATATTTTATTTATTTTCTACATTTTATCTTATTTTACACCTTTGCTGCCAATAAACAGATTCTTACTTTCATATATCATCAGAGAAATACCTAGATCTTTTAAAATATATTCAGTATTTGGGGTGTATTTATATATTTAATTGCATTTTAAAATAAATAATAAACATTTCTAAGAATTATTCAGCTCTTAATATGAGCCAAGTATTCTCTAAAGTGTTTTTCATATATTAACTCATTTAATTCTTGCAACAATGTTATGATGTAAGTTGTATTATATTCTCTGTTTACAAATGAGGAAACTGAGGCACAGAGAGGTTATGTGATTTTTCTAAGGTCACACAGCTAGCAGGCAGTCATACCCAGATATAACCTAGCTCCAGAATCTTTAAGTTTTAACCTGCCTCTATGTATGCTGCTTCTATCTATATTGCATTGTGCTATACATTGATTTCCATATCTTAACTATTCACTTGATGCTCTCAACCTGTTCCTTTTCTAGTTGTCAAAGACAAAACTAGTCCATGGGATTTAGAACAAACAAACAAACAGAAATTAAAATCTATTTAATATTTTTGTATTTATGTTTGGTTCATGTAATAGATTACATAGATAGCTCACTTCCCTTTTTATCATGTAATAGTTTTTTTTTTTTTAATTTTAAACAAATATGCATACAAGAAATAATGGAAAGTTTTCTCATTAATATTTATATACTAAACATCTGTGTGGAATATAAGAGTTAAACTCCTGACTGCAAGAGCTTGTATTCTACTTTTGTAAAAAGCTAAAATATTTAGAAACAATAGAAGGCTACATACAAGCAATTACTAAAATAGATGGTGCACATAATAGGTGATTCAGTGTAGAGAGAAACGTGTAGGCTGAAATCATCAAAGAAGTTGTTATGAATGGGTTGGGAAGGTATCTGTGTACCTATCAATGTATCTATCTATCCATGTTTGGGCACCTACAGATATATTTTTCAGAGTGTGTGCAAACATATGCAAGGGTTGCATGGGAGGTACAACTGTAGAACGAAATCTAGATATTCATGCACAGGAACAGGAAATTAGTCTTCTTAGTGCTCCTTTTTCCATAAACGCTTGCTAGGTGTGTCCTGCCAAGACTTGAAAAGCAATGAAACTAGAAATAACAGGTGCTGGAAAAGATGTGGAGAAACAAGAACCCTCATATACTACTGGTGGGAATGTAAACTGGTGCAGCTTCTATGGAAAACAGTATGGAGTTTCCTCAAAAAATTAAGAATAAAGCTACCATATGACCCAGCAATCCTTCTTCTGGGTCTCTATCTCCCAAAAGTTGAAACTGCTTATGTGTTAAGACATATATACCCTATGTCCATTGCGGCATTATTCATAATAGCCAAGATGTGGAAACAACCAAAGCATCCTTTGATGGATAATTGGGTAAGGCAGATGTGGTACATATATGCAATGGAATACTACTCAGCCATAAATAATAATGAAATATTGCCACTTGTGACAAAATGATTGGATCTTGAGAGTATCATGTTAAGTGAAATAATTCAGATGGAAAAGGACAAGAATCATATAATTCCACTCACTGTGTGGGATATAAAACAGAAAGCAACAAATTAATAACAACAGAGAAAACAAGCAAACTCAAAGACACAGACAACAGTATAGTGATTAACGGAGAACTAAGGGGTTGAAGGGAAAATGAAGAAGGTAAAGGGGGTCAAATATATGGTGCTGGAAGGAAATTAAACTGGGTGATAAGCACACAATGAAATATACAGATGATGTATTATAGAATTGTACACCTGAAACTTATAAAATATCATTAACCAATGTTAATTTCATTAAATAAAAAAAATTTTTAAAAATCTTTAAATGAAATAAACTTTATTCAAACATACTTCTCAGAATGTTAGGCTATGAATGTTAAATGTTTACATTAGAATTCATAAGCTATAATTAAAATAACCAATAGGCTAAAAGAGTCTGTATTGATGGATAGTTAAGTAAATCATGAATTAAAGTAGCTAGAGTAGTTAGAGATTTCCCAAGCAATTTTTGTCATGGTTTTCTAAAATTGTTTGTTTGCTTCTTGTCTTTCTAATATTTTTTTCTTTATTGATTTTAGAGAGAGAGGAAAGGAGAGGGAGAGAGAGATAGAAACATTGATGAGAGAGAACATGATTGGCCGCCTCCTGCATGCCCCTCACTGGGGATCCGGCCCACAACTTGGGCATGTGCCCTGACCTGGAATAGAAATCAGTGACCTCTTGGTGCATGGGTCGATGTTCAACTGCTGAGCCACACCAGCCGGGCTGTTTGTTTTTTTAGTGTCACTTTTGCGGTTCAACACCCAGTGAATAATGGAGCTAACATTTAATTAAATTATGTGGGGATATATAAAAATTTCCCTGACAAATATACAGATTATATTCTACATTTGAAGAGTCCAAAACCTATTCATGGTAAAAACTCTCATCAAACTAAGACTGGAGGGAAACTTTCACACTTATAGCTAACATCATACTTAATCCTAAGAACCTGTATTCTATCTTTATATTATCAGATACAAGGCTAGGTTGTACCCTTTCACCATTCCTATCTAACATTGTATTAGAAGTCCTAGATAGTGCAATATTTCAAGGAAAAGAAATAGAAGGTATAAAATTTGGGTAGGAAGAAATAAAACTGGCTTAGTTCATAGATGATGTGTCTACGTAGAAAACCCCAAAGATTCAACTGTAACCAGTAAGCAGTTATACCAAGTTACTAGATACTGTCAATACACTAAAGTTAATTGGGTTTCTATCTACCAACAGTGAAATTTAAAACATAGAACAATTAAATTATAAACAAAATACCGTTTACTATGGCAGCAAAATATGAAGTAATTAAGGATAAACTTAATAATATATGCACAGGATCTATATGTAGAAAATATAATGAAAGAGATCAAAGATTTATTTTTTTAATTTATTTTTGTTACAGATGTTTCTCCCTTTTCCCCCATTGACACCCTCCTCCTGATCCCCACCCCACCCCACCCCATCCCCAGCATTGTTGTCTATGTCCATGGTTATGCATACATGCATATAAGTGCTGTGGTTTATCTCTTCCCTCCCCCCCACCCCCTCTTCTGAGGTTTGTCAGTCTGTACCCTACTTCTATGTCTCTGGGTCTATTTTGTTCATCAGCTTGTTTTGTTCATTATATTCCACAAATAAATGAGATCATGTGATATTTGTCTTTCTCTGATTGGCTTGTTTCGCTTAGGATAATACTCTCCAGGAGACCAAAGATTTAAATAAATGAAGGCATATGCCCATATTTCATGCTCACAGCTTGGAAGACTCAACATTGTAAAGAAGTCTATTTTACCCTAAATTATCTATAGACTGAAAACAGTACCAATCAAATCTCAGCAAGATATTTGTGTATATGAACAGATTCTGAAATTTTATGGAAAGACACAAATGAAACAAACCATCAACATAATAACAAACAATTCTGAAGAAGAAGAACAAAGTTGGAGGGATGACACTATTCACGTTAAACAACTTCAAAACTTACTATAAAGCTACAGTTACCATGAGAGTCTTCTGGCCCTGGCCGGTGTGGCTCAGTGGGTTGGAGCATTGTCCCATGCACCGGTAGGTTACCAGTTTGATTCTTGATCCCCGGTCAGGGCACATACCTAGGTTGCTGGTTCAATTTCCCGTAGGGGAGCATTTGGAAGATAACTGATCGATGTTTCCCTCTCTCTCTCTCTCCCCCTTCTTCTCTCTCTAAAATAAATGAAAACATTTTAAAAAGAGAGCATTCTGTCGATGTATGAATAGACACATATGACAATGGAACAGAATAGGGAGTCCAGAAATAGACCCACACAGATAAAATCAATGGATTTTTGACATGGGGGAGCAAAGGCAATCAGTGGACAAAGGATATTCTTTTCAGCAGTGGTAGAACAATTGAAGATCCATAGTCAAAAAAGAGAGAAAAAATCTTGACATAGACATCACAAGTTTCATAAAAATTAACTAATGATGGATCATAGACCTTAATGTAAAATAAATTAAAAAAAAACAAAAACTGTAACACTTCTAAAAGAAAAGAGGAGAAATCTAGGTGAACTGACATTTAGCAATGAGTCTTTGACGAAACATCAAAAGCAAAATCAATGAAAGAAATAAAGCAGACTTTATTAAAGTGGAAAACTTCTGCTGTGGGAACAACTCTGATATGGGAATAAAAAGATAAGCCACATAATGGGAAAAAATGTTTGCAAAACACATATCTAATTTAAAAAAAAAAAAACAACTTGTTTCCAAAACATACAAAGAACTCTTGATATTCAACAACGCAAAAACAAACAATCCAATTAGAAAGTGGGAAAAAGATCTGAACATGTACCTCACCAATTAAGAAACACAGATGGCAAATGAGCATATGTAAAATGCTCAAATGTTCGCATGCTGGCAGGGATGTGGAGCAACAGGAACTCTCAGTCATTCCTGGTGAAAATGCAAAATGGTACAGCCACTTTGGAAGACAGTTTGGCAGTTCCTTATAAAGCTAAACATATTCTTCGCAGATGATTCAAAAAGTGCTCTCTTGGGTATTTACCTAAGGAGCTGAAAATGTTTATCCACAAAAATGACTACTTGTGAATGCTTAGCCATTTTACCCATAATTTCCCAAACAGGAAGTAACCAAGATATCCCTCAATAAGTGAATGGATAAAATGTGGTATATCAATTAAATGAATACTACTCAGTGATAAAAGGAAATGAGCTATCAAGCCACAAAAAGACAGAGGACTTAACGCATGTACCTTAGTCAAAAAGCCAATCTGAAAATGCTACAATGCCCTGAGAAATCTAATCTAAAATTTCAGTGAAGAAACGTGGCTACTTTGGCAACTGAACCCAGATTTTTGTGAATTCTGTAACTGCAGTTTTTACTCTACCATATTGCTCTAAAAGAGGATTTTAGATTCACCAAAAACTTATGGGCAGTTTTTTCTAAATTGTGGAAATCATATATAGTAGAACTAGAACCTGGGAAAGTTACTATGGTGCTGCCTCACATATCTGCAGGGAGACTTCTGAGACTTTGAATACTGATGTGGCCTTCAGTACTTGGCTGGTTTCCACTCTGTACCCTTGAGGACCTAGTGAGATGCCAGGGGACTATTGCTATTCATTTATATCCTTATCCCTATATACCCTTTGCATCATTTTTCTTGCTCAGTAACAAGCTGAAGAGAAATCAACTTGAGCAGTGTCTGGAAAATTGCCATTGAAACTTGTGAAAAATTTAACAAATACATATTAAATTGGTCTGGAGTAAATTGAATTATTTTAAATGAAAAACGGAAGATAGGCCCTGGGGAACTATAAACCAGTACGCACCATGTCCTTAAATGACAGGCTGTGGAATGTATAATAAGGTTTAGACCCCTGTCCACTTCAGTAAGCTTGCTACTTGAAGAATCGCAGAACTGTTTCTATAAAGGAAATTGTGCTTGTCTAATCTACCAGTAAATATCATTTGAGGACATACATAAAAGCATAAATGCTTAGATCTTAGAGTTTCTTTGGACATTTTCTATGCTAAGAGAATTTTTACATATATAGATATGGGATAAAGAATAATGTTTCACTACAGGGATCGCCCGGAGACATAGAAAAGGTAATACTTCAATCACTGTTACTCATAAGATAGATGATTCTTGATACGGTTGTACCCACTATTTATAATTTCTAAGAATCTGTAATATGCACGCTGCATACTTTACTGCTCCATTGAAAACTGAGCCTCACTGTGCTAATGTCCTGTAGTTGTTCTTCATTACCTGAAATGCTGCTCTAGGGTCTTATACCTAATAAAAGGTTCCCTGATCATATAATTAGCACTGTTGGCAAAGTAAGAAGTTTTCTGGTCCATTGTGCATAAAACCTATTTTCATATTCTTTAAAGAATCATTCTTAATTTTGAAGCAATTTTTTGTATGAAACATAATTTGTTAAACATTAAAGGCAGAGCAATGCATGTTTCACGGAGCAGGTCTGGATTACTCACCTGTAGAACAAGTCTTGTGAGTACTTGATGCACTTTATGTAGTGGTTCTTTATTTGCAAATCCTCAAATTAATATAAGTGAAAAACTGATAGAAATCAAACTTTGGGGTAGTACTTGAAAAAGGCAGTGAAAGTAAGAAGCTGAATGGATATTTCCCAAGATTATTAATAAAGGAGAGATATGGGAATAAATGTATTAAGCACGATGGCTGCAAATTAAGAAAATCACCAACAATCACTAAGGTAAATTTCATATTTATCCCTTAAGAATCTTTTCCTTTAAGCACACATTTTTCTTATTTCAGCTTTATATGTTTTAATTAAGAATTATTTTCCCCTCAGTGGTATTAAAATAGCCCTCCTGTATTTTCTAATATTTTCTATTTATTAGCTTAATTTTCATTAAGTAGACATTAAAATATCAACAATAAAAAAATGTATGAGGGGACAGTCATCCTATGCTTGTCTTCTACCCACTAAAATATTATCTCTTAAGAAGTAAAAATGTTGTTAGTTTTTTGCTTACTTTTCAAAGATATTTTTGTAAATATACATCAATACAAAAAGATAGTTACTTTCATGCCTTTTATACCCAAATTGTAACATAATTTTTGTACATTTTTTCATTTACATATAAATCCCAAATCAAGGATAGAAGTGTTTGTAAATTTCTAGGGTTCTAATTTTTATATTTGTATCATAAATAACAAATTCTCCAAAGTAATTTATTAATCATTTTTTAAATTTATATAATTATCCATAAGTCCATTTATCAAATGCCACATGTTAAATTATTATAGCTTCATAATATGTTTTACTATTGGAGCAAATTCTTCTCTCTTCTTCACAATTATCTTATCTATTTAGTTGTTCTCTGTTCTTCCATATAAATTTTAGGATCTACTTTGCAAGTTTATGTGGGTAAACAATTTAAATAGAATTTTTACTAGACAGGGTAATTACCATTTTTGTAATGTTTGTTATTTCATTCATAAAATATGTCTATCTCTTTATTTTTATTTTTTTAACCTCCATATTAATTTTCTCAAAGGTTATATTTATCATCTTCTGTTAAATTTATATTTAATAGTTTTGGAGTGTGTTTGTTTTGCTTTTGGCAATCAATATTTGGCTACAAATTTGTCAATAGTGAAACTAGAATGTCTTTTTAAAATTCAAAACTGAGAACACAGAGCTGAGGAGAAACTGAGTCCTATATTAAGATTTCTAAAAGCATTAATGTGATGTTTAGTAGGTCCTTTAATTGTCATAGTAAGAATGAATTAGCAAAATCCAGCTAATTGGGTATTCTGCATTTGTCTCCAAAAATTTTAAGTATCACAAAAATAAAGGGTTAGGGGCTTGCTAGAAAAGGAAAGATAATTAAATGGCACACCAAAAAAAAAAAAAAAAAGAAGAGAGAGAGAGTACTTTATGGATCCTGATTTGAACAAATCAATATTAAAAGATACCTTTGAAACAACTGGAAAAAATTAAGCATATATGTTATATAGCATTAAATGATTTTTAATGGTTTGCTAGTTTATTTAAACTGGTCTTTATTAGGCATACCATTGTATTTAGGGTGGAATGATATGGTGCTGGGATTTTCCTTTAATAAGCAAAACAAAACAATAGCAACAAACACACAAAACAGAGCTCTGAAAAATGTGAATAGGGGTTACAAAGTGTGTGCTTTTTGGGGACAGAAAAAACAAAAAATGTGATTGGTAAAGTATTAATAATTGTTGAAACTACATGACAAGGTACATAGATTTAATTATACTGCTCCCCTTTTTCTGTATGTATTTGAAATTTTTAAATGAAATTCTGCATTCAGATTGTTTTGCAGGTGTCTTTAATTTTTTGCTCAACTAAAAGAATGAAATTGAGCATTGCAATCTGTGCATTACAAATATCGCTTTTCCAATAATAGATATCTAGAACCCAAAATAAGCAAAGGACATAATCAGGGAGTTAGTAAAAAGATAAACACATTTTTCCACATATAGAAAAATATGGAATTTCACCTATATGAAAAATAATGTTTGAAACCACAGTATATATTTTCTTATGTGATTTTATGTAGTTAAGTATTAGGTATCACATAATATTGGCCACAATTGAGGGAAATGTGTATGCTCAGACATTATTATGGATAGAGTAAATTATTCAGTCTCTTTGGAGAGTATTTTGAGACTAAGCTGTAGGGATTTATCAGACATAATTGTAGATATATGAAACACCCATGTGTATAATGACTTACATGTGAACAATGATTGAAATAGAAAAAAATTAGAATAAATATATACTCATTAGTGAAAGACTAATGAATTGTTTAATTCTATACAATGGAATAAAATGTATCATTGAAAAAGAATTAGGCCAATATATATAACAATATGGGCTAATTTTGAAGATATAGTACGTGAAAAAAACAAAGTATAAAACTGTGTGCAAACTAAATTTGTGGACAACTGTGTGTTTGTGTGTGTGTATGTGTGTTCGTGTGTGTGTGTGATGGTATTCTGAAGAATCTGCCACAGGATGTGAAAGCTCTATACTGTGCTACCTTAGATGATTGGGCCACTTATGTTTTAACAAAATATTAAGAATTTTTACCCATTTTTTTTGAGGTGAAAAAAAGGCACTATTATCCAGGAAAGGTATTATATTTTCATTGAAAAAGAAGAATATGCTGTAGGAAAAATGCTTAAACTCTCTAAAATATACAATATCATTTAAAAATCAATGACATTAGTTATGATTCAAAATGTGATATCAGTCAGTTACCCCAACTGTTCTTTTTTCAATATGATGTCCTATAGAAGTCAGACAAATATCTTGCTACTATGCCTGTGAATAAACCCAGATTAGTAAAGTCTAGTTATAGTTTCACACCTGGATATCAGGACAGACAATCTGGAAAACAATTTCCTTTGTTCTAGATTTGTCAGAAATCTTCTCAGAGGTATGCAATGCAGAGTTAACACAGACTTGCAGTTTTGAGCTCTTTTAGATACATAATTACAGAATAGGATCCCATTCAAAGAATAATATAATCAAGTTTGCTTATAATTAAGTTTGCAAAGTTAAATTTACAGATATCCTGTAAGTATGAAGAAATCAAATAGGTTTTCTAAAGCTGTCTAGAAAACAGAAAGTTATTACATAAGACAGGGATTTCCTTTATAAAAAAAAAAGTGAATTTATTGGGTGACACTTGTTAATAAAATTATATAGGTTTCAGGTATACAATTCTATAATGCATCATCCGTATATTGTATTGTGTGTTTACCACCCCAAGTCAAGTTTCCTTCCATCACCATTTACCCCCCTTTATCCTTTTCAACCTCCCCCTACCCCACTTCCCTCTGGCAGTCATTTCTGATGCAACACTAGTCACAACTGGTCTTGTCATTAGTATTCACCACTTACATATAACATTTACTTTTTTGTACTTTGGTAGATGTGACTTTATAATTCTTTGTCATTCTAAGAAAGTAACATTGTTTTAAGAAATGCAACACTTAAAATGCTTCCCAAATTTGTATTTTATAAGTAGTTTGTAATGCAGGTAATAGGAATAAAAAATCTTAATCATGTACACGTACTTAATCATATGTGTGGTTCAAACAATATTGAAAAATGCTTACACAGCTTATATTCTCCATTCTTAGCAATAGGAAGAGTTATTGAAGGCAGTAAAGAGATTGAATGCTATCAGTTTAGTCATGATTAGCATGTGTCATTATTCTTCAGGGTATTGGTGGATAATAGCTAGAGTATTTAGAGCACATCTCTATTTATGTACTCTCACAACTTGATCCTTCCCTCATCCTGATTTTATAAATTTTTAAGATTCTAAAAAGGAAAGTGTGATTGCATGTGAAAAACTAATGTGCAGAAAATAAATTAAATGGGGTTTCTCTTCAATTAAACTGAATATTTTGAATAAGTTAAAGACTGTTCACAAATTATTACTGGATAAAATTACACATCCCAGTACTTATCTTACTATGGTCATTCAGATTATTTTCTACTTGGTCACTATTAGGATGATGGATCACATAAGTCAGGTAAAGCTTGACAGTAACTTTCTTTTTTAGTAAGAATGTAAGAAAGCTGATATAGAGAAAATTCAGTAAATAATAAAATAGTTGTTTATTAAATGTTAAACCAGGAATTAGGTAGACAGTAAACATTCACTAAGGCTCTCATCTCAAATGCATGAAAATGGGGGGAAAAATATTAACACAATAGCTCACATTGTATGCCAAAGACATACTTAAATTCTTTTTCAATAATATTTATTTGTACCTTAAAAGAGGGTGCTCCATGGAAACAACAAACGGACTGTTTTGAAGAGAGATGCACCTATTTATAAGAAAAGAAAATCCTTGGGTCAATAGTCTGTGTCAGTGAAAACATTAAATTATAAATTACCATATCAAAGATATTGGCTTTTGAAGAAACTGACTCAAGTAATTACCAATTAAAGTACTGAAGTCAGATAATTTTCCTGCAATTTCATCATAGTCTTACCAAGCCAAATTTGAGAGATTTAAGAAAAATGGAAGTCTTGAGTAAAAACAAAAGCTGGAAGTTATGATTAGTAATAACATAGCAATCATGTGCTTCAAATATTAAACATATTAAGCTGTAACATTCATAAACCGATACATTGTATACTGTTGAATAAAATCATTGTGTGCAGGTTTCAGCCTGTCAATAACAGATGGTATCACTGGTTCAGCCCTTGAGGTTTTTATTATGATTGCAAGACATCCTTCAGCCATAACCATCATGAAACTCTGGAAAAAAAAAAAAAGATGTACTACTTACAGGACCTGAAAATTACATGGCACACTTGGGATCATACAGGGAGGTCTCAGAGAGAAAGAGAGAGAGAGAGAGAGAGAGAGAGAGAGAGAGAGAGAGAGAGAGAGAGAGAGAATGGGTCTGGGGTTCTGTTTTTATTGGAATGGGGGGCTACAGTTTTGAGGACTCACTATGGGTGAATTTAAAACATTAGAGTGGGAATTTAAAGTGTAGGAAGAGAAAACAACAAGAGGGACAAATGGTCAGTTATCCAAATCAACCAAGGTCTCTCAGACAAAGGCAGCTCAGTGAGGAAGGCAGCAGGGCTATTGAATGAGTGGTGCAGTTGGCAATGTGTTTATTTTGAGACCCCCATCTTTGGGGTGCATGCCTCTTTGAAGAAGATGCCCAGGCAATAAAAGCTCAAGTCAAGCACTTGCATTACAAAAAAAGAAAACAAACAAACAAACCTATAGGACTTTACACTACAAAAATGCACTGCTTTTTAAGATATAATGTGAAAATTAAATCACATGAATATAATATGTTTTCTTTAACTAAAAAAATCTTAAGTACTCAAGAATTACAATAATACTCTTGATCATCAAACAAAGAAGTTTTTAAAGATCTTTAAGAATCACACATATTGCCCTGGCCAGTGCTGCTCTGCTGGTTGGAGCGTCATCCTGTGCAAAGAAAGGTTGTGGGTTCAATTCCAGATCAGGGCACATACCCAGGTTCTGGGTTCGATCCCTTGTCAGGGCGTGTGTGGTGTGGGAGGCAATAGGTCGGTGTTTCTCCCTCTCTCTCTCTCCCTCTCCCTTCCACTCACTCTAAAGAAAAGGCAATAAAACATATTTTAAAAAAATAGAATTACATGTATCTAAACTAATAAATAAAACTTTACAGAGAACTGAATGTGATAAAACTCTATTTTCTATTCTACATTTGAGCAAACTTTTAGAATTATTACTATACATTCTCCTTTTGAACATAATTTATATATAAATATTTGCCCAACTCTGCTTTCATTTACTCAACAAATACTCATTTATAACTAATTTTGAGGCACATAAATGCCAGGAGGTAGAAGGAATATGTGCACAGACACTTGTTAATGTATTATTTCATTTATTTAACAAATACTTATTTAAAATCTATTATATAAGTATGCATGCATATATGATGTGTATATCTTTTACTGGTTCCCTACTCAAGGGGATGCAATCACCTCAAAAATGCAAGTTTGTTTTGCGATAGCAAACTTGCTGCAAATCTCAGTAATTTAAAAACACATGGTTTTATTTCTTGTAATCATTCTACATGTTCATTGTTAGTTCTGGATACTATTCCTTATTACCACTGGACTACACCCTAGAACTCAGGCTGACATAGCCCCCACACTCTCAAATATCCTTGATCACTTTGGCAGAGCAGAAAAAATAAATGAATCATTTCCAATAGACAATTCATGTATGACAGAGTCACCAACTAAGTTATGTGTGGGTGATACAAAGATGAGAAAGCTGAAGGAAGAATAGTTCTCACAAGTTCTTCTGAAAACGTGAGAGGTCAAACTCCTTCTACACTTAAGGTATAGAATTCAGGAGAATTTAGACTGATGAGTAAAAGCACTTTGAAAATGGCTCATTTAGAGACAATGAAAATAACTGAAACAGTTACTGAACAATATGGACACCTAATGACTTAAAGCCAAAATCTAGTATAACTTTAAAGTAATCACACTGACATCTTCAAATAGTCAAATTCCACAGTGTTTTGCCTTCTGAAGAAATGCTGTCTGAATATTGAGGATGCTTATTCCTCGGTTTAATCTACACAATGGATTGAATCAAGTGGAATACATATGAGTTAATAGGATATTTTAGTATTAATCTATAAGTTATTCCTACAAAGAATTTTGCTGTGTATTCACAGCAGTAAGAATTTTATTTAAAAAAATCTATTAACATTCACATTTCGGTGAAATAGATTTGCAGAGACGTAAGACTAGAAGTGGTTCAATCTAGAGGATTCCTAAAGATTTCCTGCAGAAGCTTGAATTGGCCCAGAACTAACTCTGCCGTCTGTCTGGGTAATCAGTCAAAATAAGGTACTTTTGTTCCTCTTCATATTCCAAGAGCTTTTGATAAGCCTGCTGGAGGGCAGAATGAAGACAATCAGCTGGTTTTATGAAAATTTAATGTACTCATGTGCTTGAATATTCACCCAGGCAAAAGTTCCAATTGTCATAACACATGTCTAGGTACTGCCATAATATAACTTAAGAAATAGTCCGGCCGGTGTGGCTCAGTGGTTGAGTGTCAACCCATGCACCAAGAGGTCACCAGGTTTAATTCCTGGTCAGGGCACATGCCCAGGTTGTGGGCCCGATCCCCAGTGGGGAGCATGCACGAGGTGGCCAATCAATGTTTTTATCTCTCTCTCTCTCTCTCTCTCTCTCTAAAATCAATAAAGAAAAAATATTTTTTAAAAGAAATAATTAATATCAAATACATTATATGGTGTGCTCTCTAGCTAGAACTAGTTTTCCTAAAATGGGTGACAAGAATGTATATACAGAAAACTCATACCCTTGCTTTGAAAAAGAAAGAGGCATTTTGAAATATATTCCCCTGGTTGCCACACCAAAACTAAAGGTGCCATAAAAGATCAGGGGCTGATGAATAAATAGAAATATAATTTGAATAACGGTCAGTTTTCTCCTCCACAAAATTTTAAATTACTCCATAAACCCAATTCCTCAAATTTCTGTACTATCTTTTATTCCTATTAAGATGGTATTTTACCCAAATATTTGATAAAAACTTTGTCTGTTATAGTTGCAAATCATCTACTCAACCATGAAGAAAATCTAACCATTTGGAAATAGTGTCTATTTAAGTCTCAAATAAACAATTTCTTTTTACTCCTTCTCACATCATGCAATAGATAGTGTGTCAAAAATTTCAAACACATCACAGTGCACACCAATAAACATTTTCCAAAGAAGTGTTTACAAGGTTTGCTTTGGAAGCTAGGCTGCCATGGAAACAGTTCTGTTGGTTCATTAACTGACAGCATATATAGAGGGTTTTTATGGTTCTGGAAAATGCATTAACAGGACAGTGGGACCACACTCTAGAAATTGACATGTAATAATACAGAATCAAGTGGACTGGTGGGATGCTACTTGGTACATCAGGGCAACATAATTACCCTTCTAACAGGTTCAACAATTATGACACGCAGGGACTTGGGATCTATTTTTGGATTTAATTGAATGAAGTTACTATCCTCTTATTGCCGTGTCAGTTGAAAATCCTGCAATTCATCTGGCCACTATGATGTTAAGATGTGCAAAAGTATGAGAAGAGAAAGATTAGTTCATATGTATAATTTTTTTTAAATGTAAAGCAGGTCGGGAATATAAAAATCCCAACTCCAAAAGGCAAATGGCAAAATTCACATATTATTTTTGCTACTATTTTGCATGTATTTTGAGAGATAAAGGTGTCAGCAGAAGGTCAGTGAATAACAGCTGTCTAATAAATAGTTTTGTTACATTGAAAAAAAAGTCACCTATCTATGTTGCCTCTCTGTAGGGTATGAATGTACTGTAAGCATGAATATTAGTGGAATGGTGTGTACCTGAATTTCAGAAATGAAAAGACATCTGAAATAAAGGTAAATGACTCAAAGTTCTAAGTAATCCAAAGTTCATATGAAAGCTTCCAAAGATTGAACATATTATATATTTAAGCCTGTATTAGTTTAGGAATTAATCTTTACTATGTTGTTGATTTTTTAAAGAAATATAACTAAAATAGATTTTAAGTTAACTTAGATTAAAAAGTGTAACTTTTCAATTTTGGATTTTTTTGTTCTTGTATAAAAAAGTGTAAATGTTTTACAAATAAAGAAAAACATTGTTATTGATTTTTTATACTATATTTTAATATATATTTAAAAACACTTTTAATATATTTTATTTATTAATCATTTATACATATTATGAATTATAATACTATATAGCTCCAATTACATTTGAATGTTCATTTTTTGCTAATGATCAGACCCTACAATAATTCAAACTATTTTTATTTCAGAAAACACAGCATATATATCAGTTTCTCAATATTTTGACATCTTTACATATAATTTACAGATTAGTATGTATTTATATGAATGACTTTCTATTAAGTAAAAGATAAAATCTGATGGATCCAAAAATTGCAACAGAGCACAGCATAGAGAAAAAATATAAAGGCTGTGCAGTTAGATGCTAGATCAAAACCCAGATCTTTTTTCACCTCTAAAAATAGTGTGATAGTAGAGCTTACATATATATATATATTTGCTTACTAATGCCTGGCATTATTGTAACAACTCATTTACACTAACTCACTCAATCCATAAATCCCCACTTTACAGAGAAAGACCTAGACACAAAGGCTCTGATTGACATAAGGTCCCTCAAAAAGCATTGCAGGAAAAAGGGTTGAATACAGGAGTCTGCCTTCACTTATTTCAGACTAGGATTGTGAAGAACACACACACACACACTGTTTAGCATGTACTAGGTATTAAAACTGGTAAATCTCATAGAAGAATACAAGCCAATGTATTTGAATTAAATCAATAGTTATAGAACCTTATATCACAAAAGGAAGGAAGGAAGGAAGGAAGGAAGGAAGGAAGGAAGGAAGGAAGGAAGGAAGGAAGGAAGGAAGGAAGGAAGGAAGGAAGGAAGGAAGGAAGGAAGGAAGGAAGGAAGGAAGGGAGGGAGGGAAAAAGGGAAGGAGAAAGTTTAGAAAGAAATAAAAGTTTAAAAAAAGCTTCATATAACAAATGTATGTAATCGAAACCTCATGATATAATGCTATTGATGGATAATTTTATGTAAAAAGATTATTTCCCATGAGATAATTTTCATATTAGTTTCTTTCAACCATTTCCTGGATAGGAGATTGTGTGTTATTTTTCACAACTCACTCCTTGATCACTGTAAGATGATTGTATGTCCTTGCCCTTTGAATGTGACTTGCAATAACTCATGTCCTTGCCCTATTGATGAGCCTGGTCATAGGATCTTCCTTGGCTAATAGAATGTATGTGACCATCACAAATGTCATTCCCAGAGAGAGGATTTAAGTCCATTGGAGTCAGTTGGCTAGATTTCCTTCTCAGAGCACATCCAGAGATAAGCTTCTCCTTCACCTTGGTCCTGTAGAGAGAAGAAACTTAGGGCCCAGACCACAACCTGGAGTAGAGCTACAGCTGACCCACAACCCACAAGTATTTAGACCCTGGAAATGTCCAACCATTTATATCCTTGCTTAAAATATAGGTCTTTTCTCATGACAAGTCACTATGTTTACATACTATCTATGGCCAGTTCTTCAGGTGTGTTTTCCTCACACATAAAACTTAGAGAATATTTTAAAAACCAAAGATTACAGAAATTTTATTGTATACTTCAATTAGGTTAAGGGTGGGTCCAAGTGTCTGAAAACTTAATAAAAATCCCAGAAGTTTCTGATATTGTTGTTCTGAGAACTTAATTTTGATTTTATTTTTAAAATGGCTGCCATTCTATTTATTCTAATTGTAGCACTTATTTCTGTGAAATTTCTACAATTTGTAAATACAGAATAAAATGAATCTTGAAAATTATATACTTTTCTTAAATCAGCATTAATTGTGTTTTCCATAAGTTTAATAGTATTCATAGAAAAGCTTGCCAATTTCATTTTTCATTGTTTTTATTCCTATTATAAAATTTGCATATATTATATAAAAAAAGAAAAACTGCTCTGAAATATATAATTTAAAAACTTAAATCTTCAACCCTATCCCATTTGATTTTAATATTTCTTCTGTGGAAGTCACTAATAATATTTGAGTGAATCCTGTTCCCTCGTTCTTTCAATGCATAATAAAAATCAGTATCTCCCTCACTTCAAATCTTGCTCTACTTCACTAATTCTATCTCTCAACCTATCATCTATCTATCTATGTATCTATCTCTCTATTCACCATCATCATAATCATCTGTCACTTATCTGCCTACTTCCTCTTCTGACTCTTCATTGAAATGGAAACGTACCCTGAACACAGTTCTATAACTTACTGTGTTCATTTAACAATGTGTTGTGGATCACGTTTCACATTAGTACATGTAGAAAATACCACATTCAAAATATACCAAAATAGCCCGGCCGGTGTGGCTCAGTGGTTGAGTGTCGACCCATGCACCAAGAAGTCACTGGTTCAATTCCTGGTCAGGACACATGCCCAGGTTGTGGGCCTGATCCCCAGTGGGGGGCATGTAGGAGGCAGCCAGTTGATGTTCTCTCTCATTGATGTTTCTGTCTCTCCCTCCTTCTCCCTTCCTCTCTCTCTAAAATCAATAAAGAAAAAATATTTTTTTTAATATATATCAAAATAGAATTTCCTTCTGTAGATATTTTTTGGTTAATTTAACCAGAAACCTACTGGTAGACATTTGATTTCATGTCTTCCTCTCACAAATACCACAGTGAAAGTCCATGCATACACCCATGAAGTACATTTTCTTTGAGGAAGAGATGTTTATTGAACATTACTTTCTGTATCATTAATTTCCCACTTTTATACATCAACTGATTTAGCATCTTAAAAGTCATTACATCTTCAAAATCTTCTTGGCAAATAGTATTTTATGATAAGAGGATTTGCTATCTGAGAAAGAAATTTAAACACTGACTCAAATGATATGTTCGAAATGTTCCTCATTTTAGTTAAATAATGAGCTTTGCTCTTTTGATGTGAAGGCAGCAGTGGATAGATGGCAATCATTATGCAAATACAGCTTTTTTCATTACAATCTCAGTGTATTCACTCTTAACACACTTTACTTTTTTGCTGAGATTACCTTTCATTAAAATGAGACTTAATAGTTCCCCTTATAACCTACTCTATCAATAAAACCTATTTAGTATTCTTTTTGGCTCTTCATTTAAGTTCTGAATGTATCTGATGAAGGTTCACTAAACTTTCTAGGAAGCAATGAGTAGTTTAAGACGCTGGAGAGAATTTCTGAACCGAACATATCACAACACATTGACCTCTATTCCGCTTACATTTAGGCAATCACCTCAATCTTAATGTTTTATCAGATTTTTCTTTTTCCTTATTATTCATTAACATTATTATTTCTTTAATTTTCTTCTCATTTTCATTATACTTACATACTAATAAATAAAATGTAAACATATTTTCTTAGTATAAAATATTAAAATTTATTTTGATAACTTGACTTTTAGGTATATTTTATGATAGCCTATCACTATAAATCACATGCTTGAAAGCAATAAATCAGCAGTCAATTAATAGAAAGTGTAAAATTGATAAAATATTTTGTTTTTCAAAAAAAATTACTGACTTATATATTATAGCATACTACATACATTTAAAAGAATATTCTGTTTTTCTTTTTCTCCTATTTTTCTGTCTTAGTTTACTATAGATTAAAAGTTTCATTTCTCATCGTCACTTGTGAAGAAGTTCTGGGGAATTCGTTCTGGCTTTATTTCCACTCCATCCCCTTCTTAAACTCTTCCCAAAAAAGGAAATGTGTAATGGTCAGAGATGAATACATCTTGCCTCACATTTTACTAGTGGGTGGGAATTTGATTTTTACTTTTTTCGTTGATTCATATTTGTTTAAAAAGAATGAAACAATTACCTACTTATTTTTTAATTTTCTTGTCATTTTAAATACATATGTTTCATTTGTGGGGTCCTGGTTCATTCTCTCTCTCTCTTCCCACCCTTTTCCTCATGGTTGCATGTAAGGCAGTCAGCTCGCACCTGCACACTGAGGTCGCTGGACTCAGCAGGAGCCAGGTGGCAGTGCACACCTAAAATTCTTTCTTTTGGTCACTTGAGGAGATTGACCGGCCATTAATGATGCTGGCACTTAGTTAGGTTCCTTTCAGAGGAGATGTATGTCTTGACACCCTCAGTTCCTATCATTTTTATTTTCACAGGGACGGAGGTCTTCATGATCCCCATCAGTAAATGTACTTGCTTTATACAAAGTCACAAAAATAGCTGGTCTTATTACCCTGCACAACTGAACTCTGTGAGATAAATGTCAAGGTTGCACAATACATACCAGATAAATAATTACTGAATGCAAATTACAAGAAGAATGTGCTGTATTGTCATATTAATACAGAGAAAAGTGGGTATTTAATAAGCAAACATATTTAATATTTCTAAAGTTGAAAGTACAAGGCAATATAACCCCTTAACAAATAATTTTGCTATTTGTAAATCATTTTCTTTCTATACTTTTCAATCTAATTATATCTTATTTAATCAATTACCCATTGATTAGAATTGATATGCAGTGAGTATTCTCTTTATGTATATGTGCATGCATAATATTTGTCCTCTTCACTTAACTCACAAATGTAAATGATGTGTGAAAGAGAACACAGATTTTCTAACTTTGGTTTACAGAATGTCAATGTAGGGTCTAAGACTGCACCTTAGTTTGTTTCTCCTCATAGGAATAGCAATTCAAGCCAATTCAGATATTATCAAAAATTAATGCAACTCCTCTGAATAATCTGTCAAGAAATCAACTCAAAAAGTGGAAGTGGATCAAGTACTTACTGGTTTACTTGAATTAGGTATGTCCATTTTAGAAGAGTGCCTGAAGGCCAATATCTACAGAATAGGAGACAATATTTCCAGATCATATATTTGATAAGGGTTTTGTATATAGAATAAATAAATCATTTTTACAATTCAATAATAGAAGGACAAATAACAAAATTTAAAAATGGACAGAGATATGAATAGACATTTCTCCCCCAAAATTAAAAAATACAATAATCACTAAGCATGGTTGATGATTGACCTCAATAGTCATCAGGAAAATGCAAATTAAAATCACTTGATATACAACATCACACCCACTAGATGGCTACCATCAAAAAGCCAAATGATGAAGAATATTGGCAAGAATGTGTTTATATCAATCAGAGGCTTCACACATTGCTTGTGGGAATGGAAAGTGGTGCAACCATTTTGGAAATTGGTCTGGCAGTTCTTCAAAAAGTTAAATATGGAGTTACTCTATAATTATGTGTTTTAATATTATTTTCGGCTCCCTGTGTACAAAACTGAAGAGTTATTTTCCATGGCCCTGGATTCGTGTGAGGCTATATATACAGGATAATTGGTGAAAAATAGCTTTGACAATTTATAAGAAATGCTTTTCCTCATGTATAATGTGGTTTTCTAACAGCTAGATAAACTGGACCCTAAAGAATTTACTAGTCAGATTAATTTTTCATTCTTGCATAATTTCTAGTGGACAGATTCATCAGACATAGATGTTTCAGATCTGGGTGAAGATAAATCTGCAGGTAAATCAGAACTGAGGTTGGCTGCAGCTGACTATACTAAAATAGACTCCTAATTATGAACCAAAATAGCATTTAAATTTTTCATCGATTTATAAGATTTTTCTGCCTAGTCTGATGTAGTCTATGTCAACCAACCACTGATTCCTTTACAATAATTTTCAGATCTTCTATAACCCAGTATCAGCCTTCACTATTCATTAAAGCACCATTGCCATAGAATCCTTTTGATTTTCTTTACAGCCTCTGGCTTCTCTTATCCATCCTATACAGTTCCGTGTGAATGCTCCTCAAATGTCAATTTGCTTGCTAAATGTCCATACAGTCAAATTAAAGCCTCTGATAAGGCCTTAAACAATTGAAGAACTCCCTCTTTGTCTCTATTTTAACTGTACAAAGATCAAATGGATTTCATGTCATCCTTTAACCATTTAAAAATAATCCATATGCCATGTCTGCTTTCGTTCATTCAGATTTTTATCTGAATCCTTCAAAGCGAGGCTTAACTGGTTTTTTTTAATGTACTTGATCTGACAGATTGATAGCAGTGTGCCAAAGACAACTCTGCTATTCAGTGCATAAACGTCCATGAACATTGTGTCCTCGCTTTGGATTGTAATATGTATTAATATAAAGTGATCCTTGTTTCATAGACCTTTTTTTTTTTTTTTTTCACTTAAATCCTTCTTCAGTGGATATTAGAATTAAATCCTGCTTTCCATTAGTCTGTTTTTTTTAGTTGTCAGTGCCATAGTCATTTTGATTCACATTTTTATCTCAGCACTTACAAACATTAATTGGAATTTCAAAGAAGATAAAACTGCTCCTGATTACTTGTCAAATTCAAAACCCAGAAATCACCTTCATATGTTACAAGCTTCAGTATTATATTTTAAACTCCTGTTTTTCTAACTCTCCACAAATTTGTGGCTTTTACAGAAAAATGTCACATCTACACACTTTTCTTTACAGGGCATTATAGTTATAACTTACAAAGGGAAAAAAAAAATCTTGCAATACTTTTCAGAAAATATAAATTCAAGTCGTCTGCCCCCCAAGACCTATCAAAAGCTTAGAGAAGAGAGGCTATATTTAGAGAAGGTGTGTGAAGGTAGTGAAGAGTCCTCCGTGCTCTCTTATTATAAGGCATATTCTTCAATTAAGGTGCATCACTGAACACTACTATAGATCCTCACAGAATCACTTTATTGGAATCATATCTAATGTTAAGATCTTGACTTTCTTTGGTTATTATAAGTAATGGAAGTAAGTAAACTGTGTTTGGACTTGATATAAAATTATTTCAAAACTTATTTCCTGTAAGCAACATAAGAAAATGTTCCTTTGCACTGGCTAGTGTGGCTCAGTTGGTTGGGCGTTGTCCAGTGCCCTAGAGGGTTGCCAGTTCGATTCCCAGTTGCTGGCTCCATCCCCAGTAGCGGGTTGTACAAGAGGCAGCCAATCTGTGTTTTGTTTTCACATTGATGTTTCTCTCTCTCTCTCTCTCTCTCTCTCTCTCTCTCTCTAAAAAAAAAAAATATATATATATATATATATATATATATATATATATATATATATAATGTTTTTTAAAAATGTTCCCAATGACAATAAGAAAATTACAAACCAAATCCTATTAAAAATGTGTTTCCCCCACCCTGGCCACTTTGGTTCAGTGGTAGAGCATTGGCCCATGGACCAATGAGTCCCGTGTTCAATTCTGGCCAAGGGCACATACCTCGGTTGTAGTTTGTCCCCAGCCCTGGTCGGGGTCATGTGGGAGGCAACCAGTCAATGTGTCCCTCTCACGTCGATGTTTCTCTCTCTCTCCCTTTCTCTCTACCTGAAGATAAATAGAAAAATATCTTTAGGTGAGGATAAAAAAAAATATGTGTTTCCCCAGAGTTTTCATTTCTTTAATGAGAAATATCTAACATTAAGTTTCCCTTTTGTGATGGCTATCAGTAAGTTTATAGCTAAATTTCATGTTTGACCATTGTGCTGGAGCAGGAACATGTAGGTAGTGAGTGTTAAATTTCCATAAACCAAGCTAAGGGAGAATCTTTGGGTATTTGCTATTTGTTTTTTTTTTTTTCATCTGTGAGCAAATCAAATTAAAATGTATCAGTTGAAAACATAGAATTAAAATATGTCAGGACATGACAGACTAAAGACATTATCTATTCTCATTAGAATATTTTTAAAAGGAAATGTATAATATGATCTTGAGTCTTTATCTTGAACAATATAAGGAAAATATTTTCATGCTTGCTACTTTGTAATATTTCTGTTGGGGAATAGAAAAAGCTCTTTTCTTATAAATTCAGTTTAAAGGAGAAAATTGCAGTTGTGTGTCATCAGTGTCAGTCATCTTGTCGCACAAGAGGGAAATAGGCCACCTTAAGAGAAAGGCAGCCCGGCTGCTGTCGCTCAGTGGATTGAGCATCATACCATGGACTGAGAGGTCACTGGTTCAATTCCCAGTCAGGGCACCTGCCTGGGTTTAAGGCTCGATTCCCAGTAGGGGGCATGCAAGAGACAGCCCATCAATATTTCTATCTCCCTTTCCCTAAAAAATCAATAAAAACATATTAAAAAAAGAGAGAGAGAAAGTCACACTGGGTACATTGTATCCACAGAGCTCTTTCTGTGTACACGTTCTAAGAAGTCTTATGTTCAATTATATCAGAGATGCGAACTCCTTAAAGGCCAGAGAGCTTGTGATTAGAAAGCTAAGAAGCAAATTCTGGTAAAATATTATTACTTAGATTTATTCTGAGTGTAATAAAATCTCTCTAAGAGGTTTGAAAATTTCATCACTGACTAATAGGGGAAAAACTCTTAATTTGTTCATGATGATTAATGTTGAAGCTTTCACTTTTGTAAATATATAACTCATTGTTAAAAAGTAGTTTAATAGTTTCACATTTTTATTATTACGTTTTTATTATGTTTCTTTATTGAATTAACTTTTAGAGCATGAGATACTTTTAAAAATCAACTTGAAAATTCCAAGAAAAAATCATTTTTCTCCCTTGGACTGGAAGAGTCATTATAAATACAGGGTGGGGCAAAAGTAGGTTTACAGTTGTTTGTATGAAAAATAATACAATCATTGTCCTTGACTGTGTGGCTCAGTTAGTTGGGCATCATCCCATGCACGGAAAGGTTGCTGGTTTGCTTTGTGGTCAGGGCACATACCTGGATGTGCTTGATCCCTGTCAGGGGGTGTATAGAAAGCAGTCACTCAAGGTTTCATTTTTACATCAATGTTTCTCACTCTCCCTTTCCCTCTCCCTTTCTCTCTCTCTAAAACATTGGTAAAAAAAAAAAAAAAACTTTAAAAATAAAAATAGGGAGATTCCAAAATGGCACCAGAGTGAATGGAAGCTACACAGACCATCTCCCAAGACCAAATTGGAATTACAACTAAAATAAAGACAAATTGTTGGGGAAAAGCAACAGAAAAGCAGCTTGCGAGGCCCATATAACCAGGGACACTGAATCGATCTTGGTAGGATTGTGGAGGCGTGAAAGGGGGGCTGGGAACCCACGGCCAGCAGCGGTCTTAGCTGTGAGCAGCACCCATGGGGTTATGATCCCAAGCCGGCTCCACAGCACAGAGGGCCGGGACAGAGAGCTAAGATAGCCACAGCCACTCACCTTGGGCTCTGGCACAGGGAGGGCAGACTGGACTGGAACTGTATGGGGACACTCAGGATTTGGAGGGCACTCATAGCTTTTGCTGAGTTGCAGCCACACAGGATGGTGGCCATCTTACTCCGTCCCAGGTCTCTGGGGAGAGTCGGCAGCCCCTCCCTCAGAGATTCAGCCCCACCCAGGTGGGCCATTGAAATGCAAATTGAGGCTCATTAACTACTAACATCTGCCCCATCCTCAGGAAATCCTCTTTCACTAAACACCTGAGGGAGGTTTTCATTCAACTGAGAACCCAACGCCCTTAAAGTAACCCAGACTAATAGCCTCTAAGCAAAAAGCTAGAGGATAACTTAACCTTTTCTGGGCTTGCAAATCTACCCAGGAAAGTAAGACTTGACAGTGGTGTTTAGCATGGGTCCTCCCACACTCATCCAAACCCAGTAGAGGGAACCACAAACAGCAGATCACCAATGTCCACAGGAAAAATTTGGCAGGCTCCGAAACCCACTGAGATAGCCAAAATGGTGAAACAAAGAAACAAATCTCAAATAAAAGAACAAGAGACCTCTACCAAAGATGAGATAAGTGAAATGGAGTTAAGCAAGTTAACAGAGCTAGAATTCAGTGCCACGATCTTGAGGAAGCTCAACAGCATGAGTAAGGACATCAACACTATGAGTGAAGACATAGAAACATTGAAAATCAACCAATTGGAAATGAAGAAGCACCAAGAAGAAATGAAGAATGGCATAACATAAATAAAGAACATATTGGAAGGACTAAACAGCAGAGTAGAGGAAGCTGAGGACTGGATCAGTGAATTAGAAGACAAGGTACAAAAAATCAACCAATCAGAAAACCGAAAGGAAAAAACAATTAAAAAACAGGAAGACAGCTTAAGAGAACTGTGGGACAACTGAAAACGTAATAATATTCGCATCATAGGAGTCCCCCAAGAAGAAGAAAATGAGCAAGGGTTAGAGAATATATTTAAGAAATAGTGACAGAAAACTTCCTTAATTTGGTGAAGGAAGAAGGCATTCAAGTTCAGGAAGCACAGAGAATCCCAAGTAAGAAGAACCCAAACAGGCCCACACCAAGACACATAGTAATTAAAATGCCAAAAATTAAAGATAAAGACAGAATCCTAAAGGCAGCAAAAGATAAGCAACAGGTTACCTACAAAGGAACCCCCATGAGGCTATCAGCTGAATTCTCAACAGAAACACTACAGGCCAGAAAGGAATGGCATGAAGTAATCAAGGTCATGAAAAACAAGGATCTGAATCCAAGACTACTCTACCCAGCAAGGCTATCATTCAAAATAGAAGGACAAATAAAGAGCTTCCCAGACAAAAGAAGGCTAAGGGAATATATTAGCACCAAACCAGCACTGCAAGAAATGTTAAAAGGACTGCTGTAATTAGTAGAAGAAATAGGAAAATATAACCACACCAAACAAAATTGGCAATAAATAAGTACATATCAATAATCCCCTTAAATGTAAATGGATTGAATGCTCTGATAAAAAGACAGAGTAGCTGATTGGATAAGAAAGCATGACCCATATATATGTTGTTTACAAGAGACTCACCTGACAACAAAAGACTCACATAGGTTGAAAGTGAAGGGATGGAAAAAAATCTTCCAAGCAAATGGAAAGGAAAAAAAAAGCTGGGGTAGCAATACTCATATCTGATAAAATAGATTTCAAAATGAAGGTCATAACTAGAGACAAAGAAGGTCAGTACATAATATTGAAAGGATCTATCCAACAGGAAGATATAACCTTGGTAAACATATATGCACCCAATATAGGAGCACCAAAATATATTAAAAATCTTCTGGAGGACTTCAAAGGAGAAATCGACAGCAATACAATCATAGTAGGGGACTTCAACACCCCACTGACATCACTGGATAGATCCAGTAGAAAAAAATTAACACAGAAACAGAGACTCTAAATGAAGCACTAGACCAAATGAACTTAATAGATATCTACAGAGAATTACACCCCAAAACTACAGAATTCACATTCTTCTCAAGTGCATATGGAACATTCTCAAAGATAGACCACATGTTAGGACACAAACTAAGTCTCTACAAGCTCAAGAAGATTGAAATCATATCAAGCATCTTCTCAGATCACAATGGCATGAAACTAGAAATCAATTGCAACAAGAACATGCAAAGACATTTGAGCATATGGAGGCTAAATAACATGTTATTAAACAATGAATGGGTTACCGAGGAGATCAAGGAAGAAATTAAAAACTTCCTGGAAACCAGTGAAAATGAACACACAACAACACAAAATCTATGGGATGCAACGAAAGCAGTTCTGTAATAGCTCCATTCTGACCCTCAGTTACTGCACGTACACACCCTGGCAGTTTCTTTTCTGTAAACATAAGGGCCTTGAGACACCCAAAGAAAACTGTAAAGATAAGGGGTTGAGGATGGCCTTGGGAAACTCAGAGAAATCATGAGAAAAAAGAGATTAATAGTTACCCTGCTCTTCTCCCCCCTTCTCTGTATCAGCCCCCCTTAACGGTGCCAAAAGCGGCACCAAGAGAATGTAGTTTTTTTTCTGTAGTCTGTGCCTTTAAAAGCGGGCAACAAAGAAGGCTCGGGGCTGAGGATTTGGGGAAGCTGTACCCCCCCAGCCCGCCGGTGTAACAGCCCGCCGGTGTAATAAAGTGCTCCTTTACAATTCGGCCGTGCGTCTCTGGTTATCTCGCTGTCAGGTTATAACAGTTCTGAGAGGGAAGTTCATAGCACTCCAGGCCTACTTCAAGAAACAAGAAAAATTTCTAATAGATTATCTAACATCACAACTTAAAGAACTAGAAAGCAAACAAAAAGAAAGCCCCAGAGCAAGTAGAAGGAAGGAAATAGTAAAGATCAGAGCATAAATAAATGACATGGAAACCAAAAAAACAATTCAAAGGATCAATGAAACAAAGAGCTGGTATTTTGAAAAGATAAACAAGATTGATGGACCCTTAGCTAGACTCACCAAGAAACAAAGAAAGAGAACCCAAATACACAAAATCAGAAATGAAAGAGGCGAAGTAACAACTGACACCACAGAAATACAAAGGATCGTTAACAAATACTATATGTTAGTATGGCAGTTATATGGCAACAAATTTGACAATCTAAGCAAAATGAACAAATTGCTAGAAACACATAGTCTCCAAAAACTGAACCGGGAAGAGATAGAAAACTTGAACAGACCAATAACAACTAAGGAAATTGAAGATGTAATCAAGACTCTCCCAGCAAACAAAAGCCCAGGCCCGGAGGGCTTCACGGGGGAGTTTTACCGAACATTCAAAGAAGAACTAACAGGCATTCTCCTCAAACTATTTCAAAAAATTCAAGAAGAAAGAAGACTTCCAAACTCGTTTCATGAGGCCAGCATAATTCTAATTCCAAAACCAGAAAAAGACACTACAAAGAAAGAAAACTACAGGCCAATATCCCTGATGAACATAGATGCCAAAAACCTGAACAAAATACTAGCAAATCGGATCCAGCGATACATTAAAAAAAGCATTCACCATGATCAAGTGGGATTCATCCCAGGGATGCAAGGTTGGTACAATATTCGCAAATCAATAAATGTGATACACCACATAAACAAAATGAAAGATAAAAACCACATGATCATATAATAGACACTGAAAAAGCGTTCGACAAAATCCAGCACCCATTTCTGATAAAAATGCTCAGTAATGTGGGAATAGAAGGATCCTATTTTGACATAATAAAGGCCATATATGAAAGACCTACAGCCAACATCATACTCAATGGCAAAAACTAAAAAAATTTCCCTTAAGAACAGGACCAAGACAGGGATGCCCACTTTCACCACTCTTATTTAACATAGTACTGGAAGTCTTAATCACAGCAATCAGACAAGCAGAAAAAATAAAAGGGATCCAAATTGCAAACGAGGAAGTGAAACTCATTATTCACAGATGACATGATATTATACATAGAAAACCCTAAAGACTCCATCAAAAATCTACTAGACTTAATAAATGAATTTGTCAAAGTAGCAGGATACAAAATTAACGTCAAGAAATCGACAGCATTCTTATACACCAATGATGAACTCACAGAAAGAGAAACTAAAAAAAAAACAATCCCATTTACCATCGTGACAAAAAAATTAAGATACCTAGGAATAAACTTAACCAAAGAAGTAAAGGACCTATTTGTAGAAAACTACAGGACATTGAAAAAAGAAATAGAGGAAGATATAAAAAAGTGGAAGCATATACCTTGTTCATGGATTGGAAGAATTAACATCATTAAAATGTCCATATTACCCAAAGCATTCTATAGATTCAATGCAATTCCGATCAAAATACCAGTGACATATTTCACAGAACTAGAACAAATACTTCAAAAGTTCATATGGAACCAAAAAAGACCAAGAATAGCCACAGCAATCTTGAAAAAGAAGGACAAAGTAGGAGGGATCACAATACCAGATATCAGCTTATACTACAAAGCTACTGTAATCAAAACAGCCTGGTACTGGCACAAGAACAGGCATATAGATCAATGGAACAGAACAGAGAATCCAGAAATTGACCCAAGACATTATGCTCAATTAATATTTGACAAAGTTGGCAAGAGCATACATTGGAGTACAGACAGCCTCTTTAATAAATGGTGTTGGGAAAATTGGGCAGCTACATGCAAAAAAATGAAACTAGATCAACTTACACCATACACAAGAATAAACTCAAAATGGATAAAAGACTTAAATGTGACTTGTGAATCCATAAAAATCCTAGAAGAAAATGTAGGCAACAAAATTTCGGACATCATACGCAGCAGAATCTTCACTGATACATCACCTAAGGCAACAGAAACAAAGGAAAAAATGAACACATGGGACTACATCAAACTCAAAAGCTTCTGCACAGCAAAAGAAACAACCATCAAAACAGAAAGGGAACCCACTGTATGGGAGAGCATAATTACCAATGATACATCAGATAAGGGGTTAATCTTCAAAATATATATAGAGTGCTCATACAACTGAACAAAAGGAAGACAAAGAACCCAATTAAAAAATAGGCAGAGGAACTAAATAGACACCTCTCCAAACAAGACATTCAAATGGCTAAGAGACATATGAAGAAATGCTCAACATCACTAATCATCAGAGAGATGCAAATTAAAACAACAATGAGGTATCACCTCACACCTGTCAGAATAGCCGCCATCAACAAAGCATCAAACAACAAGTGTTGGCGAGGGTGTGGAGAAAAGAGGACTCTAGTACAGTGCTGGTGGGAATGCAGACTGGTGCAGCCACTATGGAAAACACTATGGTGTTACCTCAAAAAATTAAAAATTGAATTACCATTTGACCCAGTCATCCCACTTCTAGGAATATACCCTAAGAAGCCTGACACACCAATCAGAAAGAATATATGTACCCCCATGTTCATAGTAACACTATTTACAATAGCTAAGATCTGGAAACAGCCTAAGTGTCCATCAGTGGATGAATGGATAAAAAAGCTATGGTACATATACACAATGGAGTACTATGCAGCTATAATAAAGAAAGATCCCTTCTCCGTTGAGACGACATGGAGGGACCTGGAGACTATTATCCTAAGGGAAACAAGCCAAGCAGAGAAAGACAAATATCACATGATCTCACTTATTTGTGGAATATAATGAACATAACAGTCTGAAGAACAGGGTAGACCCAGAGACGTGGAAATAAGGTACAGACTGACAACCCTCAGAAGAGGGGGTGGGGGAGGAGGGAAGAGATAAACCACAGAACTTATATGTATGTATGCATAACTGATGGACATGGACAACAAAGCTGGGGACGGGGTGGGGGGATGGGGAGGAGGGTGTCCATGGGGTATAAGGAGAAACATCTCTAACAAAAATAAATTAATAAAACAAAACGAAAATAAATAAATAAATAAAAATAAAAATAGTATAATAATTAATAATACTACAAGAATTAACTATTTCACGTACTCACAACTGTAAAACTACTTTTGCCCCACCCTGTATATTAGACATTACTTGAATCTGTTAATGACAAACCATAGGACAAGGATGTGGAACTCAGAAGTGCCCGAATGAGAAATATTACAGAGTTAAAAATTATATTTGTGTGTGTATATATGTATATATATATAATTATGTTAAATAAAAAGGGCAATGTGTCCAAGCAGTCATGTTTATTTATTTAATAGTCTTTGTCGGTGTTTGTGTGGTTCTGTCTACAGCTTTAAAATATGACCATAAAGAACTATGTATCATTCTGTTTCTGAATAAGCTTAATCTGCATGAAAAATGTTTCTCAAGGAGAGAGTTAAATAAATTAATAAATAAACAAAGATCACCCCACTGCTGAACAAAAGGAAATCTTACTGGCAAAATATATGTATGGAAAAAAGTGCTGCATCTAAAGAGGGTATGAAAAGGCCAAGCAAACAGAAAAATAGATGCATGGGTTAAAGAAAAAGTAAGAAACAAACATTTGCAAAAGTATTGATGAGGAGCAAATCCTTTCATACAAATCTATTGATTGAAAGTGTGAGCAAAGGCTGAGAATGCTTTGTGTATGAATTATAGGCAGTAAGAGTGTTAACACACACACGCTTGCAATTTCAGCCCAGAACAAAATGAAATGAGACTGGTGTAGAAAACACAGATTACATCACAAAAAATATGACTTAGTTGCTTGGCTTCCTGGGCAATGAAGGCATTAGCATTATATAGCAGAATTCCACTAGATAGTCTCCGTAACTGATGCAGACAGTATTCTGGCACAGTACAAAACAGTAGCCATTACTAAACACTCCTCTGTGTATGAGATTGTTTAATTTTAGAGTTAGGATTGTCTTAAAAAATCTACTTGACTTCAATTAAAATCCTGACTTAGGGAGTCTCTGTTTTTATCTTATTAACAGTGCCCTGCTGAAAATGATCTCTGTCTAGCAATCTAGTCAAAATTCTGGTTTCCAGATGAGAAAGTAAATGACTTTATTTCTAAACACCACTGTCTTACTGTGCTTTTCTCCTATCCTGAAAACAATAGTTTTCAAAGGTATCAATTATTTTTAATTGTGTGTGATAGCCTATACAACCTCATCTCACCCTACTTATGATCCGGGCATCACGCAGAATGATTAATTCAGTTAAACACTTTTATTAATGAATAAAGTTCTTCATGACATATTTGATGAAAACTTCCATGGTTTCTAACAAAAATGACTAAAGTCGTAACTTCCGTGTGGTTTTTGAAATATAACTCTATGAAAAACATTCGACTATTCAATATTAAAATTTTTCTCCCATTTTTTGTTATGATAATTCATGAATGGAACCCAAAGGAAGTTAAAAACAGAATGAAAAAATACATTTTGCATACAGATGGCTTAGGTCTGTTGCTGTTCTGACTTACTGGCAATCCTAGTACATTAGGCCACTTCCCTTCCAAAATGGTGATTGGGAAGACCATATCACTTGGAAGCACAGTTGTTTTCATTTATCTCAATAAAATTTTATGACAAATAGCTGGTAGTTTCTGCTATTACTGTTAGCTGTATGTTCTTGCAAATTTTTTATTGCTGTTAATCCTCACCTGAGGATATTTTTCCATTGATTTTTAGAGAGAGATGGAGTGAGGGAAGGAGGGAGGAGGAGAGAGAGAAAGAGAAACATTGATGAGAGAGAGATACATCGATTGTATGTACCCCTACCAGGGCCAGGAATCAAACCCTCAACCCTTTGGTCCGAGGGATGATGCTCTCACCACTCAGCAACACCATCCAGGGCTGTTCTTGCGGATTTTAAGCCCAAAGCAATTTTCACATCCCTAAGGGAATAGGTTTATAATCACACATAGGGTTCTTCACCACCAATTCATCCCCTCGCAGAACAACTGGCTTTGAGTGGAGGTGGGTGTGGTTGATCATCAATGTTTTGGAAATGATTTTATAGGTTAGTTGGCTTTAACACCCCCTAAGGCATATATGGAGGGCATCATAAAACTCCAAATCTCCTTTGTCCTTCATTCTGAATCTAGGGTATCTCAATATTTCCACTCACAGCTCTAAAGACTTCTAAGTGTTGTTGCCAGTGAGAATCCTTTTAGCTTCTGAAACACTGGTCCTGTCAAAAACTAGGCTAACCTTGATGCTCTCCTTATTATTGGGGCAGGTCATGGCCTCATTACCGTCTACAGGTCTTTTGTTCAACTCCATGACTTGATGCTTCTGCGTATAAAATCTGCTCACTTGAAGATCTTGTGATTTCCCTAAGACTGGGTCAAAGTGCAAATTAGAGGGACTACTCAATATCAAGCTCTTAAGCATCTCTTCTTGATGGTGATTGCTGAATTAATTCAAATGACTTCATAGTTCTGTGTTTAATCAAAATTAATAAATTCATCACCAGTGCACTGATTTATTTGTGTGATTAAGACTAAAAAGGTCATTCTCATCATTTTCCACCTCTTTTAATCTTGGTTTCTCTATTAGGGAAAGTAAATTTAATACCTCTTGAAAAGAGATGTTTCTTTTCCTTGCATTGTGTGAATCTATTTAAATCTCTATGAATAGATTTTGCTTAGCTTTTCAATGGACTTAAAAAGGATGTACAAAAAGGAGAGCTCATCTGTATCTATTTTCTCTAAAATAATGCCCTGGAGAGGCATTATATATCCCAGCAGACCTTTAGGAACTTTTCAGTTATTGTATCTGACAGTGCTTAAAAATTATCTCTTTACGCGTCCATTTCTTTCCCTCTTTCTTTTCATCGAGTAGAAATGTGTAAACAAAAGGGACTCATATATTTTATACCCTCTGTGATTATTGAATGATAGTACTTAGCAGTTGCTCATTTGTGTTTATTGACTAAATAGATAAAATAATCAGTTTATCCAATTACATTATAAACCAATTCATACTTTCTATACCCTATCATTGTTTTACTTATGCTGGGAAACTTCTGCCTTTCTCAAATCTGGATGCTACTTATCACATAGAAGCAAAAGGGTGAAAGACAAGAAATATATATTTCCTGTCAAAGACCAGGAGAGAAAAGTAAAGCTAAAAAACATATATACAAGGTATCTTCTCTTATTAGTTTTCTATCACTGCTACAACAAATTATCACAATGTTGGCAGCTTTAAATACATGCATTTATATTATTACAGTTCTTCAGGTCAGAAGTCCAAAATGGGTCTCACTGAGACAAAAATCAAGCTGTTGACAGGGCTGTGTTCCTTCTGGAGTCACTAGGAGAGAAGACAATCTTATGCCTTCTGCAGCTTCCCAAAGCCCCTCACTCTCCTTTGCTACTGGCCTTCTTCCTGCATTTTCAAAGCCTGACATTTGGATTGAGTTGCTCTCATGTTGCCATATGTCTGGGCTTTCACTTTTCTGTTGCTCTCTTCTTTTTTAAGGGTCCTTGCGGGTAGATTCAATTTATGTGTATAATCTATGGTATTCTCCCCATATCAAGGCCCTTAATTTAATCATATCTGCAAAATCCCTTTTGCCATGTAAGGGAACACATTCATAGGTTCCAGGAACAAGGGTATGGGCATCTTGAGGGAGCCAATGTTCTGCCTAATATATATCCTATTCCAGATTGTAGCATAGTGATTCTCTACCAGGGACATAATTTGGGGACATGTATTTCTTTATAACACGAGAAGAAGGAAATGCCAGTTAGTGAGCAGCAGCAAAGTAATAAGAACAACTCTGTTACTCTCCCATAAATTACCACAATAAGCCATTACACACTAAATATATATATTGAGTATTTTCCATGTAGCTACCTTTTACTTGTAGGTCACTGAGCAAAATGTGGTAACCTAGACAGACAATTTATCCCCTCATGCATTTAACATTCTAGTGTGTTTGATGTTAATATAATAACAAGTGAACAAACAAATAAACAATTCTATTGTTATTGATAAATATTTTACAAAGAGAATAAACATTGTGATATATTTTAAAGTTATAGGTAAAGGCTTACTTTAAATACAATGGAAACATGTGGACAAATTTTTATATTAAGACTTAAAATAGCAGTCAATCATGAAAGATGTGATATGTTAATTATTCTCACTTTACAGACAAATGAAGTAAGGACCTAACTGCATAATTTGTCCTAGGTGATACAACTACTACAATGACTAAGTTGGAGTCAAGCCCAGATCTTTTGACTAAAAGTAAAATGTACTTTTCATAAAACCTAATTGGCAGTAGGTGTTGGTTACTTTGATGAACATCAGTAGTTCCTAAGGTGGGGTGGGGCATTGATTTTGCATCCTTTCTACCCTGGGGACATTTGGCAATAATTGTGACACATTACCAGTTGTCCCAACATGGATAAAGATGCTGCTGGCATCTAGTAGGTCAGGCTAAGGATGCCGCTAAACATTGTACAATACACAGGATAGGTACCCCCACCACAACAATTATCCACTCCAAAATGACATTGGTATTGAGATTGACACAGCCCGATCTAATGGATAAGGTAAATAAATTTAAGAAAAATTGATCATTATCACCCTGTAATTATAGAAATGAAATTATGCAATCCCTGGAAAGCATTCGAAAAGTGAGGTATTCAATGAATGATAATAGCGATAACAAGGGCAATATTGATAATGATGACGTTGAATATTTATATACATAAGAATGAAATGTAGGAGTGGAAAGGAGAGCCTTTGACAGAAAGCCTTGTCTCTAATCACAGACTCTGAGCAAGTCTAATTTTAGCTGACAGACAGATATGACGTGGCTGTCAACTTTCATTGTTCCTAGAAAGTCCTGTACACAATGGTAGTCTAATTTAAATATTGGTCTCATTCTACACCCAGAGCCCCAAATCCTTCTTTTTCTCAGATGACTGAAAAATAGGCCATCATGGCTAGTACTGTTCTCATTGACAGTCTTGAGTGGTGTTGGGTGGAAATTCGGTGACATTCGCTGTTAAGAATCTTTCCGCGTTCAGTTGGTGAGGAATATGGCAATACCTTACACTTACCTTGTGCGCTACACTTTTCAACTACTTTTTATATGTTATCTCTTTTGACCCTACCCAATCCAGTTCACTTCTCCAATATTTCCTTTTAACACATGAGAAATCTAAATCTGGGTGTTTATGTGTCTTTTTACTGTTTCTTAAAATATTGTAGTTGCAGTGAAAATCTGAAATCTTAGATCCTTGACCAGGTAACTATTTTAAATTTGTAATTATTCTAAATATTTTTTCAATAGCACAATGATAAGAGTGTACATTTTATTTTTAAACATTTTAAGATTTTAAAAAATATATCTCTTGTTACCATCTGCCTACATTTTATTTTTTTTAAAGTTTTCAAGATAATATTCTGAGGTATAACACATACATAGAAAAGAGTAAAAGTAAATGAAGTAACACATAGTGTAACCTTTACCAACCAAGAAAAATAATATTATCTGTCCCTCAATATCTACCCTTTGGCTTATCATTTTAAGGGGAGTTAAATTTACATATAATAAAATTATTTGTCTTAATTATTCATTGTCCTAACAATTCAATTCCACAAAATTCTATTTTATATACCACTGTAATGGTATAATCATTACCCAAACAGATATAGAATACTTTTATCATATCAAAAAGTTTCCTCTCCCTCCTTTTCAATAAATACCCCTTCTGCATTGAGGCAATCATTTTTTAATTTATATCATCAAATTATCTTATTTTATTTTATATAAATGAAATAACAATATATGTTTGTGTGTATGTGTATGTATGCATGTATGTAAGAGTGTGGCTTTTTTGCTCAACATATTATTTTTTAGTTTCACCCATTTTGTTGCAAGAGTAATTAGTTTGTTCCACTTTTATTGTTGAAATACATTCTGTAAATATAATACAATTTGTTTATCCAGTCTCCATTGATTACATATTTGGTTTATTTCCAGTATTGAGCTATTATAAAAAATAATTGCTATTGACATTCTTGTATATGTCTTTTAATGACCATATATATTTGTGTATCTTGGATAAATATCTAGAAGCATGGTTGTTATGCCGCATAGTGGAGGTACCCCAAAACTGTTAGGCAAATTTTAGCAATAATTGTAATTTTTCAGACCTAAAGAAAAATCAATGCCAAAGTAAACATAATTGTTCCATTGTGTGTCATAAGCAAAGTTGTAATTTAAAAAAATGAAAAGGATTTCTTACTAATAATGATCCTCATCCCAGTTACTAAGAATTTTCATAAATTTGTAGTTAGAAGTCACAGAATACATCGTCACTGCTTTGCTTGTACTAAAATGAAAAATGAACATTTCTTAATCATCTCCTAGGTAGCATAAACTACTATAGACACTTAAAAAACATCAAAGACAGTTCTTTCTATAATATCTCTACAGATTAAACAAGAAGTACCTGATGTATTAGTTTCCTGTTGATGCAGTAACAAGTTACTGTAAACTTACTGACCTAAAAGAGTGCAAATTTATTATCTTACAGTTCTATGTCATCATTAGCCTGTCACATCTCTGGTTTCCATGCTTTTCTCAGCTTGTGGTGGCAGTACATGTGTATTTAATGTTCAAATAGGTCAAAGGACTGTCAAGGTGATCTTATTGGATCACCTTGTGCCAAACTTAAGCTCATCTGTCTGTATTGTATATTAGAGCCCTACATCTTCCTAATGAACAGGATACATTACAGGAAAGGGGCTTCTTTCCTTGCTTTTTACCACTTGATATTAGAAGACTAAAGTGATAAGCTAGTACCTGTAGTTCAAAATTTAATGTAACTAACTATTTCCCCTAGCAGAAGCACTTCCCTTCTAAGGACCAGGACCTCTAAACTTACAGAGTTTTGGAGACAGGCATTCAAAATTCTCCGAGTGGACCACTGGAGTGATGGTAAGCAGATTCATTTGCATTTCTACTCTTGCTGTCTGGACCCATGAGTTCTCTTTATTGCACAAAAATAACAATATATCCTTGTTAATTTAAGGTGTTTTAACATTCCAGGGGATAATGTCACAACTCTGCATCATGTCATCTCTAAACTGCACCTTTCATCAGCTGTTTATTGCTTTGTCAATCCTAAGGCTTCTGATAATGTGATATATGATAGAAACAATGGATCCCAATAGACCTGTGCCCCATGCCACACATCCTCTGTTGTAAAGTGGGTTCATTGTTCTAAGGCATACATTCCATCTCATTGCACTAAACACTCTGTAACCATCTAAGAGTGGCTCTGTTGGAAGCTGTACAAGAAAGAAAAGAAAACACCAGCTTTTGCCAAGATAAAATTAGTGTCCCTTCCAAGGTAAATGGGAAATAATGCAGTCAATTTGCTACTAAATAATAGTTTACTTTTTGATGGATGGTGTCATACTGGTCTCTCTCACTGTCAGGTTGGACATTCAGCAAGGAAAGTATGTGTTATGAGTATGATCAATTGTTGTGAGTATGAGTTTATACTGTTGGAATTGTGCTTTACCCCCAACTCTGCCACTGGGGTTTTCTGAACACATTGTGGCAGTACTGGGGTGCCCAATGACATAAACTGGATTATGTTAATTGGCAAAGTCATTCTGTGTACTTGGTTGTTTAGTCTTTCCACTGTGGATGCTCTCTTGTGGGAGTTGGCAAGCAAGACACAAGTCTTTGCACCTCATTCCCACTAGAGTACGTCCATCCACATACATTTACCCTTGACCTCCTTCCAGTTATCCAGCCTTTCTCTCTCCAGTTGCCTGACTAACTGAGGAGGAACAGAAGATGTCACATGAAAATATGCCACTTGGGCATGTGGATTATTTTGAGCTGAAGACAACCAGGACCCAGCAGACACAGGAAAAACTTCCATCTCCCCTTTAACAGCCTAAAATAATTTAGATATGGGATCTGTACCAGGAAGAGAGCTATTACCAGAGATGACTTTTTTATATCAGAAGGATGTATCTCCATGGCATGGCAAATATTTGCAAACCAAACATTTGTTTTTCTCATCTTCTTTTGAATTGTCTTCCCCTTTGAAGCCTAGACATGTATTCCCTTCTCCTTACTCAGGATGATATTTAAGTCTCAATAACCTGACTGATGATGTGTCTCATCCTTTGGGGGGCTATCCTACGTACAAAATTGTTTTTGTTTCTTTTAACTATTACCATATGTCTCTGTCAGTTAGACCTTCCTAACTGCTACTCACCTTCGCCTCTCATTACACCAATATTTCTTCTGATAATTAACTGTCACCACTTTGCCTCTGTGATTTCAGGATTCTGCAATCTCCATAGCTATTAAGAAGCTGAGCTCAGTCTATAATAAGCTCCTACCATTGTAACTGGCTTTCTCAGTTGTGCTGGTGTCCCTCTCAGAAACCATTCCTTAAAGCTATGCCTTAACATTGAACATAGACAGGTTGTGGGTTTTCTAACTATCCATTTATAGCACGCCCATTCATCTAAGTCTTAAAAAAAAAACTGTTTCAATGAAGCCTAATTTGTAAATAACAAAGCACATATGTTTAAAATGTACAATTTAATAATTTTTGACCAAGTGTTGGTTTAATTTGATTTCAAATCTATTTGTTTATGACTTAAGGAAAAGTTTTAATCTACTTGTTTATGACAAAGACAGAAACAGTTATTTATGAATGTAAAGTTGTTCTGATATAAGAATGAAGTAGGTTGTATAAGGATGTCATCATCTCATCTGTTGCCATTGATAAGCACTCAGCAACCCAGCTGCAGAGAGGCCCCACTGGAGGCTTGGGATAGCATGTGAAGGTGTAACTATGGCAATGGGGCATTCAAACTATAAATATTGAGAGTTGGTGAGAACTAGTTAAGTTTTTGTCTGGACAAGGTGATACTTTGCTGATCTGAACAGCTCTCCAAAGATCTTAAGACACTTGTTCCTACTATGTCGACAGAGGTGCTAGACCATACTGCAGTCACAGGAGGAAAAGGGACAATTGTTTCTGCTCTGGTGAGGCTCTTCTTGTAGGTATTGGCACAAGCCATGCAAAGGTCCCTGGAGAGTTAATCCTCTGAGCTGCTTAGCTTGTCCACCTACACCAGCACCTTTGTTCCCTAGCAACTGCTCTAGCAAAAAGGGACTTTCTTTTATGCACTGGCAACTGAAAGTCAGTTCTGAGTTGGTTAAGCCACTCTCCTGAGAAATCAAATTCACTTTGAAAGTGCACCTCAAACTAAGTTTTGACTTTATTCATTTCATCTCCAGTTGTCTAGAAAAATAGTGTGATTAATATGTAATTTGTTTGGAGTATATTATTTCTTTATTTGGTTTATTTAGAGACATTATACTATGTAGCATGGGCTTGTAAAAATATTATTGATTCCCACAGCAAACCTGCATTAAATAAATGGCTGGCAAGCACAAATCAGTCTCTGAGTATAATTTCCCACTCAAAACAAAAATAAACACTGTGAAACCATCACCACATTAAGAAGAATATTCATCACCCCAAAGTTTTTTATTCCCTTATGCAAATCAACCTTTCCCCTATCAATGAAGGTAGGTATTTAATGAAATTCCAGAGACTATTGATCTAATGTCCTTAGGTGATATTTTAAAAAAATCAAAGTCCATAAAGTTACATGACTTGTTTGATGTTACACAGGTGCTTAGTTGAGGAAAAGTCAGAACTAAACCCCCGGTTCTCTGGTTCAGACTAATCCTCCCTCTTCACTCACATGTAATAATGCTGGTACTGAAAATCCTGCTGTTCAGAGTTCTGGAAAAGAGACAGGATGATATATGAAGTAAAGTGAAAGGTTAATTGATTTGAAGGATTTTATTTATGTCAAATTCTATATTTACCTTATAAGAAATATATCACAGCTGAATTATGAGAAGCTTGGCAGAAAGAAGCAGCATAGTGGAAGAATTTTCCTAAAGTCAGCCTTGATAAGAAAGTTGGAAACTGACAGAATCATGTTACAGAGTATTGGACAAATCACTTAATCTCATTTCCGCTGTAGACTAAAACCCATTTACATTGTCACTGGACAGGAAAGAAAGATGAGACTTCATCACTAAACTCATGTAAAAGGGTAGAAACACTCATGTAATGTCTCTTTCTGAGTGGTGAGGCTGTTTATTATATATCAGTTTCTTATTTGTCAGTGTACCTTGGAAGGTATTGTCATCCAATTAGAAGCTTATGTACATTTTGGGGCAATTTACTGAGTATGCCATCCACATTAAATGTTGCTTAGGAAAAAGTAGTAAAACCTTTTTCGACATTATTTATTAAGGTTAGACATGCTTCCTCTCCAGTCTTGGTGTAGCTAGTGAGAAGTGTATGATTTGTGAGATTTTAGAAGACTTCACTTTACTTTAAAGTAAAGGAATTAAATAAAAACATTGGGTAAGAAGACAATTTATTTAAAGTTCAGATGCTCACCCTAATTATATTCTTACTGTAAGATATAACTTTAATTTATATTCTTTCACAAATCACAGATAGCTGTTGGTGTTATTTTGAGAAGAGACCAATTGTACAGTATAAATATATGATTTATTTGCAATTTAAATGATTTTTCTGTTACAGCAAAAAATAAAGAATACATAGTGCTTATTATGGGTTGAATTGTGTCCACCGAAAAATTTGTTGAAGTCCTAATCCTCAGTACATCAGAATGTGATGTTACTTGGAAACAAAATTATTGCAGTTTTAATTAGTTAAGATGAAGTACTACTGGAGTAGGGCAGGTCCTTAAGACAACATGACTGGTTTCCTTGTACAAGAACAGACAGAGACTGAGACACATAAGCAGAAAACTCTAAGTGACACTAGAGACAGATTTTAGTGCTGCAGCTGCAGGCCCAGGAGCCAAAGATTGTTGGTGAACCACAGGGATAAGGAAGACTCCCGACAGGTATCAGGAGCATTGCCCTGCTTTGGATTTCTAGCCTCCAGAACTGTGAGACCATACATGTCTTTTCTTCAAAGCCATTCAGTTTGTGGTATTTTATTATGGCAGTCCCAGGAAACTAATGCAGTGCCATTTGTCTTAGTCATTAAATAGGTCTAAAGAGTTGTATGTAAAAGAAAGAGGACCTTCAATTTTCTAACAAATCAGAAAATACGTTTTGCATACATACATTGCTCATGTTTTTTTCTTCTAAGTATTATGATGCTTGGGTATCTTGGAGCCCTATGGACCCAGAGAGGCACTACCTACCCATGGCAGGGTTGGCTAATTCCTAGGGATATCAAACAACTTGTCTAAGAGCATGCCTTTGATATGCAATCCAACCAATACAGAGTAAATAATGCCTCCTTTTTCAGGCTTTCACATACCAAATCAAATCACCTGAAAGCCTTCTCTAAATCACCCAGGGTCAGGTATCAGACAACTAGCAACTGCCCTTATAGCCAGAGCCTAATGAAATTATTCCAATTGTATCATCCCAACCTTACTCAGTTTATCTACCCTGTTCCACCCATTCCTTTTCTTCTTTCTTTTTTTAATTTATTTTTTTAATCATAAATGTCCCTCCTTTTTTCCCCACTGACACCCTCCTCCGGGCTGCCACCTCCCCCTTCACCACACTGTTGTTTGTGCCCATTGATTATGCATATATGCATATAAGTTCTTTGGTTTATCTCTTCTCACACCCCCCACCACCCTTCCCTCTGAAGTTTGTCAGTCTGTTCTCTATTTTCATGTCTCTGGGTCTATTTCTATTTTGTTCATCAGATTATTTTGTTCATTATATTCCACAAGTAAGTGAGATCATGTGATATTTGTATTTCTTTGATTGGCTTATTTTGCTTAGCATAATACTCTCCAGGTCCCTTCATGTCATCTCAAAGGGTAAGAGGTCTTTCATTTTTAGAGCTGCATAGTATTTCATTGTGTATATGTACCATGGCTTTTTTATCCATTCATCTACTGATGGACACTTGAGTTATTTCCAGATCTTAGCTATTGTAAATAGTGTTGTTATGAACATAGGGGTGCATATATTCTTTCTGATTGGTGTTTCAGTCTACTTAGAATATATTCCTAGAAGTGGAATCACTGAGTCAAATGGCAGTTCAAATTTTAATATTTTTGAGGAAACATCATATTGTTTTCCATAGTGGCTGCACCAGTCTGCATTCCCACCAGCAGTGTATTAGAGTCCTCTTCCCTCCACATCCTCACCAGTACTTGTTGTTTGATGATTTGTTGATGGCAGCCATTCTTGTAGGTGTGAAGTGATACCTCATAGTCATTTTAATTTGCATCTCTCTGATGATTAGTGACATTGAGCATTTTTTCATATGTCTCTTGGACATTTGCATGTCAATTAATATTTGAAAAAGGAGGCAAGAGCATACAATGGAGTAAAGACAGTCTCTGCAATAAATGGTGTTGGGAAAATTGGACAGGTACATGCCAAAACATGAAACTAGACCACCAACTTACACCATACAAAAGAATAAACTCAAAATGGATAAAATACTTAAACGTAATTTGTGAAACCATAAAAATCCTAGAAGAAAATGTAGGCAGAAAAATCTCAGACATCACATGTAGCAGAATTTTCACCGATACATTGCCTAGTGCAAGAGAAACAAAGGAAAAAATTAATAAATGTGAATGCATCAAACTAAAAAGCTCATGCATAGCAAAAGAAAAACCAGCATCAAAATGAAAAGGGAATATATTTGTATAAGAGAACATATTTGCCAATGATACATCAGATAAAGGATTAGCTTCCGAAATATAGAGAGTACTCACACAACTCAACAAAAAGAAGACAAACAATCCAATTAAAAAATGGGCAGAGGACCTGAATAAACACTTTACCCATTTCTTTTAATGAAAACCAACATAAAGGATCTGATCCTTGGCTCTTTCTGCTTTCTAATTGACACAGTGTTTCTCTTGGTAGATCTACATAGCATGAAGTGCCCCCTTTTTGTGGAAACTATAAACAATAAGCTCTGGATAGTACATGCCAGAAATCTTTCTCAGAATCTCTCAAATTTATACCATCTATATTCTCTGCATAAATGAATGTTCCTATCCATGAATTCAATGTTTATGATAAAACCATCAAGAAAATTGGAACAGAAGATAACTTCTTCAATTTTGTAGAGAACATCTATTAAAATATCAGATAACATCATACTAAGGGTAAGATATTTAATATTTGTATTCCATGTTCATGAATTTGAAAAGTTGATAGTGTTAAGATGTAAATTCTCCATAAATTAACTCACAAAATTCTACACAAGCATAGTAGGATTATTTTTAGGGAAATTGATAAAGTAGTACCAAAATTCATATGAAAAATTCGATGGACCTGAAATAGCTAAAATGAACATTAAAAAAGTAAAGTTGAAGGATTTATACAACCTAATTTCAAGACTATGAAGCTACAGATATTAAGACAGTGCAATAATGGTGAACGGAGATAGGGATCAATGAAACAGAAGAGTGCACCTTGAAATAGTCACATGTTTAAGTCCAACTGGTTTTCCAAAAAGCTGTTAAGGAAATTCAAAAGAGTATAAAGAGAAAGAATACTCTTATCAACAAATGGTGATGAACAAATTGGATATCCATAATAATAATAATAACTAGATTTCAATTTCACACCATACTGAAAAATTACCTCTAAATCTCTAAATTGATCATAGATCTAAATGTAGAAGTGAAATCCAAACTACTTCAAGAATAAAAAAAGGGGGGGGGGAAATCTTTGCAAAATTGAGATAGGAATTCTTAGTGTAAAAAAGAAAAAAAACTATTTAAGTAATGAATTCAACTTTGTAAAAATTAAAATTTGTCCATTTAAAAAAACTACCAGTAAAGGAATATAAAAGCAAGCTACAAGTGAGAAAATATTCACAATGCAAATATCAGACAAATGACATGTTTCTAAAATGTATAATGGAATCCTACAGATTATTAGTAAAAAGAAAAACAACCCAGTAAACACTAGGCAGATGACTTCTACAGACACATTTCAAAACAAAATAAATCAATGGCCAGTGTGCTGAAAACATGTTCAAAGTGTACAAAGTTTCAGTTATGCAAGATGAGTAAGTTCTAGAAATCAATGATGTAGAAACAGAGAGTGATACAGAGGCAGAGAAAGGCAGGGAAAAAGAACTAAAAGGAAGACAAATGATGAATCAATTATGGGCAGTGGAAGTCCCAAGTGGGAGATGTGGGAACTCTGGGTCTATGAGCATAATGACCATTTCACTGTCAGCTTAGCATGTGAGGACAAGACATTTAGACATCACGAAGAAAAGCATCATGGAGAAGAATAGCTGCCAAAATGTTCCACTAATTAAAGCTTTTGGCTGATGCAACAGCTTTTCTTCCAAGCTTCATATATTATAGAATCTGATGAAGATGTCCCTTGTCTCTGAATCATAAGGTTAAAGGAACACTTTGAACTGTTAATTATTGAACTGTTTTTCTCACTTTTCATCTATTTGGCTCTTCTCCAATCATTTATAGTTATTATTTCATGCGAAAAATCAACATTTAGATAGGAAAACCTAAGAAGAACAACAGGACAATGTTTGGTTTTAATTTATTTGTATTTTACTTCAAGTATTGGTCCTTCAAAATATGGTAAAAGGATGTTTAAGTAAATCAGGGTTATGATAAAAAATGCATATAGAGGAGAAGTTATAATACTGCTCCAAATTCCTGGAAAATAGATATGCATATCTGGGTTGAAAAAGAGGGAAGAAAATGGGATATATCTTAAGAGAGGATAAACTGGAGGAAGCTGGAGATGAGAAGTCCTGAGGGAGGGGAGATGACCAAGCACAGTTTGGGGGCAAATTCAAGAGGCCTTGTAGAAGTTGAGCTAACACCTGTGCATCATTCAAATGAGCATCTGGCTTGTAGATGAGTCAAGTCTACTCATTCCATAGAATAAGCAAAAGACAATTGTGAAAGCAATGCCAGTCTTGTCAAACTTCTTTGTTTGGTCAATCTTTCCAACCAAACTTCCAAAAAATTAATAAAGCTACTGTACAATTTTTTGACACTCACAGAGCCTGTAGAGGATATGAACAAGTGTATAATTCAACATGTGCATTTTATTGAGACTGTTATTAAAACATATCTAGTTATCATTGTAATTATACAAAATATTTGTCTTAAAATAGAGTTATGGATCAAAACCCTTGAGTGCAGGAATAAGAAAGGCAATTAAAATGCCTGGAGAAACAGAGCATCTTCATTAGAGAAGTTAAACAAAATGTAATTCTACAAAATGAGTAATTGTGTTTTGGGAAGAGAATCAGCAAGGGAGATAGAAAGTGCCAGAACATTCCGAAAGATCAACGTTGAAAAGTGAATTTCATGATCAGAGAAGAGGAAGCTTCAGGGCTGGATATGTCTGTGTATTATGAAAGCATTTACAGTGCCTCTGCCCTGCCACCCCAAAATATTTAATACTAAAGAATGCTATGCTGAAGCAGAAAAGCTCAATAAACTGCAAGTGGGTAAGGAGAGAGAGAGAAGTACTGCGAAAATCTTAGAAAAAAGGCTTTTTGAGTATTTCTGACAACACTGAAGAGCAGCGAAGAGAAACACTGTGGCATGAGATATGAAGGTGGCATTGTTTTCTTGGAGGCAGTATTTCATTTGGAACCAGTTAAAAAATAAATAAAAGTAGGGATAGTTTTGACCCAACAGCCATCCACCAGTTTCAAGTATCAATATTACAGGGATTTATGAGATTTAAATGAGGTTGAGAAGGTAAGTGTATCAGGAGCCTCAATTCAGCAGCAAGGGCATGAATTATATAATTACTCGGATCCTTCATAGTAAAGCACCAAAGCACGGAACCAGAACAGGTCATTTTTTGGCATTATTTGCATGAAGATTCAGAATCAGATGTAAAAATCATAATAACGGAGAAAGATTAAGATGTAAACAGTGACAGACTGATAATAATAGACAGCTGTTATGGATATAGGTCACATTATGTACCGACCACTATTCTAACTACTTTCAAGTCATTTAACCCATGAGGTAAGTAAGTATCATACCATCTTCACTTCACAGGTGAGAAAATAGTGCTAGAGAAAAATGAAATAACTTCTTCAACAAAACAAACAAAAACAAAATATGAGCAGAAAAACATGTTTGATTCCACATAGTGAACAAGTGTTTGTCTTAATATATGTTGTGTATATAAATCCGTGTTAGATTTTTGTGTTCTTATCCAAAAATGTTTATATTTGGATAAGTATACTTACAAAATACTGTATTGTATCTCCAAACTGAATTAATAGTTTAAATTATTTTTAAACAGTGTGGTAAATGTCTTAACATTTTTATTTATTTATAATATACATTCTTTAAACTATTACATAATGAAAATAGAATATGTATTTGAGTGTGAGCCCATGGACTAAAGGGTTGCAGGTTCAATCCCCCAGAGGCAACCAATCAATGTGTCTCTCTCACATCAATGTTTCTCTCTCTCTTTCTCTCTCTCTCTCTCTCTCCCTCCCTCCCTCCTTCCTTTCTACTCTATCTAAAAATCAATGGAAAAATATTCTTGGGGAGGATTAACAAAAAATAATAATACATAAATTAATAAATTAATAAAATGGCTTATTTTGTTTCAAAAGTTTTTTAAAAAATATTTTTGAAATTGATTTTAGAGAGAGAGAAAAGGAGAGAGAGAGAGAAATATTGATGAGAGAGAACATCAATTGTCCGCCTCCCGCATGCCCCCCACTGGGAATCAGGACCACAACCTGGGCATGTGCCCTGACGGAGAATCAAACTGGCGACCTTTTGGTGCATGGGTCAACGCTCAACCACTGAGCTACACCAGCTGGGTGGCTTATTTTGTTTTAAATTAATGGACTAGATTTTATTTTATTTTGTTTTATTCCTCACCCGAAGATATTTTTTTATTTATCATTAGATAGAATGGGAGGGAGGGAGGGAGGGAGAGAGAGATACAGAGAGAAACATAGATGTGATAGAGTCACATCAACTGGTTGCCTCCTGCACAACCCGACCAGGGCTGGGCGATGAACCACAACCGAGGTAAGTGCCCTTGATCGGAATGGAACCCGCGACTCATTGGTCCGTAGGCCGGCGCTCTAGCCACTGAGCCAAACAGGTCAGAGTGGACCAGATTTTAAATGATTGGTTTTCAGTGTTATATATGTACCCATAGATAATAATTTTTTAACTAAATAATTTAAACTAATATCTTGTGGTATTGGCCTTAAACTGTACTCTCTAGAATTATCAAATAACAGGTGTGCTTTGCCTCTTCTAACCTAACCCACAACCTATATACAAAAGTTATTTCTCTCTGCTTCACATCCAAAAAGTAAAACATCAGGAGAGATTAATTATGGTTCTATTGGTGGATAAACACTCAAAGCATTTTAAACCTCCCCAATGTGCTTCGTTCTGTTTTTATATCTACCAAACTTGATAGAATATGATTCAAACAAATTTGAACCAGAGTTGCTGAATTTGACATGTAACCTGGATTATCACTTCATGAGACTGAATTTCTGTGAGTCTAATTTTTATTTTGTAGCTTTATTAAATTGGTGAATATTGATATTTAAAGATGTAATCTGATGGGGTCCTGGCCAGGTAGCTCAGTTGGTTAGAGTGTCGTCCTCATACGTCAAGGTTGCGGTTCGATCCTTGGGCAGGGCACATATAAGAAGCAACCAATGAATTCATAAATAAGTGAAACAACAAATCTATGTTTCTCTCTCTCTAATCAATAAATAAAAAATAATCTGAATTTTAATAACTATTTTTACTATAGAATTAAAAGTAGTAAATTTTGAAAAAAGTAAACATAGGCACACATATTTATGAAAAAACATAACCCACTGCCCTGGCCATTTTTGCTCAGCAGTTAGAGCATCAGCCTGTGGAGTAAAGACACACGGGTTCAGCTCTGGTCAAGGGCACGCCATACCTCAGTTGTGGTTCAACCTGGCCCTGGTTAGGGTCTTGCGAGAGGCAACCAATTGATATGGCTCTCTCACATAGATGTTTCTTTCATTCTATTCCTCCTTCCTTCCCTCCCAATCTATCTGAAAATCATTGGGAAAATATCCTCAGGTGAGGATTAAAATAAATAAATAAAAATAAAAAAATAACCCACAAACATATTCAGAGTGTTATCTTTGACATTTTGGTATATATGAATTATATTTCTGTATATATCTATATCTATAAAGATCTGTATAATTATTGATATATATATATAATCTCCATATACATATTTTACACACATACATATATATGTATACATATAAATATATATGTAAATGAGCTCATATATCTGTAAATATATATGAAAATGAGCTCATATTACAAGACCTGTTTTCTTATGAGATTTTTTCAAATTAAATAAACAATGCATGCCTCTTCTTATCCATATAATCTAATGTACACAGTATGTAGAAAAAAATTTAATCTCCTTCCATCCACATTATTATTTTAGCTCAATTAGGTATTTAGTGGTCTTCTGCTATAACTTACACAATATTAAAAGTTGAAAAGAGATAGTCCCTGTCCTCAAGGACACAATGTCCATTTTGAGAAAAGAAATATAATGAAAAGGGATTATTTTTAAATGGCATTATTAGGAAGGAACAATGTATGAGAGAAAAAGAAAATACATATTTGATGCAAGTGTTGAAAAATGTATGAAATTTGAAAAGTAAAATTCAATTGTGGGAAAAAACTTATGTAATCATATAATGATTATTGTTTAAAATAATTAAAATATATAAGACATCTTTTTGTGTTAGTTTACTAGGGCTCCTATAACAAACTACTATAGATGGGTGGCTTAAACAAAAGATATTTGTTTCTCACAGTTCTTGAGACTGAGATCAAGACCTGGAAGTCCACGATCAAGGTGCCAGCAGATTGGTGTCTGGTGAAGGCCTGCTTTCTGACTTGCAGATAGCTACTTTCTCAATGTGTCCTCGGTGACAGAGAGAGGAGAGAGCAAATTTCCTCTCTTCCTTTTCTCCTAAAGCCACTAATCCAATCCCATCCTCATGACCTCACCTAATCATCATTACTTCCCAAAGGCCCCATCTCTAAATACAATCACATTGTGGGTTAGGAATTCAACGTATGAACTGGGAGTGGAGGGACACAATTCGGTACATAAGAAAGCTCTCAATAAAAGCATCAGAAATGAACTATGTAAACGCATGTCTTCAGAATTTTTTTTTTTAATGGGGAAGATACCCCATTCTGCAACAGGTTTCTAACTCATAATGATATTGTGAGGATTAAATCAAGTACTATAAAAAGTGTAAACCACCAGCTCTGGCTGGTTTGGCCCAGGGGTTAGAGCGTCTGCCCGCAGAGGGGTTCGGTTCTGGTCAAGGGCATGAACCTCAGCTGAGGTTCTTCCCCAGCCCTGGTCCGGGTTGTGCAGGAGGCAACCATTTGATGTGTCTTTTCTCTCTCTCTCTCCCCTTCCCTCCCACTTTCCCAGTCTATCTGAAGATAAATGAAAAATATCCTTAGGTGAGGATGAAAAAAAAAAAAAAGTGTAAAGCTCTGAACACTAGCTGAGTTGTCAAAAAGGGTTTGATCTTTCTTTATATTATTAGCTGCCAAGCAGTAAGCCAAGCATTTTGATACATTATCTAGATAATTTTCAAAAGACCTGCAAGTGAGAGTATTCCTTCTTTCACAGTGAAGAGGCTGCGACTCAGAGAAGTAAACACCTTTCCAAAGGCGTGCAGCTCTTCAGGGAGAGAGTTAGGGGGGCACCACTGTCTCAGAGCCCAAGCTTTACATAGTAAACTAAGATACCACGTTTTTTCCGCAGTAATTGCTGATTTATATTTGAGGCCATATGTCTAATATTTTTACAATTTTACAGTTTACTGGGAAGGGGAAATATAATGGAATATAGCAGAAATTGTGTCACTTTCCGAAAGTGATGATTCACGGAATGCGTCGATTTGTTGATGAGTTTCAAGACTGCCATGTGGCTATAGCAGGATGTGGGAATAGAAATATGATTCTCTGTGATTTTTAAGGTAATGTATACAATATTATTTGGTATCAGAAAAACAAATTGTCAGATTTAATAATCAAGAAAAACGACCCATTACCTCAGAGAACATGATAGGCCTAACAAAAATGTATAGGGGTGTTGAAGCTGATGATTAAGCATTGTGGGAAAGTGGATAAATGCTTAGGGGACTGAAGGCCATGGAGTGACAATTAAGGAAACAAAAGCTGTAAGGAATACTTCAACTTAGATTAAATTTTTATTATGACCTGTCTGCTAAAATAAATTATGAGACAAATGTATTTCTTGGCTGAGTTATGTCTTATAATATGGAAAATGTCCTAAGAAGCTAAGAATGAGGAAAGTTTTATTTCTACCATCCACAGGAGGTAATAATGCAGTTAAGAAAGCAAACTTTGGAGTCAAACATCTTACAAGTTGCATAATGTTGTTAAAATTTCTTAATCCCTCTTTGCCTTAGTTTTGTTTTGCTTTAAACTCATAAACTGAGAATACTTATAGCACTTCTATTGGTTTCATTGCTTAAATGAGATAAAAAATAAAATGGGCAGAGTGCTGGGCTTTGCATACATTCGCCACTTGATGAAACATAGCCTTTATTATCTCTGCTTCTTAACATGCTTCATTATGTCAGAGCTTCCTTGTCTCTTTCAGCAAACATCTTGAAAAATATATTGCTTTCATGGTTGAGAGAGACTTAATAAAAAAGCATTCTTACTCTTAGTCACAAAGCTAAAGCTCCTAGTGGGTTGAGACTCACCAAGCAAGATAATTTAACATTTTGGGGAAACATTCCCTTTGAGAATCTAATGAAAGCTATATACGTTGAGCTTGCCATGAGCAGAGGTGGCAACTGGGACAATGAGCCATACTGAAAATGAACAAATGAGATTTTATTCATTTACTGTGGAAGCATAAACAAGAGGCCAGAAAGATAGGCACTGGTTCCCCAGTATTCCATTTCCTCCCACAGAATGGTGATGGGAGCGGGTGAGATGGCAGGAAGCCCAGGTGGGTAGAGTCATCCCACTGCAGAGAAGCACTGAACAAAGATGCCCACCCTTTTATGCAGCCGAGGAGCCAGAAGATGGCAGAGGGGAGGGCTAGCATTAGAGGAGCACTGAGAGTGGAGAAAAGTGCCTTAGCCAAAGATTCTTGGTAAGGAGGCTTCAGAATGCAGGTGCTTGGGCCAGATATGCAAAGATACTCCAGAGGTTGGCTGGTTTCAGTGGGCCTAAGTCCTTGACTGAAACTCCCTCCAGGGACTTATGCACTGACTATGTACCAAGTTTAGTGTGTGGATGGTAGCTTTCCCCAACGAGGCCTGCTATGAGTCCTGAAAGATCCCACACAAGGCCTTCTCAATATCTACAACCCCTCCGTCTACATGACATTCTTTGGCATTGCGCTGAGTGTAAATAAACAAAATCAGAACAACTTTTACAACAAATTATGTCTTTTCCAGCCCATGAAAAGTTAATGCCCACTTTAAGTAACAAATCCAACCTCCCCCCTACAAATTACTTCTTTTCTGCACAAAAATATTTAAATAAGATACATGCTAGTTTAGTTGGTGGAAAACATTGATGTATATATATACATATTTTTTTGCTGTTGCCATTTTCAGGCCAGTATCTCTGTCATCCTTGGCAAAAACTGGAAGTAGATTTTGTTTCTTTTTATTTTTTGAAAATGTATATTCACAACGATATGCAGTAATAATAATATTTGATAATAAGAGCTCTGTTTTTTCAATACTTACTATATGCCTGGTACTGCCTAAGATTTTTTCTGTTTAATAAGAGTACTCAATAAGGTAGAATAAACATAAAGACTTTTATTTTTCCCACTCTGCATAGTATATCTTTAAAACTAGTCAATGCACTATCTCATCCTGACATTGTGTTATAAAGGCAATTCTATGACTATTTGTTCACTCTTAGGTAATAAAATAGGAATATCCAGATGAATTTAAATGCTCTTAACACGCAGCAGCATTCAACACTGAAGCTTCTCACCCTGCCAGCGAAGATTCCTTTGGGCTGTGGGGAAGGAGGCAGTGGTTGACATCACAAGTTTTCTTCATAGGTATCTGCTACTTCTTACCCCTTCCAAGGCAGTGTCTTAGATCTCCGGGACTGGAATTGAGGATACAGAAAAGAGGTAAATGAAGAAAACGTTTTCAATAACTAGCACTAAATAATCTGGTTCTGTATGTATGTATGTATGTATGTATGTATGTATTGTATGTATGGCAGAGTCTCAGTGTTAGTCTGCTTTTTTTTTTCCTTTCTACTTTTGTTTATTTATTTATTTATTTTTATAAGAGAACATTTATTTGGATAATCACAGAGGTAGAGAAGTAATTTGTAGAAGAAATGGACTTAGAAAACAAGTTTAAGAGGTAAAGGAAGGGCCCCTGGAGCTTGGGAGTGAGCTGGGTAGTAATGGTGATGTACATGGGGGGAGGGGAGGGAAGGGGAAAGGCAGGCGCAGCTGTGCTCTGGGGAGGGAAGTGCCACTGGGTCCTCTTCCTAACGTGTTTTTTTGTTGTTTTTTTTTTAAACTCATCTTTATTGTTGAATGTATTACAGATGTCCCCGCTTTTTTTTCCCCATTGACTCCCTCCTCCCCAATCCCGTCTCCTTCCATCCTTCCCCACACTATTGTCAGTGTCCATTGGTTATGCATAGATGCATAGAAGTTCTTTGGTTTATCTCATCCCTCCCTCCCTCCCCCTTTCCCTTTGAGGTTCATCAGTCTAACAACAAATTTGTACTTCTTGATTCCTTCATCTTTTTCACCCATCCCTCCAGCCCCCTCCCATCTGGCAAGCAACAAAAAGTTCTCTGTAACTAGGAGTCTGTTTCTGTTCTGCTTGCTCATTTTGTTTGTAGATTCAGTTGTTGATTGATATGTACTAATTGCCATTTTATTGTTCATATTTTTGTTCTTCTTCTCCTTCAAGTTTTTTATTAATTGGGAGTTTTATGATTTCCTCAAGGGAGCCTCCCTAGATGCCTCTGTTTGCAGCTTCCTTGACAGGTCAATGCCTGTTTTCTGGCCAGCCATTTAAATGCACCCCACCCCAAACATAAATACGCTTGCACGCGTGTGCATCACATACACAAATATGTATGACCTATAACCAGAATCTTATTGCTAAGGTCACCTTATACAAGGCAGACATGACTCGTCATTAGAGTTCATTTCAAAAGGCCCAGTGTGGCCCATTGACACGCAGAGTAAGCATGGGAAGTAGGCACGGTTCACCACTGGAAAGGAGCACAGCTGGCTCCCAGCAGAGCCAGCGTCTTCACTGTCGGCCAAGGCTGCAGCTCTAGCCTCCATGTTTCTCGGGAGGGTGCAAACTCAAAATGTGTGAGAGGACGCATGGCTAGCTACCTAAGTGGTCGTCAGGAATCCCCTTTCTGTACTGACTCACATTAAGGGGAAGTGGCCCTATCCACTCCCGTGTTCGAGATAGGCAGAATATCACAGTCCACCAATAACCCTCTCCAGAGAAATTCCTCTGTCTTAACTGTAGGCTTCTGAAACCCTCAGTGTGAGCTGGTAGTGGTTGGCCTTGCACATGGATGGGCTAGCTCATCATTCTGGAATGTGTAGGTAATAGGTAATATGTATTCTTCTCTCAGGTTTTGTTGCTTCAATGAAAATAAGGGAAAGGGGGGAAACTAGAGCTTTAGTTGTATAAATGTAAATAAACAACAGATGACTCTCTTCTGCTTTCTGGGCCTGGTGATAATGCTTATTTAAAAATCCCCAATCTTGCCCTGGCCAGTTTGGCTCAGTGGTTAGAGCGTTGGCCCGCAGATCAGAGAGTCCTGGGGTCAGTTCCTGTTAAAGGCACGCACCTCAGTTGCAGTTTGTCCCCTGCCCCGGTTGGGGTCATGTGGGTGGCAACCACTGATGTGTCTCTCTCCCATCGATGTTTCTCTCCCTCTCTTCTTCCCTCTCTCCCTCCCACTCTATCTGAAGATAAATGCAAAAATGTCCTTGGATGAGGATGAAAAAAAAAAATCCCCAATCTTTCCCAAAATGTATTAAGTTAAATTTTAGTTGTATCACTTCTTTTGCCTTCAAACAAACAGTCAAAAGTCATTTTTTAAATAAGATCGGTGTCATTTTGTAAGGAAAAAAAATTTTAAGGTACTTTGGGCAGATTTAACCTTCAAAGGAATTTTGAAGGATTTGAACTCGCCTTCACATATCTGTCTGTTAAAATGACAAGACTTGGTGTCTCCATGACATCATGTAGCAGTACTCTCTCCAGTATGGGAGAATCTGCATAATTACTTCTTCAAACTAATTTTCTTCTGAAAATTTGGGACAAAAATTTATGGTATTTCAGTAGCACGCATGGCATTGCTAGTAGAAATACAAATGCATTAATTATTAATATGGTTAAACTTTTTATACACCATACAACCCAGCAATTCCATTTCTGGGTATTTATCCAAAAAACAAACAAACAAAAAAACTGAGAATAGTAATTATAAAAGATATATGCACCTCTGTGTTCATAGCAGCATTATTTACAATACCCAAGATATGAAAGCAACTGAGGTGTCCATTGATCGATGAATAGGTAAAGAAGATGTCTCACACACACACACACGCACACACACACACACACACACACACACGCACGCACACACACAGGAGTATTATACAGTAATAAAGAAGAATAAAATCTTGCCATTTCCAACAACATGGATAGATCTAGAGGGCATTATGCTAAGTGAAATAAGTCTGGCAGAGAAAAACAGATACCATACGGTATTACTTGTATGTGGAATCTAAAAAAACAAGACAAAAACAAAACAAAACAAGAACAGACTCAGAGAAACAGACTAAAATGATGGTTCAGAAAGGAGGGAGTGGCAAGATGAGTGAAAATCGGAAGAGGAATGCAGCCAATGATATTGTGATTAGTGTACATGATGACAGGTGATTGATTACTGGAATTACTGGAATGATCACATTGTAAGGTATAAAAATGTCAAATCACTAAATTGTGCACATAAACTAATATAGTTAATATAAAATTATATACCAACTATACTTAAATAAAAACAATAAATTTAAAAAAGAGTTTGGCCTTATAGTCTAAAGCCTACCATATTTTATCCATCCATTTGTTCTGAGAGTTGAGTTTCCTTTTCTCTCTCTGTCCTGGAAAAATAAAAAAAAGAAAGAAAGAAAAAGGACACAGAAATTCAACTTGTTCTTTGTGGTTCGTCTCTAGAAATTCTGCTTGTAAGAAGCACCTTTATTGCCTATCTCTATTCCATGGGGGAAAAAAATCTCTTAAAAGAAACAATTCTAATTTAGGTCTGATTTAATTAACATTATAATGGCAGTAGATCACATTAGCTTATAAACCTACTTGGAGAGTCCTCAATCAATATATATTGACACATAGTGAGTCTTGCTGAATTCTAGATCCCTCTCAAAATTAGATGTGCTGCCAAGCATTACTGATGGTCCATCTAAATGTAAAGTAAGTCTATTGATTTTCTTTCCAGGCTAGGTTTAGGTGGCTCTATTAGTTAACCACTGATGTTTAACCACTTAGCACCTTCAAACAGCATACAGATTATTTTCAAGTTTCTGTGGATCAGGAATTCAGGAGTGTAATAGCTGCATAGTTCTGTTTTAGGATCTCTCAAAAGGTTACAGTTGGTATGTTGGCCAGAGCTACTGTCATCTGAAGGTTTGACTGGGACTGAAGGATATGCAGCCAGGATGGGTCACTTGTGTGGCTGTTGGCAGGAGGTCCCACATTCAGGAGGGCAAGATGAAAAAACACTGTCATCAAGGACAGCCTCCAAAGACACACATCATCATTTATACAATATCCTAGTGGTTACGTAGGTCAGTCTTACTAAATGGGACAAAGGACTACACAAAAGGATTAAAACCAAGAGGGTGAGATTATTGAGGGTCATGTGAAAGCCAGACCACTACAGTCTGCCTTCAGACCCCAAAGGTGATTCATGTTCTTTCCTACATGCAAAATTAATGCATCTACTCTCACACACCACAGAAGTTCTGTCTCATCACAGCATCCGATCAAAGTCTAGACTCTCCTCAGGATCAGGAGCAGATGTCAATCCTCAGGTTTTGTTTTTTAAGTTTGGCTCACAAATGTATTTCTTTCAATCTGGAAACCTATGAACTAAAGAGACCACTTGAATACCTCTCCCCCAAAAATACAATGGTGGACGAGATTATAGACGTAACACATTTAGGGGACAAGTTGTCAGGAGCACACTGGAAGATCTTCAAATTAAAAGACAGATCATTGCATGGTATGTCTCCTACCACAAGGAAAGAAGCTCAATTCCTGGTGGGCTTCTTGTGAGTTCTGAAGATAGTATACTACACATCTAGAGAAAAATCGCCTGGCCCATACCGTGGCCTTGCAAGAGCTGTGAGAGCATCCTCGAGCCGCAGATCCAGGCCACGGTGCAGGCAGCCAGGCCCTTTGGACCACTGCATCTGGCACATACTTCCATTTTGGTGGTTTCAGATTATAAGACAAGAGCCATTGGAGAATCATAACCCAGAACACTGGGATTCTGAAGCAAGTTCATCACATCTGCTGCAGAAAATTCAGTGATTTTGTAAAACAGCTGATGGGCTCCTGCTTCCTGATAGAGTTGGCTTGTCTGCCTTGGGACAAGTGACCACACATCCAAACTCCTGATTGTGTAATGAGTCTTATAAGTTCTAAAAAATCTTAAGAAAAGACACACGGGGCATTTTAAGTTATATCTGGTTCTTCACATGAACAGGGACAAAGGGTGCAAACACTTGGGCAGTGAGGTGGCCTGCCTCCGAGATAGTGCCGGTGATCCCCGCCTCTTGTACTTCCGACCTTCGTGATTCTTTCCTGCATTGTACCAGGATGGATCTATGGGACCAGTAAAATTTTGTAGAAGTGATGGTATGTCACCTCAAAGATGAGGTTATAAAAAACGCTGTGACATCTGTTTCTGCTCTGTGCACCCTCTTTTCCTCTCCTAGGTTACTGCCTCTGAGGAAACCCAGTTGCCACATTGTTGTCAGCCCTGTGGATAGACTTATGGTCACTGAAGCCTCCTCCCAATATCCAGGTGAGTGAGCTTGGACTGAATTCTTCATCTCAGTTAAATCTTCAAACACTGTAGCCCCAGACAACAGCCATGTTGCAACCTCAGGAGGGACCCTGAACCAGACATACTCAGCTGAACTACCTGTCTCCATGTGAGGCATAAACATGGGTTGAAAATATTGCAACAGATGAAATAGTGGTTGAATAAGATTCATTTCTAATTTATCTCCCCATACCTAACTTTGCCTGTGAGCTATGCACGCATATGATGATTTCTCATATCTCAATTTTATTTTTCCATGCAAGCTACTTACCTTAGGAAATATCTGTGTTCTTAGCTTAGAAAACAATATGTCACTACTGGTTCATTTATAATAACAAAATTAAATGTGACTTTTTAGTCTAATTTTATGGGATTCTGATCATTCTTTTGCCAGCTATTCCTGGGGTTGTTTATCCCCACAGCATATGCCTACCTTTGTCTTTGTTATAAAAATAACCTGATTTTCTCATGTTGTTATTGATTTCTTTTATGTGAAAAAATTATGAGCACTTTTTATGATTCTAAAGCAATACACTTTAATTTTATACACTTTGAATAATAGTCAATAATACATAATGAAAGAAATAACAGCCATAATCTCACCTCCCAGAGACAAACATCGTTTTGCTTTCTTCTGCAAATATTTTATACGTGTGGCTGCCTGGGGAGATGTAAAGATGGCAGATGGACAGACAGAATAGCAGTGAGTGATACATTAATTCAAGACACTGTAACCTAAACATCTCCAAATTTCCATATTTCAGTTTTTATTTTCTTTAATTATCAAATCGAAAGGCCAGAATCTTTATCCTAGGTTCAAGAAACAATTCAGCATCTGCCCCTTGATTTGGGATGATTAACATAAGCTATTTTTTTCCTTGACGCCACGTGATCTAAACCCCTTGTTTTATCTTAGGGACTTTAAGTAGCAACTTTCTAAAAGGTGTAATAATCCGTCTTCACCTTGTGTTATTTTCCAATGTAGCTTTTGCTTTTCTTCAGTTATTAAGTTTCTCATTCAGTCACACTTTTGTTTATGTCAATTGTTACTCTGTCATTTTTACTGATTAATTATTAAAACTGTATTATGCTATCCACTGTGCAAAGCATTTGAAATACAAAGGTGAGACAGACAGCAAATTGTGCTTTAATAATGAAGTTAAAATCTTAGTTCTTTGAGGTAAGGGGTGTTGGTGGAAGTTTGCCAGTCAGTCCTTTGATACAGTATCCTTAAAAATATTTGAATACTATGCAATACAGTCTGGTGGTAATGTTGGATGGGAACTTAATTACTCTGACATGTTGTTGTAAGACAGTAATGATCTCAACTAATTTGAATTCCTTGCTTTATCACAAGCAGTTGGGTCAAACAGTTCAAGGCAACAATTTGAAATGTGTTAAATAATAATCATGAGAAAAAAACAGAAGACCTATTATGTTAACTATTGATCAGAGTTACACATGTGCTTGAGAAACATATTGCCATATAATTTAATTTTCTTTCTAAATAAACACTGAATAGAGGTTTTGCCATGTGAAAGAGATGCCTGCTTATTTCCTTAGGCCATTACTCATCTGTTCAGCATCTAAGTTAAAGATTTATTCCTTCTTAGTCTACATCTAGAATTTATGTCTATCAAGCTGTGAGCACAGAAAATCAGAGACTACGAGGGTACCCAGGGGATAATGACAAAGATGATTACTTAGATATTGTCTTTCCTTCCCCCTTGAGGCATATGTGTGTGTGTGTGTGTGTGTGTGTGTGTGTGTGTGTGTATATCTCACACATACAACTTGATTTATATAACTACCGTGAAAGAAATAGATTTAACTAAATTTAAAACTCTAAGAGGAAGTTTGTTTTATCTCACTACTTTGAACATAAATTTTGTATCACACACATTTCTAATCTGATTTACTGGTGATTAAATTACTCATGAGTAAACTAGTACCTTAAAGTCAGATTACTACACTCAAATCTGGGTAATCAATCATTAATTCACTGTGATGTGCATTTGCATTTTGTCTGTTATCAATTTCTTTCTTACTTGATATGAATTTCTTAAGGTTTATGTAATGAGAAAATCTGAACACTTTAGTTGTCAGAACAGAAATACACCCAGATGTGCAGGGATAAAGATAACAATGGACATAAAAGAATTCATGGGATATAGATTACAGTGTGAACCATTTAGGTTTTATGCCCTGAGAAATACATAAGATGAAAAATCTGCTACACCAAATGAAAGGCCTGAAAACCTAAACAATGGTTAATGTTTTCAGAAATTGTTATTTAGTGTTTCATGTTTATCTAAGCCATCTACTTCTTTCCATGAACTACACCTAGGTTGGTCATAGCTAATTCCATAACGATTTTAGAATGTCAATTTTTCTACATCTAAAGTGGTTGGATTTTATGAATATTTTAAGTTGTAATGATTTAGTTTATATTAGATTGTGCTTTAAGACTCAAATTAGATTGGATGTCAACCCAACATTTCATCTGACCCTGTGATTCTTGCGGAGTAAGTGCAAGCAGGCATTTGTGGTTATTGCAGATCAATGTAGTTTAAACATTTTTTTTACTGACTGATTAACGTGGCAAGATATAGGAGTACCCAGTAAATTTGATACCATTAAAATAGCCACAGGAACACACATAAAAGAATAAACAATTCCCAATATCTTTTAAAAATGAAGATAGAAAATCATCTGATGAAAGTATATATATTTTTTCGGATAATTTGAAACTTATTTATTCAACACATGGTATGGGCTAGATAATGTACCAAGTTCTAGAGATGAAAAGATGTAGAAAAACAAATGAACTCCTGCTTTAAATAATTTTATAGATTACTGTGGGGGGGGGAATCAAACACGCAATCACACTTGCGAATATTTAAGTATATACTGAAGTAAGTGCTGTGTATGAAAAATGTATGATTCACTGAAACCGTATAACAAAGAAATGTATTCAGATTTTGGAATTTAGGAAAGACTACTTTAAAGTATACAATGTGTAAGTTGATATGTTATAGACGTTTAGGATTTAATTAGCAATACATAAACCCTGTGGAGAAGGCCAGGCTGTTTGAAGGGCCTGGTGACAGGAACTCTGAGCACAAGAGGAAGAATGTTACAAGATTAACTAAAAAAGGTAAAGCAGAGTCCAGGAAATGCAAATGAGCAGATCAAAAGTAATGAGTAGCCACCCAAAGATTTTTTAAAAAATGGTTTAGTGGAGTAGGGCATAATTCGAACTAACTTTTCTGTTTTTTTAAAGTTGCATTATAATGTAACTTATATATAGTAAAATGCACCCTTTTCAGGTGTACAGTTCTATGAATTTTGATCACTGCATAGTCACATAACAAGTTGCCCAACATGCTTGCTGGAAATTCCAACCTCTTCTCTAGAACAGGGGCTTCTCTGAAAACTGCCTCACATCTGAAAAGTGAGAGAGGAAGGGAGAGGGAGAGGGATAGAGATATTGATGAGAGGGAACATCGATCGGCCGCCTCCTGCATGCCCCACACTGGGGATTGGGCCCACAACCTGGGCATGTGCCCTGACTGGTAATCAAACCGGCAACCTCTTGGTGCATGGGTCGATGCTCAACCACTGAGCCACACCAGCCAGGCAAGGATGCCACTTCTTAATTGGGACAATTGTCCTCAGTCTCCTGGTTGTTTATTCTTGACTTCTTCTGATGGCAAAAGCCAAGAACTACTCTTTTTGGCTGGCTTTTGTGACATCACCTGATATTAACCATCTCTGTGGGTCAGTTTCCTTGGATGCCATTTGACCCTGTGGAACATGCATATTGTGTCCCCTTGGTTCTAGCAGTGCTACCACCTGTTTTCTGTTTTTCAGGGTCCTATCATCTTTATTGTCACCAGTAAGTGTAGTCATGCAACAGCTTCTCTTACCTTCAGTGTTTTAGTAAATGTCCACACTCCTCTCATGAGCACATTCTTTACAGCGCTGTTGAACTTTCAAGCCTTACTGTGAAACGTAATCTGTGGGGTCTTGTATTATATGTATACTCCAGCACGACTACATCCTTGAGCCTTTTTGATCTCTTCCTCTGCTGTCTGCCATAGCAGTTCTGGCATTTCACCTGTGCTCAACAGGCTCCTCTCTCTCCACCTGCTCTAGGTGTCATTCTGGTAGCTAGTTTGGACCATCTGTAGAAGTCCTTACCATGGTGCTAAAATGCATCTCAGCTACGTACTCCCAAATCAATAAACTCTCTCCTATCCAAACTTATTTTGTGTCCCCATTGTTCAAAAATCTTTTGAAGTGTATTCTCTTTTCCTTCTTTATATGTTCAGCATGATCTTGGCTGGGTTGTGGTGTGAACTAACTATAGTTATAGAATAGTGTCTTGGAGGGGAGTGATGGGCATATCCTGAGAAGGGCACATGTTGCCATACATGTGAGATTCCTTTGTACTTGTCTTCAAGAACATTGTGAGTGCTCGTCTTAATAGGAAGAAGTGGGCCATTTTATCAGGGTCAAACGGTTAAAAGAGATCTGGAGAGGTTAAGATGTTTACTAAAATTGACCAGATGTCCCATTGCAAATGTCAGAGTTCCATTTTTTGTTTTCTAAAACAGAACCCTGGTCCAGAGAGAGAGAGAGAGAGAGAGAGAGAGAGAGAGAGAGAGAGAGATCACTTTGATTGCTTGTTTTACCTTCTGTGTTATCCCACCACTGTATTAAATCCCAGGACTGGTCCTTAGCTCTGACCTCCCATTGCAGGAAATCAGATCTCTTTCTAGCCTAGTAGAAACGTCTCCTGGCTTTTATTCTTGGCTTTCCATAGCCTGTTAATTGCCTATGAGTTTTCATTATATTTTGCAGAGTAGTAATACTTAGCAATATCCATTCAAAAATCATTGTATGTATAATTATTATTCACCCTTTACTTTTCAAAAACCCAGTAATTCACACCTGCTAGTGCATTTTCTACCACAGTGAATGCCATCCTGATTTACCAGCAGTGGCTTGGATTGCTTTATTATTCCAGGGGCTTCCTGTGTTCCATCTACTGCTAATTGATGTGATCCTCATTGCCAAGTTGACAGTAAATAATCCATTTCCAAATAATTGCTGTAATATGCTTTCTCTGAACACTCAATATTACTGGTCATGGATTGATTTCTCAAAAAAGAAGATGCTCAGAGGGTGATTTGTACACAGAGTATTTATTAGGCATCCACACATGTGGAATGGAGGGGGAGAAGCAGGACTGACAATAGGGAAAAAGCACTTTGCCATACAGGCCTGGAAAAGTGTTGCTCAAACCAATAGGAAAGCATGGAGCACACAAGGCCCATCAGAGTTGCCCTACTTTAGGCCAGAATGGCTGGGACATTATAGCTCCCTCATCAGGCATTAATTATAGGCTGCCCCAGGAAGGGTGTTCTCTTTGGCAGGTCAGTTCTTTGCAGCTGAGTCAGACCTACCGGTACTGATAGTACTAACTATCTGTTGACATGTGGGGGCAACTACTTATTGCCTGAAGGAGAAACTGATAGGTACATATTTGTGTTCATTATACAGATTAGACACTATAACATACAGATTTAGTAACCTGCAATCCACATCAATAGAAAATATCTAAAAATGAAACAGAGAAATAGACAGAGAAGTAAAGCAAAGCAAGTGTATAAGAAGAAATTAAGAACATTAAAAATGTAACTGGAGAGTAATTGTAATTCCAGAAAACAAAAAGAAATTAGAGTAAAAGTAATATTTGAAGTTCTCTTGTCTGAGACTTTTCAAAACATAACACAGACACCAAAGCACAAATTCAGAAAGCACAGCAAACCCTGTGAAGAATAAATACAAATAAAGCCACATTTATGTATATCTTGATCAAACTACTGAAATTAGGGGCAAGGTGGAAATTTTAGAAGTAACCAGAGAAAAAAGACAATGTATTCTGGGTGTAGAAATGAGAAGAGTAAGAGCTGGTTTATTTATCAGAAACATGAAACCCAGAAAACATGGAATTCATTATAAAATTGTTGAAAGAATGTAACTGCTAACCTAGAAGCAGCTAGCCAGTAAAGACATCCTTTTACAATGAATGTGAAACAAAGACATTTTCAAACAAATGAAAGCTGAGAGTATTTGTTGTCAATAGGGCTTCCATTACAAGAAAAATGTTCTTCCAGATGAATTTCACATCTAAATTTGAATAAGAAACAAGAAAACTCTTGGAAAAAAACATATGAAGACAAATTATTGACTATGAAGAGATAAATATTTCTTTTAAAAATTATGATTTAGACTATAATTATAGCAAAAAGATAACACAAAGAGATTAAAAAAGCAAGCTACAAAGAAGACATATGTACTAATACAAATGATAAAGAACATATATCCAGCATGTATGCACCAACGTATATAAAAGACAGTGAAATAGCAAAAGCAAAAGTCTTATTCAGGCAATTCTCAAACAAGAATATCCAAATGACCAATAAATATATGAGAAGTTGTTCAATTTTATTGAGTACAGGAGAATGCAAATTAAAACAAAGCAATACCAGTTCTTAGTGAAATGTGGAGCAATTGCAACTATCATTAACTACGGGTGGGTTTTAACCATTATTATTCCTATAGTACCTATATCTGTCATTGTCTAGTAAAGCTAAACATATGCATACCTTATGAACTTGGAATTATACTCCAAAGATTACATTCAACAAAATGCATACATATGGTCTCCAAATTCATGTACATTAGTTTTCATAACAGTGCTCCTTATATTATAGTAGTAAAAAATTAGATACTACCCAAATAATCATCAAAACTATAATAAATAAATGGTAGCATTTTCACATAATATAATGACTGTACCAATGTTACATGCAACAATATAATTGATTTTAACAAATAACATATTAAAGGAAACTAGCCAGACACACAAAAAGTACATTTTGTATGATTCTATTCATATACAATTGAAGTACAGATCTAATTAATACCATCATAGTTATGATTACCAGTGAGTGGAGGTGCACAGTATCTGGAATGGGGTTTCTTGCATACTGAAGTTATTTTTTTTTGTTTTTGTTGTCTTTTTTTTAATCCTCACCCAAGGACATTTTATTATTATTATTATTATTATTTTTCATTTATCTTCAGATAGAGTGGGAGGGAGAAGGGGGGAAGAGAGAGAGAGAAACATCGATGTGAGAGAGACACATCGACTGGTTGCCACCCACACGACTCCAACCAGGGCCAGGGACAAACTGCAACCGAGGTACGTGCCCTTAGCGGGAACTGAACCTGGGACTCTCTGGTCTGAAAGCCGACGCTCTAACCACTGAGCCACCGGCCAGGGCCATACTGAAGTTTTTTCCCTTAAGGCTGTGATCACATAACATGCTCTGTTTGTAAAATTTCATTATGCTATTTATGATTTTTGTACTTTAAAATGGTATATTGTATTTCAATGAAAACAACAAAAAGAGAATATAGAATGACTATGAATGTGTAAAATGTATTGGATACAGGTTCTTGAACAAGAAAATAAAAATAAGCATATAAAAATATATATTCCCTGACAAAAATAAAATAAATGAAATAAAAAATAATTTAAATGTTATACATAGATTATACATTATAAGTGATTCTTAAATTATTTTTGCTTAGGCTTTAAATTAACATTTCCAAGTTCTATAACATGAACAAAATTTCTTCCCTAATAAGAACAGAATTATTTAAAAATTTTAGTTCAACAGCAGCAATTATGGGGGCGGGTAGGTAAGAGAAATGATCTCGGGTGACAGATCATGGCTACTTCAACATTTTTATTTTACTAAAAAGAACTCTGCCACTTTTTTTGTTGTTGCAATTATTCTGTTGTGAATGATTGTTGGTGGAAAGACATAACAAAAGTTTCAGTCACATAGGAAACATCATTGCAGTCACTGATTTCAGAACATAATGGAGTTTGTATCTTTAAAGTTTGCCTTGGTCTTTTGATCAGCCCAGATAGTTTGTCTGATATACCAAGACCAGTCTGTCTTCATTAGTCTCCCTGCTAGGCTGCTCTTACTGCCTCTGTCTGAAGTCATCTTTATTGCCTCGGGATTCTCAGTGTTTCATTTTCCCTCTATCATGGCCATTGCTTTCACCTCAGCTGCTGCGCTAGAACTGATATGCAATCTTACTATATATTTCCCGCTAATTGACTTGTGTAGGTCCCATGAACTACATGCACACACATTGCACACGAGTGCATAGGAATGTACACACACCTAAAAACAAAATAAAAAACAAAACAAAGTAAAATCATACTTAATCTTAGTATCAGTTTGAACATTTTGAGGTGAATAGCCAGAAAGCCGGGATTTCCATTCCAGCTCTAATGCTTGTCAACGCTGTGACCTTGGGCAACTTTTGCAATTCATCTACTCCTCATATTCACTATCTGTAAAAAGGAGGCAAAAATGGTAACTATGAAATGGTGTTCTGGTGAGGACTACAGGATTGAATTCATATACAGCAATGGAAACACCCTAAGCATCATAATGGCGTTTCTTTTCATGTTTTTATTAATATAATTTATGCCGCTGTTTTTTCTCCCAACTTGCTTTTTATTATGTTTTTCGTAGTTGAGAACACAAGTGTCTTTTTCTGTATCCTTATTTTAAACTTAGCATTTATTTCAGAAGTTTTCTCAAGTCATTAAAATAACTTTTTATTTATTACAAATTATGCTTTTTGGAGGTGCCATAATTGCCTTAAATTTTTCCTGTGGTTAAATATCTAGGTTTATACTTATTTTTACATAATTAAATAATGTTGCAATTATCATGTTTGTGCAGAAATGTTTACCTGTGTTTCAGAATATTTCTTCAAAGTAGATGCAAATAAATTGATTACTAGGCTAAAAGATAGTCCATTTGAAAATATTTATATAATACCTGATGCAAAAAATATACATTTAATGGACATGTAGGCTATACAGCAAACAGTGCTGTCTAATATAGCTTTCTGCAGTAATGGCACTGTTCTGTATCAGATTGGGCCAATAGAATGACCACTAGCCTTATGTGGCTATTGAACACTTAAATGTGCTTACTGTGACCAGGACACTGGATTTAAATAGCTAGATGCATGTAGTGGTTGTAGGCAGCACAGAATGAATATTTGGGCAACACACACCCAAATTGCTCCTATCATTGAAGAAAACCCCCTGCTCCTCTCTGATATCACTCCTGACAACATTGCCTATCGCCCTTATAACTCCAATTTTTATTATTCTTGTATTTTTAAAATAGCTACCAGATCTTTATGAATGCCTAACAAAATGATGCTTCATATTGTTTGCTTTAGATCTTTTTAGAAATAATCATCTTTATCTAAATTTTTTGTTTATATAATGTTTCTAAGATTAATCCATGTTGCCTTATGCCGTAGTAGTTTATTAATTCTCAGAGTTGGCAGTATTCCATCTTCTAAGTTTACCACAATTTGTCTATTATATAGTTAAAAGGCTTTTAGTCTAAGTTCTTTTACTGTTATGCTAGGAGAGATTATGTGCGTTTCTCCTGGTGCACATTTTTCCAGGGTCATAGTAGGATATACAACTGGGAATGAAACTGTTGGGTCACAACATGCGTGTGTTCAATTTTCCTATATTATTTGAAATTGTAATTCAAAATGATTGTACCAATTAATATATCCACCAGAAACTTACATGAATTCTTTAAGTTCTATACTATTAGCAACAGCTTACATTGTAAGCCTTTTTTATTTCAAATAAGAGCAGTAAAACAGTTAATAATTGTGGACTTAATTGCATATTTCTGATTATTAGTGAGGTTGGCCATCATTTCATGCTATTAATCATTAATATGTCTTTTGCGCCCTGCCGGTGTGGCTCAGTGGTTCAACGTTGACCCATGTACCAAGAGGTTGCCGGTTCGATTCCCGGTCAGGGCACATGCCCAGGTTGTGGTCCTGATCCCCAGTGGGGAGCATGCAGGAGGCAGCCAATCAATGTTTCTATCTCTCTCTCCCTCTCCCTTCCTCTCTCTAAAACCAATTTTTAAAAAAAGAAAAAAAATACGTCTTTTGCAAAATGCCTCTTCATGCCTTTTGTTTATTTTTTCTAATGATTTGATCATTTTATATATACCTGAGAATTCTTTATATATTTTTAGTTCAGTACAATATTGATTATATGCATTGCAGATAGTTTTCTTAATTTGTAGCTTGTGTGTCAAATATTTCATGGTATCTTTTGACAAATTGAAATTTGTCATTGATAAATGACGTTTATTATTCTTTCCTTTGATAATTACTTTTTGGGTCTTGTCTACAAAAATCCTTCCATATCTGTACACCATGAAGTTATAATTCTTTAAGTTGTCTGTATACTTCTTAATTTTTCATTTCATACTTAAATTTTTAGTTAATTTTAAATTTATTACTCTGCAATTGTTGTAGTAAGAATTCAATTTCCTGTGCCCTTGATAACCCAGCTGTCCCATACTTATTCTCTCCTTTTCCCAGTGGTCTACAATGCCACTTCTGTTAAAACTCTAGTTACCTTGTTTCACAGCAACACCTGTGTGAGTTTTGTCTTTGTGATGCTACTACATGGGACTGTTACCACTCCACTTACCACCAGACAAGGGGTCCTTATTTCTGTCTGCCCAGTAAACATTTTATTTCTAGAGTTTCAACCTCAGGATCTGTTTCCAGGGCTACTTCAAGGGCCAATAGTTTTAGCTTGAGTTCTCTGCACTGCCTACTACCTGTCTTTGCAACAGCAGCTGGAGGAAAGAAATCCACTACGTGGGTGCATCACTGAGGTCACAACTGGGGGCAACCATTGCTCATTTCCTCCCTGGGCCTGAGAGGAGCCTAGAGAATAACTCTTAGAGTTGGTCAATAGTGAATTGAATTGGGGTAACATTCATTCTTTGGCTCCTGTCCCAACCCCCATATAGGTTGAACGTTGCCTAGGGAAGACATGATAAGCATGCATTAGTGGGTTATTGATGTTCAGCCATGCATAATTACGGTAAGAGAGCCAGCTTCAGCTTGCCTTTAGACACCTTAACATAGATAGGTTGAATCATGCACAAATTTGTCAGACACTGACCAAATATGGTCGCAGGTGATGCCAAACAAATGAAAAGTAGGACACAAGAAGTGTCATACACAGAAACTTGTTTTGCAATATACATTTCATGTGGTTTTCAAAAAGCAGTTATTGAAAGGGGAATTTATTCAAATATACACATAAATAAATAGCTAGATAAGTAAATAGGTAAATAAAAATAAGTTTGGAAAATCCATAACTGGATAAAATTAGAAATATGATTCTATCTTTATATTTATTAATTGAGTTTACTGAATTTTTGGCCAGTGCTGGACATTAAGTCTATACAAACAGATGACTTGGTATCTTGGTAAGATAATCTGTATTTCAGACAACATTGGAAGAAAAATAACCCTCAAGGGTCTCTTTCTTTCCCTGTCTAATCTTGGCTAGACAGTGTGGTTCATTCCCTAGCATACCATTGCTTTAATTAGTTGCCAGGTGATGGATGCCATTCTATAGTGACATCTCCACTGTTGTGAACAGAAGGATTACCGGGACCAGGGCCAAACTGAGCTCTGATGTTTAATAATATGCCAATATCTAAATAATCCCTTGGCCATATATATTACCTTGCAAATACTATTCATTTTTAAATAATCTAAAGGAAGTTCAGAGGTCTTATTACTTTTTCCAAGAAAAAAAACGAATTGAAAAAAAGGCCAATGAGAAAAAAAGAAAATGACTTCATAACAAGGGATGAAATCCTATAAAACCTCTCTGAAATTTATATTACATATTAAGAAATTAATGTCATTATGTGTGTTTATTTTTAACCTCCTGTTTCTGTACAGGCCTAAGTAAAACTTGCTACATAGTGAAATTTAATTAACCAGTTCATTAAAATAAGCCATCTTAGTTACTATGCAATTGAAAGCGTATATTTTTCTTAAAATAAGTTTCTACTATTACATCTTAGTTGAATTTTATGATGGTGTTATAAGAGATATTAATAGGAAAAAAACATCTTATAGAAATGATAATTTTTTCATATCCAGAAAAAATTTACCTTATAGTGAAATTACTTTCACATGTTAGAGGATAATTTCAAAGGTATACATAAAGAAATAATTCATGAAATAAAATAATCTCTGCTGAATTATCTGATCAATGAAGGTCTAGCTTTCTGTTTTAGAAAGCACAATGTTTATACTGGATCAATTACTTCAAATCATGCCACATTTCAGATGGCTTTATATTTGAAACATTTTTTTTGCATAAACTTTTTTGTTGTTTCAGAGCATCTATTTCACTTCGTTGTACTAAGTACTTTATGAGTTTTCTTTTCGGCTGTCATCCTGGGATGTAGCTCAGGTCACTTACTCCTGGGTTGGTATGTTTTAACCTGTGTTTTCTACTGTCTTGAAAGAACATGGTAAGTAAAACTTCCAAATCTTAGAAATGTGCTATTGTTTTCTTTCTTTTTTAATGTCCCTACAGTTTGTTAGAATTAAAACATTTTAACTATCATCCAAAACTTCTAATGTGTGACTATATACGTGCCTTTCCCCCTTCCTTCTTGACATTTTGTAGACCCTGTCATTCTGAAGATTCAAGACTCCTTTAAAATAAATCTATTTATATTGTTTCATTTATTATTTATGTTGCTACTTATCGACTTTATTTTTTATCATCATTTTATCATCTGTATCTCTATGAGTTATTTCTACTATGTAACAAGTGAGGCCCAAATTTACTTTAAAACAATAAGTATTTATTATCTCAAAGTTTCTGTGAATCAGGAGTCTGGACCTGGCTTTGCTTGGTACCTCTGGAAGTGACATCTAAGGCTTTAACAAATTTTACTCTTTAGAATTGAGTCATTATGTCCAACTCATACTCTAGGCATGGGGAATACTTGACTAGCAGGAGGTGGATTTAGTGTTACATATACAGAATAACTACAGGTTTATTTTGACTTTGGTATTGTAAAATAATAAATATACTAACAAGGAACTATTTTATTTTAAAAAGAGATGGCCTAAGCTTATCCATTGTACCAGTCAAAACTTCGGGCACCATCTTTAATTTCATCTTCTGTTTCTCCCTCAATGTCATAAGTCTTTTTTACTGTCCTTCCTTGTCCCTCTCAAATACAGCCGCCTCTCATCACTGCTCTATGTCGATCACCAACTACCACAAAGGTTGAATGTAAGAGCTCGTAACCAGTGTCCTGGCCTGAAGACTTGCTCTCACAAATCCAATCTCAATTCAAAATCCACACCATCTTTATAATGTAAATCTAATCATGTCCAACAGTCTAATAAACAGTTTGGATGTCTTTCCAGTGATCTTGTAATAAATTCAAAATACTTTAAAAGGCCTTTGAGATCCTTCTGGTTGTAGCCTCTGATTTCTTTTTAGCCTTGTCTCTGGCTGTTTTCTCCCTTATATTCTGTGTTCCTAAAGCACTAAACTTCTTCATATTTTTTACTATCACATGTTCTTCCATCCCATAGCCTTTTTATTTACTGTACCCTCTCTGTTAAAGAGCTCGCCTATCCTTTTGCCATGAATTTTTGCTCATCTTTCAAGTGTCATTTTAGATATGAAGCTTTCTCAGATCGATGTTTTGTCTATTTGTGTATGTTCCTAAAGCATCCTGCAATTCTCTATTATAGCACTTATTGTGTCCTATACTCGTTTATTAATCTCTGTGTTTCTCCTGGTGGGTAAGAATAAGTCTTATAGTGAGGGTAAGATCTATTCACCGATTATAATGTCTAATGCTGGCAAAAACTTAGAATATATTTGAAAACTAATATAAAATAACAGCAATAATAATGATTGAATTCAAACTTTATTTAGCAATCACTATATGTTAACTCCTATGTAAAGGGGTTATTTTACTAACTGCTTACAACCAATCTTGAGCATAGGTAGTATTATTTTGAAGATGAAAAAATGAATATAGAAATGTTAAATTAGTAAAGCTTAAAGCTTATATTTAAACTCAGGAAACTCATTTCAAAGTGTAAGATTTTTATTACTAAGCTACAGGAAACAAATGTGCTCCATCAATATGTCTGAAAAAACAACAATTGAACAGTCATGAGATTATCTAAAATTACTCTAAAATGTTTTGTGGCTCATTGTCACATTTGTGTTTATTAAGAAGACTCTTATTTTATTGGGCAACCCTAATGTATAGAAGTCTAATCTCTTTTTTGTGAAGCAAAAATACCTACACCCAACCCTTCTGCAATCTCATCTCATTCAATGTTACTACTTAGTACCTCTGAAATTATACAGAATAAGCCTAATATATTCTATATTAATCGTCATTCACATTTTAGTATTAGTTACCAATCTTAATGCTACTTTTTTCTCCAAAATATATTTGAATACATTTTAAGTGTTATTTTATTATTGATTTAAAATTATTTAGAATAAAACATAAATCCAAGAAACAGCAACATCCTTTGAAACATGATGTTAAACTTTTCCACACTTATTTCCTTAGATATTTATATGTCTCTGTCTTATTAATGTAATAGTTGATGAATGAAGAATAATACATGCAATATGCAGGTCATAAAGCCCAATACTGTAATGAACACATGGGACCATCATCCAGTCCAAGAACTGGAACCACATCATCATCAGCTGTATCCACTTAGATCTTCATCCTCTCCTTCCTGTCTTTCCCCCACCAGAGGTCACCGCTTGCCTGAATTCTGGTTTTGTCATTGTTTTGACTTTTATGAAACCTTTTATTACACATAAATGTACTCTTAAGGAAAGTGTTGTTGATATATGCTTGTATTTGAGCTTTATAGAAATGACATCACACTAACAATTTTAAGAACCTATTTTTTTCCATCTCCTCATTATAGTTAAAAATCACCTCTTTTGTTGTGTATGGCTATAGTTTATTCACCTTTGCTTATGTATAATATTCTATTAATAGAATATACCCAAATATGTATGTTTATCATCTCAAGTAGGCAGTTGAGTGATTTCTAAATATTTTTATATTATGAACAGAGATACTGTGAACATTTTGTATGTATTACCTGAAGCATATGTGTATGAATTTCTCAAAGAGCATGATTAAGTGTTAAAATGTTGGGCCATAGAGTATGCGTACATTTAACATAAAATATTTCTGTTGATTTTATTGTCTATTTGGCTCTCACAGAAAATATGATCTCCAATATTTTTTTGTTTTATTATTTTCAAAAATGTTATTAAATGTATATACCTAAAAGAACATTTTGAACTGTAGACCAGTAATTTCAATTTCATCAGATATTATCAAATTGGTCTCCAGTGTGATAGAACAATCTATATTTCTTCACATCAATAATGTTATCAGACTCTTCACTTTTATGCCAATCTGTTGGGTTTCGTAGCTCACTGTTATACTCTTCGAATCCTTGATTAGAACAGATATTAAGCCTTTTTTAATCTTTTCACATGTATATTTATCTTTCAAGAGTCTGCTTTGTAAATTCTTTTTTAGATGTTGATTATATGTATGGTTTATGTGGATTTTTGCTTATTTATTTTAGGCTTTAAATATCTAAATACTTTTGTCAATTGTGTGCATCACAAATATCTCTCCCTAGCTGATGTTACTCTTTTTAACTTCATCCCTTGGGAATGTTTTTTGTTTTTGTTTTGGGGGTTTTGTTTGAGAATGTCAGTAGATATCTTTTTTTATTTTCATTAATTGTTCAAAAATTTCTAACACACTTTGTTTTAATTCATAAGGAATTGATTGTTGTAAAGAGTCGAAGTAAGAATCTACTTCTACTTGTGTTCTACATGCAAAGGCAGTTGTCACAGAAGAATGTATTAAGTGTTTCCCATTTGTTCTGAAAACATTTTTATTCTCCAAGAATTCACAATATAAATAAGATTTATTCCTATGCCATCTATTCTATTTAGTTTATCGATATTATTAGTTTATAAATTTCCTTTAAATTATTTTTAAAATGGCACTTTCATGAAACTTTTTGGTGTTTTTTAAATTAAATGTATTAGGGTCACATTGGTTAATAAAATTATATAGATTTCAAATGTACAGTTCTATGATACATAATGCTTCTTTATTTTCAGGTTTTAATGTATGCTTTCAACTAAATAGTGTGATTTAATAATGCTCTCTACGAAGGTCCAGCACACATATTGTTAGTGTTATTCCTAGATTCATTACTGATTTTAATGCTTTTATAAGTCATTTTTTTCTGTTGCACTTTCTATTGTATATTGATTATATTTTGATATATTAGTACATCTATTTATCGACCCATCAAACTTGAACTACTATCACATTATTTGGGGCCAAAAGTTATAATTACTTCATTTTAAAAATCTGATAGCCAGGTTACAATGACACATTACAATTTTTTGAGAAAATATGCCACACATTCCTCATGCTACTTCCTACCAACTTCCATCCCTTGTTCATGCAAGAATTTAGAATCTAGCCTCTTTCTAACTATTGTTAGATGACTCATTCACATAAGATTTTTATGTTCAATTTAACATTGTATAAGGGACTAGATGTGGATTGGATTAACGGAATATAGATCGATCTCACAGCAAACCTGTATTAAAATGGTCTTCAGTTATATCCTTTATGAACATATGAGAGTGCTTACGTTGAATTTCAACAAACACACATACATACATACATACATACATACATACATACACACAACGCATACATTTTGTGACAGAATAATATGATATGGTATAATATAAGAAATTGTAAGAACAAGATAAAACACGATGCAAGATGCTGCCGGTATTTTTCCGTATCCACCAAATTAGCTTCTTTGACAACATAATATTGAACTCTGAACAAACATTTTTGAGAGACTTTAGGGTTCATAAACATAATTTTTAGTATTTGTTATTATGCCATTAATTCAGAAATCTCTACATGTTAAAACTTTATGAAGCTGCACACATTTTATTAAGAAAACTAAATCTTGTACATGAACATTCTTGATGTCCCACAACAGAGACTTTTGCTACAGAGACAAGTAGGTAAAATGTATATAATTAGTTGTTGAGAAATATTATATAAAAAGCAATTGTTTCTTAGACAATACTTTTATGCAATGAAAGTTCATTCATTGAGAATTGTTTTCTGAAAATGACAAGATATTGAAATATTTCAGTTACACAATGCAGTAAGAAAGGTATTATATTTGAAATTATGAGAACCATCATAAACTTTGTTGCCTAACTGATCCTGTTATTTAACCTCACTAGATTTCAATCCCCTATGCTCTCTAGCACGAATAATGCTATTTTACTAATTTAAAAGATTTGGACTGAAGACCAAATGAGCTTGTGCATATTACTGCATTAAATAACACTCCATTTAGTATCACAAAGGAAAGAAAACTCATTAAAACTGATATAAAATGAAATAGAAAATAGTAAGAGTTTTGTATTTATTTATATCGATTTATTATGGATGCCATAAAAAAGTACCACAATATAGTGGCTTAAACAAGAGAAATGTATTCTCTCACTATTCTAAATTGCACAATACCTTAAGGCATTAGTAGGGCAACACTCCCTCAAAAGGCTCTTGGGGAGAATCCTTTCTTACCTCTGCACCCTCCAGTCGCTCCAGGTGTTCCTTGGATCATGGCTGCATGACTCCAGTCTCTGTCCCCATCTTCACATGGCCTTCTCTTCTCTCTATCTTTCCCCTGTGTTTCCCTGATAAAAAACAGTTGTCATTTGATTTAGCCCTCCCCAAAAAATCCAGGATGATCTCAAGATCCTTAACTTAATTACATCTGCAAAGAACTTTTTCCTAAGATTACATTCATGGGTTCTAGGAAATGGGTATGTCTTCTTGTCCATTCAACACGACACGCTATCAAAGAAATTTGAGCCATAATTATAAGTTTTTACACAAAAAGTAACTCCAGACTTTGGTGGCAACATGACCACATTCTACTAATTAAAATGAATATAATTGAAAAAAAAAAAAGTAGAAATTGACCAAATTCAGAGAATAGAGAAAGGGCAATGCCCTTTCATTCATTTTATGACACCAACATATTCAGATATAAAATATGCCAAGGAATATATTTCAAGTAGACATAACAGATAAGTCTCGCAAAGAAATGTAATTGCAAAATACCTTTACTAAACTGATCCAGTAGTATACAAAGGGACAATGTAATACGTCTAAGGTGATTCTCCAGAAATGCCAAGTTGTTTAAAATACTAACAGAATTAAAAAGACAATTTATATGGACCTGTCATTGTGGAAAACAAAATCCACTTATGATTTAAAAATAAATAAAACTCTTGCCTAAGAAGAAGAAGGGATTTTTTTAGGTAATGACTAATAATATCATGTCATGGTGAAGACTACCCATTTCAGATTGTGAGTGAGTTGAGAGTGTATTCTATTACCACTTGTTTGATACCAACCAAAGTTCTATTTCTTGCCATAAGACAAGAAAATAAATAAAGAATGTAAGAATTTGAAAAAAATAACTATCATTGTTTGTGTATAACATAATTTTGAAAGTTAAAATGTTATAATAGATCTACATATAAAAATCAGAACTAACTAATGCATTTAGCAAGGTGCCTTAATACTATGTCAATATATAAAAATAAATTTAATTTCTACATAAGAGCAAATAATAAATAAAATGTGTTTCAAAAATTAAATTATAAAAGCAACAAAAAAGTAAACATATAGGAAAAAATGCAATAAAATATTAGAGAATATTACTGCTAAAACACACAAACTCAACAAAATACTGGCAGAAATTAAAGAATGTATAGGAAAAGATTCATTGAGCAAATCAAGAACTAAAACTACATGTATTAGTTGGGAAAAATACCACAAATAAGGTAGATAAAAAAATAATTTGCTGAAAGATACATTTATAATAATTGCATTCAAATATTTTAAAGCATGCAAAACTATTCTTCAATATTTTTGTAACGTGATTTCAGTATTATCAGGGGATTGATACATACAAAGTTTATTGGTTACCTCTAATATAAAGAGTGATGAGTTGTAGACTTGAATAAATTAAACTCTTTTATGACCACTCCAGTACAAAGTGTTAGATTTATAATGTTAACAATTTGGAAAGTTGGAGCCCCGTTTATTTATAAAGTTGTATTTCAGAGTTATATGTACGCAATTAAAGACCACATTGAGAGATAAGATGTAGGTGTGTGTGTAGGTTACTCTAATGCAATAATAAATGTTCAGTGGAGGAGACTGAAAGATGATGAAGCCAGAGAATTGAACACAATATCAAGTTATAAGTAATTACTCAAACACTGAAGAGATAAAATCTGTAAGGGTGACTGATTTAGTTTCAAACCTTTTGGAAAATGCTTACAACTCTGATGAACATTTGTGATGAGGGTCCCTAAAGAAGGACATTACTAGTTGAACGTACTGCTATGAGAGAAGTGTTACATGAGCTGTCCAAGTATTATTCACTATTTAAAAAAAAAAGTATTGAATGCTCCATTCACCCATAATATATGGTTTGTTGTATAAAATATATCAAACATTATTATTTAATTTTAAATTTTACAACAATTAAGAACATCTTAATTTTATCACATGCTTATTCCTAAATCCCATTACACAGATAAGGAAATGGAGATTCAGTGTGGTTAAGTGACTTGCTCAAGGTCACAAATCCTCATTTAAATGCACATATTCAGTGACAAAGTCCTCATTTAAATGCATATATTCTAGTTTGCTGAGAGGAATATGGATTATGAGGCTAGAGTTTGTAAGGAAATGTTGCAAGAAGACTTAGAAATGCTCACATTCACAAAGAAGTCAAAACTTGGGAGCCAGGTATCAAATTCCAGGTTAAACAGAGTCAAAACAAAACAGGGCCTGCTGAAACATGAAACAACCCTAGTTGAGGTCGTAAGAATTTGTTGTGACATTAAAAACAGATGAACAATTTAAAGGTTGTGGAGTAATGCATTTAAAAACTCGTTCAGTTTCCAGAGCCATAATTTTTTTAACTTGAAGAATAGTGTTTGTGAGCCACAATTACAAGTGTATTTTGTTCAATATGGGCTCTAAAAAAGAACATTGTAAAAAAAAAAATAACATTGTCAATCAGTGTGGTAAACTGTATTACTCTTGATCAAGTACTTTGATTTACTTCCTGTAAGATCCCTCTTGGTAGGGAAGTAATACTTCTGTACTATGTTGAATCCAGAAGTTGCTATGTGATTTGCTCTGACTGATCAAATGTGGCATAACCTTCTGGGCAGAATATTTGAGTCAATTCATACTTTACCACGTCACCTTTTCCTCTGTCTCAATATAGCTGATGAGTTTTTTATAGAATTTTTTATAGTTTATCTCATGGATACAGTGAAGATAGCAATAAATATGCATTTTTCACTTTAGTACTAGTGACACCACAATGAACAACAAGAAAAGAACCCACAGTCTGCGTCCTCAAAATGCTTACATCTCATCAATGTTATAGAAGCTGGTAAAGTGACATGTAGTTTCCTGGAATGTCAAGGAAAGAATTAGGTACTAACAGTCAGTAAGGATGATCTCAAAAAAATAAACGAAAGTTTTGAACAAAGATGGGCAGATCCCAGAGAATTGCATTTAGTCTTTCTTAGACCAGGTCGGATGATAATAAAGTACGTGTACCTCTGGGAGTATATATTGAACATTAAAGGCAGGTCATTCTATTAACTTGAATTTTCACACAACATAAACACTTCTTCCATGATATTGAATACAGTGCAGAACGTTATCATTTTAAAGGTACTTGGTATCATGTGTGTAATTAAAAATAAGATTCAACATGTTTTCCTTTCTTTTCCCAGTCCATGTTATTTACTATGCTTCCCAATCCATCAGTGGCCATGTATAAATCAAAGAGTATCATTGCCAGCACCTTTTAAAAGTGATAAATACAATTTGGCTTATGCTTCTTATGCTGATATAATTACACAGCGATTGTTAAATAGGGTTAATTAATTACCATATTCTTTCCATTTATTAGGGGTTTCCCCTTTAAGCATAAAAACAGTTTATAATACATCAAATAACATGAGTTAATCATTTTCTCATATCACTTTGTGTTTTGATCATATCATAGGCCTTTACTAGAGTTTTAATTATTTTATAGCAGCCTGAAGTTGAAGACAACTATTTATAAAGCGTTATTTGTGGCAATTACATGATGTGCTAGTACTTAGAATTTGGTCTACCCATAGCAAGGATGTATCTGCAATCATTTTTATTCGTCCGTTGCTATATAGACACTTCTAAAATAAATGGCACATGATTGGTTAGGTGGTATAAAAGGACTAAATTGTTCATCTGAATCACATAAAATACTAGCTTGTTGAAAGTCATCTATGTGCTCTAATGATATTTTAGAGCTCCAGGCTTTTATATTACTCTGTTTCATGAATTATTATTCAAGAAGTGTTTGACATTTGAAGTGTGTCTAGAGCAAGATATTGTTCAGTATGCACACCACAGATATATAAATGGGATTTGGTTTGTGTTAAAATTTTATGTGGATTTATATTTAATATGCCTAGAACAATTGGTTCGATGCAAAGGTATATATAACTGAGATGCATTGCTTGTATTCTTACATTTAAGTTAAAAAAACAAACAAATTGTGAGATAGCTCCATCAGTTGATGATAATGCTCTCACTTTCTACTATCATTTCTATGAAAGCGACTTGCAAGTTTGCAAGAGCAAGCTGGACATCTTTTAGAATATGTTACCAAATGCAGTAACTCACCAGGGCATGGATCTTGCCTGCGTGGTTCCCTGCTGTGACTACAGTGCCAGGCACAAAGCACAGGAGATGATTAATAAATATATTATTTTACTAGTTTAACATTAGGTTTTATGCCTAATATTTTAGGGAAAAATGGGTTGAAGATAAATGTGTGCACGGTAGCTAGAACAATGTTTTATAAATACAAACTATCATCATTTCATTTCTCAATCCATCAGATCATTGCCCTCAGGGTAAACCCCAAACTCTGAAATAGTTTGGGTAACTCTTAATAATGGTCCCTCTGCTTACTATTTACGTCAGTCTCTTAAAAGTCTTGTCTTCCAAGCTACAGGCATGTTCAGATACATAGTTTTCTCCTTGCTGAAACTCCTTTCTTTTTGGTACACGCCTCCTATTTCCTTGCTCATTTTTCACATACTGACTTTTTTTCCCCACACGGCAACTTGAAAGTCATTTCCTCCTGAAAATGTCTATTGCTTCTATGTATATTGCTAAACTATTAGTTTTTATAATACATATCATTTTGTGTTGTAATTGCTTCTTACTTTGGTACGAATATCACAGAACACCATATATTCCTTGCAGGTATTTAGCATATTTATATTATTGTTGTAGCCGCATTGCCTGGTAAAGTGCCTGAGAAGTGTAGAGTATATTCTTAAATAAGTGTTGAAAATAATGAATATGTGTTCGCCTTGCATTATACTTCACTAGTGACTAAAGTCTCACTTTCTTGCTATGTTATGTCATTCGTCCTATTTTATAATAACAGTTCATGTTTTCAAAAAGATCACTGTGAAAGGTAGATTTGTTCACCTGGTAATGTAACAAAATACATGCTCTCATTTCTTACATATGTACGTTTGTGTTTCATGGTTTAAAATATTTGTTGCAAGTAACCATAAATGCAACAGTTAGAGCTGCAAACACATGTTTTAACCTATTGGTGTTTCTTTTTCACATCTTAGTATGTCTTTGAGTTGATTTTCTTCATCGTAAGTATCCATTGGACTTTCTAGAACTTAATACCCTTTGAATGGGCATACCTTGGACCTCCTTTGCTAAGTGTTTCTATCCCATGTTGCATGTCAGCCTCGCTGCCTTTTATACACATACATAAAGACATTAATTTATTTTATTTTTACTTATGCCACATCTTTTTATAATCTATTAACAGATCAATTTTCTGAAGCATAAACCTGGTTAATTTATTTCCATGTGCAAAATCTCAATGGCTTTCCATTGAGTGTGTAGGACCAGGCATTCAACTTCATTTCTGAGATTTGAGTCCAATTTCCCAAGGAGGCTTAGATCATTTTGACACCTCTAATTTCTCTTTTGCTAATCTATCACCTGTCTATAACTAATAAACATTTATTCAAAAGCTCAAACCAAAAACCAAGAGATGATTTTAAAATTAAATGTGTAAAAACTATTATTTCAGAGTGCCTACTACATGCTAGAAAGTCGATAAACATAAATGAAAATGTTAAAATGTATTTTTATGATATTTCATTCTAATAAATGGAAATATAACATTAAAAAATAAGCAATACCACCCGGCCGGTGTGGCTCAGTGGTTGAGCGTCGACCCATGCACCAGGAGGTCGCCGGTTTGATTCCTGGTCAGGGCACATGCCCAGGTTGTGGGCCCAATCCCCAGTGGGGGCATGCAGGAGGCGGCCAATCGATGTTCTCTCTCATCAATGTTTCTATCGCTCTCTCGCTCTCCCTTCCTCTCTCTCTAAAATCAATAAAGAAAAATTTCTTTTTAAAAATAAGCAATACTAATGCCAGCTACCAATAAATGCTATGATGAACATAAAGTGGACATGATGAAAGAGTATGATTGGTGGACCAATTTCTTCAGAGAAGGCCTTTTTGAAGAGGTGTTATTGAAACTGAAATGAGAATTATAAGAACTCAGACATTTAGAATCCTGGAGAAAGATCATAACAGGGAGCCAGAATAGCTAGTGTAAAGATCTTTAAGTAAAATAACTATGGTCTATTTGAGGAAGGAAAGTAATTTACCCACATGTGACTGTAGTAAGTTTACTTAATTTCTGTGTGCATAAAGTGCATCATCTGTATAATGGGTATAATGGTATTGTCTATCTTTTAAGATTGTTATATTGTTTTATAAAACATGGTAAATAAGTTAATATTTGTAAAGTACTTGGAGCCATGCAAGAACATAGAAAGTAATAATTGGTTGTTGTAAAAAATATAGATTACATGAATTGCAACATACAGACAAATTGATATCAATTGAAAATCTGTATTAGTTTCCTATTGCTGCTATAATGAATCAAAACAATAATTTAACACTATACACTCTGGAAGTTAGAAATTAAAAAGTGGGTATCATATGGCTAAATCGAGGTGTCTGTAATAAAGACACGCTCCTTCTGAAGGCTCCAGCATAGACTCCATTCTTTGCCTTTTTCAGACACTAGAGTCTGTTTTGTAGCTTGTGGCTGAATCACTCTGAACTCTTTCCCAATTGTCACTTCTTTAACTTTGACTCTTCCGCTTCCCTTTTATAGCCATTTTGATTATATTGAGCTGAAATAGATATTACAAGATAATCTCCTCATCTCAAGATCCTTGATTTAATCACATATGGCAAGTCCCTTTTGCCATGTAAGTACCATAGTCACAGATTCTGAAGAATAGAACGTGAATAACGTTTGAAGGTCATTATTCTGTCTACCACATATTGCATATATAGATGGAGAGTTCTGCGACTAACAATTTTCTTTGAATGGGAACACCTTAGACCTCCTTTATTAAATGTTTATTTTCCATGTTACATGTCAGCCTCACTGCCTTTTATACAGATACATAAATATATTAATTTATAGGTATAATAATGTCTTTACCTATACATGTATGGATAGATAGGTATTAGCAATAAGATGATGAAAATAATTCATTTGTGTTAGCTAAAATAAACCAGGAGAAGAAACCCTGCCCATGAATTCCCACAGTATATTTATAAAACATGAGTCACTATATGTATTTAAAAATGTTTTGAAAAACGTTTCAGTGGTAAAAAAAAAAAAAATAGTTTGAGAAGTACTAAATTCAAAAAAGTAAACAGAATTTTTTTACTGTATGGAACATTTTAACACTTTCACATACATGTATTAAACAAATATCTATTAAATCAATACTATATGTCATACAATATTCTAGATACTAAGGATACATATTTTTAAGTTAAAAAAAAGATACTGGGATATGTGGAGCCTAAATTCATGTTAAGAGGTAGCTGATAATAATAATTTTAAAAATATGTACATATGCAAACATGGTAGAGGCTAACAAAGGCTGTGAAGAGTGCTGTGAAGCATAGCCAGAAAGAGCATGTGGGGTGCCAGATCCAGCAGATACAGAGGACATTGCAATTGTAATTGTTCAGTCAAAGTAATCACTACTGAAAAGGTAACTTGAAGGTGAAAAAACCAGAGCAACTCGGGAACAACCTTAGTCCCTAGCAAACTGGACAATTTCCCTTGAGATGGTAAAATAGACAGGATCTTACATGGAGCTGTGAGGACTCTGACTTTCATTGTGAGTGAAATAGTAAAGCATTCGCAGGACTTTTCATACAGGATTGGCATGGCTGGGCTTATGACTTAAAAAGATCATATTATCTGATTTAAAAAAAAAATAGATGCTAAAGTTCAGGGTAGAAGCAAATAGAAACATTTAGGAGTTAATATCATAATCTAGGCAAGAGATGATCACGAGATGAAGGTGTGAGAAGTAATCAAGATGGGATATATTTTGAAGGGAAGGCCTATTGGATATGCTGACAGTTTGGTGTCAACTGGAAAGAGTTGTTATTTACTGAAACAGAGAAATGAAAGGGTGAGCTTAAAATGTGTTAAATATTGAATTTAAGTCCATGTAGAAAGTGTTTAAATATCTGAGTTTGAAGCTCAGAAGTAGAAGTCTGGGTTTGAGATCTAAATCTGAAGATTTTCAGTATATGGACAGTATTTAAAAAGCTTTTTTCTGGACCATATTATTGTCTGTGGTGAGTGCTCTTAATTACTCAGTGTACATAGATATGGGGGGAAATCCCAGCACTAATATCTGGGCATTCCAACTATTAGAGGTCAGAAACTTGTACCTAAAACTGAGAAAAATAGGTAAGAGTGATACTAGTGGTAACCTGGAAGTTAATGCAGAGAGAGAGAAAGAGAGAGAGAGAATGAAAGCAGAGGAAGAGGCTAACTGTATCAAATTAGGTGAGCCTTTGGATCTGCCATTGTATTGATCAACTTGGGATCATTTTTATTATAAGAAGAGCTCTTTTGCAAGGTGATATGATTCAGAAAGATTGCAAGAGAGGATTTGGCATGAGAAGCCATATATAAACTTTGAAAGAATTATGCTATTAAGAGAAACAGAAATTGGGCAGTAGCTGGTAAGGATATGGAATAAAAACAGGTTTGTATTTTGCATAGAATTTTCAGAATGTCTTTATGCTTATGGAAATGATTTACAAAGTATTAAAATTATGAGATTAGCAAAGAATTACTAAAGCTATTACCCTAAACAGGCATGGGGAAATGGCCTCTAATGCCCAAGTTGAGAAGCTAGTGGATCAAGGGCATAATACTATTTTATCCATAGTTGCAGAAATGAAGGCAGAATATATAGGCACAGATAAAAGCAGATAGGGTAAGTTGTTCTTATAGGTTGCATTCTAATTACATGTATAAATTTAAAGTAATAGAAAGCAAGACCATCAGCTGAGTGTCACAGTATGAAAAAAAAATAGTTTTAAAAATCCAAGAGAAATTAGAGACTACAAAAGTAGGACTAGATGACAAAATTAGGGACTATGTGAAGTTGAACATCATGATTTTAAAATAAGACTGACCAGCATGGTTGTGGAATTTTCTCCAATCACTATCAGTTGTTTTGTAGACTTAGGCACAAAATAGAATAGGATATTATTAAGATTTGGATTTTTCCAGGTAATATCCATGAAGCAAGAGAAGAACAAGAGTGTTCTATTTGTCATTAAGAACCAGGGAGTCTTAGTTTTATACGTAGGAAGTGGGAATGTGGGCATGGAAAAGAGAGATAATATGATGCATTAAGTGTACTCTAAGTATTAAAGGGTCATATAATAGGATTTTATGTAAAAAGAGAGTGAGGTGGAATGTTAGAGGCTTGAAATTCTGCATATGGAGATGTTGTAGTAACTAGTAATAATCAAGACTAAAGAATGACTCTATGTGGCCAAAGTCAGGCTGACAAAATATCATCTTTCTATATGCTGAATTCATAAAAATTGTCCCAATAATCTGGCTCAGACATTAGGTATAAGGGATGGTACGTGCACTGTGGGTAAAACTTAATCTGTAGTTTTATAGAGAAGAGAGGAAAAAGACCTTGGAACAAGACAGGAGAAGGAACATGCTGGTCCCAAATACAGGCCCAGTGGTATGAAGAAGGCAGAAAAGGACAAATCTATGCCTAGGCACAGTTACATGACAAGTGGTATCCTCAGGGATTGCTAGATTTTAATATAATAGTGATGAGTGTTCATCTTTAGGAGGATGACAAGATGGTTAGTGTTTTCAAATAAGATATTTTAACCTCATTAATTTTTATGCTGCTCATGAAAATAATGTTATACAAATTAAACTCAAGGTGGCCAGTGTCATGGTAAGATTTTGGGCTCTGAAGGAAAAAAGGCTGAGTATGATTTTCATTATTGTGTATGACAAATGTATGTTCTTGGACACATTGCCTAATGCCATTGTGACATTGTGCTCTGGAGAATGGTGCTTTAGATCTGAAGTTCCAAAGGTGCATCTATACATCTCCCAGAACCGTGTTCTTTTCATAGCTCCTTAGTCACCTTGATAGGTGGGATACCTAAAAGGAGGATTTCTTTATTTGGGATACAGATAAGGTAGGGGAAGACCAAAGTATCTCATAAAAATAACATTCGAATTCTATGGCATTCACATAGCTTAACAATGGCAGTGAGATCTGGTGCTTACTAAGGAAGTTCTTTTATAGGGACAGAACTGAATATTTTGAGAACAAAAAGATTGCATTCCCTGGTGAGATAATTTCAGAATACTTAACAAATTTGATAAGAAACTCCTCATAATTCAAGGTTCTTTGAGGTAAGTCACAATAATGACTTCAAATCCCTTCTTCCCAGCAGTGTTTGTAGTCAAAAGCAAGTGCCAAGTTGTACAAATGAGCAAAATACCCAATTCAGAAAAAAAACAAAATATTAATTGGAGAAAATTCTTGATAGAGATGGAAGAAAGTTAGAACTTGGGAAACAGAGACACTGAGGCATAATTCTTATTTTCTCCAAATTTCTTGGCCTAGTTTCTTTCATTTTTCTTCTGTTTCTGACTGATTCACTGTTACCATTTAATAATACCTCTATGATATACCTTAATTATTTTAAGACAGGATAAACCCATTAATCAATATCACATATTGCACTTAATTAAAAAGGAAAAATATAGTGTTATAAGCACAATACACTTAAAATAGCAAGTGTATGAAAAAAATGTCTTGGTTCTTCTGAGGTATAATTTTGTTTGTTGCTATTCAGTGTAGAATATGGTCATTCAAAATATTATACCCAATGTGCCCACAAAATTTTAAGTCTGACTCCATAAGCCAAAGAAGAAATGCCTTCTTTGTTCTGCATATATCTCTGAATTTTAGTGAACAATTACAATTTCCCCTGCAATGAAATAATTACATTTCTACTCTTTCCCCTATATTTACATATCACCATCTACCTAATTACACAAGCCAAGATCTGGGTGCCATTCTTATTCTAAAATACATTTCACAGAGGCAAAAATAACCCACAACTACTAATGATATTTTTTATCTTACAAAGGCTTCTATTTCTTCCCAACCTAATTCTAACTGCTTAATTTCAAACTCTCACCTGGATCGTTGAAAGTGTCCTTAGTGGGTTTTTCTCGCTCTGATCTTGTTCTCTTGCTTTCAACAGCTATCTTGCTCATAGAGGGCTATAAAATACAAAGCAATCCTGTGTTTAAAGTATGCTCCCAGTTTTTAAAACAAGTTATGCAAAATGTAGTTTGATTTAGCCTTTATTATACTTGACACTTAATAATGTTTGTGTTTTTATACATCTTATTGGGTTCAACATACCTTATTCCTGGAATGCCCCTCCTCTGTTATCCTCGCCTTTGAACACACCTCTATCTCACCGGTCTAATTCGTCCTTCATATCTCAACTTGGCATCATCTTCTCCAGAAAGCTGTATTTCTTTGAGTAAATAGATTAGAAGAAACATCTCTGGTACCATGCCATGAACAAAATAAAAGAAAATTATCAGTCTATCTTCACCACAGAAACCTCCTTAAACTCCAGTCCTGTTATAGAAAGCTTTCAAGAAGAAAGAATAGACTAGATAAGGTAGGAAGTAGTGAGTGTGCACAGGATTTAAACCTTAAAGCTGTAGATAGGCCGTGGGAATTTCAACAAAACCCTGACATCACACGCTATGAAGGATTTTCATATCTTTAAATAACGACTTTTTGTATGAAAGTGACATCAAATACAGACTTATAATCACAATAACTTTCAACAACTACAAAATGTATCCAGTGAGTTGTGTCCATTTATATCTATAGTCATTCTATTTTATTTGTTGATATGCTCTTTAAATATAAAACAACCGAAATATCAACTCAAGTGAAAATAGTCCTCCAAAGTTGTTTTCAATTATTTTATCAAATTTCAGCCAACTGTAGTTTCTTTACTCTTTTAACTGTTCTTTTAAAATGGCAGTGATCAAAATGTATAGTTTAAAGACAGTTTCCAATCTATGTCTTAGTTTTAGTTAATTACAAAAACAATTTGATGAGTACCTAAAGTTGAGAAATTCAGTTGGTTGTTGATTATCATTAATTTTAAAGTAACTGATTGGAGACTCCATTTATGAGAAAGGGCACATAATCCAATTATTTTATCACTAGTGCCTGGTTTCTAGTTTTCTTCATAGCTGTGTTAATAATTTTTGTTGTACAATCAGCTTTTTAATAGTTTTATTTTAAGCAATTCCAAAATGAATATTTAACGTATTTAAATGACTGGGGTGTGCTTTGTTCATTATTTGTATGTTGAAGTAAAATATTACAATATAGGTTTGTTCCTTCTTGCTTTTTACCTGCTCTCAACCCACCCCAAGAAAATCAAACAGAACAATAAGGGTCTTCTTTCTAGCAAGAAAATGTCAGTGAACAGTCCTGTGGTGATTCTAAAGTGGCTCTTAAATGTCATTTACTTTGTGGTCTTATGCCCTGAGCCTGAAAAGGATAAGTTGGCTGATATTAAAATATATTTTCAAAAGAACATGAGAGCTCTGGTAGACGAGGTTAAATGAATTCAAATCTCAATTTGGTAACCACTCATCCATTCCTGAATCCATTTAAAAAAACATTTATTTATGCACTTAATATGCCAAACAAATGAGGTTAGCACTGGGCAACTAGAATGATTATAGAGACAAAGCCTCTGCCTCTAAATTACATTCTAGTGAGGATGATATTTATTAACCAAATACTAATGTGAAAAAGCATATCTACAAACTGTATGAAATGCCATGTAAGAAAGGAGTAGAGTGTCGTGAATGCAACTCTAAGAGGTACTTGACCTAGTCAAGACAATCAAGGGTAGTTTCTCTGAGGAGACCATATTTAAGCTAAGATCTAAAAGACAATAAGGCAAAAAATAAAAAATAGGTGGAGGTTAATTAAGTAGATGGAAAACGCACAGTGTCCTGGAGGCTAAAGGAAAGCACAGTGCAGTAGAGCGTGAGAAGTGAGGGTGGTGAGTAAACTATGGGCTAGATCATGGACATTCTTATAAGTCATATTTTAAAACATTTACTTTCTTGGGACCAACAGTAAACTATGATCTGATATTTATTGATTTTTGGCTGCCCAGAATCCTCTCTCCACAATTCTAGCAATAGTCCCAGTTTTCACTTATAAATCTCCCTATCAGTCCACAAGGCTCAACAAGTTCCACTCATGTGACTTAGGCATAAGGTAGCCCCCTGATACATCAACCATTCCCATCACTGCTCAGCCTTTTGTGTGAATCACTGGATAAAGAAATTTTTTGTTTCAAACACAGAGAAGTATAAGCTTGAGTTGCCAGTGCCATTTGCACATGTAAATATAAGAATGAAGCTCAGAGAAAACAATGAAAAGAGCAGAGTTGGAGAATAGCTAGGCGTGATGGCACTGGAATATCTCCATCTTGAATTCTTAAATTATTTAGCAAAAATTCCTTTTTTCATTAGGACTATTTTGTTAATTTTTTTTAACTTATAAGGAGATCTAATGTAAAAATGTATTCTAAGATTTCAGTCAGAAAAATAAATTAACCAACTTTTTAATTTTATTTTTAATTAAATACTAGGTAAAATTTGAAGAATATATTAGAGGGAGAAAAAACTGAATTGAAGGATGATTTTGGTAGTGGTACAGATACGTTGTACAAATAAATAATGGAGATGATAGTAGAGATGAAATATCGTTATGCTTAGGAAGCTAAATATATAGAGCATTGAATTATATTGGTCAAGAAATAAGACCAAAATGAATAACTCCTAAGATTCAGGCCTGTGCAATTTCATGAATACTTATTTAATATAATTGTAGAACAATCGACAAAATATATGAAATACATTTTTTTAATCCTCACCTAAGGATATGTTTAGATAAAGGAAGGGAGAGAGAGAGGGAGAGGAACATCAATGTGAGAGAGAAACATCGATCGGTTACCTCCCTTACATGCCCTGACCTGAATTTAGGCCCACAACCTAGGTATGTCCCCTGACCGGGAATCGAACCTACAACATTTTTTGTGTATGTGATGACACTCCAAACAACTGAGCCACTTGGCCAAGGCTAGAATAGATTTCAAATTGAGTTTCAGATGTCTTGAATATGCCCTTAGCATACTAAAAGTTGCTGGGGATATATATACTCTCTACTTAAAGGTACCACAATGGAATGAACTAGAAATCAAGAACATTATGAAAATAGGAATATTAATATATATATATGCCATTAGAATATAAAAATATGTACATCATAAAATATGTATATATTTGAGGTAACTGGATTATAAAATAAATGAGTAATGGGGGCATCAAAAAGAATCAAGACAATGATCTTAAATTTAAAGATAGTATTTAAGAGAGAAAATATCTTTTTTAAAAAATGATAATACTTAGAAATGCATACTAGAGCACTGACTTTTTGGTTCAGGGAGAATGCTATAGAACTCAGAGGTATTTACTAAACATTATTGTTCTCCACTGGAGACTATGCAAAACTTGGTATACCTCTCTCTGTGCTTCATTGAGTCTTTTGATGACATAATATGGATATTTCAAAAAATAAAGCAGAGATTGTCTAAGAGTTTACCCATTCTTCATTTGCTATGAATGTGGTCACCTGATGGATGTCAGATTGAGCCACACTCCCCAATTTAGCTGTAATGTTGAGGCTACTAATGTCACTCATACACAAAAAGGGTATAAAAGTTTATTACTCATACAACGAGGCTTTCTGGGAAGCAGAGCAGGCTTCCCAAGCAGGTATAAAGAATCCAGGAAAGGAGAGTAATTTGGGTATTTTATGATATTTAGTGAGTGGAGCGGGCAGTGTTGCTGCATAGATCTGGACTTGCGTGATTTGAACTTTTGGTGAGGACCGAAGGAGAGAGAATGTGTACTCTCTCTTTTCTTTTTCCTTTATTGATTTTACAGAGAGAGGAAGTGAGAGAGAGAGAGAGAGAGAGAGAGAAAGAGATAGAGAGAGAGAGAGAGAGAGAGAGACATCAATGAGAGAGAACATTGATTGGCTGTCTCCTGCATGCCCCCACTGGGGATTTGGACCACAACCTGGGCATGTGCCCTGACCAGGAATCGAACCAATGACCTCTTGGTGCATAGGTCGACGCTCAACCACTGAGCCACACCAGCCGGGCTTAATTATTGTTTTTTCTCTTTATTGACTTTAGAGAGAGAGGAAGGGAGAGGGAGAGAGAGATAGAAACATCGATAAAAGAGAACATTGATGAACGTGTACTCTCTTATAAGATTGCTTAGGAGTGAGGCTGAAGGGGAAGCCTAATGGGGTGGCTTGAAAGCTATCAGGAGTCAGACATCCAGACATGGAATTGCACTCTTCATTACAACAATCAAATTCGACGATCACATTATTTTTAACACTATTTTGAGCTCTCTACTTAAAGGTACCACAATGGAATGAACTAGAAATCAAGAACACTATGAAAATAGGAATATTAACAAATATGTAGACACTAAACAATATACTCTTACACAACCCTTAGATGAAAGAGGAAATTAAAATTGAATTTAAAAAATATCAACAGAGAGCCCTGGCCGGTTTGGCTCAGTGGTTAGAGCGTTGACCCTTGGACTGAAAGGTCTTGGGCTCAGTTCTGGTCAAGGGCACTTACCTGTGGTGCAGAGTTTGATCCAGGCCCTGGTCAGGGTTGTGTGGGAGGCAACCAATCCATGTGTCTCTCTCACTTCGATGTTTCTCCCTCTGTCTCCCTCCCTTCCTCACTCCCTCCCTTCTACTCTCTCTAATAAAAAAGTCAATCAAAAAATATCCTCAGGTGAGGACTAACAAATATATATATATATATCAAGAGACAAATAAGAATGAAAATATGATATATAAAAACTTGTGGCATGCAGCAAAATTGGTACTAAGAAGGAAGTTTACATTGAAAAATGCCAATATTAAAAAGAAGAAAGGTCTCAAGTAAACAATCTAACAATCTCAAGGAACTAGAAAAAGAACAAACTAAGCCCAAATTAGCAGAAGGAAGGACAAAATGAGAAGTATAATAGAAATAAGTGAAATAGAGACTATAAAAATATAGAAAAAATAAAATTAAAAATTGATTTTTTGAAATGGTAAAAAAATTATCAAACCCTTAACTAGACTAAGAAAGAAAGAGAGAAGATGCAAATAAATAAAATTAGAAATGAGAGAGAAGTCATTACAATAGATGTCTCAGAAATAAGAGGTTTCATAAGGGTTGTTATGAACAATAATGCAATTATACACTAACAAAACTGGATAATCTGAAAGAAATTGATAAATTCCTTAAAACATACATCATACTCCTTTTGAAGATCCACTATTTTAAGAAGACTACGTTGTATTTTTCCTCTTTTCCAAGAAACTGTGTTTTTTATTTTGCTGGGTAGTATTTTTTTTTATTTTTCTTTCGTAAATTTATTCTTTTATAGATACTGTACATCTCAGGCTGACATTTAAATGGTCTATGAATGAACTGCTTTAGCTCTTACTTACCCAATCACTGTTCCTCAAAACATACAATGCAAGGTGGTTTGGTATCAAGAGCATTTCAGCTTCATTTGATTCTCCGCCAATACTCTCATTCAGACACTGACCCACTTCCAATAATACTTGTTTCAGATAGTACTTGTTGCAGCATACTTATTTTAATACAGTTACCATCCCAGACACATATTGTCTCTTTTCCCTTAATATCAGTAGGTTTGGTCAGTGATACCTTGAGCCAACCAAAATAGTCTTTATTTTGAATTTAAAATATTAGGGATTATTTCTATCATGTTCTCTCCTCTTCCAAAAGATGCTATTTTCTTACATAAACTTATCTACATCAATTTTAGGTTTATGGGATTGTGACGATTCATCTGAGTGTTGTCCTGATAACAACTGGCATGCCATTTGAGGCCACCACAAAAAGACACTAATGACTTGCATAATTTCTCAAATTACGTATACAGTATCACTTTGTTACTCAAATTTAGGAGATATGGAGAATAGTAATAGAGATATACAATCCTTATCTTAAAAGAATAGCCAGCCCTGGCTAGTGTGGCTCAGTGGTAAGAGCTTCAGTCCACACACCAAAGGGTCCTGGGTTCGATTCCCGGTCAAGGGCACGTACCTGGGTTGCATGTTCCATCCCCGGCCTGGTTGGAGTCATGCAGGAGGCAACCAACTCATGTGTCTCTTTCATATCTATGTTTCTCTCTCTTTGTCTCCCCCTCCCTCCCTCTCTTCCACTCTCTCTAAAAAATTAATGGAAAAAATATCCTCACGTAAGGATTTAAAAAAAAGACAAAATCAAAAGAATAGCCAAACATTTGTCCTAATTATGCCAACATATATCTTTGGGCCTCTCTTCAAATCCAAGTGCCTGCTTTATTTTTATATATATAAAGATGGATTTGACTAATTAGGAATTTGGTAAATTCAAATAGTCTTTGTTGGAAATGTCCTAACCACTCAGTAAATCTTTCCTCTTTGCCTTTCCCTTCATTTAAAATTTTGTTTGTCCTTAAATTTCTCTACTGTTGTTATTTCCCAAAGCTGTAGTCATTCTATTTCCTTACGGTCAATCCATATTTTAAACAAGCAAACTAATTTGTTTTGATTCCTGAAAAATCAGAAGTATTGACCCGATGTAAAAACCTTTCTTTTGTGTGTGCATAAACTGCTTTTTTGAAAGAAAAAAAATAATAATTAAGGATGTACTTAAAGAGGTTTTAAAAAAACAAAACAAATCAATATGTAAAACATTCATTTTTTAAATATACATTCTGTACATAGAACCTTTGTTTCAGTCCATTTATAGAGACATAGTAACTTGTGCTTGTTCCAAAGCTTACTGGTATGCATTGTTTACTTCCCAGGAACAGCTCTTTGCTCAATATTTAGACATGACTTATTTATAGTACTTTGCAATCCATTCAACATGAATTCTTGGAATTTTGCCAGGACAGGGTCTATCCTGGATTCCTGTTTTTCTTGTAAAAGTTCAGATGTTCCAACATGGCCTGTCAAGGGAAATCATTACAAACATTCTCTCCTCCATTGGTTTTTGGAAAGCTTTTCTGCCTCACAGCATCTGGCATACACTATTACTTTTATTGAAATTAAACACAGAATAATGTATCCACAAACCCATGAATCAACCGTTTTTCTCTGGATTATTAAATTGCCAACAATGTATACCATAGGGAATCATTTTAAATTATTTATTGTAAACTTAGGGGAAGGAAGTAAGTGAAACTGTTTTCTATTAACTTTTTTTTTTCTCTTTAACTGCCAGCAGAAAACAAGATCTTGAAAAATAAAACAGAAAACTGTTGACAACACTTAACCTTCAGGCATGACAAGAAGTAATCATTTCTATCGTAATTTTCTAGTCATTGACCACATTGTATGGTAAAATAAATAAGCCAATTGCAACCAGTATTTTTTTTCTAAAAGAATCTATTTTGTAGAAAGAGGTGATTTCATTTCAATTTTCTTTCTTCGATGGACTTACTTCGGTTATTTTCAGTCATGCATTTTATATTTATTGTCAAATGTTTTTGAGTGAACCTTGTGTACATGTCACACAACTACTTACAGAGGAATAACTGACAGAAGACTTGGAGTTAGAGCTTAGAAGACAAAACAAAATGTCTCCCACTATTTATGGGAAATCTCTGTATCTGTATTTTATTACATGGTCTTTGAGTCACAATGGAATTGAATTATTATTCCACTTTTAAACATCGAACTTTAATACATATAAGAAGTCACTTTAAACCTAGTTCCATTATATATAATAGAGTAATGATAGCATTTATCTTTTAAGGTTGTTGCAGGGATTAAATAAAATTACACACACACACATACACACACACACACACACATACACAGAATACAAACATTGTGTTTGCCACAAAAAGTTACCACAATAAAGGGTATTAATTTTAATGTTATCAACTATTCCACCTAATTAATAAATAAATTTTACCTGAGTATGGGAATATACCTTGTCACTTATGCAAATGAATATATCACATTAATATCTGCTGCCCACTGATTATTAATCATTCTAAACAAATGATATTTCTACTACAGCTAATGAGATTTGAAAATAAGCTACATTTGTTTCAATAGTTACCCTAAATGTGAAAATTAAATTGTCAGAAGACATATATATATATATATATATATATATATATATATATATATATATTGCACATTTGTTTACTTATTTTGTGCTTCTTGAATATGTTGCTCTATCGGCTCGGTGAAAATTCTGCTTTTCCTACCTCTAACAGCTCAAAATAATCACTTTCCTAAACTTTTTTGAAATTAGAAATGAATTTTTACCAATTGCACCAATAAGATACTAAGTGTAAATATGCTGTGGATGCTTGGAAAATATTTTACTTTCCTCTTTCTGTGAAATCCATATTCCTATAAAGGTCTATAAGTCTATGGATTACTGAATGAATGTAAAGGTAAGCCTTGCATAGTTTTTCTAATATATCAACAAATAGCAATATTATCAGGTGCAAATGGCAAAAGCTCAATTGGTTAAATCAATTAGAGGTTCACAATAACAAGGCAAATAGATAGGGAACTCTGTTGGCATGGTGCTTTGTTGGCACAAGATCACATTTGCAAGTCCAAAGCAGGAACAGAAAGTTTCCCCTCATTAGTACTGAACTAACATAAGTGCTTGGACGTTAGGTTTTGGCAGTGTCTTTGATTTATCCAGGAATATCATATCTCCTCCTTTATAATACCTTATACTAGAGTGCTTAATTGCAAATTGGTAGGACAGCTATTCTATGTAGGTAATTTGGAAAAGATCCTCTTATTCTTCCATAAATGTTAAAATATATTTTCTATATTTTTTCATATCAAAAATATTGTTTTCTGGTTTTTAAATTTGAATTGATTTGAATCTATAGATCAACTTTGGGAAGAAACGACGTCTTAAAAATACTGAGTTTTCCAATCCATGAACATGGAACTTCTCTTCATTAACTTAGATCTTTGATTTCTTTCATTAGTCTCATATTTTTCTGTATATAAAATCTGCATATATTTTGTTAATTTTATACCTGAGTATAATTTTATTTGGTGCTATTGTGAATTGTATTTTTATTTTATTTTATATTTCAATAGTTCATTGCTGTTATTCAGGAAAATAATTAACTTTCATATTTTATATTCTGAATTTTATAGCCTTTCTATACTCTTATTAGTAGTGCCAGCATTGTTTGGTTGCATTCTTATTGATAGGACTTCTGGTATAATGCAGAAGAGGTGAAAGAGGACACGCTTTCGTAGTGACTCCCTATTACCGGTGAAAGTGTCTGTTCTCTCATCAGTGGATATGATATTAGCTGTGAGTTTTGGGGAAAATGTTCCTTATCAATTGAGAAAATCTCTCTTTGTTCTTAGTCTTCTGAGTGTTTTTTTATATCATAAATTAGTATGGAATTTTTTCTAAAATGTTTTTTTGTATGAAAATATTATTAATATGTTTTTTCTTTCTTATCCTGTTCAAATTTCCTTACATTCAAGTCCTGTGCTGTAAAATTCTGTGGCTTTTGCCAAATGCAGGGTATCATGTATTCACTACTACAATATCATACAGAATAGTTTCACTGCCCTAAAAAAATTATGTGAATCACTTATTCAACCTGTGGAGGAATTCTCTGATTGATTTTTTAAGTTTGAACTGGAAACAGACTCACCTAATACATAAACATACATACATATACATAATATTGGCTACATTATTTTTAGTTCTAAACTTTCTGTTTAGTTCTTTTTCACATTATTTTACTTAACTTCCAAATTTTGCAATATGTCTACTCCTAGTGGGCATATTTTTCATTATCTTTTGAAGCATAGTTACAATGGCTGTTTTAAAGACCTTGCCTGAGATGATATTTTATCTGGAATTCCTATTTGTTCATTTTCTTTTCTCTTGCAAAAGGCTTTTGGCTCTTCCATTTCTCTTACAAATCACGTAAAACTTTGACTCTACCTTCAAAATAGTTCCAAAATGAATGTAGGCCAATTGTGTGATTCTTCGAGAAGTCACTGTTAACGTTGAATTTCAAAAAGCATGTAGGATTTCAACAGAAGGACAAGATGAACAGCATTTATTTTAAGACAGAAAATAAAAATCAACATGCAAAAGAAAAAAGAAAGACAGGGAAATGGAACAAAGAGGACTGGAGGAATGTTTATGGGTGATTACAGTGTAAAAATTTCCTGAGCATTGCAGTGAAATAGAGCTGTGTCTCAGTGAATTGCTTACCATGTAACTTGAGCATTTCACAAAACCTCCTTAATCATATCTTTCTATTTATAAATGCAGGACAAAAATATGTATTTTGAAAGCTTTATTTTGTGATAATTAAAAATAATTACACAGTTCAAAGTAGGAAGTGTAGTGCCTAGAAAATACAGTAGGCATTAAAAAAAAAAGCCCAGCTGGTATAGCTCAGTGGTTGAGCATTCACCCATGCTCCAAGAGGTCACCAGTTCAATTCCCTGTCAGGACACATGTCCAGGTTGTGGGCCAGATCCCTGGTGTAGGGCATGCAAGAGGCAGCCAATAGATGTTCTCTCTCATTGATGTTTCTATCTCTCTCTCCCTCTCCCTTCTTCTCTTTCTAAAACCAATAAAGAAAAAAAAATCAACTTTATTAATAATAAAAGAATTACTACTTCTTCATCAATGGTGACAATCCTAAATAAAACCTGTTTTGTGTGCTTGACAATTTTTAATATAACAAATACAATTCTGACAGAATTTATAGATATTACATGTGATATGTAATATAAAATTCTTGGCATTTGTTAAGTGCATACAATCAAATTATATCTCCATAATGGTCAAACTTCATGATAGAAAATAAACTGGGGCCTGGGGAGCAACTAGACAAATGTGATTTAAATATTAGCTCTTTGGTGTATCATTTATTCATTGAAGCATTAGACATGTATTGAGTGTCTGCTAAATGCCATTGTTTTAAGTATGGGCCACAGAGTAGTGAAGACAGTCAAAGTCTTGCTCTCTGAGTGTGATCTAACCCTTTTTTAAGAAAGAACTTAGCATTTCAGTAGAGTGACTAGATAGTAAAGAAGCTACCTATGTCTCAGCTGCTGAATAAGGGCAAGTGTAACAGACATTTTCAGACATAAGTCTCCAAAATTCCAACTGACTGTTTTAAATAATAAATTGTTGATTCAGCAGCTCAACAATGCCTTCCTGTGTGATGTCACCACTATTGCCTTAATTCTTCTTCAGACTGGTAGCAATATGGATGCAGCAGATCTAAAAATATTAAAGAGACAAGGAAACCTTTCTTTTAGAGCACTTTCTCTTGCACTGTCTGGCCTGGTGTGCATATCAGCCCCGAGAAACAAGTGTAACAGAATTCATAGCCCCCATGCTTTGATGAAGAAAAGGAGTCAGGCCCAACTGGTGTGGCTCAGTGGTTGAGTGTCGACCCATGCACCAAGAGGTTGCCGGTTTGGTTCCCGGTCAGGGCACATGCCCAGGTTGTGGGCCCGATCCCCAGTGGAGGTAATGCAGGAGGCAGCCAATCAATGTTCTCTCCCATCAATGTTTCTATCTCTCTCTCCCTCTCCCTTCCTCCCTCACTAAAATCAATAAAGAAAAAAAGAAAGAGAGAGAGAGAGAGAGAGAGAGAGAGAGAGAGAGAGAGAAAGAAAGAAAGAAAGAAAGAAAGAAAGAAAGAAAGAAAGAAAGAAAGAAAGAAAGAAAGAAAGAAAGAAAGAAAGAAAGAAAGGGAGTCAGGACCAGAATTCAAGTCTCCTCATGCACAATCCTGAACACATGCCCCAGGGCTCACAACCCCTTGTTTTATACTCTGACTCTTAGTTAAATATGTGTCTGTCATCAGAAGTTGTGCCAACCTTTGTAAGGATTCTCCACAGGAAAATCTTCACCGTTTTCACTCTTCTGATCTGATTTATCACTTGTGCAAGCTGTGATCTCTGTTATTTGGTTCTGAAATCCACTTGTGATGCTGAACTTCTATTTAATATTTAATAATGCATCCCACAATGTAAAATTATATTTATATTCTATATTTAGAAGTAATTGTGTAAAATGTCCATACTACCCAAAGCTATATATAAATTCAATGTAATTCCCGTCAATATACCAACAATATACTTCACAGAACTAGAACAAATACCCCAAAAGTTTGTGTGGAACCAAAAAAGGCCCTGATAGCCACAGCAATCTTGAAAAAGAAGAGCAAAGTAGGAGGGATCACGTTACCAGACATCAGGTTATACTACAAAGCCACTGTAATCAAAACAGCCTGGTACTGGCACAAGAGCAGGCACATAGATCACTGGAACAGAACAGAGAACCCAGAAATTGACCCAAGACAATATGCTCAATTAGTATTTGACAAAGGTAGCAAGAGCATACAGTGGAGTCAAGACAGCCTCTTCAATAAATGGTGTTGGGAAAATTGGACAGCTACATGCAAAAAAAAAAAAATGAAGCTAGACCACCAACTTACACCAGAAACAAGAATAAACTCAAAATGGATAAAAGACTTAAATGTGTCTCAGGATTCCATAAAAATCCTAGAAGAAAATGCAGGCAACAAAATTTCAGACATTATACGCTGCAGAATTTTCACTGATAGATCACCTAAGGCAACAAAAACAAAGGAAAAAATGAACACATGGGACTACATCAAACTAAAAAGCTTCTGCACAGCAAAAGAAACAACCATCAAAGTGGAGAGGGAACTCACTATATGGGAGAGCATAATTGCCAATGATACATCAGATAAGGGGTTAATTTCCAAAATATATGGAGTACTCACACAACTCAACAAAAGGAAGACAAAGAACCCAATTAAAAAATGTGCAGAGGACCTAAAGGGACACCTCTCCAAACAGGACATACAAATGGCCAAGAGACATATGAAGAAATGCTCAACATCACTAATCATCAGAGAGATGCAAATTAAAACAACAATGAGGTATCACCTCACACCTGTCAGAATAGCTGCCATCAACAAAGCATCAAACAACAAGTGTTGGCGAGGGTGTGGAGAAAAGGGGACTCTAGTACACGGCTGGTGGGAATGCAGACTGGTGCAGCCACTATGGAAAACACTATGGTGTTACCTCAAAAAATTAAAAATTGAACTGCCATTTGACCCAGTGATCCCACTTCTAGGAATATACCCTAAGAAGCCTGAAACACCAATCAGAAAGAATATATGTACCCCCATGTTCATAGCAGCACTATTTACAATAGCTAAGATCTGGAAACAGCCCAAGTGTCCATCAGTAGACGAGTGGATAAAAAAGCTGTGGTACATATACACAATGGAGTACTATGCAGCTGTAAGAAAGAAAGATCTCTTATCCTTTGAGACCTGGAGGGATATGGAGGGACCTGGAAAGTATTATCCTAAGCGAAACAAGCCAAACAGAGAAAGACAAATATCGCATGATCTCACTTATTTCTGGAATATAATCAACTAAACAAATTTATGAACAAAATAGACCCAGATTCATAGAAGTAGGGTACAGACTGACAATCCTCAGAAGGCGGGTGGGGAAGGGAAGGGATAAACCACAGAACTTATATGCATGTATGCATAACAATGGACATAGAAAACAAAGCTGGGGATGGGGGGGATGGGGAGGAGGGTGTCAATGGGGGGGGGAAAGAAACATTTGTAACAAAAATAAATTAATAAAAAATATAAATAAATAAATAAAAATAAAATAAAAAATAAAATCATCTTGAATTGTGAAATGTTTGAATTCTGATGATTGACTAGATCTTCATTCAGCTAAAGATAGCAAAGATACCTAGTACAGCTTAGGGAATATAGTCAATAATACTGTAATAACTATGTGTGGTATCAGATGGGTACTAGACTTAATGGGGTGATCCCTTCATAAGTTATGTACATATCAAATCAGTACTTTGTACACCTATACCTAATATAGTATTGCATGTTGACTACTTAAAAATTGTTTTTAAAAATAATAATAAAGCATGTTATTTTTCTGGAATTCATGATGTTTGATATATTTGTAAGCTTTTGCAAGTCTGTGATTTGTTTTCATTTTTCTCATTCACAATAAATATTGACTTACATACCTAAAAATAGTACAGTAGTTGAAACAACTAGCTTTATTTTTGTCTTGTGAAAGAAGACTGACGATAAGTAGTTCAGGATTCGTAGAGAGGTTCAACAGGCTAGAAGAAAACAACAATCCTTATTTTTCCTCTTTGCCATCTTGAACTTTGGTTCTACCTCAAGGAAGCAAGAGGACAACTGTACTTCCAGGCACCTCGCCATCATGCCACAGAGAAAGAGGAAGTAAGTTAGCAAAGAGAAGCTACCATCAGGGACCAATACCTACATATCATTGGCCAGAAATGTGTCACATCGTCACTGTCAGCTTCAAGAAGCTAGCATATTAATTATGTTCAAAGTCTGATTCTCTGAAGCAGAGAAAGACAAGGAAGGATGAGATTCGGATTAGAATTATAATAGATACCTCCTACACTGAATTAACAAATGCAGATAAATGGTTGTGGCACATACTATATACAACAAATCTCACAATCCTCTGGAATTCTGAAATCTTGTCCCAGAGATATAAAACCTACATGTGTTTGACAAGTTACAATAATGAAATTCATTATGTCTCATTTATTGAGTAGTTATTATGGCTTAGACACTGTATTATGTTTTTTACTTGTGTTACTTGTGTTAACTAATTCAATCTTCTCACAATGTATGAAACTTTCTAAAATTTATTAGGCCCATTTGACAAATGAAGAAACTGACACAAGAAAAGATGTTACTTTTCATCCTAATTATTCACACAGATGACTATTTTTATATTGGCATAAAGGAATGGTCTGCCATACATTTTAGGTACACCTGGCATTGATATAATAAGTTCAAAAAGCAACATATTAGATGCTAGAGACTGTCATTGGGAGGATATGCACTGAATTGGGCTAATAAGCCTATTGCCAGCCACAGAAATGGTACGAAGAGGAATTGATCATGTTATTTACTTCTTAATATTATAACATAAATTTTTATTACAAATGTTTGAAAAAAGGATCTATCATAACATGAGATCAGTTCTCTAAACTTGTCTTGGGTCAACACTTTAAATACAATAAGCAAGTGATAGTAGCATAAAATTATATTACTAACAATGAATAGTTAATCATTTCAATCTCTTGGTGATTGCTATTGTTTCATTTAGTAACAAAGACAGAAGAACTTCACTGACAAAAAATAAAAAAGCAATGTCATTTTCCTTCTGAATGTTTCAGCCTATAAGTTATATCATTAAACCCATAAAATAAAAACCTAAATTGCAATCTGGCCCTTAAAAGCAAATCCCATTAAAAATGTTCCAAATTTCAAATTGGGTTTATGAACTCATTCCTAATCCTGAAGTATAACAATGATTGTATAAAATTTCGAGTTTTGCCTTTTATTAACACTTTCAGAGTAGGTTCTACAACCATGATAAATCTCTATTATCCTGCAAAGTTCTCTCGCAAAGAAAAATTGCCTGCAGTTTTCTTTCTAAGTGGTTGCTAACTTTGCTTGTGATTAAATGATGAACATTCTGAGTCATAGCATCTTTAGAATGACAAGGTTATCTTTAGAATGACAACTGCCGTTATAAAATGATAGGGCTCGCTGGCCCTCTTGCAACCAAGTAAGTGGTAGATGCCTCCTCCTGTTCTCTTCATCTTGCTGACACTGGGAGGGTGTGAGCTTCCCACGCAGCCCAGTTGGTAGGTCCTGGTTTGGAGGCACTTTGCTCTCTTCCCACCTCCTCAGTCATTTGATGAGTCCATGGTCCATGGTATCAGAGCCAGGACAATGGGATTAGAGAACTGTCTGGGGAACGCTGTGTCCCTATCTCACTGATAGCTATGTATTATTTCAAAAATCCTTCTGTCACATTGGTTCTTTTTTGTTTATTTTTTGGGTTTAGATTTATTTATTTTTTTTTCTTTTTGAAGCTGCTGCCTTACAGATCTATTCTAAACGTAGTAAGAACACTTTTTTTTTCTTTTTTTTTAAGCAACAGTCTTTAATACTTTAGTCATTTTTTGAAAAATTTACAGTGACTCTCTGGTGCCTCTAAGCATTCAAATAAACATTATGGATTTAAAGTATAGATTTCTATGATTTTCCCCAAACATACTGCATCCAATATTTATTTATTAAAGTCCTTAATCATTTTTAATACTGTCCAAATCCATTATAATCTACAATAATCTACTCTTCTAATCATCCCAGTGAACACTGTATCATCCACTGACCTGATAACACCGTTCGTTGTTAATTCATGTCACTACCTTATGGATCAAAATTATCGTCTCGAAAATAGTCTTTAACTAGTAAGACAATCATTGCTCTTTGTAGATCCAAGCAAAGTTTACAATACAGGTATATTATCAAGGGGAAAATTATTTCCATATATTCAGTTCTGTAAATCAAGTTTTAATTAATCTTGATTTCCCTTTTTTTAAAAATTTTTTTCTTTACTATTTAGAGAAAGAGGAAAGGAGAGGGAGAGAGAGATAGAAACATCGATGAGAGAGAACATCGATTTACCGCCTCCTGCATGCCCACCACTGGGGATTTGGCCCACAACCTGGGCATGTGTCCTCACCGGGAATTGAACTGGTGACCTCTTGGTTCATGAGTCGATGCTCAACTACTGAGCCATGCTGGCGAAGCTTGATTTCTCTTTTTCTTCCTCCAATTTTATCATGAAGCTAACTCTGTATTCTTGCCTCAAGAAAGTCAGGAAGTATTGCAGAAAACAATAATTCTTAACAAAATACTTTTATTTATAGTCTGTTTCCAAAATCCTAAATTGTAATTGGGAAGGAGAAGTAGAAGAGGTAAGGGAGAGGGGGAAAAGAAACAAAAGCAACATAACTAGTAAATAAAAATATCCTGATATTCATAGAAAACCATAGTTAATTGTGTGTCTTGTTTTACTCTCATCACTGAATTATTCAAGTCAGGGCCTCATCTTCAACTCCCTCACACCCCTCCAACAATTTGTGACATTTGTTAAAATCTCTTCTTTGAGGAGATGGCTGGGGAAACACTCACGGGAAACCAATCCTTACTTGTTCTCCATAACTGTCACCTTTCAGGCTTCTTATGCTGTCTTGAATGTAGTGCATCAATCTGAATCCAGCTGGCATTCAAAGTCTGCTGTTTTCAAGGGGAACATTTGCCAGAAGACTGTGATGCAAATTGTTTGAAGCATTAAAGAAAATATCGATGAACCTAAAGGTTTGTACACAAACTTTGCTCAAATGTAAGTCTCTAATAAAAAATAATTCTCTGGGTTATAAAAATACATTCAAAGAAGTATTGAAATAATATTGAATTTAGAACCTGGGTCAGGTTCAGGAACTTCCTAATACATAGATGTTCCCCTAAACAACTCAGTGATTCTTAGTAGTCTGTGCTTTTAATTCCTTGTAGAAAGTTATTGCTTCACTTTGGTCACTGGGTTCTATTTTCTTTCTTCAATGCCCATCTCAAATGTCACTGCATTATTAGAGATTTACTGATGCCACCATGTTCTCTTCTTTTGTGCTTCTAAGTTAGTATGTTTTGTGACAACTTTGTACCTTGAAATATAGATTTGTCTATAGACATGAACATTTGTATAATTTTATAATATTTATAAATAGGAGGGAATTTTAATCCATGGTACAAAGCTAGTTAAGTACCTTACATTTAGTGATTGAGAAAAAATTAATAACTGGTTGAATGAATGTACACAGGAACTTTTATTATGCATACATATTTAAAAATACGTTTTTATTGATTTTTTTAGAGACAGAGGAAAGAAGAGAGAGATAGAAACATTAATGTGAGAAACATCAATCAGCTGCCTCCTGCACACCCCCTACTGGGGATCAAGCCCTCAACCTGGGTATGTGCCCTGACTGGGAATCAAACCAGGACCTCTCAGTCCACGGGACGACACTCAATCCACTGAGCCACACAGGTTGGGCTATATATATACTTTTTTTTTTTTTTTTTACCTCACTCTATGTTCTTCGGTTTTCTCCTCTCTGTTTTCTTCAATTTCTCTGCTTTATATGTAGAAAAGAAAACAAACAATCTAATTATAACCAATAACTGTAACAACTATGCCAGTAAATTCTTAAAGTAGATTTTGATGTACTCAATGACATAATCAAAATATCTAGAAGTACTTTTTAAGAAACTTATCCGAAGTCTCTATCTACCTCTTTATCCTGAATAATTTTTTCTAACACCAAGAATTAAGATAATAAATTCTTACTCATTATTCCTTTTTGGTATTTTGTGAAACGGTTACTGTTCAAAGTATGAAGTTTACTGTAGTATTTTGTTTTGAATAAGTATTTCATTCTGAGACATTATTGATTTTATCACATTTTGTGAGATGTCTTGTTATTCTCTTAACCATTTAAAGTGTTTGTATTGGATGATGTATTCTGAGACCAACCCATTTATTTATTAGTATGCTGGATGCTGAATATATTTACAAAGTATATTAATCTATTTGCACTAATAACTTTTGTGTGTAACTAGATGGCTAAAGTAAGTGTTTCTATTTAAGTATCTTTTAAAGCATTTTTAATATAGCATTAAGGTTTATAGCTGCAGAAATGTGATAGGTCCTTTTTTTGCTACTTAATTCTGTAGTTGTTTTCCAGGCTTAACAAATCTTAACGTTTATAATGCAAGAATAATGGTTAACTCAAATGGAGTACTGAGGTAATCATTTCTTTCACTGAAGCTATCTAGATCATTAAGCTATTCCTGTAATAGTTTTCAAAATGCCTTCATGCTTAATTCTCGTAATAAACCTGGAGTATAGATATTATTACCAAATGGTTATATATGTGGAAATGATCTTATACAAGTGAATAAGCCTTTCTTATTTCATTAGATTCATAGAGTCCACAAATATAAATTTTACCCAAGAATTTTTCAGCAAATCCCATGCATTTTCCTAATATAGAGCCACCTGTTGATGAGGGTTTCAGTTGGTTTCTATACCCACCTATGCCTACAGCTTGTGTGGCTCATATTCTCTTTCCTGGGAGTGCGTATTCGGAGTGTTCCGGACATTTAATATCAAGGGATTTACTTCTCTTCTAAAGGGAAATCTTCAGTTGGTGGAAAATAAGGTTTTCACTTTAAAAGTTATGATGTACTTGATTATTTTTTTGTATTCTCAAACAAGAGAATTTGATGATTTTCTAGTTGGTTCTCTGAATTTTGGCTGAGTCTGAAACTATAATAAAGTTCTTGTTATCTTATGGGACCTAGATGATTATAGAATCCTCTCTAAAGTAAAAATCACTGCTAAACACTTCTAAAACTACCTCTAAGAACCTTATAATCTTGTAATTTTTTTCTATAAAAATTTATTCAAATGCAATTTTAGTATAATGAAATTATGTCAGATACTGCATTAAAAGTAACTCTCCAAAATAGGCCTTGCTTACATTTTATTTGTTGCTATTGTTTTATTTAGTTGTTTGTTTACTTTAGTGATGGATAAAGGGATCCGTTGCTTTAAACCCCAGGTATGTGATTATCTTCCTGGGTTACCCCAGAGAGAAACACAATAGGGGCTGAAACAAAAGCTGCAATCTGAACAGCAGCCTTTATTTGTTCATGTGACTTTCTCATATGTATTGTTATTAATATACCTGTATTTGCTCTCCAGAGTACCTCTTCAGAGTATTAAGAAAAATATAGAGTTCTGTGGTGATTTTAAAATCTTCTCTTTCCCAAAACCTTTTAAAACTGTAACTAATATATATTATATAATATACCACAGTGAAGACATGGGGGACAGAGAGAGACAGACAGACAGAGACAGAGAGAAAAACACTAAATATCTATATTTGAGAGCTTGCAGAATTTGGAAACAGGCAAGCAGGCGGAGGGAGAGGGATCCACATCTTAGAATAGTCACAGGGTCTACTGGAGCTGAGGAGGCAAGTGACCTTCCTGGCAGGACTCCTGAGAAGCTCCTGACCAGGAATGGAAACAAGAATAATAATTAGGATGACAAAAAGGGGATTAATTTAAATTCTGTACATGGAACAGTGCCAATCATGAGTCTTCTCAACCTTGGTAAACTAAGTGTCTTGTAGGGCATAGACTTCAGAAAAATAAACACAAAATTAATAAAAGGGGAGAATTTGGGGAAATTTTTCAAAATTTCAGTAGCTAGTATGGATTTAGGCTCCCCAATTCATATGATTTCCTATTCTAAAATTAGAGAGGGAGTGGAGGGATTGAGCAAAAAAGAAGAAAAGAAAAGAGAACTCATGGACAGCAGTGTGGTGATTGCAGGTGGAGGGGTGGGTGGAAGAGGGGATAGAGGGGATAGAGGGGATAAATGGTGATGGAAAAACTAAAATAAATCAAATTAAAAAGAAAGAAATAAAGTTAGGGAGGTCTGCTTTGTAGCTTTGTAATGTCCAGTTACCCAAGGTCTCCCAAGGAAATGATAAGCAGAAAATAGTATGGACTTGTAAAATACATAAGTATTTTCTCTCAATTATCAGAAATGCTAATCATTAACTTAATAAAAATACAGAGTTATTGTATCAGGTTCTGCCAGACAAACAGAACCGAGAACAGAATTATACATATAATATATATAGAATTATTTCAAAGAATTGGCTTATACAATCTTACGGTCTGTAGGCAAGTCTGAAAGTTATGGAGCAGTGCAGCAGACTGGAAATTCTAGGGCAGAAACTGAGGCTACAGTCCACAAGGGGATTTCATCTTTGGGAAACTTCAATTTTGTTCTTTAGGACTTTCAAATGATCAGGCAAGTTCCAAGTGATTATAGAGGACAACCTTTACTTAGAGTTAATAGATTGCACATATTAACAATATCTACAAAATATCTTCACAAAACCTAGATTTGTGGTTGATTAAATAACTGGGAACTAGAGTTTAGCCACATGGACCATAAAACTACCATCACAGATATCCTGCAGTCATACTTGATTGTTAACAAAAAAAGAGAAATTAAACCTGATGATAGGAGAAGTGAGAAGAATTTGGGTATATATACATTATCTGATTTAATCCTCACAAGAAGACTATCATGTAAGTGATATTACCATGTCCACTTTACAGAAGCGAATTATGAAACTGATAGATTTTTGAGTAAATTTATTAAAGTCAGAGTAGCTAGTAAAGATTCAATCCATGATGGAGACCAGGACTGTCCAATTCTAAATTTCCTTTTGTTAAAGCTTTACCATAGTTCATCACACAAAAGGATATGCTAATTTATAAACTTAGTTTAGACTTTCTCAACCGGATTTAGCTAATATTTATTGAGTACTGCTATGTTCCAGGGATTATGAGAATACATCGAGCATCATACCATAGTAGTTTATGTACGGACTCTGGAACTATATTTCCTGGGTTGAATCCCAGCACTCTCATAGTGTTCTGACCTTGGGGAAATAATCTCTCATTTCTTCATCTGTAAATTGAATAGGAACAGCATCAACTTCATTAATGAGAATTAGATGAGTTAATACATGTAAAGAACAGTGTGCTCAAAAAATGAGCACATGATGTGAGTTAGCTTTTATTATTTGTATTATCATAATTCATTTTGGCAGCAAAATCTGACCTTACTTGAACAGACACACGGTTATTTACATTCCTTATTTATCTTACTAGTGTGAATGCTCATATATTTTGCTAAAGAAAAACTATTGTTTGATTGCAGGGTATCAATCAAGCCCACATTTGGTATATATTTGCTTCTGCATGTCTAAAATCAAAATTACTTTGAATTCTGAACATATGTTGTCCTCAGGGCTTCCAATAATAAATTGTGGAGGTATATCTAAGTTTATTGAGCACTTACTTGGTGCTAGACTGGAAATAGAATAAGACATGCATAAATCCAGTGCACTAATAGAAAAACAATAAAATTAGATAAAATAAAATAAGATGAAATAAAATATTTTCTCGTTGTGAAAAGAGCCAGAGTTAGAAAAAAAATAGATGTTGGTTATCTAAATAGGGATCTCAGGGAATAACCCATAGTAAATGAGAACTATATATCAATGGGAAATATTTTCCATGATAAAATTTTTACCAAATAGCAAAACTGATATTGAATTTGGTGAATGCAAAATTTAAAAATGTATGCAATTATAGTTAGCTAACTGATCCCGTTTCAATTTTGTCTTCCATAGTAAGCATTTCTTCAAAAGCGGTACTGGTAACTGTCATACAGAGCTCATATACTGATGTTACAAGTCATAAATATTCAACAGTGTATAAAAAAGTCTAAGCTGAAATTTTAGGGCAATTTCTAAGTTCAATAAAACTTATTAAAACCAGCAGTTATTTAAATAAAGAGAGCAATCATAGATAAATAGACACAATATATTACACTGGTAGACTAATGCCATTTCAAGGCTAAAGGGCATTCATTTTCTTATTATTACACATCTCATGTAAGAATTGTTATTCAGATTATCACATCTATGTAAATGCATTCAAATGCCAGTTCATCTAATTAGCACAGTGGGTTAAACAAGATGTTATTAACTGTGGTCACAGGTTTGGTCTCAGGTTAATGTGGAAGCCTGTATCTCCGGCTCCTACAAAAGAATCACTGCACTGCAAGAGGTTGCTGTAGAATGAAGCAAATATGATAAATATCTTAATACAAGTCCATTATATTTTCATAACTAAACAACTTAAATGTTTTTCTGCTAGATGTGTACAATGATGCCATTTTGTTTTCATAATTCTGAATATTTCAAGGACACGTCAGGAAATAAAACTCTATCTTAGATTACCAGATCATCTACTAATTTTTTTTAACACTCACAACACTAACATGCGCACATACACACACACACACACACACACACACACACACACACACACACACACAGGTAGATATTCAGTAGTCACCCCTTATCCCTGGGAGATGCGTTCCAAGACTCAGAGTGGATGCCTGAAACCACGGGTAGTAGTACTACAACCTATAATACTGTTTTTCCTACACATTCATACCTATGATAAATGTACATTGATAAATAAGGTACAGGAAGAGATTAACAACAGCAAATAATAAAATAGAACAATTATAATAGTATACTGTAATAAAATGCATGTGAATGTAATATTATTCAGCAAAATAAGTGTTACTCAAACACAAGCACTGCAGTGCGCTGACAGCCAACCTGGGAAGCTGAACGGCCACCAAGTGACTAACTGGTGGCATGGGCAGTGTGGATATGCTGGACAAAGGGGTGCTTCACGTCCCCAGCAGAACGGAGTGGGAAAGCGCACTTTCATCTTGGTACTCAGAATGGCATGAAATTTGAAACTTATGAATTGTTTCTTTCTGGAATTTTCCATTTATTATTTTCAAATTGCAGTTGACCATGGGTCACTAAAACTGCAGAAAGAGAAACCACAGAAAAGGGGGGGCTACTACAATAACTATCTGAACTTAAATTCTTTTAGCTCTAGGACTTAATGTTCACTCTATGAGCTTTGGAATTTTTGCAGGTTTTTCTTATACTAATGCATTTATAATCATAACTGATTAACTTTAATGTATAAAAATGACATAGTTACTTAGTATATAATATGTTCCATGCACTTTTCTAAGTATTTGGAGTATATTAATTATTAAAGCCTCACAGCATCCTTATGAGGTAAATCTTCCTAGGCCAAATTTAATATTAGTCCTCTTTTATGAATGAGAAAAGAAGAAATCTATATATAGGAAGAGTTTAAGCAACTAGACCCAGGTCACATCACACATCAAAGGTGGAGCTGTGCAATGAACCCAGGAAACCTGGTCCCAACTCGAGTAGAGTTTCACCCTATAATTCTTACTAAAAAGTATAGACATTACATAGTCCTTTGTGTGTAAAACATAAAGAAAACTGGCCAAATACAATTAATATTATATATTAACCTACATTTTTACTACTTCCTTTACTTTTTATTTCCTCTGGTGGATTGAGTTAGTGTCTAGTAAGCACCATTACCTTGCTTTATACAGCCCCATATCCTGTGTTATTATTGTCATGTACACTGTATGTTTATATGTTATAAATCCAACAGTACTACTTAAAATTACTGTTTTATGCAATTCTGTATTAAATCAGCTAAGGAAAAACATTATATCTATAGGTTACTGTCTTGGAAGAATCGATACAATTACCTTTAAAAATGGTCTTTATTTCTTTGTTTGGATTTCAGTTATTACCTAATGTCACAAGTGTTTGTATCTATATGTAGAATTTTAGTATTCATTTGGGAATCATTCATTTTTATTAATTTCCAGTTCATTTGAGGTATACTGCTTAAATTTTTTTTAATATGTTTTTATTGATTTTTTTAGAGAGAGAGGAAGGGAACGAGAGATAGAAACATTGATATGAAGAGAGAAACATCGATCAGTTGCCTCCTGCACACTCCCCACTGGGGATCGAGCCCACAGCCTGGGCATATGTCCTGACCGGGAATGGAACCAGGACCTCTCAGTCCATGGCATGCTGCGCAGTCCACTGAGCCACACCAGCCAGATGAGGTATACATTTATGTAACCATCTTTAAACGTTTATGTGGTTCTCAAGTATCTGAAAGTTATAAAATTGCATATGATTTTTTAAATTTTTTCTGCTATTATTCCAATGACACTCCTCTTATGAAAAATCTAAACTTACGAAAAATCTAAACTGAATTTGGTTCTTATGTAACTACTTTTCCTATCTACAGTCTTCTAATATTTGTATCATTTTAATTAATGTACTATCTATAACTAGTATGTTTATTTAACTACTTTTACTATTTTCTCTTATCACAGTGTATTCACTCTGCATACTCAGTTTTTACTCCACTCCAAAATTGTTTTTCTTTTTTAACATTTTAATTACTACTTCTTATTTAATCGAACAGAGCTGTCTTCAGGATTGATTCTCAGTTTTATCATGGAACTTTCTTCTCTTCCTTATGTATTTATCACCTTTCATTCTTCCTTCAAAGATTTATGTTTTATTTCATTTTTGCTATGTTACCTGTGAATGTTTTATGTGTTTCCTGATCATTCAGCTTTTAATATTTTTTATATTTTTAAGTTCAACCTTTGCTTCCAGTACCAATTTGTTATCATATGTCAATTAACATTATTTTATATGTAAGCAACTGAAACTTAACTAAGGTAAGTGAAAGAATAAATTTATTAGAAGAATATTTGGATAGCTTAGACATTTTAGGAATTAAGAAACACTGGTGGACCTCATTAATAGCTATTCCAGCATCTAATGACAAGAACCATAAGACTCCTTGTTTCTCTATTTGAATCTTATACTTCCATAGGAACAATGTTTGAACAAATGTGCTTGTACCTTTGAATCAATAAATTACGATCAGAGAATGAGATCTCTAGTTCACTGAGGGAATGTGCGTAAACTGGGCAGTAGCGTGTGGCTAAAATATTAGGGGGACCTGAAAGTAATGTCGTGTTTTTACGACATTAATTCAAACAGATAAATTTTTAACAAGTTTTTATTTTTAATCAATGATGTAATCACCCTCGTTATCAACAACCTTTTGCCATCTAGTGTGCAAATTTTCAATGCCAGATCGATAAAAATCAATTGGTTTTTCAGCAAAATATCTGGAGATGGCATTTTGGACATCATCCAAATTGTCCAATTTTTTGCCACTTAGAAAATGTAGCAATCAGAATAAATGGAAATCCGATGGCGCAATATCGGGTGAGTATGGTGGGTGAGGCAATACCTCCCACCCCAATTCATTAATTTTTTCCAGGGTTCGTCTTGCACAGTGCGGTCTTGCATTATCGTGGTGCAGAATAATGCCTTTTCTGGTGACAATCGCTGGGCACTTTTCAATTAAAGATTGATTTACTCGATCCAATTGTTCACAGTAAAGGTCTGCATTCAGTTTGTCCAGGTTTCAGCACTTCAAAATGAACGACCCCGCGAATACTCCACCAAACACACAAAAGTGGCTTTTTGGGGTGTAAACCTGACTTAGCTATACTTTGTGGCAATTCCTTCGGAGAGAGCCACTGCCTTTTGAGTTTTAAATTATCATAGAGGACCCATTTTTCAGCTCCAGTGATCAAGCGATCAAAAAACGCTTCTGTATTGTGCCGCTGAAGCAAGAAGTTGCATGTGGTGGACCGGTTAGCTTTGTTTTCTTCGGACAGATTATGCGGGACCCAAACACCTGCTCTGCTTACTGTACCAATCTGCTGCAAATGTTCTTGGATGGTTGACCAAGGTTGGTTAAGAGTGTTTGACAGTTCCTCGACTGTCTGACATGGATTTGCTTCCACTTCCGCCCTTAATATGTCATTGTCTAAAGTTGTTGGTCTTCCTGATCGATATGAGTCAAAAAGATCAAAATTACCAGATTTGAACTTAGAAAACCACCTTTGGCATTTACGAACGTCTAATGCACTTGGATAAACATTGCAAATGTGTTTGGTAGCAACTGTTGCGTTACTACCCTTGTGAAACTCAAAAAGCATACAATGCCAGATATGTACCTCTTCTGGTATTTGGCTGGCCATTTCACTATAAATTGCAAAAAAAAAAAAAAAAATTAAGATTTAATTATTTATGAGTAAACAAGTCACTCTAACCTTAAAATGTCTTTGGCACGATTTTGAAGTACACAATGAGCTGATAAATGACAGCCGAATATCGAAACACGCAGAAACGACATTACGTTCCGGTCCCCCTAATATTATAAATCAGCTGTACTTCTATGTGTTCCCTCACTATTTAATTCTTGCTAATTGTATTTGTATTTTAGCATCACTCTCACTTTCTTAGATAAAACATATGATGTTTCATGAATATGGGGAGAAAATCATAAAATTCTTATGTTTGCCACGAACAAAAAATTAGATATATTCTATTCTATCTTCTAGTAGAAAATACATCCCATTTACTTATTTCATGTAATTTGTAAATACTTTTCATGAACCAAGTACTCAATGATAGGAGCTAACTGTATTAAATCCTCTCTTTTTTATAATATATATTCTATTTTCAGAGTTTACTTTTTCTGAAATACATACATACACATACATTTAGACAAATATTAATTAAAGAGGGGCAGTTGATAGGATTAATCAATGTGTTTTATAGGAGGAAATTTTACCAAATGAAAAAAGGAAGATTGAGAAATAAATTCTAACATATTCTTTAACTAAATAATAGGTCATGGGGTTAGAATTACATGAATAATACATTTTTGATGTGAAAAGTAATCATGATTACAAATCTTGTCTTATTTTTTCTGTGTAACAAAAATATACTAAAATTATGCTTGTCATGAATCCTGTAATTCAGGTAAGAAATGGAAGCTCAGAGAGACATAGTTTACTTGGCCACTGTCATATACTAAAATGAAAAACACACAATACTCTCCTGAAAAAATAATCATGTGCTTTTTATATAAAAATATTGTTCTTTTGTTGAACTCTTTGTAGTTCCAATTTTCATAGTTGATTTAAAATGATTTGAACCTTCCACTCCATGCGAAGGCACCTAACATATTAAGTCTGTAATTATAAAGTGAATGTGTGAATTTAAAAAAATGACTACTAAAATCAATTGTGGCCAGCAGTAAAAAAATGGATATTAAGGCAAAACACAATATTTAAAAATTAAAGCTTTTAACTTCAATTTTTCACTTCCATTTTCTACATAGAAATAACCAGAGCCTAAGCTACTTTCCTAAAAATGAGAATTCAGATTTGTCTAAAAGTAGTTGTTCATTTGTTTTCAAATGTAATATTATTGCTGGTAATTTAAATTATTATATAAGAAATAGAGAAATATCCTTTTCTGGGGCTGGGGATGTAGCGGTGGGAAGAAAGTTATGTTTAAACCTACATCCCTTATCTTTCCCAGAAAGTAAATTTGAGTCATAATGACATAATTTTAATTTAATTTGAGGAAATACAGGTTGTATTAATTTTACATTGTAAATAAATAATAAAATAATAAGAAATATGTTTTTATGTTTTTAATACTTTTCTCAGGGAAGATTTCAAAATGTATGCACTGTATTGTAATAACTTTCCCCAAACCTCTCACCATTATTGTTAAAAACAGCATTGACTGCATCATGTCATAGAAGAGAGAGATTACTTTGCACTTGAAATGTACAGAATTCTTCATCCCTGTGCTCACTGTGCTTGTTGATGTTCTGCTTCCCTGGTTCCAGTATTTTTTCATACTTGTCATTTTTCCAGTTGTGTCTCAGTACACTCTTAGTCCATTGGTTCCTTTTGAAATGTGCTGCCATAAAATGGGCACACAAAACTAAGCTCCAAAACGGCACTGACTGATCTTCAATTGTTAAGAATTTTGACAGAGAAGTTCTTCTGGAAGATATTTTCTTGTCTTTTCTACTTAGTTCTTATTTCCCAGATAAATTTTACTATTTGAGGTTGTTGACAACTTAACTTCTAAGGAAGAGATGTATAATTGTTTCAATCCCATTTGTGCTAACCAATGTATAGATAGCTCTTAAAAACATTTTCTTCTGATTCAAAAATCTTAAGTTGCAGACACAATAAATTTTTCCTACAAAGTACCCCCAAAAGACATTTTAAATATATATAGAAACCTAGTAAAGAAATAAAAATCAAGTTTTCTGGGGTAGAAGGTATCTATTAATTAAGCAAGTGGTGGTGAGGTCAGAGCAATGAACAAGGGCTACCAGAAGGCAACAGAGGTCGCTGGGCTGCTTCTTCAAATGGGACAATTCTAAGGATCATCGCAACCCAGAGCTTCACATCAATTCACCTGTTTTCTGCTGCAATTGCAAAGCGGATCAAACTCTCTATATCTTTAAAATGTTTAAAGAAGCCCAGCCGGTGTGGCTCAGTGGTTGAGCATCAACCCATGCACCAAGAGGTCACTGGTTGGATTCCTAGGCAGGGCACATGCCCAGGTTGTGAGACAAATCCCCAGTGGGGGGCATGCAGGAGGCGGCCAATCGATGTTCTCTCTCATCGATGTTTCTATCTCTCTCTTCCTCTATCACTAAAATCAATAAAGAAAAAAAATTTTTTTAATAAAAAATAAAATGTTTAAAGAAAAACTGTCAATTTCATATCTAGTGAGTTTATTTTCTGAAAATGAAAGTAACAAAGTAAGGATGTACATACTCTCTTTACTTAAATATGACAAACTCCAGATCTCTGCGTAAACAGAAAGGACTCAGACTCAACTAAAGACAACAGATCTGGACTGAGATAGAGCTGCCCCACTTAGCATGCCAGATAATGGTCAAAGGCTGAGGGACTTGGGTGAAGAGTGCATACTTGCTGGAAGGAGGTAAGACAATACACGTAAGTCCTGAGTCCATGGCATTTAACCGACCATAAGTGAAATTTGTGAGATAAGCACCATGACCTGAGTATGAAGGTGAAAAAACCTTCAGATATCTTGGTCTGGGGTATCAGAAAACTGTAACTAGTACACTATGAACGTTGAAGAGAACTGGGGTGTCCTGGAAGGATAAGAGCTGAAAAAAGAAATCACTTATCTTTATTTTCCCATATCCTGACAAATTTCCAAACCATAAATATGCAGAATAGACCTAAAGTGACTCAGGTTAAAAAAAAAAAAAGATCTGAACCGAAGCAGAGTTGCTGCCCCAAAGCAGAATTTCCAGTTCAAATCTGCTAAAACAAATTAAATAACACTCAATTGTATAAACATAACAGGATTCAGAATCTCCACAGTTTGACATTATATGTCCAGGGTATAAGCCAAAAGCATCCAACATACAGCTAGAATATAGTAGTTGACAGTGGACTGATGTTAAATGAACCAATAGTTTCAATATCAGCTGCTATGCCAAACTTAATGTTTTACTAAACTAGACCAACATAGTTTCTGGTACCTGATATGAACAGTTCTTTTAAATCCTAATCAGGAAAGCAGATTGAAGTAGTTCACATTTACTATCTGCCACAGAGCTGATAACATTCACATTCATGCTATCACAAAATAGTCCCAAGAATCCCTAAAATTCTTAGTATTTCACAGAATTTTCAGGTGGCCCACTACACTGAACTCATAATGCTATTGGCTGTGTTTAAGTGGGAGCAGCAAGCACTCGGAATGCCCTGGAAACATGCATATGAGAGGCTGAGAGGTAAACCCTATACATTTCAAGGGCATGACACATCAGTGGAGGTTCTAGGGTTAAAATTTAGGATGAGACAAGACTTCCTGATAAGGTAAAAGTAAAGAACAACGGTAAATATTTGGCACAGTACTCATTGGGCTTAATTAATTAGTTAATTACTGTTTTAGTATTTCAGAGAGAATATATACAACTCTGGGAAACTTCTCTGACTCCTGTCCAAAGACTCAGAAAGTTGCTAGTTTTGAGAGAGGAACAGAGTAAGAGTACTTTCTGCCACAGGTCCAGGTTTTTGTTAAGCTGCCTGTCACTTGGACTACATGAACTATTAAATCCAGTGATGTTATATATATTAATTGATTTAAATATATTATAGCCCTGCCCAGGTGGTTCAGTTGGTTAGATTGTCATCCCATGGCACTAAGGTTGTGGGTTTGGTCTTTGGTTAGGGCACATACAAGAATCAACCAGTGAATGCATAAATAAGTGGATCAACAAATCTGTGTTCTCTCTCTCCAAAATCAACAACAACAACAAATATATATATATATATGAATATATATATATATATATATATACACACACACACACACACACACACACACACACACACACACACACATATTATAGTGTGTCCCTGGGAAGCCCCAAAGGACAGTTTTGGGTTCAATAGAAACGCTGTGCTTTCTGTGGCTAAAAATTACTCACCATTGGAAAAGGAGTTCTTGGCATGATACTCACACCCAGTAGAGGCTAAATGCCTGGCCATAGGAGATAAGTGACTGTGTAATTAGAATTGTCCATCAGAAGCTTGGTTTTTCAGGTCAAGTCTTGAGGTCAGGAGAATGCAGTAGCCCTCTATTATTCTATGAAAATAATATATGATGCCTGTGCAGATCCAGAGGGCAGACTAAGTGTTTCACAAAAGGTGGTTCAGAATCCCAGTTCATTTATCTGTCAAGCAACATTGCCTTTCTCACGAGAGAGAGAGAGAGAAAAGGGTTCTGGTTTACAGACAGATATTTTTTACAAGGCATTGTATCATATTACAGCCCCACTTAGTGTGGTCCTGAAAGACAGTGATGAGGAGGATTCCCTCAGTTAAGTGGAGAAGCACAGGTGGTTTTCTCCTTTGTGAGAAGAGAGAGGACCTGGGGTAAAGAACACATAAAATCTTGGATATCAGATGGTTTTACTAGTGGTTAGTAACTGGGGGAAACAAAATTAGACCAACAGAGGCAGTGAGATTCAGAAAAATGTACGTAGATAGACTCGTGGGATTGACCTGAAAATGGGCTGATCTTCCTGTCCCCTGTCAGTGTATGCCAGAAAGCATCTGCTACAGACGAATCTCTGAAACTGACCATTCCATAGCTAATACTGACTTTTGCCTAGAAAACTATAAATTGCTAAAGTAGTTAATAATATTATAATTTGAAAGTCTATTGAATGATCTAGTTTATCTTTCTACCACATACCAGATGTAGGCAGTTTTATTAATCTTATACAAACTGTAATTTTTGATAGGATTTTGCAGGCATACGTAAGATCCTGTAAATAAATGCACTAAAAGCAACTATAACTATAGTTACTAGATCTACAAAGCAACAAAATAATTAAAATCAGACATGGTATTCCCTCCTGCCCTTCTCTGAACCCAGACGAACACATA